>CM048751.1:111085362-112544112 GCA_026315105.1 Locusta migratoria
AATAAAACTAAATAAATAAGTTGTCCATATCATATCATGATACCAGATGGCGCTACAGAAAAAACGTTTGAGTATCACACATTTTCTGATATCAAGAACAGCGATCTGGTATACAACCAACGAAATTATAGTTAAAATTATCGACCCTGACAAACGATATGTGTCTCAACCTATCATTAATTTATTTAGAATTTTAAGTGGATGACCTTTATAAAGTGATACCTAATGTACCGATCAAAAATTTTTTAACGTTAAATATTGAAGATAGGTGAGACACACGTAGATTGTCAATGTCGATAATTTTCATTGTAATTTCTTCCTGGTCCTGACATCAGAAAATGGGTGATATTCAAATATTTTGTCTTTAGCGCCATCTGGCACCATGTTATCACGTGGACAGCTAATTTAGTCAGTTTAACCTTACCGACCACATCAAATTGTAAAATGTTGGCGAACAATTACATTTTTCAAACCACCCAAAACAGGATCTGATACAGACGAACACCAGAGTATCTGGACATACCGAAAAAAGTCAAACGTAAATTAATGCTTTCGTTAACAGAGAAGACGATACCGTATAATGAAACAGGCACTACAGAAAAATATGATCATCACACATAAAAAATAACCGTATACGTAAACTGTATTCTTTCTATATATTAACTCTCTCCTTTGCGTTTGACCACGGCATTCTCATTGTTTTTAATTTTACCGAAGGTTGTATTGACTGGTTTTGCTGAGTCAGTCGTACCGAAGATCCTTTCCTTTTATGTTACTTCACATTTTTCTTGCAGGTAAATTACCTTGACTACCCTGTACACTGTTTACTGCATTCCTCAGTGATTGATGTATGCATTCTTAAGTCTCCTTGAATATTTTTTACTTCTTTCTTTCGGCGATCATCCGAAGTGCTTATTTTATTGCCCATGTCTTCTTCGTAGTTACCTTCATTGTACCTACGTTTGTCTTTCCAACATTTGTGATTGCCATTTACAGAGATGTCCATTCCCCTTCAATTAAACTGACTATTCTGGTATTCATCAACGCATGCTCCACATTTTTAGAGAACTTCAAACGCGTCTCATCATTTATTATTACTATAGTATCCCATTTCTTTCCACGCTGGCTGTTTCGAACGATTTTCTTAAAGTCTTTTCCAAGCATATTTCCTCCTCTTGTGATGCTTGAATCGTGTATTCGCTGTTAAGATCTGAAATTTATTGCAGACCTCGATTAATTGTAACGATACACTAGAATTTTATTTCATTTATTGTGTCTCTTTTTTTGATCAGCGATGCTTATCGCCTCCGGTTCCCTATAGCTCGCAATATGACTTAATTTCGTTCGTCATTTTTTTTTTTTTTTTTTTTTTTTTTTTTTTTTTTACTTTCGGACAAGCGAGAGGACGGAACCGCGATCGTAGTTTTTATCACTCTCTTGTCTATGTTCGTTCTGTACAGACGTCTTCCATTCATGTATCCATTCAATGTAAGTAATTGTGATGCAAGTTGTTGTTAAAATATATTACTTAAATTTAAAATCATCCCCTCTCCTTGGCTTTTATTTAAATGAATCCCTCCACGTCAAATATTTATTTTCTGTTTTCAGCTCCTCGACGTCCGTAATAGTTTAATGTTCAGAAGTAATTACAATCGCTTCGCATGTCTTCAAAATTTCACTCCCTATTAGTCATTTTTATACAATACCTTGCTTGATTACAGAACCTGCAATCGTTTCTTTTGCAATTTTACGAAACCCGATCATTTTTTCCTCCTTCTATCATTACCATTAACATCGTGTTTCATCCACGGTCATACAACAATGAAAAGCGAAGTGAACTGTCTGAGCATTAGTCTAGTACGGAAAGTATCTCGAATAATCTCATATTAAATAAGAAAAGATTAACATTTTCAGCTTCTGCAGTACGAAGCATAGGATCCAGCTAGATGCTTTCCGTAAATCTTATAACGTGCCGTTGCTTTGTGTCGTGCTCGACTTTAACATTCAACCCGTGGTGTATTTGGATTAATGTTTATAAATGTTAATTTGTGCTCTGTTTTAACTAAATTATTCAAAATTCCGATACAACCAATCCTTAGTCCAAATTACAATCGCGGAATCAATTTTAACAACTTATGGCATCATACAAAAGCAAGGGTTACGTTATATAGCCTCATCCCCCTTGATTATTAGGGTTTCGTCTTCCTTTACATATCAGATTACTTTTTCTATATCCTCATATACTTTTTCTCCCGGTTCACCTTCGGAGTGTGATGTTAGCATGAATATCGAAACCATCCTGAGCTATCGTTGTTAGTGTTGATTTGCTGTAGAATCTGATGGGACTATTTTTGTCACTGCACAGTTCACAGTAGCTCACTCTGTGCCCACGTTCCTATTTATTACGAATCACACCCCACTGCTATAATCTTCCGCTGGCGTTGAATGTACGCTATATTTATCTGACCAAAAATCCTTATCATCTTACCATTTCAATTCACTGACCAACATCATATGTAGATTAAACCTTTACCCTTTTCAGATTTTCTAGTTGTCCTACTATGTTCAGACGTCTTTCAATCGATGTTCCGATTCTTATAATGTTCTAACTTCAGACTTTTTTAAAATCTTTTTCTCGTGATCATCTCCTGCTTCACAGTTTTCTCCCGACGATCCGTCAAAGTCAAGGCCGAGACATGTGTGTTAGACACCTCAATAAGGGGGATTGGTCTTGTGGATGTGCCGCGCAAGTGTGCAGCTTTAAGGCTAATTCACACTGTCCGTCACGTCAATGTCACGTCACGGCAGCGTCACGTCAAGTTGTATTCACACTGTCCGTCACGTCAATTCGCCCATCTCCATAGTGAAAGTGAGGTTATGAGTGGCGATCTGTTATGTAGAAAGTCATACCACAGTCTAACATATGCAGTCACGACACTCCCGCAGATCTTTGTTATTCACTGCGACAGTAGCGCTCCTAGCGGCCGGCAAGTTACGTTTCTGAATACGATGTTGCATGAATGCGAATAGTATCGTTTAGATTGATTTTAACATACTTTTTACACCAGGAAACGTATGTAGTGTCGTAAAAATAGGCAATAACTTAAAAATAGCTCCACCGTTGTCTTTCTTAGGTTTCCTAAGATCTCCGACACGGTACGAAACGGTACATTACAGCACAGTTTATTTACAATTATCTTGTAACCTACGAGCTTTTACTGAATAATTTCATTTAGTATTAAAATTAGAAAAATGGCTAGGAAACACCAGAAGACCTGTCCTTTGGCAAAAAGACCTCGCTTTTCTACTCAAGAACGTTAACACTTCATCATTACAATTTCAGTGAAAGGAAACGAATATAGAATGTAATAACTACAGTATTTAACATAATAAATCAGCCGCCACAACTGTAGCTGAAAAATAAAGTCACAGACCTGACAAGAAAACAGAAAAAGCAATCAAACTGTTGTCAACAAAGAATAATCCAATTCTACTATTGTTGCTACAATTTAACCACAAACGGCAAGAATCTTCAAGAAATTGTCTTCTTAAGCTAAAGGAATCACACTCAAAAGAATGTGCGCGTATAAGAAAGACGAGTGAAGCCTATAAATGTGCGAATCATTAGACGTCATAACGCAATGACACACGTCAAAAATCACTTTGTCATAGGAAGAACAGACCATAATAGAAATTTATGTTTGTCTTATGTTTATATTCTACTTACTTTCAGTGGAAAAAGCTGCAAATATACACGTATTCGTAAGTATTGGTTCATGACGAAGTTCTTTGTTATACCACTGAATCAGTTAAATTCGACTGTTTTTACATTAGTTTCCGAATTATGTTTGTCTGTTGATGTTTTATTAATGTTTATAACTCAAAAATTATACTATCTATTTTGTTAATTACGCACACAAATAATGATAAACAAACATCACTCTTTAGGCGGCTTGCCCACCGCTAGGAGCGCTGCATATTTCTAGATTTCCGGAAGGATTTTGACACTGTACCCCACAAGCGGCTTCTAATGAAATTGCGTGCTCATGGAATATCTTCCAAATTGTGCGATTGGATTCACGATTTCCGATCAGAAAGCACACAGTTCGTTGTAATTGACGGTAAGTCATCGAGTAAAACAGAAGTGATATCTGGCGTTCCACAGGGACGCGTTATTGGTCCCCTACTCTTCCTCGTGTTTATAAACGATTTAGGAGATAATCTGAATAGCTCCCTTAGACTGTTCGCGGATGATGCTGTCGTTTATCGGTTAGTGAAGTCAACAGAGGATCAAAAGCAACTGCAAAGCGATTTGGACAAAATTTCTACTTGGTGCGAAAATTGGCAATTGACACTAAATAAAGAAAAGTGTGAAGTAATACACATGACCACTAAAAGAAATCCACTGAACTTCAATTACGCGATAAATCAGTCAAACATTAAGGTCGTAAATTCTACCAAATACCTAGGAGTTACAATTACGAACAACTTTGACTGGAGAGAACACACAGAAAATATTGTGGGGAAGGCGAATCAAAGTTTACGTTTCATTGGCAGAACGCTTCGAAGATGCACCAGCTCCACCAAAGAGACTGCCTACATCACACTTGTGCGTCCTCTCCTGGAGAACTGTTGCCCCTTGTGGGACCCTCACCAGGTGGGACTGACGGAATATATTGAGAAGGTTCAGAGAAGGGCAGCTCGTTTTGTTTTATCACGCTACGGGGGGGAAAGCGTCACGGAAATGTTGCACGAATTGGGGTGGAAATCATTAAAAGAAAGACGTTATTCATTGCGGCGTGATCTGTTTGCGAAGTTTCAATCACCGACTTTTAGTTCTGAATGTGACAAATATTTTGCTAGCACCCACCTACTTAGGGAGACATGACCATCCCAATAAAATAAGAGAAATCAGATCGAAAACGGAACGATTTAGGTGTTCTTTCTTCCCGCGCGCTATTAGAGAATGGAACGGTAGAGAAAAGTTATGAAAGTGGTTAATGAACCCTCTGCCAGGCACTTAAATGTGATTTGCAGAGTATCTATGTAGATGTAGATGTAGATGTAGATGTAGTGTCGCAGCAGCTGTCAGTTGGTAACAACTTTCACAACAGTGAGTGTCGCGACTGTATATGTTAGACTGTGGTCATAGTTTAATACTGGAATTGCGGTAACAACAACGTTAAGTGTTATTGACGGCCAAAGAAAACTTTACAGTGTATGGTTTTGGCCAACTTACTGAGAAATGAAACAACATTTCAAAACATTGACATCTATTTTCAAGCGAAAAAATAAACACATGAAAACATCAAACAATACTTATAAGAGCATAAATAACGCCTGTTTACTTTATCCATTACGATTTGTCCGCTGACATTGTTAGTACCGTCGTAAACAACTGAATTTTTGTCTTTCATTAGAACTGACTTTATCATTTAAAATGTTATTTGATAAAAATGCGTAATCAAATTACAATTTTATTCAAATAAACAGTTTGCTAGAGTCTTTTCTGTTACAATGTTACGTAACAAAAACCATTTTTTGGTTTCAAATACCCGACCTCGATTTTAGGGGGACACTCAATTGACAAAAATATTTAAAATATTTAAGTCGTCATAAAACATTTGAGATTTTCCCCTAAAACGATGTATAACGACAAAATAAAGATTAATAAGAGACATTCGAATATAAACAGTGCAATAGTCGACTGCAAGATGTAATTGGCGTGAGGAAAATAGGTTAACTACCGCTGTTAGCAGACTGCTGTTTCGTCAAAACATTCTTCTTGAGAAAGCTTGATGTGATGTTGACATATCGTGACGGACCGGTGATGGTCAGTGTGAAAGTCGCCATTAAAAATACATTGCGGAATATTTTGACGGACGGTGATGTGACGTGACGTGACAGAAAGTGTGAATTGGCCTTTGCTCGTCCACTAACAGCTACATCGGAGACCACCCACCCACAGGGCGGCAATCTTAGCGCACTTACGGCCACAGTCAGAAAGGGCAACGATATTGATCGCTGGTATCCCCTTCAAATTATCCTTTGTCCGTTATTATTATCTAACAAGGAAAGCACGTAGGATCGAACAGACAGAAATACACCAAAATCGTATGATAGATAATGTAAAGGTCCCTTATTGCACTAGTCATACTCCCGCATCTGCAAAACTCTGCAGTCGCCCATTAGAGGCATCTGGGTGTGCCATGCCGCATTGCACTTTGACCTGCCGGTACGCCAGTAGTGACGATGCAGTGTGCCTCTGAAGTTGCGCTTTGTGACGTTATTTGTGTGGTGAAGCGTCAGATGGGTCGGCGATTGGCAGCTCCTGCAACAAGGTCTGACAAGGTCAGAAAGTCACAGGGTTCTGGTGGAGCTAGGGGAAAGCAATAGAGTAAACCTATTGTGGGTCCCTTGCCACTCGGGGATCAGTGGCAACGAACATGCCGACAGATTAGCCAGGATGGGGGCAGAGACTCCATTTATTGGACCGGAACCTGTCCTGACAATCACCAAGACAATGAGCAAATTGGACCTACGTAACTAGCTCAGAAGACAGCACGTAGAATATTGGACCAAAGTCTATCAACAAAAACATGGCAAGGTAATGATGCCAAAGTCATGTTTTAAAAGAAGCTCTGCAATCCCGGGTCTGAACAGGAGAGAGATTACACTCATGGTTGGTTTGCTGACAGGCCATGGGAATTTCAAAAAACACCTACATACTATGTGAATAACAGAAGAGGACCCTAAATGTAGGATCTGTGATGACGGCGATGAAACTGCATCACATCTAATCTTAGAATGCATTGCATTGGGGAGTAAAAGGCACAGAACATTTGGGACAACCAGACCCGAAGAAATTGTGTCTAATAAAGAACTGGTCAAGGTACTCCTTGCACTGTTCAAGGGCATTGGTTGGCTTTACTAGATATACAGGGAGCGATACCGCACAATAAACTTAGTTTCGGTGCGGGCAGTGGCGGGTTGGACCAAGACTGTTTTGGCTTCCCTGAAAAAATCAAATCAAATCAAATCAATACCTATTCTCATTCACTGCTTTCGTATGGCATCATATTCTGGAGTAATTCATCATTGACTAAAAAAGTACTCGTTGCACAAAAGTGTGTAATCAGAATAATTGCTGGAGTCCATCCACGATCATCTATTTAAAGATTTATTTAACCTCACAGTAACTTCACAGTGTATATATATATATATATATATATATATATATATATATATATATATATATTGACTTATGAAATTTGTTGTTAATCAACCCAGTTCAAGAGTAATAGCAGTGTGAACAGCTATAACACCAGGAGAAAGGATGATCTTCACTCTGTAGGGCTAAATCTGAGTTTGGCTCAGAAAGGGTAAATTATGCTGCAACAAAAGTCTCTGGACAACTACCAAGCAGCATCTGAAGCCTGAAGGATGGCCAACCAGCATTTAAAAATAAATTTAAAAATTTATGAATGACAACTCTTTCTACTCATTGGGTGAGTTTTTAGATATAAATTAGTAAATAAAAAAAATTATTTATAGGAAATGCACACTTGCCGTGCAAAGAAATACATTCACATTACATTAATTTTACTTGTCTTTGCTATAAGCTACGATTGATTTCTGTCTATTCCTGCATTTGATAATATGGTATCGATCACAAAATTCTAAGCACAGTGTGATATTGCTGGTGACCGTTGCTCAGTGACCGGCGGCCAGTGCACACGTGACCAGCAGCAGCTCTACATTGTACGGTAACCGGCTTCTTAATAGAAGCGACTTATTTACATTTCGTGTGTGCTTTCTCTTGCAGCTCTTTATACTGTAGTGTGCTCGCGTGTTTGTTTATTAAGAATCGCGTTTATTTGTCAGCTCAGTTACTGAATTTTTGATTTATTAGCTCGCGTATATATTTTTCAGATTCGCCGTTAATAAACAGTTCAGCGTTAGGTTTATACTTTACAAAGCTCACTGTTTATCAAACTACTGTGTCCTCTGACGTACTTACTTGGAAGAAACAAAGGTTTTTAGAATGGCTAGGAACTGTGACCGCTGCGAACGGATGGAGGCAGAGTTGGTGACTCTTCGCTCGCAGCTTCAGGCGGCGTTGGCTACGCTGGCAACGCTTGACACTGCGGTGGGTGGGCGCCACTGTTGTGGGCCGCTCGCGGGGGTGCAGCAGACGCCCTGCGCGTCTGTTGTGCCCTCCGACCGGCCTGCGGCTGTGGCCATCCCGCTCACTGCCCGCGAGGAGGTAGCCCTCCAGTCCGTGGTGGATTGGGAGGTCCCCTCAGCGCGTGTCAGGTGGCGTAAGACTTTCCGGGGGACCGAAGTGGAGGCCTCCCCGGTTAGTCTTGCCAACAGATTCGAGGCGCTGTCTGTGGCAGGGGATGTTCCTGATGCGGATGGTGTCGCTTGTCCTGTACTCGCCCCTCTGCCTTCAAGATCCGGGCACTCACAGAGGGTGGGTTTGTTGGTAGTTGGGAGCTCCAACGTTAGGCGGGTAATGGAGCCCCTTAGGAAAATGGCTACTAGGGAGGGGAAGAATTCCAATGTGCACTCCGTGTGCATACCGGGGGGAGTCATTCCGGATGTGGAACGGCTCCTTACGGATGCCTTGAAGAGCACAGGGTGCAGCCAACTGCAGGTGGTGGCTCATGTCGGGACCAATGATGTGTGTCGCTTTGGATCGGAAGAGATCCTCTCTGGTTTTGAGCGGCTATCAGAAGTGGTTAAGACTGCCAGTCTTGCTTGCAAGATGAAAGCGGAGCTCACCATCTGCAGCATTGTAGACAGGACTGACTGCGGACCTTTGGTTCAGAGCCGAGTGGAGGGTCTGAATCAGAGGCTCAGACGGTTCTGCGACCGTGTCGGCTGCAGATTCCTCGACTTGCGCCAAAGGGTGGTGGGTTTTCGGGTTCCGCTAAATAGGTCAGGAGTCCACTACACTCAGGAAGCGGCTACACGGGTAGCGGGGGCTGTGTGGCGTGGACTGGGCGTTTTTTTTAGGTTAGATGGCCTCGGGAATACACAAAATGGGTTTCAGTCTCAAAGGGGGTAGGTCAGACACGGGAAGAAAGTAGACATAAAAACCATTGGTGTAATAGTTGTAAATTGTCGTAGCTGTGTTGGGAAAATTCCAGAGCTCCAAGCGCTGATAGAAAGTACTGAGGCACAAATCGTTATAGGTTCTGAAAGCTGGCTGACGCCTGAGATAAATTCGGCCGAAATTTTTTCAAAGGGCCAAATGGTCTTCAGAAAGGATAGAATAAATAAAACAGGGGGTGGCGTGTTTATTGCTGTTACAAACGGTTTATCCTGCAGCGAAATTGAGGCAGATGCTTCCTGTGAATTGGTCTGGGTAGAGGTTATACCTGACCACCGAAATAAATTAATAATTGGATCTTTTTATCGGCCCCCTGACTCAGACGATGCGGTTGCAGAAATGTTCAAAGAAAGCTTGAATCATATTTCAAATAGGTATCCGAAGCATACTGTTATAATCGGTGGCGACTTTAATTTACCCTCGATATGTTGGCATAATTACGTATTCAAAACCGGGGGCAAATATAAAACATCGTCCGAACTAGTTCTGAATGCTTTTTCTGAAAACTACTTCGAACAGTTAGTTCATGAACCCACTAGAATAGTACGTGGTTGCGAAAATAATCTTGATCTCCTAGCAACAAATAATCCCGAGATAGTAAAGAGCATCAAAACAGATACAGGGATTAGCGAACATAGAGTTGTAGTAGCGAGACTGAATACCGAAATTCCCAAATGCACCAAAAATAAACGAAAAATATATCTATTCAGTAAAGCAGATAAAAATTCGCTTCACGCTTTCCTGAGTGATAGTCTCCAGTCCTTCAAAACTAAAAATGCGAGTGTAGAGCAGTTGTGGCTTATTTTCAAAGACTTAATATCAGTAGCAATCGAGAGATTTATACCAAATAAATTAATAAAAGAGGTACACAAAACAGGTCAGATCACTGTTGCAGAAACAAAGAAAAACGCATGCAAAATTAAAAAAGACACAGAATCCGCAAGACTGGCTATCTTTTACTGAAACTCGCAACCTAGCGCGGACTTCAATGCGAGAATCTTATAGTTGTTTGCACAACGAAATCCTGTGTCGTAATCTTGCAGAAAATCCAAAGAAATTCTGGTCATATGTGAAGTACACTAGCGGCAAAACACAAACAATACCTTCACTACGCGATGGCAATGGTAATACTACCGACGACAGTACTGCTAAGGCAGAATTACTAAACACAGCTTTCCGAAATTCTTTCACCAAAGAAGACGAAGTGAACACTCCAGTATTCAATCCAAGAACAGCTGCCAGCATGCGAAACTTAGAAGTAGATGTTCCTGGAGTAGTAAAACAACTTAAGTCACTAAACAAAAATAAATCTTCCGGGCCAGATTGTATACCAACTAGATTCCTCTCAGAGTATGCTGATGCAATAGCTCCGTACTTAGCTATAATTTACAACCGATCACTCAGCGAAAGATCCGTACCCAAAGACTGGAAAGTTGCCCAAGTTACTCCAATATTCAAGAAAGGCAATAGGAGTGATCCCCAAAATTACAGGCCTATCTCATTGACGTCGATTTGCAGTAGGATTTTGGAACATATACTTTGTTCGAATATTATGTACTACCTCGAAGAGAACGACCTATTAACCAATAGTCAGCACGGATTCAGAAAGTATCGCTCTTGTGAAACACAGCTTGCCCTTTATTCACATGAAGTGTTAAGTGCCATCGACAAGGGATCTCAAATCGATTCCATATTTCTGGATTTCCGAAAGGCTTTTGATACTGTACCCCACAAGCGGCTTCTAATGAAATTGCGTGCTTATGGAATATCTCCCCAATTGTGCGATTGGATTCACGATTTCCTATCAGAAAGGACACAGTTCGTTGTAATTGACGGTAAGTCATCGAGTAAAACAGAAGTGATATCTGGCGTTCCACAGGGAAGCGTTATTGGTCCCCTACTCTTCCTCGTGTTTATAAACGATTTAGGAGATAATCTGAATAGCTCCCTTAGACTGTTCGCGGATGATGCTGTCGTTTATCGGTTAGTGAAGTCAACAGAGGATCAAAAGCAACTGCAAAGCGATTTAGACAAAATTTCTACTTGGTGCGAGAATTGGCAATTGACACTAAATAAAGAAAAGTGTGAAGTAATACACATGACCACTAAAAGAAATCCGCTGAACTTCAATTACGCGATAAATCAGTCAAACCTTAAGGTCGTAAATTCTACCAAATACCTAGGAGTTACAATTACGAACAACTTTGACTGGAGAGAACACATAGAAAATATTGTGGGGAAGGCGAACCAAAGGTTACGTTTCATTGGCAGAACGCTTAGACGATGCACCAGCTCCACCAAAGAGACTGCCTACATCACACTTGTGCGTCCTCTCTTGGAGTACTGTTGCCCCTTGTGGGACCCTCACCAGGTGAGACTGACGGAAGATATTGAGAAGGTTTAGAGAAGGGCAGCTCGTTTTGTTTTATCACCTTACGGGGGGGAAAGCGTCACGGAAATGTTGCACGAATTGGGGTGGAAATCATTAAAAGAAAGACGTTATTCATTGCGGCGTGATCTGTTTGCAAAGTTTCAATCACCGACTTTTAGTTCTGAATGTGACAAATATTTTGCTAGCACCCACCTACTTAGGGAGACATGACCATCCCAATAAAATAAGAGAAATCAGATCGAAAACGGAACGATTTAGGTGTTCTTTCTTCCCGCGCGCTATTAGAGAATGGAACGGTAGAGAAAAGTTATGAAAGTGGTTAATGAACCCTCTGCCAGGCACTTAAATGTGATTTGCAGAGTATCTATGTAGATGTATATGTAGACGTCTATGGCCACTTCATATTTCTGGCCGCTGACCGTTTCTTTGCTAACATCGTGCGTGTTTTAAACGCGGAAGAAAGACAGAAGTGCAGCATATGTTGAAATGTGTGGTCGGGAGCTGTAGCATATGGCACAGTAGGTGCTGGTTCCCGTGGGAAAGCCCGCCTATGTATCTGGTACTCTCCTCGCATTGGCTGCTGCATTTCATGGCAGTTTATTTCTTTTGAAATTAGTTCAGAGCTGAGAATTTGTGATAAATATCTCTCAAGGACAGGCTAGGTTTTGACAGTTTAAAAAGTTTAAGGCGCCGTCTCTTATTGTAACAAGAGAAGAGCGATTTTGCAGAAGGCGCGCGACGGCCGTGTTTTGGCGCTAAATTGAGCGTCAGGTGCCCTCTAGTCTCGCAACGCGCCGCAGTTTCAGTCTCGAGCTGACCACTATACGTGCCCGACCGCACCGGTCATGTGTAAAGATTTGTATAACTGTGATAACAGTCGAGGTCTCAACATGAACTACAGACAGCATAGGCCGTGTCGTATTAACAATAGTTGTTCATATTTTATTATTCTGAATCTAGAAGTAATAAATGGCATCTCTGACAATTAAAAATCTCGCGAGTCGCTTCTTATGCTTCCATTCTACCGAACTTATTTTAGCCTCACTTGTATGATGAAGAAGAACCAACGACCTGTGTGCTTCTGCGCTGGGGACACAACTATAGAAGACAACAGGTTAGTCAGAAATCTATGCTTTCTATAAAGACTTGGACAGCAACTACGGCATCTCGTTCGTAGTGTAGGGCGGTACAAACGCACACTGCTACGCAACAGCATCCGAAAGAATGTGGAGGTTTTAGGGGACTTGTGGGAGGAAGCAGTACTAACTTCTCCATCCACAAATAAAAACCCTAGGAAGCTTGTAACAGTTCAAACACACACTCGTCATTCGGTTCGTGAAATAATTTGTTGCGACACACCTTGTGGTGAAACCCATGGGTTGCCAGTCTCTTTATGACGTGTCGCATTTCATGGTTCGCCTCCATCCAGGTCCTGTATTGCATAGCAGACGTAGCATTGAACTCCTCCGGTGTTTTTCTTCTCATGCTGATTTTGTAGAAGCCGTTTGCAGTTGGCAGTAGCTGGGAGAATGAGCTCGCATCTTAGATCCTCTATTAGGAAGGTCTCCCTGGTAAGCTCATACACCAGCCTCGATCTCGAGTTCTGTGGGAACTCCTAAATCTCTCTTCAAGTATATAGCCTTTACTCGCTCTAGTTCTTCAAGCTGCTTGTATGTGAGGTATTCTCCCACTGATGCAAGGCCATACGTCAAAATAGGTACTATCTTCAGCCTGAACAGGTCTATAGCTGTGCTGATCGATAGTTGTGTGACGTTTCTGATTTCATTCATAGCTCTAGTGGCCACCACTGTTCTAGATGTTTTATGTTCCTGTTGTTTAGATTGTGATGCCTAGATATTTGAAATTGTTAACCCTCTTGAGTAGTTTTCCACTGCATTTGACGTTCTCTGCTTTAGTGAGTCTTCCACCTTTCCTGAACACTAGCAACTGCGTCTTCTCTTCGTTTATCTTGATGTCGTTTCTCTCGACCCATTCGCTTAGTCTGTTTAGAACTACTTGTAGTTTGTCTATATCTGTCGCCGCGATGGCGTATACGTATGTGCTTGTTCCTGTCATTTCTTTCGTGACATCGTGCGTGAGGACATTAAACAGGATGGGGCTGAGTGGATCGCCTTGAAGGACACCATTTGTCTGTGACAGCCAGTCGGATATACCTATTCCGTCATCTATCTGTATGTAGTTTTCTGCTTGTATATTCGATATTAGGGTCGTTGTACTCGTCCTTTTAATTAGTTCCTCCAGTTTATCTATTAAAAACTTTCTGTTGACCAGGTCAAACGCTTTGTTGTAGTCGACAAAAACGACATATAGTTTTCCTTTCGGTCTGTTTTATTTGTTCCAGCAGGTTTTCTATTGCCAGGGTTGTGGATCGTCCCTTCCTAAAACCGAACTGCTCTTCTGGTAGAAGGGGTTCGAGCTTCTCTGCCAACCTTTTGGTGAGAATTTCCGTTAAGAGTCTCAGTGGTGTGGATTCCATCACTATTCCTCTGCACGCATTTGGATTGTCTGTGTCTCCTTTTCCCTTATACAGTAGTTTAATTTTTGACTTTCTCCATTCGCTTGGTATGCTTCCTAGTTCTATGCAATAAAAAAACGTGTCACGTAATATTTTGTGTAATGTGACGTCTTGTACAGACACCCTTCATTAACCTGACACGTTCCACATCCTTAAGAAGTGTCGTATTCATGATCTATGGAACAAGTGTTAATCTAATAGATCGGAAAGGCCCACTTTTAGTGTTACTACCGTAACCTAAAGTGGGCCAAAAAGAGGACCTGAGATGTTAAACACTACATAATAAAAACAGGAATAATTTTTTAATATATCTATTGACATGAAACTCACAGTTACACACGTAAAACAAAGCATACAGAATCAAGATAACCTTTCGTAGATTACAGAAAAAAAACCTCACAAAGAAGTGAGTGAAAACACGGAATAACCAAAGACATCTATTACTCGACTGGTAATGCCGTATACAGTATCACTGACGTAACTGAAGTCTCGCCGCCATATTTCTATCCTATAAACGTATGTGCAGCTGTGTGCGTAATTACAAAAAGTAGTCATAAAATACGGTTCAACTGACGGAACTACGCTGTCTTCAGAGTATCCACATAATGATCAATTCATGTATTGTATATGTTTCGTCTGAGTGTCATAAGAAAGCTAGAGTAAGGTTCGACAGATACAGAATGAATTGCATTGATTTGCTGTTTTTATTGATGTTACCGCTTCCGATCAACTTCGGCTTTTCTTTCAGTACTATGAGCGTTATAAATGTGCTATTTGTCGTGATAACACGTATCTTTATTCTTCTGAGTGTTTTTCCGATAACTGCAGTCTACTTTAACTATATGTATTTTTCTCATAACATGATTATACAAAGTCTGTGTTAAATCCAACTATTACGGAAGATATAACTAAAATGAAAACCATGTTTAAAGCAACTAGTAAAGCTTAGTAACGTCATTTCGTGTCAGAAGATCATAGTAGTACCATGCTGAAACAGTTTGACATGAGGCAAAGTAATATGGCGGCGTCAGGCAACAGTAAAGATATTATCTGACATGAGCTACACATCGTAGAGTATTTATATAATATTATAAATATATGACCCATGACGTTATCAGCTTCTTCACATTGATCTTAACATTTAATTACACATTATTCTTTCGCAGCCTGTTGCTGCTTTTGTTGAAGTAAAATTATTTTGAACAGACATGATGGATATGTACTAGGTAACGATACATTTACAAAGATTACAAAAAGATTTTGCAGGCATAAGTAGCAAAGAATCAGTTTTAATATCTCTAATCCTGAATAATGTTCCAGCTTCAGTGGAGGAAATACTGATAGGGAATGCAGAAAGACAAGACAACGCAATTGTGCAGAATGGATTGATAAAACGCATGAACAGTTACTTAAATCTGTTAACATTTTTATTTACACATGTTTACATTTGTTATTGCAGCACGGAAGTGACAGCGCGCTCTAAGGCACCTTGCTTCGGAGTGCGAGTCAGCTACCCGTCGGAGGTTCGAATCCTCCCTCGGACATGGGCGTGTTGCAAGCGGGAAAGTTTCGTGGGGAGACTTGAAGTCTGCCTTCGCGCCCATACGCGGAAATCGTATTGACAGCTACCGAGAAGCCGTTAGTCAATAGATAGCGGCACTTGTAATCTGTCAAACGAGCGTCTGGAAAATATAGGCCGTTACGGATTCAATGGCTATCGGCAGGAAAAGTCCTGTTCGGCCTTGGAGAAATATGCACTAAACCACTTAAAATTAATAACTATTGATCCATATACGTTACAAAGGAGCGCGTAGGCTCTTTTTAAAGATAAAGACTAGGCGGATGGGCTGATATTAACGCGCTTCTTGTCACTTTAATAGCTGAGACGTTACTGTCATACCGCCTCATTGCTCCACCTAATCGATTTTGCCAATTTCTCCTACCTTGCTCATGTTTTTCTCACTTATATTAGTAATGTTTGCTATTTTCAATATAAACTGATTTAACTTGAGCATTATCTTGTGGTTTCATGGCCGACTGGCGAGGGCAAAGAAGTAGAAGCAAAGATGGCGAGTTTGTGTGTTTTTTTATATTTTATTCCCTTTTCTTTTTATTCATGTCACACTCCTATGCTTCCCATCACAGCGTGAGCGAAGAAGTGGTTGAGCATAGTCGAACCAGTAGGGGTACTTTAGCATGATGGTGGCGGTAGTTTGTGAGTTTTTCGCTTTTTGTGTAGGCAGCTAGTGGCGCAAAGAGGTTAGCAAGCTTTGCTGCTGGTCGATGGTAGGCAGGTGGATTCGCGAACGCGTAAAAGGAAGGTGCCCAGCTGGCTGCACCTGCCTCGGCCAATCAGGGCGCGTCTTCTTGGCGTGGTTCGAGGGGTGTTTAAAGGGGACTAAACTGCTTGGTCATCAGTGCGTGGTTCGAATTGGCGGACGGTTGAGGTAGAGGGGAGCCATCTTTAGTGGAGTTGGAAGAAGACCATCGAGGTGTACGGACGCTGGTGCTGCTTGCTGCGCAAAATTCTCCAGAATGTGGAAGAAACGCGGCACAAGAGATAATTAAAGTCATAAGTGGGGAAGTGGAATTTGATTTAATAAAATGTCTTTAGGTAAATTTAAAGAAATCGTAAATTGTTCTGTATATTGCGTCCACAAGCCCACTTACTGTTCGACCAGCAGGATTAGTTTGAGTAGTAAATGTATAGAGCTTTGCGCTAATCATGCAGTGAATGATTTGCATGTTTTATGTCCGTTTGTGTGCAGATTTCCTACCCCCCTCCTCACCCACCATGTGTGACATTGAATAGTGTACAGAGTAGTTACAAGAAGGAGGCCAATTGACTAATATTTATAGCAAATTGTCTAAAAAAATAAATAAACCCTTTATGATTAAATTTTGTGTTAGAATAACTGATTTACCCCTCAGCTTCTCCTTCAATGCTCCCCATTTTGGACGGGAAACAAAGGGATCTCACAATCATTATGAGAATTGAAATTGGTATTTGTTCGAACTTACCCTGGGGGTTTAAAACTAGACGTATCCTTTCTTGAGGTGGATGTGTACTGGTTCCGTTAATTCTAAACAAAAAAAAAATGCGTTATCCGTTGCATGCCATTTTCATTTGTCAAGTTTAATCAAGCCGGTATGTTCATGTGAACATAGACCGAAATAAGCATGAACCAGTATAGATCCATGCTCAGGATAAAGCCTACGCGAACTTACCAAGCACATTTCATACTGTGTATGGACGCCGTTGCTGTCAGTTGAACAGCGCTTGGGTAGGCCCACCCAGTGGTAAGAGAAAAAAAAAATTAAACTGTAAAGTACAAACAAGAACGAAAGAATTAAGATAAGAGGGTACGTCACATAGCTTTTGAGTTAAAGTAATACAAGGTGTCAAACGATAGATCTAAGTGAGTACTATTAAGACGTATATTTATTTTTTTTGCTCAAATTCAGTAAATTTGAATTAGAGGCCAATAACACGGTTTCGAGGTATAAAAGCTGGATTTTTAATAAATAAACAATGATAACTGTAGTAGTATTAGCGACAGTACGGAAAACTAAACGTAAGTAAAAAAGTTAATGAAACCACAGAATCAATAGTACAGTGAATAATCTATGTTTAAGTACCAAAAAGGAAAACGTAGATAAGTTTAATTTTTTGATAATGCAAAAACTACGATATGTACAATGTTTTTGATTCCATATTCTGTTTCAGCGGAAAATTACCGTCAATTACTATCATCACAATCTATGAATGCATAGTTTTGCGGCGAGTTAGGCATTCATACATTACATAGCTCTACGGGGAGGAAACGTAGCGCAGCATTAAACGACTTGGAAAGCTGTGTGTCAAGAAGGCTAACTTGTTAAGGTCTGTAGCCTTCCTGTCCTGTCGTGAAGAGAGGACGATTCCACGTTTTGCCATCGTGAGCCACCATGTCAATACCGCTGCGGCCAGAAGAATTTTTCGCCGAACGAGCTTTGCCTTACTACGAGGGAGGATACATCACACTATGAAGCAGTTGGATACAAACGGACGCGAACTAATGGCCGTACACATGCAGTTGACGGAGTCTCTTTCGGTTTTGGATTTTGATTGGATTGTTGCAGCCCCAATGACACAACAAATATCAGCTCAGACAGACGAAAACCACCGAAAGGCAGAAAGGGAAGTTCAGCCGGCTTTCTCAGTAACACCATGGAGCAGTAAGTGCAACAGCAGAACCTGCTGTTATCAACATAACGGCGAGTAACATGAACGCGGGTGCCATGTCGGCTCTCAAGAAACGAATCCGCACCTGTAACACCACATCGCGACCGTAGCATTAGAATCACGGTATTCCGACATTTCTCATCGTTGCGTAATTTTGATAATTTGTTAAGAGGCAAAATTTTCTCATTTTTCAAAATTTTTAGTAAATTCAAATTATATCAGCGTAATTCAGAGTAATAGTATCCAACTTCTGCTGTCACGGAATATAGTTAGAGTCCACGAAGCACTACTGAACAAATATTTCTCAATTCCACACTAGAACACTCCGCTGAAATTTTACAAGTCGTCAAGCGACTTCACAGTTGCCCATCGTAATAACACGTCTTGTCTGTCAAACCAACGTTAACAGACTGTCCCTAACAAGCCAACATGGCCGCCTTACTCTGAAGTCAAATCAGTATCTTATTTTCACAAAATTAACTCTTTTACATAAAATACAAATGAAAAAATTACATGTGATGATAGTGATAAAATTCTCTCGGGCTTCCAGCCGCGTCAAGCGGTTTGATATCCACGAGCTTTCTGTCGAAATCTACTCGGCCATTGTCAAGTGGTGACTGTCTTATCATTGCTGCTGCCGTCCTTATACACCTGTGCGGCCTCCTGTGACGTCACTGGTGCTCAGCCGCATCGCCATATATGGCAATGTTTTGGCCGTGTGCCTACCGCGCTAGCTTCAGCCGTCCGATGGTCGGGTCCCAAGCTGTGCTCAGCTGCAAGCCGCCGCCTTTATTAAGAAATTTTTCAGATATTTTGACTTCGATAGCTTCTGTTATTACGCTATCCCAGAAAGTATTTGTTCTGGTAATGACTGATTTATCCTCGAACGCAATGCGATGTTCGCTTTCTAGGGAATATTTAGGTCAAAGCATCTCGTATATCAGAGATCATTTGTCAGATTGCAGTTATAAATAGTACCCGCAGTTGAGTTACTCTCTCTCTCTCTCTCTGTGTTTAGCTCTCTATGTGTTCAGCTCTCTATGTAACGAGATCTCAGTGCTTATCTAAAATATTATACACGGTTAAATTCCAAGATAGTAAAAAACCCGAAAAAGTATTTAAACTTTAAAATAAACTTTCATATCGTGATCGTACGCGAAAGTGAACATTATCTTTGGACTTTGATCGGGAACATTCCAGAGAGATTAATACAATCAAACTTTGACGAAAATAATAACGACTTGTGAACTTAAAAAATGTGTACTGTGAAGGTGTTATGAATGTAACTATTCATTTCAGAATAGAGAATTTATGAACCTTAAAAAGTTATTCGAGTATTGAGTTCCCTAATATTGTCCCAGTATATTCTAAAAGTGAAAGAATATATCTAACAGTAGTGGTCAGGAGAAACCTATGGTAAAATTTTCTAAAGAATAATTCTATAAAGGAAAAGGATCAAGCAAAAATATTATCTTTGTGATGGGTGTCAAATTATCTGAACTACCGGGACTCAATGATTCAAATTTTTATTCTTTGGTTTATTGAATATCAGCCCCTGAGAAACAGATTTTCATGCTGAAACATTAAAATAGGTCTTTACATATAATGAAATCCAGAACCAATATTTACAGTGAAAAATTCAACAAAGATAAAAATTTTATTAACTGCGAAGAAGTACCAGGGCTACCAACTGAATTTTCATACTGAGGTGACAAATATAATTTTGAACCTATACATCCAATACAACGGTGGATATTAAGACGTAATCTACAGCTTAAAAGTCGCAAATTAAAACCCTAATATAAAACGAAGTCAACACAACTGTCGCCCCAGTCACAAACCAAACCATGTCGTCTCCCAGCCACACACCTTCACCTAGGACTATCCCTTTCGCGGACATCATAAGTGGTGTGGAACAAGCAGTTCGCAAGATGCCCAACGAAACTTCGGAAGAAATTCGTCGTGAAACAAGTCGCATTCTCTCAAAATCAAAGGAAAAAAGACCGAACTTGACAAGAGAGGAGCGTATTGGTCTTCAGGAACTCCGGAATGACCCTCTTATCGTAATCTTGCCAGCCGACAAGGTCAATTTAGCCGTCACTATGGAACGAGTCAACTACGACGCGAAGATTCGGGAGATGCTCGAAGAAGAGCCATACCAAAAATCATCGAAGGATCCAACATCGAAAATCCTGAGGAAGACGTCCGAGCTTCTCAAACGGTCTTCACTGGAAGAAAGTTGCATTAAAAATTTCCTTCCATAGGCACCTCGACCACCTACCTTATATGGCCTCCCAAAGGTTCACAAAATGAACACTCCTCTTCGTCCGATCGTGAGTGCCATTGGCTCTCCGACTTACAGACTCGCAAAACGTCTGGCCACCCTTCTTTCTCCACACGTCGGTCACTGTGAGCATCATGTCGAGAATTCGACCGACTTCATCAGAAGAATAAAATCCTTGCGTCTTGGAGAGAAGGCTATCATGGTCAGCTTTGATGTGGTGTCATTATTCACAAACGTTTCCATCAAAGATTCTATATACCTGCTGACCCAGTTATTTGACGAAACTGTTGTGGATTTATTCAGGCACACCCTGACGTTATCATATTTTTTATATGGTGAAGAATACTTCAACCAGATTGACGGTGTTGCCAATCTGTTTATGGAATACTTTGAGAACATCGCCATAGACACGGCTCCTGCAAAGCCTAGCTGTTTCTATCGTTATGTTAACGATACGTTCGTTGTCTGGTCGCATGGTCGCGAAAAACTGGGTGGATTCTTGGATCACATCAACAGCATCCATGACAAAATCAGTTTCACGATGGAGGTAGAGAGAGATGGTTCCCTGCCGTTCCTTGACGTACTTGTCAGGCGCAAAACAAATTGATGCCTTAGCAATAGTGTCTACCGGAAACTCACCCACACGGACCTGTATCTGCACGCTAACAGCCACCACCACCCATCGCAAAAACAATTTGCTCTAAGGACGCTGGTGCACAGAACAGAAGTAGTCTCAGACAATGAACATCTGCAGAAGGAACTGAGCCACTTACGGAAAGTGTTCAGGAAAAATGGCTACAGAAACCGCCAGATAACAGAAGCCCTTCATCCGAAGACACGCAAGCAGGAGATCGTCGAGGAGGAGACAAAGAAGCGACAGGAGCCGTGGCTCATGAAGTTGTGAACTGCCAGTTAGTGCGAGCTCATTGACGTCACCTCCATGACGACCTGCCCGGAAAAAGCAAATTTGCGGATATGAAGTTGCAGCGGAAGGATAAGGCTCTAGCATACGTTTCCTGTTCTTTGAAAATTGAAAAGAAAAATTCACATTACACCCTCAATATCTCTTTCCAAGGATTTGCAACTTCAAACAATCAATCAGATGCTGATATCAAGAACTTGTACAAATACGAACTAGTCCCCTTCCCAATGTCTCTCTTCAAGAGGAGAGAATGCACAAAAGCAGGAAGTCAGTTTTGTGTGAGGCATTTACTCCTACTAGTTATTGATGGGGGTACCTACTGTATAAACTTGTATCGAACAAATAACCGCCACGGTGAAATAGCCGTGCGCACTAAGGCGCCTTGCTGAGGTGCGCGTGGCCGTTCGCCGTAGGAGCTTCGAATCCTACATCGGGAATGGGTGTGTATGTGTTCTTAGAATAAGTTAGCTTAAGTTGTTTGATAGTTAAGGGCCAGATGACCACTGCAGTTAGGTTCCATAACACATCCATAAACACTTGAACAAATCAGCAGAAGCCACATTTGAACTGGTGTGCCAGAATTACATAGAATTTGTGCAAAGATACTTTTGGAACAATGCTACAGTGGGTTTGGTGGATATTCACATTACATAACGCACCAGAGCATCAAAACAGCAAAGCAATATCGAAGGTCTTTGCTCAACTCATGTATGTGTTTTGAAAATAACATCTATTGGAACAGTTCCACAAAGCAGATTACTATGCAACGATATCAACAAGAAGAACTTCATTACAGTGCTGATGACTGATATGGGAGTCAAGGGCAGGCAAAGGAAGACGTTGATGCCATGATAGTGGAAACTGCCATATCATAACGTGGCAACTTCTACAGTATCGCCATAACAGCAGAAAACATCGCCGGCCGCGGTGGCCGAGGAGACTGAGGCGCTCCAGTCACGGTCCGCACAGCCACTACGGTCGGGGGTTCGAATCCCCCCTCGGGCATGGATATTTGTGCCGTCTTTAGTTGTAAGTAGTTCATAAGTAGTTTGTAAGTTTAGGGACTGATGATCCCGTAGTTAAGTCCCATAGACTCTACAAACATTTGAACTTTTTTTTTGCAGAAAACATCGATCTTCGCCTACAGCATTATATTCTGTCAAAAATAAGAGTTATTTTCAGAAGAGTGGCAGACCTAACAGCCCGAGTTTTTGTACTCGCCTCAGTCCTGCAAAGTCAGGTCTCAAGATTTTTATTTCACACAGAGAGTGAGTGTGACAACACTTTAGCACCCTTAGGAATAGGGAAGAAGAAGTAGCTATGAGAAAGTGTTGGCTCTCGGACAAAACTGGTATTGACAAACGTTTTCTGGGTATTGCACCGCGTCATGATGTAAGGCTATTACTTAAATAACCGACGTTTCGGCCAACGTTACAATGGTCTTCATCTGGGTATACTGATGTGGGCTGGTTGTTACTACATTTTATATTACTTTCATTTAGGCATTACGTCATAATTTTTAAAAATAAGCGATGTTATTGGTGAATTTTTGGCGGAAGAATGGAACTTTATTTTGATAGGATGCTGAGGTGGAAGGACACCCTAATAACATGAATAGAGAAGATGGACTCAGGCTTGCCCCCTCTTGGCTACCAGCCATCACAGCGAAATAGGCCGCACTGACAACACAACATGCGAGCGTCACTAGTAAGCAACTGCCGCCGCGCGGCCCACGGCCAGCAGGAGAGAAACGGAAGCCCTCACCCCATTCGCCGATGAACACCAATGATGTCTCGCTATGCAAGAAGCAACGGCTAACCCCCACTCCTTCCACTTCAGCATCCTATCAAAATAAAGTTCCATTCTTCCGCCAAAAATTTCTTCCCATGGCCATTCTGAATTTTATATCTTCTTTACTTCAGCCATCAGAAGTTACCTTGCTACCCAAATAACAAAATTCATCTACTACTTTTATTGTCTTATTACCTAATCTAATTCCTTCAACATCGCCTGATTTTCTGACATCGCATTCCATTACCTTCGTTTTACTCTTGTTAATGTTCATCTTCCATCCCATTCAATTGCTCTTCCAGATCTTTTGCAGTCTCTGACAGAATTATTATGTCATCGGCAAACCGCAATGTTTTTATTTCTTCTCCCTGCACTTTAATGCCCTCTCCAAATTTCTCCTTCCACTCCTTCACTGTCTGCTCAATGTACAGATTGAACAACATTGGGGAGTCGGCTGCGGTGCCGAGGGGACTGAGGCGCTTCAGTCACGGCCTGCACGGCCACTACGGTCGGGGGTTCGAATCCCCCCTCGGGCATGGATATTTGTGCCGTCCTAGTTCGTAAGTAGTTCATAAGTAGTTTGTAAGTTTAGGGACTGATGACCCCGTATTAAGTCCCATAAGCTTTACAAACATTTGAACATTTTTTGAACATTGGGGAAAGGCTACAAACCTGTCTTATTACCTTCCCAACCTCTGCGTACCTTTTTTGCCCTTCGACTCTAATAACTGCTGTCTGGTTTTTGAATAGGTTGAATATAACTCTTCGCTCCCTAAATTTTATCCCAGATACCTTCAGAATTTGGAAGAGTGTATTCCAGTCGACATTGTCAAAAGCGTTCTCCAAATCGACAAACGCTAAAAACGCAGGTTTCCCATTCCTTTGCCTATCTCCTAAGATAAGTCGTAATGTGAGTATTGCCTCCTGTGTTCCTACATGTCTCCTAAATCCAAACTGATCTTCCGCAAGGTCAGATTCCACAAGTTTTTGCATTCGCCTGTGAATAATTCGTGTTAGTATTTTACAACCATGACTTATTAAACTGATAGTTCTGTAATTTTCACACTTGTCTACACTTGCTTTCTTTTGAATTGGAATTACGATATTCTTCTTGAAGTCGGAGGTATTTCCCCTGTCTCATACATCGTACATACCAGGTGATACAATTTTTTCACGACTGGCTCTCCTAACGACATCAGCAGTTCAGACGGAATATAATCTACTCCAGGGGCCTTGTTTCGACTCAAGTCCTTCAGCGCTCTGTCAAATTCTTCTCGCAGTATCGTATCTCTTATCTCATCTTCCACCACTTCGTCTTCCATTTCTAGAATACTGCTTTCAAGTTTATTTCCTTTGTATAGGCCCTATATATATTCCTTCCACAGTTCAGCTTTCCCCTCTTTGCTTAGTACTGGTTTTCCGTCTGAGTTCTTGATATTCATACAGCTGCTTTTCTTGTCTCCAAATATCTCTTTTATTTTCCTGTAGGCAGTATCTATCTTTTCTCTAGTTATGCATTCTTCTACGGTTCTGCATTTCTCCTCTAGCCACTCCTGCTTAGCCAGTCTGCACTTCCTGTCTATCTCATTTTTCAGACGTTTGTACTCCGTTCTTCCTGTTTCACTTGCAAAATTTTTATATTTTCTCCTCTCATCATTTAAGTTCAGTATATCCTGTGTTATCCAGGGATTTCTATTAGGCCTTGTCCTTATGCCTATATGATCCTCTGCTGCGTTCACTACCCTATCTCAGAGCTACCCATTCTTATTCTACTGTATTACTTTCCCCCGTTTCAGCCAATCCTTGCCTACAGCAAACAAATAAATTTATTCTACCCGTGGTGGGATTTGAACTGAGGCCCGAAAGCAGCACAGCGATCTGCGATGCTAAACACTGCACCACGCCTGCTGTGGAAGACTCGCAGCAATTATTAATAACACAACACAATTCAAATGTAATAGCTGTATGCATAACTACAACGTTAGGAGAACTACACTATTCAAGGTTAAATTTAACTGTGGCACAGAAGGAGGTGAATTATGCTGCCAGAATAGTGTTTGGTCACTTACCAAATAACATTAAATGACTTGACAGAAAGCCATCCAGCATTTTAAAAAAATTGACAAGGTTTTATGAATGGTAATTCCTTCTACTAGCTAGATGAATGTTTAGATATAAATTAATACTTTTACAAAAGAGATAAATAAAATAATTAAAAATGTATGTAATTAATGCTATCTTTAAACACATACATACAATGGGAATAACAGAAGAGGATCCTAAATGTAGGATCTGTGATGACGGTGATGAAACTGCATCACATCTAATCTTCGAATGCATTGCATTGGAGAGTAAAAGGCACAGAACATTTGGGACAACCAGACCCGAAGAAATTGTGTCTAATAAAGAACTGGTAAAGGGACTCCTTGCACTGTTCAAGGGCATTGGTTGGCTTTACTAGATATACAAGGAGCGATAAGGCACAATAAACTTAGTTTCGGTGCGGGCAGTGGCGGGTTGGACCAAGACTGTTTTGGCTTCCCCGGAAAAATCAAATCAAATCAATGCTATCTTTAACTAAACTGACACGTTCCGCATCATTACGAAATGTCGCATTCAAGATCTATGGAGCAAGTATTAATGAAACAAATACCTCAGTACTGACAGTATCGGATACTAAAATATAACAATGGTATCGTATAATTCTATACTCGCAGTCTCTCTTGACTCGATTCACTGTACGTGTTTTTCCGGTTTAACGGCCCCCACTCTCTTGCTGCAGTCACAAACGAGAGTCAGTTATTCGGCTAGCTGTTAATAGGGTGGGTTTATGCAGAAGCACGTTCCGTCAGCTCCAGAGTTTATGATGCGGCATCTCACGTCTGACAGGCACTTTACTGCCCCTCTTACCGTATATTACGAAGTAAGAAATACGACCGAGAAAGAAAGACAAAACTCCAAGTCACCATAAAGTACCAGCACTGTAGGAGAAAATGAAGGCTAGACCTTCATAGTCCGTCGCCGGAGAAGTGGTAGTAGGTAGAGAACTGCTGAGGAGTTCAGTTGCAGCTCTTGTACATCGCAGCGTCCATGTACAGTGTTTTAGGGGATCCATAGGCTCTAGATAATATTTCCAGGTAGACGTTCTGTAAACTGCCGCCTAACATACATACCAAAAGTTACATATTTACGGCCTATACATATTAGACGAATGGGAATAGTGTAGCTATCATACAGCATAATTGTATGTACCTTCTTTGTGTACAAAATTTTATAAGTTACACACCTCCTGGAACAAGGGATGGCGGTTATTGCTGAAACAACCGGTTTTCGGTTATACCGGTTCTTTTCATCTCCAGTTTAACCGCACTGTAAAAATTGCTCAAGATAACCGGTTTTTTAAATAACCGGTTTTCGGTTTCTTATTGCTATTATTTCCAGTAGAGTTCGATCGAAACATAATTACGGCCGAAACAGAAACCGTAATCGAATTTTCGGTTGTTCTATTTTCGGCCGAAACCGAAGCTTATGATATTTAGTTAAAATTCAGGTAAATTTACTTTATACGACAAATCACTAGTCTTTCCATATTTTGCAAGATCCCCTTCCAATACTACGCCTTCTTGAGTGTGTGTAAGCCTAGCCAGGCGACCGTAGAAGACGATATACGAAGCATACAGATTTACTGGCCTAGTATTTCCATCCGGCAGTTGCGAATATTGAGCCAACCACTCCGTACGTTGGACTTGTGAGGCAGCGCATATATTCAGTAAATGAACTTCAATCAGTGCTGCAGAAAAATTTCGAAAAATAAAGTCACAGTTCCGACTAACAGTATGATTGTTGTCAGTGTAAATTTACGCAAATTGAACTAGGAAAGCTGTGTACCACATGATCAAAGAATGTTCAAATGGGTGTGAGGCCTAACTGCTTAGGTCATCGGTCCCTAGACTTAAAAACTACTTAATCTAACTTACGCTAAGGACAACATGCACATCCATAACTGAGGGAGGAAGGAGGACTCGAACCTCCGTCTTGAGCAGCGTCGCTTTCAAGGAATCACATTAATAAGACTTGTTAGCATAACAGTATGATAATACATTGAAAGTTATTATTCCAAGTTTACATAATATGTATATGAATTAAATTTACCTTCTCTTCCAAGAAACATTTTGGATGCTTTCTCCTTAAATGACACAGCATGTTTGTAGTACCTCAACCCGTTTTCAACTTTTTAAAGCTACCGTATTTCTTGAAGTACTTCCACACTCGGAATGGTGCCAGTTAAGACACAACCGATGTTTGGCGACGACAGCAAGGAACGGCCGCATAACCAGACGGAGGCAAGTCTCGTACACTGCCGGTGCACGCGCGTCGTCTAATAGGCCACGCCACACGGCAACAGGTGCATCGATGCCTCAATAGCTGCACGAGTTCTTAAGTTCTTATGCCACGCGTTTGTTGCTGACTGCCGGGATTGTTCTCAAATTATTACTGATCGCCTTTCATAGTTACTGCGATGACCTAATGATTCATAGCAGTGGAAATTATAGGAATAGCCCTAAATATTAGGGTATACTAGTTTTAATTTTTTAAAATTATTTACGAAAAACACATTTTGAACCACTACTACGTGAAGTAGTCATACCGTTTTTTACCCGGTTCTTGGCAGTAACTAAAAAAACCGGTTACAACCGACACCAAATAAATACCGAAAAAACCTGTTATTTAAAACTAAAATACCGGTATCGGTTTTACCGGTCGGTTTTTCCCATCGCTACCTGGAACTCATCGAGGTAAAGGTTTTATACGCGTAGGCATAATTTCTCCGTACTTAATTACGACATATCTTACCTTAAAATACGTGTTTTGCAAATGTCTTTCAAGCGCCGTTACATTTAATCTGTCCACTTTCGTAATATTGAAGTATAAATACAAAATCCGCCAAATACGGCACATTTGCATCCGATCGCCTGAATTTGAGGCTACGCAACGCGATGTTTATTTGTTGCTGGCCACGGGATGCCGTGGCGGAGTGGCCAAGCGCATTGAGGCGCCATGCTACGATGCTCAAGGCCGCTCTCCGTCTGGGGTTCGAATCCCCCCTCGGGCATGCATGTTTGTGCCGTCTTTAGTCTTAGCTAGTTCATAAGTAGTTTGTAAGTTTAGGGACTGATGACCCCGTAGTTAAGTACCATAAGCTCTACAAACATTTGAACTTTTTTGATTATGTCGTCAGCCAATGGTAACCAAACCTTACCGCTGCGGCAACAGGCAAATAAGAATTTTTGACGTTGGAAATTAAATATGCGTTTTATAGGCGAAACCACGCAATGTTTACAATATGTGAAAATCGCGGCACTTGCTGTTTGACAACAAAGAGTAATGCTAAATGTCAATTAATTTGTTAATGAGTACATCATACATGTTCCCAACATATATCAAACAATCAAATATATTGGCAATTCTCAAACTAGATTCTAAATCTCACGTCAGTCAATATATACAATATATACAATATATATATACAATATATACAAAGAATTACAATCTTCACATCTCGACTATTACATTAATTAACACAATTAGCTGGTCAACACAACTTGTTTATGAGCCTAACATATATACAATTCTATTTATTTTCATTTCTTATTGTTTTTCACAAAAGTTTTTACAATTCGTCTGTTTAAGTCTTTCAATAACGTACAATGGCGAAACTATTGTTTATAGAACTGTCTGGAAAATCAAATGTTCAAATTTTTTTAAGCTTATGGGACTTAACTAAGGGGTCATCAGTCCCTAAACTTACAAACTACTTATGAACTACTTACGAACTAGGACGGCACAAATATCCATGCCCGAGGGGGGATTAGAACCCCCGACCGTAGTGGCCTTGCGGACCGTGACTGGAGCGCCTCAGTTCCGTCGGCCACCGCGGCCGGCAACTGTCTGGAAATCATCTAAACGAATCTCTTAATTAATGAAATCTATCACTTGTTTTAATCACAGTATCACCAAGACACTATCCTACACAGATTCCTAGGCTGGCTATTTCGTTTGTAACTAACTTCACACGCAATATGTATCACTATTGAACCACACGATTCCGGGTCCGACGCAGACGGTATCGTACGGTAACATTGAGATGAGAGGACCAGCAGTATCATCACACACGTCATTACACTTTCAGAGAGATGATAAAATAAATAAAACATTATATACCTACTCTATGGTTGACAGGTTCTTGTATGTACCCTTGTCCGGCCAGTAACAGATACTGGCCTCGTAAAATGAAGATTTAGAATTAGTTGATCCTGTCAACCATACAGTACTATAGCATGTTTTATTTATTTTATAAGTACGAAACAGTCTATAATTTAATTTCCAACGTCAAAAATTCTTATTTACATGTTGCCGCGGCGGTAAGGTTTAATTACCATTGGCTGAGGATTCACTGACGACATAATCACGTGGTCTGCAACAAATGAACATCGCGTTCATCCAATTCAGACAATCTGAAGCAAATGTGCCGTATTTGGCGGATTTTGTATTTATACTTCAATATTACAAAAGAGGGCAGATTAAATATAACGGCGCTCGAAAGACATTTGCAAAAAAATATATTGTAAGGTAAGGTATGTCGTAATTAAGTACTGAGGAATTATGCCTACGCGTAAAAGACCTTTACCCCATCGAAATTAAGGAAATCGGATTTTTTTGAACGTTACATGTGGTCTATGTGATTGAATATAGGTACAACAAGTAGAATATCTTTCAAGTCTGTATCATAACATTGTAAATTATTTGAGATAAACAGTAATGTCTGAACATAGCCTTATAAGCCGAAAACCGGTTCACGAATTAAAATAAACTTGTGGACTATACTCAAAATTGTGATTTTTAATTCAGTCTATGGTGGGCTGTAAACGGCTTGCGAAAGCACCATTTATCCATGAATGGTTTCTGAGAAAATCACGATAAACCATGGTTTTTGGGTACAAAAACACAAATTGTGGAGACGGACACTTAGATACTTGCTGTTCATTGCAAATCGTCGAAACTTTTACCGTATGTTCATATGATGATGATCTCAAAACACTTTTATATCTTTATCCGTTACCAAGATCCAGAAGTTGAAACTAATCTTAGTTATGCGGAAAATTACAAAACCTGACTTGTAGCCATTTTTGCACCGTGAGCAGCAAATATCTAAATAATTAAGCATAGAAAATTGTTTTAGTATTTACAATGGATTCTGTAGATATTGATCTAGGAAAAGGCATTTTTCCGTGTTCGATAATATTTGTTCGTTATCAAGATACAACAGAAAAACCGCCACATTTCGCTAGCAACATTGCATATAGTGCTGAAAGACGACGTTCAAACTACTCTGAAACTTACCAGGTACTGCGGGATTAAACAGAAAAAGATGGGGGTAATGTCTTTAAAATTCGACGAAGTTAATTATTTGCAAGAAATACGTAATTTTCCAACTTTTTCCCTTCCTTCTACCCGCAGTCCTGTTACCAAGTCAGTTCGTGCCAATGTTTCTATTTGTGATAGAAAAAAGCACTGCACGTGAGGGGCTGTATTACTTTGTACCTCGTCAGAGCATGAAGACGAAAGTTTCTGTTCACTAACCTGGTATCTTCTTTCACTGCTGTTGTCCTCTGCGCAGAAGCAGCACAGTTCGTGGATCGGTTGTTTCCTGATGTGAGCTGAAATAGTAGTGTAATGTGGCTAGGTTTTAACAGTAACGAATGTCACACGAAATTTCGGGATTTCAGTGGCATTTCCTCTTTTATTTATAATTCACTGTTACAATACAGAAAGCCACAACTGAAAAATAGAAATCCACAAACGTTTGACAATCTTATATTACAATAGCTGAAAACCCGGCGTTGCCCGGGTATTTATTTATTTATTCGAGCCTTGAGTTAGTACTTTTCCTATCCCCACTACGGTCGGGGGTTCGAATCCCCCCTCGGGCATTGATATTTGTGCTGTCCTAGTTTGTAAGTAGTTCATAAGTAGTTTGTAAGTTTAGGGACTGATGACCCCGTAGTTACGTCCCATAGACTTTATAAACATTTGAACATTTTTCCTATCCACTCTGTCTGTCCATCTCCTTTTTTCTAAAAACATGTTACATTTATCAGAGAATATATAAGAAATAAGGAATCACACGTAAAAGTGCAGTCGTTACGAAGAGTCCAATCACGGAATTCAACAATAATGATTGTAATAATATCACAGATCGATCACTTGATGTAATTCGCGAAACGTCAAATCGATTTTTTTTAAAGAGATGTATTAAAAGAAAATTCTTTTTTACTGCTTTATTTATTTATTTTTATATTTCCTTATTCGTATGCTTATCCTTACAGAGAAAGAGCTGAAGACATTGTAGCACGCGTAGACCAAAGATATGGTCTGTGGCATCATGTTTCGCTGTATGTTACCTCCTTGCTATAGAGTCGCAAACGTCATCGCTGGCCTTCAGTCCAAATTTTTTTATTAATTTGACGACTTTCAACCACCATATCTTCCACCCCCTTATAGCTATCGGGGTGGAACTGCTGTGGTGTACAACGGGAGACTTCAGACATCATTTACACACAGACCATTCGTTTGCGTTTTGTAGTTTTCGCCGCAGAGCGAAATATTAACACACACACAAACACGTAGAATTTTATATACACTGATAACTTTCCATCCAAATATACTCCACCCTTTTATCATTGTCAACCCTCAAGCAACAATGCAACCAATAAAACCATATTCAAACAGTAAATATAATTTTCAAAGAGTAATTATTGTTCCACATTTTACGTTATATTCTTCAGATTACTAAATATCAATCAGATCGCTATAAACCCGTGTCTAATACATTCCTCAGGTATAAATTAGTAACTGTACAAATATTTAAGTCTCTGCGTCTTGTCGTTCGGACGTGATAAGCGTACACCGAACAGACATTAACATTTATATATATAGATAAATAGCAACCCGATCGCCATAAAACGGTACCTAAAGCCATCCCCGGGTAGACATTAGTAACTGTACAAATTATTAGCTCTTTATGTCTTGTAGTTCAGTCGTGATAAACGTATACCGAACAGACATTCACATTTATAGCTATAGATTATGGGCGATAATACGCAATGCTCTTCCCAACATAGTAAGGAGATTTTACACATAAAAAATATGAAAGAGCAAGTAAATAGCTACAGATCAGCCCCGCCATACACGCGATCTGAAAAAATTTACGCGCGAAAAAAAAATTGACTTTTGTTCATCTCACAGACTGAAATCTTCGATCGATGAAGGAGTGATTTTTATGTTCGTTATTCAACACAGTTAATAGTAAACATCTGGTTTAGTCAAGTATTGAAACATATTTCAAAACTGTTTGCAGAGATAAAAACAGATGCAATCTGTATGCAGTCTAAATAAGTGAAGTGTGTGATGTGCTGTGATGAAACGGAAGAAACGACACAAGAACAGAAGAAAAGTGCTGTACACAGCCGAAAAACACACTTCATAGACAAAGCAACGCCAGTCAACTTTGGGAACAACTCCCGCGCCGATCTCACATGATTCCTCCAGACGCCCCTGTCTTGTGCTGCGTCTTGCCAGTTACTTATTTCCATTCTTTCGCATATGAAATCAATCTCTTATCGCCAAGTACTCCTGGGTCTATCCCATGGCCTTTTGCCATATGACTTCTCCCTGAATATTCTTGACACCATTTGGTCTTCTTTTATCCTCATCAGATGGCCAGCCCTTTCCAGTCTTCCGGCATTTATCATGTTTACTATTATTGGTTGTTTTGCTAGCCTGTGGATTTCTGTGTTGTGTCTTCTCTTCCATCTACATCTACATACATACTCCGCAATTCACCGTAAGGCGCGTGGCGGAGGGTACACTGTACCACTACTAGGCATTTCCTTTCCTATTCCACTCCCAAATTGAACGAGGAAAAAAAGAATGCTTATATGCCTCCGTACGAGCCCTAATTTCTCTTATCTTGTCTTTGTGATCACCACGCGAAATGTAAGTAGGCGGCAGCACGATCGTACTACACTCAAATTCCGGCCCTCATAAATTACCTCAACAGAACTTTACGAAAAGAACGTCGTCTTTCCTCCAGCGATCCCCAATTAAGTTGCCGGAGCATTTCCGTGACACTCGCACATTGGTCCATTCTACCGGTAACAAATCTAGCTGATCGCCTCTGAACTGCCTCTATATCTTCCTTTAAACTGATCTTCTGCGGGTCCCAAACACTTGAGCAATACTCAAGACGTGGTCGTACAAGCGTTTTATACGCGGTCTCCTTTACAGGTGAAGTACATCTTCCCAAAATTCTCCCAATAAACCGAAGTCGGCTGTCCGCCTTACTCACAACTGTCATTACATGTTCGTTCCATTTCATATCGCTCTGCAATGTTAAGCCTAGATATTTGAACGACGCGACAGCATCAAGAAGCTCACTACTAATACTGTATTCGAACATTATGGGATTGTTTTTCCTACTCATGCGCATCACCTTACATTTTTCTACATTGAGAGCTAGCTGCCATTCTTCGCACCAATTTCGCAAATTTTGTCTAAGTCATCCAGTATACTATTACAATCAGTTAAAGACGACACCCTCCCATACACCAGAGCATCATCAGCAAACAGCCGCAAATTACAACTTACTCTGTCTATCAGATCATTTATGTAGATAGAAAATAATAGCGGTCCTATCACACTCCCCTGGGGCACGCCTGACGATACACTCGTCTCTGATGAACACTCGCCGTCGAGAACAACGTACTGCGTTCTATTACTTAGGAAGTCTTCCAGTGAGTCACAAATCTGTGAACCTATTCCATAAGCTCGTATCTTCGTTAGCAGTCTGCAGTGTGGCACCGCGTCGAACGCCTTTTTGAAGTCGAGAAAAACACAATTCGTCTGTTGGCCTTCATCCATGGCTCGCAAGATGTCATGTGGGAAAAGGGCAAGCTGAGTTTTACATGAACGATGTTTCCTAAACGCAGCACTGTGATTCATTGTCATAGTGCGGACCAAAGATTTTTCTATATACTTTATTCTCAATAACCTGCAACTGATGATGTTCTGTTTTTGTTATACTCCATGTTTCTGCCTCATAGATTAGAACTGCTCTGATGATTGTATTATATAGCTTTATTTTAGTTATCCTAGTCAGCAGTTTGGACCCTAGAAGATTTGCATTGCATAGTAGGATCGGTTAGCATTTTGCAGTCTCACTTTTATTTCTACCTGTCTCTGATTTCGTTCGTCTATCACTGATCCCAGAAATTTGAACTGTTCAACACGTTGAAATTCGTGTTACCCACTATTAGATGTGATTGGCTATTCCGTTCATCTCTGCATCTTTGAACTATCATGTATTTTGGCTTGAAGCTTCAGCTGCCATCTCCACAAATCTACATCTACATCTACATCTACATCTACATCTACATCTACATCTACATCTACATCTACATCTACATCTACATACATACTCCGCAATTCACCGCAAGGTGCGTGGCGGACGGTACACTGTACCACTACTAGGCATTTCCTTTCCTATTCCACTCCCAAATTGAACGAGGAAAGAAAGAATGCCTATATGCCTCCGTACGAGCCCTAATTTCTCTTATCTTGTCTTTGTGATCTTTACGCGAAATGTAAGTAGGCGGCAGCAAGATCGTACTACACTCAGCTTCAAATTCCGGCCCTCTAAATTTACTTAACAGAAATTCACGAAAAGAACGTCGTCTTTCTTCCAGCGATCCCCAATTGAGTTGCCGGAGCATTTCCGTGACACTCGCGCATTGGTCGAACCTACCGGTAACAAATCTAGCTGCTCGCCTCTGAACCGCCCTATGTCTTCCTTCAAACCGATCTGCTGCGGGTCCCAAATACTTGAGCAATACTCAAGACGTGGTCGTACATGCGTTTTATACGCGGTCTCCTTTACAGGTGAAGTACATCTTCCCAAAATACTCCCAATAAACCGAAGTCGGCTGTCTGCCTTACTCACAACTGTCCTTACATGCTCGTTCAATTTCATATCGCTCTGCAATGTTACGCCTAGATATTTGAACGACGCGACAGCATCAAGAAGCTCACTACTAATGCTGTATTCGAACATTATGGGAGTGTTTTTTCTACACATGCGCATCACCTTACATTTACTTACATAATTGCCTAATCACAGTTTCACTGTTTCCAATGAGTACTTTGACACCTGCACATGCTAAAGCGTTGATTTTGTTTTCTTGGAGGATTCCAGCAAGGAATAATTAGAGCTTCCTCACAACTCTTTCCAAAGCTATATTGAAGCGAACGGCAGACAAAGCATCTCCTTGTCTTAAGCCAGTTTTATTCTTAAAATGGTCAGAGTTTTATATTTTTATTAAAATATTTATTTATTCATCAATATTGTTCCCTCAAAGTAACAATACACTTGTGCAAACGGTTCTTCCAATCCTCTAAGCACTTATGATAAGCACTTATCGGAACAGCCTGGATTACTTCCAGCAATGCAATTTTTATTACCCAATCGTTGCTAATCGTCGTTCTTTCACAAGTCTCTTCAGTTTTGGGAACAGAAAAAGTCGCAGGCGACCAAATCTGGTGAATATGGTGCCTGAGACATGACTGCCGTGTTGTTTTTGGCCAAACAATTTCTCACAAGCAACGGCGAATGAGCAGGTACATTGTCGTGATGCAAAAGCCATGAATTGTTTTCTCACAATTCCGGACGTTTTTCGGCGTATTATGCAAAGGTAATACTCCTTATTGACTGTACGACGTTGAGCTAACAACGGCACTTATCGCTGCGGTGTGGGCTACTTACGAAATTCCAATCACCAACATTCTACTCCAAATGCGAAAATATGTTGTTGACTCCCACTTACATAGGTAGAAATGATCATCAGAATAAAATACGAGAAATCAGAGCTCGAACCGAGAGATTTAGGTGTCCTTTCTTCCCGCACGCTATTCGAGAATGGAATGGGAGATAAAATAGTATAACGGTGGTTCGATGAAATAAAATAATATAACGGTGCTTCGATGAACCGTCTGCCAGGCACCTAAATGTGATTTGCAGAGTATCCCATGTAGATGTAGATGTAGGTAAATCTTCATGATGTACTATGCCACGGTGTTTTAAAAAGAACAGTGAGCAAAACTTTTTCGATCTTGGCGCTCCGGGATGGTTGCACTGGGACGATTGGACTTTGGTTTGGACATTATAACCATAAACCCATGGTTCGTCATGACTCCTGACCCTTTTCAGCAAATCGGGATGATCATTGACGTCATTCAAGAACTTATGAGCGATGCTCATGTGACGGTTCTTCTGATCAAAACCGAGAAATTTTGGAATAAACTCCGCTGATACACGTCTCAAGCTTAAAACATCTGGAAAAATGGATAACACGAGTCGACCAATATGCCAACATCCTCAGCAATTCTTCGTTTTTGAAGGTGAAAAAACGAAGAATTTCGGCGATTGCTGCGGAAGATGGGAACCCAAACAAACTGTTATCCTCAGCAACTTCTTTTACGGTAATTCAATAATTTTCCAAAATAATTTTCTTCACAGCTTCGACGTTATCATCTGCTGTTGATATCTTGGGGCGCCCAGAGCTACATTCGTCTTTGGCATCTTCTCGACCATCTTAGAAGTGCTTGTACGATTTGAAATACCGGGTGATCAAAAAGTCAGTATAAATTTGAAAACTTAATAAATCACGGAATAATGTAGATATATAGGTAAAAATTGACACACATGCTTGGAATGACATGGCGTTTTATTAGAACAGAAACAAGTATTACTAGACGCGTCAAAGACTCTTGCACGCATCGTTTGGTGACGATCGTGTGCTCAGCCGCCACTTTCGTCATGCTTGGCCTCCCGGGTCCCCAGACCTCAGTCCGTGCGATTATTGTCTTTGGGGTTACTTGAAGTCGCAAGTGTATCGTGATCGATCGACATCTCTAGGGATGCTGAAAGATAACATCCGACGCCAATGCTTCACCATAACTCCAGACATGCTTTACAGTACTGTTCACAACGTTATTTCTCGACTACAGCTATTGTTGAGGAATGATGGGGAACATATTGAGCATTTCCTGTAAAGAACATCTTTGCTTTGTCTTAATTTGTTATGCTAATTATTACTCTTCTGATCAGATGAAGCGTCATTATGTCGGACATTTTTTGAACTTTTTAAATTTATTATTTATTTATTTTTTTGGTTCTAATAAAACCCCATGTCATTCCAAGCTTGTGTGTCAATTTTTACCTCTCTATCGACATTATTTCGTGATTTGTTAAGTTTTCAAATTTATGCTGACTTTTTGATCACCCGGTATTTATTTTATTTTTTTATTTTTTGCTCAGAAGAGACTCACCATTCTCCACTGTGAACATTTGAAGTGGTTTAGAGCACTTTATTCCATTTTACACACAAAATTTGATGCAAATTCTTTGCTCCGCTTTTTACAACTATAGAAAATCGCGGAGCATACTAAAATACATCTGATGTTTTTATCTGTAAAAAAACAAACGAAGTCTACTTGAAACAGTGAACATATATTCGGAACATGTGTATCAACGTAACAAATATAAAATATCAATAATCGAATGTACATTGCCCGCGAATTTGGAAAAATCACCTTACTTTTTGAAAAGCCCTCCTATGTTCCGAGGAAGACGGTAACTTCACGAGCACAATAAGAGCCCGTGGTGAAAACTGGGGGTCCGAGCACCAGGGATGTGCACAGCTTAAACACCACTGTAATAAGACGTACGAAAATCTATGGGACTACAGTGTGTTGGAAGAGAGTAGGTTGTCAAGAAGGTTGGGAAGTCACGAAGAGTGGCCTGCTTGGTCGTAACAGTCACAATTAGCAGCACACAGTCTGCTGTGATGTAGGCCTCACGCGGTACAGATACGTTATTTCGGTTGCCTGCTTGACATGCGTCATGCGGCGAGTTGACGTGGGGTTGAAGCAGAGTTTCCAGTCATGCAACAAAACGCGACACCTTTGCCTCACTTCTTTGTACCGCTTGTAACGTGGGTGAAAATACCGGGCGTTTCAGAAATAAGTACAGAATTTGTATTGTATGTCATGATGGAGTCAGCCAATAATTTTGAGTATACGAACGTAGGGTCTATGACTCCAGTTAGTGCGCAAGCAACGCCAAAGCGCATTCGATTGGCCTGGAGGAAGCATTACTGAACGCTGTGATTACTACAGAAAATAGTTGAAGTATTTGAAGCACTTAGAGCATTTAGAACACGATCAACGTTGCGTTTAGTATCTGAAGGACTGTTGTCGAACATTTATAGTAATCGTTCCTCGAAGCCAGGATGGCACACACTTCTTCGTTGACCTGGAGAATAAAAATATTCCTCTGGTGGGCCCCTTTCGCTGATCGAACATCAACAGAGCAAAAGTTCCTTGATTTGCTTTTCATCTGTTTGGAAATAGAGTTCAAACGCCGTGTTCCTACTATAATTTCTACAGCTCCAAAGGCCGAGTGTATGTCTGCAAGTTTATTCCCAGTAAAACATTCTGTATCTTAAGCATGATAACACAGGGTAAACAGTCTCCGTTTTTGCATCTGAAAGTGCATATCACCTAATTTTTTGTATAAAATAAATTGATGTTAATTACAAATTACGTTGAGGTGGAAGCGAAGTAGACAAAGGACACAGCTCACTTAATGTATTTAGCGCCGAATTAGGACAAAGGGAACAAGTAAATGTTTTCTCGTTAGGGTTCCGATACCAATGAAGATAAATGAGACATCCGAACTTACGGAAACGTTTCGCGAGTCATCGCAGAAAAAAAAAAAAATATCTTCCACATTTTGACGCAGCCTAGCGTCGTAAATATGGCTTAGCGACCCCCATTTTTGTATATTTAAAATGATTGTCCTTATCTTTCCTATGATGGTTGTAGAAAATAAATTGATGTGAAGCCGAATGAGACTCAATTTTTACAGTTTCTACCACACAATTCAACTAAATCTGTCATATCCATTACACATAACGGGAAAACGACTTCTAGGTATTAACATCGATTATAACCTATCGCGGAAAGCCCATGTTGAGGATCTTGTCAAAAAACTACATGCCGGGTTGTTTACCATTCGAACAGTTTTCTTCAACACTAAAAATAGTCTGTTTTGCTTATTTGTTATGTTATTTTTTGGGGTAACTCATCTGGTTCATATAGGGTGTTTATTGCGCAGAAACGGGCGGTTCGAGCAATATTTAGGGCCAGATCGCGTTTTGTCGATCTATGATTAGTAGCCTTGCAATTCTGACATTGGCCTCTCAATACATGTTATTTTTATTGTCGTTTGTTGTTAATAAATATGGGGTATTTCCAAGAGTTATCAGTTTTCACTCCATACTAGACATAAATGGAATCAGCCTTTGGATAACATCTCCTTAGCCCTTGTGCAAATTGCTGTCATGGCTCACTCTCTCTCTATCTCTCTCTCCCTTTTTATCTTAGTCATGTCGTGTGCGTACTGAGTCGTTCCATGTCCACGGAGACTTGACCCTCAATTTGTCCTGCGAAACATGGTAAATAAAAATAAAAACATCTGGTGTAACTTCTTCACCTTGTCTATACCTAGAGCACCTTCAGATCACATATATTTATCACAATATCTAGTCCAAGCATCCGAGTTTGCACTCAATAATCATAATTACAGTTACCTTGCTGCTTTGTTTAATGCATTTTCCACCTTCCATGCACCTTCATGCTTATTCATCCTCCAACATCTGCATTTCAACCAATTCGCAGTCACTAGCAATTAAATCCGTAGCGAGATACACCCCTGTTTCCATGCATAGCCTCGAGGGAGTAGCCGAGCGATCTGGAGCGCCACGTTGCGGATCGCGAGGCCTCCCGCGTCGGAGGTTCGAATCCTCCCTTGTCCTTAGGTTAGCTTGCCTTAGTTTAAGTAGTTTGTAAGCTACGAAATAATAACCACGCAGTTGAGTCCTAAAGAATTACAAGCATTTGAACATTCGTGCCTAATCGCAATGCTCCAGCTACCACCATACTTCTCCATTTCTTAGTTTTGCTGACTTTTAATTACTACAGGACCACGCAGCCACGTTAAATATTCTATCCGCATCATGACCATTGTCATTTTCATGTATTACAAGCATAGAACGGATCATTTATATTATCGACAGTGGCTATTCATCTATAAAGCTGTGAACAATCAGAAATTATTTTTATTTATTTATCGTATGGTATATACATTATTTAGGTAGGTAATCGCATGTGGCGTCTCAGTGGACATTCTTGAGTGATGTGCTTCACAGTTTGTCTCTCAGCACCACAGTCGCAGCAGGACGATGGCTTTTTCCTCCATTTATACAACAGATCTGCACACACACCATAACAATCCAACGATTGCTTTGAACATCAAAGTGAGTCCGAACCACTAAGCAACTCGGCATTTACAACATCAAAATTTCCATGACAAAAATAAATAAATAAATCAAACATCCTAGCACAGAGCGGAGATGAAACACGTGGTCTTTGGAGCCATAGCGTGGCACTCTACCATTCTAACACCTAGCCACACGTCTAAAAATCATAAATATCGTTCACTAATGTGTTTTTTAATAAAACATTATCAGTTACTGTCATCTATGTATGCAGAGATATGTGAGTAGCCTAATATCAAACCTGGACATCTGACCTAATCGTCGAAATGTAGTTAGCTGTCGATCCTAATGAAAGTTTTACCGCTCTTTTCGTTGGTGAAGTTCTTTTTTTCCAAAAATTGATGTAAATGTGATAAATCACACGTTAAATTTGACTGTTCACATCAAAAGCGGACACCTACAGAAGAGCTTGATATCAAATTCGGACACCTGTTGAATAAAGCAGTGTGCACCAATGGGAACAGTATATGATCACATGACCTCGAAAATCAGACATGGCGACAGTATGTACCAGGTACTAAGACGTATTAGTCAGTATTTACGTTTGCAATAATATTTTTATAGTATTATCACTAATAACCATCTTAAAGCGAGTGAAATGGAACGTAATATATTACCGGCGTCCGAAGGAAAAGCAAGGAAGCGGTTGAGACAACCTAAAAAGTGGAAAATAAACATTGAAAAGAAACAAAGGTAAGACTAGCTTGTAAACTACACTGTTCTATTGTAATGTGTGTTGTACGAAATTGTCACTTGTTGGAAAGAAGTTCGATGTCAGAAATAATGTAAGGCTGTTTACGGAAAAATCTAGCGACTCTTTCTTAGCTTCAGATAGTTCGGCATAACAGAAGGAGATTTAAGAAAAAAGGGACCCATCATTAATAAAGAAGAATATCAAACAATTTTTTGAGAAGTATGGAACAGTAAAACTAATTGGAAGAGACTGGGTACCTCAAGACTGGAAACAAAAGCCAGACAGCATATAAAAACAGCTTCTCAGCTCCATTTCAAAATGGCAACATGTAAGCAGATAATTTTCCGGAAAATGAAGACAGACAATATTGTGATCAGAGGTGAACTTGCGTACTTAGATGTGGGAGTAGAGAGACCAATCTACAGAGTGAACAGCAAACCAGCAAATTTCAATCCTTAGACTGTTACAATTGGTGTACCAATGAAGGCAGAAAAACTTCTAGATGATGAGAAGTTGTTAACAACACATTTTAGCGATAACAGGAAGACTCTTACCACTCTTGAGTGGTACAAAAAATTACTACAGGGAGCAATTTGTCACTCAGATCTGGCTGACGATTAGTGTGAATGTGAAATCGAGAAGAGCGATTTTGGCGATTATCCCTTTTTAATGACAATTTGAAATTAGATACTCATCTTCAAATATAATGTCAAATTTTAACTTGCTTGGGAACTTGCTTAGAAACTAATGAAATACAAAGAGCTTTATTACTACTCAAATTGCTGTAAACGTAACATTTCATTTTGTATATAAAATTAAGAAGATTAATATGATTATTGTAGTTCTTCATTTTTCCAATATGTAATAAAGATGAAAATTTAATATTTTCCACTTTGTGTCGATATTCCTATAATTTTCCAGATTATACACCAATAACAGATTCTCGTGAGCCATAAGCGAATCTCTCTGTATCAAAAACGGACATCTGAAAGCGTGTTCACATCAAAAGCGGACACCTAAACGTTTTGGTTTCAAAGACGGACATCTGTATTTTCAAACACAATTTGAAGGTGCTTGAGTAATCAAATTGATATTAGCCACTTCCAGGTATAAATCCTCGAGTATTAAAGTTGATAATGCTCAAATCATCCTGTAAATATATTTGCTCTACGTTTCGCAATAAAAAATGACATTTATCCCAGTTACTGGCAAACGACAGATGTCCGTCTTTGATAATAGGCTACTCATGTGACCTTTATCTGAAGACCTTATTTTTTTGTATGTCCTACTCACCCTTTCAGTGGAATCTTCTGGAGAGGCGATCGGCTCGAATACTTCTGGATCAGACGACTTGCGTTGTCGTTAACAAGACTGCCAGCGGACAACAGCCTTCGAGCACTTTTAAGTTCATCCAACTGTTCACCTTTTCTCAAAGGGACTTTGACTTTCTTGGTTTCGCCTATTACCCAGCTCAAGACTTCGATTCAAAACGATTCTTCGCAACTGTTGTACTTGACGTCGAGCGTCTTCTAAACGACGGTTCATTGTTGTGGATAAGTGATTATGTAATGTACGAGTGATCAAGAAGATTTTATTCGACGACTGTATAGTGCAGAACTGGTATACCAATGAGGCAAAAAAGTGCCTTGAGCGTTGAAGAAATCATACTACCGACGCACAATATTGAATATACGCGTTTGGCAAAGCACTGTGCGCTGCTGCGTGAAGAAGTTTGTTACTGCCTGCTATACATCTTAGTCCGACAGGATTTGTCGGCGCTTCAAGGCATTTCCTGAGATATTGAAAGCTTGTTAATCGGGAGAGATCATCTGCATCTTGTGTAAAATCGCGACCAGGAAAGTGTTGAACAACGATGGTAATCAAGTGGCAAGATGACCTATACACATTGTTTAGTATCCGAATTATGTCTGCAAGTGTTTTAATTTTGGCAGCAAAAAAGGAGGACAAAGGAAGAAACAGGTAAAACATTAGATATTTTGGAAGAGGTAGACGTTTATAGTAATTGTCGTAGAGCTCCAGACCAGATAATTAATGAACAAACCACTAGTGGCCGGCTTTAGTTTTTTTAAATATTTTTGATCCAGTTTTGTTTAGACAAACAACTTAAAGAGATGCTCAGTGTCTACACAGAAAATGCATTTTTCTTCTTCTCCACATATTTTTATGTTTTGCCTAATTTTTTATATTACTTCTTGACTTGCTCTGTGTATGCTTTGAAAATTTGCCTTTCTTTTCGTGCAAAGCTGTACCCTTGGTAGTCAGTATTTATGAATTATGTTTTGTTTCCTTTTATGTTTATATATCTTTGTAAATCTGGCATGTAAATTGCTGTTCGGTTATTGTTAAGACAAACTGTAGAAGAGTTTCCAGAATGAAACTTTCACTCTGCTGCGGAGTGTGCGCTGATATGAAACTTCTGTGCAGATTAAAATTGTGTGCTGGAATCGGGACTCGAACCTGAAACCTTTGCCTTTCACGGGCAAACGCTCTACCGACTGAGCTATCACGATGCCGCCTCACAACTTTACTTCCGCCAGTACCTCGCCTCCTACTTTCCAAATTTCACAGAAGCTCTCCTGAAAAACATGCAAGACTAGCACTCCTGGAAGAAATGATATGGTGGAGACATGGCTTAGCCACAGCGTAAGGGATGTTTCCAGAATGAAACTTTCACTCTGCAGAGGAGTGTGCGCTGATATGAAACTTCCTCGCAGATTAAATTTGGAAAGTAGGAGGCGAGGTACTGGCGGAAGAAAAGACGTGAGGCGGCATCGTGAGTCGTGTCGGGATAGCTCAATCAATAGAACATCTGAGAATTATGTTTCAATAAAAGATGTACTTGAGCCAGAATACAATTTATTTCCTAATGCAAAACATAAGAGTTATAACTGGCTCATTGGACAGTATGTATTTTATGCCATTAAGAAGGGTAATTCAAATGTAGAAGACTACATTCAATTTATCAATGAAGAGCATTTTTCTTTGAGGAAGCATTATAAATATAAAGAAAATTTTCAGAGATTTTTAATTGCCGTTTTAAATCAAGAATGAGAGGTAAATGAAGAATATTACGTGGTACATGCATTATCAAAACATGAAAGAGTCTAAACAAAATTAGTTGTTCCAAGTCAACATATTGAGTGCAGTGACAAGTATTTTCAGACTTCATAAAGAATGATTTGTATTGTCATTGTAAGTTTATCAAAAAAGAATTATTTTTATTGTAATTATTATCAAAAATGTAAAGGTTATATATGTAAACCAATAAAGTTGATTGTATATGCCCGCGAAGGGCAAAGGTCCCAGGTTCGAGTCCCGGTTCCAGCACAAAATTTGAATCTGCCAGGAAGTTTTATAGAAGAGTTACCCAATGCCTACACAGATAATGTACTTTCCTTTTTGTACACTGGCTTTTTATTTTTTGCTTAATCTATTTGTATTGCTTCTTAACTCTTTATATATCGGTAAATAACTGAATATTTCCCCAATTATTGTTCATGAGAGGCACTATAATTATCACACGCACTCGATAGTAAAAGTTCCAAATTGTCACTCGTAAATTACTTTAGTCACTCGAACATTTCAGTTCCTAATTAATTACGCGGTTAAAGTATTTGTTATAAAACAAAGTTTGTAATCACGCGAGTACACGATTGCTATATTATCACAGTTGCACAGCCCTACTACCGTGCATAGTTTATCACTTTACAAGCAAAGACTAAGTTCTGCAGTCACAGTCCCGTAAAGACCACACATGCCCATCTCTTCAAATCACAAGTTCGTAACGCAGCTTCAGACCGCACAGCGTCACAACCTTTCATCACCACGTCCCAAGCGTATGAAAGCGTGCTCCCTCTGCTCCCAAAATTGTATCCTTCCTAACGCCTCATCTTTAAAATATAATTCCCTTCCAAAATATTATATATTTTAATATCACAGAATTAAATGCTTTGACCACCTCCCTACAAATGTTGTTTATATTTAACAAACAATTATATATTTAAAAATACTAAAACCGGTTGAGACTCTTTGCTCAGATAGCCATTAAGCGTGGCGTCTCACTGTTCAAATATACCGCCGCCGTCGAAAAATAGTTACACAATTAATATTTAATTTATTACCGCTTTTTATACAAATATATTCAGTTCTTGTGCACAAATACTTATAATTGTTTATATATAAATTATCTGCAGCATATCTACTATTTTTAGTCGGCCATGAAATAATTAAGTGGCAGTCTTCAACATAAAAAAAGAACATTATAAGAATAATATTAAATATAATAAAATACATTTATACAGGTAATGGGCTTAGCTGGGTTCACGTTTTGTGTTTATGTGGTGGAATCTATGTTCTGACACAAGATTATTACTACCTATACGAAAAGCAGAACAAGAGAGTAAAACAAATTTTATTGAAAGAATACGGAAATAACGTGGTATGTCTTTTAATATAGGTAGCGTGGTACAATGCTGCCCATTTGCCTCTTAAATTGTTACTGATAAACACTACGTATCAATAATTGTAAATATAAGTCTTATAAAATTATTATTATAGTATTGAAATTTATTGGCTTTTTATCTGTGAGGGATATTGAAATTGTAATTACGGCGTTTGATTCTCTCAAGCCTCCTGAATCCATTCATATAATTATATTTGTCGTATGATCATTCCCTGATTTTTTATGGATTTTTAGAATAATGTGTGTGGCTATATTGTATTTCAGTTGCAATCTGGAATAGTCGCCCTCGCTCAGCATAGCGTTTCCGATTTCCGAGCACATTAGGGAAATCCTGACTACCTGCAGTATCCCATTCACTAGGACCAAACTGGTAGCCGGCCGGCTGGGGAACCCAACATCCTGGCAAAAACCGCCTTTCACACGGAATCAGCTTCCTCCTGTATCTGTAATATCACACAGTCACAGTTATGCCATCCCGCCTATCTTTGACGTCAACGTGCAATAAATAACCACAGGTAGTAGCACTGAAAGGTAGGGCTGGGCAAGCCAGGCTCCAGTTTTTCCGATATGCTGCAGCGTTCGTTACAGTATCGAGCTTGGTTGAACAATCCCGTGATATTTAACTCACGTGGCGCGAGCGCAAGCGAGAGACAGATAAGCAACAAATAATACACGTCCCTGCTTCATACTTGGCAGTTTCATTAAACACTGGGAAAACAGCAGTAAATCCTACTATTGTAGGAAACTCAACATTGTGTCTGAACAAATTTGCAATAAGATTTCTCTTTAAGTACAGTTGTGTGTGGGTTGTTGTTGTGGTCTTCAGTCCAGAGACTGGTTTGATGCAGCTCTCCACCTTACTCTATCCTGAGCAAGCCTTTTCATCTCCTCATAAGAACGACAACCCACATCCACTTGAATCTGCTTATTATACGCGTCTCTTGGTCTCCCTCTGCGATTTTTACCCCACACACTTCCCTCCAATGCTAAATTCACAATTCCTTGATGTCTAAGAATGTGTCCTACCAATCTATCCCTTCTTTTAGTCAAGGTATGCCAGAAATTTCTTTTCTCCCCAATTCGGTTCAGTACCTCCTCATTAGTTACGCGATCCACCCACCTAATCTTCAGCATTCTTCTGTAGCACCACATTTCAAAAGCCTCTATCCTCTTTCTGTCCACACTGCTTATCGTCCATGTTTCACTCCCATACAAGGCAACACTCCATACAAATGCCTTCAGAAAGGACATCCTTAGGCTTAAATCAATATTAGATGTTAACAAATTTCTCTTTTTCAAAAACGCCTTTCTACCCATTGCCATTCTGCATTTTATATCCTCTGTACTGCGACCATCATTTGTTATTTTACTGCCCAAGTAACAAAACTCATCTACCTCCTTTATTGTTTCGTTACCTAACCTAATTCCTTCAGCATCACCTGATTTTCTTACACTGCACTCCATTACCCTAGTTTTACTCTTGTTAATGTTCATCTTATATGCACCTTTCAGCACACTATCCATTCCGTTCAATTGCTCTTGCAGGTCATTTGCTGTCTCTGACAGAATTACTATGTCGTCGGCAAAACGCAATGTTTTCAATTCTTCACCCTGAACTTTAATTCCTTCTCCAAATTTCTCCTTGCTTTCCTTTATAGCTTGCTCAATGTACAAATTGAACAACATTGGAGAAAGGCTACAACCCTGTCTTACTCCCTTTCCAACCACTGCATCCCTTTCATGCCCTTCAACTCTGACAACCGCTGTCTGGTTTTTGTACAAGTTGTAAATAACCTTACGCTCCCTATATTTTACTCCTGCTTGCTTCAGAACTTGAAATAGTTTGTTCCAATCAACATTGTCAAAAGCCTTCTCCAAATCTACAAAAGCTAGAAATGTTGGTTTGCCTTTTCTTAATCTATCTTCTAGGATAAGCCGTAAAGTGAGTATTGCCTCCCGTGTTCCTACATTTCTCCTGAACCCAAACTGATCTTCCCCGAGGTCGGCTTCTACCAGCTTTTCCATCCTTCTGTATATAATTCGTGTTAATATTTTGCAACCATGACTTATTAAACTGATGGTTCTATAGTTTTCACACCTGTCTGCACCCGCTTTCTTTGGAATGGGGATTATTACATTTTTCTTAAAGTCTGAGGGTACTTCACCTGTCTCATACATCTTACACACAATGTGAAACAATTTTGTCATGGCTGGTTCTCCCAGAGACTTCAGTAGCTCTGACGGGATATCATCTACTCCAGGGGCCTTGTTTCGACTTAGATTTTTCAGGGCTCTGTCAAATTCTTCTCTCAGTACAGTATCTCCTATTTCATCTTCATCTACATCCTCTTCCCTTCCTACAATATTGTCTCGAAGTTCATTTCCTTTGTAGAGCCCCTCTATATACTCTTTCCACCTTTCAGCTTTCCCTTCTTTGCTGAGAACTGGTTTTCCATCAGTGTCCTTGATATTCATAGAGCTGTTTTTCTTATCGCCAAATGTTTCTTTTATTTTCCGGTAGGCTGTATCTATTTTTCCCCTATTTATACATTCTTCTACATCCTTGCATTTGCCTTCTAGCCATTCCTGCTTAGCCATTTTGCACTTCCTGTCAATCTCATTTCTTAGTCGTCTGTACTCCATTTTGCCTGTTTCATTTACTGCATTTTTATATTTTCTCCTTTCATCGATTAAATCTAGTATCTCCTGTGATATCCAAGGATTCTTTGTAGGTCTTGCCCTCCTACCTATTTTGACCTCTGCTGCCTTCACTATTTCATCTCTCAATTTTACCCATTCCTCCTCAACTGTTTTATTTTCCCCTGTTTCTGTCAATTGTTGCCTGAAGCTCCCTCTGAAATTCTTAAGAACTTCAGGTTCCTTCAATTTATCCAGGTCCCATCTCCTTATTTTCCTACCTTTCTGTAGTTTCTTCAGTTTCAGCCTACAGTTCATAACCAACAAGTTATGGTCAGAGTCTATGTCTGCCCCTGGGTATGTCCTACACTTCAAAACCTGGTTCCGAAATCTATGTCTTACCATTATAAAATCTATCTGGTATCTCCCGGTGTCTCCTGGTCTCTTCCACGTATACAACCTTCTTTTGTGATTCTTAAACCAGGTGTTTGTTATAACTAAATTATGTTCCGTGCAAAATTCTACCAGGCGGCTTCCTCTTTCATTCCTTTTGCCCAGACCATATTCCCCCACTATCTTCCCTTCCCTTCCTTGTCCTACTACCGAATTCCAGTCTCCCATAACAATTAAGTTTTCCTCTCCCTTAATTGTCTGAATAATTTCCTTTAGCTCCTCATATATTTCTTCGATTTCCTCATCATCGGCAGAGCTAGTTGGCATATAAACCTGTACTACTGTTGTCGGTGTTGGCTTCGTATCTATCTTGACAATGATAATGCGATCGCTGTGCTGGTCATAGTAGTTTACCCGCATTCCTATTTTCTTATTCATTATCAATCCTACTCCTGTGATACCCCCAACTGATTTTGTATTTATAATCCTATAGTCACCTGACCAGAAATCCTGTTCATCCTGCCACCGAACTTCACTAATCCCCACTATATCTAACTTCAACCTATCCATTTCCCTTTTTAAATTTTCTAATTTTCCTACTCGATTAAGGGATCTAACATTCCACGCTCCGACCCGTAGAATGCCAGTATTGTCTTTCCTGATGATCACATCCTCTTGAGTAGTCCCCGCCCGGAGATCCGAATGGGGGACTATTTTACCTCCGGAATATTTTACCCGAGAGGATGCCATCATCATATGTTCATACAGTAGAGCTGCATGTCCTCGGGAAAAATAACGGCTGTAGTTTCCCCTTGCTTTCAGCCGTTCGCAGTAGCTGTGTGGCAAAGCCGCATTAGCTGATGTTACAAGGCCAGCTCAGTCAATCATCCAGACTGTTGCCCCTGTAACTACTGAAAAGGCTGCTGCCCCTCTTCAGGAACCACACGTTTGTCTGGCCTCTCCACAGATACCCCTCCGCTGTGGTTGCACCTACGGTACGGCTATCTGTATCGTTGAGGCACGCAAGCCACCCCACCTCGGCAATGTCTGTGGTTCATGGGAGTGGGTGTGTGGGTATATAAACATTTACCTCATGGTGATATTTAAAAGGTAATAAACAAAGGCAAACATTTTTGTCTTCCAAAAAAAAAAAAAAAAAAAAAAAAATGTGATATTTAAAAGGTAATAAACAAAGGCAAACATTTTTGTCTTCCAAAAAAAGTATCATTTTACTGAACTCATTACAATATTTTATTTGTTCACTAGAGACTGTTATGATTTTCTAAACGGGATGCGTTGCAAATAAGCAGTTTGATCCCCTTTCACGTATTAGAATAATCTATAAATGTGAATGTCTGTTCGGTGTACGTTTATCACGTCTGAACCACAAGACATAAAGAGCTAAAAATTTGTACAGTTACTAATGTCTACCCGGGTAAGGCTTTAGGCACGGTTTTATGGAGGAGAGCTATTTATCTATATATATTAATGTAAATGTCTGTTCGGTGTACGCTTATCACGTCCGAATTACAAGACGCAGAGACTTAAATATTTGTACAGTTACTAATTTATACATGAGGAGGGTTTTAGGCACGGTTTTATAGCGATCTGATAGATATTTAGTAATTTCAACAATACAACGCGAAATGCGGAACAATAATTACTCTTTGAAAATGGTTTTATTGGTTGCATTGTTGCTTGAGGGTTGATAGTGATAAAAGAGTGAAGTATATTGCGATGTAAAGTTATCGGTTATATAAAATTATACGTGTGTGTATGTTAATATTTCGCTCTGCAGCGAAAACTACAGAACGCAAACGAATGGTCTGTGTGTAATTGTTGTCCGAAGTGCCCCGTTGTACACCATAGCAGTTCCATGCCGATAGCTATAAGGGGGTGGAAGATATGGTGGCTGGAAGTCGTCAGATTATAAAAAAATTCGGACTGAAGGCCAGCGATGCCGTTTGCGACTCTATATGGTCTATGTGTGCTACAATGTCTTCAGCTGTTTCTCTGTAAGGATAAGCATACGAATAAGGAAGTATAAAAATAAATAAATAAATTCCTGGGCAATGCCGGGTTTTCAGCTAGTAGCTTATAAAGTTCTAAATTTATAATCAGCTGCAAAATACAACAACATTCAAATGAAACACAGAAGAACGTTAATCAATAATTAAATGCCTAACAAAAGAAATAAATTCTTAACGTGAGAATAAAATATAGAGGCACTGCCCGTGTTCGATGTCGTTTCATCAAACGGGATCCGGCAACAGACGTGTAAATATTTCAGTTTATTTCAGCGTTGTCAGGAGGCGTCCTTTAGGTCCCCTATGCAACACTTCTAAATGTATATCAGTTGTTCCAACAGCGTGCTTCTATGTTAAAAGATGCTCTCCAAATACTGATTTGTTATTGTGAACTGAAGCATGCTCTTTGAAAACGATTTCAAACGTTCTACCTTTCTGACCTACGTAACATTGGACTGGCTCCACATTTTAGTTCACAGACACCTGATGCTGCGAATTTCGAGGCTTTTTTGTTCACGCGGCTCCCTCAGACTGAGACGAGAAATGTCTTTGCTCTTAAGCCTTACACGCAAATTGGAATTTTTAAATTATCTAGCAATAATTTATGAAATTTTTCCTTTATAAATCATAGGCATTCAGACGATTTTCTCGTCTTCCTGTACACCTGTTAGCTTACTTCCATGCTTTATCCGTTGTCCTTTTTAAACTTTTTCCAGTAGTTTAGTTATTGTTGACTTTCTATATCCGTTGCTGACTGCAACTTGCTTTACGACTGCAATAACGTCGTTCCTTTCCTGCTCGCTTAATGGCTGTTCGATAATTTATTAGCCACATAACGAAGTACGTCTTGACTCGTTTTTGAATTGCTAATAAGATCTGCACAAGCAGGTTTCCTGTACACAACGAAACGGTGTTTGTTAGCGTCTATTGTTACCGTAATGTAAAGATAATTCATGGTTGCATCATTTTCGTGCTCATTGTAAATTTTTGGGCATATGGCTCCCATTCTCTCCGTTACGTCATTAACATCGTTGTTATCTCCTTTAACAAATAAAATGGCATCATCCACATTGCGGTAGTAGGAGAGAACTATTGAAGGGTTGTCCGTGAAAACATTTCTAAGTAACTAAGGAAAATTTCAGCCATAATGTCGGTTAAGGAATTTCCCATGGTTGGGGGGCGTGGTGGGGAAGGCACATCTTTTCGTTAAAGACGAAAAAGTTATAGCATAATGAATCAAAACACCACATATTTACACTATTTGGATACTTCGCAAAGGAATGGGACTCGAGTCAGCAGTCGCTGTTGCATTTTAGGCTCTACTGTTCGTAAAATAGCGTTTTTAAACTTTGTGCTAGTGTAGAATTAATCGGAACATTGGGATTCTGCCTGGTGTTGCTTATAAACCTTATGGTATAGTCTTTTTTTTTTTTAGCTTTATCTGTCCGGGGGCGTTTCGTGTTCCTGGATTCATGACAGTATATTGATTTTTCTCTCTCAGAAAGCAGACTTCGGAATTTTCTGTTTTAGTTGTGTATGAAACTTCCTTGTTGGTTCTCTAGCTATCTCGTCAATTCCTTTATCAGAGGTTAATTTATTAGTTTTATTTACATAGATTTCGTCACTGTCAAGAACCACAGTGTTGCCTTTATCCGCCCTTTAACACTTTATGCCTTTTTCACTTTTTATTTAAATTGTCGATCATCTTACTTTAGTTATTATGTTTACTTTCCGACTATAATACAATCAGCTTTATATATGTGGGATGTTGAAGCATTCGGAAGCCTAGAAAACCTCGTTGCTATGTATCCTACAATACACCACATTACAGCATTCTCAAATAAATGCAACAAAAGGGGTATATGCAGGGTGAATTACCTAAACCTTTCACCGTAGATATTGCGGCAACGGAAAGTGCTACTGATGTACAGTTTCTACTCGATGGATTGCTAGTCAGTGATTCGTATTGGTAGTCAATAAAAATATTTTAAGGGGAGACGGAAGGCAATTTTCATCCCTATTCTGTCAATGCTATTTTACCCTTTGAATAGGTACACCGTTCAAAGGAACTACAAGTGATAAAACAACGAAATTTTTACTGCATATATATATATATATATATATATATATATATATATATATATATATATATAACATATATGTCTCAGTTTACAAGCAAAATGAACATAATATAATGGTTTTGAAGATTTTTTTTTATTCTTTCACCAGTAAAATTTAACTTTTTTAATACTTTAATTATTATAAAACAGTTGATGATTGTTTTATGGTTCTCAATTTACTTGTAATGGTTTATTGCCATCTTCAGTACAAAGAGACGAAATTTCATCTTTCTAACCCCATTAGTTTATCAAATAATGGTACCTGAAAGTAAAAAAATGTAGTTTTGAGAAAAATAAATTTAAAGTTTAATATTGCAATTCTAGTACCGTTATTGATGAGAATTACTTACCACTAAAATTTTCCTGCACCATATTGAGCATCGTCTGAATCATACTGATCTTTTCTTCTCTTGGTCCCTCGTCTTTTCTGTCTAGCTTCTTTTGTGCATTTAAATTAGCAATATCGGCTTTGCGGATTCTCTCTTAAGTTACTTGCACCAAGGATTTTGCAGTATTTCCACTAGACTGTATGCCCAATAATTCCAAAACATCCAATTTTCTAGTTACACCATCATTGAAGCATAAAATAGCATCATAAACACCAAATTTGAGGGTTGTGATCTGAACAAATACAGTTTTTGGTAACCGGGTCCAAATGACAGAATTTACAAATTCATTTAAATTTTTGGTTTTCCCATGAAGACATTTCTTCAACAAGGTATCTCACAATGGTCTTTAAATATAGGTTTAATTTCATTCATTACTGCTGCAGGTAAAGAATGTTTTTGGTCATGTGTCACTTCTCCTGTACTTGCACCAAGTGTCAGCACTATTTGGGCGAAGAGAGTGTACAGGATTTTCATTTGTGGGTAGCTTATGAAAATAGATAGCCCATACCACTTTATCATGTTTTCCAAATTCTCTACATGTCTTTTTATGGCCAAGCCATAATAATTCTGTAACACGCGAGACCAACGAAAATAAAAATCAAGTCGTACTTCACTCACAACGAACTTCAAAAATGTTCAAATGTTTGTACAGCTTATGGGACTTAACTACCGGGTCATCAGTCCCTAAACGTACAAACTACATATGAACTACTTACGAACTAGGACGGCACAAATATCCATGCCCGAGGGCGGATTCGAACCCCCGACCGTAGTTGGCGTGCAGACCGTGACTGAAGCGCCTCAGTCCCTTCGGCCACCGCGGCCGGCACAACAAACTTCACCAAGTTCAACCAATAACGTTTCAAAACAATAACAAACACGATCGGAACAAAAAGTATCGATAGTAGATACAGGTTAGGAAACATTGAAGCGATAAAAACAATAGAAGCATGAAATAATATACAAGGAGTAAAAGAATGCTGTGTGCATTTTCTCCGCATGGCGTAAAACGGAAGGCGTGGCCAGATTGCACAGAGCACCAGAAAAACCATCATAGCTCACGAAAAAATTCTCGGATTTACATAAAACAGAAACTGTTTCACGCAGGAAATACCAGGCATTTCAAATACGCTAAAATATAAAAATCGAATTTTTGAGCCCAGTTACCTTCCGTCTCCTCTTAATAATATATCGCCCCAAATTTGCGATTGGATAGTGGATTTCTTGTCAGCGAGGACACACTTCGTAGTAATCGATGGTAAGGCATCGACTAAAACAGAGGTGATATCGGGCGTTCCACAGGGTAGTGTTATTGGTCCTCTGCTATTCCTTATTTACATAAACGATTTAGGGGAAAATCTAAGTAGCTCTCTTAGGTTGTTTGCAGATGACGCCGTCATTTACCGTCTAGTAAAATCATCTGAAGATCAAAACCAACTGCAGAACGATCTGAATAAGATATCAGTATGGTGTAAAAATTGGCAATTGACTCTAAATAATGAGAAGTGTGAAGTCGTCCACATGAGTAGGAAAAGAAATCCGTTAAACTTTGTTTACAACATAAATCAATCAAATATGAAGGCCGTAAACTTCACAAAATACCTAGGAATTACTATTACTTCAAACCTAAACTGTAAAGAACACGTAGATAATATCGTGGGAAAGGCGAACCAGAGACTGCGTTTTATTGGCAGAACCCTTAAAAGATGCAACAGAACTACCAAAGAAACTACATACACTGCGCTTGTCCGTCCATTTTTGGAGTATTGCAGCCCAGTGTGGGATCCTTATCAGGTGGGTTTGACGGAGGACATCGAAAGAGTCCAAAGAAGGGCAGCTCGTTTCGTATTGTCACGATACAGAGGAGACAGCGTTACGGAAATGATACAGGATCTGGGATGGGAATCATTACAACAACGGCGCTTATCGCTGCGGTGTGGGCTACTTACGAAACTCCAATCGCCAACATTTTCCTCCGAATGCGAAAATATATTGTTGACTCCGACTTACAAAGGTAGAAATGATCATCAGAATAAAATAAGAGAAATCAGAGCTGGAACAGAGAGATTCATGTGTTCTTTTTTCCCGCGCGCTATTCGAGAATGGAATGGGAGATAAATAATATAATTGTGGTTCGATGAACCCTCTGCCAGGCACTTAAATGTGATTTGCAGAGTATCCCATGTAGATGTAGATTTAGATGTAGAATACATAGAAAGTGTATTTTTGCGCAAAAATAGACTTTTAAAATGGAACACTGCAGGGGGATCGTTTTTTTTTTTTTTTTTTTTTTTTTTTTTTTTTTTTTTTTTTTTTTTTTTTGCAGATGGTCTGTTTGTTAGGAGACTGCGATACTTGTGCTCATTCATTGTAACGTCTATAAAAATGGAGCTATGAATTAATGGTTACATCCCACAGCACACATTTACTCTCTTTGGGTACCTCGCCAACGAATGGGACTCGACTCCTGCAACAAACACCACGGACATTGTAATTTACCCTAATTTTCGGCTGTTAATGTCAATTGACATTGTTATAGTTAAAAAGAGTATGTTTGCACAAGAATCACAATTTCTACGTATTCTAAAATCTGTTTATTGGAAACAATACGTGGCCCTGACTACATATCCATCCTGCGTAAACAGCAAATCTATAAAACTTTCCATTTCCGGAATATTTGCGGTGATTTAGGTTGTTAACTCTGAATAATTACTAATCCAGAATGTTGCGGAATGTAATTGTTTATTTTTACGGTAGGAGTATTTCGGCAAACTAGCCGTCATCATGTCATGGCAGATGGCTTTGACACCCATACGCTGCCGTGGATCTTGCAGTGTCGTCAACTCCACTGGTATTATTGGAGTAACAGCGGTCTGTTATCTAATGTATGGCTTAAAATCTGTTACAGTAGTTTTTCACCTTTCTTAGGGTAACAGTTGTGCAAAATGTCACATTAATACTGGTCGCGGTGGCCGAGGGGACTGAGGCGCTCCAGTCACGGTCTGCACGGCCACTACGGTCGGGGGTTCCCATCCCCCCTCGGGCATGGATATTTGTGCCGTCCTTAGTATCAGCTAGTTCATAAGTAGTTTGTAAGTTTGGGGACTGACGACCCCGTAGTTAAGTCCCATAAGCTATACAAACATTTGAATTTTGTCACATTAAAATCACCCTAATATAGGTAAAAACAAGTAAAAATTGTATAAGATTATAAACCATGAACTATAAAAATTACTTTTGTGCCTCCAATAACACCAGTGAAGTTGATTCATTGGAAGGCAATGGCATACCCACGAAAACGCATGGATGTCAAAACCGTCTAACATAACCTTAAGATTGCTACCAGGCAGAAATAGGCTCATCTTAAAAATAAATAATTACATTCAGCAGCGTTCTGGATTTATAATTATGTGATGATCTTAGAAGACATATAAAACATAGCAGACTATAAATGATGGATATAAACAAGGAGACATGCATCATGATTGTCTCATGCCTGTTTGTCGACATCGCGGTGAACACACCTTGGAAGCGTGTATTCGTCATCGCCATACTGGCGTATCACCCAGCGTGATGGTATGGGGTGCCATTGGTTACCCGTCTCGGTCACCTCTTGTCGCATCGACGGCACTTTGAATAGTGTCCGTTACATTTCAGATGTGTTACGACCCGTGGCTCTAACCTTCATTCGATCGCTGCGAAACCCTACATTTCAGCATGTTGCAGGTCCTGTACGGGCCTTTCTAGATACGGGAAATGTCCGACTGTTGCCCTAGCCAGCTCCAGATCTCTCGCCAACTGAAAACGTCTGGTCAATGGTGGCCGAGCAACTGGCTCGTCACAATACGCCAGTCACTACTCTTGATGAACTGTGGTTTCGTCTTGAAGCTACATGGGAATCTGTACCCGTACACACCATCCAAGCTCTGTTCGACTCTATGTCCAGGCGTATCAAGGCCATCATTACGGCCAGAGGTGGTTGTTTTGGGTACTGATTTCTCAGGATCTATGCACCAAAATTACTTGAAAATGTCAGTTCTAGTACAATATACTGGTCGCGGTCCAATGATTGTAAGCAGAATATGGAATCGATGGGTTCAGGAGGGCAATACGGAACGCCATGCTTTTGTATCCCATCCTCGTCGCCACTTTTGTGTCTTGCTTCCGCCGGTCGTCGTAGGTGTCAGTGGCCGAGTAGAAAGAAACCGACACAGGAATAAAGGATGCACGCTTGTGCAGGTACGGAGGTGACCAGCCAGTGGGACAGCAGAAACTAGAAACACTAGAGTAAATTAGTACAAGATATATATTTCGTGGAGCCTTGGTAATCCTTAACTTTTACATAGTTCTTGACTGCAGAATGCTGATACATAGATTAGATAGAGACCTGCCAACTGATGATTCCTAGTGCCTATCCGATAGCCAAGTCTTAACTGGTTCCTATCTGATTCCCAAGTGAACGATGCAGCAGTCGTGGCCGCGAGCGGGGTTGCAGCAGAGGGCGCTCGTGGCTGACGTCGTAAGAACGCCGTGCCGTGCGTGCATGGCGGCGCGCGGCGTAAGTACTTGGCGCGCACTTTATACTTGTGCGACACCACACATGCTGGATCCCAACGGCCTCGTATCACTAGCAGGCGAGATGACAGGCATCTTATCCGCATGGCTGTAACGGATCGCGCAGCTACGTCTCGATCCCGGAGTAGACAGATAGGGACGTTTGCAAGACAACCATCTGCACTAACAGTTCGACGACGTTTGCAGCAGCATTGACTATCAGCTTGGAGACCATGGCTGCGGCTACCCTTTACGCTGTATCACAGACAGGAGAGCCTGCGATAGTGTACGCAACGACGAACCTGGGTGCACGAATGACAAAACGTCATTTTTTCGGATGAATCCAGGTTCTGTTTACAGCACCATGATGGTCGCATCCGTGTTTCGCGACATCGCGGTGAACGCACATTGGAAGCGTGTATTCGTCATCGCCATGCTGGCGATTCACCCGGCGTGATGGTATGGAGTGCCATTGGTTATATCTCGGTCACCTCTTGGTCGCATCGATGGCACTTTGAACAGTGGCCGTTACATTACAGATGTGTAACGACCCGTGGTTGTACCCTTCATTCGATCCCTGCGAATTTCAGCAGGATGATGCACAACCGCATGTTGCAGGTCCTGTGCGGGCCTTTCTGGATTCTGGTAATTTTCGACTGCTGCCCTGGTCAGCACATTCTCCAGATCTCTCACCAACTGAAAACGTCTGGTCAATGGTGGCCGAGCCACTGGCTCGTCACAATACGCCAGTCACTACTCTTGATGAACTGAGGAATCGTGTTGAAGCTGCTTGGGCATCTGTACCTGTACACGCCATCCAAGCTCTGTTTGACTCAATGCCCAGGCGTATCAGGGCCGTTATTACGGCCAGAGGTGGTTATTCTGGGTACTGATTTGTCAGGATCTATGCATCCAAATTGCTTGAAAATGTAATCACATGTCAGTTCTAATATAATATATTTGTACAATGAATACCCGTTTAACATCTGTATTTCTCCTTGTTATAGCGATTTTAATGACCAGTGGTGTACATTTAGTAACACCTTGTTACAGAAAAACACGAAGTGAATCCAGTAGAAGAAGTAAGCTGAAAACCTATGCCGGTCATTAGTGTCAGCAAAACGACATTTGTGGTGATGCAATGAAATTTACTCCCTTGTGCTAAACCAGGGTTGTTGGCCACAGTGATATATATATATATATATATATATATATAGCACTCCATCTGATGCGAGACCAGGTTGTTACTGCCATGTTTAGGGAAGCCATTCTACGGCTGTTTTGGATCAGAGAAATTTTGTATAGGATTTTTTTAATGTTCGCGTGTTGTGAATTTCTTGTCGGATTCATGCCTGCCATGTGTTCAAAGTATAAATACACGCACAAATCCCAAAGATAGATTGGCAATTGGTGTACACGCTTTTTATTCATGTTCTGTCACTGTATTAGTTTTTGTGTAGATTGTGTAATTAAGTTTGTATCATTTATATTTATTCACGATGTGTACGATGTGCCTTATGAAAATTCAAGAATATTGTGATGATCAAACATTATTACAGTGGCATCATGATTCGTATAACTTCCGGAACATCAGGAGCGTGAGATGGAAGTTTTCATTGTGACTGAAAACTTAGTATCCGTAAAGAAGGTATGGCGAATTACTTCTTTTTTGGTATGACTATTACAAAATAAGTGACTCAGACTATGACAGTTGCAATACGCTCCATTAATTGTTTGTATTGGTTTTTGGAAAAATGATACATGCTCTCAATGAAGAAACTGCACATTAGGATCCTTATCAAGATAACTAAAAACAGAAAATTGCTTTATGAAAAATCATTGGTACATCTTTATATGTGGACAGTAAATAAACAATGTCTGTATCTGTACAGTGATCAGATGATTGCCTTATTCTGGAGAAAGGTAGCTGATCTCATTACTAATTTCATAAACCTGCTATAATACAACAGCTTCGCTTTTATTCCAGTGTTGCAATTGGCACAATCCATGTGTCGGACATTGTGTACCTATTTGATCCACGAGACACACAGTTTAATTCACTTATTTCAAATTCAAAAATCAATTTAACTATACGACACATCCAATTTATATGATACTAAACTTTTTCTAGAGCTTCTTACTGTTTGATCTACGGAACAAATCTGTATTGATTTTGGATTTTGTCTTTATAAGATGCATCTTATGTGTAGTGAAACGTGTATTAAAACAAACTAAGACTTCCCCATTGATCTACTTCACAGCTTACAAAATTTTAAATTTTTTAGTGTTTACACAAAAAATTGGTGCTAGACCGTACCTCACAAACGGCTTTTAATCAAATTGCGTGGTTATGGTATATCGCCCCAAATTTGCGATTGGATAGGGGATTTCCTGTCAGAGAGGACACAGTTCGTAGTAATCGATGGTAAGGCATCGACTAGAACAGAGGTGATATCGGGCGTTCCACAGGGTAGTTTTATTGGTCCTCTGCTATTCCTTATTTACGGGGAAAATCTAAGTAGCTCTATTAGGTTGTTTGCAGATGACGCCGTCATTACCGTCTAATAAAATCATCTGAAGATCATAAACAACTGCAGAACGATCTGAATAATATATCACTATGGTGTAAAAATTGGCAATTGACTCTAAATAATGAGAAGTGTGAAGTCGTACACATGAGTACGAAAAGAAATCTGTTAAACTTTGTTTACAAGATAAATCAATCTAAAGTGAAGGCCGTAAACTCCACAAAATACCTAGGAATTACTATTACTTCAGACTTACATTGGAAAGAACATGTAGATAATATCGTGGAGAAGGCGAACCAGAGACTGCGTTTTATTGGCAGAACCCTTAAAACATGCAACAGAACTACAAAAGAAACTGCATACACTACGCTTGTCCGTCCATTTTTGGAGCATTGAAGCCCAGTGTGGGATCCTTATCAGGTGGGTTTGACGGAGGACACCGAAAGAGTCAACTCCAATCGCAAACATTCTCCTCCGAATGCGAAAATATATTGTTGACTCCCACTTACATGGGTAGAAATGATCATCAGAATAAAATACGAGAAATCGGAGCTCGAACAGAGAGATTCAGGTGTTCTTTCATCCCGCGCGCTATTCGAGAATGCAATGGGAGATAAATAGTATAATAGTGGTACGATGAACCCTCTGCCAGGCACTTAAATGTGATTTGCAGAGTATCCCATGTAGATGTAGAATTCTTATTGACAACCGAATTAAATTAAATAAGACATTGAACCAGTTATTAAAAATGAGGTTAGGGCTTAAAATTATCCATCACTCACCTTAAAAACATTCCAGGTGAAGCAGTATCCCTTGCACTGCTCTGCAGTCTAACCGCGTGCAGCCGGTGGAATAACGTAAAAGGAAGATCAAGGATCAACGTACTGTGCGGTGTATCGTTTGCTCGACATCCTTGCTTTACATTGCCTCTGTTTTTAAACATTTTTAAAAACTTTTAAGCTATTGAAAGTTATTTAATATGAGATGCTTTTTATTTAAGTTTTGGTTATATGTCCAGCACAAAAGGAGGATGGTACACAAATACTCCCTCATAATGTACTGATAATGGCCTTATTCTAAGATACAGGAAATTGCGAGCAGGTTGTTGGGAGAAGCTAGCGACCTCATGTATCATATACATCCGTTCAATCCAGGTCCCATCACATTGGATGCTGTTTTTTGTAAAAGTGCCGACTGTATCGTATTCGCTACAATCCACAGAACAACGAGGCAGCCTACTCGTTGTTCTCAAATATCAGCAGCTGTGAGAAGTGTGTTTTGGACGAGTAATCATGGCCTACATCTACATAGATACTCTGCAAATCACATTCAAGTGCCTGGCAGAGGGTTCATTAACCACTTTCATAACTTTTCTCTACCGTTCCATTCTCTAATAGCGCGCGGGAAGAAAGAACACCTAAATCGTTCCGTTTTCGATCTGATTTCTCTTATTTTATTGGGATGGTCATGTCTCCCTAAGTAGGTGGGTGCTAGCAAAATATTTTCACATTCAGAACTAAAAGTAGGTGATTGAAACTTCGCAAACAGATCACGCTGCCATGAATAACGTCTTTCTTTTAATGATATCCACCCCAGTTCTTGCAACATTTCCGTGACGCTTTCCCCACCCGTAACGTGATAAAACAAAACGAACTGCCCTTCTCTGAACCTTCTCAATGTCTTCCGTCAGTCCCACCTGGTGAGAGTCCCACAAGGGGCAACAGTACTCCAGGAGAGGACGCACAAGTGTGATGTAGGCAGTCACTTTGGTGGAGCTGCTGCATCTTCGAAGCGTTCTGCCGATGAAACGTAACCTTTGGTTCGCCTTCCCCACAATATTTTCTATGTGTTCTTTCCAGTCAAAGTTGTTCGTAATTGTAACTCCTAGGTATTTGTTAGAATCTACGACCTTAAGGTTTGACTGATTTATCGCGTAATTGAAGTTCAGCGGATTTCTTTTAGTGGTCATGTGTATTACTTCACACTTTTCTTTATTTAGTGTCAATTGCCAATTTACTAAAGAAAGAAAGATTACTATTGTCAATTCGCCTCCTTTAAAACAATACTAAATTGTTGATAACAGATCCCTGATACAATTCTATCAAAGAAAGTGACGTGAAACACGGTTTTTCCTCTGAAAAATAGTTATTTTGGTAGATGTATCATATATGATACTTCGGGTCTCTGTAACTACATTTCACATGTCTGTGAGCAAAATTGAGGATGTCTGCATTTTATGTTGTTAATTCGTTATTTCAACGTCATTTTATTGTTTTTAGTGTGTATTTCGCGTCTTTCATGATATGATAGGGGGTTACTAATGCTTCCAGTGGAAATAAACTTCACAAACGTGAATTATAAATCTAAATATTTTGACTTGTCTGATTCAGAAATTGCTCAGCTTATGGATGAGGTCTTTGATGATAATTGTTCTGATATCGAAATTGATCATGACTGTGACGATAATGATGGTGATAAAGACGCTCAAGTTCACAATCGGGAAACGCAGTTGACAGCATCTGAAGAAGAAGATGAAGTTTCAGACAGTGAAACTTCTGTAAACTCCATCTCCTAGAGATCCAACGCAACGCTGGCGCCATAGAACAGAATACATAATGTTTTTTACTAGTTTTAATAGGTATGAGAGTTACTGTTGAAAAACAATAGATGGACAAACAAATAGTTTTCCTTCAAGATGGATATAGCTGAAAATTTGATGTTCAGCATCACTGAAAGAAACACAAACAATTCCGATATATATTAAACAGAAGGCGATGAAGAGGAAAGTGAAGAAAGGGAAAGGGTCATTAAAAAGAAGAAAAGATAAGTTCAGCCAATACGACCAAAGGTTACACGATACCAATGTGCTTTGCACATGCCAGAAATGGCTACCGAAAAAAAGAGCAGATCAGGGTACAAAGCAATGAACTGCCCAAAGTTTACGAATGTGAGATGTTCTGGATGTAAGGTCTGTTTGTGGTTCACTTCAGAAAGAAACTGTTTCAAAAATACTTCATAATTTGTAAAAAAACAGGAATGTAATTTTTCATACTTGACAACATTTTTAAAAAATTAGTTAACCTTTATTGTAATTTTTTATTTTTTATATTTTTCGCAAAATTTAATTTCAACAAGAGTATGTAATGAGACAATTTGTAACAATTTTGTGCATTTTCTGGCATTAGCAGGAGTATATGCCATTTAAATAAGCAAAGTGAAGTAACATTTATTTTTTTCACCATGCGTCATATTGTCTCGATAGCAACCCAATGTATCGTATATGATACGTGGCCTGCAACAATATGTAAACATTAAAAAAATTATTCACGAATATTTTACCATCAGTGGTGCCAATCAACAGATTTAAGGCTGTTTGGTTCAATTTACTGTATCAATCTGGCTTCAGGTCTTTACAGGATATAACACTCGGAAACATCATTAGTTAGTACACAGGATCGCTCGATGAATGATTTTTCTGCGAGTTACAAACGGTGTTTCTTATCTTAGATAAAGTTTGTTAAAGTACTTAATAAATAACAACACAAGTAATTCAGTGGCTTAGTTGAAAGTCAACGTAAATTCATAAGCCTACGAAGAGGACAATGTCTGTCTCTTCATGTGGAGAGAACATTAATGGACGTTCAAACAACTTACGGGTATGCTGCCGGGTGACGTCGTCGATAACCGCCGATATTTCGGCAGGAGGACACCCTGCCATTCTCAAGGCACCATAGACCATGAAAGTTTGTCAGCTGAGTTGTGCCATCTGAAGGAGACCTTCCGCCAGAATAGTTATGGTGAGAGGCAGATAAAACGTGCATTGCGCTATCAGCCTTCTGTGTAGGGGTGAGTGACGATAGTAATGAAGTGGCACCTAAATCTATGGACATTTTGCTTTACGCAGGAAGCATTTCCAACAAGATTGGTCGTATTTTGCGGAAATGTGAAATGTGTTTTTCGACCACCTTCTAAGATAAAGGCCCTATTGGGGTCCGTAAGGGATGATCTTGGTTTGCATAAGGCAGGTGTATATCGTATTCCTTGCAGTTGTGGCATGTCATATATCATGACTGTGGAAGACTGGTGTTTTGAACATAAACGCTACACGCGTTTACAACAGCCAAACAAATCCGCTGTTGCAGAACACTGTCTTGACACCAGTCATCATATGGAATACAACAACACGGAGATTCTGGCATGCGCTTCCACCTATTGGGATAGTGTTATTAAGGAAGCTGTTGGAATTAAACTATCAAGCGACCTTATCGACAGAGATGTTGGTTTTTGTTTAAATCATGCTTGGAATCCGGCACTGTCTCTCGTCAAAAAACAGAGGGACAGAATTAATGCTGCCTCACCTGTTGATTAACAGTCACTAACGATATTTTTGATTTTTGGTCATCTTTGGTTGTGTTAACTCTGCAATGACTTGTGCTGTGTGTGTTATCTTCCTTGTTTACCCTTTGCAAATCGAGGTATTAAGGATAGTCTACACGATGACACTAGGTTGCGACACTCGTTGCATGAAATCAGTTGCGCGCAAAAAGTTGTGGCGGAGCTATTGCCTTCCTGCGTGAAGTCTTTGCATAAGACTAAAGATAAAGAAAATAAAAAAAAGTGTTTAGGGTTCGTGACTGGATTAAATAAAGACGTCAAGCTCGGTTGCTCTGCGACCTTGCTGCAAGAAATTGTGATTGAAGACCCTAGAAGTTATTTTAATCAACTTAAAATGTCACCAGAGCAGTTCACGTCCATTATAAACAGAATTAATAATGCAATAAAGAAACAAGATAGCGTTAAGCGTGAAGCATTGTTACCAGAACTGAAATTAATTTCATGGCATTTCGTTTCTTGTCGTGTAGATATTCGTCTCTACAGTACCTGCACCGTGTTCACAAATCCACAATTGCCATAGTTCGTTTGTATAGGTATTTCGAATTGAATGTATTTTAGTCTGCAATTCATTAATCGTAAACCCATCAATATTTAATTCACGAATAATTGCTTCAAGAGCACCAACACGCCGCTGCCTATTCCTGAGATTTCCATCATTGAAATCACACAAACACCTATGCATCGCATATATACTCAATAACCGAATTATTTCTTCCGTTCCCCCTTTATGTTGTATTTTTTTCTGTATTGGTTATCACCTGACCTGAAAACGCACGCAATCACTTTCGCCAAAGTTGTAAGGTGCCGAAACTGTTTAGTTTCGCCAACGAGTTGCGCGAACGCCTTCCGCGCATGCGCACTAAGGAAAAATTTGGAGAAGGAATTAAAGTTCATGGTGAAGAAATAACAACATTGCGTTTTGCCGATGACATTGTAATTCTGTCAGATACAGCAAAGGACCTGGAAGAGCAATTCAACGGAATGGACAGTGTGTTGAAAGAAGCATATAAGATGAACATTAACAAGAGCAAAACAAGGGTAATGGAGTGCAGCCTAAGAAAATCAGGTGATGCTGAAGGAATTAGATTAGGTAAGGAAACAATAAAGGAAGTAGATGAGTTTTGTTACTTGGCAGTAAAATAACAAATGATGGTCGCAGTACAGAGGATATAAAATGCAGAATGGCAATGGGTAAAAAGCGTTCTTGAAAAAGAGAAATTTATTAACATCGAATATTGATTTAAGCCTAAGGAAGTCCTTTCTGAAGGCATTTGTATGGAGTGTTGCCTTGTATGGGAGTGAGACATGGACGATAAACAGTGCGGACAGGAAGAGGATTGAGGCTTTTGAAATATAGTGCTACAGAAGAATGCTGAAGATTAGGTGGGTGTATCTAGTAACTAATGAGGAGGTACTGAACAGAATTGGGGAGAAAATTAATTTCTGGCATACCTTGACTAAAAGAAGGGATAGACTGGTGGAACACATTCTTAGACATCAAGGAATTGTGAATTGTGGAGGGAAGTGTATGGGGAAAAATCGCAGAGGGAGACCAAGAGACGCGTATAGTAAGCAGATTCAAGTGGATGTGGGTTGCCGTTCTTATGAGGAGATGAAAATGCTTGCTCAGGATAGAGTAGGGTGGAGAGCTGCATCAAATCAGTCTCCGGACTGAAGACCATAACAACAACAACAACCCTACAATTCATGAATTTTTATTTCGGCGAATATATATATATATATATATATATATATATATATATGTGTGTGTGTGTGTGTGTGTGTGTTAGAAAATGTTCATCTATGCAGAGGAAAATATTGAAAAAAATTATGTAACTCATTTAACATTGTGCAGGTGATGATTTACCTGTTGCCGTTGTCGAAATCACACATTTAGACATAAGTCACTTTGCAGGAAAATATTGGTATCTGACATGTTTTCTACTCCGATTAGATGAAGTCGTATCAGTTTGTAATTACATTAATGCTCAACAGTGACTAAAATCCGCTGGAGCTCTCTTTGTTGCATTTCTCCTCAGGTCGTGACTGCGCTGCCTTCTGAGGAAACGATCAACCAAATACTTAGAACAGACTCCAATGTATACGATCTACATGGTGTTACCGTCTGTCAACAAGAAGTATGTCTGTAAAACGCAACAAAAATGTGCGTTGCCATGCACCGTAGGGGTAAGTGCAGTTGTGCCTTGAGAATGGCAGGGTGTCCTTCTACCGAAATATCGGCGGTTGTCGACGACGTCACCCGGCAGCATACCCGTAAGTTGTATGAACTTTCGTTACGCCGGGAAAAGTTAAGGTTTCACATTTATGGACGAGTGAGCCGTCGTAAGCGTAATTTGTTCGTCCAGATGCTGTCGTGCCCGCAGCTGCGTGTTGAGGAGTGCTGTTAGGGACCCAGCAAGACACGCCGTCACGGCGGCCGGTCCCCTCGTCAGCGACCACGCGTCGCTGCCTCCCTAGCGTCGAGCCGGCTGGCGTGCAGTAGTGGGGTGACGTCACAGAGGCGCAGTGACGTCACAGCTGGAACAGCGCGGCCAGCAGGCTCCAGAGCAGCCACAGCAGCAGGACGGAGGCCGCGGCACGCAGCGCCCGGTCCACGCGCCTCAGCCTGCGGGGGAGGGGGAGGCCGGCGGTTAGAGCACATTAATACTTATATGCATGTGGCGTCTGTTCCGAAAGAACAGACGTCACTTCTGATCCTGCAGTTGTTATTATTTAATATTCACAGAATGTATGACATCAACTGCGATTGCGCAAAGCTGTAAAAGTGTACCCAGCCGGGATTCGAACCCGGGTCTCCTGCTTTCTAGGCAGTTGCGCTGACCCCTACACCAGTGGGGACACAGTGATCACCGCACCTGCAAGGACTACCTAAGCACGCCTCCCGTCAGATACAAATTCCCAGTTTCGCCCTGCCCATAGTACTCAAACTCGTAGTTATGAAACTAATTCCCGTAAGAGTAGTGGCTTCAACCGGGCAATGATCCTATGGTTAGTGGGGAGGGGTGGGCAAGTTTGAAGCCCTTACTCTTACGGGAATTAGTTTCAAAACTACGAGTTTGAGTACTGTGGGCAGGGCGAAGCTGGAAATTTGTATCTGACCGGAGGCGTGCTTAGGTACCCCTTGCAGGTGCGGTGATCACTGTGTCCCCAGTGGTGTAGGGGTCAGCGCAACTGCCAAGGAAGCAGGAGACCCGGGTTCGATTCCCGGCTGGGTACACATTTTCAGCTTTGCCCAATCGCAGTTGATGTCATATATTCTGTGAATATTAGATTAATACTTGCTAGCTCCATAGATCACGAGCACGACACTTCGTAATGATGTGGAAAGTGTCACGTTAATAAAGGAAGTCTGTGCAAGATATTACATCACACAAAATATTACACACACACACACACACACACACACACACACACACATATATATATATATATATATATATATATATATATATATATATATATATATATATATATATATATATTAGAGAAAAACATTCCTGGTCGTAAAATATTTATAAAGGAGTTTTAACTTACCAGGCGAAAGGGCATCGGTTCGTGGATACACTCATAATTAAAACCATACGCATTTCACAAAATTATTATGTGGTTCTCAGTAAAAAGACTCATTACATTTTGATATAACACAGTACATGCATTTCCGTACAGTAAATGGCAAAGCTCCAGTAATAAATATAGACTTTGAACAGAAGTCTGTAGCTAAGGTAGAATTTACAAACTTGTAATTAGATTCCATTTTGTGCCAGCCCACCACAGAATTATAATGAAATAAAAGGTTTCAGCTTGGTAGGCGATGTGAGATGTTTATTTTATTAAAATTTACAACATATCGATTTCCTCCCTATGATGGGACATCATCAGTGCGTGCAGTATTGCAAGTCATCATGACCTATGTGCTCTTGTGACTTGCACCGCGAATACCTTTTAAATGTATTTTATGACGTGACAAAAAAATGTTTTAAGCAGAGCACATAGATCATGATGACTTGCAATTCTGCACGTACTGATGATGTCCCATCATAGGAACGAAATCGATGTGTTGTAAATATTAATAAAATTAACATCTCACATCTGCTACCTAGCTGAAACCTTTTATTTCAATTTACAAACTGTTTAGTTGTGTGCATTGATGACAGATTAAATTGGAAGAAACCTATTGATGGTCTGCTCAAACGTTTGCGTTCAGCTACGAATGCTATTACGTTTATTGCAAAATTTGGCGATAGGCATCCCAATAAATTAGCTTACTGTGCCTATTGTAATTCACTGCTTTCGTCTGGCGTCATATTCTGGGGTAATTCATCATTGAGTGAAAAATTATTCATTGCACAAAATCGTAAAATCAGAATAACTGCTGGAGCCCATCCACGATCATCCTGCACACATTCTAGAGTAGTTTCACACATATGTAAAAATAGGAAGTTCCAACAAAATGTCAGTTTGGTTTTCAGAAAGGCTTTCAACACAAACTGCTATATATACTTTCACCAATGAAATATTAAATGCTCTGAATAACAGGACATCACCCGTTGAGATTTTTTGGGATCTCTCCAACGCTTTTGATTATCTAAATCATGGAATTCTTCTAGATAAACTAAAGTATTGTGGTACGAATGGGACAGTGTACAAATGGTTTAAATCATATCTAACAGGAAGAGTGCAGAAAGTTGACAGTACTAGTTCTCATAATATGCAAAACACAGCTGATTCCTCGAACTGGGGAGCAATCAAAAATGGGGTACCACAAGGTTCGGTCTTTGGCCCTTTGCTGTTCTTAATATACAGGGTGAGTCACCTAACATTACCGCTGGATATATTTCGTAAACCACATCAAATACTGACGAACCGATTCCACAGACCGAACGTGAGGAGGGGGTAGTGTAATTGGTTAATACAAACCATAAAAATATGCACGGAAGTATGTTTTTTAACACAAACCTACTTTTTTTAAAATGGAACCCCATTAGTTTTGTTAGCACATCTGAACATATAAACAAATACGAAATCAATGCCGTTTGTTGCATTTTAAAATGTTAATTACATCCGGAGATATTGTAACCTAAAGTTGTCGCTTGAAACCTCCGACTTTCAGTTGCCTGTTGTAAAAAACACGGGGCACGGTCGGCGAGCACCATCTGCTGGGACATGTTTAGATGACGACCGTGTTTACGAGTGTGGCTGTAGTGCACTGTTGTGGTTTGGTCTAGCTGTCGCAGTGTCCGCATGTAGCGCTTGCTGCTATTGTTATTCTGCATTCGTCTTTGCACACAGACTAACAGTAGTACACTGTGTTACCAGACGTCTGAGATAGTGTACTGTTGTAGGAACTGTGACCATGGTGTATTCGAACTCTGAAAAGGCGGAGATGATACTCATCTACGGCGATTGTCGACAAAATGCAGCTGAAGCCTGCAGGGTGTATGCAGAACAGTACCCGGAAAGAGAGCATCCAACGTGTCGCACATTTCAAAACATCAACCGCCAACTGTATGCAACAGGTATGGTCGTAGCACGTAAACGGGTCCGTAACAGGCCCATCACAGGAGAATCGGGTGCAGTTGGTGTGTTAGCTGCTGTTGCCGTGAACCCACACAGGAGTACACGGGGCATTGCGAGAGCCGGTGGACTGAGTCAAAGTAGTGTCATGCGCATATTGCATCGTCACCGCTTTCACCAGTTTCATGTGTCGCTACATCTGCAGTTACATGGTGATGACTTTAATCATCGAGTGCAATTCTGTCAATGGGCATTAACAGAGAATGCGTTGCAGTTCTACCTGTTTACCGATGAAGCGGGTTTCACAAACCACGGGGCAGTGAATCTACGGAACATGCATTACTGGTCTGTGGACAATCCTCGCTGGCTCCGACCGGTAGAGCGACAGCGACCGTGGACTGTAAATGTATGGTGCGGAATCATTGGCGACCACCTCATTGGTCCTCACTTCATTGCAGGGACCCAAACAGCAGCAACATACAACGTGTTTCTACAGAATGATATGCCAACGTCGCTCAAAAATGTCCCACTGGACACATGTCGACGTATGATCAGCATGATGGTGCACCTGCACATTCCGCAATTAACACTGAGCTGTCCCTTGTCAGGATGTTCGACGGGCGTTTCATAGGACGCATAAATTAGCCAGCCCGTTCTCCTGATCTTACACCGTTGGACTTCTTTCTGTGGGGTCCGTTAAAGGAGAATGTGTACCGTGATGTGCCTACAACCCCAGAGGACATGAAACAACGTATTGTGGCAGCCTGCGGCGACATGACACCAGATGTACTGCGACGTGTACGACATTCATTACGCCATAGATTGCAATTGTGTGCAGCAAATGATGACCACCACTTTGAACATCTATTGGCCTGACATGTCGGGAGACACTCTATTCCACTCCGTAATTGAAAACGGAAACCACGTGTGCACGTGTACATCACCCCTCATGGTAATGTACATGTGCGTCAGTGAAAAAGACCAGTAAAGGTGTTAGCATGTGGACGTAATGTGCTGTTCTAGTCTCTTCTGTACCTAAGATACATCACCTTTCCCTTTGGATCACTACTTAATTCGGTGGTCCCCCATACACACGATCGAACAGCGGAGGAATGGTACTCAAGCGTCAACTTTAGGTTACAATATCTCCGGATGTAATTAAAATTTTACAATGCAACAAACGGCACTGATTACGTATTTGTTTATATGTTCATATGTGCTAACAATACTAACGGGGTTCCATTAAAAAAGTAGGTTTGTGTTAAAAAACATACTTTCGTGAATCTTTTTGTGGTTTGTATTAACCAATTACACTAGCCCCTCTCCTCACGTTCGGTCTGTGGAATCGGTTCGTCAGTATTTGATGTGATTTACGAAATATATCCAGCGGTAATGTTAGGAGACTCACTCTGTATATTAATGACTTGCCATTATATGTTCATGAAGATGCAAAGCTGGTTTTTTTTTTGCTAATAATACAAGTATAGTTATCACACTTGACAGACAAGAACTAACTCATGAAATTGTAAACGACGTCTTAGAGAAAATCATTAAGTGGTTCTCAGTAAATGGATTACCATTAAATTTTAATAAAACACAGTGCATACAGTTCCATACAGTAAATGGAATGGCATCATCAATAAATATAGACTTTGGTCAGAAATCTGTAGCAAAGTTAGAATATTAAAAATTATTAGGTGTAAACATTGATGTGGGGTTGAACTGAAAAAAAAAAAAAAAAAAAAAAAAAAAAAAAAAAAAAAAAAAACACATTGAAGATTTGTTGAAACGTTTGAGTTCAGCTACTTAGGCTATTAGGGTAAATGCAAATTTTGGTGATTAAATCTCAGTAAATTAGCTTACTATGCCTATTTTCATTCTCTGGTTTCGTATGGCATCATTTTCTGGGGTAATTCATCATTGAGTAAAAAAGTATTCATGGCACAAAAGCGTGTGATCAGAATAATTTCCGGAGCCCATCCAAGACCTTCCTGCGGATACTTATCTATAGAGCTAGGGATCTTCACAGTAGCTTCACAGTATATATATTCACTTATGAAATTTGTTATTACCAGTCCCACCGAATTCAAAAGCAATAGCAGTGTACATAACTTCAACACTATCAGAAAGAATGATCTTCACTATTCAAGGTTAAATCTAGCTTTAACACAGAAAGGGGTGAATTATGCTTCCACAAAAGTCTTTAGTCACCTACTAAACAGCATCAAAAGCCTGACAGATAGCCAAATAGCATTTAAAAACAAATTAAAAGAATTTCTGAATGACAACTCTTCATACACTATAGATGAATTTTTAGATATAAATTAATAAATTTGAAAAAAATAAAAAATGAAAAAATAAATACTAAAAATTGTGTCATTTAATATTTAGTACAAAGTAATTATTTGTAAAGACACCTTTCATTAACCTGACACGTTCCACATCATTATGAAGTGTCGTATTCATGATCTATGGAACAAGTACTACTCTAATATTACACACACACACACACACACACACACACACACACACACACACACACACACACACACACACATGAAGGCACCGGTTCGTGGATACACACATAATTAAAAACGAAAACATTTCAAAAAATTATTTAGTGGCTCTCAGCAAACGGACTCTCATTAAATTTTGATAAAACACAGTACTTCCAGTTCCGCACAGTAAATGGCACAGCTCCAGTAATAAATATAGACTTTGAACTGTAATCTGTAGCTAAGGAAGAATTTTCAATAATGTTTGTTTGTGTGCATTGATGAGAAATTAAATTGGAAGCAACACATTGATGGTCTGCTGAAACGCTTGAGTTCATCTACGTATGCTATTAGGTTTATTGCAAAATTTGGCGATAAGAATCTCAGTAAATTAGCTTAGCATGCCTATTGTAATTCACTGCTTTCGTATTCTGGGTTAATTCATCATTGACTAAAAAAGTATTCATATTCTGGGTTAATTCATCATTGACTAAAAAGGTATTCATTGCACAAAATCGTATAATCAGAATAATTGGTGTAGCCCACGCACGATCATCCTGCACACATCTATTTAAGGATTTAGGTATCCTTACAGTAACTTCATAGTATATATATTCACTTATGAAATTTGTTGTTAATAATGCAACCTAGTTCAAAAGTAATAGCAGTGCACACAGCTGTAACACCAAGAGAAAGCATGATCTTAACTATGCAGGGTTAAATCTGACTTCGGCACAGAAAGGGGTGAAGTATGCTGTCACACAGGTCTTTGCACATCTACTAAACAGCATCGCAAGCCTGACAGATAGGTAACATTTAAAAATGAATTAAATGAATTTCTGAATGACAACTCTTTCTATTCATCGGATGAACTTCATTAGTTTGCAGGATATTGCACGAAACAGTTGCTTTGTACTTATACACACAAGTTAGAGGTGAATCATTTGTTGATACTAATGTGGCAACACATTTGTCTTTCCATTTTATTCGTGCAGTCCCATCAGAACGAACTGACTTATCACTCTCTCCTCTTCGCGGTTTCAGAATTTCTGTGAATTCTAATAGTAGCACAGGCTAGGATTCCATCAAATTTTAGTTTTTGCAAAAGCGGAACACTAGTAAAAAATTATCAATGTGACATCTTTGCCTTATGAGCCTTCACACAAGACAAGGAATTTCTTCTAAATGATACGCCAGAACTTCCTCATCCTTTAATCTGCGAGAAATCATTTCGTGAAACTGAAATAAAGAAAATTAAATAAATAAATAAATAATTAAAAAAATAAAAAGATACGACGAGCTTCTAATGCTACTCCTTCAGCTACAGTGGTCTCAAACGAAACCACCTCTGTAATTACGGAAAAATTACATAATTTTAATTATTGTTGCAATACATATAGTATGTACTTATACAAGAAAGTATTATGAGTTTGTTCCATGTGTGAAACTTTCATTTCAAAGAGAAATTCAATCACAAGTCGAGAAAAAGAGAACCAGCACACCACATACAATAATGGCACTTACACTTGAAGGTAGTTCATATTTTCATTGCGAGATGGCAGCAAAATCTATGTACAGAGGCGTGGTTACGTGAGTAGCAACTGGGCACTTGCTATAAAATCAAAATATTTTGGGTGCCTTCAAATGAAACCACTTCGTCACGAGGGGTTAAGAAGAGTCTAACATAACTCGGGAAAAGTTTTTTTAAGGATCAGATTTTCTTCTGGGATACTACAGGTTTCTTTTCTGTAGTGCAGGCATGATGCTGCAGTTTAGTCATGTTAGTAGGGAATGACATTATGGTAGACGACCGAATAAAAGTTATTTCTCTATTTCTTGAGAGCATTACTTTTTCTGGATGAAAGGTACTCTTTAGTAACACACGATGCTTTCATTGACTTTGTAAAAGCGTTCCTCTCGTTCATTAGGACTCGGGACTATAAAGGGACAGCGAGGGGAACCCATACATCCTTATACAGGTAATCAAAAGCCTGAAGGTACTACAATAATCACACACCCAGTTCTAAAACAGATAACAATAAATTAGGCACCAGAGAGGTATGTAGCAAATCACTAATTCTTTTTAACTTCTGTATTGATAACCTCATAAGAAATTGGAAGAAGCAAGTCAATGCAGCTATACAGCTGAAATGCAACTATGGTCAAAATACTATACCGTATGCAGATTATATAACTGTATTCTAAAATAACGAGACAAGCTTACAACGCTCTGTGTGTAAGTTATACGAATTATATTAAAACATTATAATGTAATAATATCTGCTATTAAAACAAAAGTTGTGGCCTGCTATTTAAAATTCCCTGTTAGATCTAAGATTGTTATTGAAAATAAGGCACTCGAACAAGTCTCAGTTTCAGTCATTTAGCCAACTATATAAATATGCACATAAAGTAATAAAATGCAGCAACCAGTTGCTTGTGATTATTCATTTTCACGACCTGTTTCCGGCGCTTGAGTGCCCTTCTCCTGGTCTATTTTAGTATTATTGCTTAATAAATGTACATGCTAGCAGGAGAACGAAAGATAATTGCAGAGATTATGCAATGACTAACAATCAACTGTAAACAAAGTATCGAGTCATTGCATAATCTCTGCAATTAGCGTTCGTTCTCCTGCTAGCATGTACATTTATTAAGCAACAATAGTAAAATAGACCAGAAGATGGGCACTCAAGCGCCCGAAACCGGTCGTCAAAATAAATAATCACAAGCAACTGGTTGCTGCATTTTATTAATTTATAACCTGAACAGTTCCTGAAATGGATAAAATACTTCAAATATGTACATGAACAAAGACCTAGAAAAGAAAATCAACAAATTTCAACATTCAAAGAATATATGACATCAACTGCGATTGGGAAAAGCTGAAAATGTGTACCCAGCCGGGATTCGAACCCGAGTCTCCCGCTTTCTAGGCAGTTGCGTTGACCCCTACACCACTGGGGACACAGTGATCACTGCACCTGCAAGGACTACCTAAGCACGCCTCCCGTCAGATACAAATTCCCAGCTTCGCCCTGCCCAGGGAGGGGTGGGCAAGTTTGAATCACTTACTCTTACGGGAATTAGTTTCACAACTACGAGTTTGAGTACTGTGGGCAGGGCTAAGCTGGGAAATTGTATCTGACGGGAGGCGTGCTTAGGTAGTCCTTGCAGGTGCGGTGATCACTGTGTCCCCAATGGTGTAGGGGTCAGCGCAACTGACTAGAAAGCCGGCTGGGTACACATTTTCAGCTCTGCCCAATCGCAGTTGATGACATATATTCTTTGAATATTAAATAATAACAACTGCAGGATCAGAAGTGACGTCTGTTCTTTCGAAACAGATGCCACATGTATATATAAATTTCAACATATATGTCGAACTATAAACAAAACTTAGGACTGAGATAAAAATGAAAGTATATAAAACAATTGCAGTTACTGTGCTGCTTAATGACATTGAATTCTGGATTGAGAGAAAAATAAAAAGAAAATACCTACAGTCTGCAGAAATGAGTTTTTTTAAAACTATCAAAGGTTGCTCAAGGAGGGAAAACACAAAAAGTGATGACTTCTAGGATGAACTAGGAATTAGTTTAAATGAAAATATTGAAGATACATGGAATAATAATGATAAAAACAATTTAAAAGGATAGATGGATATAGAGAATTCGAGTCGTGGTAAACGAGTACCAGCCCTTGTGACGAAGAGATGAGAGAGAAAGAAATGGAGCTAATCATGTGAACTAAGGCAGATTGCCAGTTCTTTGATGTGAAATGTAGATGATTGAAGGAACCCTTTGTTCTTTTTGATGAGCTGTGAAGTAATTAGTGAAAACTAACACTCACACAATCTCTCATTCACATTTGTCTAATATATAAAGCAGAGAGTCCGTATATTTGTACATGTTTTGTTCCAATCTTTATGAAATTTTGCATACGTAATTTTCAGTCCATGAGGACGGTCGCCGTAAGTGTAAGAATCACATACGATATATAGTACACGAAATATGACGTCATAAACAATGAGATGCGCGAAAAACTGCTGCATTTTACGACAATGATGTTCATTTTCTCCTAAACCATTGAACCGATTTCAACCAAATTTGGTACACACATTCCTTACCGTGAGGTAACAATTGCTGCATGGATAAGCATATGGTTCAAAAGATGTTACGTCATAACAAATAGAAATAGCAAAAAATAACATATAATGCGGCGAGACTTTCGAAATACACTGTATGAGAAATGACAGTACTTAGCGACTTGCAACAAACTTTAAACATAATTTCAAACATTTATTAAACTTTTTCTCGCTGGCACCCATAGTAAAATGATGAAAGGAAAAAAGTTTCTCGCTTACTACTTTTCTGCTGTTTATGGAGTAAAACTACGGCATTTGGTATGACGTTACAATTTATAATTTCAACACTACAAATTGTAGCGACAGGAAATTTTACAGGCAGTATACACATATATAGTTGAATGTAGCTTCTAAATTGTATCTCATTCCGACAAGTAGTTCATGAGATAAGAGCACATGAACAGTAACGTTCCGCTGTTCATGGACTAAAACTCCGCTATTCAGTGTGACGTTACAATTTATAATTTCTACACTACAAATTGCAGCCTCAGGAAATTTTACTGACAGTATACACACATATAGTTGAGTGTACCTTCTAAATTGTGTCACAGTACGACACGTAGTCGATGCTGAGCACATAAACAGTAGCGTTACTGGAAAACTGCCCCATCACGCCCCAAGTTTTAATCTATTTCTTCTTTACTACTAATTGTATTTCCAAAAGATTTTACAGACATACAGCCCTTATACAAATGAATATATACCTGAAACATAGCAGGAATAAATAGATAAATACCCGGGCAACGCCGGGTTTTCAGTTAGTAAAACGAGGTGCGTCCATAAAGTAAGTTCCGTTTGGTTATATAAAACAAACGTGTACAGATACAGAAAAAAATATTTATTGTACAAAAATCTACAACTGTTAAACTACTTTTCTACATAGGTTCCCAAATTTTTTAGGCACTTGTCATAGCGTGGCACAAGTTTCTGTATGCTTTCTTCATAGGTTGCCGCCTGTGTATTCAACCATGTGGTAGCATGTTCTTTCAGCTCTTCGTCGTTGAAGTGTTGACAGGACAAATTTTAGGTGTAAGAAGAGGATTTCCATCAAAAGGTGGTGTTTGTTTCCACGATAGTGCCCGACCTCATGTGGCGAATGTGACCAAAAAACTCTTACGGGAATTTCACTGGTACGTGTTTGGTCATCATCCGTACAGCCCGGGCATCGCTCCTAGCCACTTTCACCTCTTCTTACACCTAACAATCTGTCCTTGGTGGTCAACATTTCAACGATGATGACGAGCTGAAAGAACATGCTACCACGTGGCTGAATACACAGGCGGCAAAGTCTATGAAGAAGGCATACAGAAACTTGTGCCACGCTATGACAAGTGCCTACAAATTTTCGGCAGCTATATAGAAAAGTTGTTTAACAGTTGCAGATTTTTGTACAATAAATATTTTTTCTGCATCTGTACACGTTTGGTTTATATAACCAAACGGAACTTACATTCTGGACGTACCTCGTATTATATAGGAAGCGAGCACGCATTTTACTCGTACCTGTTCCAGCGGCGCAGCGCTTGATCGACGTTGGAGGCGTCCTCCTTGAGGATGTAGAGGCGGACGCCGCGCACATAGCGGTAGAAGTAGTCGTCCCAGTCGAAGCCCCGCATGTCGAACGGGAAGAGCTCGCGGTCTCTGGCCGATAGCCTCGCCCACAGCTCCTTGGCCCGCCGGTTGTCGAACTTCCACTCGCGCATCGAGAAGTAGCCAATCAGGTCCAGGAAGTGGTGGATCTTGCGGTACGTGCCCACCATCCTGAGGACAGCCAACGCCACGGCAGCTACTCACATCACCTGCTTATCGCACCAGTAACGGGGTCGAGAATATTCTGGTTTTAATTTCTTTTCATTTTGGCCTGCAGCATTGTGTATGTCTTTTAAGGACATATTGTTAATCTAAGTAATGCCAAAATGCTGCTTCACTTTATAGATGTTCAAAACTGTTTATTATTATAGCAATAGGCCTATTTCGGCACTGTGGCCATCATCAGGCTATCTGTGGACAAATATTTATGATTAAAATGAGTGAAATAAAGATACTTACAATTTTGATACATTTTCCGTGACATATTATTTCAGACTTACTTCCATATGGCATCGTGGAGGTATAATTTATTACAATGACTGCATATAATTGCAGTATATATGCTGTTTAGATGGTGTATATATTACGTTTATCAGGTATTAATTCTAACTGCTAATCTGTCACTTTGGCATATCCTCCAGCGATACTCTATGGTTACAGTTTGTTTATAACTGCATATAGTGGGATCTTTGGTAGTGTGGTGTGATCTTTATTATGTTATGGTATTACGATGTATATCTTTGTTTTAACTCGATTCGAAAATTTTAATAAAGTTGTCTAGATAATGTTTGTGTTTTAGTTCGGTTTGTTCATTTAAAATTTCGTCAGGGCTTTCCTTCAAATGTGTATAAATTTCTATCTCTTCCAGGATGTTCATATGATAACCTTTTCATGTGATATGTAATATTTTCATTGCGTCTGTAATTCGATCGGTTTCGTGATTTTCCGTTTAAAGTGATTAAAGAATGCTGAAAGATTTTTGTCGGAATTTCTTGTATGTTCTTTGTATCGAATTTCGAAATTTCTGCCAGTTTGTCCTATATAAAATTTCTGACAATCCTTACAGTTAATTTTATATATGCCTGGTAATTGGTATACTGGTATTTTTGTCTTAGTGGAACGGATTAAGGTTTTTATGGTATGTGTAGTTCTGTAGGCAAATCTGACTGTAGTATTTTTTAGTAATGCGTTCAGCTCATCAGAAGTTCGTCCTATATAAATGTGTGGTATGTATTTAATTTTGTGTTTTAAGGACGTATCTTTCGATAGCTTAATTTCATTGGGTTTGTGTTTCGCGTGTTTGTCGTATAGTTTCTTTACTATACTTGGATTAAAATCATTTTTGTGGGCTATATAGGTTAGTATTGAAACCTCTTTATTTTAGTTAAGTGACATATTACGCCTATGGAGAGCGATCGAAAATTTATATAACACACACTTACTTCAGCGAAGATCGCAAGTTTATTTGCTGTTATTATTATTATTTACCGGTTTCTATGAGCCATCTTCACTTTTTTTTTCCATGTTCTCCTATTTTCAATAAAATAGTTACTTGTGAAAATGTAATGTAAGAAAAAGAACATTATCAAACAATTCAAATTTTCGTCATCAAAGTGGGTCGTCATCTGTGTTGCACACACACACACACACACACACACACACACACACACACATATATGAATTGCTGTTCGTTAGTCTCGCTAAAACTCGAGAACGGCTGAACCGATTTGTCTAATTTTAGTCTTGAAATATTCGTGTAAGTCCAGGGAAGGTTTAAACGGTGATAACATATGCAATAGTAGTCCGAAAAATAAGAAAATTGGGAAAAACTGAAACAGCTTTTTCCAGTGAGCTATCAATACCGTTCGTCCAATTGCGATAAAATTTTGTACATTTCATCTTGAAAGCAAGAAATAGGTTCGCATCAAATAAAAATTTGAGAAAGTCGCTCGGAAAGGTTTGTATGAAACAAATTTTTGGGAAAAATCTACCGGAAAATTGAAAAATTTGAGTAAAACTGAAAGGGCGTTTCTCAGTGTGTTTTTGATTGAAGTCAACACTATAACTCACTATTCGAACGATGGAGAGAGGTAATACTTTATTTGTTTTGTTCATTATGGTCTTGGAAAAGTTTTCAGTAAACAATAAAATAGGGACAGTTAAAAAGGAAAGTCGAAAAATTCTAACCAAGTTCCTTTTTCATTGTGTTTCTAAATGTACTCAACACTCTAAGTTGAGAACCGTTCATCCGATTGCGATAAAATTTTGATGATTTGACGTCCAAAGCGAGTGGAAGATTTGAGTAATGTAAAAGTTTGGTATAGTTGGCCAGGAAACAGGAAAATTTGTGGAAAACTAACAGGTACTTCTGTTGTTCTGCCGTTCTATTCACTTTTTACAAAAGGGACAATGCATTTTTAAAAGTTAATTATGACTTCTGAAAAACAGTCAAGAAGCAAAGAGTAAATAGCTTTTGCGGGGAGTAATTATTGTTCCATATTTCGCTCTATATACTTCAAATCAATAAATATCTTGAATTAGACACTTTCTAAAGTATCTTATCCGGTACGTCAATGCTCAAGCTATCTTCATACCAGATTTCATCACAATAGATTCATTGTTTTATGTAATGATATATAGCCGAATTGGTTCAACCGTTCTCGAGTTTTAACGAGACTAACGAACAGCAATTCATTTTTATCTTTGGCAGTTCATATACGGGTTCAGATCGTGTAAAACGAACTTTACTCTTTCAAAGTATATTTCTGAAAAGACGCAACACAACAACAAAGTCACTATTTTACATGTTTTAAATCTAAATTTTCCTCGCAATTTTTCCATATTTTATTACCGCTTAAACCTTGCCTGAACGTCCACGAATGTGACAAGAACATTATCCTGGACATGTATGCGTGATTTTTCCACTCTTTCCACCCACTATCGAGCCGATACTCAATCTGATGATCCATTTATAAAGTTACTGGGTCTAAAATACATATGATTTAAATTAATATGGTTTATATAAAGTGGTAAGTGATACGAAGTTCACTGAGTCATCTAGTTATATATAAAACCAGCAACTAAACTAGCGAGCTCGGCTGAAGTAAGTGTGTTTCATATTCAGGTTTTACTGTGAAAAGGTTGCTGGAGAAGCTCCCAAACCTCAAGGTAGAAAGTGTAGTGTATATGAAAAGACCTTTATGTGCAAATGTTCAAATGTTTGTAAATCTATCGGACCAAACTGCGTGGTCATCAGTCCGTGGCTTACAAACTACTTAAACCTAGGTAAACTAACCTAAGGACAACACACACACCCATGCCCCAGGGAGGACTCGAACCTCCACGGCGAGCAACCGCGCGCTCGGCAGCGAGGCGCTTTAGACCACTCGGCTACTCCACCGCGGCCTTTTATGTGCACCAGTGTGACTTACTCAGAGATTTATGCCTCTCCGTGACCTTCCATGACATCTTGGATAGCGGGTAATCCTCCATAGATTAGATTTATACTTATTCCATAGATCATGCATGTGAGATATAGCAATGATGTAGAACGTGTCAATTTAGTAAATGATAGCATTACATGACATACAATTTTTCGTTATAAAATTACTACTTTTTATGTAAAAATTCATCTACTGAGTAGGAGTTGTTGTTGTTGTTATGGTCTTCAGTCCGGAGACTGGTTTGTTGCAGCTCTCTACTCTACTGAATGCTGAACAAGTCTCGTCCTCTCCTCGTAACAACGCCAGCTCACATCTACTTGAACCTGCTTACAGTATTCGTCTCTTGGTCTCCGTCGGCGATTTTTACCCCACACACTTCCCTGCAATGCTAAATTCACTATTCCTTGATGTCTAAGAACGAGTCCAACAAACTGATCCCTTCTTTTAGTCAAGTTATAACAAAAATTCCTTTTCTTCCGATTCTGTTCAGAATCTCTTCATTAGTTACGTAATCTACCCATTTAATCTTCAGAATCTTTCTGTAGCACCATATTTCCAAAGCCTATGACCTCTTCCTGTCTGATATATTTATCGTCCACTTTTCACTCCCGTCCAAGTATTTCAAAAACACTTTTTTTTCAGTTGCCATTGTCATTCAGAAATTATTTCAATTTGTTTTCATATGCTGGTTGCCTATTTGTCAGACATTTGAAGTTATTTGATAAGTTCAATCAAATGTTTGTGGTCATCAGTCGCTAGACGTACAAACGACTTAAATAACTTATGATAAGCCCAACACCCACGCCCGATAGAGGACTCGAACGTCCGACGGGAAGCAGACGCGCACTCCGCAGCAAGGCGTCTTAGAGCACTTTGCAACTACCGCGAGGTATTTGGTAAGTAACAAAGACTTTTGTGGCAGCATAATTCACCCCGTTCTGTTCCAAAGTTAGATTTAACCCTGAATAGTGTAGATCAACCTTTCTCCTAGTGTTGTAGCTATGCTAAGCACACTGCTATTTCTTCTGAACGGGCTAGGGTTTTTAAAAACAAATTTTATAAGTAAATATATATTGTGAAGTTATTGAGAAGATCCCTAGTTCTTTAAATAAGTGTCTGTAGGATGATCTTGAGTGGGCATCAATTCTGTGCCATGAATAATTTTTTTACTTACTGGTGAATTACCCAAAAATATGATGCCATATGAGAGAAGTGAATGAAGTTAAGCATAGTATGATAAGTCACTGAGATGTCTATCACCAAAATTTGAAATAATCTTATTAGCGTAAGTTGCTGAACTCAAACGTTTCAGCAGTTCATGAATGTGTATCTTACAACACAATTTCCCATCAATGCACAAACCTAAAAATTTTGAATGTTCTACCTTACCTTCAGACTTTGGTTCAAAGTCTATGCTTGTTAATGGTTTCACGTCAATTGTTGTACAAACGTGTATATAGGCCTACTGTGTTTTATCAAAATGAAAATTTTTTGGAGAAAACCACTTCATGATTTTCTGAAAGATATTCTTTACAATTTTGTCAGTAAATTCTTGTTCTTCAGGAGTGATTAGTGATTACAATACTGTACTTGTATCATCAGCATAAAGCACTGCGTTTGCGTCTTTGTGAATATACAACGACAAGTCAGTAATACACTACTGGCCACTAAAATTGCTACACCAAGAAGAAATGCAGAAGATAAACGGGTATTCATTATGCTAGAACTGACATGTGATTACATTTTCACGCAGTTTGGGTGCATAGATCCTGAGAAATCAGTACCCAGAAAAACCACCTCTGGCCGTAATAACGGCCTTGATACGCCCGGGCATTGAGTCAAACAGAGCTTGGATAGCGTACAGACGCCCATGCAGCTTCAACACGATACCACAGTTCATCAAGAGTAGTGGCTGGCGTATTGTGACGGCCAGTTGCTCGGCCACCATTGACCAGACGTTTACATTTGGTGAGAGATCTGGAGAATGTGCTGGCCAGGGCAGCAGTCGAACATTTCCCGTATCCAGAAAGGACCGAACAGGACCTGCACCATGCGGTCGTGCATTATCCTGCTGAAATGTAGGGGATCGAATGAACGGTAGAGCCACGGGTCATAACACATCTGAAATATAACGGCCACTGTTCAAACTGCCGTCGATGCGAACAAGAGGTGACCGAGACATGTAACAAATGGTAACCCATACCATCACGCTGGGTGATACGCCAGTATGGCGATGACGAATACACGCTTCCAAGGTTCGTTCACCGCGATGTCGCCAAACACGGATGCGACCCTCATGATGCTGTAAACAGAATCTGAATTCATCCGAAAAAAAAAATGATGTTTTGCCATTCGTGCACCCAAGTTCGTCGTTGCGTACACCATCGCAGGCGCTCCTGTCTGTGATGCAGCGCAAAGGGTAACCGCAGCCATGGTCTCCGAGCTGATAGTCCATGCTGCTGCAAACGTCTTCGAACGTTCGTGCAGATGGTTGTTGTCTTGCAAACGTCCCCATCTGTTGACTCAGGGATTGAGACGTGGCTGCACGATCCGTTACAGTCATGTGGATAAGACGCCTGTCATCTCGACTAGTAGTGATACGAGGTCGTTGTGATTCAGCGGCGTTCCGTATTGCCCTCTTGAACCCACCGATTCCATATTCTGCTAACAGTCATTGGATCGCGACCAACGCGAGCAGCAATGTCGCCATACAATAAACCTCAATCGCTTTAGGCTACAATCCGACCTTTATCAAAGTCGGAAACGTGATGGTACGCATTTCTCCTCCTTACAGGAGGCATCACAACAACTTTTCACCAGGCAACGCCAGTCAACTGCTGTTTTTGTATGAGAAATCGGTTGGAAACTTTCCTCACGTTGTATGTGTCGCCACCGGCGCCAACCTTGTGTGAATGCACTGAAAAGCTAATTATTTGCATATAACAGCATCTTCTTTCTGTCGGTTAAATTTCGCGTCTGTAGCACGTCATCTTCGTGGTGCAGCAATTTTAATGGCCAGGAGTGTATATATTAAGAACAGCAAAACTAAAAGTTTACACGGTGTTTTCTGTTGAAAAGCCTTTCGGCAAACGTAACTGACATTTTGTCAGTATTTTATTTTTAGAAATTTGGGAAGCTACGTTGAATACTATTTCAAGAATTTAGGACAGAGCTGTCAGAAATGAGATTGGACTATAATTATTGAAATCAGACCTATGTCATTTTTTCTGTAGTGGCTTTACGACAGCATATTTCAGGCAATCAGTGAAAATACCCTGATTCAGAGAGCTATTACACATGTCACTGAGAATCTTGCTGTTCTGTTGGGAACAAGCTTTTAGTACTCTGACGGAAATCCCAATAATTCCATGAGAACTAATACTTTACAGTGAGTTTATTGTTTTTTCTAATTGCAAAGGGAGAGATGGATGGAATTTCAGTTGTTTCAAATTGCATAGGTATAGCCTCTTCTATTAACAGCCTTGGCTCTTGCAATGAACTTCTGGATCCTATTTTCTCCACAACATTTAAAAAGTCACAATTAAAATATTCTCTTCTTCTGACTTTTTGTTGCCGGCCGCGGTGGCTGAGGGGACTGAGGCGCTCCAGTCACGGTCTGCACGGCCACTACGGTCGGGGGTTTGAATCCCCCCACGGGCATGGATATTTGTGCCGTCCTTAGTATTAGTTAGCTCATAAGTAGTTTGTAAGTTTAGGGACTGATGACCTCGTAGTTAAGTCCCATAAGCTTAACAAACATTTGAACATTTGAGTTTTTGTTGGTACCTTTCTTATTCTGTTTGATGATATTTCAGTCTTCCTGTGTTTTTGGTTGCTCTGTTTCCCTTTCAATAATATTCCAAACTGTTTTATCAGAAGCAGTAATCTCAGACATGACACGCATGCTTTTGGAATTCTTGATTACTTTTCCTAATGTTTCACAGTAGTTTTATAATTTTTTTACTGTTTCTGGCCCATAACTCTGTCTTGCTGATAGATACAATTATCTTTTTCGGTTACAAGATATTTTAATTCCTTTGGTAAGCCAGGTTTTTAGATGGTTTCTTACAGATTTATTTAACAATTTTCGTCGGGAACAGTTTTCAAATACAGTTACAATGTATCACGAAATAAGTTATATTTAAAATTACCATCGGGTTCCTTGTAAACTCAAACCATCTAACCTCTGTAGGCTTTCCTCAAGATTAGTAATTGTTGAATAATTAACTGAACACACTACTTTGAAGGTCTGTTTTGAACTAATGTATTGAGCTACGTCGTATACTGTAACTAGCTATGCACCGTGGTCAGAAAGACCATTCTCAACGGGATATGCGTTTATTTTGTTAAATTTGTATTAGTCTATAAAGAAGTTATCTATCGTGTACTGGCTTCCTTTACTACCCGAGTAAGAAAATCAACAACATACGTCAAATTGAAAGAACTGAGTATTGCTTCAAGGTTAGCATTCCTATTACACTCTTTAAGAGAACCGACATTGAAATCCCCACAGATAATACTTTGCTTCTCTATGACAGTTAGCATAACAAGGAATCCAAGTTTTCAAAACAGCAGCAAATTTTCTGATAGGGACCTATGCACAGTTACAATTATAAAAGTGCCATTATTTAGTTTAAGCTCAGGGACACATGCTTTTGAATGTTGTTTTACAAAAAACGTTTCTGTTTCTAAAATTTTCACACAGTGATAACTTTAAACATGTATGGCAATTCCTCCTTTCTCCGTGTTTTCTTTTCTTATATCAGCTGTCAATTTGTATCCCCTAACATATACTTTATCAGTGACAATGTGATGCTCAGATAAGCACAGTGTATATATTATATTCTTAATAGCTATATTTTCCGAGCAAACCAGAAATTGATGTACTATCATGTGGGAATCTTGTGATATATTGAGATTTTTAGGACCTGCCTGTCTGAGCTTCTCGCTGGAAACTGACCTTAGCCTAAAAAGAGGTACTACCATGAGTTTGTCAACCTTTAAGGACTTTGTCATCAACCCAGTTTATCTTTTTCGACAGAAATGCAGGCCTGGCTAATGAAGTCCCACCTGCCAACAGCATACGCAGGAACCAAACCCATATCAGTTCCAGTAGCCATCCTTAGCAGCTGACCTAACTCCATATTGATCCTCGTTACAGAATTTTTAAACCGGGACCGATCATACTGCATGAATGCAGGCCCAAGCTCAATATTTGTATGTTTCGTTGCAGAATCTATTTTAACCTGGTCACTTTCAATGTTGCAGCCCTGATTCCCGCACCACTCACTATGGCAACATGATCCTGCTTGGTAAAAACCTTGCACAGGGATCCTACGTGGTCTGCTACATGCCTAAGACAGGCACTGGGCTTGAAAATGTTTGTGACCTGGTATATGTCACCTAATTTTTCCTGAAATACTTGGCCCACCCCTATTCCATGGCTAGTATCTAACAACAGAACTTTCCTCCTATTATATATATATATATATATATATATATATATATATATATATATATATATATATATATAACGCTTGGTTTCCCGTTGAAAAGTCTGTTAACTGCACCTATGTCTACTGCAGCCTGTTCCTTACTTGACTCTGGTAGAAAGGCAAATCTTTTGCTTACGTCAGTGATGAAGTTGTCTCATACTGTGCCCTTCCTGTGACTCCTAGTCCTTGCTAACACTTGCCACTTCTCAGTCTTCTCCACCCTTAATATCATCAGTTCCTCCCTTGCACTATCTAATTCAGTCTGAAGGGCTGTAATCTTCCCCTCCTATTCCTTATACTTTTCTGTCGCTTGAACAAACTTTGCAATAAAATGGAAGTCTCTTTTAATTCCCCAATACCCGCGCCACCACATTCTCCCTAGTAAAACTATGTGTCACAACATATGTATAGAACTACCTTTCCTACGGCAGCTCAAACGGCACCCATGGTTGTTTAATAATTTGTTTACGAGATGTAGCTAAAAATAAAGATCAAAGAAGACACCAAAGTTATATGGCACACTAATATATGTATATAATGTTAATAAAGTTAATACACTCAAAATTGCGTTGTAATGCTAAATCTGCATGCGCGAAAAATTAGACCTAGAATCACGGCATGTAAACAAAGTTTCTACAACAAGCAAAATAAAATTTACGCTGCGTTTGATGAATAAGAAGAGAAAACAATCAAGAACTACACTGTACTTAACTTGTTACAAGGAAATAAGATCAATTAGAGGAGACTTTAAATTGTCTGTGTCAAAAAGTAAACAAATACACAGCTGTAACACAAGTTTTGATATTTTTGAGTTTACTGCAAAAATACGGAAAGAGAAGTTCAACATTTAATGGTAAGCCTGATTTAAGATTACCATATAGCAAAACCATCCTAAATAATTTTATTTTAAAATAAAATTATTAATTTAATCAAACAATATATAATATAATATAATCACTTCATTTTTTCTTAATGCTCGTTGGAATCTATAGGCAGATATACTTAGAAAGCTCAAAGATTATTATTTTATCTTCAACTATCCTTGGAATGATAATAGTATATAAACAATTATATCTGTGCTCTCGCTCTCTTTCTCTTGTCTGGCTTTGTTCTGATTATTTTGTTATTAACTATTAACTATTGTTATATTAATTGTACAAAATCTACATATAAAATGGAAACTCAGGTACGCATTATCTGCTTTCTGTTCTTATTAATAAATCCCCTAAGTCAAAATTAATTTCAGTAATTCTTTTATTCATTTAATTTTTTTACCCCCCCCCCCCCAATGATCATGCTGTTTTCAGTTAAAGCGAACTGTTACGACTTTGGATGGTTCGGGTATTAGATATATTTAAATTATGTATCTCGTGTAGCTTGCCAGTGCATCTCTGAATTTATTCAATTAAAAAAAATATATATTTATAGGCATAGAACTTGCGATCACTTATACGGAAAGAACGGTCCGAAGTCTGATCAACCGTTGCTACGTATCATTTATTACTATTCTTTCATTCATTAAATCACTTTGATTAAAATTATGCTACACGGGGATCGAATCTAAATATTCCGAACCTCCATCCAATGTCGGCGAATAGTTACGCGGTTTACAAATAATATTTATTACAGCTCAACAACGAGATCTTCTACACCGCTGTGAATGATAACTATTCGTCGTATTCTCTAGGTTGCTTGTTCTGCAAAATACTTTGATCTTTTAAATGTTTGGCCATTGCAATTCTTTTCATTTTTTTTATTACCCGTTTCATTACTACTTATTTTGAAAAACCTTTCAATTACTTTAGTACGTCCTAATTTTTTCCATCCAAAACAGTCAGGCAAGCAATAACACTACACTGAGGAACAAACTAATGGATGTATTTAATTATTTATTGGCGTTAAACTACGTTTTACTACTATTTACATTATGCTGTTTCTGTCAGTACAAAACCAGCGCGTCTCACCTTGTGCAGTGCTATAATGATTTTTTTATTTTATTTATTTATTTTTATTTATTTATTTATTTATTTTTTATGTACGGGGGTCGTTCACAAAGTAAATTCCGTTTCTTTTTCTACCCGCGGCAGCGCTACAATCGCAGTTCCGACCATACGCGGCAGTTACTCTGACTCAAGGAGAAGACATGTATGTCATTTTCATATCGCTGCTGCCGACGTGTGCTTTGTAGTGCTTCTTTATAACGTCAACCATTAATGAAAATGCCACCGCGTGTGACATCGATTCTCTGATTCGTTTTCTAAATGCAAAGAAAGTTAAACCAAAGGAAATTCATCGACGAATCTGCGAGGTTTACGGAGAAAATGCTATGAGTTATTTATTTATTTTCTTTTCTCACGATAATGCACGCCCTCACACGGCGAATGTGACGAAACAACTCTTACGGAAATTTCACTGTGACGTGTTTGATCATCATCCGCAGAGCCCGGAGCTCGCTCCTAGCGACTTTTTCATCTCTTCTTACACCTAAAAATCTGTCCTTGGTGGTCAATACTTCAACGATGATGACGAGCTGAAAGAACCTGTTACCACATGTTTGAATACACAGGCGGCAACCTTCTATAAAGAGGGCGTACTATGACAAGTGCCTACAAAATTTCAGAACCTATAGAGAAAAGTTGTAGACTTTTGTACAATAAACATTTTTTCTCTATCTGTACAGTTTTTTTTTTTTTAGGGGAAAGTCGTGCAAGTGTAAGCACTTAGTATTTAAGCCCTAATTTCTACTAGACGACAAGGTTGAAACAAACTTTTTTTATACCAAATTCTTGTTGGTTTATTTATTAACAATGTATATCAGCTACAGCTGTCAACTACACATCGCAAACCTTAAATGTTAACAATTATAAAAATTCGCAACGTTGGGAAAGAGTACACAAGGTGTGGTCAAAGAGAACGAATTAACACAAATCGCAAGAAAACTTGCCACGTCGTTTGTAGCCCGTGCATTCTCCATGCCACTATTTCGAGCAGTTTTCACACTTTTGTAGATTTCACTACACCCTGGGCATCTCAACACATGAGACTCATCCTTGGATTTAGAGCTGTTTGTTACCAAAAGTTGATGGGATGGATAAATCCAGATTAGGTTTAGAGATTGTGTGTTTCCCTTTAGTTGAAGTTGGTCCCTTTTTGCTTCCGTCTGACTTGGACAGTTTTTCTAATACCGCATTTTTGTACTGACATGCAGACAAAATCTCGGATTTCTTTGCAATGGTTTTTTTTTTCGGAAATGGATGTATTTCGGATAGTCCTAATGGTAAAGTTGCCTGTACATCAGAACTCTTTTCATTTGTTTCACGTTCCTGGTGTTTTTTTTATGACTGCACGTGCACATCAGCAACATTACCCATTGGTGTCCTGTTGAGCTGTTTATTCTTCAGACATTCGGCTCTCTTACTGATTTCTGATGGGGCAAAATCTTCTGTTGTCGAGACATACGCACTGAACTAAAATATTCCCATTACAGCATGTTAGAAACAAAGAAGGAGTTTTCAAAATGAAAAGCCAAGATCGCACATTAATAGTTTATTGAATGACGACCGGTTTCTGTGTACTGTGTCACCATCATCTGGTCACATATGTGTTATAAGCTGGTCATCTTATAACACATATGTGAACAGATGATGGTGACACAGTGCACCGAAACCGATCGTCATTTAATAAACTATTAATGTGCGATCTTGGCTTTTCATTTTGAAAACTATAAAACGATCAGATCGTCTCCAAACCCGACTATGTTAGGTAATCTTAATAAAGAAGGAGATTCGCGTACTCCTTACCGCTCCATCAAATAGTGCAAAAAACAACAACAGATGGCACTGACTGCTCGCGTTTGTCGCTCCATGGCTTGCTCCTCACAGAACCATTATGGTAAATATTGTTATTTTCTGTTCATACATATATAGTGCTTGTTGCTTATGATATACAACGTAACTTATTTGAAACGAAAACTTATATTTTCCTGATATAACCAATAAAACTGTCGAAGTTCTTGAATATTCCATGTGATGGCGTCGGCATGGAAACAACAATTGAATGTAGTTTTCCATTGTCGCTCAGTGCTGCCAATGTAGAGAAAATGGTACGGTGGAACCTTATCAGACGCGTGCTCTTTTTACCCGACCTTACCCTATATAACCAAACAGAAGTTTCTTTTTTGGACATACCCAGTATTATTGCCGACATACAGGGTGAATCACCTAACAATTGCACCGCAAATACTGCGGAAACGGAAAGTGCGATTGATGTGCCGTCTTCACAAAACGGATTGGTAGTCAGGGGTTCGATTTTTAGCCAACAAACTGATTGTAATATTACTTAGAAAGTGTTTTTTTACGGAAACATACAGTTTTTAAATGGAACAATGGTTGTTTCTATCATGCACTGGAATTTTGGATACCAGCTGTGTACAAAGAATTTTGAATGACAATTTTATCACGTTTAGTTTGGCAGCTACAGCCGTTCAAAGTTTCGAGGGCGGAGGCTGCGATAGCGTAAATGACTGGCCGAGTGGCTAGCCCCTGTCTCATGATCACCAGCCAGTCAGCTACGCTGTCGTAGCCTCCGCCTCCGAAACTTTGAATGGTTGTAGCTGCCAAACTAAACGTGATAAAAATGTCATTCAAAATTCTTTGTACACAGCTGGTGTCAAAAATTCCAGTGCACGATATACACAACCATTGTTCGTTATCATTTTGTATGCTTCAGGTGCCTCAACTCCAAATATTTTTTTGTTTTTATTATTAGGACCACGACATAAGGAAACCTGACAACTTTTATGAAAGTAACTTATACCACTGTAATGTGCCTCATATTTGTATTTCATTACTTTATATTAATTCTAATAATGATTTTAAAAATGATAGCACAGCACTTGAAAATGGCCTAAGGCCGAAACCAGGTTGTGACAAAGAACAAAAAAACTTTCAGTCAAATGGCGGTCAATTCTAAAAAAAAAAAAAAAAAAAAAAAAAAAAAAAAAAAAAAAAAATTAAACAGTGTTCCATTTGAAAAATTGAATGTTTGCTTAGAAAATATACTTTATAGGTATAGGTAGACCGTGACTACAAATCTATTCTGCGAAAACCGCACATCAATCGCACTTTTCGTTTTCGCAATATTTAAGGTGCAAGTGTTAGGTGATTCACTCTGTATATCGTTATGCGAAACACAACTGTCTCTTTACTCACACAAAGTGATGTGTGCTATCGAGAACGGTTCGCAAATTGATTCCGTATTCCTTGATTTCCAGAAGGCTTTTGACACCGTACCTCACAAACGGCTTTTAATCAAATTGCGTGGTTACGGTATATCGCCCCAAATTTGCGACTGATTAGGGGATTTCCTTTCAGAGAGGACACAGTTCGTAGTAATCGATGGTAAGGCATCGACTAAAACAGAGGTGATATCGGGCGTTCCACAGGGTAGTGTCATTGGTCCTCTGCTATTCCTTATTTACATTTAGGGGAAAATCTAAGTAGCTCTCTTAGGTTGTTTGCAGATGACGCCGTCATTTACCGTCTAGTAAAATCATCTGAAGATCAAAACCAACTGCAGATCGATCTGAATAAGATATCAGTATGGTGTAAAAATTGGTAATTGACTAAATAATGAGAAGTGTGAAGTCGTCCACATGAGTACGAAAAGAAATCCGTTAAACTTTGTTTACAAGATAAATCAATCAAAAGTGAAGGCCGTAAACTCCACAAAATACCTAGGAATTACAATTACTTCTGACTTAAATTGGAAAGAACACGTAGATAATGTCGAAGGAAAGGCGAACCAGAGACTGCGTTTAAATTGGAAGAACCCTTAAAATATGCAACAGAACTACTAAAGAAACTGCATACACTACGCTTGTCCGTAGTGGAGTATTGCAGCCCAGTGTGGGATCCTTATCAGGTGGGTTTGACGGAAGACATCGAAAGAGTACAAAGAAGTGCAACTCGTTTCGTATTTTCACGATACAGGGGAGACAGCGTTACGGAAATGATACTGGATCTGGGATGGGAATCATTGCAACAACGGCGCTTATCGCTGCGGCGTGGGCTACTTACGAAACTACAATCGCCAACATTCTCCTCCGAATGCGAAAATATATTGTCAACTCCCACTTACATAGGTAGAAATGATCATCAGATCACTGCCATCAGGGCGTGTGTGGAGGAGAATTTGCGTAGGTGCTACAAAGACCGTAGCATCTATATCTATTCAGACAGCCAGGCAGCCCTGAGATCACTGGCAGCTCCTGCAACAAGGTCTAAAATTGTTGCAGAATGTCACAGGGTTCTGGTGGAGCTAGGGGAAAGCAATAGAGTAAACCTATTGTGGGTCCCTGGCCACTCGGGGATCAGTGGCAACGAACATGCCTTCAGATTAGCCAGGATGGGGGCAGAGACTTCATTTATTGGACCTGTAACTGGCTCAGAAGACAGCACGTAGAATATTTGACCAAAGTATATCAACAAAAACATGGCAAGGTAACAATGCCAAAGTCATGTTTTAAAAGAAGCTCTGCCGGCCGCGGTAGCCGAGGGGACTGAGGCGCTCCAGTCACGGTCCGCACGGCCACTACGGTCGGGGGTTTATATCCCCCCGTCCTTAGTGTACGGTAGTTGATAAGTAGTTTGTAAGTTTATGGACTGATGACCTCGTAGTTAAGTCCCATAAGCTTAACAAACATTTGAACATTTTTTAAAAGAAGCTCTGCAATCCTGGGTCTGAACAGGAGAGAGATTAGACTCATGGTTGGATTGCTGACAGGCCATGGGAATTTCAAAAAACATCTAAATACAATGGGAATAACAGAAGAGGACTCTAAATGTAGAGTCTGTGATGATGGTGATGAAACTGCATCGCATCTAATCTTCGAATGCATTGCATTGGAGAGTAAGAGGCACAGAACATTTGGGACAACCAGACCCGAAGCAATTGTGTCTAATAAAGAACTGGTACAGGGACTCCTTGCACTGTTAAAGGGCATTGGTTGGCTTTACTAGATATACAGGGAGCGATACCGCACAATAAACTTAGTTTCGGTGCGGGCAGTGGCGGGTTGGACCAAGACTGTTTTGGCTTCCCTGAAAAAATCAAATCAAATCAAATCAATGATCATCAGAATAAAATACGAGAAATCAGATCCCGAACGGAGAGATTCAGGTGTTCATTCTTTCCGCGCGCTATTCGAGAATGGAATGGGAGATAAAATAGTAAAACGGTGGTATGATGAACCCTGTGCCAGGCACTTAAATGTGATTTGCAGAGTATCCCATGTAGATGTAGATGTAGATGAGAATCTGCTTTGGTAGTAGACAAAGACTTATGTGCCAAATCATGTCTATTGGGGAGGATGTGGTAGTGATCCAGTGATCTCCTTTTGGCTGTCAGAGAATGTCTGACCAGACGTGCAGTGACTTACTTGGGTTTCCCGGTCGTGAGGATGAGCACGGCGTCGGCGAGCAGAGGCAATAATTAAAAAAAACATTTCAGGTATTTTTACAATCTGTTTATTGGCTAACAATACGAGTCCTTCACTACCAATCCATTCTGTGCATACCGCACATCAATCACACTTTTCGTTTCCGCAAGTGTTAGGTGATTCACTCTGTATATCGTTATTCTCAGGGAAAATATCGATATATGGATATTTTTCCAACAGCCCTAGTTAGAATGGTGAGCAATGCATTAGACTGTGATGAGAATCTGTCATATATTGATTTTACTGTTGGAATTGTTGAGAGGCTGTGTGAGCCACAGAGACGCACTCCAGGCTGAGAAATAGAGACCATTGCAGATAACAGGCTAAAACAGAAACGTATATCTTACGAGATGAAGGCACTAAAGAAATCTCCTAGCGAACTGCTGATGCCCTCGGCCACCGTCCCAGGGTGGAGGTTACCTTTCGGAGAAGATGGGCGTAACTTCATATAGCGTCTAGACGCTGTTGTAAGACGTTACATTAGTACTTGGTGGCCAACAGGCACGTTTTAATGTACGTAGCAAAGTTGATACCAGTCACTTGGGAACAGCAACGTCAGTGGTTCCACGAGGCTAGAGTGAGAGGGTAAAGAAGAAAAACTGCAAGTTAGCAGCTCCCCCGAGGCGTGGCCTAAGGCGGAGCCTAAGGTGTGGCCAACTGACGTAAAACATTGTTGTTGTTGCCCATACTGGGTAGCGTCGTGACGTTTTACTTTCAGCTGAACAATGTTGCTACGAAGTATGGATTTTGTTAGTGCACAAACAAGCCACCTCCCCACCCGGGGAATGGCAGAAAGGACAGGGCTGAAACGTGGTTCGCTAGAGGACTCGGAGAGAGGGCAAGCCACAATTTAGATTGGTTGAACCAAGCAGCGGCCAATAGCAGATTGTTAACTGTCGGAAAGTGGGGAAAAGAAGTGCGCACACACCGGCCGTTAAAACCCCCGGTTTTTGGATCAAGAGGGAAGTTTTCAGTCAGACGAGTCAGGCGCCAGCCCGTGACTATCGCCGTCAGCCTCGGGGTGCTGCATGACTGTTTCTCGCGGGGAGTGCGTCTGTCTAGGGGATGCTGCTAGGGAACGTAATTACTGGCTTCTGTTGTGGCAAACGATTTCTAGCCGGCCGCGGTGACCGAGGGGACTAAGGCGCTCCAGTCACGGTCTGCACGGCCACTACGGTCGGGGGTTCGAATCCCCATCGGGCATGGATATTTGTGCCGTCCTAGTTCGTAAGTAGTTCATAAGTAGTTTGTAAGTTTAGGGACTGATGACCCCGTAGTTAAGTCCCATAGACTATACAAACATTTTGAACAAACGATTTCTACTTCTTGTTTTTTCAAAATAACTAACCCCAATGTAGTAGACTTAGAATGGGATGCAATAAATTCAATGCAAGGTACCTAGGAGTTCCATAAAGTTTCCTAAAAAAGTATCCTCTCGAGTCCAGAAATCCGCGTCTCTAGTAGATGCCTGTACTGACTCTCTGCAGTCACTCCTTTCCGCTCGGGATATGCAGACTGACCTTGCTACCTCTTCCCTCTTTCCTATGTAGGACACGACAAGGTTTACATGGTAATTACTTAGAGCGAGCCACCATGGAACTACCGTGGTAGTGAAAAAGTCGTTATAGTTGCCCTGTAATATGTTGTGTGATCACCTCGGACCACCAGCACAGTTGCACACTTGCGTGGCATGGACAGTATGAGGTTATCAATCAGTTCTTGAAGGATATTTGGCCATTCTTCCACGAGTGAAACATCCAACTCTGCAACCTCATGGGAAGTGCTGGTTTGGCTGCAATGCATCTGTCAAGTGCATCCGAGACATGTCCAATCGGGTTTAAGTCCGGTAAACAAGCTAGCCACTCCATTCGTTCAATTCCCTCAGCCTCTATCATGTGGAGCTCTGTGGGGACGAGCGTTATCGTCCATAGGAAGGAACCTATGGCACTAGCTTAGGGCACAATGGAAGATCCGAGGGTCTCGTTTCTATTCCTCTGATCAGTCAAAGGGCCATTCTGAACGACATAGAAGTTCGTACGTACGCCAGTAGAGAAGCACAAAGCATTCGTCCATCACTATAGTATGGTGATGTTTCCTGTATATATTGAGAAGTGTTCCCAGTTTCACTCTTTGTCAGGAATAGATAAACACCTATGGTAGGCCTTATAGACGCAAACAAAATCATCGTTCATTGAACCCCTGCATCGCAGTAAAACTGACTGGCAACGCCAGATGAGCTATCACCGCCGACAAACCAGCAATCGCAGAGAACATGAACAAACACAAAACACAAACAAATCCCACACTAAATCTACACACAGCCCTAGTTAGAATGGTGTGCAATGTAATAGACTGTGATGAGAATCTAATTTGCTAGTAGACGAAGGTTTATGTGCCCAATCACGTCTATTGGGAAGGATGTGGTAGTGATCCAGTGATCTCCTTTCGGCGGTCAGGGACTGTCTGACCAGACGTGCAGTGACTTACTTGGGTTTCCCGGTCGTGAGGATGAGCACTTTCAGGTATTTTTACAATCTGTTTATTGGCTAACAATACGAGTCCTTGACTACCAATCCATTCTGTGCATACCGCACATCAATCGCACTTTTCGTTTCCGCAATATTTACGATGCAAGTGTTAGGTGATTCACTCTGTATATCGTTATTCTCAGGGAAAATATCGGTATATAGATATTTTTCCAACAGCCCTAGTTAGAATGGTGAGCAATGTATTAGACTGTGATGAGAATCTACTTGCCGGCCGAGGAGACTTAAGGCGCTCCAGTCACGGTCTGCAGGGCCACTACGGTCGGGGGTTCGAATCCCCCCCTCGGGCATGGATATTTGTGCCGTCCTAGTTCGTTAGTTGTTCATAAGTAGTTTGTCAGTTTAGGGACTGATGACCCCATAGTTAAGTCCCATAAACTATACAAACATTTGAACATTTGAGAATCTACTTTGGTAGTCTATTGGGAAGGATGTGGTAGTGATCCAGTGATCTCCTTTCGGCGGCCAGGGACTGTCTGACCAGACGTGCAGTGACTTACTTGGGTTTGCCGGTCGTGAGGGCGAGCACGGCGTCGGCGAACAGAGCGGGCACCATGTGCATGGTGTACTTGTAGAGGAGCAGGAGCGGCGCGCTGGTGGTCAGGCACAGGTAGTAGTTCCAGACGGCCTGCATGGGCGGCACCTGCTTGGCGAAGCGCTGGTAGTAGTCCATGAACTGCTCCCAGCGCAGCGGCGCGTCGCTCGACACCAGGTTGATCACTTCCGGCTCCTTACTATGCGGGAACCTGGACGACAGCAGCAACAAGCATTTCTGTATCGAGGGAAATCTCTCACCATCTGACAATTGTATAACAGACGTTAACAACGCGACAAGATTCGCGACTGCTTCATGATGATACAAGTACAGTTACCACACCTGACAGACAAGAACTAACTGATGAAATTGTAAACGACGTCTTCCAGAAAATCATTAAGTAGTTCTGAGCAAATGGACTATCATTAAGTCGGCCGCGTTGGCCGAGGGGACTGAGGCGCTCCAGTCACGGTCTGCTCGGCCACTACGGTCGGGAGTTCGAATCCCCCTCGGGCATGGATATTTGTGCCGTCTATAATGACACGTTTTCCTTTCCCCGATATTATCAGAGAAAGTTTTGTATTTTTATATTATTTCGGCATGTTAAAATAGTTATCTATGAAAGTCAGAGAAAGAAAATTTAGGAACAACACTTTCAATTTTTTTGTAAGAAAGAAGACACTCTTGCTTTGTACTTCGTAGCGATAGCATCTTGCAGACTGGAACTGTACTTTATTATTTCTTATGTGGCCGCTATTATGTACATTCAGGTAAATATATGTGATGTGAGCGTATCTTAAATTTATAAATAAACCTCCACCTCTCACTTAAATTCGCACTTATGAATTTTTATTAATAATTTTGCCCTATCCTCCCTCCGCCCATAGTGTCTTTTTCAGCCTTGTTGAATCACCGCAACAATGGATGGCATAGTTTTTAGTTTATATTGAATGGTGATATTTCGTGTAGCCTGCCAGTCTTGTTTAAAAAATTATTCCATAATATTATCATTTACTGGCAATAGAACCTGCAGTCGATTTTCTTGTAAATTTTTAGAAGTCCGATGTGTTTGACTTACGTAATATTCCTATCCGATTTATATCATGTCATTTATCTTACTTTACTGTGTGCTACACGAGTCGTTGTTTAATATTGAAGAACTGCCATCCACTGTTCGGCGAGTGGTTATCATATTATTAAAATTTCATTTACAGCCAAATTTCAACCACCGATGGATCTATTGTTAAAGGTAACTGCTCGTCGATTCTTTTTGTAATGTTCTGCCTGCACAACACTCCACCGTTAATTAGCTTACCATTTCATTTAAATGCAAGTAATAATTTTCCCCGTAATTTACTGATTGGGATCTTTCATAGCTTCTAACTTCAAACCACTTCCTTCTGTAAATTTGTTAATCTCAAAAATTAATAGCCAGGCTGGAACATTATACGTCCTTAGTCTTAGGCAGTTCAAATGTTCAAATGTTTGTAGAGTCTATGGGACTTAACTACGGGGTCATCAGTCCCTAAACTTACAAACTACTTACGAACTATCTTATACTAAGGACGGCACAAATATCCATGCCCGAGGGGGGATTCGAACCCCCGACCGTAGTGGCCGTGCAGACCGTGACTGGAGTGCCTCAGTCCCCTCGGCCACCGCGGCCGGCGAAACAAGAGAGGAAAACCAATTTTCCATAAATGACTTGATTGCGTAGAACTTCACAGGTGATTATAAACCAGCAGTTGCAAGTGTACAAGCTCATCTAAAAACGCGATATGAAGAAAACATTATTTTTGTGCAGGTTGGTCCATATCACAGCCCAGTCTTGATGTTCACAGACATTGGACAAAACATTCTGTATGAAAAGTGGTACAATCAAAGACTTAGCGATCCTGCTGAAGAGCGGCTTAGAGTTGTCAAAGCTGCAGCAGTGATTATCGTGCAAGACATTCGTTCCCAAACATTTGACACTACTCAATATCCCCCTTTCAGATGCTTTTTTAAAAGACGCAGAGGCATCAGTTCCTGATTCTCTGCAGCTGTTGCTTGAACAGATTGTCCTCGAACAGTGGAAAAAAAAGTGCATAGCATTTGCTCATGCAATCATAGCTGCAACGAGGCCCAGATCTTTCCTATCCTTAATTCAAATAAGCTTTGGAAGTTTGTATAGAAAATTTGGATCGAAACACCTTGTTGAACTTTGCCACAGTATGGGAATTTCTTGTTGATATACGAAGACTAGGCGTTTTGAAAGTTCCGCTATCCTCCGTGGAGAAGTGACCCAACTAGTTGACAAAGGATCTTTATGCCGTTTGTGATCGACAATGCAGATGTGAACGTTAAAACAATTGGTGGATAAAATACGTTCACTCATCCGTTCACCCAGACAAAAACATACCACGTTTGAAGTCTGTTTCTGCAGAGTCTATTAGGTTCACATACATTCTTCTATTAGAAAGAAATTTGGCTTGTCAGCCATTTCAATTAACGAAGTGAAAATCACTGAAGACATTTTTACAAAATCCAGACCCGCTGTGGTTGTTTGGAAAAACAACTAACATGCCAGGCATCCCAGGATGGAATGGATTCATGGGGCAAGTGACAGAAGATCTTCCTTACAAACGTTCAAAGATTGAATATCTCACTTTTATCCATGCTCCACCAACCGACTACGACCGTTTTAACATCACTTTTGGAAGCCAGTTAAAGAACAAGCATTTACGGCCAGGAACACGTTTTGTGACCTAAGACCAACAACTGTACTTGAAAGCCCGAGACATTGTGGAGAGCCACCAGCATCCTTGTCAACATAGTGGTGACGCTTGGAGATTTGCACCACCTTATGTCATTCATGGGGGCCATCGGTGCCATAATCACAGGAAGGGGACTCAAGGAACTTCAATATTTTCTGAAAACAGTGTTGAAAAAATTATTTTTATATACAAGCATTAATAATCATCGTCAATGAGTAATTCCTCCTTCTTTTTTAACATATATAGTATAAGATGACTGCAATTTGTCTGGGTTAGTTGCTTATGGACTTCTGTACTTAAAGCTAAATAATCGCTCTATAATTTTTTTGTATGACTTTCCCCGTGGAATGATTATTAGAGCCATTATTCTAGCCGAAAGATGACTAAAATCGAAAATTTGAATAATTAAATAATTCTCAGTCTCTGAAGGCGAAAAGTTGAACTTTTTGGAGAAATAAGTCAATTTTTGAACATCTCGGGAACTGTTGGACTTACAGAGCTGCGGTTGGGCTTACATTTTAGAATATTTTTTCTACATGAATAGAGGTGTGAGTGATGTTTCGTCAAAAAAAAACCACCCTTCACGAGTTATAAGCCTAAACCAGAAAAAAGTCCAAAAATTCGAGGTTTGTTGGCTCTCAAAAGTTAAGCTAAAGAATTTCGAAGCTGCAAACTTGGTTTAATACTACCCTAATATGTCCTAACAACATACAAAAAATTCAGCTTCCTGCAATTTTTTTGGACCTAAACTTACGTGCCGACTGGCCTAACAGTGGGATAGGTGTGTTTAAAATTAAGAATAAACTGTATTTTTAAAAACGCTACAAAAATAATTTGTGGTGCTATGAAAAGAGACTATATAGAACGTTACACAAATAACAGGTGAATGGCTTGTACGAACTAGCGATCACAAAACTTCCAAATTAGTAACACTGAAACTACTGCTGTGCTACGTCGGTTGCTAACGTAACCACCCAGAATTAAATGATTTATGCCACCTTCCAAGAAGACTGATTTCGTACTTATTCAGTTGTTGATTGTTTATAGTCACAAAAGAAAAACTCTCTGGCGATAGAGTCGAAAGCATCTACATTCGTTGTCGTGTTTTCGAAGAATTTGACTGATGGTCTTCATAAGTTTAGTCTATTTTCGTATTTGAAGTTATAAATGGAGTATATACGAACATTCCTCGCTTTGCAAATTTAACGCACAGCACACTTTCTACGCCGTATTTCCTAAAATAAATAAACTTTATTGTCCTACTCTGGAGCTATCATTATTCTATGGTATATCGGTTCCAAATTTTAGAAACAGCTGATCGGTTATAGCGGCCATCTTGTAGCCAAAAGCAGTCGCGCTCACGTAGGACACGACCTAATAATGTACAGGGACACCACGCTACCCCCTTCTCCCCCCCCCCCCCCAGAGGGCTGACGGTTCTTCTGTGACTACATAGGTGTCGAGAAGAGGACTGCATTTCCTTTTCTTTCCCCTCCTTTTCTATCCTCACTTCTGTCCCTCCCCACTGGGGGTTGATGACCTTAGCAGTTTGGTTCCAATGTCCCAACCAACCAAGAACACATTAGCACTATGTGGGGTAAATTGAGAATTGGGTGTGGCAGAAGGCGAGCTGTCCTCCGTGGCGCCAAGGGCAAATGTGATTGCCTAGTAAGCAGGAGAACCTGGGTTCGAATCCCTGCTAGTACCAAATTGACGATTTACCCCATTGGTTTATTTGATGCCCACTGACAACTATAGTTGGCGTGAAGTAAGAAGGCGCTTCCGCGGAGCGGTAGGGACGGCGTGGAGGGGAGGAACTACGTCCGAGCGCCAACTGCGAAGTCTGCGAGAGAAACGTTGCGTAACTCGCTGCCAGCCACCCGTCTGGAGAATATTATTGGCTGCCAGTGAGCTACTGCAGGGTGTAATGTATTTAGCCAGGAGGGTCCCGTTTGTTTGTAATACTGAAGTATACAATACCACATTTGGTCGTGATATTGTACCTTAATATTCCATATTTATGTTATATAAGCCTCTTATGGCACTTGTAACTGGTCACATTCATTATCACTTTCATTACTTGGATCTTTTAATGAACTAAATAAATAAATTAATTATTGAAAAGATTAATGTTGAACACTAACGTAAAAATATATTAATACTGCGCCAATTGTTATTTACTTACGATCTTGTGTATTATTTTGTCTTGATACGAAATATTATTATTACATTTGTCATAATTTTGTGTATCTTTTTACGTAAAGCAAGATTGATTTATGTTTCACCAACAAATTGTTTTATATTTAAATATTGTCACTTCCGTGTTCTAGAATGTTCTAGAATAAACACTACATATTAATACGCGCGAATTGGCACGAACTCAGTCAGAATAATGTTAGTATGAAGTTAGTAAAGGAGTAATGAGTCAGCCTTCAAATGTTCAAAGGTTTGTATAGTCTATGGGACTTAACTACAGGGTCATCATTCCCTAAACTTACAAACTACTTATGAACTACTTACGAACTAGGACGGCACAAATATCCATGCCCGAGGGGGGATTCGAACCCCCGACCGTAGTGGCCGTGAAGACCGTGACTGGAGCGCCTTAGTACCCTCGGCCACCGCGGGCGGCGAGTCAGTCTTAAAGTAGTAATCAGTCAGTAGTTAGCATTGTTGTCAGTCAGTCTAAAGTGTAGTCATACAGTCTTACTTTTATATTACTTCTGTGCTTCATCAAGAATGGATAAATAAATATACGTAAAAAAATGAGACGTGTCATATTAGTAGTTTCCACAAGACTCCCAAGAATCCGACGTCTTATTATTTTGTGATGTATTATTGGCAGGCGAGCTACAAGATCTACGAGACCGCTGAACGCCGGCCGCGGTGGCCGAGGGGACTGAGGCGCTCCAGTCGCGGTCTGCACGGCCCCTACGGTCGGGGGTTCGAATCCGCCCTCCGGCATGGATATTTGTGCCGTCCTTAGTATGAAGTAGTTCGTAAGTAGTTTGTAAGTTTAGGGACTGATGACCTGTAGTTAAGTCCCATAAGCTCTACAAACATTTGAACATTTGAACATAATGTACAAAATTGTTAAGTGCAATATCCAAACAAAGATAGATAGTAGTCAAAATACATATGTATGAAAATTCATCGTGAAGATGATGTACACTTTGGAGGCCCGTGAACGCATCATTTATTTGAACTGAAGACTGAAAACCACAACAACAGCCGGCCGCGGTGGCCGAGAGGACTGAGGCGCTCCAGTCGCGGTCTGCACGGCCACTACGGTCGGGGGTTCGAATCCCCCCTCGGGCATGGATATTTGTGCCGTCCCTCGTATTAGCTAGTTCGTAAGTAGTTTGTAAGTTTGGGGACTGATGACCCCATAGTTAAGTCCCATAAGCTCTACAAACATTTGAACATTTGAACATAATGTACAAAATTGTTAAGTGCAATATCCAAACAAAGATAGATAGTAGTCGAAATACAAATGTATGAAAATTCATCGTGAAGATGATGTACACTTTGGAGGTCCGTGAACACATCATCTATTTGAACTGAAGACTGAAGACCACAACAACAGCCGGCCGCAATGGCCGAGGGGACTGAGGCGCTCCAGTCGCGGTCTGCACGGCCACTACGGTCGGGGGTTCGAATCGCCCCTCGGGCATGGATATTTGTGCCGTCCCTCGTATTAGCTAGTTCGTAAGTAGTTTGTAAGTTTAGGGACTGATGACTCCGTAGTCAAGTCCCATTAGCTATACAAACATTTGAACATTTTTTTAGACCACTGAACAACCGATGGATAAAGGTGACGTTTGGAAAAATAATTGTTTTAGTATAATAGTAGTATTATTATAATAAAAAGAATCTATTATAAGGGGGATGCGCACAACGGCCGAAAACTGGGCCGCCTTCCTCCGTGATGCGGACTATAGAGTGGTACATTGCTTTCTGCGTTCTCAAGATTCTAAGCACAGACGGTGTCGGCCGCTCAGATCCCCTAAATTACAGGCCTATCGCATTGACGTCGATTTGCAGTAGGATTTTGGAGCATATACTTTGTTCGAATATTATGAACTACCTCGAAGAGAACGACCTATTAACCAATAGTCAGCACGGATTCAGAAAGTATCGCTCTTGCGAAACACAGCTTGCCCTTTATTCACATGAAGTGTTAAGTGCCATCGACAAGGGATCTCAAATCGATTCCATATTTCTGGATTTCCGGAAGGCTTTTGACACTGTACCCCACAAGCGGCTTCTAATGAAATTGCGTGCTTATGGAATATCTCCCCAATTGTGCGATTGGATTCACGATTTCCTATCAGAAAGGACACAGTTCGTTGTAATTGACGGTAAGTCACCGAGTAAAACAGAAGTGATACCTGGCGTTCCACAGGGAAGCGTTATAGGTCCCCTACTTTTCCTCATGTTTATAAACGATTTAGGAGATAATCTGAATAGCGATCTTAGATTGTTCACGGATGATGCTGTCGTTTATCGGTTAGTGAAGTCAACAGAGGATCAAAAGCAACTGCAAAGCGATTTAGACAAAATTTCTACTTGGTGCGAAAATTGGCAATTGACACTAAATAAAGAAAAGTGTGAAGTAATACGCATGACCACTAAAAGAAATCCGCTGAACTTCAATTACGCGATAAATCAGTCAAATCTTGTTGTTGTGTTGTTGTTATGGTCTTCAGTCCGGAGACTGGTTTGATGCAGCTCTCCACCCTACTCTATCCTGAGCAAGCCTTTTCATCTCCTCATAAGAACGGCAACCCACATCCACTTGAATCTGCTTACTATACGCGTCTCTTGGTCTCCCTCTGCGATTTTTACCCCAAACACTTCCCTCCAATGCTAAATTTACGATTCCTCGATGTCTAAGAATGTGTCCTACCAAGCGATCCCTTCTTTTAGTCAGGGTATGCCAAAAATTCCTTTTCTCGCCAATTTTGTTCAGTACCTCTTCATTAGTTATGTGATCTACCCACTTAATCTTCAGCATTCTTCTGTAACACCACATTTCAAAAGCCTCTATTCTCTTCCTGTCCGCACTGCTTATCGCTTCACTCCCGTACAAGGCAACACTCCACACAAATGCCTTCAGAAAAGACTTCCTTACCATTAAATTAATATTTGATGTTGGCAAATTTCTCTTTTTCAAAAATGCTTTTCTTCCCTGTCAAATCTTAAGGTCGTAAATTCTACCAAATACCTAGGAGTTACAATTACGAACAACTTTGACTGGATAGAACATATAGAAAATATTGTGGGGTAGGCGAACCAAAGGTTACGTTTCATTGGCAGAACGCTTAGAAGATGCACCAGCTCCACCAAAGAGACTGGCTACATCACACTTGTGCGTCCTCTCCTGGAGTACTGTTGCCCCTTGTGGGACCCTCACCAGGTGGGACTGACGGAAGATATTGAGAAGCTTCAGAGAAGGGCAGCTCGTTTTGTTTTAACACGTTACGGGGGGGGGGGGGGGGAAGCGTCACGGAAATGGTGCACGAATTGGGGTGGAAATCATTAAAAGAAAGACGTTATTCATTGCGGCGTGATCTGTTTGCGAAGTTTCAATCACCGACTTTTAGTTCTGAATGTGACCAAAATTTTTCTAGCACCCACCTACTTAGGGAGACATGACCATCCCAATAAAATAAGAGAAATCAGATCGAAAACGGAACGATTTAGGTGTTCTTTCTTCCCGCGCGCTATTAGTGAATGGAACGGTAGAGAAAAGTTATGAAAGTGGTTAATGAACCCTCTGGCAGGCACTTGAATGTGATCTGCAGAGTATCTATGTAGATGTAGATGTCACGGCAGGTAGTGTACCTGTTGGTGGCGAGGTCCCAGGCGGCGGCGATGATGCAGTTGACGACCAGGTCGCCGGGCACGATGTCGGCGACGGCGCGCTGGTCGCACGGCACCACGTGCAGCAAACCCACCGCGGCCGCCACGCAGACGCCCGTCGGGCCGTACACGTTGTCAATCCAGCCGCTCACCGGCTGCTGCGCCGTCGCCACCACTGCAAACACACCAGCACACCTTCATGTAAACCTTCCGGTCTCATAAGCCGTGGTCGACTTATAAAACTTTCCCCTAACGTTTCATCTTCGGCTGCGGAAGACATCTTCAGAGGTAGAGTGGCGAACTGCGATGAGAACTTTTTTTTTCCCTTTATTGTTATTTTCACGCTGACTGGAGTCGGCAGGCTGGCAGCAGCATCAGGCGCTGCTCTTCAGCCGAGTGTACATGTACATGATAATGAGAGATAAAATAAACAACGTCACTAAGGTAAAAACAAGGAGTGTAAAAACATTGTACGAAGGAAAACATTGAAGTCTTATAAACTGGACACTGGAGACAATAATGCAGGCTTAAAACACATGAACAGGCGAGAGAGACAGACACATAAACAGTTAAAAAAAAAAAAAAAAAACAGTCTGTGCCACGGTGGCGAGAAAATCACATTGAGGAACATCACTGGACACACGAAGAGGTAACACGACGACACAGGTGAAGAGGAGACGTGTTGCGACGCACTGTAAATGTACACTGAGATATGGATGCACTTGACACTAGACGACACTGGTGTTAAAATGCGTCACTGCAGCCCCCGCAGGGCGAGGAGAGAGGGAGGTGAGGAAGCGCGGGGGAAGGTTGAAAAGAGAGAGAGAGAGAGAGGGTAGGGGAGAGGAAAGACGGGTGCGATTGAGACTCCAGGTGGGGAGGGGTGGAGGCCAAGCGGGGAGGGGGAGGAGGAGGGGACGGGAAGAGGGGGCCGCTAATGCTACGGGGATGGGGTCAGAGTTGATAGGAGGGGTATATTTCGGGACGAAGGGCATCATCCGGTAGGGGAAGGGTGCGGAAGTTGCCTTGGGAGAGGACGTGTAACGTGTGCAGGTGGAGGTGTGCAGGTGTGCAGTGGTGTAGGCGTGGCAGAGGCCCAGGGGTGGCGAGGCTGGGGAAAACGAGTGGGTTGCGGGAATCGATTTTGCGAGTGACATACAGGATTCGGAGGTGTTCAAGGTGTTGAAGGAGGGGAGGAAAGGGGATGAGTTCGTAGAGGATCCGATGAGAACTTGAGGGAGCGCCGTATATATAGGCGATGTGGAGGGCACCACTAGATATCACGTGACGTCGGCTACGACACTATCTCTGGTATTACCAACATTCTTGGCAGAGAAAAATCGATTGTCATTCCGCTTGGAACCACCATTTGTTTGTTTGTTTGTTTATTTTTTTTTTCTTTTTCACAATTTGATATCATATTCTCAATCAGAAACTTCGTTAACCCTTACATACTAAGTTTGTAACAAATTCAACAACTCCTCAGATGTTCAAAAAGATTTCGGGCTTGCAGCCGGTCGTCGTAAACTTCATTCCACGATGACCTGCCAGTCATCTTCAGGTGAGTCAACAAGGACTAACGAAAAGTGCTAAAGTGCTGAATTTATACAATAATTAAAGGTGCTTAAATTGCTGAATTTTCACATTTAAAACCATATGAAAGATAATGGATGCCAAAGTTTAGAAGTAGACATACACACGTTCGTTGAGATTCAAATAGCCACGGTGGTCAAAGTAACACAATTGTTGTAGAAAACATTGCACTTAAACATGACGAAGACGCTGTCCACTCCGCCTTATATAGCACGCTGGTGGTATTATCGCAAAATCAAATTTTGGGCATAACAACATCCTTCTGGGACTCCATTATAATAGAATGCGTAGAAATACGCATTGCGGAAATTCTGATGAACCGCAACAGCGGCCACCAGATAAATAACGCGTGGAATCCCGTCATCTCCGAGACGAAGACCCCAGAAGACTCAGATAACTGCGGCCAGTGGCACTATCGAAGACAGTTGATCCTTTCAGTTCCACCAGCGAGGCGGTGTAATGCTTTTGTCAACATATCTCCGACGCATGCGCGGTAATACCACCAGCGTGCTATATGAGGCGGAGCGGAAAGCGTCTTCTTCAGTCCCTGTTGGCTCACCTGAAGATGACTGGCAGGTGTCCAGTGTGCTGGTGTGATCATACAATGTAAACTTTCACGGCCGGCGTCAATTTCATATAAAACTTCTGGGCTCATAAGCCGTGGTAGATTTATAAAACTTTCCCCTAACGTTTATCTTCGGCCGCTTTTTGTGTTTCTGAACCACTGAGCGCCATGTATATGGTGGTTTATTGTTGATAGATGAATCCAGAGGTGCACCCCCTTTGCCCTTAGCCATTGACTCACCCACATCACAAACTGCGACCAACGCCCCCCCCCCCCCCAACAACCGAGATATTAAGTCCTGTTTTGCCATTTAATATTGAAAACTTCCGGGCTCATAAGCCGTGGTCGACTTGTAAAACTTTCCCTTAACGTTTCATCTTCGGCTGCGGAAGACATCTTCAGAGGTAGAGTGGCGAACTGAGATGAGAACTTAAGGGAGCGCCGTATCTACATCTACAACAATACTCCGCAAGCTACCTGACGGTGTGTGGCGGAGGGTACCTTGAGGACCACTATCGATTTTCCCTCCTATTCCAGTCACGTATTGTTCGCGGAAAGAAGGATTGTCGGTATGCCTCTGTGTGGGCTCTAATCTTTCTGATTTTATCCTTACGGTCTCTTCGCGAGATATATATTCCTCTTTCCTGTTAAAATTATTGCGATGTTTATATATCTCGATTGCTTCTCTATATGTGCGCGCATGATAGTGCGAAGTTTTTGAGATGACACTAGTCTCATTAAATTTAATTTCATGGTTGCCTTCTTGGTATACCTGTTCCGCTACGGCCGATTTCTCCGTGTGCCCCAGGCGGCAATTCCTTTTATGTTCGACCAGACGAATATTGACGCTTCTTTTTGTAGTTCCAATGTAGAATGAACCATAGCTGCAGGGAATTTTATATAAACCTGGTGTATTCAACGGATGTCGTAATGTCGTACATCTTTTGCAGATCTTAAATATTCTTTTATCTTTCTTGTAGGTCTGAGAATGGTTTCTACCCCATACTTGTCCAGCCTCATACTTGTCCAGCCTCATACTTGTCCAGCACGGTTACAGACCGTATTGGTTCAATTCCCGATCCTGTCATGTCACTTTCATTTGTCGAGTTGCATCTTTAGTTCTAAGATGGAAGACAAATACCTGAGTTTTACAGGGATTTGGCTTCAAGAAATTTTCTCTGTTGTACACAGTTAAATCTTCAAGTGCTCACACCAGTTTCCCCTCAAATTTGTCAAAAGATTTTCCTTGTGTAACCACGGCAGTGTCATCGGAATATTTGAAATTTCTCGTCTCAGAGTTAATAGGATGGTCGTCCGTGGGATATTATATAACATTGGCGACAGGATACTGCCCCGTAGGCCGTCCTGTTGCCTTATCCAGCGGCTATTTCCTCCTTGCAAGACCCTACTAGTAGACTTTTCTTTTTTGTAGGACAAATTAGATGAAAATCAGTGTGGTTTTAGGCCTCTCAGAGGCTGTCAGGACCAGATCTTTAGCTTACGGCAGGTAATGGAAAAGTGCTATGAGTGGAACAGGGAATTGTATCTATGTTTCATATATCTGGAAAAGGCTTATGACCGTGTTCCTAGGAGGAAGCTACTGTCAGTTCTTCAAGATTATGGTATAGGAGGCAAGCTTCTGCAGGCAGTTAGAGTAGATGGCAAATTAAGCTCATGGTTCAAGGTAGTTTCAGGGGTAAGACAAGGCTGTAACCTGTCACCACTGTTGTTCATACTATTCATGGATCATATGTTCAAAACAGTTGATTAAAGTAGGTGAAAACAAAATAAGCAGTCTTGCATATGCGGATGACTTAGTTGTAATGGCCGATTCGATTGGAAGATTGCAAACTAATATTTCAGAGCTCGATCAGAGGTGCAAGGATTATGATATGAAGATCAGCTTCTCCAAAACGAAAGTAATGTCTGTGGGAAAGAGATTCAAACAGATTGAGTGCCAAATAGGAGGAACAAAGTTAGAACAGGTAGACAGTTTCAAGTACCTGGGATGAATTTTCTCACAGGATGTCAACACAGCGAAAGAACTGGAATCGAGGTGCAGCAAAGCTAATGCAGTGAGTGCTCAGCTAAGATCTACTCTCTTCTGCAAGAAGGAAGTAAGTACCAAGACTAAGTTAGCAGTGCACCGCTCTATCTTTCGACCAACTTTGTTGTATGGGAGTGAAAGTTGGGTGGATACAGGTTACCTTATTCATAAGATATTGGTTACAGATATGAAAGTAGCAAGAATGATTGCTGGTACTAATAGATGGGAACAATGGCAGGAGGGAGTCCATAATGAGAAGAATAAAGAAAAGCTGGGAATGAACACCATAGATGAAGCAGTTAGAGCGAACAGACTGAGATGGTGGGGTCATGTTACACGCATGGGAGAAGCAAGGTTACCTAAGAGACTCATGAGCTCGGCAGCGGAGGGTGAGTCGAGGTAGACCAAGAAGAAAGTACTTAGATTCGGTGCAGAATGATTTTGAAGTGAAAGGCATAACATCAGACGAGGCAACAATGTTAGCATTGAATAGGGGATCATGGAGGAATTTTATTAGAAGTACTACGCTCCGGACTGAACTTGCGGCATCCGGGGCTTCCCCCGGTTACGACAATGTCGGCCAATCCTCCCAACACCGGAGCACCAACTGCATCGAAGAAAGATGGGTGCTGGTAGTGGACGAAGCCAGCTCCGCGCACCTAATGCCCATGCATGAACTACCGAGGGGCGAGCCAACCTAAGCTTCAAGACAAAGTCCACAGGTTCTTGGTATTGGCCTCAATTAAGGCAATTAGAAGCTCTCAAAGCAGGAAAGGTCACTGGATCCGATAGGATACAACTCGATTTTACACCGAGTATGCAACAGATCTTGGGCCCCTTCTAGCAGAACTTTACCGAAGGTCTCAAGAGGAGCGAAGCGTTTCTCAGTATTGGACTTGAAGTCATTCCCACTTTCAAGAAATATCGTCAATCAGATGCGCAAAACTATTGGGTTGTTATTGGTATTTGGAAGGGACTAAACTGCAGGTCATCGGTCCCTATAGGGCTATATCTCTGACCCTTGTCAGTTTCATGATTTTGGAATAATTTTTATGTTAGTGTATTGCGACATTTAGGAGACCGGAAATCTCCTCTGTAGAAATCAACACAGTTTCAGAAACAACGATAATGTGACATCCTGTTGGCGCTATTCATTCTCGAGAGCCAGAGGGCAGTAGATACTGACTCCTAGGTAGATGACTTCCGCAAGGCGTTATGTGCGGATCCGCACGTTATAGTCACGACAGGCACCACAGTCCAACATAAACAGTCACGACACTTCCGCAGACATTTGTCATACACTGCGACAGCAGCGTTCGAAGTGGCCGGCAGACTACATTTCTGAATATGATGTTGAATGAGTGCGAATAGTATCGTTTATATTGATTTTAACATACTTTTTACGTTAGAGAACTATGTTGTGTCATAAAATAAGTAATAACGTAAAACAGTAGCTCCACCTTTGTCTTTCTTAGGTTATCTAAGATCCCTGATAAGCTAGAAAACGGTACATAGAAGGATAGTTTATATACAATTATCTTGTATACTACAGGCCTTTACTGATTAATTTCATTTACTACTAAAGATGGTGTGAGGGGGCTGACATGGAGCCATTTATTTCGCATCTCAATGTATTAGGTGTTAAAGAAGTTTTCTTCGTTGGAGGTGTTACGCAACACAAAGGGTGAGAGAGAGAGGGAGAGACAGTAGATGAGCTTGTATCCAGTGGGAAAGCTCCGCCCCTATTGCAAGTTGAGATCTGATTGGCTCCCGCCTATACTAGTTGTCCGTCAAAACTTTAAGCTTCTTTTATTAATATTTAACTTTCCTATGTCTATTAAAAATTATCTGTATACCTTCTGCAATGCTTTTGTGCTAAGCTATATTTCGGTTAATTCGAAGATTTAATTATTTGAATATTTTGTAATAAGTTGAACAATTTTAGTCTAGAAGTTTCTCTTACGCCAAAACGGTGGCTTGTGGCGCGCAGCGAGAGGCGGCGGCAGTCAGTCGAGCGCCGACCGCGATACCTTCCACATTCATGTTAGTTCAGTGCGGGCCAGGGACAGTTTATACGTTATGCAACGTTTATATTTTTAACATTACTCAGTCTGTATATTTGTGCTTGGATATACACTCGCATTTCTTCAATAAAAACAAGCACTGGCATCCAACAAAAGCTAAAGTTATTCGTAGTGCAGTACTTCCTAGCCACATCTCAACACCTCTTTTACCATCTCTTCAAGTACAACGGATGTGCGACCTGTGTGCCTCACCTGCGCAATGGGACATCAACTACGACAGAAGGCACAAGGTTAGTAAAAGAGTGAATTCAGACATGCACTGAAGTTGCATGTCGACACGGCACCTCGCTTGCAGTGCTGCCCCGTTTACAAACCAGGGCACTGGCACGAAGTGTGATAGTAATATCGCCGAGGGAAGGCATGAAAGAGGGGAGGTGTTTTCGGAACTTTATCAACTAGGCACTGACCTTCCCTCCCTGTCTTTTAAAATAGAAGCCCCGCCGTAATGGCTAGGAAAAACCAGAAGACTTGCCCTTTGGCGGCAAGACGTTGCTTCCTACTCAAGAAAGTTAACGTTTATTCAGTACAATTCCAGTAAAATATGTTGGATGGAACGTAGGAAACGAATATAGAATACAACAACTATAGTATTTTACATACAAAATCAGCCAACACAACTTTAGGTGTAAGAAAAACGTCACAGACGAGGCTAGAAAACGGATAAAGCAATCAAACAGTTTTGAGCAAACAAGAATCCAATTCCACAATTGTAGCTACAGCTGAATTACAAATGGCGATAATATTCAAGACATCGTCTTCTTAAGTTAAAGTAATAACACTCAACAGAATATGCGCAAAGGCGAGTGAAACCTAAAAATGTGCGAATCATTAGACTCCATGCCGAATTGATACGTGTTAAAAAAACCTCTGTAATACTAAGAACGGAACACAATAGAAATTTATGTTTGCAAAATTAAAATACCAAATTTTGTGTTTGTTCTACAAGTTTGTTTATTTCGTGAATCGATTTTCGGCTTATTAGGCCATCATCAGACATTTAATGAAGTTCAGTGAAAGAACTTGTGTTGTCAGTAAATCAGAAGAGATATTATATACAGAAAAGTAAATTAACTTCTTTGATGGAGCAGTTACAGTGTAAATAAATATTTGAATGATATCTGTAAATTAATAGCACTGAAAAAAGGAAACATAAGTATGATACATAGAGATACAGTGCAAAAATAAATTCTTACAACATGACTATAGTGAATAAAAATAAAATTAAACAACAATCTAATGTTTAACGGTTGTTCAAAACACAAGGTGTCACAAATATTAGAAAGATTCGATACCTGGCACACTATCATAACTAAATAAACAAATAGACAAAAATATGGGGGTTGGATAGGAGGATATAGTTGAGTGCATTGGAGTATTGATAAATCGGAGGTATGCACGCGAACTCAAAAACGGTGAAAATAAACATATTCAATTATAGTGTTCACAATTAAATAAAGAATTACTGTAAGGACAGAGTACAGAATAATTTGGAATATTAGTATGTACTAACAAAGAAAGATACAAAGCTGGTTTGATACAATGGAAAGCTAGACAGGTATTAACACAAGGTAGATGAACAGTGACTGTACAAAATATTAATTTTCATCTTCTTATCAGTAAATTAAATGTTAGACAAAAGTACCGGGAACTATTATAAACATTTGCTGACTCCAAAATTGTTTCTCTTACGTTTATATTCTAATGACTTTTAGCAGAATAAGCTGCAAATATACCATTACATCTACATCTACATACACACTCCGCAATTCACCGTAAGGTGCGTGGCGGAGGGTACACTGTACCACTACTAGGCATTTCCTTTCCTATTCCACTCCCAAATTGAACGAGGAAAAAAAGAATGCCTATATGCCTCCGTACGAGCCCTAATTTCTCTTTATCTTGTCTTTGTGATCTTTACGCGAAATGTACGTAGGCGGCAGCAAGATCGTACTACACTCAGCTTCAAATTCCGGCCCTCTAAATTTACTTAACAGAAATTTACGAAATGAACGTAGTCTTTCTTCCAGCGATCCCCAACTGAGTTGCCGGAGCATTTCCGTGACACTCGCGCATTGGTCGAACCTACCGGTAACAAACCTAGCTGCTCGTCCCTGAACCGCCTCTATGTCTTCCTTTAAACTGATCTGCTGCGGGTCCCAAACACTTGAGCAATACTCAAGACGTGGTCGTACAAGCGTTTTATACGCGGTCTCCTTTACAGGTGAAGTACATCTTCCCAAAATTCTCCCAATAAACCGAAGTCGGCTATCCGCCTTACTCACAACTGTCCTTACATGCTCGTTCCATTTCATATCGCTCTGCAATGTTACGCCTAGATATTTGAACGACGCGACAGCATCAAGAAGCTGTATTCGAACATTATGGGATTGTTTTTCCTACTCATGGACATCACCTCACATTTTTCTACATTGAGAGCTAGCTGCCATTCTTCGCACAAACTAGAAATTTTGTCTAAGTCATCCTGTATGCTATTACAGTCATTTAAAAATGACACCCTCCCATACACCATAGCATCATCAGCAAACAGCCACAAATTACAACTTACTCTGTCCATCAGATCATTTATATAGATAGAAAATAATAGCGGTCCTATCACACTCTCCTGGGCCACGCCTGATGATACAATCATCTCTGATGAACACTCGCCATCGAGAACAACATACTGCGTTCCATTACTTAGGAAGTCTTCCAGCCAGTAACAAATCTGTGAATCTATTCCATAAGCTCGTATCTTCGTTAGCAGTCTGCAGTGTGGCACCGCGTCGAACGCCTTTTTTGTAGTCGAGAAAAACACAATCCGCCTGTTGCCCTTCATCCATGGCTCGCAAGATGTGAGAAAAGGGCAAGCTGAGTTTCACATGAACGATGTTTCCTAAACCCGTGCTGATTCATGGAAAGAAGCTTTTCCGTTTCAAGGAAATTTACTATATTCGAACTGAGAATATGCTCCAAAATTCTACATGAAACTGAAGTCAACGATATTGGCCTGTAATTGTGTGGATCAGTTCTCTTTCCTTTCTTATAAACGGGAGTCACCTGCGCATTTTTCCAATCACTAAAAACTTTGCGCTGAATTAAAGCACGATAACTTGACGATTGCGCTTGTTCTGCCACAAACGGAGAAAATCGACACTAGGCGGAAGTTATTTATTTGTCTCCGAACGCACCCAACTTTAAGCTGTTCAATGACGCATGTGCTGCGAAATATTGTTGTAGGCTATTCACTAAAAGTTAAATTTTCTGAAGCATTCGCTATGGTGTTTACTTTGGAACAAAAACTTGTTATCCTATACTTCTTCCAGTTGCTACAGCAAGTAAACTTCAAGCAACTTCTATACGTAATTGTTCAAAAGTATCAATAATACTTGTACAAAAGTATTTCCGCTACAGTCGCGATACACGTGAGAAAAGTAGAATTTTATACTGTTGTTCTTAAAAACGGGAGTTACTAACGAGTGAAAAATCATAATAAAAAGCTAACACAAAAAATAAATAAATGTTAGGCAGAAGAAATGAATACAGAGAAATTCATATGAATTTTATCAAGGGACACTGAGGAATTAATTGAAATAAAATTACTCCATTTTTATCGAAACTTTGACTGCTTCATATGCAAATTTCGAACATTTCTCGCCTGGTGTACAAATATTACATAACAGTATAGAGAAATGCAGCTAGCTATCTTATCAAGAAACGACCTTTGAGTTACTTTTCTATATTTGCACACATTAAATATTCGTATTTATTTTTTACTTATTATTATTATTCAAATATAATTCTTTTACGTTTGCATCAGCATTAAAAATCAAGTAAATTTAAAGACGTATATACCGTCATTGTATTTTCGTTACTAGTGTACCAAATTAATTGGTAAATTCATTTAATTTCTCTTTGGCTAGTGTTGCCAATTATATATGTGTAAATTGCGTTATGTATGTAAATTGTGTTATTGCTATTTTCCTTTCCAACTCTGACATTTTCCAATGGTAGTGAATACATACAAACACTGCATATTTGAGTTAAACGTTCACAAACTGGGCCGGCCGCAGTGGCCGAGCTGTCTGCGGCGCGCCAGTCACAGTCCGCACGGCCGCTACGGTCGGGGGTTCGAATCCCCCCTCGGGTATGGATTTTTGTGTCGTCTTTAGTATAAGGTAGTTCATAATTAGTTTGTTAGTTTAGGGACTGATGACTCCGCAGTTAAGTCCCTTAAGCTTAACAAACATTTCGACATTTTCACAAACTAGCAATGTGGAGAATACTATAACTGTCACGTACCGGTGGTTCGCCTGATGAGCGAACAACCCGCAATGCACGATACAAGCGCACGGATGCATACTTTTGAGGCATTCCACAGCGGCGGTTCCTGAGTCACCTTTCAGTTATTGTCTCCTGAGGCGAGATATAGCAATAACGAATTTTCCCTCTGCTGCAAAGACTGTATTGAAACTCCTTTGCCGGACCGGGACTGGAATCTATGAAAGCTATCTGGCATACGGTTTTGATGTGTCAGGGCGTTTTTTTTTTTTTTTTTTTTTTTTTTTTTTTTTTTTTTTTTTTTTGCAGTACATTGTTTGCAATAACTTGCGGAGAGTATTTCTTGGAGTTGGCGAAATCAGCGAGATCTTACTTGGTGCGAGAGTTTCCATAAGAAATAACTTTCGGAGGAAACTGCCGCCTTACAGTAGATCGGTACCGAATGGCAGTACTGTTTGCTTATGTGTGCTGTGTTCGCATGTCGTCTTTACGTAATAATATGGGCCAAGAGGCAGTCCATGGATCGCAGCTGTAGGCAAAACTCTTGACATTACATACTTCCTAGCGTCATTTTAAAGTGAACAGTATTTGCGTGAATGCCGCATCCGAATCAAGTTATCGTGGACATATAGTACATATAATCGTAAGTACTGGTTCATGACGAAGTTCTTCATTATACTACTGAATCACTTAAGTTCTGTTGTTTTCGCATTAATTTTCGTATTATGTACATCTCTTGATATTTTACCAATGTCTGTATCGCAAAAATTATCATTATATAAATACGCTAACACGAAACTGAGGGTATAGATTTTTAAAATTAATCATACAAGAAGGCCAATGAAACGTACATACTTCCAAAGGTGTTTGTCATAGATGTTGCGAATATAAAAATCACATGTGCATTTAGCCATTAAAAGTGGTGAAAAGAAAAATAAATTTTAGGATGATAATCCAAATTCTCCATACGTTTTTCCAGTATAGTATAACCCGTTGTAGGTGGTATATTGGCACAGGTAAAATTAGCTCAGCAGTTAGCGCTGGGAGTTGCAATCTTAAAGTCCCGGTTTCGATTCCCAATGCTCCCCATTTTTTAAAAATTCTTCGTAATGTTCAATTCTTAACTTTTAAATATAGTTTCAAATTACAATTACACAATTCAGTTTACGAATTTGAGTTTTAATGTCAGTATATGTTAAATTCAGATATTCTAGCACCAAAAAATGAATATTGCACTCTGATAAATAATGGTATACTCAGTGCTATGTCAGATGAAGCTAAAATTTATTACAGCTGTGATAAAATCATTTGTGATAATGAAAATGAAATTAACAGAATTTTTGAATTCCCAGTCTGTAAGTGGTTTACTAACACAAAAGTTACAATTAAAAGTCAGTTGTATCGTTCTTCTTATCAGAAATTTGAGTACAAAGGAAAGATTAGTTAATGGAACCAGAATGCGTATCAAATGTTTTATATGATAATTCTATTAATTGCCAAGTTTTAACTGGAATCGCAGAAAATAGGCGAATTTTGATTCCCTGTGTACATATGACTTGTAAACGAAGGCTTCCGCGGCCGTTGTTATTGTTGATAAAACTCTTCTGGGTATCGGACCGCATCGTCAATTTATCAAATCTTTCACCGACCTTTCGGCCACTACTGCAAGCGGCCTTCTTCTTGGTGTTCGTAACACCCAGAAGATGGCCGCTTGCAATAGTGGCCGAAACGTCGGTGAAACATTTGATATATTGACGATGCGGTCCGATACCCAGAAGAGTTTTATCAACTATATATGACTTATTCGGGCACTATTTTACCTTTCCATTTCGAAAGATCACAATTACCAATTATTTCTGTATTTGCAATTACTGTCAATAAGTCTCAAGGCCAAACATTTTGAAAATGTTGGGATTATATTTAGAAAACTTATTTTCACACATGGTCAGCTAGAAACATATAGTCAGTAGAGTTCAATCCTTTGATGGTTTGAAATTTTGTATTTATGAACATAGAGAACAAGGATATTTAGCGAATGATGAAAAGATTTTTACGAAAAATGTTGTCTTTACTGAAGTTTTGTAATGCTTAATTGTGAAATAAAGTAATTAATTCCCACATTTGTGTCTTTCACTCTCTCATGTTTCCTCTTTGCCTTCTTTCTCCTGTTCTCATAGCAGTCACATAAAACCTATAAATTTGCAGTGCTGAATAAATTCCAATTACATTAATTTTTTTTCATTTTCATGATTTTGTAAACGCAACTGGTCGAATTTCGACCACAGGCAACATTAGTACTAACTATTTCGTTAATTACGTACATAATTATAAACAAACATCACTCTTTCAGCTGTTTGCCTACCACTTGGAAGGACTATATATATATATATATATATATATGTATAGGGTGTTTCACTAAGTGTGTTTGCCTCTGTAACTTATAAAATAATAGGTGACGGGAAATTTTAATGCGGTAGGTCAACACAAGAAATGAGAAATGTTACACTTTCTGCGGAGCTATGAACATTGTATCATTTTCAAAAGAGTTACAGCACAAAGATATAATTTTTTAAATGGAACAGTAGTTGTTTCTATCGTGCATCTATCTCCTATCACTGTTAGTTTGGGAGCTACAACCCTTCATAGTTCAGGGAGCGTAGACTACGACAGCGTAGCTAACTGGCTGGTGGTCATGAGTCAGTGGGCCGTGCCCCAGGGGCTAGGCACTCGGCCAGTCAGCTACGCTATCGCAGCCTCCGTCCCCGGAACTTTGAAATAGTGTGTATTTTTTTTTTTCTTTTTGGAGTGACCCTCGTATATACAGGGTGAATCACCTAAGACTTGCACCGCAAATATTGCGGAAACGGAAAGTGCGAATGACGTGCGGTTTTCACAGAATGGATTGGTAGTCAAGAACTCGTATTGTTAGCCAATAAACAGATTGTAAAACTACCTAGAAAGTGTATTTTTATGCAAACATACAATTTTTCAAATGGAACAATCGTTTTTTTCTATAATGCACTGGAATTTTCATGCACTGGAATTTTGGATACCAGCTGTGTACAAAGAATTTTGAATGACATTTTTATCACGTTTAGTTTGACAGCTACAACCGTTCAAAGTTTCGGGGGCGGAGGCTACGACAGCGACTGGCTGGTGATCATGAGACAGGGGCTAGCCACTCGGCGAGTCAACTACGCTATCGCAGCCTCCGCCTCCGAAACTTTTTGAACGGTTATAGCTGCCAAACTAAACGTGATAAAAATGTCATTCAAAATTCTTTGCACACAGCCGGTGTCAGAAACTCCAGTGCATGATAAGAAAACCATAGTTCCATTTAAAAAACTGTATGTTTATATAAAAAATACACTTTGAAAGTAATATTACGATCTGTTTGTTGGCTACAAATACGAGCCCCTGACTGCCAATCCATTTTGTGAAAACCGCACATCAACCGCACTTACCGTTTCCGCAATATTTGCGGTGCAAGTTTTAGGTGATTCACCCTGTAAACAATAATTGTTCGTTTAAAGATGTAAGATTCCATCTACTATCCTGCATGAGGTATCTGCCATCGTCAGTTCAAAATCGATCTCAATGTACCGTGTGCACCAATGTTTTTTTTTTTTTTTCGGCAGTGTCTTAGTACTCATTTATGCTTCTTGAACGTCTCTCACACAGCTTTCGTCCATCCGCGTGACATGCTGATCGGCAGATGGGGTGCTGCGCACCACAGCGCCAACGGCTGCTCATGCTGACCCATGTGGCTGCTACCACAGACAAATATATACAGACGGGAAACCTCCGTAAGGGCCCGGTCACACGCTCAGGGGTGCGGGGCGGGGGTTTCTGAAGCAGTTCCGTAAGATGTCCCATGATGGCGCTGCGGTCAGAAGCAACCCTTTAGACTGGCCAGAGCAGGCGGCAGGTAGCGGCTGCCCCCACCACCACCTCCCCTCAAACGCCAGCAAGCCGGACACAGCCGCGGCCTCGTGGCAGGCGGCAGGAAGTGTCCCCTCAGCCTCCCCTCCACGCTACCCTCTGACGTGCGAGAGGCACCATCAGGCCTCTAGTGGCTTCTACCGGTACAAAGCCAGGGAACCGCCTGACACCTGCTAGAATCTTACGGAACTACGAGGGGAGTGTAGGACAGTGGTTTAGGGGGGGCTGCTTCTCTGTATATGTTACTCTGTGGAGGTGTCCCCTCAGTGTCCTCTCCACGCTACCCTCTGACGTGCGAGAGACACCCTCAGAAGTGCCCCTAGTGTGGTCTACCGGTACTAAGCCAGGCAACCGCCTGACACATGCTAGCATCTTACGGAACTACAAGCGGAGCGTAGGACAGTGGTTTAGGGGGGGCTGCTTCTCTGTATGTGTTACTCTGTGCCTCATGGCAGGCGACAGGAGGTGTCTCCTCAGTCTCCCCTCCATGCTACTCTCTGACATGTGAGAGGCACCCTCAGTAGTGCCTCTAGTGTCGTCTACCAGTACTAAGCCAGGGAACCACTTGACACCTGTTAGCATCTTACGGAACTATGAGGGGAGTGTAGGACAGTGGTTTAGGGGGGCTGCTTCTCTGTATATGTTACTCTGTGCTGCTACTCACCCATGGACGGCCTGACGATGGCCACGGGCAGGCCAGCGCTCTCGTCCCTCACCAGCTGCTCGGCCACCGCCTTGGTCAGCGTGTACGTGTTGGGGTAGTCGCAAGGCAACCTGCCACACACACAACACACACACTATTACTGCCCCATACTCTGTCTCTGCACATCGCTGCCCAAACCCTTTAAGTCACTCTTTTACATTTCTAAAGGCAAAATTTTGTTTACATATAAATTAAGAAATATGTAAATTGATATTTATATCATTTTAGCAGGAATGTTCTACTATGTCCATTGCCGGGGTGCTATTCCACTGAATGGCAGTAGTGGCAATTATATTTGGAACACAGAAGCTTAATTAAAGTTTGTGATGTGGAGGGAAGTCGTACATAGACTATTCCGAGGCGCCTTAATCGTCAATGGTTCTATGGTCTGAATGCCGAGGCTCAGAGTGCCCGGTCAGGGGGCTGAACGCCCTCTGTAATAAAATGCTAAGCCAACCATTCAACGAACAACCACGAAGAAACTGAACGAACGACCAGATGAAAGAAGAAGAAGAAGAAAAAAAAACAAACAAAACAAAACAAAACGGTAAGACGTTTGCCAGTAAGCATGGAGGTCCGGGTTCGATTCCCGGCTACATCACAAATTTTAATTCATTGCTTCACCTTCATCTTCAATGTCATGGACATATTTGAGACGAAAAACCGTCTCAGGGTTTCTTAATTTATATTTAAATTGATATTTATATCATCTTAGCACGAATCTTCCACTATGTCCATTGTCGGGGTGAAATTCCACTGCATGGAGAGCCTTGGGAGTAGTGTCAATTATCTACGGAACAAGGAAGCTGAATTAAAGTTTGTGACAAGAAGGGAAATCGTACTTAGACTATTCTGAGGCGCCTTAATAGTTAGTGGTGCGGAGGTCCCATCGCAACACCATTGGTGTAAAAGCTCCATATCCTCCAGCAATCCAAAATAAACACAAAGACTTAAATTGGAAATATGAATGGTTCAATTTTGCAGATAAATCGATATGTTCAACGTTGCCCTCATCAGCTTATATGTTCATAAATGATTTAATCCCAACTGCTGCCCCTCGCCACATAATAAAGCTCACCGGTCACCCGTATTGACAGCACTGCGGATTGGTCGATACTGCCATCCACCGTGTGGTAGGCTGCTCCAAAATAGCGGATCTATGGAAATGGATCAAGTACTTACTTGTACTAATTTTTTCAGAGTTTTCGTTCAATAGTTTCTATCTATAATGTACATATAAAAAGTATGCACCGTGATTCTAGGGGTTATTGATCTTTTACAAAAAGGACTAGTTAACCCATGCGAATAATTCGCACTGTATCCTGATCGGTCACAGGTAAACTAGCGGCAGAAGAAAATACTTATGTATAAAACATAATGAACTTTGAATAGAAGTAACAAATATTAGTCTCATTGTAAGGAAATTTATGTAATTAAATACAATATGATTAATTGTGAAACGATGAAAATCAGAAATTAAATTTTTCATCTTCATTTTATTTTTTTGAAAACTTGTTTATTTTACAAAATTCAATTCTTTCGCACAGTGCACAACGCTTGCTTCAACGAAGTGAACAACTCGAACAACTGGTTTGCACCGACGTTTGAAACGGAATTCTCGTGATAAACTACGCTTGGGTAAAGATTCAAAACAGCTGCGAGAGCTGTCGTGCCCGTTAGTTCAATTAAATTATTTGTGTATTTTTCGTCCTTATATCGATGTGCATAACCGAAATCGTGTGATAAACTGTGCTTGCACCAAAAAAGGTCTTTAGCTTGCATAAAGAATCTGAACAACTGCAAAAGCTGTCGACGTCGTTGGTGTTGTTCAAAATGTTTGTATAGTCTATGGGACTTAACTACGAGGTCATCAGTCCCTAAACTTACAAACTACTTACGAACTAGGACGGCACAAATATCCATGCCCGAGGGGGGATTCGAACCCCCGACCGTAGGGGCCGTGCAGACCGAGACTGAAGCGCCTCAGTCCCCGCGGCCACCGCGGCCGGCCGTTGGTGTTAGTTAAACAAATTGTCAATAAATGGCACCTTCTACATTGCTTTTATATCGGCCGCGCAAACTAAGTTGATAATCGGCTAGGTGGCTGATGGGAACAACCGTAAATACATGTCCCATTTACATTCGTTCGCTGGGTATCAACTAAGATTGTGGGAACAGTAAAAATTTTTTCAAAATAAAGTTTTTTTTGGGAAAAAAAAACTTAGAAGTATCTGAGTATTTTTCGTCATTGGTAGAGAATGAAATTTAGAAAATGATATCTCAATCATTAACTTCGGATAAGTAATATCGGAGATATGTCGTCCCCACAAAAAACACCGATGAGAAATAATATATATGATGATGATTAGCGATATAAAAAACAACATATCAGTTATCTCTATTACCCATGAGAACAGAAATTGACACCGGCCGCGGTGGCCGAGGGGACTGAGGCGCTCCAGTCACGGTCTGCACGGCAACTACGGTCGGGGGTTCGAATCCTCCCTCGGGCATGGATATTTGTGCCGTCCTTAGTATTAGATAGTTTGTAAGTTTAGGGACTGATGACCTCGTAGTTAAGTCCCATAAGCTATACAAACATTTACAGCTTTTTACAGAAATTGACAATGTTTGGTTGCAGCAGCTGTTAAAATTAACTATAAAAGGAATTCCGTCTTCCGCTGTCTCCAAATATGACATTTATTTTACATCAGATGCGTTTCATTTATTGTTTTAAAATCATATTCTGTGGTCTGTAAATCATACTAAGATTTGTATGATTTGTTTTGTATATACAGTTAAAACAGTTAAAAAAACTTTGTGCACGTAATGCCTTTGTGTTTTCAAACTGATATTCAGCCTACTCACGGACTGTTGTCTCTTCTTTACATCTCACTGCTGGTTCTCCGTCTTGTTGGATGGAGTTGGTTGGTTCTGACGTGTTTTTTCATTTCTTTTTTTTTGTGTACGACACTTTTCGCACGATTTTTTCTTATCGTTTCTTCCGTTTCATTTGTTACCACTTCACTTATTTGAAACTGCGTACAGTTTGCATATCATCCGTGAACTGATAAACAAAACGAAAGACATTCCACATGCTATACAAACTGTACGCAGTTTCAAATAAGTGCTAACAAATGGAACGGAAGAAAAGACAGAAAAAAAAAGAAAAAAAAAAATACCCACACATCAGGAACTTAACAACTCCAGTTCTTCACTGCGAAGGAGACCGCGTATGAAACCCTTGTACGACTACGTCTCAAGTGTTTGGGACCCGCGCAGCAGATCAGTTTAAAGGAAGACATAGAGGCGGTTCAGAGACGAGCAGCTAGATTTGTTACCGGTAGGTTCGACCAATGCGCGAGTGTCACGGAAATGCTCCGGCAACTCAGTTGGGGATCGCTGGAAGAAAGACGACGTTCTTTTCGTGAATTTCTGTTAAGTAAATTTAGAGGGCCGGAATTTGAAGCTGAGTGTAGTACGATCTTGCTGCCGCCTACTTACATTTCGCGTAAGGATCACAAAGACAAGATAAGAGAAATTAGGGCTCGTACGGAGGTATATAGGCATTCTTTTTTTCCTCGGTCTATTTGGGAGTGGAATAGGAAAGGAAATGCCTAGTAGTGTAACAGTGTACCCTCCGCCACGCACCTTACGGTGAATTGCGGAATATATAAAGATGGCTAAGTCTAACGGGACAACGCGTATCCGGAGTCTTCTGGAACCACCAGCTAACCCGTTAAGTGAACACGGCAAGAAAAGGGAGGGAATTATGCGATAAAATACTGTACCATCGTGATCTCTGAAACTTTCTGTTAGCCGGCTGCAGGATAGCCCCTGAGAGCCAGCATACCTTTTAACCGATAAGTGTAGCAGGTAGCATACACGGAAGGCGCACCTCGAGCTGCACACATTCAACTGTGCAGCGTAGCTGATCGCAATTTCTGGGTATGCCAAGGACGACAACATCATCAGCAACATACCTAGCGTGCACTAGTTCTTACAGGTGGAACTAGAAGTAAGCAGCCAGCATTGCAGGAAGCCTCAGTAATCTCGCTGCGGATTGGCTGCAGCCGGCTACATCAAGGTTCGCAGCCGGTACCGGCGTCGGTTCGCCTCGGTACGCCAATTACGGGAAAACACGACTCCGGACAAAGACTATCCTCTCTACGCCTTACATCTGCGCTAGGCTGCTCGTCGACCCCGACGCTGTCCTAGTCCAGTTGTAGGCTGGCTGGCTCATGGCCACAGGTAGTGGGTTGCTAAGAAACTTTCATAGCTGGTAGATTAGATCATAGGCGCAATGGGTCGGAAAAGATGACATATGGTGTAAAGGACCGCACTCTCGTGAGAAATTTTGCCAGTAATGCCCAGATGTTCAAAAAATGTTCAAATGTTTCTAAATCTATCGGACCAAACTGCGTGGCCATCAGTCCATAGCTTACAAACTACTTAAACCTAGGTAAACTAACCTAAGGACAAACACACACACCCATGCCCCAGGGAGGACTCGAACCTCCACGGCGAGCAACCACACGCTCCGCAGTGAGACGCTTTAGACCGCTCGGCCACTCCACCGCGGCTATCCAGATGTTTTCTGATTGATTTTTTCCATTGTATGTATGGATTCTGTGACCTCAGCCGGTTATATTGTAATGAAAACAATGAAAAAAACACTATCATCAGCTTTATTTTTATATAAATGAAATAAATCGCAATTTGCGATCCGTTATTGGCTTCACTGTACTAGGTTTAGATGGAATACCAAAGTGCGGCGAATGAAAATTTGTGCCCGGCCGTGATTCGAACCCGGGATCTCCTACTTACTAGGCAGACGAGTTGACCACTTCGCCACCGAGGACAGAGCGACCAACCCGACTGCAGATGACTCTTCCCTGCACGTCTCCCGCTACACCTAAATCTCCAATCGCCACGTTATCTCTTTCCTGTTACCACAGCCTATTTGTTCTGTAATGCTCACACTGGTCACTGTCCTCGGTGGCGGAGTGGTCAACGCGTCTGTCTAGTAAGCAGGAGATCCCGGGTTCGAGTCTGGGTCGGGCACAAATTTTCATTCGCCGTACTTTGGTATTCCATCTAAACCTAGTACAGTGAAGCCATAACTGATAGCAAATTGCCATTTATTTCATTCATTGAACGCTGTAATGTCATAATATATATATATATATATATATATATATATATATATATATATATATATATAATTGTATTTTCATATTGTCATTTACTGGCAACCATTTTCGATATACCACGCCATCATCATCAGGCCCTTAAAATAGGGCAAACTGCATTTACAAAAAACAACAAGAACAACTGGTGTCGCACTTTCGTGGGACTTCTCAGTAGCCGGCCGCGGTGGTCGAGGGGACTGAGGCGCTTCAGTCACGGTCTGCACGGCCACTACGGTCGGGGGTTCGAATCCCCCCTCGGGCATGGATATTTGTGCCATCCTTAGGATAAGCTAGCTGTTAAGTAGTTTGTAAGTTTAGGGACTGATAACCCCGTAGTTAAGTCCCATAAGCTTAAGAAACATTTAAATTTAAAAACTTCACAGTACAGAGGATCAACAGGGACTGATCTATACGTGAAATTCTGATTGGTTGACCCACCTCTGCGTAAAACCCCCTCTATGAATTTTTTAAAATATTAAGTAAGCTATTGTATGGAAATTACCGTGATTTTGTGTAATTAACGAGTTTACATGTTTTATTCATGTAGCTGCCCATGTAGCACCATGCACTATACCTCTAGTTTCGACTACATGTTGCCAGAAGTAATCTTCCCCATTACAATCGTAAGTTTGTAACATCATTACCAAATGAGCATGTAGTACGTACACAAAGTGGTATTTTATTATTTAGTGTCTGTTCTTTACAACGACCTTTCAGCTAGATACTAAGACCAATTGTAAGTGATACAGTCAGTAAGTTGTGAGACTGGACACTTGGGTGATGGGCACCTGCACAACTCTGCGTGTTGCACACGCTGCCGCATTCCAGATGGATGATTGTTGTTTCAGTTGCAGATCGTGAAGGAAACACTATGTTTCATCGTTGTGGCTCCATACTGTAATGGGGATTGAGTATTTATCCACCAACAGCCGTAAATCTATAATGTCCTCATCACATCCGTAATTCCGTGGATTTTGTTAAGCGCCTTAACAGCTTCAGGCTGGATGAGTCAGATATCATGGTGAGTTTTGACGTCGTTTCGTTGTTTACGAGGGTGCCCCTTCAAGAGTCACTAGATTTGATTGGTCGGAAGTTTGACGAGAAGACCACCGAACTTTTTAGGCATATGTTGACCTTCACGTATTTTCTTCTCAATGGCGAATACTACGAAAAAACGGAGGGAGTTGCCATGGGTAGCCCACTCTCCCGTGTGGTCGCAAATTTGTACATGGAAGCCCTGGCATCATCTGAATGGAAACCTACTTGTTTTTTCCGTTACGTGGATGACACTTTCGTCATCTGGCCACATGGTATGGATGAACTCCTTGACTTCCTTACACATCTGAACTCCATACACCCCAACATCAAATTCACTATGGAGACTGAAACGGAGGGTAAACTGCCGTTCCTTGATGTCTTGGTCAAGAGAAGAGCTGATGGCACCCTGAGTCATAGTGCATATCGGAAGACAACGCACACTGATCTGTATTTACACGCAGACAGCTGTCACCACCCTTCACAGAGGAATGGGGTACTTAAAACTCTAGTACATAGGGCGCGCACTATCTCCGACGCAGAGAGTCTACCCCAGGAATTGGAACACCTGAGAACTGTATTCCGAAAAAATGGGCACTCAGAGTGGCAGATTCAGCGGGCTCTCCCCCCAACCACTACAACACAACCTGTGGAAACGGATGAAAACACGAGGGAGGATGTAGGCACTGCGTTCGTTCCATATACCGGCGCACTCTCGGGGAAGATCCCCCGCATTTTGAAAAAACACCAGACTGGAACTGTTTTTTGTCCGCCAAATAAATTCGTGCACTGGTGGGGAGCGCCAAAGATAGATCTCGGTTTAAGGAAGGCCGGCGTGTACCAGATTCCGTGTCAGTGTGGCAAGTCATATATTGGACAGACGATACGTAACGTCGAGGATCGATGCGTTGTACACCAGAGGCACACACGATTGATGTATCCGAGCAAGTCGGCGGTCGCTGAACATTGTTTGTCGGAGAATCATGCGATGGAGTATGAACGCACTAGGATTCTGGTACAGACGTCGAGATACTGGGACTGCGTCTTTAGAGAGGCCATTGAAATTCGCACAAGTGATGATCTCATAAACCGTGACTGTGGCTATAATCTGAGCAAAGCTTGGGAACCAGCGATTAGGTTAATTAAGAGTAAATCTATCAAGCGTAACGAAGTGACGACCACGGCGGACAGAGCTCTCACATCGACGTCCTTTCAGACGCCGTCGCAATCGGTTCCACTGCGCGGCCGCGGCGCGGGGCGTGGACCGCGGAGGGGTCGCTCCGCGGGCCGTGGGTATTTAAATCGTCCGCTACCGGGCTAGAACCCAGTTCCCTTCGAGCAGCCGTAGCGTGCGGATCTCCGTGCCGGCGCGTTTCCAGGAGCTCAGTCCGTCAGTTCACCTGATGATGGCGACATGTATGATCGCCGAAATATTGTGCCCGTTGGACACTATAGACCGGCAGTACACCTGTGGATATTTTGATTATACTGTTTTAGTTATGCAACCTGTCTCGGCAGCTGCTGAATATTGTGCTCCAGTGTGGATGAACAGCTGGCATACCAACCTGATAGATGTACAGCTGAAAAGTACTATGCGCCTTATATCCGGTACTATCAGATCAACACCTACGTATTGTTTTGGTTGGTTGATGGGTGGATGGGACCAAACAGGTAGGTCATCAGTCCCTACGTATTGGCTTCCGTTGCTATGTAATATATATCCTCCTGATATCCACATAACTTTGGCACTGCTTAGAGAATTCCAGAAGATTCAGGAGAACGTGGACCTGCCTATTCATGACGACATACCCGTTCTGCGTCGAAATAGACTCCGCTTAAGAAATCCACCATTGAGAGAAGCTGAACAGCTAGCATCTGACAACATAAAAATAAGAGATTTGTGGGAGCAGAAATGTCAAACCACTGAAAACTCCGAGATACGTAAATGGTTTTACGACTACAACCATGACACTACCGGCGCAGAACTAGAATGGAACCTCTTGGTGAAATTAAACAGAATGCGTACGGGACACGGTTGCTATGCGAACTCTCTGGATAAATGGGGTTTTGTGGAGTCTTCAGGATGTCACTGAGGAGCCTTGAAACAGACAATCAGGCGCTTTAGGGAGGAGTCCCTTTGAGAGCCTTCCAAGGGACCTGGAGTGATTTTATGAGGGCTGACCCTGCAGCGCTGACCTGGGTTAGGAACTTAGATATTAAAATTTATATAGGTTTTGTTTTTGTATTTGTTGTGTATATATTATGACCTCTAACCTGTAAACGTATTACCTGTTTTTATGTTAACGCTGCATGTAAACCATCGAAAAATAAATAAATGTTATTATGTTTGGTAAATGAGTACTTTTGTAAAAACTTTGTGTTTAATAGATGAGAAGATGACGTCTAAAGCCCGTTTTAAACGATGAACGAAGTTGTAATAGATTCATAACAAGTTAATGGCGGCAGTCTGTCATTTGAACGGGTGCACTAGTATGATCGCGACAGTATCGAAGCGCGATAATCATAGCGATAAAGAAATAGAGCCAGATCTCAATTGGGTACTCGTGGGTTAACTGCGCATGAGCAAGCTAGTAGCTGTCTGCTCATCTGCAGTCACCGCTCCAATTAGACCGCCATTTTCCTACATATTTACGTATATTTTGCGTTTTGTCGAAGTTTATGATCAGAATGTATTCCACAATTTATTTATAATGGCGGAATTCACACCGTCCGACGCCGGACCGTCACTTCACGTCAACGTGAGCTTTCTCAAGAAGAATGTTTTGATGGAACGGAAATCTGCTAATATCGCGACTTGCAAGTTAACCTACTTTCGTCACGCGATTTTCATGTTGTATTCGACGGTTACACGGTTTGCACGCAAATGTGTCTTGTTAATCTTTACTTTATTATTATACTTCGGTTTAGTGGTAAATTGCAAATTATTCGTAACGACTTAAATATTTTTCTCAACTGAATGTCCTCCTAAAATTGAGGTCGTATATCTGAAACCGATAAATGGCTTACGTTTTGCAATATTGTAACAGAAAAGACTGAAGCCAATTGTTTATTTGAATAAGATTGTAATTTGTGACGCAATTTTCATTAAATAACATTTTAAATGAAAAGTCAGTGCAAATGAAGGACAAAAATTCAGTTGTGCATGACGTTATTAACAATGTCAGCGGGAAAATCTTAGTAGATAAAGTAAACAAGCTCTATTTATGCTCTTATAAATGTCGTTTGATGTCTTCATATGTTTATTTCTTCGCTTGAAAATAGATGTAGATGTTGAAACGTTGTTCCACTTCCCAGCACTATACCAAACTAAGATGACCAAAAACATACAGTGCAAAGTTACCTTTGGCCGTCAATAACATTTAGCGTTCCAGAATGAAACTTTCACTCTGCAGCTGAGTGTGCGCTGGCAAATTAAAATTGTGTGCCGGAACCGGGACTCGAACCTGGGACCTTCGCCTTTCGCGGGCAAGCGCACTACCGACTGTGCTATCCCGACACCACTCACGATGCCGCCTCACAACTTTACTTCCGACAGTACCTCGCCTCCTACTTTCCAAACTTCACAGAAGCTCTCCTGCGAACCATGCAAGACTAGCACTTCTGGAAGAAAGGATATGGTGTTTCCTCAGTTCCAGTATTAAACTATGACTTCCTACGTAACAGATCGCCAGTCATAACCTCACTTTCAACATTACTGTCTGATTATCGTCTAAACACGCTGCCATAAGATCTTGCAAAAGTTTGTAGTTCAGAGCTAGTACGCTAGGAGCGCTTCAGTAGACTATTATCTGTCTTGTTCATTTTCGTACATCGTTTAAAAAGGGCTTAAGACACGTCGAAACATCCTAATGAATAAAACGCGATCTTGGCTGGAAACCTGTATAAATAGAGTAATTACAAACTTTAGCGGAAAGAATATACTCAACCGAAAGACGACTGTTACGTAGCGTAGACAGACTGCCAAGGGAAACACCCAGTGACGAAGTACACGACGTCACTGGCGTGGAACCCGTACAGTCCAGACTCACCGAACTCAGAGCCAGGAATGGAAGACATGCTGACAACCAGACCCCACGTACCGCGACTACCTAAGTTCAAATACACCCGACCAACGAGTACAGTAGCACACAAGACCACCGCAGCTTACCCAGACCTCGGCCCCGTCATGCAGCCCCTAACACAAGCGTCCCCACTACCACCCCACCTGGACAAAAGGCCTAACAACTGAGCAAAGAACACCAAAACACAAGCACTGACACACGCAAACAGGCGCACACATATACTAACCTAGGAACAAGTAACACAACAAACTTCAAAACATACGTCACACCATATACCACATACACTACCAATTATTGTACTTCGTTCTCTACACTGCACACTATTATTTCTACTCACAATTATAAGTTAAATTGTCACCTTTTAACAACAATAAGCAGATTGTAACCATATACATACATGATGTCATTTTTAATTCACATTAGACCTTTACCGTTTTTATACATTAATTATAATTATGTTTATTTATTTATGTTTTATTTATTTATTGATTTTTGTTTTGTCATTTACTTTCCTTTGTCTTTTATTTACGTTTCCCTTATGTATATAAGCATTTGAAAGTGAAAAATAACTTTTGTATAAGCTATATGTGTTGTTGTTGTTGTGGTCTTCAGTCCGGAGACTGGTTTGATGGAGCTCTTCACGATACCCTATCTGAGAAAGCCTCTTCATCTCCACATAAGAACGGCAACCCACATCCACTTGAATCTGCTTACTATACGCGTCTCTTGGCCTCCCTCTGCGATTTTTACCCCATACACTTCCCTCCAATGCTAAATTTACGTTTCCTCGATGTCTAAGAATGTGTCCTACCAAGCGATCCCTTATTTTAGTCAGGGTATGCCAAAAATTCCTTTTCTCACCAATTCTGTTCAGTGCCTCTTCATTAGATACGCGATCTACCCACCTAATCTTCAGCATTCTTCTGTAGCACCACATTTCAAAAGCCTCTATTCTCTTCCTGTCCGCAGTGCTTATCGTCCATGTTTCACTCCCGTAGAAGGCAACACTCCACACAAATGCTTTCAGAAAAGACATCCTTACCCTTAATATTCGATGTTAGCAAATTTCTCTTCCCATTGCCATTCTGCATTTTATATGCTCTGTACTGCGACCATCGCATTTTATTTTACTACCCGAGTAACAAAACACTTCTACCACCTTCATTGTTTCGTTACCTAATCTAATTCCTTCAGCATCGCCTGATTTTCTAAGACCGCATTGCATTATTTTTGTTTTGCTCTTGTTAATGTTCATTTTATACGCTCTCTTCAACACACTGTCCATTCCATTCAACTGCTCTTCCAGGTCCTTTGTTGTCTCTGACAGAATTACAATGTCATCAGCAAAACGCAATGTTTTTATTTCTTCCCCCTGAACTTTAATCCCTATTCCAAATTTCTCATTGCTTTCCTTTATAGCTTGCTCAATGTACAAATTGAATTACATCGGAGAAAGGCTACAACCCTGTCTTACTCCCTTCCCAACTGTTGCTTCCCTTTTATGATCTTCGAGTCTAATAACTGCGGTCTGGCTTTTGTACAAGTTGTAAATAGCTCTCTTTTCCCTGTATTTTACCCCTGCTGACTTCAGAATTTAAAAGAGTGTATTGCAGTCAACATTGTCAAACGCTTTCTCCAAATCTACAAAAGCTAAAAATGTAGGTTTGCCTTTCCTTAATCTATCTTCTAAGATAAGACGTAAGGTAAGTATTGCCTCCGGGTTGTATAAGCTATAAAGAAGATAATAATTTTGCACAATTTGCCATAAGTAAATAAATTATGACAATACTAAAATTGTAACCCACTCCACAAGGCTGAAAAGGTTACAAATTAAGCTCTCAAACAGTCCGCCCCTCTCCCTCAGAGGGAGAATGAAATGTGCAAAAAAAAAAAAAAAAAAAAAAAAAAAAAAAAAAAAAAAAAAAAAAAAACAAAGTGGCGAGTAGCCGCAGGCTACTCACCTGCCCGCCGACGCGTCGGCGTCGAGCTTGGTGGCGTCGTCGGAGGCGTCGGCGCCGTCTGCCAGCCTGGCCACGTCCAGCATCCGCGACGGCGCTATCGGCGCATCGTAGACGCGCTCCTCCAGCACGCGCTGCCGTAACTCCGAGAACGCCGTCGACACGTGCACCACCGCCTGGCACACGCGCAAAAGCGTCAGGCCACGTCTCGAGCAGTAGTCGAGTACACACACTGTAACCCTGCTCTCGACCAGGACTCGAATTTGAGTCTTTGGAAATGGAAAGAAACATCTAAGACAGTGCAATTACACTACTGGCCAAGCCTTTCAATATAACAATCGGAAGTTGGGAGCAGTGGGAGAAAATAGTTCGACACCGTACGGGGGTTCACTGACGGGTCAAAATCAGACCAAGGAGTTGGGACCGGGGTATACGGGGTGCAGCCAAGACTAGAGGGCGTCATCTCTCTAGGGAAACTGGCCTCAGTATTCCAGGCCGAAATCACTGCCATCAGGGCGTGTTTGGAGGAGAATAGGCGTAGGTGCTACAAAGATCGTAGCATCTATATCTATTCAGACAGCCAGGCAGCCCTGAGATCATTGGCAGCTCCTGCAACAAGGTCTAAAATTGTCACAGGGTTCAGGGTTCTGGTGGAGCTAGGGGAAAGCAATAGAGTAAACCTATTGTGGGTCCCTGGCCACTCGGGGAGCAGTGGCAACGAACATGCCGACAGATTAGCCAGGATGGGGGCAGAGACTCCATTTATTGGACCGGTACCTGTCCTGACAATCACCAAAGCAGTGATCAAATCGGAGATACGTAACTGGCTCAGAAGACAGCACGTAGAATACTGGACCAAAGTCTACCAACAAAAACATGGCAAGATAATGATGCCAAAGCCATGTTTTAAAAGAATATCTGCAATCCTGGGCCTGAACAGGAGAGAGATTAGACTCGTGGTTGGATTGCTGAGAGGCCATGAGAATTTCAAAAAAACACCTACATACAATGGGAATAACAGAAGAGGACCCTAAATGGAGGATCTTTGATGACGGTGATGAAACTGCACATCTAATCTTCGAATGCATTGCATTGGAGTGTAAAAGGCACAGAACATTTGGGACAACCAGACACGAAGAAATTGTGTCTAATAAAGAACTGGTAAAGGGACTCCTTGCACTGTTCAAGGGCATTGGTTGACTTTACTAGATATACAGAAAGCGACACCACACAATAAACTTAGTTTCGGTGCGGACAGTGGCGGGTTGGACCAAGATTGTTTTGGCTTCCCTGAAAAAATCAAATCAATCAAATCACACTACTGGCCATAAAAATTGCTAGACCAAGAAGAAGAGCAGATGAGAAACTAGTATTCATTAGACAAATATATTATACTAGAACTGACATGTGATTACATTTTCAAGAAGTTTGGGTGCATAGATCCTAGAAAATCAGTACCCAGAACAACCACCTGTGGCCGTAATAACGACCTCGATACGCCTGGGCATTGAGCCAAACAGACCTTTGATGGCGTGTACAGGTACAGATGCCCATGCAGCTTCAACACGACACCATTAAGAGTAGTGACTGGCATGTTGTGACGAGCCAGTTGCTCGGCCACCATTGACCAGACGTTTTCAGTTGGTGGGAAATCAGGAGAATGTGCTGGCCAGGGCAGCAGTCGAACATTTTCCGTATCCAGAAAGGTCAGTACAGGAGCTGCAACGTGCGGTCGTGCGGTATCCTGCTGAAATTTAGGGTTTCGCAGGAATTCAATGAAGCTTAGTGCCACAGGTCGTAACACTTCTGAAATGTAACGGCCACTGTTCAAAGTGCCATCGATGCGAACAAGAGGCGACCGAGACATGTAACCAATGCCACCCCATACCATCACGCCCGGTGGTAAGCCAGTATGGCGATGACGAATACACGCTACCAATGTGCGTTCACAGCGATGTCGCCAAACACGGATACGACCATCATGATGCTGTAAGCAGAACCTGGATTTATTGAAAATAAATAAATAAATAAATGACGGTTTGCGATTCGGGCATCCAGGCTCGCCGTTGCGTACACCATCGCAAGCGCTCCTGTCTGTAATGCAGCGTCAAGTGTAACCGCAGCCATTATGTTCGAGTATGATTACATTTCTGGAAATTAGAAATCAGCTCCGTAGGAAACAGCATGGGTTTCGAAAAAGGCGATCGTGTGAAACCCAGCTATTCGTGCACGAGACTCAGAGGGCCATAGACACGGGTTCTCAGGTAGATGCCGTGTTTCTTGATTTCCGTAAGGCGTTTGATACAGTTCCCCAGAGTCGTATAATGAATAAAGTAAGAGCATATGGTCTATCAGACTAATTGTGTGATTTGAATGAGGAGTTCCTAGATAACAGAATGCAGCATGTCATTCTCAATGGAGAGAATTCTTCCGAAGTAAAAGTGATGTCAGGTGTGCCACAGGGGAGTGTCGTGGGACCGTTGCTATTCATAATATATATAAACGACCTTGTTGATAACATCGGAAGTTCACTGAGCCTGTTTGTGGATGATGCTGTAGTATATAGAGACGTTGTAACAGTGGAAGATTGTATTCAAATGCAGGAGGAACTTCAACGAATTGACGAATAGTGCAGGGAATGGCAATTAAATCTCATGTGCTGCGAATACATAGAAAGAAAGAGCCTTTATCATTTAGCTACACTATAGCAGGTCAGCAACTGGAAGCAGTTAATTCCATAAATTATCTGGTAGTGGGCATTAGAAGTGATTTAAATTGAAACGATCATCGTCTGTAAAGCAGAATCCAGACTGAGATTCACTGGAAGAATCCTAAGGAAATGCAGTCCGAAAACAAAGTAAGTAGACACATGCAGAGCACAGTCCGCTGCAGAGTGAAAGTTTCATTCTGGGAACATCCCTTAGGCTGTGGCTAAGCCATCTCTCCACCACATCCTTTCTTCCAGGAGTGGTAGTGTTGCATGGTTCGCAGGAGAGCTTTTGTGAAGTCTGGAAAGTAGGAGGCGGGGTACTGGCGGAAGTAAAGTTGTGAGGCGGTATCGTGAGTCGTGTGGTATAGCACAGTCGGTAGTGCGCTTGCCCGCGAAAGGCAAAGGTCCCAGGTTCGAGTCCCGGTTCCGGCACGCAATTTTAATCTGCCAGGAAGTTTCACAAAGGAAGTAGGTTACAGGACACTTGTTCGCCCACTGCTTGAATGCTGCTCACCGGTGTGGGATCCGTACCACGTAGGGTTCACAGAGGAAGTAGAGAAGATCCAACGGAGAGCAGCGCGCTTCGTTACAGGATCATTTAGTAATCGTGAAAGCGTTATGGAGATCGATCAACTCCAGACTGCACGAGAGACGCTCGGTAGCCGGCCGCGGTGGCCGAGGGGACTGAGGCGCTGCAGTCACGGTCTGCACGGCGACTACGGTCGGGGGTTCGAATCCCTCCTCGGGCTTGGATATTTGTGCCGTCCTTAGAATTAGCTAGTTCGTAAGTAGTTTGTAAGTTTAGGGACTGATGACCCCGTAGTTAAGTGCCGTAAGCTATACAAACACTTGAAACATTTTTGACTCTCGGTACGGGCTTTTGTCGAAGTTTCGAGAACATACCTTTACCGAGGAGTCTAGCAGTATATTGCTCCCTCCTAAGTATATCTCTCGAAGAGATCATGAGCATAAAATCAGAGACACAGAGGTACACCGACAATCTTTCTTTCCGCGAACAAGACGCGACTGGAATAGGAGGGAGAACCGATAGTGGTACTCAAGGTACCCTCCGCCACACACCGTCAGGTGGCTTGCGGAGTATGGATTTAGATGTAGATAACGGCACGCATTGCGGCCAGAGGCGGTGAGATTCCGTACTGACCAGGCGCCAACGGCCTGTCTCTATGTAACCACATCAGCAAAGACACGTGCTCTTGTATACAGCAGGGGCGTCCATGGAGTGCCAATTGGCACCTGTGGCATCTGAGTCAGGTAGGTGGGCCAAGCAGTGTTTCAGTTACAGTCGCTTTTGACGCTTTAGGCCGGTAACGCACTAGGCAGCCAGGCTGCGGCAGCCAATGAAACAGTGGTGGTAGACGGCAGGCCGCTACAGGCACTGGGCAGCCAGGAATTGGTTGCGGGCAGCCAGTTGCCAACAGCGAGCCTCGCAGTGAACGCGTGTGGGTGCCAGCAATCTCCGCGCACTTGAACAAGCAGCCACACCTTGTCTCCATGCTGTCATGACGTTCGACACAGAGAAATTTACTGATGAAACTCAAAGACGAAGATAAATCTGGGATGTGTCTTGTGAGCAGTATAGTGATCGTGATGTGACGAGAAGGAGGTGGGAGCAAATCGCAGATGTAATGTGTGAGGAGAACATGTCTGAAAATGAAAACAATGAATTCGGTAAGTTATTTATTATTTATTACATAGAAAAAATTGCATGCAGAGGATGAATGCAATATCTCTTGTTTGCTTTGCGTTTCCTTTGAGACTACAGGTGGACTATTGTCGCACGGCCGTCAGCTGGCTGCCAACGCTGGCTGCTCAATATTTTGGCTGCCGCAGCCTGGCTGCCTAGTGCGTTACCGGGCTTAAGCTACTCGAGGTCGATGAATGCGCGCCAAAATTTAAAGTAATACTCGCAAAGATACGAGAACATTTTGTCACCAAACGAAGGATTTTTCTTATTTCACATTTCACTCCCTCTCCGAGAGAAGAGAGCAGCCATGATTTTTTGTTATTTTGAGCCTTGTGAAAGCTCGACCTATGTCAGGGGGCTAAAAATGCAACCTTTCAGATTTGAACTGGCCATAACAATGTGTCACTCAAGCAAAACAATACGTCGCTTCGCTTCACAACTATTAGATTTCGTTACTGGTCTGGGCTGTGTGGTTCACACACTCTTATCAAATGGAGCTGTATTTCTTTGTGAATTTTAAGAAGAATTGGATAAATTTTGTTTCTGAAAAAAAAAGGTAATGAATTCCTATCCAAGAAAAATGAAAATGGACATAAAAAACCGGATACTAAAATAAAGTACCATATAAACAAGAAATGTAAAAGTGGTAAACGTTGTGTGAGTGGTGCAATGTGCAGTATTCTGGAGAAATTCCATTATTTGTGTGTAGTTTGTTTGTATAACATTTAAACAAGATTCAAATAAATCTGTAGCTAATAACAGTTCTTAATTTTTCTTTTACATTTAGGATGACGTCGAACCCAATATATTAAAGACTCATGAATATGATGTGATGTAATGCAGAATACGCAAATCAATACTGACAGTTTACTGCAGTGTACATATATATCTGTAAAACTTAATACAAACACTAATAAAATTCATGGAGTAGGTTACAACTAACTTAAATATAGACATATGTTACGTTTAAAACTATTACTCCCTTGTACGGGAGTGAAACATCGACGATAAGCAGTGCGGACAGGAAGAGAATAGAGGCTTTCGAAATGTGGTGCTACAGAAGAATGCTGAAGATTAGGTGGGTAGATCGCATAACTAATGAAGAGATACTGAACAGAATTGGTGAGAAAAGGAATTTTTCGCATACCCTGACTAAAAGAAGGGATAGCTTGGTAGGACACATTCTTAGACATCGAGGAATTGTAAATTTAGCATGGGAGGGAAGTGTGTGGTGTAAAAATCGCAAAGGAAGACCAAGAGACGCGTATAGTAAGCGTATAGATTCAAGTGGATGTGCGTTGTCGTTCTTATGAGGAGATGAAAAGGCTTGCTCAGGATATAGTGGGGTGGAGAGTTGCATCAAACCAGTCTCCGGACTGAAGACCATAACAACAACATATTATGCTAGCCAACTGGATCCGAAAACACAACGACTTATCCAACAAACCCTAACAAACACAACTTCCAAAGTCAAGTTCAACGGCGAAATCTCACAACGTTTCCCTCTCTCAAGACTGGCGTCTGGCAAGGAGATATTCTTTCCACATTACTCTTCAGTATCGTTGTAGATAAGTCATTAAAGAATTGGAAAATCGGGACATCTGGAGACCTATCAGGCTAGGAAGAGAATGGAATAACATCAGTGTCACTTGTCTAGCCTTTGCCAATCCTTTCCGGAGATGAAAAACTGTAATTCATCAGATGGAGGTCCTCAAAGAATGGGCTCAAAAACTTGAGCTAAAATTTCTTACTCAACAACCGAATTTATGGCCACTAAACACACCAAGACACAAAATCTGTTCACAAAATACGGCACAATAAACAAGGTTAATAACTTCAAATAGTTGGGTGAAATCATCGAACCACCATTACGGATAGATTAGCACAGAAAACACGTGAACTCAAAATGCGGAAACTTTATGTAAAAGCGCAGCATCGACAACAAAAACTGCACGAAAGTAAAAACAAAAATTCGACACTACACGACTGTTATCAAATCTGACACACTTTACGGCAGCGACACCTTAAACTTAAATTACAAAAGGGTCCTTGAGAATATCAAGAAAGCTGAAAGAATAATGAGCCGAAAAATCCTTGGCCCAAAACTGACAGACGAAGAATATCGTCTACAATCTCACACAATCACATAAAAATAATCCAACACTGAAACCGATTTTCGCAGACGACGACTGAAATTCTACAGGCACATCATGAGATAAAATTACAATCGACAAACAAAGAAAATTTTTATGTACCTACAGAAACTAAAAAGAACTACAGTATGGATGAAACAAGTCCAAAGTCATCTCAAAGACGCTAACATTACAACCACAGACATTGAAGATCTAAAAGCCTTCAGACATAAAATCCACAGCTGCGAAATTTTACCAGAATATAAATCCAACACATCGAGGAGAAAATGGACAGAAGAACGTCGTGCCGAACATAGCCGGCCGCGGTGGCCGAGGGACTGAGGCGCTCCAGTAACGGTCTGCACGGCCACTGCGGTCGGGGGTTCGAATCCCCCCTCGGGCATGTATATTTGTGCCGTCCTTAGTATAAGCTAGTTAATAAATAGTTTGTAAGCTTAGGGATTGATGACCGCCGTAGTTAAGTCCCATAAGCTATACAAACATTTGAACAAACATTGAATTGCCGAACATAGTGAATTGATGAAAGAGTTCTGGAAGAATACGAAAAATAACAGGAACAGAACATAATTTGCTTTATATGATATGCTATTGGTCCGAACAACATAAGTAAATTAATTAATTAACCATCTAGTCATTATAGATGTGCCACACTTCGCACAGTATTAAAGAGAAAAAAAAAGCTTCTTAGCACTTTTATACCGACAGTGTCATATCTACAGTTCTTAACAAAATATGTCACAAACAAGAAAAATATTTAATTTTTTTTTTGATCCGCTGTAGATGTAATATTTGCTAGAAACTGTCGGTACACTGGCAAGCGGAGTAATCATCACTTATTTAAATTCATTGTCGAAAAAAATGTTTCACACATATTAGTTGACCTAAACATAGATACAACATTTGACGCCTCATTACGAATATGGGGATACTGTTCTCGAGGAAATACTTCAAAAATGTTCAAATGTTTGATAAGCTTAAGGGACTTAACTGCGGGGTCAACAGTCCCTAAGCTTACAAACTACTTATGAACTACTTACGAACTAGGACGGCACAAATATCCATGCCCGAGGGGGGATTCGAACCCCCGACCGTAGTGGCCGTGCAGACCGTGACTGAAACGCCTCAGTCTCCTCGGCCACCGCGGCCGGCGGAAATACTTCGTATAACACCAGAATAGACATATAATTTGCCTTTCAATCTATGCAGAGCTATCAGTTCTATCTGCAAATGACCTGAACTACTTTCTACTGATACAGAATGGTCTTGTAAACTTCCCAGGAAGATATTCGATGTTGGCAGTATCCTGAAAACTATTTGAGAACTGTTACTGCGTTTCTTGCAAAAGTAAAATGAATTTTAAAAATCTTCGTTTTCCTTAGTAGCAGAAAGCTCAGGGTAATGGGCCTAGGATCTGGAAAACCATAACACGATTAGCTGCAAAGGCAAACCGCCGCATCGCAGTGCAACATGAAATGTGACACCTTATCGAGTACTTGAGAGAAGCGCCGAGAGAACCCGAGACTGTCCAAGCGTGACTAGCCCCAGTGTTTAAGCAAAACTGCACAAATGAGAATTAACATTTGTGCAAAGTATGAAATTTATGTCCAATTATGCTAATAGATTATTTTAAAGTTATGTTATATATGTTGTTGTTGTTGTTATGGTCTTCAGTCCGGAGTCTGGTTTGATGCAGCTCTCCACAATACCCTATCCTGAGCAAGCCTTTTCATCTCCTCATAAGAACGGCAACCCACATCCACTTGAATCTGCATACTATACGCGTCTCTTGGTCTCCCTCTGCGATTTTTACCCCACACACTTCCCTCCAATACTAAATTTACGATTCCTCGATGTCTAAGAATGTGTCCTACCAAGCGATCCCTTCTTTTAGTCAGGGTATGCGAAAAATTCCTTTTCTCACCAATTCTGTTCAGTATCTCTTCATTAGTTATGCGATCTACCCACCTAATCTTCAGCATTCTTCTGGAGCACCACATTTCGAAAGCTTCTATTCTCTTCCTGTCCGCACTGCCTATCGTCGATGTTTCACTCCCGTACAAGGGGAAGCTAAAAATGTATCTATCTTCTAAGATAAGACGTAATGTGAGTATTGCCTCCCGGGTTCCTACGTTGCTCCTGAATCCAAACTGATCTTCCCCGAGGTCAGCTTCTACCAGCTTTTCCATTCTCCTGTAGATAATTCGTGTTAAAATTTTGCAACCATGACTTATCAAACTGATGATTCTGTAGTTTTCACACCTGTCTGCTCCTGATTTATTTGGAATGGTGATTATTACATTTTTCTTAAAGTCTGAGGGTATTTCGCTGTGTCATACATCCTGCACACCAGTTCAAATAGTTTTGTCATGGCTGGCTCTCCCAGAGACTTTAGTAGCTCTGAGGGTATGTCATAGCATAATATTGTGTAATGCAGTTGCAAAACAAATATTATTCTACTTTTTCTTTTGTAGTGCCAGACAAGAAAAAGATGTAATATTGCTCTTTGCGAACTGTTGCTTCAGTTTATCGAAATTCTTATTATGGCATAATAGGAAACCTAGTATACGAGCGTTGTATACAGTTCTGCTGTCTGGTCAACACCGTCTAGAGTCAATGCCTGACTACAGTCCTGTCACTACAGATAGACCAGGCCGCGGCTGAATGGCAGCCCACTGTGTCATAACGGTCAGGTAGCCAGCTTCATGACAGTTGCCTACTCCGAGTGGTGTGACACATCTGCTATCTAGATGTTGTCTTTCTTCTTATAACGACCGGCATGGGCAGTGTAATAATACGGTACCCTCTCACTGATAAAGTTGTAATTATCTGCGATTTGCCACAGTTTCATGTCATGTATAGAAACTACTTTTTTCTTAGAATGAAACTTTCACTCTGCAACGGAGTGTGCGCTGATATGAAACTTCCTGGCAGATTAAAACTGTGTGCCGGAACCGGAACTCGAACCAGGGACCTTTGTCTTTCGCGGGCAAGCGCACTACCGACTGTGCTATCCATCACGACTCACGATGCCGCCTCACAACTTTACTTCCGCCAGTACCTCGCCTCCTACTTTCCAAACTTCACAGAAGCTCTCCTGCGAACCATGCAAGACTAGCCCTCCTGGAAGAAAGAATATGGTGGAGACATGGCTTAGCCACAGCCTAAGGGATGTTTCCAGAATGAAACTTTCACTCTGCAGCGGAATGTGCGCTGATACGAAACTTCCTGGCAGATTAAAATTGTGTGCCGGAACCTTAGGCTGTGGCTAAGCCATGTCTCCACCATATCCTTTCTTCCAGGAGGCGGAAGTAAAGTTGTGAGGCGGCATCGTGAGTCGTGTCGTGATGCACAGTCGGTAGTACGCTTGCCCGCGAAAGGCGGGTCACAGGACCCCAGGTTCGAGTCCCGGTTCCGGCATACAATTTTAATCTGCCAGGAAGTTTTACTTTTTTCTTTTTCGATTAACTCTGTAGAAACATATGAAGCTAGCATTATCTATTCGTTGCTGGTCGAGTTAACATCTCTCCGCAATTCGGCAATTACGCTGCTTTTAGAATTTTTTTTGTGAAAGCTAGTTACGGCGATTTTCTTGTTACAAAGGTGTGTGTGTGTGTGCTACAATGGTTTCTTTCATTAATAAGTCCCCATTCTCTCTTTAAAATACAGTTTATGAGTTTTAATTGTAGTTAGAAGATTCCTCCTCTCATCTCCTTGTGATGTTTTTTTCAGCCATGTTGGAATGCTCCAACAATGGATGGTTTGGTTTTCGTGTTAAATAAACCGTAATCTCTTGTGTAGCCCTTCTCTTCAAAATTCACAAATTAGTCAGTATAACCTGCAATCATTTTTTCCGTAATTTTTCGTGGTCTGGTTTACGAGTGTTACGAAAATTCATTGTCCATCTTTCTTTTAAAATGCAATATTTTACGCGGTCAGCTACGCGGGAAACTCTTTAATAATACCAAATCACACCGTCCACTGTCGGCGAGTAGTTACTTTTATCAAAACTTTTTCAGCAGAAACTTCTATGCAGAGCTGTATAGGTCGAATTCTTTTTAATACGTTGCCTGCATAGTCTGCTAAACCGTTATCTTTCACTTAAAGATTTTTTTCCAATTTTTTCACAGTAATTTTTGCATGGCTTCCAACTTAAAACTTTCGCCCTTTGACATTTTTTAAATCACTGTAACGATACACTGAAACTTTTTATTTATTTTTTGTTTATCTTTGATCAGCGATACTTATCGCCTCCGGTTCCCTCTGACTCGCAATGCAACTAATTTAATTTCGTTCGTCATTTTTTACTCCCAAACAAGCGAGAAGACGGAACCGAGATAGTAGTTTTACTCACTCTCTTGTCTATGTTCGTTCTGTACGGACGTCTTCCATTCATGTATCTATTCAATGTAAGGTATTGTCATGCAAGTTGTCGTAAAAATATATTACTTAAATTTAAACTCATCCCCTCTCTTTGGCTTTTATTTAAATGAATCCCTCCACGTCAAATACTTATTTTCTATTGTTTTCAGCTCCTTCGCCTCCGTAATAGTTTAATGTCCAGACGCCATTACAATCGCTTCGCATTGTCTGCAAAATTTCAATCAATCAATCATCCTTATACTATACTTCGCTTGATTTTAGAACCCCTGCAGTCATTTCTTTTGTAATTTCACGAAGTCCGATCATTTTTTTTTAAATTTTTTTCTCATTACCAGTAACTTCATGTTCCACCCACGGTCACACAACAATGAAAAGCGAAGTGAACAGTCTGAACATTGATCTACTACGGAAAGTATCTTCAACGTTCATATATTAAATAAAAAAAGTTATTATTTCCAGCTTCTACAATACGAAGTGCAGAATCTAGCTAGATGCTTTCCGTAAGTCTTATAACGTGCTGTTGCTTGTATGGTGCCCGACTTTAATATGCAACCCGCGGTTTATTTGCTTTAATGTTCATTTTGTGCTGTACTAAGTTATTTAAAAATTCAAAAAAATTCGGTACCATCAATTCCTTGTCCAAAAACTATAATCGCGGAATCTACTCTAACAATTATGGCATCAAACGAAGCAAGGGCAACGTTATATCACTAACTTAAACAGTCGGACAGTGACATTAAAGTTGGCTGGCATCGCAATTATACGCCGCTCTTCAGCCGAATGATGGTGTGTTAATGACATTGAAAAGAAGGTGGAAAACATGGAATTAAAACATTGACTTGGTGACTGTTTCCAGACTGAAATAACAAACGGTATGAACAAAGTCCATGTATTGAATTTAAAAGCAGCCTCGGTGGCTAAAAGCACGGAAGTTGGTACAGTCACTAGGACAATATGGAGACGGAGCACGATTAAAAGCAAATAGGCGATACACTTTCGGCCGGACACGGGGGAGGGGGGGGCAGGAGTGCGGATGGAAGGGGAAAGGACGTAGGGAACGGAAACGCAAGGACTCCAGGAGGAGGGGAAATCAGACGAGGGGAAGGAAAAAGGGCGTGTGGAAGCTGCATCTAAGATGGAGGGGATAGGATCAGAGTTGGCATGAAGGATAGATATGTGGCTGGAATATAGGATTGAGCAGGGTACTAGTAACGTATGACATGACTCGCCACAACCGGAAGTGACCAGCCGAAGTAGGTTTTATTTACCATTGAGCTCAGTGCTTTTGACGCCTACTTGTTCTCGAACTTAAATAAATAAATAAATGAACCGAAAAAGTGAAGATTAGATTCAAAGAAAACATTGGAAGACTTTAAGGAAATTCTGAAAACATATAAGATTAAAAAAAAAATTCCAAGTTCAATGTGTATCAGAAACCAAAAGTATTTTTAGATTTTAAGAGTACCTTAAGTATTGAACCGTATCAATGCTATATACTGTTTCGTTTAGTGCATTACTGTGAGTTAAGTCAAAGGAGGTAAGTCCCTGTTTGAGCGTGTTGAAAAGTTGTTTGCCGTTTTATAGGGAATTCGGTTTGCTATCTAAGGAAGAAGTGACAAATTGCTTAGCCTGTGGCGAGGAACAGTGTGAGAGACTTGTGCGGAAACTAAGAGTTGTGATTACCCCATCGAGTTGTCATGTTGCAGGTGCAGGAAGAGGAGTAATTGACTTGTCGGACAAGGTTACATACAAGAACATGTCAAATATAGAACAGGAACAGCTTTAATTATTTACTTCATGTTTAGCGCAAAAAAATGTATTCCCGTCTTTCTAGAAGATTCGATTTTCAAATAATATTAGCTGAATCCTATAGAATTACAGGAATACTTTTTTTTGTATCCCAGCCTCGTCGCCACTTTTGTGTCTCGATTCCGCCGGTTGTCGTAGGTGTCGGTGGGCTAATAGAAAGAGACCGACAAAGGAATAAAGGATGCACGCGTGTGCAGGTACGGAGGTGACCAGCCAGTGGGACAGCAGAAACTAGAAACTCTAGACTAAATTAGAACAAGTTGTATATTTCGTGGAGTCTTGGTAATACTTAACTTTTACATAGTTCTTGACTGCAGAATGCTGATACATAGTTAAACTAGAGAGAGGCCTGCCTACTGATGAGTCCTAGTGCCTATCCGATAGCCAAGTCTTAACTGGTGCCTATCTGATTCCCAAGTGGCCGATGCAGCAGTCGTGGCCACGAGCGGAGTTGCAGCAGAGGGCGCTCGTGGCTGACGTCGTAAGAACGCCGCGCGGCGAAAGTACGTGGCGCGCACTTCATACTTGTGCGGCACCACACTTTTTGTTGCTGTTACTGCTCCATGGTCGACAGGTTCTTGTATATACCCTTGGCCGCTCACTAACTAGCGAACAGAATTCTCTACAAAACGGCAAACGATTTTCCAACCCACTCAAACAGGAAATTAACTCGCGCAAGGTAAGAGTGCTTGTACGCCGGAAATGACGGGAAAATACAAGGAACTGTACCGTCTCTAATATTCAAACACAGGACAACGATGTTCTATGAATATCTATTTCGCGGAAATGTGCCGAACATATACATCTGCATTTAGACGCCTGCAGGTTGACTCCCTATATTGTACCCTCCTATGTATGAACGCCAACGCTTCCATTGAACGATAAGCAGCTAAATTCCGGTTTCAATGTGTCACGTGATACATTGTAGAAAAGACATTTTTTTATATATATGCACCAAAGCTGCTTATTTGAAATGCTGACTAGTTTCGGGCTTTGCCCATTTTCTAAGCCACCTATTACAGAGAACAAAATGTGTTTTACACGAAAATATTTGGTTATATGCAGTGTGACATAAACAGTACCATGACAAATATCGTACACTAAATTTTAGATTTCATTCCGAACTATTTTAAGTGTAATAAATTGATTTGTGTCCTATATTGTAATACAGGGATAATATTGCGGTGCTACTATAATTTATCGCGTTTTGTTGCATATTTGGAAGTATATTACGGTAGGATGGATTGTACTTTATATGCTGGCCAAGGTGTTATGGAAATTTTCGATGAATTTTTTATTGCGAATTTCTGTTTGTTCATTTAACATTTAATTATTCTAAAACGTCCATTAGTTGTCCTTTGCATACAATAAGTAAAATTTTCATATTGTCTTCTGTACTCCCAGTCGAAGGTTTGAGGTGTGTGCCGAATGCTGAAACATTATTTTCGTTTGTATTTATATGTTCTCTGAATCTAATTTTGAAAAATCTGCCTGTCTGTCCAATGTAGGCCTTGTCACATTCACTGTAATCGATTTTGTACAGTCAATATAACATTGCCATATTAATGTATTTTCATGTAAAACACACTTTGTTCTCTGTAACAGGTGGCTTAGAAAATGGGCAAAGCCCGAAACTAGTCAGCATTTCAAATAAAAGCAGCTAAGGTATTTTCTACAATATTTAAGAGCTACAAAACGCGACATATCAAAAACATTTAAAAAACACGTGATACATTTGAAACCTGCTCAATCTGACATTCCTGCGACCGGATAGATATCGGGAGGGCATCATTCGGAAGGGCATCATTCGGAAGGGCATCATTCGGAAGGGGGTGGTGGTGGAAGTTACCCTGTGGAAAAATGTGGAATGTACAGAGATATAGGGTGGGAGGGATACAGTGGTGTAGGCGAGGCAGAGGCCCAGGGTTGGTGAGGATGGGCTAAACCAGTGCAGGTGATTGAAACGACAGAGATATGCTCAGGAATTTCCAGAGATGGGGGACAGGGATGAGGTCGTGAAGGACATGCAAGGCAGGATGTGCGTCGTTCCAGGATTTATAGTAGGTAGGGGAAGCAAACGTCCAGGCGGCGCGGAAGCTGCTAAGGATGGGAAGCAACGGTATGTATACAGGCACAGACAAATATATACAGACGGGAAACCTCCGTAAGGGCCCAGTCCTACGCTCAGGGGTGTGGGGAGGGAGGGTTTCCAGCAGTTCCGTAAGATGTCCCATGATGGCGCTGCGGTCAGAAGCAGCTCTTTAAACTGGCCAGAGCAAGCAGCAAGTAGCGGCTGTCCCCACCACCACCTCTCCTCAAACGCCGGCACGCCGGTCACAGCCGTGGCCTCATGGCAGGCGGCACGAGCTCTCCCCTCAGCCTCCTCTCCACGCTACCCTCAGAAGCGCCTCTAGTGTCGTCTACTGGTACTAAGTCAGGGAACCGCCTGACACCTGCTAGCATCTTACGGAACTACGAGGGGAGCATAGGACAGTGGTTTAGAGGGGGCTGCTTCTCTGTGTATGTTACTCTGTGATACAGGATAGGACAAGGTTGAAGGCCAGAGAGGAGCTTCGAAAGGTTGAGGCGGGAATGGGCTTCTTGTTGTATCATTTGAAGGTGAGTCCAGGAAAGGGAGCGACCGAAGTATTTGAGGGTCAAATGCGCAGTCAAATGATAAGGAATGGCCTGGAGGACAATTTTGTGGCCGATCATGGTATACAGAAGAAGCAACCACGAAACTGGCCCACAGCCATCCTGTAGGTCCACGAGCTGTCTCTACCTTGCCAAATGGTGCACTTGCTCCACAACGCCGCTGTGCTGTCTGAGCAGGGACTTTGGAGGAATAAACTGCAGAGTCGCCGCTGAGATGGCAGAACTGTAGCACATGGAACACTAGACCTCTTTGCATACGACTTCGTTTCATGTTATGATTGAGATGCTACTGAAGGCTCAGCGCATTTGGTTGTGGAGTGGAAGGGTGGACTCAAACAAATTCCAGGCAGCAGATTATCAGCAAAACATTTATAATCTCAGACAAATTCATAAGGCTGACACAATCCCCCTAAAAGATAGCCAGTTATGAACGTTGCAGAAATTATCATTAGCAAATATCATTTAAAGAAACAGTGCAAAACCCATTCCAAAATTTAATTTATACATCAGCCAAGTTAATCTTCAATGACCTGTTATTTATGTAAATTTACTTAGCATTAAATGTAGCACAGAATAACAATTTACTGCTCTTCGCCCTTGTAAATAAACAGGACCTAGTGCTGTTCAACCAACGAATTTATGGTTTTACACACCAACAACGTTACATTTAACAGCAGGCAAACAAACAAAAGTACTCTTTCATTTATCCAAATATTAAAAGACAACAGGTTAACTATCCTTTAATTCAGCTATTATAGAAACTAATAGGATCCATTTGTTCTTAATCTGTCGAAACTCATTTAAGGAAGACATAAAACACCCGGATTTTAAGATTCGTTTACAAGGAATCTGAAGTTTCACATTTGTGAAATGATCAACTAAGCGGCATATAACAATAGGCAATCAAATGATTTTTCATTTATGCAAATATCAGAAGACAAGTTAATTAACCTTCATTTCAGCAATCATAGAATATTACTGGATCCACTTGTCTTTCATCAACCCGAAATCTATTAAAGAAAAACATGAAACGCTCAAATTAAAAAAATCATGTACAAGAGAAGTTTAAACTTTACATTAGACAAATGAATAGAGCTTTTCCTTCAATCAAGAAATTTTCCCTTAACTTACTGACCCTTCAGTTTAATAAATAAGACAACATGATCTGCTAAAATTAATTGAAAGTGTACGTAAGAGACAATTTTAAAATTTTTACACATCATTAAGTGTCCCCATTCAGAACACAATTTTTTTTATCAAGTTACACAGTAGGGGTTAACACGAAAAAACATGAAAAGTACGATGTGTAACCAAATAGGGATATGGAGCAAATAATATACTTGCCCTCGAGCCAATCCCCACCTTATACTAAAGCAATAGGTCTGCAGAAATACATTTACAGTTGCATTTCCAGCTGCGTGGTGCTGACTCTATATGTAGCGGTGCCACAAGTCGAATGTTGACGCAACTGGCCCGGTACTTTGCTTTGCATCTGCAGGGGCCGAATCACTCGTCTCTTACTTAGTAACACAAGTAACCACACCTGCAAACGCAGACGTCACCTCTATAACAATTGGGAGATAAACACAAGGTGATCACACAAGGTTAAGCACACAGAGGGGAAGAAGCAAATTGCAGTCAACCTTAACCTTCCAGTTAGCAAGAAAGGCTTCCCGGAAAATTCAGACACAGTGGCTACGCAACGCACCCGCCAGGGACTAACAACCCAAACACGTAACGTATTCCAACAACGAAAAGACGTGATAACTATGGTGACTAGATGTACTCATGTAAAAAAGAGGACAAACACCTTCAAAAAGAAGAAAAAAAGATTAAATTAGTAACTAATTACTAATAAATTACTAATACAGGTACATAGCGACTTATTCAGACAGCCAATATGAACGAGACTTTACGTTTTTTCGCTTTGTAAACAATTCGGTGTGAAATTTTACTTACGCCGGTGACAATGTTGTGTTGTAATGTTGGCAACGACACCGCTAATTACTTGTAAGAAGGCGCTCTATCAACATGACACAATGGAGAATGTGACTTAAGTATTTTAACCGTTTTATGTGTGACGTACCATTGTTTAATGTTAAATGTTTTATGATTGACGTACCATTTTAATGGCATGCGCCTTCACAAAAAAGGAAACATAAGATACAAGTGACCAGATGATTATACCCTAAGTCAGAAGTGGGCAATGAGCGAGCCGCACTCTCGGAGCCGCCTGCCTGAGCGGGAGCAGAGCCGCGAGCAGCTGGCGTCCATCACACAGTTCCTGCTGAAAAGACTAGATGGCGTTATGTGCAGCCAACGAGCTAACGTAGGCGCAGAAATGCACCTGGCTGAGTGCGTTATAAAATAACTTATAAAGATAACAAACTCTTTAGTATCCAACTCAAATGAACAGATCCCACTGCTAGGGGTATATCCTGAAAAATGCTATTATGTTTATAAGTAAGTAACTTATAAACATAATACTGGAAACTCTTCTCTAAAACGTCCAGCGCGTGCAGTCGAGCCGGCAAATATAAAGATAAGAGCAAACTATGTGCGCCAGCAAGCATGCATACCCCTAGCGGCAACTAGGATAACTACCGGCCGAGCGCGAACGCTGCTCTTTTTCCGGCCTGAGCCGGAGCGCTGCAAATTGAGCCGATTTGTGCCCACCTCTGGCCTAAGTGTATCGAAATCGGTCGTCAAGAAAAGTAAATCAATATTTGCGATCTTGGCATTTTAATATTTTAAAATAGACTGGTCTGTACTCGAGAAGCGCCGAGCAAAGCCGAGTCAGCCCGAGCCTGACTTGGCCTGCCCGTGGCCCGTCAACAACACCTGTAGGACAAGGCCTCTCAACCGGCCGTGCCTATGTCACACTTACAGGCCACCGCATAGCGGCAACACCGTCTGAAGAGAAAGCCTCCGCCACAGACAAATATATAGAGACGGGAAACCTCCATAAGGGCCCGGTCCTAGACTCAGGGCTGTGGGAAGGGAGGGTTTCCAGCAGTTCCGTAAGATGTCCCACGATGGCGCTGCGGTCAGAAGCAGCCCTTTAAACTGGCCAGAGCAGGCGGCAGGTTGTGGCTGCCCCCACCACCACCTCCCCTCAAACGCCAACAAGCCGGACACAGCCATGGCCTCGTGGCAGGCGGCATGAGCTCTCCCCTCAGACTCCCCTCCACGCTACCCTCACAAGCGCCTCTAGTGCGGTCTACCGTTACTAAGCCAGGGAACTACCTGACACCTGCTAGCATCTTACGGAACTAACAGGGGAGCGTAGGACAGTGGTTTAGAGGGGGCTGCTTCTCTGTATATGTTACTCTGTGCCTCCGCGCAGCCGTGCCACGTCACACAGAGTAGGTCGTGAGCTCATAGCTCACTGGCTGGCCGATGGGGCACGGCCCACTACATCGCGGCCTACTTTGCGTGACGAGGCACGTCAGCGCGGAGGCCTTCTCTTCAGACGGTGTTGTCGCTTTGCGGTGCCCCAGCGGCTAGCCAGTGAGCTGGCAGCCGCGGCCTATAAGTGTGACATGGCACGGCCAGTTGTGAGGCCTTGTCTTTTTGTTGTTTTTTTTGTTTAGTTGTTTGTAAATCTATCGGACCAAACTGCGTGGTCATCTGTGCGTGCGTGCTTATGGAATATCTCCCCAATTGTGCGATTGGATTCACGATTTCCTATCAGAAAGGACACAGTTCGTTGTAATTGACGTTAAGTCATCGAGTAAAACAGAAGTGATATCTGGCGTTCCACAGGGAAGCGTTATAGGTCCCCTACTCTTCCTCGTATTTATAGACGATTTAGGAGATAATCTGAATAGCTCCCTTAGACTGTTCGCGGATGATGCTGTCGTTTGTCGGTAGTGAAGTCAACAGAGGATCAAAAGCAACTGCAAAGCGATTTAGACAAAATTTCTAGTTGGTGCGAAAATTGGCAATTGACACTAAATAAAGAAAAGTGTGAAGTAATACACGTGACCACTAAAAAAATCCGCTGAACTTCAATTACACGATAAATCAGTCAAACATTAAGGTCGTAAATTCTAACAAATACCCAGGAGTTACAATTACGAACAACGTAGACTGGAGAGAACACATAGAAAATATTGTGGGGAAGGCGAACCAAAGGTTACGTTTCATTGGCAGAACGCTTCGAAGATGCAACAGCTCCACCAAAGAGACTGCCTACACAACACTTGTGCGTCCTCTCCTAGAGTGCTGTTGTTCCTTGTGGGACCCTCACCAGGTGGGACTGACGGAAGACATTGAGAAGGTTCAGAAAGTGCAGTTCGTTTTGTTTTATCACGTTACGTGGGGGAAAGCGTCACGGAAATGTTGCACGAATTGGGGTGAAAATCATTAAAAGAAAGACGTTATTCATTGCGGCGTGATCTTTTTGCGAAGTTTCAATCACCGACTTTTAGTTCTGAATGTGAAAATATTTTGCTAGCACCCACCTACTTAGGGAGACATGACCATCCCAATAAAATAAGAGAAATCAGATCGAAAACGGAACGATTTAGGAGTTCTTTCTTCCCGTGCGCTATTAGAGACTGGAACGGTAGAGTAAAGTTATGAAAGTAGTTAATGAACCCTCTGCCAGGCACTTAAATGTGATTTGTAGAGTCTCTGTGTAGATGTACATCTACATCTACATGGGATACTCTGCAAATCAAATTTAAGTGCCTGGCGAGGGTTCATCGAACCACAATTATATTATTTATCTCCCATTCCATTCTCGAATAGCGCGCCGGAAGAAAGAACACCTGAATCTCTCCGTTCGAGCTCAGATTTCACGTATTTTATTCTGATGGTCATTTCTACCTATGTAAGTGGGAGTCAATAATATATATTCACATTCGGAGGAGAATGTTGGCGATTGGAGTTTCGCAAGTAGCCGACACCGCAGCGGTAACCGCCGTTGTTGTAATGATTCACATCCCAGATCCTGTATTATTTCCGTAACGCTGTCTCCCCTGTATCGTGACAGTAGGAAACGAGTTGCCCTTCTTTGGACTCTTTCGATGTCCTCCGTCAAACCCACCTGATAAGGATCCCACACTGGGCAGCAATACTCCAAAAATGGACGCACAAGCGTAGTGCATGCAGTTTCTTTTGTAGTTCTGTTGCATGTTTTAAGAGTTCTGTCAATAAAACGCAGTCTCTGGTTTGCCTTTCCCACGACATTATCGACGAGTTCTTTCCAATTTAAGTCTGAAGCAATAGTAATTCTTAGGTATTTTGTGGAGTTTACGGCCTTCACATTTGATTGATTTATCTTGTAAACAAAGTTTAACGGATTTCTTTTCGTACTCATGTGGACAACTTACACTTCTCATTATTTAGAGTCAATTGCCAATTATTACACCATACAGAAGGTGAACACACACACAGACACAGACACACACACACACACACACACACACACACACACACACACACACACACACACACACGCCCCAGGGAGGACTCGAAGCCGGCCGCGGTGGCCGAGGTGACTGGGGCGCTCCAGTCACGGTCTGCACGGCCACTACGGTCGGGGGTTCGAATCCCCCCTCGGGCATGGATATTTGTGCCGTCCTTAGTATAAGGTAGTTGATAAGTAGTTTGTAAGTTTAGGGACTGATGACCCCGTAGTTAAGTCCCATAAGCTTAACAAACATTTGAACATTTGAGGACTCGAACCTCCGACGGCGGGCAACCACGCGCTCCGCAGCGAGGCGCCTTAGACCGCTCGGCTACTCCACCGCGGCTGTCTCTTAGGAGGTGCTGGTCCAGCTGCCCCGTGGGCCATTTGGCCCTTAGCGGGCGGCCTGGTAGACACTTCCATTCAGTGCTGCCGGGTGCCTACATTAATTTTGCCAGACATAGTGAGACTGATTACAGAATGAAGCCTTTCACGGCACGTTTCGTCATTACTTAAAGCTTCCGGGCTGAGATGCCGTGGTCCATATATGAAACTTTCCCCTGACGTTTCGCCCTAGTCTGCGGAAGGCATCCTCGGAGGTAAAGCGGCGTACTGCAACGAGAGCGTGAGTAAGCGTCGTATATATAGGCAAAACAGAGGGCGCTGCTGTCAGTCACCTGGTGTCGGCTGTGCTGTGGTCTCTGCTATTGCCAACCTCCTCGACTGAAATTAATCTATTGTCACGCTGTTGCTGCAGTGTTGACATCCATATATTATCAAGTAGGAGACCTTCCTCTTTTTTGTTAAGATTATTTCGATGTTTAGAAATCTCAATGGCCTCTCTGTAGTGAGACTGACCTTGAGGTTGGGCATGTCCCTGGCGAGGCGCAGCACCTCCAGCGTGCCGCGGACGTTGATGGCGGCGGCCAGCCGGAGCTGCTCCTCGAAGCGGACGGTGGCGGCGGCGTGGAAGACGACGGACACCTGCCGGCGCAGCTCCCAGCGGTCTTCCTGGCTCATCCCCAGCCCCGGGCGGCCCACGTCCCCAGGAACAGCCACCACCTTCTTCAGCTGCGCCGGCCGCAGCTGCGAGAACACCTGCTCCGAGAAGGAAACACGCTGTATTGCCCATCAGCTAAATGAGATCATCTTGCCGGCTCAACAGCGAAGTCAGCTAGTTCTAGTAACATACACTATTGGCCATTAAAAGTGCTACATCGAGAAGAAATGCAGATGATAAACGGGTATTCACTGGACAAATATATTATACTAGGACAAGTAATTACATTTTCACGCAATTTGGGTCCGTAGATCTTGAGAAATCAGTATCCTGAATAACCAACTCTGGCCGTAATAACGGCCTTGTTAGGCCTGGGCATTAGTCAAACAGAGCTTGGATGGCGTGTACAGGTACAGATGCAGCTCCAACACGATACCACAGTTCATCAAGAGTAGAGACTGGCGTATTGCGACGAACCAGTTGATTTGATTGATTTGATTTTTCCAGGGAAGCCAAAACAGTCTTGGTCCAACCCGCCACTGCCCGCACCGAAACTAAGTTCATTGTGCGGTATCGCTCCCTGTATATCTAGTAAAGCCAACCAATGCCCTTTAACAGTGCAAGGAGTCCCTTTACTTTATTAGACACAATTTCTTCGGGTCTGGTTGTCCCGAATGTTCTGTGCCTTTTACTCTCCAATGCAATGCATTCGAAGATTAGATGTGATGCAGTTTCATCACCGTCATCACAGATCCTACAGTTAGGGCCCTCTTCGGTTATTCCCATTGTATGTAAGTGTTTTTTGAAATCCCCATGGCCTGTCAGCAATCCAACCATGAGTCTAATCTCTCTCCTGTTCAGGCACAGGATTGCAGAGCTTAACGAACCAGTTGCTCTGCCACCATTGACCAGACGTTTTCAATTGGTGAGAGATCTGGAGAAAGTGCTGGCCAGGACAGCAGTCTAACATTTGCCGTATCCAGAAAGGCCCGTACAGGACCTGCAACATGCGGTCGTGTATTATCCTGCTGAAATGCAGGGTTTCGCAGGGATCGAATGAAGGGTAGAGCCACTGTTCAAAATGCCATCGATGCGAACAAGAGGTGACCGAGACGTGTAACCAATGGCACCCCATTCCATAAAGCCGTGTGATACGCCAGTATGGCGACGACGAATACACGCTTCCAATGTGCGTCCACTACGATGTCGCCAAACACGGCTGCGACCATCATGATGCTGTAAACAGAACCTCGATTCATCAGAAAAAATGACGTTTTGCCATTCGTGCACCCAGGTTCGTCGTAGCGTACACCATCGCAGGCGCTCCTGTCTGTGATACAGCGTTAAGGTAACCGCAGCCATGGTCTCCTAGTACATGATGCTACACACGACGTCGAAGTGTTCGTGCAGATGGTTGTTGTCTTGCAAACGTCCCCATCTGTTGACTCAGGCATCGAGACGTGACTGCACGATCCGTTATAGCCATGCGGATAAGATGCCTGTCTTCTCGACTGCTTGTGATACGAGTCCTTTGGGATCCGTATTACCCTCCTGAAACCACCGATTCCATATTCTGCTGTCATTGGATCGAGACCAATGCGAGCAGCAATGTCGCGATACGATAAACCGCAATCGCGGTAGGCTACAATCAGACCTTTATCCAAGTCAGAAACACGATGGTACGCATCCCTCCTCCTCCTCTGTTCACAACAACGTTTCACCAGGCAACGCCGGACAACTGCTGTTTGTGTATGAGAAATCGGTTGTAAACTTTCGTCATATCAGCACGTTTTAGGTGTCGCCACCGGCGCCAACTTAGTGTGAATGATCTGCATATCACAGCATCTTCTTCGTGTCAGTTAAATTTCACGTCTGTAGCACGTAATCTTCCTGGGGTAGCAATTTTAATGGCCAGGAGTGCACAAAGAAATGTACGTTACCTTCTAGTGGGCACTGAATTAATTCAATGCAGAGCGATGAAAATTCGTGCCAAACTTAGATCCGAACTTGGGTATAATGGATATTCCACGAAGGGTCTAACAATAATTTTGAGACATCCTGTTAAGGCACAGAAAGGTAGACAACTCTTACTACAAACTTTCGCCTGTTACGGCCTTTGTCAGTCAGAGAAACACACACACTCACACACACACAGACACACATACACAAGTAAGACCGCCGTCGAACTTGGGTAGTCCTGATTATATATTGGAAATTACAGGAAGGATCTAATAATATTACTGAGACGTCCCGCTGAGGCGCAGAAAGACACACATAGATTTCGCGTGGTCTTAGTTAGACGAAGAAACTCACTCTCTCTCTCTCTCTCTGTCTCCCACACACACACACAAACATACACAAGAACGACCACTATTTTTGGCCGGTGTAGCCACGCTACGGGACCTAGGACGGCCAAGGCAAAATCAAACAGTTGCGCAGGTGAGAAGGCAGCATGGAAGTAGGAAGGGAGGGGATGAATGCACGGTGGGAATGGAATATATGCCGGTGCTGTCTGGCGGACAGGGATGAAGGGATACAGATAAATGCATGCATGGCGGGGATAGAATATGTCAGTGGTGTCTGACGGACAGTGTTGAAGGGACAGAGAGAGAGAGAGAGAGTGGAGTGTATGGTGGAATGAAAGACATACCGTGATGCTAAAGTGTGTGGAGGAGGCAGAAACTGCACCGCTGAGAAAAGCTAGCATTTGCGGGGAAGATCCATACTCCACAGGCTGTGCAGCAGTAATTGAAGGGCTGCACGCTTTGCAACAGGATGACCATTCATGTGGGCAGACAGCTTGTTACTGGAATGAATCTTTCACTCTGCAGCGGAGTTTGCGCTGATATGAAACTTTCTGGCAGATTAAAATTGAGTGCCGAAACCGAAACACGAACATGGTACCTTTGCCTTTGGAGTGCAAGTGCTCTACTACTGAGCTATCCCGACACGACTCAAGGTCCGTCCTCACAACTTTACTTCTTCCATTGCCTCGCCTCCTACTTCCGAAATGTCATGCGAAACACAACTAGCTCTTTATTCTTCATGCGAAACACAAGTGATGGGTGCTATCGACAAAGGTTCACAAATCGATTCCGTACTTCTTGATTTCCAGAAAGCTTTTGACACCGTACCTCACAAACGGCTTTTAATCAAATTGCGTGGTTATGACATCTCGCCCCAAATTTGCGATTGGATAGGGGATTTCTTATCAGAGAGGACACAGTTCGTAGTAATCGATAGTAAGGCATCGACTAAAACAGAGGTGATATCGGGTGTTCCACAGGGTAGTGTTATTGGTCCTCTGCTGTTCCTTATTTACATAAAAGATTTAGGTGAAAATCTAAGTAGCTCTCTTAGGTTGTTTGCAGATGACGCCGTCATTTACCGTCTAGTAAAATCATCTGAAGATCAAAACCAACTGCAGAACGATCTGAATAAGATATCAGTATGGTGTAAAAATTGTCAATTGACTCTAAATAATGAGAAGTGTGAAGTACGAAAAGAAATCCGTTAAACTTTGTTTACAACATAAATCAATCAAATGTGAAGGCCGTAAGCTCCACAAAATACCTAGGAATTACTATTACTTCAGACCTAAACTGGAAAGAACACGTAGATAATATCGTGGGAAAGGCGAGCCAGAGACTGCGTTTTATTGGCAGAACCCTTAAAAGATGCAACAAAACTACTAAAGAAACTGCATACACTGCGCTTGTCCGTCCATTTTTGGAGTATTGCAGCCCAGTGTGGGATCCTTATCAGGTGGGTTTTTGACGGAGGACATCGAGAGAGTCCAAAGAAGGGCAGCTCGTTTCGTATTGTCACGATACAGGGGAGACAGCGTTACGGAAATGATACAGGATCTGGGATGGGAATCATTACAACAACGGCACTTATCGCTGCGGCGTGGGCTACTTTCGAAACTCCAATCGCCAACATTCTCCTCCGAATGCGATTATATATTGTTGACTCCCACTTACATAGGTAGAAATGATCACCAGAATAAAATGAGAGAAATCAGAGCTCGAACAGAGAGATTCAGGTGTTCTTTCTTCCCGCGCGCTATTCGAGAATGGAATGGGAGATAAATAGTATAATTGTGGTTCGATGAACCCTCTGCCAGGCACTTAAATGTGATTTGCAGAGTATCCCATGTAGATGTAGATGTAGACTCTAAATAATGAGAAGTGTGAAGTCGTCCACATGAGTACGAAAAAAGATCCGTTAAACTTTGTTTACAAGATAAATTAATCAAATGTGATATCCTTAAACTCCACAAAATACCTAGGAATTATTATTACTTCAGACTTAAATTGGAAAGAACGCGTAGGTAATATCGTGGCAAAGGCGAACCAGAGACTGCGTTCTATTGCAGAACCCTTAAAACATGCAACAGAACTACAAAAGAAACTGCATACACTACGCTTGTTCGTCCATTTTTGGAGTATTGCAGCCCAGTGTGGGATCCTTATCAGGTGGGTTTGACGGAGGACATCTAAAGAGTCTAAAGAAGGGCAGCTCGTTGCGTATTGTCACGATACGGAGGGTCAGCGTTACGGAAAAGATACAAGATCTGGGATGGGAATCATTACAACAACGGCGCTTATCGCTGCGGCGTGGGCTACTTGCGAAACTCCGATCGCCAACATTCTCCTCCGAATGCGATAATATATTGTTGATTCCCACTTACATAGGTAGAAATGATCATCAGAATAAAATACGAGAAATCAGAGCTCGAACAGAGAGATTCAGGTGTTCTTTCTTCCCGCGCGCTATTCGAGAATGGAATGGGAGATAAATAGTATATTGTGGTTCGATGAACCCTCTGCCAGGCACTTAAATGTGATTTGCAGAGTATGCCATGTAGATGTGCAGATGTTCACAGAAGTTCTCCTGCGAACCTTGCAAGACTAGCACTCCTGGAAGAAAGGATATGGTGGAGACATGGCTTAGTCACAGCCTAAGGGATGTTTCCACAATGAAATTTTCACTCTGAAGCTGTACTGGCAGAAGTACAGTTGTGAGGACGGATCGTGAGTCGTGTCGGGATAGCTCAGTGTTAGGGCGTTTGCCCGCGAAAGGCAAAGGTCCCAGGGTCGAGTCCCGGATCTGGCACACAATTTTAATCTGTCAGCAAGTTTCATATCAGCGCTGCAGAGTGAAAGTTTCATTCTGGAAACATCTCTTAAGGCTAGTTTACACTACGTTTCATGAAACTGTGTTACTGGGCAGTGCGCATGCGCGGCAGGCGTTTGCGCAACTCGTTGGCGAAACTAAACAGTTTCGGCACCTTCCAACTTTGGTGAAACTGATTGCGCGTGTTTTTAGGTTAGGTTACAACCAATACAGAACAAAACACAACGTAAAGGGGGGAACGGAAGAAATAATTCGGTTTTTGAACAAATATGCGATGAACAGGTGTTTGTGCGATTTTAAGCAGCGGTGTGTTAGTGCTTTTGAAGCAATTATTCGTTAATTAAATATTGATGGGTTGACGATTAGTGAATTGCAGACTAAAATTCATTCAATTCCAAATACTTATACAAACGAACTATGGCAATTGCGAATTTCGAAACACGGTGCAAGTACTGCAGAGACGAATATCTACTTGACCAGAAACGTAATGCAATTTGTAATTTCAGTTCTGGTAACAATGCTTCACGCATAACAGTATCTTGTTTCTTTAGTGCATTACTAACTCTGTTTAAAAGGAACGGAAATTGCTCTGGTGACATTCTAAGTTTATTAAAATAGCTTCTAGGGTCTTCAATTATAATTACAATTTCTTTCAGCAAGGTCGCTAAGCAACCGAGCTGACGTCTTTTTTTAATCCAGTCACAGGCCCAAACACGTGTTTTATTCTTTTTATGTTTAATCTTATGCATTGACTTCACACAGAGAAGCAATCGCTCCGCCACAACTCTTACAGATACCAAAACTTTCATTCTACGGCCACTAGGGCACTCACAAAACAACGAAACTGAAGTATATAGTATTGGCGCCGTGTCTACAGACGCACACGAAACCAGTTGCGCGCAATGCATTTCCTGAAACGAGTGTCGCAACAAAGTGTCGTCGTGCAGACTAGCCTTTAGGTTGTGGGTAAGCCATGTCTCCACCATATCCTTTCTTTCAGGAGTGCTAGTCCTGCAAGGTTCGCAGGTGAACTTCTGTGAGGTTTGGAAAGTCGGAGGCGAAGTACTGGCAGAATTAAAGTTGTGAGGTCGGACCGTGAGCAGTGTCGGGATAGCTCAGTGGGAGAGCGCCTGCCCGCGAAAGGCAAATGTCGCAGGTTCCAGTCCCAGTTCCGACACACAATTTTAATCTGCCAGGGAGCTTCAGCTTGTTACTGGTCTACCCACGTAGAAAGCTGCACAGTGCTTGCACTCAGTTTGTAGATAACATGATAGCCTTCACAGGTTGCCCTGCCTTTTTATGGGGTAGGGAATTTTGATAGAACCGGAGTCCTTGGTGGTAGGACGGTGGAGAGGTATTTTTTTCTTCTAGGTATATTGCAGGGATATGAGCCGTGGGGTAAGGAGCTAGGAACATGGATGGAGTGGGGATGGACAAGGATATTTGGTGGGTGGCGGAATACCACTGTAGGAGGGGTTGGTAGGATATTGTATACGGTATGTCTCATTTAATGGTAGGAACAGCAACACAGGTTTATTTGAAGATGGTTACTGTATTGGTCTCTTGGTTTCCCTTTGAGATTTTCACCCTACCAACTTCCCTCGCCGGCCGCGGTGGCCGAGGGGACTGCGGCGCTTCAGTCACGGTCTGCACGGCCACTACGGTCGGGGGTTCGAATCCCCCCTCGGGCATGGATATTTGTGCCGTCCTTAGTTGTAGCTAATTCATAAGTAGTTTGTAAGTTTAGGGACTGATGACCCCATAGTTAAGTCCCATAAGCTCTCAAACATTTGAACATTTTTGAAACTTCCCTCCAATGCTAAACTAAGGATTCTTTAATGTCTAAAATTGTGTCCTACCGACTGGTCCCATCTTTAAGTCAAGGTATGCCAGAAATTTCCTTTCTTCCCATGTCTGTAGCGTACCTCCTCATTAGTGCGCGATCTACCCACGTAGTTTTCAGCATCAGTAGCACCACATTTTAAATCTTCTACCCTCCCCCAGTCCACGTTTCACTGCCGTACAAGCCAACAATCCATACAAATACTTTCAGAAAAGATTCCTAATACTTAAATTAATATTTCTCTTCACATTACCATTCTGCATTTTATACCATCTTTACTGCCGATGTAACACAACCTTTATTGTTTCGAGACCGAATCTAATTCCTTCAGCTTAGCTTGATTTTCTATGACTACATTCCATTTCCCTTGTTTTGCTATTGTTAATTATCTATAAATAATGTGTGTATGTGTGTGCTGTCCCTTCGGTCATGGCCATATATTAACGTTTTAGAATGACTCAAAATACTTAGTAGTGTCACTTGATGCCTGTGAAATTCGTTTTTCAATATCTATTGTTGTCCTAGAGATAAATGGGGTGTAAAGTTTAAATGGGACACCCGATATAGGAGGGGTATTCAAATGAAAAGGTACGAAAGGTCTTAATGACTGGTTCAATTTTAAATACACGGGTTTGGGATAACTTAGTGCGACGTGTAAGGATGCGAAGCGTGTAAATATTTAGCCAGGAGGATCCCGTTTGTGTAAATAACTGAAGTATTCGATACCATAGTTGGTCGTAGTATTCCAATCTAATATTCCATGTTTATATTACATAAGCATTTTATAGCGCTTCTGTCATTTAAAAAAAATGTTCAAATGTTTGTTAAGCTTATGAGACTTAACTACGGGGTCATCAGTCCCTAAACTTACAAACTAGTTATGAACTACCTTATACTAAAGACGGCACAAATATCCATGCCCGAGGGGGGATCCGAACCCCCGACCGTAGTGGCCGTGCAGACCGTGACTGAAGCGCCTCAGTCCTTTCGGCCACCGCGGCCGGCTCTGTCATTTTAATCATCATCTGCATTACTAGGGTCTTCTAACAAATTTAATTAAATTATTGAAGCTTAATGTCGAACAATAATGGAAACATATTAACACTGCGCTAATTGTTGTTTACTTACGATCTTTTGTATTGTTTATTTTGATGTAAAAAAAACTATTTATTACATCTATCATAATTTTGTGTATTTTTACGTAAAGCAAGATTTACTTACGTTACACGAACAAATTGTTAAATGTAATACTTTGTAACTTCCGTGTTCTAGAATATACACTACGTATTAATATGCGTGAATTGTCGCGAACTCAGTAGTATGGAGTTAAGAGAATGTAGTAGTAGTATGGAGTAGTATGAAGTCAGTAATGGAGTAGTAGTCTGGAATAGTAGTAATAGTATGGAGTCAATCTAAATCAATCAGTCTTAAAGTAGTAATCAGTCAGTAGCTAGCATTGTTGGCAGTCAAAGTGTAGCCATGCAGTCTTACTTTTGTATTACTCGTGTGCTTCAACAAGAATGGATAAATAAATATACGTAAAAAATATGAAGCGTGTCACATTGTTGGTTAATTCCATGACGTACAAGAACCCGATGGCTTAACATAATTTTGTGACGTGTTAATGGCAGGCGAGCAACGAGATTTACGAGCATTCTACCACTGAACATATATATAACAGGTGAGGTATATAAAAATGTGGCTTTAAATTAATGTCCAGTAAAAAAGAAATGCGCCACAGTCGTCACCTCAACCTAAACAACTGAAGGCTTTGCCCTCAGCAGGCCAGGTGGTGCTCACCGTCTTTTTCGCTGTTCCTCGATCACGTAACAACCATTAACAGTGACGTGTACTGTGAGACACTCCGTTGCCTACTCGAGTCCATGAAAAGTAACGACCAAGGCTGCTCACGGAAGGAGTGATTCTGCTCCACGATAACGCACGTCCACACGTCTCCAGGGTCGCACAAAGTGTGCTGGCCAAGTTCAAATGGTAGGAGCTTGAGCATCCTCCCTACAGCGAGCAGCTGTCGCCCTGTGACTTCCACCTGTTTGGTATGTAATGAAAAAAAAAAAAATGGGAAACGCTTCAGTCCTGACGAAGAAGTGTCGTATCCTAACACAGGAAATAGGAAAGGGGTTGTCGGTCAGTCTGCTAGTCACGAGCGGAAATGAGTGACTACAGAAAGAAAAGTAGCAGGCATCTAAGAGATGCGGATTTCGGAACTCGAGAGGATACTTGTTCCGGAGACTTTGGGAACTCATAGGTAAATGGAAATATATTTATTGCATCCCCTCTACTAATAATTCTACACTACATATTGTGTATGACTGCAACAGCAGGTCTTACCGAGGTCCAAAAACAGACCTGTATAAAGTGACAGATGATGCACTTTCATGGCTGGCTGGTTTAGACATTAATATGTAAGGACCATGTTCGCTGTTTATGTTTATTAATTCAGTTAATATAAATTGTGTAAATTTACTGCTCATGTCATTGTTGTGTAATATATCTTTCATTAATTTGTGTTAATATTTTATAAATTTTTTTTTTCCAAATTCTACTGCATCACACATAGTAATGGACTTTTTACTGCATACCTGTATACGTCTCTGTAATTAACGCACTTAAATTTTGATATAAGCTGTTTGTTGTCTCTGATTCCCACCTGGGGAAGTGTCATTGTGTAATGTATCTTCCGTGTCCAAGTGTTTATGTCATACGATAAATAAATAAATAAATCTACACTGAGGCTAATCATTTACAAAATCGAAAGAATACATCCGTTACCACAACAGAAGTCAGTGTTTACGTTCCACGGGGAAGAGCCAGATACAGCTACCCTTCCTAGCAGCATTCCATTAAAGATGCACTCTCAGCGATAAACAGACTGTAGTGGATCTTACTCAAGGCTGGTGGCGAACGACACGGTAAGGCACCCAGGTCGTCTGAGAACTCCTGCTCGATCTAAAAACCGGGGGTTTTAAAGGCCAGAGGGTGCTCAATATTTTCCCCCGCTTTCTGGTACCTAACAATTTCCTAATGGCCACTGCTATGTTCAACCAATCTAATTTATGGCTTTCCAACTCCCCGAGTCCTCTAGTGAACCACGTTTCAGCCCTGTCCCCGTTGCAATTCCCTGGGTGGTGATGTGACTTGTTTTTGGCCCACTTTAGGTTACGGTAGTAACACTAAAAGTGGGCCTTTGTGATCATTTTTTGACAGCTCAATATTTAAATAAAAATAACGGCTTAACCATTCACCTGACGCCAAAATTTAATAACCGAATTTGTAGAGGAGAAAATTCTCTACAACTTTGCTCTGTTATGTCTTTTCATATCTCGTATCGTTTCAGAGATATTTGCAAAAATAACGGCGATTTTGGGATGTCTGTCTGTCTGTCCGTCTGTCTGTTTGTCCGTAACGTGTTCCCCGTTTTTAAGACGAACCGTTCAACCGATCGGTACACACAAACATAATTGTTGGCTACGAGAGACCAGGACCTGCTTTTTCAAATTTTACTGTAGTAACGCCAAAAAAAAAAGCCGTTTGTAATGTAATTTTAATTGCATATAAACCGTTCATCCGACGCTAAAATTGAATAACAGAATTTGTAGGGGAGAAGATTCTCTACAGCTTTGTTCCCTTGTGTTTTTTTCATATCTCGTATCGTTTGAGAGATATTTGCAAAAATAACAGAGCTTTGACACGCTCCATTGAATTAACGAAAACCAGTCGTTCGCAGATGTCGTGTGACATTCATCGCCCAGAACTCTCTCTGGCATAAGCGGTCTTGCGTTGCGTATTTGATGATTTTCTTATTTTAACTTACACGTATTCATTTCAAAGCAATGACGCACTGAAGAATTAAGAAACACACTTCGTTCTTCGTACGATACATGATAATCTAGAGTCTATAAATGCCATATTAGCATCAGTTAACAACGGCTATGAATAGTATGACATTTAAGAACGCAACTTCTTAGTGTTGGCCGAAGCGTAGTGGGCAATGCGTTGGACTGTGACGCTGAAGGTCAGTGGTTCAAAATCCGCCACTACCTAAAATTTTTCCCTAAAAGGGTTTCAGACACACTTATTAATTAATTTTTTATTGTTTACATTATTATTTTTGTCCAAAATGTTTGCAAAAATATATAAAACTACAAATCTGAAGTGGGCGGTAAAACACGTCAGTGCGATTTTTTCACTAACAGAGTCCATACTTTGTAGCAACATTGTTCGGCTGAAAAGCAAACGTCATGGTGCTACCCAGTATGATCAGCAGCAAATATGTCAATTGGCCACGCCTTACGTCCTCTCCGGGTTGGGGAGATGCTAACTCCTTTACCCTCTTACTCTAGCCTCGTCAAACCACTGACGTTGCTGTTCCCAGGGACTGATATCAGCTTTGCTACGTACATTAAGGCGTGCCTCTTAGCAACCAAGTACTAATGTACCATCTTTCAACAGCGTCTAGACGCTGTATGAAGTCACCTTGCTATTCTCCGAAAGGAAACCCTCCACCCTGCAACCAAGTACTAATGTAACATCTTACAACAGCGTTGTATGAAGTTACCTTGCTATTCTTCGAAAGGAAACCCTCTACCCTGGGACATTGGCCGACGACATCTGCAGTTCACAAGGTGATTTCTTTACCGCCTACATCCCGTAGGCTATATGGGTCCATTTTAGGCTGTTATCTGCCATGGTCTCTATTTCTCATCTTGGAATGCGGCCTATTGGCTTCACACAGCCTCTCAGCAAAGTCGCAGTAATCTTCTTCTTTTTATATATATATATATATATATATATATATATATATATATATATATATATATATAAAGCAGAGTGTCCATATGTTTGTGTGTACGTATTGTATACAAATCTACAGTTTTGTTTCAGTCTTTTTTTTTAATTTTGTACACGTAAGCTTCAATACGTGATGACGGTCGCCACAAATTTTAGAATTACGTACAACACGTAGTTCACGAGATATGACGTCATAAACAATGATATGCGTGGAAAACTGCCCCATTAAGCTTCAATGCTGCTCATTTTCACCTAAACCACTGGACCGATTTTAACGAAGTTTGGTACAAATATTTATTACGTGAGATAACAATTGCCGGCCGCGGTGGCCGAGGAGACTGAGGCGCTTCAGTAACGGTCTGCACAGCCACTACAGTCGGGGGTTCGAATCCCCCCTCGGGCATGGATATTTGTGCCGTCTTTAGTATAAGGTAGTTCATAAGTAGTTTGTAAGTTTAGGGGCTGATGACCCCGTAATTAAGTCCCATAAGCTTAACAAACATTTGAACATTTTTTTGAGATAATAATTGCTATAGGAGTATGAACCATTGTAACGCCATAAACGATAGGAGTTGCAAGAAACTGCCACATAATGCACTGTGCACATCGCACTGATCCTACGATAAATCTCGCTTAATACAGGTAATTAAAAGTTCGTGGAAAACTTCAAAAGTCAACTCCTAAGAATTACTGAGAGCTGCATCTAATGGCTTTCAAATGTTCAAATACTTGTAAAGCTTATGAGACTTAACTGTGGGGTCATCAGTCCCTAAACTTACAAACTACTTATGAACTACCTTATACCAAAGAAAGCACAAATATTCATCCCCTCGACTGTTTGAATACTGAACATAACTTACCATAAAATATTACAAAAATATGATAGCCATGTGGTCCCCTTGTTAGTGAGACTTGTTCCACGCAGTGTTTCATTACATGCTGTCAGCATTTCCTGAACGTCTTTCATGATTAACGGCGTAACAGAATTAAAATCATTCCACTCCATATTTTTGTGGCGCTGGCACACCATCCGTAATTGATATTTTTGGTAAAAAACAGTCTTGGTTGCATAAACGTGATGTTTTATTTATTTAAACATAACGCGTTTCGCCTCTTCTGGGTATCATCAGACGTTGAAAGGGGGTGCGGGGTGAGATTTACAAACTTGTTTAAAACACACTAAAAAGTGTAAACTCTTTCTTAAGCAAGAAATATTACAATAGTCGGTACCCTCCCTGTTGTAATATTTCTTGCTTAGGGAAGATTTAACATAGTTTTAGTGTGTTTTAAACAAGTTTGTATATCTCTCCCAGAAGAGGCGAAACGCGTCATGTTTAAATAAATAAAACATCAAGTTTATGCGACCAAGACTGTTTTTTTATCAAAAAGCGTAACAATTAGTAATTTCAATTTTTTCGTAATCATCATTTCATCATCTAATGAAATTACGAGGGTAAGTCAATTATTATCCGCAATATAGTTATATTTTTGTTTATGTCGGTAGTACTGTCGTTTTACATTGGTGATGCCTGATTTGTTTATTTGTTGTTACATCTTTGCAATTATCAAGCTGCTACGTTAGTTTCGTTGTCGCTGCCGTGCTGTTAATCATGGCTGCTCCGCTGTCTATTTGCACCAAAGAAGAGCAACGTTCAGTGATACGTTTTTTGTGGGCGGAAGGTGTATCAGGGGCCGAAATTCATAGAAGACTTTCAGTACAGTACGGGAACTGTGTTTTGCCACAACTAAGTGTGTACGAGTGGATTGAAAAATTTCGAAATGGTCACACGAGTGTTAAGCACGATGAAGTAGCCGGACGACCGTTTACCGCCACAAATGAAGAAACCATTGAGCGATCACGTGATATGATTCTCTTAGACAGACGATTAACTATTGATGAAGTGGCTCATCGTCTTCAAATTAGTTATGGTTCTCCCTACGAAATTATTCACAACAGATTTGGGTTTCGTAAAGTTTGTGCAAGATGGGTCTCAAAACCACTCACACAGTTGCATAAGCAAATGCGCCTCGACATCTGCAAAAAACATTTGAATCACTATGGTAACGAAGGGGACAACTTCTTAGACCGTATCATTACTGGTGACGAAACATGGATCCATCATTACGAGCCGGAGAGGAAACGGCAGAGTATGGACTGGAAACATCCAAATTCGCCGTGCAAGAAAAAGTTCAAGACCCAACCGTCAGCAGGAAAACTGATGCTTACGTTTTTTTTGGGATGCACGAGGTCCTGTACTGGAACATTATGGTGAAAGGGGCACAACAATAAACAGTGTACGTTACAGTGAGATGCTTACTGAGCCGGCCGCGGTGGCCGAGGAGACTGAGGCGCTTCAGTCACGGTCTGCACGGCCACTACGGTCGGGGGTTCGAATCCCCCCTCGGGCATGGATATTTGTGCCGTCCTTAGTCTTAGTTAGTTCTTAAGTAGTTTGTAAGTTTAGGGACTGATGACTCCGTAGTTAAGTCCCATAGACTTTACAAACAAACAAACATGCTTACTGACAGGCTAAAGCTTGCAGTTCGAAGCAAACGCCGAGGATTACTTCCAGAAGACGTTGTGTTGTTGCACGACAATGCCCGTCCGCATACTGCTGTCCACACTGCTGAAACGCTCCAGAAACTGAAATTCATCCTCCATATAGTCCCGATATTGCCCCATATGACTATCACTTGTTTCGTGCACTCAAACAGGCATTAAGGGGCCGTCGATTTGACTCGGACGAAGCAGTGAAGGAAGCGGTGCATTCCTGGCTCGCAGCTCAACCGAAAACCTTTTATGAGGGCATAAGGAAGCTTGTAGAGCGATGGACGAAGTGCATTGAAAAGCAAGGAGACTATATCGTAAAATGATGTTCTTGTAAGTTTCGTATTTTATTACAATAAAAGTTTATAACTACCTTGCGGATAGTAAATGACAGTTAATCATTTCGATTAATTCATCATTAAACGTTTCGTTATTGAATGAAATTATAATATCAGTATTGTTGCTGGAGTTACAAGGATAATAGCAGGGAGTAAGCAGAGCTCACATCTTTCTAACAGGTAATGAGGGGGTTATTATCCGAACGGTACACAAGTTTTCAAGAAGGGTCCTCGAACAGATGTGCAGAACTATAGGCCCATATCTCTAACGTCGGTCAGATGTAGAATTTTGGAACATGTATTATGTTCGAATATAATGACATTTCTCGAAACTAGGAATCTGCTCTGTAGGAATCAGCATGGGTTTCGAAAAAGGCGTTCGTGTGAAACCCAGCTCGCGCTATTCGTCCACGAGACTCAGAGGGCCATAGACACGGGTTCTCAGGTAGATGCTGTGTTTCTCGACTTCCGCAAGGCGTTTGATACACTTCTCCACAAACGTTTAATCAACAAAGTAACAGCATATGTTCTATCAGACCAATTGTGTGATTGGTTTGAGGAATTCCTAGATAACAGAAAGCAGCATGTCATTCTCAATGGAGAGAAGTCTTCCGAAGTAGGAGTTATGTCAGGTGTGCCAAAGAGGAGTGTCGTGGGTCCGTTGCTGTTCACGATATATATAAATGACCTTGTGGATAACATCGCAAGTTCACTGAGGCTTTTTGCGGATGATGCTGTAGTATATAGAGAGGCTGTAACAATGGAAAATTGTACTGAGATGCAGGAGGATCTGCATAGAATTGACGCATGGTGCAGGGAATGGCAATTAAATCTCAATGTAGAGAAATGTAACGTGCTGCGAATAAACAAAAAGAAAGATTCTTTATCATTTAGCTACACTATAGTAGGGCAGCAACTGGAAGCAGTTAATTCCATAAAGTATCTGGGAGTAGTCATTAGGAGGGATTTAAAATGGAACGACCATATAAAATCAATCGTCGGTAAAGCAGATGCCAGACTTAGATTCATTGGAAGAATACTAAGGAAATGCAGTCCGAAAACAAAGGAAGTAGGTTACAGTACACTTGTTCGCCCACAGCTTGAATACTGCTCACCGGTGTGGGATGCGTACCAGGTGGGATTGATAGAGGAGGTAGAAAACATCCAACGGAGAGCAGCGCGCTTCGATACAGGATCATTTGGTAATCGTGAAAGCGTTACGGAGATGATCGATAAACTCCAGTGACAGACTCTGCAGGAGAGACGCTCTGTCGGTCGGTACGGGCTTTTGTCGAAGTTTCGAGGACATATCTTTACCGTGGAGTCTAGCAGTATATTGCTCCCTCATACGTATATCTCGCGAAGAGACCGTGAGGATAAAATCAGAGAGATTAGAGCCCACACAGAGGCATACCGACAATCCTCCTTTCTGCGAACAATACGTGACTGGAACAGGAGGGAAAATCGATAGTGGTACTTAAGGTACCCTCCGCCACACACCGTCAGGTGGCTTGCGGAGTATGGTTGTAGATGTAGATGTAGTAGTAGGTGCTAGCCACATTCATCAGTTTCTCGATTCTATTATGCGTTAACACGAAACGCCAGCTCGGACGAACGTGAGTGTGACGTACCTTCTGGACTGGTGACACGTTAACACAAACACCTGCCACGCACTTTTGGGGAATGTTTACCATCCGCTGGGTGGCAGGCGGCACTTGATGCGGACATTGTGCTCCTTTCTCCACCGCGCAGTTCGAAGCAGGGGCCACATAGACCGGCCCAGTGGACACAGGTGTCGAGTGTGTGGGGAGTCCTGCTCTGTTCTTCCACGTCACTGTGACCTTGTCGAGTCATTCGGCAGGGAGAAACGCAGTGAGGAAACGGAAAACGTCTTTGTCCTCGAAAGGATCGTCGGAAACAGCTTGTTGTCAAATTAAAAATAAAGGATTTAGAAAATGTGGTGTCGCACAAGTACAAAGTGCACGCCACGTACTTTCGCCGCACGTCGCCATGCACGCACGGCGCGGCGTTCTTACGACGGCCACGAGCGCCCTCTGCTGCTATCCCGCTCGTGGCCACCACTGAACGACATTGTTTACTTGGTAATCAGATAGGCACCAGTTATGACTTGGCTATCGGATAGGCACTAGGAATCATCAGTAGGCGGGCCTCTATCTAATCTATGTATCATCATTCTGCAGTCAAGTATTACTAAGTCTCTATGAAATATATATTTCGTTCTGATTTACTCTAGTGTTTCTAGTTTCTACTGTCCCACTGGCTGGACACCTCCGTACCTGCACACGCGTGCATCCTTTATTCCTGTGTCGGTCTCGCTCTACTCGGCCACCGACACCAAAAACAACCGGCGAAAACGAGACACAAAAGTGGCGACGAGGCTGGGACACAAAAGAAAATATCGTTCATGCGAAACACAACTAGCTCTTTACTCACATGAAGTGATGGGTGCTATCGACAAGGGTTAGCAAATCGATTCCGTATTTATTGATTTCCCGAAGGCTTTTGACACCGTACCTCACTCACAATCCGCCTTTTAATCAGATTCCGTGGTTATGGTATATCCCTCCAAATTTGCGACTGGGTGGGGGATTTCCTGTCAGAGAGGACACAGGTAATCGATGGTAAGGCATAGACTAAACCACAGGTGATATCGGGCGTTCCACAGGGTAGTGTTATTGGTCCTCTGCTGTTCCTTATTTACATAAACGATTTAGGGGAAAATCTTAGTAGCTCTCTTTGGTTGTTTGCAGATGACGCCGTCGTTACCGTCTAATAATATCATCTGAAGATCATAACCAACTGAGAACGACCTGAATAATATATCACTATGATGTAAAAATTGGCAATTGAGTGTAAATAATGAGAAGTGTGAAGTCGTCCACATGAGTACGAAAAGAAATCCGTTAAACTTTGTTTACAACATAAATCAATCAAATATGAAGGCCGTAAACTTCACAAAATACCTAGGAATTACTATTACTTCAGACCTAAACTGGAAAGAACACGTAGATAATATCGTGGGAAAGGCGAACCAGAGACTGCGTTTTATTGGCAGAACCCTTAAAAGATGCAACAGAACTACCAAAGAAACTACATACACTGCGCTTGTCCGTCCATTTTTGGAGTATTGCAGCCCAGTGTGGGATCCTTATCAGATGGGTTTGACGGAGGACATCGAAAGAGTCCAAAGAAGGGCAGCTCGTTTCGTATTGTCACGATACAGAGGAGACAGCGTTACGGAAATGATACAGGATCTGGGATGGGAATCATTACAACAACGGCGCTTATCGCTGCGGCGTGGGCTACTTACGAAACTACAATCGCCAACATTCTCCTCCGGATGCGAAAATATATTGTTGACTCCCACTTACATAGGTAGTAATGATCATCAGAATAAAATACGAGGAATCAGAGCTCAAACGGAGAGATTCAGATATGCTTTCTTCCCGCGCGCTATTCGAGAGTGGAATGGGAGATAAATAGTATAACGGTGGTTTGATGAACCCTCTGACAGGGACTTAAATGTGATTTACAGAGTACCCCATGTAGATGTAGATGAAGGCGTAACTCCATATTAGCCACATTTAAACAAATGTTTGCTATATTGGATGGTTACCCTCAGCTGCCTAACTACTTGTGCAGCCACGGAGTTTGCTAGTCGTACGCCGCGGCGTGGATCCCTTCACCTTGCCAGTGAAGTTCTATGGCTCGAGGACTTAACAATGCCAACTACTAAAAAAGAAAAAAAATAGTTGTTTTACTAAAAGTGTGCTATATGATGTTATCTGTTGTTAATTATGAATTGAGGAGAAGAGTTAAGGCAGAGGATCTGCTTATTGTGCAACACGGCGACAATAAACCACCAGACGAAAGAATCATGTGAAGCGTTTAACCTCGCAACGTGTCCGAACGATATTGGTACTACACTATTAAGTAGGCTTCGCAGCGGCGGAATGTTATACATTCCACAAGGCCTGCACACAATAGATAGGTGCTAGGAAGTAGGATGTGCTGGCTGCTAGGTGGCATTGAAGATACAGCATTCTGTAAACGCTGCTTTTATTATTTACACGTAATTCATACATATCTTTTAAGTGATAACTTCTCGAAGTAGTTCGTGGCAAGATACTTGACCTAGTCGAATCTATCTAACAGGGCAATGTCTGTTACTACTTAGTTCGAAGATTGAATATTGTCTCTTTCTAGCTACACTACTGGCCATTAAAATTGCTACACCAAGAAGAAATGTAGATGATAAACGTGTATTCATTGGACAAATACATTACACTAGAAATAACGTGTGATTACATTTTCACGCAATTTGGGTGCATAGATCCTGAGAAATCAGTACCCAAAACAACCACCTATGGCCTTGATACGCCTGGGCATTGAGGCAAACAGAGCTTGGATGGCGTATACACATACAGATGTCCATGTAGCCTCAACACGAAACCATAGTTGATCAAGAGTAGTGACTGGCGTATTGTGACGATCCAGTTGCACGGCCACCATTGACCATGAGCTCTAACATGGAAATTAAGCGTTTCCGGACACACGTCCGCATTACATATTTTCTTTCTTTGTGTGTGAGGAATATTTCCGAACGTTTGGCCGTACCTTTTTGTAACACCCTGTATATTTCGCGGAAATAAGCTGAACATATACAGCTGTATTTTAGATGCCTACAGGTTGTCTCCCTAAATTGCACCCTCCTTCGTACGAATGCTGACGCTTCCATTGAACGATACGCAGCTAAATTCCGGTTTCGATGTCACACGTGATACATTTGTAACCTGCTCAATCCGATATTCCTGCGACTGCACGAGCTCTCCCCTCAGCCTCCCCTCCACGCTACCCTTGCATGTGCGCGCTTGCACCCTCAGAAGCGATTCTAGTGTGGTGTACCGATGCTAAGCTGAGGAACTGCCTGACTTCTGCTAGCATCTTACAGAACGACGAGGAGGAAGTAGGACAGTGGTTTAGAGGGGGCTTCCTCTCTGTCACATATACAGAGAAGCAGCCCCCCCTAAACCACTGTCCTATGCTCCCCTTGTAGTTCTGTAAGATGCTAGCAGGTGTCAGGCTGTTCCCTGGCTTAGTACCGGTAGACAACACTAGAGGCGCTTCTGAGAGTGCCTCTCGCACGTCAGAGGATAGCGTAGAGGGGAGGCTGAGGGGAGAGATCGTGCCGCCTGCCACGAGGCCACGGCTGTGTCCGCTTGCAGCATTTGAGGGGAAGTGGTGGTGGGGATGACCGCTACCTGCCGCCTGCTGTGGCCAGTTTAACCCTTTCCTGCCCGACGAGACTTAAAAGTCCCTGCTCTTTTACAGCATCATAAAACAAAGTGGAAAATGATATCTGACTCGTGTTACTGACGGGACATTAGGGTCCCTCTGATGTATCATTTGAAACTCTCGCTGGCCGAGATTGTTCAGTATTACTGCTCAGAGACAGCATTAAATAATCGACTGTTTGACGTCTGTGTGCACGACTTTCTTAGGAGAGTTTTGTTGTGACAAAAAGATGCTGTTGTGTGTTCTCACGTTGGTGATTTAGTTTCGTATTGTTTTAGTTAATGGAAACTAATATTATTAATGGAATAGAGCAGCTCTTATTTATGTGGCGTTCAAAACTGCGTCTGGATATTATTAGTACTGACAGTGTTTCAAATGGATTGTCTATGTTATTTTTGTAGTTGTTTTTGTTGCTAGGTACCAGTAATAAATGGTTCTAATTTTGTTTTCTTTTTTTTACGAATTACGAAATATGAATACGGTTCAGGGATCACTTCAGTTTGCTTTTCTTCCCCCGTCAGATCAATATCTAACATGACATATTGATATAAAAATTTTTGTTTGTTGCTGGTAAAACATTATGTTAACAGAGATAAGTATTTCATTATGGCTCCCAATTGCATTATGACCTCTTGGGCTTTGTAGTCCAAGATTTAATTTTTTTATTTTATAATTTTTGTGTCAAATAAGGAAAACAAAAAATGTGTGAATACACTAATGTGCTTTTATTCACCTCCGACCATAGTGGCTGTGCAGACCGTGACTGGAGCGCCTCAGTCTCCTCGGCCACTGCGGCCGACAGCTGAATATGAAGTTATATTCTCGAATATTTGGTAGCTTGGGCAGGAAAGGGTTAAAGGGCTGCTTCTGACCGAAGCGCCATCATGGGACATCTTACGGAACTGTTTCAGCCCTCCCCACCCTGCACCCCTAAGCATGGGACCGGGCCCTTACTGAGTTTCCCATCTGTATATATTTGTCTGTGTCTCTGTATAGTTTTTCTGTGGCAGAACGCCGCTTCTCCCTATGGAGAAGCTTACCGGCTCGGCGAAGAGTTGCTCGAGGCGCTATTGGGATGAGCATCCCTTCTTGATACATTCGTAAACTGCTCAATCCGATATTCCTGCGACTGCACGAACTCTCCCCTCAGCCTCCACTCCATGCTACCCTTGCATGTGCGCATTGCACTCTCAGAAGCGTCTGTGTGGTGTACTGGTACTAAGCTGGGGAATTGCCTGACTTCTGCTAGCATCTTACTGATCGATGAGGAGGGAGTAGGACAGTGGTTTAGAGGGGGCTTCCTCTCTGTCACATATACAGGGAAGCAGCCCCCCCTAAACGACTATCCTATGCTCCCCTTGTAGTTCTGTAAGATGCTAGTAGGTATCATGCGGTTCCTTGGCTTAGTACCGGTAGACAACACTAGAGACGCTTCTGAGGGTGCCTCTCGCACGTCAGAGGGTAGTGTCACAGACAAATATATACAGACGGGAAACCTCCGTAAGGGCCCGGTCCCACGCTCATGGGTGTGGGGAGGGAAGGTTCTGTAAGACGTCCCATGATGGCGCTGCGGTCAGAAGCAGCCCTTTAAACTGTCCAGAGCAGGCGGCAGGTAGCGGCTGCCCCCACCACCACCTCCCCTCAAACGCTGGCACGCCGGACACAGACATGGCCTCATGGCATGCGGCACGAGCTCTCCTCTCAGCCTCCCCTCTACGCTACCCTCAGAAGCGCCTCTAGTGTGGTCTACCGGTACTAAGCCGGGGAACCGCCTGACACCTGCTAGCATCTTACGGAACTACGAGGGGAGCGTAGGACAGTGGTTTAGAGGGGACTGCTTCTCTGTATACGTTACTCTGTGGTAGTGTAGAGGGGAGGCTGAGGGGAGAGATCGTCCCGCCTGCCACAAGGCCACGGCTTTGTCCGGTTTGCAGCGTTTGAGGGGAGGTGGTGGTGGTGGGGACGGCCGCTACCTGCCGCCTGCTGTGGCCAGTTTAAATGGCTGCTTCTGACCGCAGCGCCATCATGGAGCATCTTACGGAACTGCTTCAGCTCTCCCCACCCCGCACCCTTAAGCGTGGGACCGGGCCCTTACGGGGGTTTCCCGTCTTTATATATTTGTCTGTGTCTCTGTATAGTTTTTCTGTGGCAGAACGCTGGTCCTCTGTAAGGAGAAGCTTACCGGCTCGGCGAAGAGTTGCTCAGGGGCGCTGTTGGGGCGTGCATCCCTTCTTGGGGCTTAGTACCGGTAGACAACACTAGAAGCGCTTCTGAGGGTGCTTCTCGCACGTCAGAGGGTAGCGTAGAGGGGAGGCTGAGGGGAGAGATCGTGCCGCCTGCCTAAAGGCCACGGCTTTGTCCGGCTTGCAGCGTTTGAGGGGAGGTGGTGGTGGGGACAGCCGCTACCTGCCGCCTGCTCTGGCCAGTTTAAAGGGCTGCTTCTGACCGCAGCGCCATCATGGGACATCTTACGAAACTGCTTCAGCCCTCCCCACCCCCTCCCAGCCCTAAGGGTGGGACCGGGCCTTTACGGAGGTTTCCCATCTGTATATTTTTGTCTGTGACAGTGGTTTAGAGGGGGTAGAATGCCGGTCCTCCCTATGGAGAAGCTTACCGGCTCGGCGAAGAGTTGCTCGAGGCGCTGTTGGGGCGCGCACCCCTTCTTGGGGCGCACGAGCAGGTAGACGGTGCGCAGGCGCGGGCAGGAGCGCAGCAGCTTCTCGACGAGCAGCTTGCCCAGGAAGCCAGTGCCGCCCGTGACCAGCACGGCGGCGCCGCCCAGGAACTCCGCGATCTGCGACTCGCAGCCGCCCACACCCGCGTCCGCCTGCTGCGGCTCCTGCTGCTGCTGCAGCTGCGGATCTGGCTGCGGTTCCGGCTGCAGCACCTGCCCTTCCTCCGCAGAGATGTACATCGCGCTTCCTGCAGCCTGCACACAACGCAGCGCGCGCCAGACGATTAGCTCCAGCTGTCTTTCAATAAAAAGGTAGTTATCTAGAACTAACTTAACGTCTGTCAAATTTGGGTGTTCCCACATCCAGCCCCCGAATCCAGGTGATGGCGGTCATTTCCGACGACCAGTAGACGCCCCGGCGTCATGGTAGATGTGGCTGTCGTTGTTGTTATGGTCTTCAGTCCGGAGAATGGTTTGATGCAGCTCTCCACAATACCCTATCGTGAGCAAGCCTTTTTATCTCCTCATAAGAACGACAATCCACATCCACTTCAATCTGTTTACTATACGCTTCTCTTGGTCTCCCTCTGCGATTTTTACCCCACACACTTCCCTCCAATGCTAAATTTACGATTCCTCGATGTCTAAGAATGTGTCCTACCAAGGGTAGGGTATGCCAAAAGTTCCTTTTCTCACCAATTCTGTTCAGTACCTCTTCATTAGTTATGCGATCTACCCACCTAATCTTCAGCATTCTTCTGTAGCACCACATTTCAAAAGCCTCTATCCTCTTCCAGTCCGCACAGCTTATCATCCATGTTTCACTCCCATACAAGGGAACACTCCACACAAATGCCTTCAGAAAAGACTTCCTTACACTTACATTAATATTCGATGTTAGCAAATTTCTCTTTTTCAAAAACGCTTTTCTACCCATTGCTATTCTGCATTTTATATCCCATCATTTGTTATTTTACTGCCCAAGTAACAAAACTCATCTACCTCCTTTATTGCTTCGTTACCTAATCTAATTCCTTCAGCATCAACTGGTTTTTTTAGACTGCACTCCATTCCCCTAGTTTTGCTCTTGTTAATGTTCATCTTATAAGCACCTTTCAGCACACTGTCCATTCCGTTCAGTTGCTATTCCAGGTCCTTTGCTGTATCTGACAGAATTACTATGTCGTCGGCAAAACACAATGTTTTTAATTCTTCCCCATGAACTTTAATTCCTTCACCAATTTCCTCCTTGCTTTCCTTTATAGCTTGCTCAATGTACAAATTGAACGACATTGGAGAAAGGCTACAACTCTGTCTTACACCCTTCCCAACTGATGCTTCGCTTTCATGCCCTTCGAGTCTAATAACGGCGGTCTGGCTTTTGTACAAGTTGTAAATAACTCTCCTTTCCCTTTATTTTACCCCTGCTGACTTCAGAATTTGAAAGAGAATAAGCCAGCGTACCGCACGTATGAAAGTGGCTGTGGTAATTGAGTAGAATCCGTGTATATCATCGAATGTGGAGCACGAATCGAACTTGGGATATATATCGATCGCAATGCCGTTTCTTTCGATGTACACGGCTATGGTAATTTGGTAGAATCCGATCGATATATATCCAAAGTTCGATTCTTGCTCCACATTCGATATGACAAACGCGAAGCAGTTAATTTAAATTGTATTTTGATTGCGTTGAATTTGACATTTTCTTGTACTTTTACGACTCAGTATCCGGTTGCCATTTGAAATACCGAAAGAAATAACGGTAATTTACAAAAAATGTATATATCGAACTGCAATTGTAAACGATTTAGTGTTTCTGAAACGGAGATTCGGGCGCTGAGCGCCATCATGTACTAGAGGGCACTGAGGCGCTCCAGTCACGGTCTGCACGGCCACTACGGTCGGGGGTTCGAATCCCCCCTCGGGCATGGATATTTGTGCCGTCTTTAGTATAAGGTAGCTTATAAGTAGTTTGTAAGTTTAGGGACTGATGACCCCGTAGTTAAGTCCCATAAGCTTAACAAACATTTGAACAGTTGTACGTTAGATATATATCATTTCCGGCCGAGGGTCTTCGATTATTGGAAAGTACCTAAATATCGGCATAACAAGACAGGGGTAGGAAGGAAGGAAACTTGGAGTTTAACGTCCCGTCGACAGCGTGGTCATTAGAGACGGAGCTTACGCTCGGAAGGTTTGGGTCAGGATGTGGAAGGAAATCGGCCGTGCCCTTTCAAAGGAACCATCCCGGCATCTGCCTGGAGTGATTTAGGGAAATCACGGAAAACCTAAATCAGGATGGTCGGAGGTGGAATTGAACCACCATCCTTCCGAATACGAGTCCAGTGTGAAGACAGGGGTACCACTAGTCATCTTTAACCCATGATGTAATCACAATCTCGGAAAACACTTATACGGAATAATATCTAAATACTTAGGTATTGTAGATAATAAATAATCTGTGGTTATCCTCGTAAATTACATATCACAACGGAATGCACCATCCATGACATACCATCGTCTACAACTCAGCCAAAACATAATTACTCACGCCATCTACAAATACGCACGTACACAACAGCATGTCAATGCCACGGGTCAAATCTAACTGGTGATTTCCCAGTCTTCAGATAAGCCTACATTTCATACAATCATCACGTCAAAAAACCACATCGTAATTAGCTATATAAATCAGCTGTTCCGCCATGTCAGTTTTCCGTCATTGGTACCGATGCGAGAGTCGAACGTTCGATATCTATCGATCTCAATGCGGTTTCCTTCGATGTACACGGATTCTACCAAATTACCGTGGCTGTCAACAATGGGTGAAGTTAGTCATTGTTCATGTCCCCTACGAGGGTGGCTCCAAAAGAAATACACATTATTTTTTAAAAATACAGTTTTTATTCTACATGTTTGGAATTTTTACAGTGTGTAGGTACATCCTTTAGGAACAATATTTTTATTTCTCCACAAAAACCCCATCCCTCTCAACTGCATTACGCTATCTTGTCTGGAGTGTGTACAGTGCGAGGCTGCCGCTACAAGGACAATTCTCAATATGTCCGTGCCCACTTTCATCACGTAACTTGCTTGCCCACCGACTAACTGTACTGCGATCGACAGCAGCATCTCCATACACCTTTTTCAACCTCTTTTGGGTGTTTCACACTGTATCGTTCTCACACCACAGGAATTCATTGACAGCACGTTGCTTCTGAGGAACGTCAAGCCATCTTGAAGACATGCTGTGACTTCGCCACTCACGGGCACAGATTCAACTAAGTTTGAAAACAAGCGGGAAAGATGTATTAAGAAATAGTGTGCATTTCTTTTGGATTGACCCTCGTATATATGAGAGAGAGAGAGAGAGAGAGAGAGAGAGAGAGAGAGAGAGAGAGAGAGAGAGAGAAAGAGATTCGTTTAGTGTCGGGGTCTCTGTAATATATTGATTTTACGGTTGGAATTGTTGAGAGGCTGTGTGAGCCACAGAGACACACTCCAGGCTGAGAAATAGAGACCATCGCAGATAACAGGCTAAAACAGACACATATATCTTACGGGATGTACGCACTAAGAAATCTCCTAGCGAACTGCTGATGCCCTCAGCCACCGTCCCAGGGTGGAGGTTACCTTTCGGAGAAGATGGGTGTAACTTCATATAGCGTCTAGACGCTGTTGTAAGACGTTACATTAGTACTTGGTGGCTAACAGGCACGTTTTAATGTACGTAGCAAAGTTGATACCAGTCACTTGGGAACAGCAACGTCAGTGCTTTCACGAGGCTAGAGTGAGAGGGTAAAGAAGAAAAACTGCAAGTTAGCAGTTACCCTGAGGCGTGGCTTAAGGCGGAGCCTAAGGCGTGGCCAACTGACGTAAAACATTGTTGTTGTTGCCCATATTGGGTAGCGTCGTGACGTTTTACTTTCAGCTGAACGATGTTGCTACCAAGTATGGATTTTGTTAGTGTAGAAACAGGCCATCTCCCCACCCGGGGAATGGCAGAAAGGACAGGGCTGAAACGTGGTTCGCTAGAGGACTCAGAGAGAGGGCAAGCCATAATTTAGATTGGTTGAACCAAGCAGCGGCCAATAGGAAGTTGTTAACTGTCGGAAAGTGGGGAAAAGAGGTGCGCCCACACCGGCCGTTAAAACCCCCGCTTTTTGGATCAAGAAGGGAGTTCTCAGTTAGACGAGTCGGGCGCCAGCCCGTGACTATCGCCGTCGGCCTCGGGGTGTTCCATGACAGTCTGTTTCTCGCGGGGAGTGCGTCTGTCTAGGGGATGCTGCTAGGGAATGTAATTACTGGTATCTGTTGTGGCAAATGATTTATACTTCTTGTTTTTTTAAATAACTAACCCCAGTGTAGTAGACTTAGTATGGGATGCAATAAATTCAATGCAAGGTACCTAGGAGTTCCATAAAGTTTCCTAAACAAGTATCCTCTCGAGTCCCGAAATCCGCATCTCTAGTAGATGCCTGTACTGTCTCTTTGCAATCACTCCTTTCCGCTCGGGATATGCAGACTGACCTTGCTACCTCTTCCGTCTTTCCTATGTAGGACACGACATCTCGGATTAGCTCATAGGTCTTGGTACTGAGATCCACGGCCATGCTGTCTTGTGCAGCACACTCTCACTTACACTTTGTGATCCGGGGTTCCTTCCTCAGCACCATAGGCACACGCTGGCGTCGCCTGTTTCCTGAACCGTCATACATACCATGACCAGTGAGAAAGTGTAACATTCTCTGGACGGCTGGAAGTGAGACATCCTACGTCTTTCTCAGTCATGCGTCCTCTTGCCAGTTTCTTCAGCATCCCATGACTCTTTCCACAGCTGTATCCCCTTCCTTTTGATTCTGGATTCTGTGTCAGATGGTGCTCCGAGAATTTCCTCCACTTTGCCCTAGTGTCCATTTTTTTTTTTTTTTTTTTTTTTTTTTTTTTTTTTTTTTTTTTTTTGCCCAGAACGGAGCTCCCTGCTCCCTCACCTTGATGTCATCAACACCAAGAGAACCTCGCCAGGAGTGGTCCTCTACGCTCCCACCGAGTGATGGGGCATGTGTTGTTTTGCCCTTCTCGCGGTCTTGGCAGGCAGCACCCTCAGAGCCTGTGGGCCCACAATGGAGATCCATAGACCACGATAGACTGTATGTTTTTGTGGTAGAGTCTGATGAGATCGGCCGGTGGGATTCCTGGCCAATTGGTCTTCAGGAGTAGATAAATAGATTTTCGTGGTGCAATTTGTCGCTTAGTTCTGATAGGATCCGCAATACTCTTTCAATTTGTGGCTCAATGTCTTCACGGCTTCAACCAACCATGAGGAGGAGGTCATCTTGCGTAGGCTATCACCTCTAGTATGTCTGGGTGTTGCTTTAGATCTCCAAGGAGAGGCTCCATATGCACATTCCTTAGGGTAAAACAAAATTAGGGATAACCTTTGTGGGGGGGCTGCAGTGACATATTGGCCTGCCGAGTGCCAACCAAAATTGTAGGTTTGTATCCATGCTGGCACAACTTGTAACGCTGCAGCATGTAGTATACTAGGATAAGTAGCTAACAGTAGTTGGTAGATTAATAATTTCAATAGTTGGCCAGTGAATTCCAGTATATATAAATAAGTCACAAACATTATTGTAGACTACTAGGACCCATTTAGGCTTAGCTGATGGGTTATGTTGTGTGAGATTAAAATAACAAAACAATTAAAAGTGAAATAAAAATGAAAAAATAAATAAATAAAATAAAATAAACTCTGCTACTAGTCACATTAAAGATCATATTATTTATTTACGAAAAGACCGGTTTTAGGCTTGTGCCCATCTTCAGATGCTTAAACCATTCAGAATTTTACATGTGTAGTATGTTGGTGGACTTCACTGTTTGAAAACAAATTATTTTGTATTAATAATAGCGAAACCAACTGCAGGTGTTGAGATAACACAAACAAAAACACTGTTACTTACATTTAATATTGTGTCCAAAATGCGATTTCCATGTAACGCACGTTTTACACAGGTTTGCGAACAGACTTTCCTTTGATAACCTCCTTACTCTTATCTCTAATCTGCTTGCCATTTTTTTAGTACAATTTATGATCATCACTGCACTGAAATGTGAACTCACACCATATACTTTGTTTACATTTGGACACAGAGTTTCTGGCCAAAGAAGCACAAAGATGTTACAACACAGGTTTTACAAGATATAAATTACAAAGGCATTACATGTATAAAGGGACTGAAAAGTATTACGACGTATGAAAATGAAAATTTTTACCTAATCGTGGAACCACACTGTCCTTTATAAAACATAAAATAGTCACAAGTGAAGTGTATTACATTATTTAGCCAGTGTAAAAAATGTGGGTTTAACTGAAATGTGGGTTATTTAGATATGTTGATTTTCATGAGTGTTTAGATATATTATTTTGTATTGTGAAGAGTTTTTGAGACAGCTGAATTACTATTTACTTTTAAATATTTTATTGAATATGTTTAGAAACTGCTTATTTGCTAGGTCAGTTTGTTCATTTAGAATGAATAAATTTCCAATTCTTCAAGACGGTTCATTTTCTTTCCTTTGTTGACATTGTGTAGTATCTGAATATTGTCTGTAATCGATGTGACTGAGTGACCATGATCTTTAATATGTGATGCAAAAGTTGATGTATCATAATTATTTAGCCGGAAAGCATTCATATGTTCCCGATATCTTATTGTGAAGCTTCGCCCTGTCTGCCCTATATAGTATTGTGGCTATTTATGTTATTGGTATGAATGATGTTGAAACACATCCATCATGAATATTACGCATTTAATCCGAAGATTGGTTGGAACATTTCACTTAGAATCCACTTAGATTATTTTCTGAGGGTCTCACATGCAAATTTCGAATATTTGTCGTCTGTTGTACAAATATTACATATCATTACAGAGAAATACTGCCATCTTATGAGGAGGGTTTAACGTTCCGCCGATAACTTGGTCATTAGAGACGGAACTAAAGCTCTGAATTTTGAGCAATTCGCTATTCTCTAATAGCGCGCGGGGGAAAGGAACACCTAAATCCTTCCGTTTTAGATCTGAATTCTCTTATTTTATTAAGACGATCATGTCTCCCTTTGTAGGTGGGTGCCAACAAAATATACTCGCATTCGGAAGAGAAATATGGTGACAGGAATTTTGCAAATAAATCTCGCCGCGAGAAATAACGCCTTTCATTTAATGATTTCCACCCCAACTGCACCATTTCTGTGACACTCTCCGCTATATCGCGATAATACAAAACGTGCTGCCCTTCTCTGAACTTTCTCCACATCATCCGCCAGTCCCAACTTCGTGAGAATCCACACCGGAAAGCAATACTCTAAAATAGAATGCACAAGGGTAGTGTAGGCAGTTTATTTAGTAGAACTGTTGCATCTTCTAAGTCTTCTGCCAACCAAACGTAGTCTTTGGTTCGCCTTCCCTATAATATATTCTGTGTATTCTTTCCCAATTAAGTTGCTCGTAGCTGTAATTCCTAGGTATTTTGTTGAATTTACAGCCAGTAGATTTAACGAATTTATCCTGTAAATAAACTTCAAAGAACTTCTTTTAGTGCTAATATGGATAACTTCATACTTTTCATTGTTAAGTTGGCATAAAAATTGTGTATAAAATCACAAGTGCAACATAGCACTTAGTCACTATATAAAAAAAATACACAAGTTAAAAACATGACAGCTTACAAAATTTGTAAGCTGTCATGTTTTTAACTTATATATTTTTTTATATAGTGGCTAAGTGCAATGTTGCACTTGTTATTTTATACCCAATTTGTTTAACAAGATGACCAGATTATATGTGACCAGATGATGGTGACACAGTGCACCGAAACCGGTAGTCATTTAATAAATTGTTAATGCGCGATATTGGCTTGTAATTTTGAAAACAATTCGATCGCCTCCAGATCAGACTATGTCAGGTAATCTTAACTGGTTTTTTTGTCCGCAATTAATTGAATACATATTTAGTGTTTGGAACTAGAAGAGAAGAAAAAAATTAATGTAAACTGCGACTTTACTGTTGATGGACTGAAATAAATTTTTCTGAGACTACACTTAATGGCATTGCCGAGGTGGGGTGGCTTGCGTGCCTCAACAATGCAGATAGACGTAGCGTAGGTGCAACCACAGCGGAGAGGTATATGTGGAGAGGCCAGACAAACGTGTGGTTCCTGAAAAGGGGCAGCAGCCTTTTCAATAGTTGACTGAGCTGGCCTTGTAACATCAGCTAATGTGGCTTTGCCACACAATTACTGCGAACGGCTGAAAGCAAGGGGAAACTACAGCCGTTACTTTTCCCGAGGACATGCAGCTCTACTGTATTAAGGCATTTGTGTGGAGTGTTGCTTTGTACGGGAGTGAAACATGAACGATAAGCAGTGCGGACAGGAAGAGAATAGAGGCTTTTGAAATGTGGTGCTACAGAAGAATACTGAAGATTAGGTGGGTAGATCGCATAACTAATGAAGAGGTACTGAACAGAATTGGTGAGAAAAGGAATTTTTGGCATACCCTGACTAAAAGAAGGGATCGCTTGGTAGGACACATTCTTAGACATCGAGGAATCGTAAATTTAGCATTGGAGGGAAGTGTGTGGGGTAAAAATCGCAGAGGGAGACCAAGAGACGCGTATAGTAAGCAGATTCAAGTGGATGTGGGTTGCCGTTCTTATGAGGAGATGAAAAGGCTTGCTCAGGATAGAGTAGGGTGGAGACCTGCATCAAACCAGTCTCCGGACTGAAGACCATAACAACAACAACAAAATATTTTGCCGCAAAACGAATGGATATAACCTAATATCTTACCTTGGTGCCACGGGGGGCACCTCACAAAGACATTTTAATTTTATTATTTTTTATTGTTTTTTTTTTTTAAAACAGGTCGACACCAGAAATTTGAAATAGTACACATGTAATAAATCACAAAGTAACTGTAATTTGCGAAGCACAAGTGAACGTGACAATGGGTCGCCAGCATGATGCCGCCACTGAGAACGTGTGCTGCCGCGGTGGAGCAGCCGAGCGGTCTAAGGCACCTCGCTGCGGAGGTTCGAGTTCTCCCTGGGGCATAATTGTTAAAGTAGATTCCGCGATTATATTTTTTGGACAAGGAATTGATGGTACCGAATTTTTGAATCTGAAATAATTTAGTTAAAGTACAGCACAAAATGAACATTAAAGCAAATTAACCGCGGGTTGAATGTTAAAGTCGGGCACCATACAAGCAACAGCACGTTATAAGACTTACGGAAAGCATCTAGCTGGATTCTGCGCTTCGTATTGTAGAAGCTGGAAATGATAACTTTTACTTATTTAATATATGTGAACTTTGGAGATACTTTCCGTAGGAGATCAATGTTTAGACTGTTCACTTCGCTTTTGATTGTTGTGTGACCGTGGGTGGAACATGAAGTTACTGGTAATGATAAAATAATTAAAAAGAAAAAAAAGGATCGGACTTTGTGAAATTACTAAAGAAATGGCTACAGGTTCTAAAATCAAGCAAAGTATTGTATAAGGATGATTGATTGAAATTTTGGCAGACAATGCGAAGCGATTGTAATGGCGTCAGAACATTAAACTTTTACGGAGGTGAAGGAGCTGAAAACGTTAAGAAATAAAATATTTGACGTGGAGGAGTTTGATTTAAATGAAAACCAAGGAGAGGGAATGCTTTTAAATTTAAATAATATATTTTCAGCAACAGCTTGCATTATTCTTACTTACATGTGTGGATACAGGTATGAAAGACGTGTTGTCACATCAGATACAGACCAGAGAGTGAGTAAAACTACTATCACGGTTCCGTCTTCTCGCTTGTTCGTAAGTACAAGTGACGAACGAAATTAAATAAGTTGCATTGCGAGTCAGAGGGAATCGGAGGCGATAAGCATCGCTGATCAAAGATAAAAAAAAAAAAAATAAAAAAAAAAAATGTATCGTTACAAGTTATAACATCGGCGAGCTTCTTTCTGATACCGAATGATAAGAACCCTTTACAATAAATAAATTCAGTAGGCCTTATTTTTTAAAAAGGGACGCCCCCCAGAGCCAAATCCTGGCTGCGCCACAGATAATCATAAACTCTTCTTTAGCCCTTCCATATGAAGTGATTCCGTTTGAAATCACCTAGGGGAGACCGGGGCACATTTTCCATACGGGCAAGTTTTCCAAATCCGTTTATTTTCGAAACAAACCGCTAGATGTTACCACCGACGATACTGTAGGAACTAGCAACAAAGCATGCTTCATTTACGAAAGTTTCAGTGTTGTACCAACAGTCACAACGTCGGCAGGGCTGTTTTCGTCAATTTTGCAAATGTGAGTAAACTTTCACGTTTTTATTGAAACTTAAAATAAACATTCTAGCACTAAACTTATTATTTTGACATTGCACACACTAAAAGTGGGTTTCTTTCTTCACGTAACTGCGCATTTGTTTTGTAAATAGCTTACACTGTTACTCATGGACGTATTGTTATAGTTCCGAACATGGCGACGGGGCACGTTTTCCGAATGCATATGGGGCACATATTCCTTATTGTTTTCAGTCTTATGCCAAGTCTTAAGCAAATGAAAAGTGGGTACAGTGCACTAAATGCAAGAAACGGACGCATGGAGACTGTACGAAAGGGAATGTTCCATTTTTTGTTTGCTTACATTGTGATTCAGATAATCAGTATAAGTATTGTCAAAATGTCTGTATTTGTAAAATATTTAAGTCACATATTTTGTAAAACCATTAAATAGCATTTGTTTTTATTTAATGTGGTTATTTTTACTATCCTCTTTTGTAATGTGTTGTAAATTCATGATAAAAATACGTATTCAGTGAAATCAAGATAATTATCTCCTGTTTTAACACTGAAAGTATAATTGGAATATTTGCCCCTGTACATTTTAAGTAAGCTGGAAAACTTGCCCCGCATACGGGACAAATTTTCCAACGCAACATGGTCAGACATAACCATTTGCTACCAAGAATGATATTTACTATTTTCAAAAATATCTGTACAAGACTGTAAATAAAGGTGTAGGAAATATAATGATCCGCTGTTTACCGCAAAATCGATAAAAATAAGAAGTACAAAAATAAAAATATAAAATGGTGGAAAACGTGCCCCGGTCTCCCCTACAATTTTCTCATTTCGTGACGTAATGACAGTAGTTACCTGTAGTATCCAGTTGGTACCGCTTTCTAGGGCTGCCTCTTGAACCACTTCGAAACCTTGACATATTAGAAACTATTCTGACCAGTAGAGAAGCAAGTTTTGTTTTCTGTACGCGATCGTCTGTGTTCTCAAATTGTGGCTGTATTCATCTGTATTTTATGTATGTAGTAGATACAGAATTCTGTGCTGTTTACTTAACACTATTGTAGTAATAACTGGGATAACGCATTTCTCTCCGCGAATATTATAGTGGTTTCGTTTGAAACTACAGTTCCTGTAAGGAGCAGGGTGAGAGATATGACAATTTATGTTTCCAGTTTCACACCATGCATTCTTTCAGACTAAAGGATCAAATGTTCAAATGTTCGTAAATCTATCGGACCAAACTGCGTGGTCATCAGTCCGTATCTTACAAACCACTTAAACCGAGGTAAACTAACCTACGGACAAACACACACACCCATGCCCCAGGGAGGACTCGAACCTCCACAGCGAGCAACCGCGCGCTCCGTAGCGAGGTGCTTTAGACCCCTCGGCTACTCCACCGCGGCACTAAAGGATCAGGAAATCTGGAGTGCCTTGCTGCAGGTATTACTTCTGATCGCAGATATTTGTCTCAGTGAGAGCCACCTGTAAATGTTCGAATGGAAGGCGCGTATAGCAGCTTCTCATTTTAAGAGAAGCTAAAAAATAATGAACTTTTAGCCCGTGGAATAACTAGATCACACGGAAAAATACTTGCAGATAAGGTTTTTTTTTTTTTTTTTTTTTTTTTTTTTTTTTTTTTTTTTTTTTTTTTTTATGGGACTTAACTACGAGGTCATCAGTCCCTAAACTTACAAACTACTTAAGAACTACTTACGAACTAGGACGGCACAAATATCCATGCCCGAGGGGGGATTCGAATCCCCGACCGTAGTGGCCGTGCAGACCGTGACTGGAGCGCCTCAGTCCCCTCGGCCACCGCGGCCGGCTAAGGAATTCTAAGAGGAGATTTTGACTTGTAGTGCGTTCTGGCGGCACTGCCTTTATCAAATTGTAGGATAAACCTGCAGCAATGTTGCTGTCCACAACTGATTAACTTGTATTTGTTGACGTCATCGGCAAAGAAAAGGATGGGACAATTACAAAAGTACCTTGCGCAAATGTAGTGAAATCATATAAAATAATACGGGATGGTTCAATACGGCTGATACGATGAACATTTCTTCCAAGAGACATGAAGTCAAGATTATTTTGGTATATAGTGGACACTGCTTTTGAAAATGCATTTAGTTTGTTTCGATTATATAACAGACAAATTAAAGCTAAAAGATTTGTGTTGAAAACTGTTTGTAAATCTATTCTACCCAACTGCTTTGGTCATTAGTACCAAGGCTTACGAACTATTTAAACTAACTTACACCAAGGACATATCACGCAACTATGCCCGAGGGAGGACAGTACCTTCTATCGGGAACTAGAGAAACAATTGCTCTACCCACTTCAACATTAGAGCTAGGAAACAGAAGACGAATTCATTTTCCCTGTTAGTTGCTTGACTGCCAAACAAGCCATCTGACAGTCGAGTTTTTCGCCATGTTTGGTTTTATTGATCAAATGTTCAAATGTTTGTAATCTTATGGGACCAAACTACATTGGTCTTTTATTGATCAGTACATATCAAATTCGATTATTGGACTTGAGTCTTTTGCGGAATCCTAGGGTTTGGAAACCGCTGCTCCAGACCTACAAACTAAATAAACTGACTTATGTTAAGGACAACATACACACGAGAGACGACTCGAACCTCCGACGGGAGTGACTGCGCGATCCTCACATGAAGCCTCAGACCATACGGCCAGTACCGCGCGGCTGACATTATTTTTTCATGGTCATCCTGTATCACTTTTTAAACTCTGTGTTTGTTTCATAACTAGTTGCAGAAGAATACCAACTGTTGTGGTAGATCAGGTTTTGAAATCGTGATCAAGGCCGTGAGGACCGGTTTACACAGGCAACGTTCTTTTGCCCGGTGACTGGTGACTTGCTTGGCCACTTATTACTCGTGCTGATTCCCTGATTCCGTTTCCAGCAGTGGTCACGGAAAAAAGCGGTCGTGCCGTAAACGCGCTCGATGCGAAGGCCGATCGCACATGTGACAGAGAAGACAACTGGTTCGTACGCTTCTATCACGCCGGTGCATTTACCATTACAAGCTCCAGTCTTTTGTGCACCAGCAGCCCACTCCGGCATTTAACAAAACAATGGACAATATAAAGGGTGTTACAAAAAGGTAAGGCCAAACTTTGAGGAAACATTCCTCACACACAAAGAAATAAAACATGTTATGTGGACATGTGTCCGGGAACGCTTAATTTCCACGTTAGTGCTCATTTTAGTATTTCGTATTACGACGGATGAGGCATCATTCCAACGTGATCAAATTGTAAGTTTTCACAATCAACATGTGTAGGCTGACGAGAATCCACACGCAATTGTGCAATCACGTCATCAACACAGATTTTTCTGTTAACGCTACAGGTTAGTCTGAATTGAATTTTTCTTAAAATCGGATGACGAGTATTTCGTAGAGCCGCCAAGTCCGCATGAACAGAACTGCGCGGAATTCCCGCATCTGTACGTCAGATATAACACCCCTTTATCTCGAGAACGAAGAGAGTTATCGTTCTGCTCTGAAGCTTAAATAAAATTTCGATATCTTACCTACATTTTGTTCGCAGCTTTGTATGCTAAAGTCGACCAAACGCAAAATCTACGCAATGTGATTTTTCCTCTGCTAACTATTCAAAAGCTTTAGTTTACTTACTTTGATATACTGCAGTAACGATATGCAATAACGAATAGAACGTCAAATCATTATCAAGCGAAAATATCACACTGAAAGATATGAAAAAATTGTGTGCGGCCATTCCCTGTCGGTGGTTTGAGTCCTCCCTCGGCACGCACACAGACACACACACACACACACACACACACACACACACGTTACAAAAAGGTACGGCCAAACTTTCAGGAAACATTCCTCACACACAAAGAAAGAAAATATGTTATGTGGACATGTGTCCGGAAACGCTTAATTTCCATGTTAGAGCTAATTTTATTACTTCTCTTCAAATCACATTAATCATGGAATGGAAATACACAGAAACAGAACGTACCAGCGTGACTTCAAACACTTTGTTACAGGAAATATTCAAAATGTCCTCCGTTAGCGAGGATACATGCATCCACCGTCTGTCGCATGGAATTCCTGATGCGCTGATGCAGCCCTGGAGAATGGCGTATTGTATCACAGCCGTCCACAATACGAGCAGAAAGAGTGTCTACATTTGGTACCGGGGTTGCGTAGACAAGATCTTTGAAATGCCCCCATAAATGAAAGTCAAGAGGGTTGAGGTCAGGAGAGCGTGGAGGCCATGGAATTGGTCCGCCTCTACCAATCCATCGGTCACCAAATCTGTTGTTGAGAAGCGTACGAACACGTCGACTGAAATGTGCAGGAGCTCCATCGTGCATGAACCACATGTTGTGTCGTACATGTCGTACATGTTCTAGCAGCACAGGTAGAGTATCCCATATGAAATCATGATAACGTGCTCCAATGTGCATAGGTGGAAGAACATGAGGTCCAATCAAGATATCACCAACAATTCCTGCCCAGACGTTCACAGAAAATCTGTGTTGGTGACGTGTCTGCACAATTGCGTGCGGATTCTCGTCAGCCCACACATGTTCATTGTAAAAATTTACAATTTGATCACGTTGTAATTAAGCCTCATCCGTCGCATGTCAACACAAGCACGGAAGTCAACATTACCTTCCTTCAATTGAGCCAAATGGTTGTGAATCGAGGAATTACAGTACATACTAACGAAACAATGGGGTATTTTGAGAATTGTCTGCATGAATTATTTCAATTTACATTTAAAGTGAAATACTAAAATGCGCTCTAACATGGAAATTAAGCGTTTCCGGACACATGTCCACATAACATGTTTTCATTCTTTGTGTGTGAGGAATGTTTCCTGAAAGTTTGGCCGTACCTTTTTGTAATACCCTGTATAAAGCGTGTTAAAAACACTTTCATTTTTTTTACAAAGTTTCTTACTCCAAAGCAGGATAAATGGTTTGGATGTATCATGGACTGAGAACGTTTAGCCGGCCGCGGTGGCCGAGGGGACTGAGGCGCTTCAGTCACGGTCAGCTCGGCCACTACGGTCGGGGGTTCGAATCCCCCCTCGGGCATGGATATTTGTGCCGTCCTAGTTTGTAAGTAGTTGATAAGTAGTTTGTAAGTTTAGGGACTGATGACCCCGTAGTTAAGTCCTATAAGCTTAACGAACATTTGAACATTTGAATCAGTCACGGTCTACACGGCCACTACGAATCCCCCTCGGGCATGGATATTTGTGCCGTCCTAGTTCGTAAGTAGTTCATAAGTAGTTTGTAAGTTTAGGGACTGATGACCCCGTAGTTAAGTTCCATAAGATTTACAAACATTTGAACATTTTTGAGAACGTTTACAAGTTATTACTGAAGACAGCGTTATGTTGTCTGGGAGATTTCATGACATTAGTCATTCAACATCAGCTTAAGATTAGTGTGTGAGGTCGTAATGTGTATCACCATCTAGTTACTCCAAAACTAATTGCAGTTACTAATTACAGCGACGTAATCAGGAATCATCATAGGATATACCTTGCATAATGGTTTACATAGCAAACTATCCGGCTGCAGAAACTTGTTGCTGACACGTCTTTTAGGCTGCGAAACCATTAGAAATCGTAAGAGATTATTTGAACACAGTACATTAATATAGGCGAAGTGTAACGACCGTGTTATTAAAGCCCTGCATATGGAATGTATGCGACAACATTTTATGTGTGGATTGCCGACAATCGCGTCTTAACATTGGTCATTTACACGCACATGATATTCGACAGCCATTCCATTAATGAGAAATTTGTAGAAAGAGCTAGCCACTATGGGCTACACGCCTGCATGGAGCATCAGGTGCCTCCGTGTAACCTATAGTGGCTAACTCTTTCTAAACATTTCTTTTTAAATTTTGTGACGTAAGCTTTACAGCTGATTTGTAACTTCTATTATGTGGCTTTTTTTTAACTAATAATTTCTGATGAAGGCAATCATAGTTGTTGTGGAAACCAGGTTAAATAATTTTAATTTTGCTACCGTGAGCTGCATTTTTATCCTTTGAATCAGTGTTGTATCCATAACATCTACTCTTTATACGTGATACAAAATACGAAGAACAAGAAGTACATATGAGCACTGACAGTGGCGTAACTAGGACTTGGCTTTGCGGGGGGGGGGGGGGGGGGGGATAGATTTGCTTGACGAGCAAAATTTTAGTCAGTTCCCAGACAGACTACCAACTACCACTCCCGCTGAAGAAACTAATTGACTCCCATCCAAAGAAAGCTAATGGTAAAACACCCCAAGTTTCCAATCTTTACCTTTACCATATTGCTGTTATACGATTTCTCCTTTTTTTCTTTCTTTCTTTCTTTCTTTTTTTCCCTTTGTCTTTTCGGGTTCTGGGGGGTTCTATCCCTCTCATACCCCCATAGTTACGCTACTGAGTGCTGAAATAATATACGAGGGTTACTCCAAAAGTAAAGTCCGATTCGCCGTAAATATTTGAAAGCGGCGCCGACTCCTGGCATACCTCGAGCATTAAAAGGTGCCAGTATCGTTGTTACTGTTACTGTGTGCTGTTGATAGTGGCAGTTCACAATGTTTTAGACAATCAATCAGCCCGCCGATTGTGAAATAAGGGCAGTGATGCGGTTTCAGTCTGCAAGAACCATTTCAGCGGCAGAAATTCATCGGCAGATTACTGATGTGTTCTGTCTTAACATAATGAGTGACAGTAAAGTGCGCAAGTGGGTGCGATCTTTTAACCGTTTCACTCCGGCGCCGTGCTTGTTGCGCCGTGCGCTGTGGACTCTGTCCTGTTTTCACACTCTCAGTGTTATCGCAATTATTGGACTTTATATTATATATTTATTAGGGAAAATTCATTTGGAATAGAAACTGTTTTCTTCCTTCTTTCAGATATTTCGCGTAATTTTTTCGTAAATTCAAAAAGATCGAAGTTTTGGATTTAGCTCTGGTGGGATGTGTCATTATTATAAACGCATATTTCACCTGTTAAATAATTTTTTTTACAGTTGCTTTACGTTACATTTCAGTAGCATTACATTACGATGTATGACGCGAGGCGGAACTGCTACAGCAGTCCACCGGCTGGGCGGCACAGGCAGCACTCGACTGCTGCAGCAGTCCACCGGCTGTGGAGCACAATCGTTCCCGACTTCTGCAGAAGTTCACCGTAGCGAAAGGGCTAATGAAAGACGGGGAAATGTCACGATGCACCACGCCCCGGCAGACCATCCGTGTTTTCACACGAGTTGGTTCAGGTTTAGAAGTGCATTTCCCGAATGTGTGTAGAACAAAGTTGTTCAGAATTGTGTCTGAACATTTGAATTTTCTAAAATTGTGCGTCCGTTGGGTTCCATGGCTGCTTACCAAGACCCATAAAATACAAAAGCTTGTTGAACGATATGACAAATAATGATAAATCGGAAGCATAGAATTAAAATTTGTGACGTCGAGGGAAATCGTACTTAAACTATTAGAAGGCGCCTTGATGGTCTAACGGTCAGGGGCGAAATTGAACCGGCACAAATCAGGAATTATGAAGAATGAAACTTCACTCTGCAGCGGAGTGTGCGCTGATATGAAACATCCTGGCAGATTAAAATTGTGTGCCGGAACCGGGACTCGAACCTGGGACCTTTGCCTTTCGCGGGCAAGCGCACTACCGACTGTGCTATCCCAACACGACTCACGATGCCGCCTCACAACTTTACTTCCGCCAGTACCTCGCCTCCTACTCGCATCCCTTAGGCTGTGGCTAAGCCATGTCTCCACCATATCCTTTCTTCCAGGAGTGCTAGTCTTGCGTGTTTGCAGGAGAGGTTCTGTGAAGTTTGGAAAGTAGGAGGCGAGGTACTGGCGGAAGTAAAGTTGTGAGGCGGCATCGTGAGTCGTGTCGGGATAGCACAGTCGGTAGTGCGCTTGCCCGCGAAAGGCAAAGGTCCCAGGTTCGAGTCCCGGTTCCGGCACACAATTTTAATCTGCCAGGAAGTTTCATATCAGCGCACACTCCGCTGCAGAGTGAAGTTTCATTCTGGAAACATCCCTTAGGCTGTGGCTAAGCCATGTCTCCACCATATCCTTTTTTCCAGGAGTGCTAGTCTTGCGTGTTTGCAGGAGAGCTTCTGTGAAGTTTGGAAAGTAGGTGGCGAGGTACTGGCGGAAGTAAAGTTGTGAGGCGGCATCGTGAGTCGTGTCGGGATAGCACAGTCGGTAGTGCGCTTGCCCGCAAAAGCCAAAGGTCCCAGGTTCGAGTCCCGGTTCCGGCACACAATTTTAATCTGCCAGGAAGTTTCAGGAATTATGAATATTGGCCGTGGAATAGAACTTAGAGGTGATACGCCGATAAAGAGCATGGACACACTGAACTGCCTCGGTATTGAATATACGCAAAACGTCCGCCGCACGGCTGCCTTAAATTATAAGAAATTACTGACAAACATACGGGCCGGGTTCCAACAACATAGTCTGAGGAACCTAAACGCCATACAAAAAGTGACGCTAGTCAACGTCTATATTACAGCTAAAGTAAACTGTGTCGCCCAGGTACTGCCATTACCGAAGATCTTTGCCCAGAAAATGTTATCGGCGCTCGACCACTTTGTGACTAGAGATCAAATCTTCAAGGCCGAATACCAAACCTTAACACTGCCAACTGAGACGGGAGGTGTCAACCTGACAGATGTTTACCTGAAAGCGAAAGCGCTCTTCATCGCCAAGATGTACAAACAGTGGCGACGCTCGCCCAACACTCTAACGGCCCACCTATTAAGTGAAATAGCACCGGGCAATATGGAGCCGCCCATAGACGTCCAACACATTTCAAATGCGCTTTGTCACCTAAGATACTTCCTGCTGGAACTCAGCTATCTCCAGAGAAGTACTCCCGAGAAGAACCGCTACACGGTAAAGTTACTCTATAACAGCCTGACGAAAAACAAACGGGGAAACATAGCAGAAGTATAAAGGACCTGACTGGCAAAAAATCTGGGAGAATATCCAGGATCCAGACTTACCATCTAATGTGAGGTATAATTGGTACATGGCGGTAAACAGGAAGATCCCGACAAACACAAAATTACATAAAATTCACTTGTCTGACAACCCATACTGTAGCAGCTGTCATTTAGCCGACACGGAAGAACACAGCTTTACGTGTATATCCGTTGAAGATATCTGGCAACTTTGTACTCATAAACTCGCAACCCTACTACGTACGTCTCCTAGGTCAATCACACCAAGTCGATTACTGAACGCCGGCCGCGGTGGCCGAGGGGAATGAGGCGCTCCAGTCACGGTCCGCACGGCCACTACGGTCGGGGGTTCGAATTCCCCCTCGCGCATGGATATTTGTGCCGTCCTTAGTTGTAAGTAGTTCATAAGTAGTTTGTAAGTTTAGGGACTGATGACCCCGTAGTTAAGTCCCATAGACTCTACAAACATTTGAACATTTTTTTGATTACTGAACCCGGACGAAGTCCCTCATCCAAATGCGAAGAGGAAAGCTGTCAACTGGCTAAAGGGACAGACAGTGAACTATATTCTATCATAAAAAGAAAAAAGTGAAGAAGATTATTGGCTAACATTATTGACAGAACACCAGAAACTTCAACGAAGAAAAAGTATAGAGAAAAATGTGGATTATTCTTAATTAGAATATTAACTTGAACAGAACAATTACCTTCGAAGAAAGTTTTTTTTGCCTTTCCATTTGTTTTTAACTATTTAAAAACATACATTATTTTACTGTTTTTTTTTTATTATTTATGCTTCTACTTGGAGTGGAGTACTCCGCCTTTGGTTTTCAAATGTTCGTGAAGCTTAAGGGACTTAACTACGGGGTCATCAGTCCCTAAGCTTACAAACTACTTATGAACTAGCTAAGACTAAGGACGGCACAAATATCCATGCCAGAGGGGGGTATTCGAACCCCGACCGTAGTGGCCGTGCAGACCGTGACTGAAGCGCCTCAGTCCCCTCGGCCACCGCGGCCGGCCCGCCTTTGGTATTAGAGAAGAAATTCACAGCTCGGGCAGTACGACGGATTTTGGAGACCAGCGCTTCGAGGTTAATGAGAAGTCAAATTAAGAATTAAGACTCAATACTATGACACAAGAACGAGAATAATACGGCAACTTTGCGATGGCAAACATTTTCGAGAAGACGAACTTCGAAGCTGCCGGTACGACGAAATCGATTCAAATTGCACCTACGACTCGAGAGAGAGAGAGAGAGAGAGAGAGAGAGAGAGAGAGAGAGAAGGAAATTTTGTTTATAATTACCAAAAGAAGAAGTACTGCTATTTTTTATTTCTCATTGATGAAGGATAATTTGTTTATTATTCTCCGCAAAGTATTGGAAATATACAGCAACAGAAGCTAGCCGAAGAAGGCTAAATGCCGAGCGGAAGGACGGGCTGAAGAGGAGGAAGGAGGCCCGGAAAAAAAAATCGGTAACACGTCTGCCTAGTAAGCATGGAGGTCCGGGTTCGATTCCCGGTCGCATCAAAAATTTTAATTCTATACTTCCGATTTATCATTATTGTCTTTGACATATTCGAGACGTAAATCCGTCTCAGTGTTTGTTTATTCGTATGAAATTGATATGACAAATGTCTAAATAAGTATGGAGATTATATAGAAAAATAGAGAAAAAACGGAAGGGATGTCAATAAAACAATTGCGGTGGAAACAAATTTGATTTTGGATATTTTTGTTTTAACCGGACAATACTTTTGTAAAATCCCTCGTAATAAGGCCTACTGAATGGTACAGTAAAAACGGAGGTATTGAAATAAAATAATATTAATAAATAATACAAGATTCAAAGTATCTGAAATATACTATTTCTAGAAGCAACAGTGTTCATTGTATGCTATCAATAACGTTTATGTTTTCGTGGGGCATTTTTGGCCTTTAGACCCCATCTAGGGTCGTGCTCGGCTTACCTTGTGCAAGCCGTCGGGTTACGCAACTTGGGTGACTTGCGCGTCAGTGATGATGGAATGATATCGACACACTAGTGTAGAAAGTCTCCGACCGCACCTGGCATCGAACTCTGACTCCCTGCGTGACAGTCTACCACGCTGTCCATTGGATTACGGAGAGTGTTTGTGTCCTAAGACATCTTGGGCAGTATTACACATGTGTCAAAATATTTAGTAGATGAGTTGAGAGGGTGAAATATACGAAATAACAGTGTAGGGGAGTAGTACTGGTATAATCAGTAGGTGAAACTAATGATAAATTACATTATATAGGACATCTACATCTACATAGATACTCTGCAAATCACATTTAAGTGCTTGGCAGAGGATTCATTAACCACTTTCAGAATTTTTCACTACCGTTCCATTCTCTAATAGCGCGCGGGAAGAAAGAACACCTAAATCGTTCCGTTTTCGATCTGATTTCTCTTATTTTATTGGGATGGTCATGTCTCCCTAAGTAGGTGGGTGCTAGCAAAATATTTTCACATTCAGAACTAAAAGTCGGTGATTGAAACTTCGCAAACAGATCACGCCGCAATGAATAACATCTTTCTTTTAATGATTTCCACCCCAATTCGTGCAACATTTCCGTGACGCTCCCCCCCCCCCCCCCCGTAACGCGATAAAACAAAACGAGCTGCCCTTCTCTGAACCTTCTCAATATCTTCCGTCAGTCCCACCTGGTGAGGGTCCCACAAGGGGCAACAGTACTCCAAGAAAGGACGCACAAGTGCGATGTAGGCAGTCTCTTTGGTGGAGCTGGTGCATCTTCTAAGCGTTCTGCCAATGAAACGTAACCTTTGGTTCGCCTTCCCCACAATATTTTCTATGTGTTCTCTCCAGTCAAAGTTGTTCGTAATTGTAACTCCTAGGTATTTGGTAGAATCTACGACCTTAAGGTTTGACTGATTTATCGCGTAATTGAAGTTCAGCGGATTTCTTTTAGTGGTCATGTGTATTACTTCACACTTTTCTTTATTAGTGTCAATTGCCAATCTTCGCACCAAGTAGAAATTTTGTTTAAATCGCTTTGCAGTTGCTTTTGATCCTCTGTTGACTTCACCAACCGATAAACGACAGCATCATCCGCGAACAGTCTAAGGGAGCTATTCAGATTATCTCCCAAATCGTTTATAAACACGAGGAAAAGTAGGGGATCTTTAACGCTTCCCTGTGGAACGCCAGATATCACTTCTGTTTTACAATATATAGTATTAATGAGTAGTCATTGTAGTAATAATTGACAGGGTATATGTTAGTGACTAACAAATGTCATTAACCCTTTCGCTACGGTGAACTTCTGCAGAAGTCGGGAGCGAATGTGCTCCACAGCCGGTGGACTGCTGCAGCAGTCGAGTGCTGCCTGTGCCGCCCAGCCGTGGACTGCTGTAGCAGTTCCGCCTCGCGTCATATTTCTCCGCTTCACTACGCTCGACTTCTGTGGAAGTTAGACTTATACACCATCTAGCGGCTTTGTTGATAGTATAAGAAATTCGTAAGAAACATTAGCTATGCCAACTTTCAAATGGGAGTCATACAGGAAATCCTGGAAAAATATAAAGTGGTGAAAAGAAGATCGAGCGGAGGAAAAAGATCAGAATGTCCGTCGAGACTGACAGCAGGGCCTCACCTACCTGATGAGTGGAGCAGCTACAGAACTTGCGTTGTCTGTAGAGCGCAGAAGAAGCGGAAGCAGACTAAAACGTGTTGTAGGGACTGCAATACGACACTCTGCGCCTTTCCCTGCTTCAAGATTTACCACACACAAAAGAATTTTTCAAATGTAACACTGTGAAATGATATTCTCATAATGTAAGACTACTGAAATGTAACGTACAGCAATTGTAAATAAATATTATTTAACAAGCGAAATACGCATTTATAATAATGAACTCCACACCCCACCAGAGCTGAATCCAAAACTTGGATCTTTTAGAATTTACGAAAAAATTACGCGAATTATCTGAAAGAAGGAAGAAAACTGTTTCTATTCCAAATGAATTTTCACTAATAAATTTATGGTATAAAGTCCAATAATTGCGATAACACTGAGAGTGTGAAAGCAGGACAGAGTAGCGCCGTGGGGAGTGCGGAAAATGCGCCGTACAGCGGGCACGGCCGGGCGCGACTGGCGCTCGTCCACAGCGCACGGCGCAACAGTCACGGCGCCGGAGTGAAAGGGTTAATATAAAAATGGGCTTGTAAGCCAATAACTAAAAACATTCATGAGAACATGTGAGATAAACATGCAGTATACGATTAATGATGAAAATTCTCCTCAGAGATGATAAATTATTTTTCAAAAGAGATAGATTGGCTGGCCAGTACTTACCTTTGTGCTGTACCCCCGATAGTGACACAAATGAAGAAGAAGAAGAAGAAGAAAAAAAAAAAAAAAGGACGAAAAGGACAAGCTTTCGGAACACAGTTTCTTCTTCAGGTGGTAGAGAAAGAAAGAAAAAAGGATGGGAACGGAAAGGAAAGGTAATTCACGACCTAGGTGTGGTGTCAGCCTTTTTTCTTCCTTTCTCTCCCACCTGAAGAAGGAACTGTGTTCCGAAAGCTTGTCCTTTTCGTCCCTTTTTTCCTTTTTCTTCATTTGTGTCACTATCGGCCATACAGCATAAAGGTAAGTACTGGCCAGCCAATCTATCTCTTTTGAAAAAATAATTAAACATGCAGTATACATCAGTAAACAGAATTCTCAAAAACTGTAAAACTACAGTTCGTCAAGTCATCTAATAAAAATTAAGGTAAACGAAGCATCACAACCGAGGAATAAAAACTAACACCTAAAAATGCTCAATCAAACTGTTGTGTATTGTGAAAGTAATTAAAGTTAATTCATGAAATACAAGCAAAGCAAACTAAACTGTATTATAATCAGGCTTGGATTGATTAGCATATTTCTCTTCATACAAATGATGGTGCCGACTGGGCAGTGAAGTGAGGATCAGTTACCGTAAAGCTATTAGTGATGTATAATCCAACGACAGTGACTTCAGTTATCCATATAATGGACAAATTATGGAACAGACATCGGTAGAAGGAGTGGCAATTAGCAAAATCTAAGAAGGAATGTCAGTGAGGAAAATAATCAGCATTAAAGTAAAGTAAAATGTGAGAACTCAAATACGGTACTAGCAGTGTGCGGTGAATTTGACCTAATGATCATGAACACAAATGGCTTAGTCCAACATTGATTCTTGTATCCTTTATATTATTTTAATATCCCATTTTTATTGAACCATTCATTAAGCCTTACTACATTATTTCATTGCTCATTGTTGGCTCATATGATGATATGTACTTCCTGATCTTCGTATTTTGTAGAGCACGAGGTTATGGATATATCTCTGTATTTGAACAGGGCCTGAAGATGGTTATGTAATACCGAAACCTGTCACGTCAATAAGACAACATAGATTAACGGTTGTTGGTGAAGTAAATAATTTGAATTACACGATCCATGTCTTCAGAACGCACGTTTGTTCCTACACATTACACTTTTGTGTTCAGCAATGTTATAATACGCGAGCCTTAATAAACAAAACATATTTTCTTTTGAAAGACGTGATACAGAACAGTGGCGTAGCTATCATAGGGCTAGGCGGGGCAGTGCCCCGGAGCCCCCGAGATCAAGGGGCCCCTCGGCTTACGTGAGCAAAGTTCGGAAAAAGTTACAGTAGAGCGTCGTATTTTTTATTTATTTATTTATTTTACCTTCCCACCCTACCGTTCATCAATTCCCCCTCCCGTCAAACTAAGCTTCCCACAGTAGCCGCACTGGGCCACAGAGTGACAGGCCAAGCCGACAGTCGCTGAGTACAACAATCGGCACACTCCAGTCGGCAGAAGTAGCGGCAGCATCAAAGCTGTTCACAGCAACAGCTGCGCCTTCCAAAAATGTTGCGGCGTGCCGCTAGGCGCATGGGAAGGATCGCGCGACTCCAAATACTGTATAAATACATTTACTGCACAGTACTTCTTATTTACAGTACTTCTTATTGGCAAGTAGAAGTATACATTCGATTATACGAATAATACCTGTTGGGGGGGGGGGGGTATCAGGCCGGCAACCACCTTCCCCCTATTGGCAACGCCACTGAGCATACCCCAAGATTTTCAAAAGTCAGTGCCTGTGGTATAGTTTTAGTTTAGAGAGGGGCCCCAACGTCATTTTTGCCCCGGGGCCCTTGGTATAGAAGCTACGCCACTGATACAGAACAGCAAATATTGCCGCAATTTGAAATACAGCATGTATGTAATTGTTTAACCAAGATTTAACTAACAATGGTGTTGCGCACGATAATTCATTGTTGTCATCCTTTCGAATATACGTCGGATTACTGAGAGGCCTGACTAGTGAAGATTTGTTTAGTGAGGTTACAGCGTAGTCGTAGGTGAAATGGGATGGATGAAGTGAGATACTCCTAGATGAAATCGGGTGTGGGTTGTGGGTTAAAATAAAAATAATCGAAAACGCTTAATAGGAGTGACGACTCTCAAGTTTTCCACTTTGGATTAGCGGTAGAATAAGATGATATGTAGATCATAACTGTGAAACATCTCCGGACAAGTATCAAACTTAGGTATGAGCTACCCATATCGAGCACAATCAATTATTTGTAGTAATATTGTTTATCAATCTAAGGGACTTGCGGTTATCAGTTCCTACGCTTAATACTTTAACTTATGCTATGGACAACACACACACACACACACACACACACACACAAGCGCACACGCGCACGCGCGCATGCACGCGCACGCGCGCACGTTTCCGATGGAGGACTCGAACCTCCGACGGCGAGTAACCGAGAGCTCCGCAGCAAGGCGCCTTAGAGCGCTCGGCCACTCAACAGCGATTCTTTGTTGTAATAATGTTGGTTTTCAGCCAATATTATTTTGTTTGATTTTACTTTTATTTATACATTACTGATTTCGACAGATTCTAGCTGTCTTTTTGAGACCTTGTGAGATTATTACATATACTATTTGTCTCGCCCCCAAAGAGATAGCACATCTCATTATTAAAACAACAGTGCGACATAGGCTTGTCGTTAACATGTGATAGAGTATAAGAAAAATATATAGAAACATCCATACAGTTGCCCAGTTTATGATGGAACGTTCGTCATAGGGTGTGTTGTAGCCGCACTACATAAACAATCTGCTTTCAGAAGAGAACTAAGTTGCCGAGCGTTCTAAAGCGCCTCGCTGCGGAGCGCGCGGTTGCTCGCCGTGGAGGTCCGAGTCCTCCCTGGGGCATGGGTGCGTGTGTTTGTTCTTAGGTTAGCTTACCTAGGTTTAAGTAGTTTGTAAGCAACGGACTGATGACCACGCAGTTTCGTCCGATAGAATTACGAACATTTCAACATTTTGAGAACCAAGTTAATTTGACATTTAAAATTATATGATTAAGTATGTGAGATTACCGCCCAATAGAAATATTGGTAATTAATAGCATTTGATAATTAAACAGTATGAAGTTCACTGCGAACATTGACCATGCCAATGCACCAAATGTTACACAATTGTAATCTTAATAATTATGGTAGCAATGTATGTACGCAGTTGGGTGACAACATTTATAGTTAGGCCATAGGTAGAAATTCTCCACGTTGAGATTTGCTGTGTGCTTCTAGCTGACGGGAGGCCAGCGAGCAGGCCGACGTTAGTAGCTTGTTCCAACTTAGGATTTTCCAGGTTCGTTTCCGGTGAGGGGGGAGAGGGACAATAGTGAGTGCCAGGCACAGTGCAGTGCACAGCGTGAATTAAAATATTCTAATACTACTGGCATTTGAAGTAATACGATGCAGTCAGGAACCTTTAAGGCCATCATTACAAAATAGCCTGTTGACAAATAAACAATACATTAGCTAATATAGTCACATCTGGCGTAATATGTTTAATTGACAATGAAAAGTAATAAATTACCAATGAATACAAGACAGTTACACAATTAGCAGGGCAATGTTTGTTTATAAAAATAATGTATTAACTATTTCTCATTTTATTTTCAATTAATCTTGTGTATTTTATCTTGAAATATTGTTAAATCACTTATCTGTGACATAAGAAATTGCACGATTATAATAAATAGTACAAAGGATGTTTATCCCAATATAAAAACCTAAAAAGACATTTGTTTAATGTGTAGTGTTATTATTTTTGATTTTAAGTGAAGTTTTAAAAATGTATTGGCTGAGCTCTGTACGTTGGCAAGTCGGTTAGAACAGCTCACATGGGGAAGTTGATGACGTAGGAAAAAAACCCGGCAGTTGGGCTTTTGGCGCGCGGCCCAGGAAGTTAGTGACGAGTCGGGAGCGAGTGGTGTAGCTGGCGGGGCGGCGTCGCTCTGGACGGTCGGCATGTGGATCTCCAGGTGGAGACTATAGATTTTTGTGTGGCAATTGCCAGGTGTGGTTGCTCGCCGTAGACTGCACGAAGTTGAATCGAGTGCTACTGTGTGTTGTGAATATTTAGCCGGTGGAACAAGGTGTGCATCGCACTGGATTAAAGTGACTGTGTTTCGTTAATGTAACACGTATCGTCGTATAGGCATGAACATAAACGGTGTTTGAGACAGGCACATGGTGTGAAAACAATTTGCGACAAATATTCATTTTGTCTGGGGGCTCACGAGCTATAACTTTATTTGATAAATGTGTCAACGTACAGACGTATCAGCCACAGGGTTTTAATATGGTGTAATAAACAACATAAAGTGAACTTTCGCGTGTTTTCAAAAATAGTAGTTAGTACACCCTTTTCTCACATGAACCTACTTTATTATGAATTTTTGTTAATCGTATGCAGGGAAGGAAAGGGAAGTGAACGTGTGATATTATCCCCTAGAAAACGAGTCAAACAATAGCAATCACAGTTCCAGTGTTTTTGCATGTTTAGGAATTTGGTTCGTAGTTGGTGGTTGTGTTTTAAAACTTAATCTTTCCCTATTTCCCCGATCTTACACCCTCGCAAGTACAAACAAAAACATACGAATTGTTTCACTGACTGATTTCAGAGAAGTTTTATTGTGTGTAGAAGTTTGTCTTTTGGATGATGCTGCAAGGAATGGGTGATCCTAGTCTTGAGAAACAAGCAGTAACGTCGCCACCAACTCTGTCTTGTACGCTTGTTAAGACTGTTTCGACACGTTAACTATGTGTATTTTTCTGACCAAGAAGGCTTGACTAATTAAACCTCAACCAATTAGCTGCGTAGTGATAACGCGATAAGCGCTGTCTGGCTTCCAAAAGCCACACCTTCGCACTCATCTCCTGTTGCAGACTCTCTCGCCTGCAACACTACTGCCTGAATTGTACTAAATCATTCCGCAACAATTTTAGCAGCTGTGTGTAATCTACTACTACTTAACAAAGCGGGACGGATGAACAATGTAATGTCTTCCCTCGAACGACAAACTAAACAACACACTTAACAATGTCATAGACTGATATATTAAGCCACTATTCTGTACTTAGACTATTTTCATTAAGACGTGTGACTGGAAACACGAGTAGTTTATGGAATAATGACTTTACAATTAAAGCAAATACCACAGTCACTTTTCTTAAATTAAACTTTACGTGATTAGTTTCAACAGACTTCAATACCATTCTTAAATGTTGATACTATTCTAAGGGGGGAAAATAGAATGGAAAAACCTCCCTTAGCAAACGGTTTACATATTTTGTTACCGGTAGCTAAACGTGTACAGTTTTACATTAGTAAGAAAATTAATACTAACTTTTGATGGACTGCTAAAGGTCGCCATATTTCATACTCAAACGCCCTTTCTTTTACTAGCAAATCAATACTGTAGGACCTAAAAAGCGAGTCAGTAATAGAAACATTTTATCAATACTACATAACACAGTACTGTCATTGAATAGAAACGAGTGATAATACCTACATGCATCATTACTTGATGAGAGCAAATTTTTAAGCATGTATGGTTTCTTTTTTTTTTTTCTTTTTTTTTTTTTTTTTTAACTTATGGGACTTAACTACGGGGTCATTAGTCCCTAAACTTACAAACTACTTATCAACTAACTAATACTAAGGACGGCACAAATATCCATGCCCGAGGGGGGATTCGAACCCCCGACCGTAGTGGCCGTGCAGACCGTGACTGGAGCGCCTCAGTCCTCTCGGCCACCGCGGCCGGCCATGTGACGAACTGCCATTCTCGGAACTTGTTCGATGTCCTCCGTCAGTCCCACCTAATCAGGATCCCACAATACACAAGAACGGTTCAAAATAGGACGGAAAAATTTAGTGTAGGCAATTTCTCTAGGTGAACTGTTGCATCATTTAAGTGTTCGCCTTCCCCACGATATTTTAGTGCTCCAAAGATTTCTCCGCACTTTTAATTATTTAGGATCAATTGCCAATTTTCACACCATGCAAGGAGCGAGGTGGCGCTGTGCTAACACAATGGACTCGCCTTCGGAAGGACGATGGTTCAAATCCACATCCAGCCGTCTTAATTTTCGTTTACCGTGATTTCCCTACATCATTCCGGGCAAATGCCGGGATGGCTCCTTTGAAAGGTCACGGACGATTTCATTCCCAAAACTCCGAGAGGGACCTCGGTCTCTAATGACCACGCTCTCGATGGGACCTTAAAGCCGAAGCTTCGTGCTTCACACAATGCAGATATCTAATTCGTATTGCAGTCGCTTTTGATTTTCTGGTGACTTTACTAAGCGACACCAACAACATACCCCATGATCAGTCTGAGAGCTGCTAACATTTGTCTCCTAAATCCTTTGCAAAGACAAGAGCAGTAGGGGCCGGTAACAGTTCACTGGAGAACGTCGGTTATCAGTTCTGTTTTACTCTACATCTACATCTACACTCCTGGCTATTAAAATTCTAAACCACGAGGGTGACGTGCTACAGACACGAAATTTAACAGACAGGAAGAAGCTGCTGTGATATGGAAATGATTAGCTTTTCAGAGCATTCCCCCCATGTTGGCGCCGGTGGCGACACCTACAACGTGCTGACATTTCTCATACACAAACAGCAGTTGACCGGCGTTGCCTGGTGAAACGTTGTTGTTATGCCTCCTGTAAGGAGGAGAAATGCTTAGCATCACGTTTCCGACTTTGATAAAGGTCGGATTGTAGCCTATCGCGATTGCGGTTCATCGTATCGCGTCATTGCTGCTCACGTTGGTCGTGATCCAATGACTGTTAGCAAAATATGGAATCGGTGGGTTCAGGAGGGCAATACGGAACGCCGTGCTGGATCCTTATGGTCTCGTAGCACTAGCAGTCGAGATGACAGGCATCTTATCCGCATGGCTGTAACGAATTGTGCAGCCATATCTCGATCCCTGAGTCAACAGACGTTTACAAGACAACAACCATCAGCACGAACAGTTCGACGACGCTTGCAGCAGCATGGACTATCAGCGCGGAGACCATGGCTGCAGTTACCCTTGTATTCCTCATAGCCATACTGGTGTATCACCCGGCGCGATGGTATGGAGTGCCATTGGTTACACGTCTCGGTCACTTCTTATTCACATCGAAGTGACCGTTACATTTCAGATGTATTACGACCCGTGGCTCTACCCTTCATTCGATCCATGCGAAACCCTACATTTCAGCAGGATAACGCACGACCGCATGTTGCAGGTCCTGTACGGGTCTTTCTGGATACGAAAAATGTTCGACCGCTGCCCTGGCAAGTACATTCTCCAGATCTCTCACCAATTGAAAACCTCTGGTGAGTGGTGGCCGAGCAAATGGCTCGTCACAATACGCCAGTCACTACTCTTGATGAACTGTGGTATCGTGTTGAAGCTGCATGGACATCTGTACCTGTACACGCCATTTAAGCTCTGTTTGACTCAATGCCCAGGCGTATCAAGGCCGTTATTACAGCCAGAGGTGGTTGTTCTGGGTACTGATTTCTCAAGATCTGTGCACCCAAATTGCTTGAAAATGTAATCACATGTCAGTTCTAGTATAATATATTTGTCCAATGAATACCCGTTTATCATCTACATTTCTTCTTGGTCATCGTCTGGTCTGGAGGCGATCGATTCGTTTTATAATTTCCAAATGACAAGCCAAGATCGCAAACTAACAATTTATTAATAGACGACCGGTTTCGGTACACTGTGTCACCATCATCTGGTCGTCACTTAATAAATTGTTAGTTTGCGATCTTGGCTTGTCATTTGGAAATTATAGAATACCCGTTTATCATCTGCATTTTTTCTTGGTGTAGTAATTTTAATGGCCAGTAGTGTATACTCCGCAGTCCATTGCTGAGCTTGGTGGAGGATACACTGCACCTCTACTAGGCATTTCCTTTCCTCACTTTTCGTCAGTTACTATGTACAGTGTCCTTATTGACAAGGAAATCACGAATCCAATCGCACAACTGTGGAGATATTCCATTGGCACGCAATTTGATTAGAAGCCGCTTGTGAGAAACAGTCTCAAAAGCCTTCTGGAAATCTAGAAATATGGAATAGATTTAAACTCTCTTGTCGGTAGCACTTATCTCTTCATGTGTGTAAAAAACGAGACTTTCTCAATCCGTGTCAGTAGGTCGTTCTAGGTAGTTCACAATGTTCGAAAAAACTGAAATTGTAACCTATGAAACTTTGCAGTCTTTAAGGATCATTCGTTGAGCAACCGGTTCTACAATATAATGATGGCTAGGTACGGAGCTGTTGCGTCAGCATACTCTGGAAGGTAAAAGGCCAGGTGCAATGGATCTAGAAACATACGAGAGCAGTTGCAAACACAAGACACATCAACAGCGTGCGAGTTTGCCTTCCAACCGTACGAACTTTCTTTGTTACAAATGAAAGCAAAGAGAGTGTCTGTTTGTAACTCTATTCGACCAAACCGCTATGGTCTCCAAACTTACAAACTAGTTTAATTTATAGTCACGGAATGTATGAAATGAGTAAGGTTGAGAATGTGTAATCAGCCGGGATTCGCATCCGAGTCTTCTGATTTGTAGGCAGTGGGGCTGACGGCACACCACTGGAAACACAGCGATCATCACACCTGCACGGGTTACCTAAGCACGCCTTAACTTTACCTTACCCACTGTAAACTGATTGCCGTAAGAGTAAGGACCTAGGAGTACTTCCGCACAGAAGAAAGGATCATTGCGCGTCATTGGCATATTTCACAAGTTATATGTATGCGCTGTCTGTTCTTTCGGTTCTTCCTGTCAGAAAGGTCACAGTGCGTAGTCATAAAATAAAACATATCTGTGTTATGGTGCCCTTACTGTTCCTTGTGTTTACAAACAATTAAGGAGGCAATCTGAGCAGTTCGCTTAGATTGTTCAAGGATGCTACTGTCGTGCCGGCCGCGGTGGCCGAGGGGACTGAGGCGCTCCAGTCACGGTCTGCACGGTCACTACGGTCGGGGGTTCGAATCCCCCCTCGGGCATGGATATTTGTGCCGTCCTTAGTATTAGCTAGTTCATAAGTAGTTTGTAAGTTTAGGGACTGATGACCCAGTAGTTGTCCCATAAGGTCTACAAACATTTTTTTTTTTTTTTTTTTTTTTTTTTTTTGCTACTGTCGTTTATAGTTGGGTAACGTCACGAAAGTCTGAAGTCATCACTATGAACACCAAAATAAATCCGTGAAATTTCAAAACTAAAGGCCGTAAATTCAAATAAATACCTAGCAATAACTGTCACGAAAAATTAAATTGGAAAGAATACACGGGAAATACTGTATGGAAGGCGTAGCAAAGGCTACATTTCATCGGCAGAGCACTTAGAAGATGCAAGAGTTTCTACATCTACATCTGCAAGGGATACTCTGCAAATAACATTTAAGTGCCTGGCAGAGGGTTCCACCATTATACTATTTATCTCCCATTCCATTCTCGAATAGCGCGCGGGAAGAAAGAACACCTGAATCTCTCCGTTCGAGCTCTGATTTCACGTATTTTATTCTGATGGTCATTTATACCTATGTAAGTGGGAGTCAATATATATATATATGCATTCGGAGGAGAATGTTGGCGATTGAAGTTTCGCAAGTAGCCCACGCCGCAGCGATAAGCGCCGTTGTTGTAGTGATTCCCATCCCAGATCCGTAACGCCGTCTGCCCTGTATCGTGACAATACGAAACGAGCTGCCCTTCTCTGGACTCTTTGATGTCCTCCGTCAAACCAACCTGATAAGGATCCCACACTGCACAGCAATACCCCAAAAAAAGGATGGACAAGCGTAGTGTATGCAGCCTCTTTAGTAGTTCTGTTGCATCTTTTAAGGGTTCTGTCAATAAAACGCAGTCTTTAGCTCGCCTTTCCCACGACATTATCTACACGTTCTTACCAGTTTAAGTCTGAAGTAATAGTAATTCCTAGGTATTTTGTGGAGTTTACCATGTCGAACGCCCGATATCACTTCTGTTTTAGTCGATGCCTTACCATCGATTACTACGAACTGTGTCCTCTCTGACAGTAAATCCCCTATCCAATCGCAAATTTGGGGCGATATACCAGAACCACGCAATTTGATTAAAAGCCGTTTGTGAGGTACGGTGTCAAAAGCCTTCTGAAAATCAAGAAATACGGAATCGATTTGCAAACCCTTGTCGATAGCGCCCATCACTTCTTGTGAATACAGAGCTAGTTGTGTTTCGCATGAGCGATATTTTCTAAATCCGTGTTGACCTAGGGTCAATAGATCGTTCTGTTCGGATAATTCATAATATTTGAATACAGGATATGTTCCAAAACCCTGCTGCAAATTGACGTCAATGAAATAGGCCTGTAGTTTAGTGGGTTACTCCTACTGCCTTTCTTGAATATAGGTGTGACCTGTGCAACTTTCCAATCCTTTGGTACAGATCCTTCTTTGAGAGAGAGGTTGTATATGGCTGTTAATAAAGGAGCTATCGCTTTAGCAACTTTCTCCTCCGAATGCAAACAGTTTGTTAGCACCCACCTACATAAGGAGACATGATCATCATAATAAAATAAAGGAAACCATATCTAAAATGGAGTGGCTTTGGAGAATGGAACGGTAAAAAATAATTATAAAGGTGGCTGGATGAATCTTCTGCCATGCACTTAAACGTGATTTGTAGAGTATACGTGTAGATGTAGATCGTGTAAATAAATTTTAAAGGATTGACTTTAGTGTTCTTATGAATGATTTCACGCTTTTCATTTTTAGGGTCAAATGCTAATTTTTACAAAATGCAGACATGTCATCTAAATCTTTTGCAGTTGCTTTTGTTCCTCTGGTGACTTTACTGGCCAATGTTGAAAAATGTTTGTATAGCTTATGGCACTTAACTATGGGATCATCAGTCCCTAAAATTACGAACTAGCTAATACTATAGACGGCAAAAATATCCATGCCCGAGGGGGGATTCGAACCCCCGACCGTAGTGGCCGTGAGTAGAGCGCCTCAGTCCCCTCGGTACTGGCCAGTAAACGACATCTTCATCGGCCTACAGTCTAAGAGAACTGCTTATATTGTCTTCTAAATTGTTTATAAAGACAAGTAACAGTACAGTTCCTATAACACATACCAGAGGAACGCCAGATATCACTTCTGTTTTATTCGAATCCAATAATAGAAGTACGAGCTCATATTTATTGAATTATATGTTGTACAACTGTATAATTTTTCAGGTATATATTCATTTTTACAAGTGATGTATGTCTGTAAAATCTCTTGGGAATACTGTAAGGTAACCCTTAAGGTAAACCTTACATTATAACGAGGAATGAGCTTCATTTTGAAACATATTATTCGTTTGAACCTGTTTATAGTGAATATGTAGTTATTAATTTCTCATATTATTGTGATGCACAATGTATGTAGGTAATTTGAGTGTGAACCTTTCATCTTAATTATTTATTATCTGTATTGTAATTGTTGAAGTATATATTATTTGATTTGATTTGTACTTTGTATGTTTTCTGTATGACTGATCACTTGTTATGTTTAATTTGTCAATATGAAAATATTTCTCTGTAAACGAGATCAAATATCGAACTGAACAGTTATCAATATGGCTCCTCAGGTCAGAGACTTTATTGTATAGCAACGCTCGCCTGTGGGAGAGCAGGCAAGCAGCAGTATCTGCCGCCCCGTGACTTAGATCAGACGTTAGTACGGGGTCCGCGGAGTACTCAAACAATATAAGGTAACAAAGTTAAACAAAGTGAAAGTTATAATTTGTTATAAGAGCAACGATATGAAAGTTTATGTGAAACCAGTGAACATAAGTGAAGTAAGAATTGATATTAAACATTTATTCGTTCGTTCTGCTGAGGCAGACCTTCGTTACGTGTTCGGTAACTGTCCCAGAAGATTCGAAACGCGGTAGCGTCATCGCAGACGCTAACGGTCGTGATTAATTACGTGATTCGCGAAGCATCACGGTGAACTGCTAGCAAGCTGCCAAAGGAGGAGCCACCATCAAAATGATTTCTGTATGAATTTGTGTACCGTGTATATGACTGCAGAGTACCACGTCGCTGGACTCATAAATACGATAAGTTAAATACTATTGGTTGTAATGTACTGTGAATGCATGTTTAAGTTTTGTTAAAATACTAGAACATTAGACAGTACTTTTGCTATCTTATTTGAACAACTAATTAACCACTCATGATTCGTATGACAATCCTCAATAATGCATGAATAATATTTCTACACAGTTTTACAAGCAAGTGAGTGTCATTAATTGTTAGAGACTGTGATGATCATTCAGTTGAGACAATTTTGCTAAAATTGATGGTAGAAGATAACAGACAGTTGAATTAATGAATAATTTTTCTATTTCGTTTTGCACTGAGTTCAACAATAATAGCCACCGCCACATCTATCCTATAAAGAACCAAATTCGTACTAATGTCGTATGCATAGCATTAATTAAGACTGATTTACTTAAATTTTCTATTTGCTTGAGTGAATTAGTTTTATCAGATACTGACTTTAGTGGTTGGACTGCACCCACTTGCCAATCACTTAATGTTAAATATCCTAATATTCATAATTTTCTAAATTATTATTACCATTAGCGTACTAATTGAGTCGTACGCATTGCACAGACGGAGTAAGTTAATTTTTGCTATCTGTGTGTGCACAGTCTCTGTAGGAGATTTTGAAAGGAAAGGAAAGATGAGTGATCTTTCGAAAAGTTTGTCAGATAGGGCCATAGTATTTGTTAATTACACTAATTGTCTTGCTTAATATTTTCAAAATTTAACTTCACCACTTGCATTAATCACGACTTTAACGTAACCAACCACGAAATTAAGGTCAGTTAATAACACGTAAATCAAAACTTGTATTTTTTTTACCCCCACTCACACTTTTCTTTAATAAAATAAACACCTTTCTCCTATTCTATAATTATATTTTTTTTCTTTCCTTACAATACAATTAGTAGTAAACTAATAATGGATTAACACTTGGTGCGTGATGGGGCGGTTTTCCATGAACGTTACTCTTTATGTGCTCATATCTCATTAACTACGTATCGTACTGTGGTACAATTTAGAAGATACATTCAACTATTTGTGTGTATACTGTCTGTCAAATTTCGTGCGGCTACAATTTGTAGTGTAGAAATTATAAATTGTAACGTCATACCGAATGCCGTAGTTTTAGTCCACGAACAGCGGAAAAGTAGTAAGCGAGAAACGCTTTTCCTTTCATAATTTTGCTATGGTTGTCAGCCAGAAGTCAACAAGGGTTTGGAATTATGTTTAAAGTTTGTTGCAGGTCGCTAAGTAATCTCGTTCTCATATACTGTATTCATAAATTCTCTTCGTATTATTTGGCAATTTCTTGCAACTCCTGTTGCTTATCAGGTTATATCTGCTGAACTATGTGTCGTATGTGGTTCTTAGTATTACAGAATTGATATCTCACGATAAGGAAGATGTGTACCAAATCGGTCCAGTGGTTTAGAAGGAAATGTGCAACATTATCGCGTAATGCAGCAGTTTTTCTCGCATCTCATTGTTTATGACGTCATATCTCGTGAACTATTGTAATATTTCTGGCTTAAAGCCATCATATTATGATCGGAGTATTGCTTCGGTGCAGCCGGTTAGGACCAGTAGGCGACAGATGGTAAAAGCTGTTGAGAACCACGACAGGTGGTAGGCCTACAATAGGTCGGGTTCTCATGGGAAAGACCACTGGCGAGTCTTCCAGAATTGTGTCAATGCGCATTAACAGAGAATGCGTTGCAGTTCTATCTGTTTACCCATGAAGCGGGTTTCACAAACCGCGGGGCAGTGAATCTACGGAACATGCATTACTGGTCCGTGGACAATCCGACAGGTAGAGCGACAGCGACCGTGGACTGTAAATGTATGGTGCGGAATCAATGGCGACCACCTCATTGGTCCTCACTTCATTGCAGGGGCCCAAACAGCCGCAACATACATCGCGTTTCTACAGAATGATCGGCCAATGTTTCTCGAAAATGTCCCATTGGAAACGCGTCGACGTATGTGGTATCAGCATGATGGTGCACCTGCACATTCCGCAATTAACACTAGGCTGACCCTTGACAGGATGTTCGACGGGCGTTTCATAGGACGTGGAGGACGCATAAATTGGCCAGCTCGTTCTCCTGATCTTACACTTCTGTACTTCTCTCTGTGGGGTACGTTACAGGAGAATGTGTACCGTGATGTGCCTACAGCCCCAGTGGATATGAAACACGTATTGTGGCAGCCTGCGGCGACATTACACGAGCTGTACTGTGGCGTGTACGACATTCATTACGCCATAGATTGCAGCAAATGATGGCCACCACTTTGAACATCTATTGGCCTGACATGTCGGGACACACTCTATTCCACTTCGTATTTGAAAACGGAAACCACGGTAATGTACATGTGCGCCAGTGAAAAAGACCAATAAAGGTGTTAGCATGTGGACGTACTGTGCTACTCTAGTCTCTTCTGTACCTAAGGTACATCACCGTTCCCTTTGGATCCCTACTTAATTCGGTGCAATCCGATACACATGATCGAACAGCGGAGGAGTGGTACGCAAGCATCAACTTTACGTTACAATATCTCCGGATGTAATTAACATTTTACGATGCAACAAACGGCACTGATTACGTTTTTGTTTATATGTTCAGATGTGCGAAAAAAACTAACGGGGTTCCATTAAAAAAAACGTAGGTTTGTGTTAAAAAACATACTTTCGTCCACTTTTTTATGGTTTGTTTTTATGGTTTTTATGATTTGTATTAGCCAATTGCACTAGCCCCTCTCCTCACGTTCGTTCTGTATAATCGGTTCGTCAGTATTTGATGTGGTTTACGAAATATATCCAGCGGTAATTTTAGGTGACTCACCCTGTATGAAGAAGAACACTAGGTGTGGAGCAATTGCATCAGCATACTCCGAAAGGAACTTAACAGGTGTACAAGCGTGACCGAAACACTTGCTTCTGTTAAGTGATTTCAGTTGCTTTACAACTCTGTATGCAAGTGACGCTTTTGGCAGCTGTTGTTGGCGCGAATTCAGGAGTATTTACGTAATTCCTAGGTATTTTGTGGAGTTTACCATGTGGAACGCTCGATATCACTTCTGTTTTAGTCGATGCCTTACCATCGATTACTACGAACTGCGTCCTCTCTGACAGGAAATCCCCTATCCAATCGCAAATTTGGGGCGATATACCATAACCACGCAATTTGATTAAAAGCCGTTTGTGAGGTGCGGTGTCAAAAGCCTTCTGAAAATCAAGACATGAATCGATTTGCGAATCCTTGTCGGTAGCGCCCATCACTTCGTGTGAATAAAGAGCTAGTTGTGTTGCGCATGAACGATATTTTCTAAATCCGTGTTGACTTTGGGTCAATAGATCATTCTGTTCGAGGTAATTCATAATATTTGAATACAGGATATGTTCCAAAACCCTGCTGCAAATTGGCGTCAATTAAATAGGCCTGTAGTTTCGTGGGTTACTCCTACTGCCTTTCATGAATGTAGGTGTGACCTATGCAACTTTCCAATCTTTTCGTACAGATCCTTGTTTGAGAGAGCGGTTGTATATGGCTGTATATGGCTTTAGCATAATCAGATAGAAATGTAATGGGTATACAGTCCGGACCAGAAGACTTGTTCTTGTTTTTAGTTGCTGCACTACTACGGTGATATCTACTTCTACGTTACTCATTACTGCCTCTGTTCGTAACTCGAAATCTGGAATATTGGTTTCGTCTTCTTTGGTGAAAGAGTTTCTAAAAGCTATGTTTAGTAACTCTGCTTTAGTAGCGCTGTCATCGGCAGGGTCGCCATTACTATCACGCAGTGAGGGTATTGTTGGTGTGTTGCCCCTAGTATATTTAACATATGACCAAAATCTCTTTGAGTTCTACTAAAGAAACTGCCTACATTACACTTATGCGTTAAGTGATTTCAGTTGCTTTACAACTCTGTATGTATGTACGTACTTGCAAGTGACGCTTTCGGCAGCTGTTCTCGGCGCGAATTCAGGAGTATTTTACGTAGTCTTGTTTGGCGAACGGGTTTTGGAAGTGACGTAACTCGCGCTCCTTGTTCCGAATTTTTGGCGTGACCGTGTGCGGCTTCCAAGGTGGATGCTGGTTTGTACGGAGGCGAGGCGAGCGTCTCTGCTGCCGGCTGTGGCCGGCGTGGCCTTGGTGTTGCGTAACTGCCGATTAGACGCTCGGTCGCTAACTGACTGACTGACCCAGTCTCGGCTTCCGGTGAGTACTCGAGTCGAACCGGGCACGCGTACGCTGATGACACAGCCGCGAGGGCGGGAGGCCGAGCGATGGGGCTCAAAAAGAGCACGGTGCGTATAGCAAAAGAGGACACTTCATGGTTAACACTGTGAGGCGGCAGGAAATTTCACCACCTTACATGCTATGTTTATGGATTAATAATTAATAACTTGCATTAATTTATAACGTAATTACTGGCATCACATTCATTCCGGATAATCTGATGCTGTAAGGAAAGAAAATATTTGTTGGGGATATTTTGGGTGAAAGGAGTTTATTTTATTGGAAAAAAAAAGTGAGTGGAGGTAAAAAGAAAATTTGTTTTGTTTTACGTGGTGGTGCTGTTGTGATGTTTGAGCAACATAACAAACCTGACCTTAATTTCGTGGTTGGTTACGTTAAACTCGTGATTAATGCAAGTGGTGTAGTTAAATTTTGAAAATATTTAGCAAGACAATTAGTGTAACTAACAAATACTATGGCCCTATCTGACAAACTTTTCGAAAGATCACTCACCTTTCCTTTCCTTTCAAAATCTCCTACAGAGACTGTGCACACACAGATAGCAGAAATTAACTTACTCCGTCTGTGCAATGCCTACGACTCAATTAGTACGTTAATGGTAATGATAATTTAGAAAATCATGAATGGTAGGATTTTTAACATCAAGTGTTTGGCAAATGGGTGCAGTTCAACCACTGTAGTCAGAATCTAATAATAATTAATTCACTCAAGCAAATAGGAAATTTAAATAAATCAGTCTTAATTGATGCTATGGATACGGCAATTGTACGAGTTTGGTTCTTTATAGGATAGATGTGGCGGTGGCTATTCCATTCTCTAATAGAGCACAAGAAAAAGGAACACCTAAATCTTTCTAATACTTTGAGAATTTTCAGCTATCAGTCGATCTTCTTCAAAATTCTTTATTGGCAAATCATGACTTCGGCCAGTAACTGGCCATTATCAATGCATATGTTTTACTGCAGATGTTATTAATATGGAAAAACTCACATCGCGCCAAGTATGACAACTCATACTCTGCATGCTGAGAGTTTTTCCACATTAATAACATCTACAGTTAAACACATGCATTGATAATGGCCAGTTACTGGCCGAAGTCATGATTTGCCAATAAAGAATTTTGAAGAAGATCGACTGATAGCCGAAAATTCTCAGAGTATTGGAAACATATCACAGTCGTGGAGCACAAACCATGGAAAGTAAACTGACTAAATCTTTGTTTTCGATCAGTTTTCCCATGTTTTAGTAGTATATCTCCCTATGTATTGTGGTGCTAACGAAATATGTACGCAGTAGTAGGGGAATCTCGCAGGGGGGATAACCCACTTCTTTTCGTGTTTTCCACCAAACATCGATTCTGTGACACACTTCTCCCCTGATCACAAACTTCCCTTCTCTGAACTTTTTCTGTGTCCTCCGTCAGTCCCATCCGGTGAGAGTCCCGTAATGCGCAGCATTACTCAAAAACAGGGTGGAGAAGCACAGTGTAGGCAGTTTCTTTAGTGGAATCATTCAATCTTTCAGGTGTACTGCCAATGAAACGTAGCCTGTTTTCACCGTTCTCGCGATAGTTTCTATATGTTCTCTCCAATTAATGTTATTCGTAATTGTAAACCCTAGGTATTTAGTAGAATTTACGGCCTGTAAATTTGCTGGATGACCGTCGTAGCGACCAGACCGCAGCCCTACGACCACGTCTCCACTTGAAAGTGAAACCGGTTTCTCACTGAAAGCGACATGTTTTCTCTTTCCTGTGCGGTTCTTCCTTCAGTTTCTTAAGTTTATCGTCTTCTCGCATGTGTATCAGAATCAGATTCGCGGTTCCGTACACTTCCCCTATGTGAATTGCGACAGCTGTTTGTCTTGTTTACCTTAGCTAAATGACATGATGTTCTAATGACGCCCGCAGTTGGTGAAATTGAATGAACGGCCTTATCGCTAATTTGCGTGTGGTTTCCCAGCCTTTCGGTATCATTATGAAAATATGAATCACTCCTCTCAATTAGGCAATTATCGATACAAAAAAACACTTGGTTTCAATCTTAGGCAATTTCTTATCACTAGGGATAGCTGAGATTCCTAATCCTAATAAATGAGAAATCGGAGGATTCAATGTTCTATATAGTAATTTAATTATAAAAAGGACAGTGAACAAATTCAGGAATGAATTATGATACAAAAGTAATGAATCTCTGACAAGGATGGCACAACCTCTACCTATTATGAAAAATGGTTGATACTGAGACTTTTTAATTGTTTTAAAAGAAATTAAAAATCGTTATCCAGAATGCAACCAAAAGCTCAAGAATAGAGCCAGCTAGTGGCAGGTACATTTTAACTGCGCTGTAGCAAATGCAATGTGCGAATATCAGCAATTCCCAATACTGCTCTCAAAAGACGAACGAACAGCAGCTGGCCACCATGGATGGGTTGGCCTGGCGTGAATCTGAAGCTGTGCTACACAGTGAGCGAACTACTTGGTTTTTTTTTTTTTTTAAAAAAAAAAAAAAAAAAAAAAAAAAAAGAAACCTCCTAAGTATCAAAGGCCAACAATAGGTTCTCGCAAACTGCTTGCCTCACTGACCAAAAGCAGAAGAGAAGCTCAATTTTAAGCTTGTAAGTAAGTACTTCGAAATGAAAATATAATGGACTGAAGTAATAATTTTGTTCCTCTGTTCAGGTCGAAACAATTATGACTACTTCAAGCAATGTGATCTGCACTTGCAACTAATTGTGAGCTAAGTCACTGGACGTTTTGTCAGCAACTGTCCACCTGCATCCTCGCACCACGAGCGCAGCTACGCCGAAATCCATTACTCACTTTGCAGGAAGCCAGAGGTCTCTCCATACCGTTTTCTTAAGAGCCAATCACACCTACAGCTTCAAATCTCTCTCCCCCACCTTTACTTCCTTCCAAACATCTTTCCCGCGAAAAAGAACCTTCTAGAGGCTTCTAGAAAGTTTTAGAAAGTTTCGACCGTTTGGCGGTTGAAATCATCTCCCAATCGTTGCCCGCGAGTTTGGCGCGAAACTACAGCGGCCATCGGCCGGTCAGTAACCTGTGACGTCACAACAGCTGGTCAACACGCCACGCCCTCGTGGTACCATTAGGCACCCCTCGCCGCTTGCCGGCCTCTCCCACTGACTTGGGTGACAGGGTACTTGCGTTCTTGTTTCCAATCAAGAAAAGTACTACACGCGAATATTGTTAATATTAAATGTTGCCTACCAGCATCAACCAGTTTTCTCAATGACCTAGTCAACATTAATATTTCCTAATATGACATTTTTAATAAGTATGATATCCTTTGCTGCTGCTTATTAGCTTTATTTATTTACACACTACAGCTGTTTCGCCGTATTTGGCATTGCTAAGTGGTCTGCAATAGTTGAAATAAATTTTGTGAAAATATTTTTTTCGAAACAAATAGGAAGTACATTACAGACTTTTAACTTTATTACTTACATTCCATTTGTTGGTAACACACACACAGCATCTGTACCTCTATATGATGTTTACAGGTACATTTATTAAAAACTCGATTTTTACTAATTTTTAACGTAATGACTTTCTTATTTGACAGCTGTTATGATGCTATGTGTTTACAAAGATCTTATATTTCATTATATCTATAGTAATGATCTAGCTTCTCTGAGATGATTATTTTGTGATATCTTTGAATGTCAATGTATTTACAAATTTTTTCTATTCTGGATTTTGTATTGTCTCTGATTATGAAATAGTGTGTTTCTTCGGTCTCTGAGGTATTGTTTGCCATTTGGAATTTTGTAACATATTTGAGTATGAAAATGTGTTTCTCTGGTGTCTGAGATATTGTATGTTAATCGAAATTTTGCGTTATCCTTGACTGTGGAACATTACATCTCTGATGACAAAAGTTTTCTGGGTGTTGTACCGCGTCATGGTGTAAGGCTATTACTTAAATAACTGACGTTTCGGCCAACGTTACAGTAACCGTCGGTTATTTAAGTAATAGCCTTACATCATGACGCGGTACAACACCCAGAAAACTTTTATGTCATCTGACTCTGGCCGCGGGAGCCTACGTAATTATATTACATCTCTGAATTTATCCGTTGTCAAGCCTAATTAGATCGATAAAATTTAGTAAAAAAAAAAAAAAAAAAAAAAAAAAATGTGTTTAAAAGCTGCGTGTTCATTGAGAATTTCGTTAGGTGAAGCTTCCATGTGTATGTATACATCTAATTCTTCGAGAATGTGCATTTCAGTGCCTTTTGAATTTTTGGGTAATATTTTTAAAGCTCTCTCGATGTTTGTGGTGGTGTGGTTTTCAATTTTCAAATGCTGCTAGAAAGATGGTGGATTTGCTTCTGTCTTTCTTATATGTTCGTTGAACCTCGTTCTAAAACTTCGTCCCGTCTTACCTATATAAAATTTGTTACAATTTTCGCAACTGATTTTATAAATTGTTGAACAGTTAAAGTTTGTTGTGGTTGCTATGGCTTTATGGAGTTTTGTTTGTAGGTTGTTCTTTGAACGAAATGCAAATTTTATTCGTGTTTGTTTGAAAAGTGCGTTGATTGATACACATCGTCTACAGTTCATGTGCGGAACTGCAATCGCAGCGCTGCAGCGGAGATAAATTGAAACGGAACTTACTTTCTGGACGCGCCTCGTATTTGAAGGTATTCTTGCATGGTGATGACTTACAGTGGTGTAAATAATTTATAGAAATTTTTATCGCAACAGTGAGTTCCTGACTGCTCCACAAACGGACGTCTTAATACCGTGTTACCCGAAAACGACTTCAGAACTGACCCAAAGTTCCGTACGCGACACTGACTACGTATATGAGAGACAGGAATGAATGTATTTGACTGTCATACACGTGGTAAGCGTGGCGTACGGAAGTCTTTAAGTAGCGTTCAGGTAACTTAACGATAAGAGACCGTTCGTGAAAAGCTTGAACCCGGCTTTGAACCACAGTCCGATACAAATTTTCCTGGCGACATTGGACAGAACGTCTGTACCCAATACAGTGGAGCTGTGAGAAATTCGCTATTGCAAAAAAAAGTCTATAAATATTGCTATGGACGACATTCGTCCACTTTTAGTTTGTGGCACAATCTTCGTGTCTCCTCGGGGAAAGTAACGTGTCACTAACATAAATTCATCACGCTGTACGAAAAAACAGTATAATATGACGTATAAGTGATGAAACTATGCTGTAAACGTACAGCAGGCCAATATGTACGAGGCGCATCCAGAAAGTAAGTTCCGTTTGGTAATAAAATGAAATTGTACACAGATACAGAAGAAATTTTTATTGCAAAAAATTCTACAACTCTGAAACTACTGTTCCACATAACTGCCGAAATTTTATAGGCACTTGTCATAGCGTGCCACAAGTTTTTGCATGCATCCTTCACAGAAGGTTGCCGCCTGTGTATTCAACCATGTGGTAACAGCTCTTTATCATCGTTGAAGTGTTGACCACCAAGAACAGATTTTCGGTGTAAGAAGAGATGAAATTCGCTAGAAGAGAGGTCATAGCTGTATGGAGGATGATCAAAACAGGTCCCATTGAAATTTTCGTAAGAATTGTTTGGTCACATTCATTGTGTGAGGTCAGGCATTATAGTGAAAAAAAAAAATCTTTTGACAGTAATCCTCTTCTTACACCTAAAATCTGTCTTTGGTGGACAACACTTCAACGATGATGACTTGCTGTAAGAACATGTTACGACATTGTTGAATACACAGGCGGCCACATTCTATGAAAAAGGCACAGAAAACCTTGTGCCATGCTATGACAATTGCCTACAAAATTTCGGAAGCTATCTAGAAAATTTCCTAATTGTTGGGCCTGCAGCATCATATATGTCGTTGAAAGACATTGCAATAAAGTTACGGATTGCTGCTTATGTTTTATTTAATAGAGCTACAGCTGTTTCGACAGTTTGTCATTCTCAAGCGCGTCTACGATGTTTGGACGTTAAATGTTGACATCTGTCGTAAATGTTGCATAAACTATATGGAAATATACACGTATTTAGTTGTTGTATACGGTTTTTAGCTGTCAGGTATTATGCAGCTTTTTACGTTAAATCGTTAAATTAAAGAAAACTTTTTTTTTCATAATTAACAACAGCTTTGCCAAAGATGTTTACATATATAGTAATCAACTAAGATATCAGATACTATTTTTTTACCAATGTTAACGTTGAAAAAGTATCTGATAACTTAGTTGATTACTATATACGTAAACATCTTTGGCAAAGCTGTTGTTAATTACGAAAAAAATACAAGTTTTCTTTAATTTAACTTTTAACGTAAAAAGCTGCATAATACCTGACAGCTAAAAACCGTATACAACAACTAAATACGTGTATATTTCCATATAGTTTATGCAACAGTTACGCTAGATGTCAACATTTAACGTCAAAACATCGTAGACGCGCTTGAGAATGACAAACTGTCGAAACAGCTGTAGCACTATTAAATAAAACATACGCAGCAATCTGGAACTTTATTGCAATATCTATCTAGAAAAGTAGTTTAACAGTTGTAGATTTCTGTACAATCAATATTTTTTCTGTATCTGTGCCCGTTCGTTTTATATAACCAAGCGGAACTTACTTTCTGGAAGCGCCTCGTATATTACGTAAGATTGCTGTTTCAAGGCACTGAAGTGAATTCGGACCGCAGCTCGAAACCGGATTTTCCGCTTCTGGCCGCGTTCGCCTTAACCTATTAAGACTTCTTTCAGGCTTCGCGAATGTTCAGATGTTTGTACAAAGCTATTGGACCAAACCGCAGTGTAATCAGTCTCTAGACTTACAAACTACTTCATCAACTTACACAAAGCACAACACACACAACCATCAATATTACAAAAAAACAGTCTTGATCGTAGAAATTAACAGTTTCAAATTAACCGGTTTCGACCTGATGTAGGCCGTCTTCGGAATTACAAGTGGCCCATGTGGCCAGTGCTGCACTCGGCTGGGCTAAACAGTTACCTGCTGGCAGCAGAACAGCACTGGCCACATGGGCTGTTTGTAATTCCGAAGACGACCTGCATCATGTCGAAACCGGTTAATTTTGTTAATTTTGTGGCATTCCTCTATTAGTTTTCCTCTTGAATGAATTCGAGCCCCACGTTGTTATGGCCATTTGTGGCATTCCTCTTGTTAAACCACACAAAAACCAATGTACGAAGCGTGATATGCCCGGCTGTTAATGTTCATTTCTTTAAATTAATGCTTCCATTGGCAGGAATACCACAACAGACGCTTTCTCGGTATCGAAATTAACTAACTGTTCCCTCTTTTAGTAAGTGGGTTTGGATTTAAATATTTTTAGACTGCACTACTTATATCCGTAATTTACTATATAAATTATATCCAGAGAAAACAAGCGCGTTGCCTAGCAACACTCAAACATCAAACAAACAGTACATAAACCGGCGAGATCTGCATAATTAAAAGTTTCTGTTTACATTTCACGCTCTGGAATAATATTATGTAGTTCATAAACTTGAAAGTACTGCACTTAATATTACTGTATGTCAAATTCCTGTGGAAACAGTACGATAGAGTGTTTACACGCGTTAGTTCGTTCAGTCAAAGATCATATTATGTAAATAAATTAACGTACACACACGTAACTTTTTCTAGATTCTTCGAATATATTCAGTCACTTTTGAATGTAATGATATGAATGAAATGTTCCTAATATCCAAGATAAGTCCCAAACTGTAGTTTCTATAATTATCAAGTCAAATCCACGCCTAAACCAGCACACAATAATTCGACTGATATTATCGACCGTAATGACTTATTTCGATACTGTTAGTACCAATCACAAAACTATTACGCGGTACTAAATCTTTCGTACAAAGTCCATTAATAAAGCACAGTAACGCGTATCACACACATTTCATCGATTTATTCCACTAAAACATGAGACTGACTTTAACAATGCGGAAATTTTGCTTTGCCGGCCGCGGTGGCCGCTGAGACTGAGGCGCTTCAGTCACGGTCTGCACGGCCACTACGGTCGGGGGTTCGAATCCCCCCTCGGGCATGGATATTTGTGCCGTCCTTAGTCATAGTTAGTTCATAAGTAGTTTGTAAGTTTAGGGACTGATGACCCCGTAGTTAAGTCCCATAAACTATACAAACATTTGAACATTTGAAATTTTGCTTTTATATGACCCCACGGAACAAATAACTACGATCTTATTCGCTCTCCATGCTGGTACTCCCGTAATCACTTTGACCTACTGTTAAATTAATATTCACAATAGTTTGAGTTCTAACTTTCCCATTACGAAAGTTGACTACTGGTCCCTAAATAATTAAAAATATTAACTGAAATACAAACGAGGTGTTACAATTTTTCTAATATTGATCATACCAAATTGATCGCTGTTTTTCTCCTCTGACAATGTTGTCAAAATTAACACACAACCATGCCTGAAGGAGGACGGGGAGCTGGCGAGCATTCCGCAGCAAAGAGCCTTAGGGCGCTCAACCACTACCGCGCGTATCAGAATTCTCGTCCCTCCAAACCTGTCCAATACTCGTTGTGCACGCAGTTTTTATCTATATTCAGCAAGGACACAGAAATGTACCGTGTCTGTTGGTATAAATCTATAATATTCATCTTCATGTTTACATGTAGTGTGTCCGTGTGTTGGTATTGCACATAAATATACATCTACATACATACTCCGCAATTCACCGTAAGGTGCGTGGCGGAGGGTACACTGTACCACTACTAGGCATTTCCTTTCCTATTCCACTCCCAAATTGATCGCGGAAAGAAAGAATGCCTATATGCCTCCGTACGAGCCCTAATTTCTCTTGTCTTGTCTTTGTGATCTTTACGCGAAATGTAAGTAGGCGGCAGCAAGATCGTACTACACTCAGCTTCAAATTCCGGCCCTCTAAATTTACTTAACAGAAATTCACGAAAAGAACGTCGTCTTTCTTCCAGCGATCCCCAATTGAGTTGCCGGAGCATTTCCGTGACACTCGCGCATTGGTCGAACCTACCGGTAACAAATCTAGCTGCTCGCCTCTGAACCGCCTCTATGTCGTCCTTTAAACTGATCCGCTGCGGGTCCCAAACACTTGAGCAATACTCAAGACGTGGTCGTACAAGCGTTTTATACGCGGTCTCCTTTACAGGTGAAGTACATCTTCCCAAATTTCTCCCAATAAACCGAAGTCGGCTGTCCGCCTTACTCACAACTGTCCTTACATGCTCGTTCCATTTCATATCGCTCTGCAGTGTTACGCGTAGATATTTGAACGACGCGACAGCATCAAGAAGCTCACTACTAATGCTGTATTCGAACAGTATGGGGTTGCTTTTTCTACTCATGCGCATCACCTTACATTTTTCTACATTGAGAGCTTGCTGCCATTCTTCGCACCAACTAGAAATTTTGTCTAAGCCATCCTTTATGCTATTACAGTCAGTTACAGACGACACCCTCCCATACACCACAGCATCATTAGCAAACAGCCGCAAATTACAACTTACTCTGTCCATCAGATCATTTATATAGATGGAAAATAATAGCGGTCCTAGAAACTCCCCTGGGGCACGCCTGACGATACACTCGTCTCTGATGAACACTCGCCATCAAGAACAACGTACTGCGTTCTATTACTTGGGAAGTCTTCCAGCCAGTTACAAATCTGTGAACCTATTCCATAAGCTCGTATCTTCGTTAGCAGTCTGCAGTGTGGCACCGCGTCGAACGCCTTTTTGAAGTTGAGAAAAACACCTGTTGCCCTTCATCCATGGCTCGCAAGATGTCATGTGAGAAAATGGCAAGCTGTTTTTCTACAGTTTTGTCCCAATCTTGATGCAATTTTGCATACTTCATTACAAGAGGACGGTCACTGTGGGTGTAAGGGTTACGCACAATATATTGTTCAGGAGATATGACGTCTCCTCCTAAACCACCGATCCGATTTCAAGCAAATTTGGCGTACTTATTTCTTACTGTGACATAACAATTTCTGAGGTATGACCCATATTTCAGGAGATATGGTGCGTGGTGGAGCGTACTTTCCATACTTAGACAAAATATACAGTTTTATTCCGATGTTGATAAAATTTTGCACGCTTGGCCTTCAAAACAAGAGGGTTACTGTCTATGCAAACGTTGTATGGTTCAATACTTTCCTTACGGACGTAGACAAAATCCACAGTTTTATTTCGATCTTGATGAAATTCTGCGCACTTAACCTCCGAAACGAGAGGAAAGTCACTGCTTACATCTACATAACGAGCATCAAAACGGATGCAGGCATTAGCGAATACAGAGCTGTCGTAGAGAGATTGAATATCGAAAGTCCCAAAGTTACCAAAAATAAATGAAAAGTATATTTATTCAGGATAGCAGATATAAAATACATTGCTTCTTGAAAGACAGTATCCACTCGTTCCTAACACTAAACGTAAATGTAGACCAGATTGGCTGAAATTCAAAGAAGTAGGGTCGACAGCAATTGACAGTTTTATACCAAATAAATTAATAAAATAAGGAGGTAATCTCCCTTGGTACAAAAAACAGGTCAGGACACTGTTGCAAAAGCAACGGTAAAGGCATGATAAATTTAAACGAACACAAAATCCCCAGGATTGGCGATCCTACACTGAAGCTCGAAATTTAGCGAGGATTTCAATGCGAGATGCCTACAATACTTTTCACAACGAAACTCTTTCTCGAGATTTGACTGAAAACCCTAAGAGATTTTGGTCATATGTTAAATATACTAGGGGCAAAACACAAACAATACCCTCACTACTCGATAGTAATGGCGATCCTGCCGATGATAGCGCTACTAAAGCAGAGTTACTAAACTAGCTTTTAGAAACTCTTCCACCAAAGAAGACGAAACCAATATTCCACATTTATAATTACAAGCAGAGGCCAGAATGAGTAACGTTGAAGTAGATATCCTCGGAGTCGAGAAGCTTAACAATAACAAGTCTTCTGGTCCGGACTGTATACCCATTACATTTCTATCTGATTATGCTGAAGAGATAGCCCCTTACTTAACAGCCATATACAAAGGATCTGTACGAAAAGATTGGAAAGTTGCAGAGGTCACGCCTATATTCAAGAAAGGCAGTAGGAGTAACCCACTAAACTACAGGCCTATTTCATTGAAGTCAATTTGCAGCAGGGTTTTGGAACATATCCTGTATTCAAATATTATGAATTACCTCGAACAGAATGATCTACTTATCCTGGGTCAATACGGATTTAGAAAATATTGTTCATGCGAAACTAGCTCTTTACTCACAAGAATAGATGAGTGCTATCGGCAAGGGTTCTCAAATTGTTTCCGAATTTCTTGATTTCCAGAAGGCTTTTGACACCGTTCCTCACATACAGCTTTTAATCAAATTGCGTGGTTATGGTATATCGCCCCAAATTTGCGACTGGATAGAGGATTTCATGTCACAGAGGACATAGTTTGTACTAGTCAATGGTAAGGCATCGACTGAAACCGAGGTGATATCCGGTGTACCACAGGGTAGTGTTACTGGTCCTTCGCTGTTCCATATTTACATAAACGATTTGGGAGAAACTCTAAGCCGCTCTCTTAGGTTGTTTGCAGATGGCGTCGTCATTTACCGTCTAGTAAAATCATCTGAAGATCAAAACCAACTGCAGAACGATCTCAATAAGATATCACTATAGTGTAAAAATTGGCAATGGACTCTAAATAATGAGAAGTGTGTAGTCGTCCATATGAGTACGAAAAGAAATCCGTTAAACTTTGTTTACAAGATAAATCAAATCAAAAGTGAAGGCCGTAAACTCTACAAAATATCTAGGATTTATTATTAGTTCAGACTTAAACTGGAAAGAACACCTAGATAATGTCGTGGGAAAGGGGAACCAGAGACTTCGTTTTATTGACAGAACCCTTAAAAGATGCAACAGAACTACTAAAGAAACTGCATACACTACGCTTGACCTTCCTTTTTTTTAGTATTGCTGCCCAGTGTGGGATTCGTATCAGGTGGGTTTGACGGAAGACATGGAAATAGCCCAAAGAAGGGCAGCTCGTTTCGTATTGTCACAATACAGAGGAGACAGCGCTACGGAAATGATACAGGATCTGGGATGGGAATCATTACAACAACGGCGCTCATCGCTGCGGCGTTGGCTGCACACGAAACTCCAATCGCCAACATTCTGGTCCGAATACGAAAATACATTGTTGACTGCCACTTACATAGGTAAGAAAGATCATCAGACTAAAATACGAGAAATCGGAGCTCCAACGGATGGATTCCCCGTTTTTTTCTACCCGCGAGCTATTCGAGAATGGAATGGGAGAGAAAATAGTATAACGGTGGTTCGATGAACCCTCTGCCAGGCACTTAAATCTGATTTGCAGAGTATCCGATGTTGATGTAGATTGTCCATATATGTTTTTCAAGCCGTACAAAGATGCAGACAACCACCCATTAACAGTACCAGTGGATAACCAGCCGATAAGCTGCAGTCTTAACACCAGGAGGAAGTGTACTGCTTCTTGTGTTGACGGCAGTTCTGCAGTCCGATGGAGGACTCAACCCTCTGACGGGGAGCAAACGCGCACTTCGCAGCAAGGCGCCTTAGCAGCCCGCATTGTTACTTTCGGTCAGAGGGGGGGGAGGGGGGCACTCACCAAGGAAAGTTTCCACACGTCTCGAACCAAAGCGATGTTCGGTTGTTGATTCGATACTGCGATAAAGGGACTGTCGATGACTCGCTCAGGCTGCCCAAAGGCTACCACAGCAGCTGATAGCCGCTACTTACGGATTTCAGCTCGGAGGAACCCCGAGAGGAACGCCACCACGGTGAATATGATTTACGTGGAGCCACAGGTCGTCGTGTTTCGACTCCAACTTTCCATTAGAAGCTGCATAATATGCAACTACATTCCCCACGTCCACGGCGAAGTTCAGCTTAGACATCTAGACACCGTACAGCGCGATCTACATCTACAGAAATACTCTGCAACTCACATTGAAGTTCATGAAGAGGGTTCATCGAAACATTTTTATATTTCTCTATAGTTCCATTCTCTAATATCTCGCGGGAAAAATGAACAACTAAATCTTTAATCATCAAAATATCCACGGTTGTATTGCCGGTCTATAGTGTCCAACGGGCACGATATTTCGGCGATCATACATGTCGCCATCATCAGGTGAACTGACGGACTGAGCTCCTGGAAACGCGCCGGCACGGAGATCCGCACGCTACGGCTGCTCGAAGGGAACTGGGTTCTAGCCCGGTAGCGGGCGATTTAAATACCCGCGGAGCGACCCCTCCGCGGTCCGCGCCCCGCGCCGCGGCCGCGCAGTGGAACCGATTGCGACGGCGTCTGAGATGACGTCGGTGTGTGGGCTCTGTCCGCCGTGGTCGTCACTTTGTTACGTTTGCTAGATTTACTCTTAATTAACCCAATCGCTGGTTCCCAAGCTTTGCTAAGATTATAGCCACAGTCACGGTTTATGAGATCGTCACTTGTGCGAATTTCAATGGCCTCTCTAACGACGCAGTCCCAGTATCTCGACGTCTGTACCAGATTCCTAGTGCCTTCATAGTCCATCGCATGATTCTCCGACAAACAATGTTCAGCGACCGCCGACTTGCTCGGATACATCAATCGTGTGTGCCTCTGGTGTTCAATGCATCGATCCTCGACGGTACACATCGTCTGTCCAATATATGACTTTCCACACTGACACGGAATCTGGTACACGCCGGCCTTCCTCAAACCGAGATCATCTTTGGCGCTCCCCACCAGTGCACGAATTTTATTCGACGGACAAAAGACAGTTCCAACCTGGTGTTTTTTCAAAATGCGGGCGACTTTCCCCGAGAGTGCGCCGGTATATGGAACGAACGCAGTGCCTACATCCTCCCTCGTGTTTTCATCCGTTTCCACAGGTTGTGATGTAGTGGCTGGACGGAGAGCCCGCTAAATCTGCCAGTCTGAGTACCAATTTTTTCGAAATACAGTTCTCAGGTGTTCCAATTCCTAGGATAGAGTCTCCGCGTCGGAGATAGTGCGCGCCCTGTGTGCTTGAGTTTTAAGTATTCCGCGGGCCGAGGGTATTTAAATCGCCCGCTACCGGGCTAGAACCCACTTCCCTTCGAGCAGCCGTAGCGTGCGGATCTCCGTAGCGGCGCGTTTCCAGGAGCTCAGTCCGTCAGTTCACCTGATGATGGCGACATGTATGATCGCCGAAATATTGTGCCCATTGGACACTATATACCGGCAGTACACCCGTGGATATTTTGATTATCAAATACGCCGGGAGAAACTGAAGAATCACAAACTAAATCTTTGTTTTCGATCTAAAAAACCAAATGTTTTTAAAGCTTCTGGAACTTAAGTGCGGGGTAATCAGTCTCTAAACTTACAAACTACTTATGAACTAAATTACCAAAATATTTTCGGGCTATTATGTCTTACGGATTTATTATGGAAAACCAACGTTTCGTCCCCGGCTTCGAAGGACATTTTCAAGGGGGATAGTGGCACTTTTGAATGTCCGATGCACACTCTGGCTCGCTACTGACTCATTAGCGAGCCAGGGTGTTCATCGGACGATCCTTCTTGAAAATGCCCTCCGCAGTCGGGGACGATACGTTGGGTTTCCGTAATAAATCTATAAGACCATGGCATAATAGCCCGAATGTTTTTAGTAATTTTGACCATTCCGGCCGTGGAAGTTTACATTTTACAATCCTCATGAACTAGCTTATGCTCAAGGGGGGATTCGAACCTCCGACGGGGAACGGCCTCGCGCATCGTAGCCTAGCGCCTAAATGCGCTCGGCCGCGGCTTTCGATCTGATTTCTCTTATTTTATTACTAGAGGACCCGTGCGAATACTTCACACCGTTAGTGGAATGACAAAAAAGTTTGCAAAAAGTGGAAGTAAAGTTGAATGTTCACGAATAGCTTTCTTCAGAATCAATCAATGCAAGTGTTTAAAAGCCCAAATGAAGAAACTTGATCCGCTGAGTGCTGTTAGGTTAAAAAAAGAACTGCGTACCTTGATTAGAACCGAAGATATGGTAAAATAAACCGATTAAAATATTCAATCCAAAGACAGAAGGATACCGTGTTCGAATAAAAATAAAGGATGGAGAGACTTAATTCTGATTCTTGATGACAAATCTCCGAATGAATACCTTTAGTTTAAAGCAAAAATGAAGGAAATCGGTCAGATATAACGGCCTGACCGACTGATTTTAGTTTACTGCAATGACATCCCCATAAGAAATATACAGAAGGAAATCGCGTTGGGTATATAAGAAGGAAGGCGAGAGTTATGCAAATTCTGATACCTGATGACAAATCTGTGAATGAATCTTTTCGTTTAAATAAAAAATAAAGGAAATTGGCCGGGTAATTTGGTCTGGCCGACTAACTTTGTTTTCGTAGATTCTTTTAATATATAAGATGATCATGTTTCCATATGTATGTGGGTGTTAATAAAATATGCTCGCGTTCGGAAGAGAAAGTTGGTTAAAGAAATTTCGCAAATAGATCTCGCCGCGGAGAATAACGCCTTTCATTTAATGATTTTCACGCCAGTTCGTGCACATTTCTGTAACACTATCTCCCCTATATCGCGATAATACAAACCGAGCTGCTCTTCTCTGAATTGTCTCTGAATCGTCCGTCAGTCCCATCTGGTGTAGATCCCACAATTCGCAACAATTCTCCCAAATAGGACACACAAGTGTAGTGTAGGCAGTTCCTTTAGCACATCTGTTGAATCTTCTAAGTGTTCTGCCAATAAAACGTAGTCTTTGGTTCACCTTCCCTACAATATTTACTATTTAAGTTGTTCTTAATTGTTATTCCTAGGTATTTAGTTGAATTGACGGCATGTAGGTTTGACTGATTTATCGAGTAAATGAAGTTTAACGGATTTCTATTAGTGGTCATATGGATTTCACACTTACTATTATTAAGGATCAGTTGCCAATTTTTATAGTATAAATCTATGTATATAAAAGGAAGTGTCCCGATTGACTGACTGACAGATTGACTGACTGACTGACTGACTCATCATCGCCCAGCCCAAACCAGATGGAATCTTGAAATTTGTGGAGGGTTTTGATCTTACTCTCTCTGTAAGCGTCATTTAAGAAGCGATTTTTCGATATTCCGTCCGTAAGGGGGTGAAATAGGGGATCAAAGGTTTTTTGAAAATACGTAGCTATTTATGCAATTTTAAAGATAGAACTACAAAATTTAGGATTTTAATTCAGGGTTCGAATTAAAAAGACACGTGTTTCGGCATTTTTTGAAATTCGACAAATAAGGGGGTAAAATAGGTGACGCAAAAAATTGAATTTCAAAAATAGTTGCTGTTAACTGAAATTTTAAGCTACAACTACGAAACTTCGGATATGGAATCTTGGTCAGGATTAAAAATCAATGATTTTTAGTATTTTTGGAAATTCAACAAGTAAGAGGGTTAAATAGAGGATCAAATATTCTTTTTGAAAACACGTTGCTATTGATACAATTTTGAAGCTAGAGCTGCAAAACTTGATATTTGTATACTTGGTTAGACGTTAATAAATACGTGTTTCGGTATTTTTGGAAATTCAACCATCAATGGGGTTAAATTGAAGAGGCGGTGTTTTTCAAAAATCTGTTGCTATTTAGGAAATTTTGTAGTTGGAACTACAAATTTTCGGATTTGGATTCGGGGTTCAAATTTAAAAGACACGTGTTTCGGTATTTTTGGAAATTCGACCAATAAGAGGGTAAAATACGAGATGCAAAAATTGATTTTCAAAAATTTGGTGCTGTTAACTCAAATTTCAAGCTATAACTACGAAACTTAATATATGGATTCTTCATCAGGATTAAAAAGAAACAACTGGTGCAGACCAACCAGCCTACGCATGCGAAGCAGCGGGGTTCGGTTAGTAATATATATAATTTTGCAGTTGCTTTTATGTTCTGGTGAGCTCAAAAGCATGCTGAAGAGATTCGTCAGAACTGGTATGAAGTGTTATTCACAGACGGGACTCACACCTGCCTTCAACCGAGCAATCGTCGGAGACGTTTTTGGTGACATCGTGTCAGATACACCGTCCAGCGAGTGCAGCAAGGAGGCGTCATTACGTGGTGTCACTGGTGGTCGTAGAAATCAAACCGCTATATGATACAGGGATGGCGTCTCCCGATGTATATTACAACCATAACTAAAGCATTTCGATGAGGAAACCGTCTTAATGGACAACAATTCTCGTACTTATCATGCACATGTTCTGCATGCTTTCCTTCATGACAGGAGAGGACAGCAAGTTCTGCAGACATGAACCCAATCGAACATGCGTGGGATAGGCTACATTGGAAAGGTCTGAGATACATACGCCGAATTGCCGTTGAGGAGTGGGACATTCTGGACTAACAGCCCTTGGTAATCCAGTGGAAGGAATGCCACGACGAGTAAAGGCGTCAGACAAGAATAACTGTTGTATTAGGGGTACTGTTGTGTGCTGCAAATTAAATGCTCAAATCTTTGTTAAGCTTATAGGATGCTAACTGCGGGATCGTCATTCCCTAAACTTACAAACTACTTATAAACCAAAAAATACTAAAGACAACACAAACATCCATGCCCGAGGGAGGATTCGAAACCCTGACAGGGAACAGCCTCGCGCACCGGAGCATAGCCCTCAATGCGCTCGGCTACTTCGCCGCGGCTCTGTGTGCTGCAGCAGTGTGGAACACAATTCTGAATGACTAAAATAACTTCACTGCATATTTTTGTGTCGCTTGCACAGCAACCGTAATTGATATTTTTGGTAAAAAAAAAAAAAAAACAGTCTTGGTTGCATAAACTTGATGTTTTTTTTTTTTTTTTTTTTTTTTTTTTTTTTAAACATGACGCGTTTCACCTCTTCTGGGCATCATCAGACGTTGTAAAGGAGGGGGGGGGGGGGGTAGATTTACAAACTTGTTTACAACACAACTAAAAATATGTTAAATCTTTCCTAAGCAAGAAATATTACAATAGGGAGGGTGCAGACTGATAAAACAGCAGGCCACTGTAGTGAGACACAGAAATAAAGAACCACTACTGCTCTGTGTCAGCTCCGTTCTTGCAGGATGTCCTTTATATATACATAAAAATATTAAGTTTTGTGTGAAAATGTTTACTGTTTTGTACTTAAAATGTGTTTGTTGTTTGTTTGTCTGTTCCATGTACAATCGAGGTGAAGCAATTCGCGGGAGCAGCGTCTTCGCAGCCGCAGCCGCAGCCGGAGCTGAATTGCTGGTCGCTATTTGTTGTGCGCCGAAGGCTTCGAGGCGACAAGGATTGCTGCGTCTTGTTGATGATTGCAAAGCTTCATCGTCCCAGAAAAAATGAAATGTTGTGTACATTATTGCATTGTAAAAAGTTTGTATGCCGTTTCATGTCAGTTACGTCACAGCCTATGTCAAGTCATAATATGTAGCGTATGTTACAATAAATCGATAATGTGTTTAATTATCTGTGACGGTTTCTTGTACGTTTGAAAGAGTATACGTGGAACTATATTATTATTTAATGAAAGACAAATTTTTGAGTTTAGAACCCTAAAGAAGAGTTAACTTTCGTTTATAAAGATACATTCTTAGTTGAATATACAGTCTTCGAAACGGAGTAATCTAACAGGAAAGTCAACGGAAGATTTTACTTATGGTTTCCAATGAAATATTTATCGATCCTGTTGCTAACGGTCCATAGGATTCTGAACTGAATTTCACTAAGTTTGGAAAGGAAATACTACAACTAATACGTAAGTCAGGTGATTAATTCTGTGCTCTGTACAAGGACCTGAACTTATAATTTGTTGATTTTACTTGAAGTGTGGTCGTGTATAAAGCGGGTTTAGTGCAATTTGTGTCGTCTCACAAGTACAAAGTGCGCGCCACCTACTTTCGCCGCGCGCCGCCATGCACGCACGGCGCGGCGTTCTTACGACGACAGCCACGAGCGCCCTCTGCTACAACTCCGCTCGTGGCCACCACTGAACGACATCGTTCACTTGGGACTGAGACAGGAACCAGTTAACACTTCGGAATCAGATAGGCACCAGTGAAGACTTGGCTATCGGATAGCCACTAGGCAGGCCTCTAGCTCAACTATGTATCAGCATTCTGCAGTATGCAGTACTGAGCTATGTAAAAGTTAAGTATTACTAAGTCTCTAAGAAATATATATCTCGTTCTAATTTACTCTAGTGTTTCTAGTTTCTGCTGTCCCACTGGCTGGTCACCTCCTACCTGCACAAGCGTGCATCCTCTATTCCTGTGTCGGTCTTTCTACTCGGCCACCGACACCTACGACGGAAACGAGACACAAAAGCGACGACGAGGCTGGGACACAAAAGAATTAGTGTCTGATTACGATTAATTCAAAAAGTTACGAACTGCACCTAAGAATATCTTTGGGCAGTATCACTAGCCAACAAAAACAAGCTTTTAGGAACTGTCAAACTTATGCCAGTTTAGAAAGTGTTTACTTTTGAGAATTTGTTATGAAATATGACATTTAATAATGAACTTTTATCGATAGCCCGTGTCCAACGACACCATATAACCACACTCACGTGTTAGACATGGGGGGATGAAAATTGAACTAATAAAATACCGCTAAAGGGCATAGCTTAATACATAAAATTGCTTAACTCTGAAGTTTCAGAGCGTCAAATTATTAAAATTCAATACAAATAGATGTAACTGTTGCTTAATAATGGGGGCAAGGAAGTCTATGGTAAAACTTAGCCGCGCGAAGCTTGGTTTATTCTCGCAGAACCGACCCCTGCCATAACCCCGGACTGCTTCCGCGTTCGTGTCTTGTCGATAACTGTTCAGTCTTGCGCATCGAACGTGCGCAAGTGGCTCGTAGATGTGCGACAATAGCTACAGATTTGCATGTGTAATGCAAACAGTTTTAGCATGGGATGCAGCCGCTACCGGAAGATGCCCAACATTATGTCAAAAATTGTTTTGATGTTTCGACATAATTTGGTCGTTTGAAAGGCTCGTGGATTTGAAAAAGCCGGTCGCGGTGGCCGAGGGGACTGAGGCGCTCCAGTCACGGTCTGCACGGCCAATACGGTCGGGGGTTCGAATCCCCCCTCGGGCGTGGATATTTGTACCGTCCTTAGGATTAGCTAGTTCATAAGTAGTTTGTAAGTTTAGGGACTGATGACCCCGTAGTTAAGTCCCATAAGCTATACAAACATTTGAACATTTGATTTGAAAAATATGTGTTTTGATATTTCAAATTCCTCCAACAGATTTAATTTCCGTCCTTTACCAGCCACGTGAAGTTTTAAGTTTTCAAGATTTGGGGTCTGATGGCCTGAAGATTTAATATGATGGGTAAGGGAGGGGAATTTCTTTAATTGACGTTTTTTTAGTGTCTAGATGCTCGTTAAACTTAACGGCAAAGGATCTTCCTGTTTGACCGATATATTGGACTGAACATTCGGTACACCTAATACTGTACACCCCTGATTTGGAGAACAAATTCGTTTTTGGGCTGCTCATTATGAGGGAGTGAATATTGTATTGGGGAGCCTTTTGAAAAAGACCAAGGGAACGTTATGTTGAAACATCAAAACTTTTTCTACATAATGATGGGCATCTTCCGGTAGCGGCTGCAACCCATGGTAAAATTGTTTGCATTAGACATGCAAATCTGTAGCTGTTGTCGTAACAAGCGCCCCATCTATGAGTCACTTGCGCACCTTCGATGTGCAAGTCTGAATAGTTACCGGCGAGACACGAGTGCTGAAGAGTCCAGGGTTGTGGCAGGTGTCTGCCCTGCGTGAAGAAACAAAGCTTCGCGCGCCTGAGTGAAGTTTTACCATTGACTCTTTCAAAAAATTGTTCAAATGTTTGTAAATCTATCGGACCAAACTGCGTGGTCATCAGTCCGTAGCTTACAAACTACTTAAACCTAGGTAAACCTAAGGACAACACACACACACCCATGCCCCAGGGAGGACTCGCACCTTCACGGCGAGCAACAGCGCTCTCCGCAGCGAGGCGCTTCAGACCACTCGGCTACTCCACCACGGCTTGACTCTTTGCCCCCATTATTGAGCAATAGTTACATCTATTTTTACCGAATTTTAATAATTTGACGCTCTGCAACTTCAGAGTTAAGTAATTTTATTTATTAAGCTATGCCCTTCAGCGGTATTTTATTAGTTCAATTTTCATTCCCCCACGTCAAACACGTGAATGTAGTTATGTGGCCTGCTGTACACCATCCGTATTGTAATATTTCTTGCATAGGAAAGATTTAACACATTTTTAGTTGTTTTGTAAACAAGTTTGTAAATATTCCACCCCCCACCTATTCAACGTCTGCTGATGCTCAGAAGAGGCGAAACGCTTCATGTTTAAATAAACAGAACATAAAGTTTATGCGACGCTGTGGAGTAGCCGAGCCGACCGCGGTGGCCGAGGGGACTGAGGCGCTCCAGTCACGGTCTGCACGGCCACTACAGTCGGGGGTTCGAATCCCCTCTCGGGCATGGATATTTGTGCCGTCCTCGTAGTTTGTATGTTTAGGGACTGATAACCCCGTAGCTAAGTCCCATAACCTATAAAAAAAATGGAACATGTGAAGTAGCCGAGCGGTCTAAAGCGTCTCGCTGCGGAGCGCGCGGTTGCTCGCCGTGGAGGTTCGAGTCCTCCCTGGGGCATGGGTGTGTGTGTTCGTCCGTAGGTTATTTTACCTAGTTTAAGTAGTTTGTAAGCTACGCAGTTTGGTCCGATAGATTTACAAACATTTGAACATTTGAAAGTTTATGCAACCAAGACTGGTTTTTACCAAAGAACAATTCAGAATGTGTAAGTTATTGTCGTACAACTTGTGAATTTCGGTTTTCACGAGCAGTAAATGGAAATGAATTTTTGTTTGTTTACCTCTATTCAATTTTTACATCAAGGGTTATAAAACAATAGAATCTTTGTGCAGCAATACCTTTTTGAAAACAGCCCGATTCCTGCGATACCTGACTATTTCGGTTCGATGTTAGCAACATGTGCAGCACATGAGGGCCTCTTAGAGTGTATTCGTACATTGCGGTTGACTGAGAGGAAATCCTGCATGCTTCAAACCCGTAAGAAGACTCACAGGAAAGTTTGTTTAACGCAAGATACTGTTGAGCATGGCAGCCGTACTTGTATTGTTTCTTAGAATGTAGTTAACATGAAAGTGTCAATGCAAGACAGAGAGAGAGTTTCTGGTTGTTAGCCAGAGATCTGCTCCTTGTGCCACAAAACACTCTGACGCACGGCTGTTAATCGTGGCTGTTAATGAGTCCCAGACAAGAGAACACGTGCACAGTTCTTACTACTGCTTGCCCCTCATAATGGCCTGAAGTGATGCTGGATGTGTTTAGGTGCTCACACTATTTCATTTGACTCGAGAGCTTTGGCAAAGACTATAAAGGATGACAATTTGAACAAAAGGAAATCTTACGACGCAAATGTGGTTTCTGATGCATCCCAAGATATCGTTACAGCACAGTTAATTTTATCTTTATACATTAAAATGAATAGCTGTGCAACGAGTCTCGCTAAAACTCAGAAAGCCGCGGCGGCGTGGCCGAGCGCATTGAGGTGCCATCATACGATGCGCGAGGTCATTCCCCGTCGGGGATTCGAATCCCTCCCTCGGGCAAGGATGTTTGAGCTGTCTTTAGTAGAAGTTAGTCGATAAGTAGTTTAGTTTAGGGACTGATGACCCCACAGTTAAGTCCCATAACCTTTCCAAACAAACAAACAAAACTCAGAATTGGCTATGGCGATTTGAGTTGGTTTGTTTTGTTCATTTATATGCAGGGGTGGTTTTGGAAAAATAACTTTCACCATACTGGAGCTTTGATGCACTTTCGCAGCGTCCCATAATGACGACATTCGTTCGATTGGCGTTTCAGTTTTGGCTCGTACGATGTGGCGCATGTCACATCCAGTGTTACGATATGGCGTAAGAAAGCCTCTCCTTCGCGCTCATAGCGCTTCAAGTGCATCTGAGCTGCATCGTAACGCGTTCATTTCTGAGGAACTCATCGTGATGCAATTTTCCGCATGCCCAGGCGTTCCTTCAGGATGCGAAGCACAGTCACACGAGCTAATCCGGTTTCGTGGGCAAGCTCACAAATCGTTTCGTCACAGAGTAACACATACAGAGGAGAAGCCCCCCCTAAACCACTGTCCTACGCTCCCCTCGTCGTTCCGTAAGATGCTAGCAAGTGCCAGACGGTTCCCTGGCTTAGTACTGGTAGACAACACTAGAGGCTGAGGGGAGAGCTCGTGCTGCCTGCCACGAGGCCATGGCTGTGTCCGGCTTGCTGGCGTTTGAGGGGAGGTGGTGGTGGGGGCAGCCGCTACCTGCCTGCCGCCTGCTCTGGCCAATTTAAAGGACTGCTTCTGACCGCAGCGCCATCTTATGGAACCTTCCCTCCCCGCACCCCTGAGTGTGTGACCGGGCCCTTACGGAGGTTACCCGTCTGTATATATTTGTCTGTGGTATGGTCGATCACTGTCCATTAACGTGGCAACAGTATGCAGAGACGCTAGGACGACTGCCCGAGGCATGTCTGCCACAGATTGCCCACCTTCGTTGATGGCTTTTACCCAACGTGCCACTGTGCCACTTGCCCTGTTACGGTAATGCCGATTCCCCGCACGCCTCTTGAAGTCCTTGATGACATGTCGTTCTACACGATCTGTGGCACATTCAATCGAAATCAAACTCTGTTTTTCCTGTTTCGAAAACATAGTAACACCGTTACGTTAGACCGCTCGCTCACAAGAGGCAGTTTTTCCCTCGTTTGTGCGCACGGCGGTGACGTGGGACGGGCGAGTCCATTTACTCGGAGGTAAGACAGATAAGTCAACAATGTGTGCTGTCAGCGACAATAGTAGATTTCATCGCATAGTATCTCCATAGCAGTATTGCCACTATTTAAGTTCCAACCGTCGTATTAATACGTAAGACGAAAATTTAAATACCGATTTTTAATCATGTCTGTCTGATTTACAAAGAGGAGCGTACCCTATGTGTTTGTAATTCAAACGAATCTACAGTTTTATTGTGATCTTGAGGAAATTTTGCACACTTGACCTAAATATGGTGTATGACTTCAATATATTCCTACAGGTTTTTTTTTTCTATCCTGAAGAAGTTTTGCTCACTTGATCATCAAAACAAGGGTGTACCTTACATTAGATCCTGATATCGTTTTACTAATTATCAGAAAGTTCGCTAACTTTTGTTTTCATCGAAAGAGTTTCCATATACACCTACATACATACTCCGCAATACACTACTAGGCATTTCCTTTCCTATTCCACTCCCAAATTGAATGCGGAAAGATAGAATGCCTATATGACTCCGTACGAGCCCTAATTTCTCTTATCTTGTCTTTGTGATCTTTACGCGAAATGTAAGTAGGCGGCAGCAAGATCGTACTACACTCAGCTTCAAATTCCGGCCCTCTAAATTTACTTAACAGAAATTCACGAAAAGAACCTCGTCTTTCTTCCAGCAATTCCCAATTGAGTTGCCGGAGCATTTCCGTGACACTCGCGCATTGGTCGAACCTACCGGTAACAAATCTAGCTGCTCGCCTCTGAACCGCCTCTATGTCTTCTTTTAAACTGATCTGCTGCGGGTCCCAAACACTTGAGCAATACTCAAGACGTGGTCGTACAAGCGTTTTATACACGGTCTCCATTACAGGTGAAGCACATCTTCTCAAAATTCTCCCAATAAACCGAAGTCGGCTGTCCGCCTTACTCACAACTGTCCTTACATGCTCGTTCCATTACATATCGCTCTGCAATGTTACGCCCAGATATTTGAACTACGCGAGAGCATCAAGAAGCTCACTACTAATGCTATATTCGAACATTATGGGATTGCTTTTTCTACTCATGCGTATCACCTTACATATTTCTACATTGAAAGCTAGCTGCCATTCTTCGCACCAACTAGAAATTTTGTCTACGTCATCCTGTATGCTATTACAGTCAGTTACAGACGACACCCTCCTATACACCACAGTATCATCAGCAAACATCCGCAAATTACAACTTAATCTGTCCATCAGATCATTTATATAGACAGAAAATAATAGCGGTCCTATCACACTCCCCTGGGGCATGCCTGACGATACACTCATTACTGATGAACACTCGCCATCGAGAACAACGTACTGTGTTCTATTACTTAGGAAGTCTTCCAGCCAGTCACAAATCTGTGGACCTATTCCATAAGCTCGTATCTTCGTTAGCAGTCTGCAGTGTGGCACCGCGTCGAACGCCTTTTTGAAGTCGAGAAAAACACAATCCGCCTGTTGCCCTTCATCCATGGCTCGCAAGATGTCATGTGAGATAGCTGAGTTTCACATGAACGATGTTTCCTAAACCCGTGCTGATTCATGGAGAGAAGCTTTTCCATTTCAAGGAAATTTACTATATTCGAACTGAGAATAAGCTCTAAAATTCTACATGGAACTGATGTCAAACCGCAAGAAAGTGTATGGTGGATGCCACAGGGTATCTTACAATAAACGTGTACAGTATGTTACTAATCAGCACGAAAGTTGACAGATTATGTGAGTTTTCATAGATAGGGCAAGGAGGAGATGAGCTGAAGAGATTGAATGGACAGAGGGAGTGCGAGGTGGGGAGGGAGGGGGTCGGAGAGCTGAAGAGATGGGTCAGGAGAGGGGAAGGAGAAGATGTGCAACAGATGAAGAAACGGACAGTGGGGAGACTGGCTGCGAGGGTATGGAAGAAAAGAACAGTAAACGCCGGATTTTGCGCTGGTAAGTAGCACAGAGTAACATATACAGAGGAGCAGCCCCCCCCCCCCCCAACCCACTGTCCTACGCTCCCCTCGTTGTTCCGTAAGATGCTAGCAGGTGTCAGGCGGATCGCTGGCTTAGGGTGCCTCTCGGACGTCAGAGGGTAGCGTGGAGGGGAGGCTGAGGGGAGAGCTCGTGCCGCCTGCCACGAGGCCACGGCTGTGTCCGGCTTGCTGGCGTTTGAGGGGAGGTGGTGGTGGGGGCAGCCGCTACCTGCCGCCTGCTCTGGCCAGTTTAAAGGGCTGCTTCTGACCGCAGCGCCATCATGCGATATCTTACGGAACTGCTGGAAACCCTCCCTCCCCACACTCCTGAGTGTAGGACCGGGCACTTAGGGAGGTTTCCCATCTGGATATATTTGTCTGTGTAAGTAGCTAATTCTCAAGGAACAAGTTGTCGCATAATGTGTATTAAAAAGGATGACAAAACTTACACGGTTGAAAGTACACGATAATAGAAGCAAAAATGTCACAGCAAACGTGGGTCCGCAAACCAGCCGTTTGCGAGATGGAAGGAATGGAAGGAGATATTTGGAGAGGGCATTAAAGTGCAGGGAGAAGAAATAAAAACATTGCGGTTTACCGATGTCAGAGACCGCAAAAGATCTTGAAGAGGATTTTAATGGGATGTACAGTGTCTTGAAAGGAAGATATAAGATGAACATTAACAAAAGTAAAATGAAGGTAATGGAATGCAATGTCAGAAAATCAGGCGATGCTGAAGGAATTACATTAGGTAATGAGACAAAAAAAGTGGTAGATGAATTTTGTTATTTGGGTAGCAAGATAAATTCTGATGGCCGAAGTAAAGAAGATATAAATGCAGATGGCTATGGGAAGAAAAGCGTTTCTAAAGAAGCGAAACTTGTTAACATCCAAAATTAATTTAAATGTTAGGAAGTCCTTTCTGAAAGCATTTGTCTGGAGTGTAGTATTGTATGGGAGTGAAACGTGGACGATAAGAAGTTCAGATAAAAAGATGACAGAAGCTTTTGAAATGTGGTGCTACAGACGAATGATGAAAATTAGATGGGTAGATCACGTAACTAATGAGGTGCTTAACCGAATCGGCGAGAAATGGAGTTTTTGGCATATACTGACTAAGAAAAGGGATAGATTGGTTGGACACATTCTGAGACATCAAGGAATAGTCAACTTAGCATTAGAAGGAAGCGTGTGGGGTAAAATTCGTAGAGGGAGACCGATGGACGAATACAGTAAGCAGATTCAAAAGGATGTAGGTTGCCGAACGTATTCGCAGATGAAGAGACTTGTACAGGTCAGGGAAGAGTGGAGAGCTGCATCAAAGCATTCTGCGGACTGAAGACCGCAACAACAACAATTTAAATTGTAAACTGTAGAATTAAGATGTACATAGCATCAAACATAGCATTTAGTTCAAATTTAACGTATGGGTTACCTGTTGAAGGAGAGCTCGAAGTGTTTTCGTTGCATCTGAATGTAATACCGTACTCGTCTATACAATGATGAATTTCTTCACGCTTAGTGAAACATCATATGTGGTGTTACAAAAAGGTACGACTAATTTTATATGGCCCTTCCATTTTAAATTACATATAATGTCACTATAATGTTTATAGGGTGTTTCACTAAGTGTGTTTGCCTCTGTAACTTATAAAATAATAGGTGGCGGGAAATTTTAATGCGGTAGGTCAACACAAGAAATGTTACACTTTCTGCGGAGCTATGTACATAGTTTATTGTATCATTTTCCAAATAGTTACAGCACAAAGATATAATGTTTGGTGGTGTTTGACTTCTAGCTGGACCAGTGTAACCACTGCCGTTGGCTGACTGACGCCGAAGTTCCACCTGTCGTAGTCAACGACCTTGTCTCTTACAATTAATATTGTAATCAGTTTAGTAAAGGTTCATGGACTTTCATCATACAGGGTGTCCAGAAAAGAGCTCACTGATTTCAAAATTAAATACCTCGAAAACAAAGATCGATAGAGGAATGCAGTAAACGGTATGTTTATTGTGAAAGCTGTAACAAGTTTATACAGCAGTAAGAAGTAATAGTTTCAAAAGCTGCTAGCAGCTGGCGCTGTACGCTGTACAGCTCATATCAGCATACATAAGTGAAATAATCGTATGAAAAACACTCTTTGCAAACAATCACATCACAATGTTTTCAAAATGTTCACCATAGGCACAACAGAAGTGGCGCAAACGAAGAATGACATTCGCCATCACATTTCCTAGTGTCTCAACCGAAATTGATTCACATGCCACAGAGATCGCCGATTCAAGTTCGTCCAGCGTGGCGGGATGCTTCGGGTAGACCATTTCTTTCACTGTGCCCCCCCCCCCCCCCAAAAAAAAGAAAAAAAAGTCACAGGGAGTCAAATCCGGCGAATATGGAGGCCAATCCATGCCTGCACCAGTAAATTTGGGATATTTCAAAGCAATGACTCGATTCCCGAAGTATTACTCGAGAAAGCGAAATACTTGTTCTGTCCGATGTGGTCGGGCTCCATCTTGCATAAACCATTCAGTACCTCGTCGATCCTCTAACGCTTTCTGTGTGGCGACAAATTGTTCCAAAAGTGCAACGTAACGTGAACCAGTGACCGTTTCTCCAATGAAAAAAGGGCCAATAATACCCCTGCTGCATACTGCAGCCCACACACTAACTTCAGGAGAATACAGGGGTTTTGCTTCACACCAATATGGCTTTTCGGAACCCCAAAATCGCCAGTTCTGCTTATTCACGTATTTCAGGTGCAAGTGTGCTTCATCAAATCCTTCATCAATCATTGTGAGCATCTGATTAGCAAAGGCAACCCTTTGTTGCACAGCTCGTACGGGTATGGCTAGTGCGTTTGAATTTTGAATGGAAACATGTGTAGGCTCTTTGTCAGTATTTTCTGCGTGCTGGAACGCTTCAAACCAGTCTCAGATGCAATTCTACGGACGGATGACATTTCGCTGAATAATTCCAGAAACTGTGGCGATATTTTCAGGCGTAACTACGGATTGCTTGCGGCCAACATGCCCCACGAGATCACCAGTTACGCTGCCGTTGAAATTCTGCGAAGAGCGTACGAATGGTTTTCGTATCGGGTTCTTTTGGAACATTAAATCGTGCTTGAAAACTTCGCCTTGTGTGACGTAGGACTCTCTTCTAACCTGTGGTACTCTAGCACCAGAAAAACGCGTTGTTCAATGGAGTACGTGGTTTTAATCTCGTCCTTCGGTACGCTAACCTCTTTTCGCGGTTTAATAGTGGAACTGATCGCTCTGGTTTGTTTTCCTTTAGTGTTATTTCAACACCAACTACATACAGTTGGCAGGCTGGCAGCAGCTGCGGTGGCTGCTCTTCAGCCCTGCGATATTACAGGTTATGGCAGGTTGTAAAAACGATATAAAACAGAGGAATAAAATTGTGGAATTAAAAACAATTGACCAACTGAGTTTTTGGAGGACTAAAACGTAAATGGACAAAGAGACAAACATATATCGGAGAATGAGAACAGAAAACACATAGTCAGTAAAAACTGTTGGCCACGGCGGCGGTTTAAAAGTACATTGGAGGAATCACAAGGACAAACACGAAGACAGTTGACGGTGCACACGATAAAACTTGTTGACGTCGATCGCGGAGGCACTGATTAAAAACCACACATGACACTGGACACACTGGCACTGTACACGTTGTATAAAGTCGTGACGCCCCCGCGGGAGAGGGGAGGGGGATGGAGGGGGAGAAGGTGGGACAGGGATGGGGGAAGCGTGGGGGAGGGGGGGATGGGAGGGGAGAGGGAGAAAGGAGGGGAAAGAGGGATTGACGAGACGAGACTCTGGGCATGGGAGAGGGGTGGGTGGGAAGGAAAAGGGACGGGAGAGAGGGGAGAGGTGCTGATGCTACGGGGAAGGGATCAGAGTTGGTAGGAGGGGTAGATATCGGGAGGGGAGGGTGCGGAAATTGCCCTGGGAGAGGATACGGAGGGTATGTAGGTGAAGGTCGGGAGGGATGGTTTGGCGGAGGCGTGGCAGAGGCCCGGGATTGGTGAGAGTAGGGTATACCAGAGGGTTTTGGGACTATTTTCCGGATAGTGTAAAGGAGTCGGAGATGTTCGAGGTGTTGTAGGAGAGGAGGGAAGGGGATTAGGTCATAGAGGATCCGCGTGGGGGAAGGGAGTCTGATACGGTATGCGAGGTGGAGAGCGTGGCGTTCCAGGATCTGTAGGGATTTGTAGAAAGTAGGAGGGGCTGATATCCAGACGGGGTGGAAGGAACAGGTGTGAAGGACAGTGGAAGGGTTGAGGCCCCACGTCCGGCCGGTAAGGAGTTTAAGGAGGTTGAGGCGGAACAGAGATCGCTCTGAGCTTCGGATCACTATTTATACTAGGCATTACGTATGGCGATTACAGCGCCATCTGTTAGCAGCTTTTGTAACTATTATTTCAAACTACTGTATAAACTTCGGTTAAAGTGCAGTTTATGCGGCAGCGGCTAGCCTTCGTGCTCGCTAGGTTGGGAACGACAGAGCAGCCAATCAGAAGTCGCGATGCCGCGGCCAATGAGATTGCGTGTTTCATGACGAGTAAATTTGGCGTCAATTTCGAAGTTATTCGAGGATATCGGTGCGGCGTTTGTGTGATTATAATTGATTTTCCATGTATAAGAGATTTTTAGATAGTTGTCGTATTACGGACATGAGTGACCTATTATTAATACACCACAGCAGTCAAACATGTTTTATGCTTTATGACCAGTACGAAGCATTGATCATTTTAAGTGAAAGTTAAGTTAGATATAGGTTAAACGAGAAGCTTTTTTTTTTTTTTTTTTTTTTGTATGTGAGTGCGCGTAGCGCCCGAATCTCCGGTTCAAAGACACTCAATCAATTTACAGTTGTACGTATATATATATATATATATATATATATATATATATATATATATATATATATATATATATCAGTCCGAGCTACCTCGATTGCAAGCATTCTTGGAAATTATCGCAATTATTTTTACTGACCGGACAAGGGTACAAACAAGAACCTGTCAACCATAGAGCAGGTATAGCATGTTTTATTTACTTTATGATATATTCGAAACAGTGATCAAGTGACATCCACACAGATAGCAGCTGTAACTTGTAGGTCGTCAAAAACTTTTGCCTGCACCGCTTGGATTTGTTTACACAGTACAACTGTAACGCTCTTTCTTATTGGCCCCGGCACCGCGACTCCTGATTGGCTGCTCTGCCGTTACCAACCTAGCGAGCGCAACGGCTAGCCGCTGCCGCATAAACTGCACTTTTACCTAAACTTCTTAAAGCTTTCACAATAAACATAACGTTTACTGCATTCCTCTATCGATCTTGGTTTTTAGAGATATTTAATTTTGAAATCAGGGAGTCATTTTCTGGACTCCCTGTATGAAGTTACATTCACTTCCAACCACTCCTCGGAGGATTAACTTCTGTGGCAGGCATGGCATGTGGATTAGTCGGTGTGACAGTAACCCGATAGCCCATTGTGTGGCAACGTGAGGTGGACGTTTCTTCGAGGTTACGACGCATTCATTACGCGTGAGACCGCCAGGGACGATCGCCGCTTTGTGCGGTAAGCACGCCACCAGTTGCAGATCGCGCCTGTTACACAATGCATAATGTGCACAGTCTGACTCACCCTGCATAATTGACTACCGGTAAGGGGACGTGCATTAATTACGTGAGGTGTTTAGGGCGAGCGGGGGTGGCCCGAATCTCACAGAATGTCACATGGGAGGGATGATAACGGCAAATGTCACGTAATTTTTCCTCCGAGAAATAATGTATATTGTAAAAAGATACAAAAAAGCCAAGATCGCCGATCATCAATTTTTATTTACGACGACCGGTTTCTCTGAACTATGTCAGCACCATCTGATCAAATAAAATATTTTACAAGGCCATAATTTTATCACTCACTGTGATAATTATGTTTTAAATTATAATGACATAGTGCACCTATGCACTGTAAATTGTTATATAACAACTGATTGACATTACAAGATTATGGCCTTGTAAAATATTTTATTTGGCCAGATGATGCTGACATAGTTCAGCGAAACCGGTCGCCGAAAATAAAAATTAATGATCAGCGATCTTGGCTTTTTTATATCTTTTTACAATATCATAATTGGATCGCCTCTTAGAACGTAAACCAACTCAAATAATGTATACTTGCTAGATTCTACACCTACATAAATACTCTGCAAGTGACATTGAAGTGCATGGCAGAGGGTTCATCGAACCACTTTTACATCTACATCTACTTTCATACTCCGCTAGCCAGCCGCGGTGGAATAGCCGAGCGGTCTAAAGCACCTCGCTGCGGAGCGCGCGGTTGCTCGCCGTGGAGGTTCTAGTCCTCCCTGGGGCATGGGTGTGTGTGTGTTTGTCCGTAGGCTAGTTTACCTAGGTTTAAGTAGTTTGTAAGCTACGGACTGATGACCACGCAGTTTGGTCCGATAGATTTACAGACATTTGAACATTTGATTTTCCGCTAGCCACCTGATAGGTGTGTGGCGGAGGGTACCTTGAGTACCACTATCGGTTCCCCCTCCTATTCCAGTCACTTACTGTTCGTAGAAAGAACGATTGTCGGTATGCCTCTGTGTGGGCTCTAATCTCTCTGATTTTATATTCATGATCTCTTCTCGAGATATACGTAGGAGGGTGCAATATACTGCTAGACTCCTCGGTATAGGTATGTTCTCGAAACTTCGACAAAAGCCCGTACCAAGCGACAGACCGTCTCTCCTGCAGAGTCTTTCACTGGAGTTTATCGATCATCTCCGTAACGCTTTCACGATTAACAAATGATCCTGTAACGAAGCGCGCTGCTCTCTGTTGGATCTTCTCCACTTCCTCTATCAATCCCACCTGGCACGGATCCCAAACCGGTGAGCAGTATTCAAGCAGTGGGCGAACAAGTGTACTGTAACCTACTTCCTTTGTTTTCGGACTGCATTCTTTAGTATGCTTCCAATGAATCTAAGTCTGGCATCTGCTTTACCGCCGATTGATTTTATATGGTCGTTCCATTTTAAATCACTCCTAATACCTACTCTCAGATAATTTATGGAATTAACTTCTAGCCGCGGTGGAGTAACCGAGCGGTCTAAAGCGTCTCGCTGCGGAGCGCGTGGTTGCTCGCCGTGGAGGTTAGAGTCCTCCCTGGGGCATGGGTGTGTGTGTTGCCTTTAGGTTAGTTTACCTTAGTTTAAGTAGTTTGTAAGCTACGGACTGATGACCACGCAGTTTGGTCCGATAGAATAACAAACATTTGAATTTGAATTAACTTCTTCCAGTTGCTGACCCGCTATAGTGTAGCTAAATGATAAAAGAACTTTCTTTCTATGTATCCGCAGCACATTACACTTGTCTACATTGAGATTCAATTATCATTCCCTGCACCATGCGTCAATTCGATACAGATCCTCCTGCATTTCAATACAATTTTCCACTGTTACAACCTCTTTATACACTATAGAGTCCTCTGCAAAAAGCCTCAGTGAGCTTCCGATGTTATCAGCAAGGTCATTTATACATATCGTGAACAGAAACACTCCCCTGTGGCACACCTGACATTACTGTTACTTCGGAAGGCTTCTCTCCATTGAGAATGACATGCTGCATTCTGTTATCTAGGAACTCCTCAATCCAATCACACAAATGGTCTGACAGACCATATGCTCTTACTTTGTTCATTAAAAATCTGTGGGGTACTGTTTATTTCTCTACCGTTCCATTCTCTAACAGCTCGCGAGCAAAAGGAACACCTAAATCTTTCCGTTTTCACCGGCCGCGGCTGCCGAGGGGACTGAGGCGCTCCAGTCACGGTCTGCACGGCCACTACGGTCAGGGGTTCGAATCCCCCCTCGGGCAATGATATTTGTGCTGTACTTAGTGTTAGCTAGTTCATAAGTAGTTTGTAAGTTTAGGGACTGATGACCCCACAGTCCCATAAGCTTTACAAACATTTGAACATTTTCACCAAATTTCTCCCAATTGAAGAATGGGACAGTATCTTTGTGTTATGCCTAATACCTTGCAGAAATGATATTTGTTTAACATTCTGTATATAATTTTAAATCCAAAGGTCGTGGGTTCGATCCCCGCCAGGTCCTAGGATTTTTATCTGTCACTTTCCACTTCTTTCACCTCTGGCAGTATTGCTCATGTGAAAAATACCGAGTAGCACCGTGGTTCGGAACCCACGTTAAACTGTAGGTCCCCCTATAACTGGCTGGGTAAGTCAGTTCGAAGGTCGGAGGAAGGCAACGGCATACCACCTCCAAACAGGACCATGCCTAGTAAAGCACTGTGGTGTTCAAACCAATCTTCGGACTGTTGACTGCTTTACCTTTTTATATAATTTTAACGGTAATTTTTAAACGAATTGTAATGTAGTGTAATAAGCGTTTTTCTACTCCTCACATATACCATAAACTATAAAACAAGAGGAATAATGTGTTCCTATGAATTTCGACAGCAACCTGCCACACTTTAAATGCTATTAGTCTGACAACGCACCAGAAAATGGTTCCAGAATGCGAACGTTTATTATAAAAACATCTATTAGGCAAACTAAATGTACATTATAACAGATATTTCAATAAATTTCTTATTACTGCTTGATTTAATGTCATTCAGTGTTGGTACAAAGTCGCAACTTCCTCCGCATTGTAGATCAAGAGTAATGTGCACCGAAAGCAAGATATGAAAGTACAGTCCATTAACGTCCAGGTCTCCTTAAATAGACCTATCTTATTATTCGATTTTTTTCTGTGATTCTATACGTTCTGTTTTAACTAAAATATAAGAATATTATAATTAAAAAATTACACCTAATCAAGTACACATTAACGTATTTACACTAAAATACACATTTTGAAAAATCTCTCCTGACTATACCAACGCCACCTAGAAATAAGACCTGTGCGCTGCCTACCAAGAGTTGTCAAAACACAAGCACACTATTTGTCTTATGTAGCAAAAATGTTGGTATAGTCTATGGGGTCATCAGTCCCTAAACTTACAAACTACTTATGAACTAACTAAGACTAAGGACGGTACAAATATCCATGCCCGAGGGGGATTCGAACCTCCGACCTTAGTGGCCGTGCAGACCGTGACTGAAGCGCCTCAGTCCCCGCGGCCACCGCGACCGGCTCTTATGTAGCGTTGTGTCGAGTTTGGGAATACGTACATGCTGCACACTGTGTTTAAGAATGTTTTTCGTGTTATCTATGCGATTCTCCGTGCAGATTTTTGCTGGTATGAGACAAAACGCCCAATATGAATCGTCCGAGACCATTATAGGTAAGATCCCTTAGTAAAAGTTCATAAACATCTTATACCAAAACAAATTTCTGTCTGAATCACATAAATAACATTTATAACATTCTGAGACTCAGTGTGCAACGTGTACGTATTCCCAAACTCGTCACGACGCTACAGAAGATGAAAAGTTTGCTTGCGTTACGACTACAATTGGCAGGCACCGCACAGGCCTTGTATCTAGGTGGGAGGGGAAAGGGGTCAAGCAGAGAAATGAGAAATGAGAAGTGTGAAGTCGTCCACATGAGTACGAAAAGATATCCGTTAAACTTTATTTACAAGATAAATCAGACAAAAGTGAAGGCCGTAAACTCCACAAAATACCTAGGAATTACTATTACTTCAGACTTAAATTGGAAATAATACGTAGATAATATCTTGGGAAAGGCGAACCAGAGACTGCGTTTTATTGGCAGAACCCTTAAAACATGCAACAGAACAACAAAAGAAACTGCATACACTACGCTTGTCCGTCCATTTTTGGAGTATTGCAGCCCAGGTGGGTTTGACGGAGTACATCGAAAGAGTCCAAAGAAGGGCAGCTCGTTTCGTATAGTCACGATACAGGGGAGAAAGCGTTACGGAAATGATACAGGATCTGGGATGGGAATCATTACAACAACGGCGCTTATCGCTGCGGCGTGGGCTACTTGCGAAACTCCAATCGCCAACATTCTCCTCCGAATGCGAAAATATATTGTTGACTCCCACTTACATAGGTAGAAATGATCATCAGAATAAAATACGAGAAATCAGAGCTCGAACAGAGAGATTCAGGTGTTCTTTCTTCCCGCGCGCCTTTCTTTTCGAGAATGGAATGGGAGATAAATAGTATAATTGTGGTTCGATGAACCCTCTACCAGGCACTTAAATGTGATTTTCAGAGTATCCGATGTAGATGTAGATGTAAACCTCACACGTATCACCGTTGGGGAGGAGGATCGAAAACAAAAAGCCAAAATCACCTCTCGTAATTAATGACTGCCCCTAACAACACAACATAAAGGGTTGCGTTTGCAATGGTGTCGTCGGTCCGGTACTTTGCATATCTGATAAATGACGTCACATTTGGTTCATTGATGAATGGCGGTCCTACAGTACCCCGAATGAGGGCGAGTAAGACGGTGACCTGCGCAGAGATGCTGTTCTTGCATTGTTTTTGAAAGACACCGCTAGCGTCATGGTGTGCGAGCCGTCGGGAATGATTCCATTCATGGCTGGTGTTGAGAGCGACAGCCAAGACGGGGGACTGATGACCATAGTAGTTTGGTCCCTTTATATCCCCAACCAACCAACCAACCAACCAACACAGTCGAGACGGCACATCGCTTATTCACGGACATACAGCTGCCCAATGTATTACCACTCATGTGGGCCGCATCTATTAACAGGACAATAGCCGAACAGGCGAGGCACGTAGGTCTATGAACTCTCTGCGTGAGCACTTCCGTGATTAGTATAAGGCGTGTTTACACGAACGCAGCAACTCATCAAAAAACGCACGAATTTCTTGCAAGAGGAGATTGGTACCAAAGTCTATCGTATTTATTTATTTACTACATATTTCAAAGTCAGCTGTATCTAATACTAGCTGTAAACCCGGCGTTGCCCGGGTGTTCATTTATCCTACACTCTCGTAGTCCACATCCCCTTCCACCTTCTCTCTGCATCCACCTCTTTCTCTACCACCTCTCTGTTCGTTTCCGGCCGCGGTGGCCGAGGGGACTGAGGCGCTCCAGTCACGGTCTGCACGGCCACTACGGTCGGGGGTTCGAATCCCCCCTCAGGCATGGATATTTGTGCCGTCCTAGTTCGTAAGTAGTTCATAAGTAGTTTGTAAGTTTAGGGTCTGATGACCCCGTAGTTAAGTCCCATAAGCTTAACAAACATTTGAACATTTTTGTTCGTTTCCACCTTTCCCTCTCTCGTCAAAGTTTTCTGCAAGGGATCCTCAGTCATGTACCATACTAACATTTATGTACACAGTAATCTTCCTCTTGGTTTAAAGGTCATGTGTGCATAAATTCATAAAGATTGGAACAAAACTATGCATTTTTTGTAAAATTCCGTAGATTAAGTACGCTCCACTATGCACCGAACGAAATTTTATACATACAGTGACATTCCTCTTGTTCTTAAGGTAGAGTGTGCAAAATTTCATCAATATCGGAACAAAACTATAGATTTCTATGCGATAGAAGCGCATGGCCAAATTGAATAATAAATATTCCAGTTTCATTTCATATAACCCTTGTTCTGAAAATAAACGATAACAACAAAAAGAGTATCTGTGAAATCGGTCGAGACGTTCTCAAGTTATAGTGCGACCGAGATATTTAGGGATCCATATTTATGTTGTAAAGTACCCTCCCCCATGCACCGTATGAAACATATGGTAGACGGTGACCTTCCTCTCGTTTCGAAGGTTAAGCGTGCGAAATTTCGTGAAGATCGGAATGAAACTGTAAATTTCGTGAGTTTGTAGGAGAAGTATGCTCCGTCATGCACCTGTCGCAAAATACTTTCTTAGCATACGTTTTCTACGTATAAACTATATTCCTGCGAAATTTCAGGATCATAGGTGAAGTAGTTTTTGAGTGTTTAGTCAGTGAGTGAGTCAGTGTCCTTTCGCTTTTATATAGATAGACATTAATAAAACAGATTGCTTTATTTTGTGTGAAGAGAATTAAGGGAGACTTGCAGACAGAAATAAATAGTAACATGCAAATCTGTAATGCTAACTTTATTTATTACAAGGTCATGCCTGATGCGACAGTTTTACGGCATCTACAGCGAAACTGTTTTGAGCAGTAGACTTCTTTCGTTTCATCATTTTGTGGGGTGGGGGGGAGGGTCAGTTACAAAAAGCTTTATATAGAAGTCCGAAATTACATGCAAACTTTTTTGCAGGTCCCTAACTACTCTTATTTTCGAATAATTGACGCATATTCTCACGCGGTGGCCTCTCATTATTTATGACGTCATATCTCCTGAGCTATGTCTCGTGCTCTTTTGAGTTTGGATCAGGAAACTTCGTGCGGTGAACAGTTCACCAACGTTTCATTGCAATCCAATGAATTGTTTATGAACACGTAGAGGACATACAGACAAACATTAATTTTTATATATATAGACAGTTCCGGCGGTTTGTGAAGTTTTGGTCGAAGAATGGAAGGATTGTATAAAGATAATTCATTTATTTTAATATTACTGAAACATATCACAGCCACAGTAATATATATGAATCAAGGGAATAGTTTCAGTGTTATCTCCAGGAACTTAAAAATTTTATGTCCAAACCATCCCCCCTCCCTCCGCAACTTTTTACATTTTTTTTCTCTTAAATTTTCCTTTTTTTTTTTTTTTTTTTTCTTATCAATGTCACTGATGTTGGTACCCAGCTCCACAGCAATATTTTGGAGAGAATCATGTTGCTAACATGTTGTAAACATTATCAGTGTAGTAGCAGCCTCGAACAATGTTGTGAACAATGTTTCGAGCTCAGTGTAAACGGGCCTTACTTAAGATGGCGAAATTCGTCCGCAACAAAAGACGGGACTGGGTGGCATCTCCGTCCCAGTGATCGAGGACTGTTTCATCTTACGGCCACATTCTGTGATATCTTTTCCCAATTGGGGTGTTATTTCTTGTAATTTCGTATTACTATTTGCCAATATTTATGCTGTTCCTGCAAATGCAGTAGTTTTGTCGGTAAATTCGTGGTTTGTGAATGTCGTTTCATTTACTCGTATGCAAACATTTCGGTGTTTTCTTTCGTTTTACATATCACCATTATTCCATTTTTTGTGTGTTCCTTTCCAATTTCAGTTTAGTTTTTTTCCGATTTCGCTATTATTTTTGCTGAATATGGTATAACTTTCTACGGATTCGGCGTTATATTTGCAATATATAATTTTTTCAGGTTTTGTGTTTTTTACATATAACAGTGTAAACGTTGCAAAACATTTTATCAATTTTGGTATTACTTTTTGACAAATTTCTTGCTACTTTCATTATTCGGCGCTATTATTTGTTGCTATTACTGGTGTCACATTTTCTCTTTTCAGTTTTTTATGAAATTCTTTCCTTTTTTTTTTTTTTTTTTTTTACTACTATGTGTGCTTTTCCAATTGCGGTACATTTTTGCTAATTTTAAATTTTTTATCAAAGTTGATGGTACCCTTTGCCAACTTCGGTGTTATTTTTTGCACTTCAATTTTTACATTTTTAGTCGCTGAGAGACCGTGGTCGAACAGTAGAAATTCTTTCCCCTGCGGGCTACATCTTCGGAGGTGAGTCGACGACTGGCTGCTGGAGCGTGGAGGTCCTGCTTATATGGACGCATGAAGGGCGCCACCACTCGTCACGTGATGTCAACAGTAAAACTATCTCTGGCTGGCGTCATTACTCTCAGTTAAAGGTAATCGATTGTCACATCTTTGATACAAACTCGACCGCCATATCTTATCTAAGCTCGCTACTCTGTAGTCAGGTCGTGTTGACAGTGTTAGGCCGCTTGCACATTGCACGATTACGCCCGTACGTGAAAAAACCGTACGTGTTTTTATCATAGTCAGTTGATTTTCACATTGAACGACTTTTAAACGTTACACAATAACCTCTTTGAGGGACATAAAGTCCTAAAGTACCATACCATGAAGCGTTTGGCTTACACAAGCACCAATTGCGACTATTTGGAGGGAAACACCGTTGAGTAAAGAATATCTACCGATTGTGCAAAGCTTGAAGATATGTGGAACGTGCGTCTCGCATTCTTCGTAATGTTTCATCACACTGTCAATGTGCAGCGACATTTTCCAGTGCTCAATGTGATTGCGTGCGGATATACCGTTGAGGACACGTTCTTCATCAGTAGACTAAATTTTTTTTTCTTTTTTCTGTACGGGTGAAATCGTGTAATGTGCAAGCGGCCTTACCTGTTGAAGATCTGGTTACAAGGGAGTTACGAGGCTTGCGGAAACCCACGTTGGTGCGCTTTAATTAGGTAGCTACTGCGCGCCGCTACACACTATTACTCTTGTATTGCTGATGATGCTTCCGATTATATGGCCGTGGTCACGAACGTTTTCTACGCCCGGCGGTTCTTCCAGAGCTGCGCTGGACTTACCGTCAGGAACAGAAATGTTTTATGGACCACGGCCATAAAACCCGAAAAAATCATCAGCATTTACGACAACCGGTCGTGAAAGCCTTCATTCTATGATTATTCTTGGAGTTACGTCTCACGACAGGTTTAGCTGCTTAAATAGTTGCAGCGGAGGTAGAGGCAGGCAGGCTGCCAGGAGAAATTAATGGACCGATGACCTGTCTTCGATGCCTTAGTGCTGGTGCACAGTGTTTTTGCTAGTTTTGGTAATGTTGACTCTATGCAATCTATACTTCGAAGACAGGAGGTGAAAAAGAAGCAAAACATGATTTGTGCGACAACTTGCTATAAAGTAGAGATCTGCGCGGATAAAAAAGCGTTATCTGCATCCGTACCACATCCGCAAGGCCCATATCCACAACCGCATCCGCGGCACTTTATCCGCATCCGCAAGTTCGTTATCCGCATCCGCAGATATTAAAGTTTTTAATGGATAATAGTAATGGATATCAGTATTTAAAACCATGGTATTTAATGATATGAATATATTTCGAGTGTCATTTCTGCGACAGTTTAACTACTTTTGACTTCTCTAATCACGGTAACTGTTCTATACCTACTCCAAAAGAGGCTGTTCCAAACAGGAAAACATTAGCTCTCCGGACACACACAGTAGCGCTTCGGAGCCCGTGTGGTCGGAGCACTACGTCAGCTGTTTGGTACAGGCATCTCCTTAAATTTTAATGGTTAAAACTGATCGACATAGAGGAGATTTTACTGTGTTTATATTTAAAAAAAAGAAACGGATCATTCTGAGTTTTACAAAAGAGACACTTTATTTTCCCCATATTAACGCACAAGAGGTTATGTGACACAAAGCAGATCATGTCATTTCAAGTGCTAAAACTGCCGTCTACTTCTAATTGGTAACTGTCAGCAAAAAGACAATGTCAGCTGCAGATACGGCCAGCCTATACAATCTAACATTGTGTACCTTCCTAAACACGTTACATTCAGTGCACATCGCATCTGATTATGAAAGTTGCTATAAAACGCTATTGTCAATCTTTAATACTTTCGTCACCATTTATCTAATACATAAACTCGTTTATATGTTTGTTCGTATGTCATGCGCGGCTGTACCATTCATTCGGTTGCGAAGAAACTTTGCCAACATATTGCTTGCACTTTCGCGACTATTACTGACATAATTAAATGACACATAGTTTAGGAGATATGCCCCCACATCAATGCGAAACTGTGCCGTCTCGAGAAACTCAGATCCATACGTAACTTCGAACGGTAAAATGTCTTTGCTGACAAGATTGATAAGTTTTTCGGTGACGGTTACCTTCAAATTTGGCGTAACTTCAGGTATTTAAATAAGTTTTTTTTATTTTTTTTTTTTTTTTTTTTTTTTTTTTTTTTTTTTTTTTTTTTTTTTTTTTATAATAGTCGACATGATCGACTAGAGAGTGTCCGCAACTGCAGTGTGTTGTTTCAAGTGTGTTCATTTCCGTCAACAGTTGTAATATAATTATTTAATTACTTGTTTAGATCACTTGATCACCTTCAGATCTAAAAAAACAAAAGTAAAATAAAAATGTACAATTTGATAAACTTACTAAGGGCTAATCGAACAATAGTTAATTTATAGATAAATGGAGAGATTTTTCTTTACCTTATTTTTGCGTCCACAACTCCTCTGGCTGAGTACTAATTGGTACTGAGTTTTACAGTTCGATGTGGGCACTTATCTCTCCATTTATGTATAAATTAACTATTGTTCAATTTACCCTTGTAAGTTTATCAAATTGTACATGTTTACTTTCGCTTTTTAGATCTGAAGATGATCCAAATGATCGAAACATGTAATTAAGCAATTATACTGGAACTGTTGACGGAAATAAACACATTTGAAATAATTTAAATAAGTAATTATGCTACTTTTTCCTTCGCACATGAATGTTTCAGCAAATTTGAAGTTCCAGCTTTGTGTCTCGTACAAGAATATATTTTTTTACGCGCAAAACTGGCCACTATATCGTTGATTTTTTTCCTTTCCATCAAATACACAACCAATTTTATTTCCAAACTGACTATTTCAATTTGTTTTCCTTCATTAATATCAAATCACTTCTTTTCACTTTACACGATATAGTATCCATTGATGTGTTTATTTTAAGAAAGAACTGTCTCTGTATTCACTACGATATGCGTTGTCACTCGGTCACTACAAAGCGCTAAATGAAGGCAGCGGAACTTTGGCATGGCATCTCTGGTGGGCAGTGGGCCGGTTTGCCACCCAGAAAGCACTTGACACACCGCAGATAAGACACGGTCGCGTAAACGGATAAGGCGCCGGTTCTTCGGGAACTGATACGTCCGTTGTGGCCATGGGATGAGGAGAACAGACTTCCGTTGTACCTAGGCCCTGTAAGAATCCAAGAATGTAAACAGGCTTGAAGATTTTAGCTAACATTTCGACAGACGTACTGGGCAGATACCTCACTACTTAGCCGCTTATAACACGCGGATATCCGCGACGCTCACAATTTTTAGTTTCTCCATCACTGGATGCTTGCTGTTGCCGCAACTGTGGTTCAAATTTTAATGAAAGTCCAGCTCCTGTTGCATTTATTGGTGCTTATACATCCAACTTTAATGTAAAGTAAATTGAATACAATTGACCTTAAGCTAAAATTATTATACTTCCTGTATCAAAAATTTTAAATTGACGACACGCCCACTTTTCACATAGCCTCATTGGCCGCTATATGTTCCGTTTTTTATCCTAACTGACATTTATAATATTTTACTATTGACCTTTACATTTTATCAACTAATGTTTAGAATTTCATGCTTGCAATGATGTAATGTTTATATCAGAACATGCCGATTATAATGTTTTGGAATGTTAAATAGGACACGCCCATTTTTCTCATGCCGCCATTGGGCGCCAAAAGTTTTAAATTCTCTGAGTTCTATTGTTGTAATCACTTGACGTTGCTTTCTCTATGGCATAACGTAAGTTTCCTTCTGCTTCTGTACAGTACCTTTTTACTTATATAACATTCTGTCTTGTACCATGTAATTTTTGTAAACTTATTGTTACACATTATATGCAGATCTGTCACACTTGAAAATGGCCTAACATAGAGGCCGAAACCGGTAGTGTGGGCTTAAATAAATCACCAATAAATGCAACTGGAGCTGGACTTTCATTAAAAGCTCACAATTTTATCCGCAAAGTAAGTAATACTGCTGATATCCGTGGAGATATCTGCGCAGACCTCTAGCTATAAGAATAATCGGTAGTGCTGCGGGTAGCAAAATAGGTAGCAATACATTTTCATGCAAATCATTCTTCAATGACGCGTTTCGGAGATTCCATCATCAGATTTGTATCTGTTGGTGAGTTCAGCCACTCTCACACAAGATACCTTTACATGGATGCTACGAGCTGCATGTGTCATGGACTACCTGGGTAGTCTGCAGATGTACATGACACAAACAGCTCGTAACATCCATGTAAAGATATCTTGTGTGAAAGTGGCTGAAATCAACAACAGATATAAATCTGATGATGGAAGCTCCGAAACGCGTCATTAAATAATGATTTGTATGAATGTTTTGCGACATATTCGCAGCACTTTCAGTTATTCTCAGTATGGTCGCCTTCTTGTACCGCGACTTTATGTCGAATTTACTGCTAAAAGATCTGGGATCCATTTTATTTTATACTAGCTTAAACCCGTGGCTCCGCTCGCGAGGTGGTTGATTGTGATAGATAAGCTATCTTTCAGTAGTGTGCTATGAGACTGGTTTTGAAGGATGAAATGAAATACAATACCTTCTATAGAAACAAACATTTTAAATCAACATTCAAATAAAAAAAAATATATGTTAAATAGTGTAGATCAAATCACACGTAAAAATGCACTCGTTTAGAAGAATCCAATCCCGAAATTCAACAATAATGATTGTAATAATATCGCAGATCTATCACTTGATATAATGCGCGAAACGTCAAATCGATTTTTTTTAAAGAGATGTATTAAAACAAATTTCTTTTTTATTGCTTTGTTTATTTATTCTTATATTTCCTTATTCATATGCTTATCCGTACAGAGAAAGGGCTGAAGACATTGTAGCACGCATAGACCAAAGATATGGTCTGTGGCATCGCGTTTCGCTGTATGTAACCTCCTTGCTATAGAGTCGCAAACGTCATCTCTGGCCTTCAGTCCGAATTTTTTTTTTTTTATAATTTGACGACTTTCAACCACCATATCTTCCACATCCTTATAGCTATCGGCATGGAACTGCTATGGTGTACAACGGGAGACTTAGGACAACAATTACACACAGACCATTCGTTTGCGTTCTGTAGTTTTCGCTGCAGAGCGAAATATTAACACATACACACGTAGAATTTTATATACACCAATAAGTTTCCATCACAATATACTCCACCCTTTTATCATTATCAACCCTCAAGCAATAATGCAACCAATAAAACCATTTTAAAGAGTAAATATAATTTTCATATTGTTCCGCATTTCGCGTTATATACTTCAAATTACTAAATATCTATCAGATCGCTATAAAACCGTGCCTAAAACCTTCCTCAGGTATAAATTAGTAGCTGCACAAATATTTAAGTCTCTGCGTCTTGTTGTTTGGACGTGATAAGCGTACACCGAACAGTCATTCACTTTAATAAATATATAGCTATCCGATCGACATAAAACCGTGTCTGAAGCCTTCCCCGGGTAGACATTGGTAAGTGTACAAATTTTTAGCTCTTTATGTCTTGTGGTTCAGACGTGATAAGCGTACACCGAACAGACATTCACATTTATAGATATACGAGGCGCGTCCAGAAAGTAAGTTCCGTTTGGCTATAAAATGAAATTGTACACAGATACAGAAGAAATTTTTATTGTACATAATTCTACAACTCTTAAACTACTTTTCCACATAACTGCCGAAACTTTGTATGCACTTGTCATAGCGTGCCACAAGTTTTTGTATACATCCTTCACAGAAGGTTGCCGCCTGTGTATTCAACCATGAGGTAACAGCTCTTTATCATCGTTGAAGTATTTGACCACCAACGACAGATTTTTAGGTGTAAGAAGAGATGCAAGTCGCTAGGAGAGAGGTCCCATCTGTATGGAGGATGATCAAACAGGTCCCATTGAAATTTCCGTAAGAATTGTTTGGTCACATTCGGTGTGTGAGGTCAGGCATTGTCGGGAAAAAAAAAAATCTTTTGACAGTAATCCTCTTGTTACACCTAAAATCTGTCTTTGGTGGACAACACTTTAACGATGATGACGAGCTGAAAGAACATGTTACCACATTTGTGGTAATTCTTTCAGCAATCCGTCGTAAAAAAAAAAAAAAAAAAAAAAAAAAAAAAAAAAAAAAAAAAAAATATCAATATATATAATTTGCTTGCAAATCTAGATTTCGACCACTGTGTGGTCATTATCAATGCTTAAAACCAATTAAAATACTTAAAACATCTCCAACATGGAGGTCGAGATGTTTTAAGTATCTTGTTTTAAGCATTGATAATGACCACACAGTGGTCGAAATCTAGATTTGCAAACAAATAAAAAAAATATATTTTTACGACTTATTTCTGAAAGAAATACCACAAATCAAATACAGTCGTGGAGCACCAATTCCAACATGGAATCAAGCCTGATGTCACCACATGGTTGAATACACGGGCGGCAACATTCTATGAAAAAGGCACACACAAAACCTTGTGCCATGCTATGACAATTGCCTACAAAATTTCGGAAGCTATGTAGAAAAGTAGTTGTAACAGTTGTAGATTTTTGTACAATCAATTATTTTTTCTGTATCTGTACCCGTTCGTTTTATATAACCAAACGGAACTTACTTTCTGGACGCGCCTCGTAGATAGCACGGCAGGCCACGCATCGGTAGCTGTGGCGCTGAGGTCTGTGCACAGCAGAGAGAGAGCAGGGCTTACCTTAGCGAGTCGGTGCTAGCTGAAGGCGGAACCAGGGGCCGCGTCTGCCCGCGAAGCCTATATAGCGCGACTGCTTGCCCCCTCCACCTACCCCCCCCTCCCCCAACCCTGACGAGCACCAACGTCCTCGCACGCCCGTCTAAGACTATCTAGCACCTACTCACACCCGCAAGCGACGCCGTTCGCAGCTTTCCGTCTCGCAAGAGTTTGTCCGACTCCAACACGTACTTACCGTAACACCAGAGATGCGAAACACAACTATACCCCACAGACCTACATTACTAGACTGGCAAACGTCCCTCTGTGGCTGAAGCCTGACGCCGCCATCTTGCCTCACCTCACGTCAGAAAGCTTTCGTTTGTGATACTACTATGATCTTCTGATACGATATGACGTTGTAAGCTTTACTAATTGGTTTGATCGTGATTTGCGTTTGGGCTAATAATTCCGTACTAATTTTGTTTAATACATAGGCGTACACTGTCGAATCTTGTTATGAGAAGAATGTTACTTACGGTTAAATTTTACTTAGCGTTCTGGCGGCCTCGAGTGATTATGTTGTCAATCATGTGACGTTGGCATTAGCCAATCACATAACAACTCAAATGTTTTGTCATGAAGTCTTCGTTTATGAGGGCAATTAGTTTTACTGAGTGAACGAGAGTACATACAAGAACCTATCAAACATAGAGCAGAAACAGCATTAATTATTTACTTCACAGTCTGTACGAAACACTAATCAAGTTAGTCCGTGTGAATTTCTAAGAATATTAACATCTTGGTGAGAGCTTTCTACCGTTTTGTTGATGTAGCGAACATAATCATGTGAGGCCACTGGGATGGCAAGTAAATTTTTACTGTTAAGTACAGTTAAAGCAAACTGTACTCATCTGAATAACACTCAGAAGAATAAAGATGTGTGTTATCCATGACAAATATCACATTTATAACGGTCGTACTATTAAATAAACAGCAGTTGATCGAAACTAGTAACTGGTTAATAAAAACAGGAAATGCGAATAATTAGTGTGTGTGTCAAAGCAGACACTAGATTTCGTAAGAACTCCCAAAAGAAGAATACGAGTTATCCACAAAAAAAAAAAAAAAAAAAAAAAAAAAAAAAAAAAAAAAAAATAAATAAATAAAACACTTTGATGATGACCATACTGCTGAAAGAAACTCCGAAGTTGAATGAAATTTGTAGAGATTTATAACAGCAAATCAATACAACTCATTACTCTACAGAATGTGTCAAAGCTTACTCCATCTGAAAAAATTATAGCCACACACAACACAGGAATTTACCATATGTCAAAAGTCTAAAGACAGCGTAGTTACGTCAGTTCATCGGTATTTTTCAACTATTTTCCATGCGACTGCTTATACGTTTATGGTATAGAAATATGGCGGCGAGACTTCACTGACACCAATGATACTGTATATGGCATTGCCAGTCTAGTAATATATGTCTGTGCTATACCCGGGCCGCTGAAACTTTGCACTTGACGTTTACAAGTAACAAGTGAAGAGCCAGAAGCGCGACGCTCTAGTCGCTAGGAACGATCCAATCACAGCGCGATAAACACTTCCAGTGATCACGTGCCGTGACGTCAACGTTCCCGCTAGAGCTCCTAAAAACACAGGCTGGCGCAACCGCCATTTTCATTCTTGTGAATGCTAAACACAGCACGCAGCTTATACTAACAGCGTTGTTTTATTTAAGTTTAGTGAAATATTTTACAAGTGCCCAGTATAGAGCCTTAGATCGTGTTACTTTGAGCTTGCATTCCACTCTTGTTTACATCGATATGAGGATTAGACACAAAAATCTCGCGTCGTTTTTACCTATTGCCGCTTCTGTCTAAATACAGAAAGGAAAAGAGCAAGAAAAATATATTTCTCTGATAAAAATCGCTTACTACGTTTAATGCTGCCGAAACTAGTCATCTAGATAAAATTTTTAAGCGATCTCGGCTTCTATTTGAATAATGACTGTCAATATGTGAGGTTTGTTTGCCGTCTTGTAGTAAGTGTTTGTTGTCTGCTGTGACAAATTCGCCACATCGGATTTTTGTACTCAAATTGCTGAAAGTACTTCTATTATGTTACTGAGAAAGTTTCAGAATGTATTACAAACACTAAAACTAAAAAGAATATTAGTTTAAGTTTACGGCCGTAGAGGCACACGGTGCCGATGTTGGCAACCACCTTTGAATGCTATTTGAAAACCTAATCGTATAGAATGTGTTGATCATGAACAGAAGGGTCGAGCACATTGAAAAACTGATTCGGGCAGCGCAAACAATGGAAGGGTTCATTAAAAGTTAATGATTTGTCTTGGTGATGAGGACGACTTTTGCAGTGACAACAGTGAAGATGGCAAGCTGGATGTAATTGTACCACTTTCGCCGTAAATTGGTGAGTGAAAAGCATTCTGATTATAAAATGTAGAGAGAGAAGTTACTATCTTGATTATGGTTTTTTTCGTATCTGTCGTGATCCAATGCTAATTTTCTATATTGCTTTACTCCGTTATTGAAAGCGTGTGCATTGTTTTGCTCTGGTCTTCATTAATATGCCGTTAATTAATTGCTGCTCAAGAACGAATTATTGTATGCACTTTTATTGCTCAATAACTTACATTTACGAAATGCAACTGAAAACCGTTTTGTCTGCTGTGTGTATAGAGGCTAGTGTTGCAACGTCGCTAAAGCAGTGTAGCCAACTTAACTCGCCGTAATGCGAAACGTCAAGTGCAATGTTCAAATGTTTGTAGAGTCTATGGGACTTAACTAAGGGGTCATCAGTACCTAAACTTACAAACTACTTATGAACTACCTTATCCTAAGGACGGCACAAATATCCATGCCCGAGGAGGATTCGAACCCCCGACCGTAGTGGCCGTGCAGACCGTGACTGCAGCGCCGCAGTCCTCTCGGCCACCGCGGCCGGCCCAAGGGCAATGTTTCAGCGGCCCGGGTATAGCTCTTTACTAGCACGAACTGATGTGTGCTATCGACAAGGGTTCGCAAATTGATTCCGTATTCCTTGATTTACAGAAGGCTTTTGACATCGTACCACATAAACGGCTTTTAATCAAATTGCGTGGTTACGGTAAACCGCCCCAAATTTGCGATTGGATAGGGGATTTCCTGTCAGAGAGGACACAGTTCGTAGTAATCGATGGTAAGGTATCGACTAAAACAGAAGTGATATCGGGCGTTCCACAGGGTAGTGTTATTGGTCCTCTGCTGTTCCTTATTTACATAAACGTTTTAGGGGTTAATCAAAGTAGCTCTCTTAGGTTGTTTGCAGATGACGCCGTCATTTATCGTCTAGTATAATCATATGAAGATCAAAACCAACTGCAGAACGATCTAAATAAAATATCACTATCGTGTAAAAATGGCAATTGACTCTAAATAATGAGAAGTGTGAAGTTGTCCATAAGAGTACGAAAGAAATCCATTAAACTCGAAACGTGTCTATAGAAAATGTCTAATATTGTGCCTCCTGTTTTGTGTCGAGTAACGTGCTTGCAAGAAAATGTATAATATTGCTTCTGCTGTGTGTATCGATATGTGTACTTAAGTCTGTGAAGTTTCATCTTTGGCAAAGATTATGTATCGCATAGTATTGTAGCTCGAGCAGAGAGAGTGGGACTTGTGGTTTAGCTCGCTTAGAGAGCGGTTGAGTTGTGTGTATGGCTCCGATGTGGAGCAGAGGCTGCTGTGCCAGCAAGTTGATTAGATTGTATTTGGAATACATATATTGTATTTTTTATTACTATGAAAACGTTGTACCACCGCTGGAATGAAGGTAATTGCATTTGATGTCATTAGGAAAAGTTGTATTATGTAGGTAATGTAATGGTGATTATTAATAATAAGTAACAAAGTTGACCTCTCTTTCCTGTTTCATTTACGTAGTTAGAAGATTAACCTACTTCCTTTATTTGATAATTAGTTATTTGTGGATTTAAAGTGCAGTATTGATTTTGGTAATCTTGTTGAACAGATTTCGTTATTTGTGCCATAGTAAATGATTGTTATGCAACACTGCAGTTAATTGATTATGAGACTGAATTTTCATAATAAGGTACTGATCTGCATAAAATTCTCTCAGTCAAACATTAAGTAAGTGGTTTGTGTTTTTAATATCTTTCTCGCAGTCAAATTTTTTGAGTACAGCCAGTGTGTGTTTCATGCAGGTTACATGTCACGGTTGTTTTGTTAAATGATCCGTTGCGCACATAATCAGTTTAATGCACTGTTTCTTATTTAACAGTATATACATCAATATCAGGGCCATAATGAAACCAAATTACTGTGTTAATGAACAATTTATTGTCTGATTTAACGATAGCTTCAATATCAAACAACACATACACAGCTTTTAAACTTTGTTTACAAGATAAATCACTCAAAAGCGATGGCCGTAAACTCCACAAAATACCTAGGAATTACTATTACTTCAGACTTAAATAGGAAAGCACACGTAGATAATGTCGAGGTAAAGGCGAACCAGAGACTACGTTTTATTGGCAGAACCCTTAAAAGATGCAACAGAACTAAGAGAGACTGCATACACTACGCTTGTCCGTCCTTTTAAGGAGTATTGCTGCCTAGTGTGGGATCCTTATCAAGTGGGGTGGACAGAGGACATCCAAAGAGTCCAAAGAAGGGCAGCTCGTTTCGTATTGTCACGATACGGGGGAGACAGCGATACGGAAATGATACAGGATCTTGGATGGGAATCATTACAAAAACGGCGCTTATCGCTACGGCGTGGTCCACTTACGAAACTACAATCGCCAACATTCTCCTCCGAATGCGAAAATATATTGTTGACTCCCACTTTCATAGGTAGAAATGATAATCAGAATAAAATACGAGAAATCAGAGCCCGAACGGAGAGATTCAGGTGTTCATAATTCCCGCGCGCTATTCGAGAACGGAATGGGAGGTAAAATAGTATAACGGTGGTTTGATGAATCCTCTGCCAGGCACTTAAATGTGATTTGCAGAGTATCCCATGTAGATGTAGATGTAGATGTAGAGATGTTTGTAGAACTTATGGGACTTAACTACGGGGTCATCAGTTCCTAAACTTACAAACTACTTATGAACAAGCTTATAGTAACGACGGCACAAATATCCATGCCCGAGGAGGGATTCGAACCCCGACCGTAGTGGCCGTGCAGACCGTGACTGTAGCGCCTCAGTCCCCTCGGCCACCGCGGCCGACGCACTTCGTTTCTTGTCAACTTACAGCAAATGAATCGCCGCGTTAACATCACTTTTCGAAACTGTGTGATATATTGTGATGATTGAAACATTTATTTGTATTTTAGACTGCCACTGTGAAACTGTATTTAATTGTTTTCGTGCAGTTCATGCGTAAATACGTCGCTCACATCTGTTAACGTCCTCATTATAAATGCGATTACATACTTCTAGCCCCTGCGGTTTGAGGCGCCTATGTATATGATGAACAACCTCAAGTGTGTGTACATAGATCTTTCACTTTGATAAAGCTTAAAGTAATGCTCACCAAAAACAAATATTTCATCTCTTAACTACAGAATATTTATGGAAAAATAGCAAATATTTTGGAAGATGGTAATAAAGACGATTTGCAGTTAAATTTTCATATAACGTGTGTCCGATTTTTATTGGGTGCAGAGATACAGCTCTTGGTATGTACAACAAACTGATTTGGATGTTTTGACTTATTCTTTCATCGGTTCTTGGTAGATTACCATATTGTCTTTTATTTAAATAACCGGTTTTCGACACAGTTTAAACTCTGAATATGTCCTTGTAAGTCGAAACCGGCTAAGTGGAAATGAACGAGTAAAAGATACACAAAATTCTACTTTTAAGTAAGCGCGATATTATGCTACCACGAACCGACGGATAAATCAGTGAACATTTCTTGATTTAAATTTGCTCTTCGTTTGTAAGGATTTCATACTAACAGCTTTATCTCTGTATTCAATAAAAATGTTACACAGGTTATATTAAATTTTTAATGCAATTCCTCTATTGTATCACCGCCTAAAATACGTACGTCTGAGTCGAAACACTTCGTTCCTCTGAGCAGGAGACAAGTACCCATTCTCAAACAAATTCCCGACTTGGTTTCGTTTCTCAGCTGGGTTCCCCATTCGATCGTCTGCGCATGCGCGAAGCACTTCCATATGCGTGAGAATAGGATCCATCCTATTCCCTCTACCAGCGATCGTATGCGTGCATCTTGTGCAAGTGGACACCTCTACACTGTACGCGGACGGCGTAACCGGTGCATCATGGGTAATCTCGTAAGCTCTCACTTTCCGTGTAGAAAGGGATTTAGATTCACAAGTACCTCACCTCCTACCTTCCAAAGTTCGCAGAAGTTCTCTTGCAAGCCTCAAACCTTGCCGGCAGTGGCGAATATACCATACTCTTATATTTTCGGGGGGGGGGGGGGGGGAATTAAAATTTAATGTAATTTAGACACCCACTGATATTTTGTATCTGTTTTGCCGCTCATATCCAGAGGAAGATGAAGCTCCTTTTACTTTACCGCGATCGAGCTGTTTTACTGTTGACATTAAATCATAAAAATATAGCTTTTTTCTGTATATTCATTATTTCGGGAGTTCCCAGGCCCGCTCGCCACCCCTCCTTATATACGCCCCTGCTTACAGGACTAGCACTCCTGAAAGAAAGAATATCGTGGAGACATGGCTTAACCACAGCCTAGTGAATATTTTCAGAATGATATTTTCACTGCCCCTCGGGAGTGGCCGTGCGCTGTAACGCCGTCGGCTCACGGAGCTTGTGTCTGAACGAGCGTGGTCAACGTGTCTATGCAGCTCTCGATGCTACCCAGTCCTTTGCAAGCCTCTTCATCTAAGAATAAGAACGGCAACCTACATCCCTTTGAATCTGCTTCCTATATTCGTCCCTCGGTGTCCCTCTACGATTTTTAACCCACACGCTTCCATCTAATGCTAGGTAGACGATCCCTTGATGTCTAAGAATGTGTCCCACCAATCTATCCTTTCTCTTAGGATATGACAGAAACTCCTTTTCTCCCCAATTCGGTTAAGCACTTTTTCATTAGTTACGTGACCTACCCATCAAATTTTCAGCATTCGTCTATAGCACCACTTTTCAAAATCTTCTATCATCTTTTTGTCTGAACTCCTTATCTTCCACATTTAATTCCAATACAATGCTACACTCCAGACAAATGATTTTATAATTAGCTATCTAACATTTAAACTGATACTGGATGTTAGCCAATGTCGCTTCTTCAGAAACGCATTTCTTCCCATAGCCATCCTACATTTTACATTTTCTTCACTTCGGCCATCAGAATTGATTTTGCTACCCAAATAATAAAATTCATCTACTACTTTTATTGTCTCATTCCCTAATATAATTCCTTCAACATCACTTGATTTTCTGACACTACACTCCATTACCCTTGTTTTACTCTTGTTAATGTTCATCTTATACCTTCCTTTCAAGACCCTATCCATTCTGTTTAATTGTTCTTCCACGTCCTTTATTGCCTCTGACAGCATTACTATGTTATCAGCAAAACGCAAAGTTTTGGAAACTTCCTGTCAGATTAAAATTGTGTGCCGGAACCGAGACTCGAACCTGGGACCTTTGTCTTTCGCGGGCAAGCGCTCTACCGACTGAGCTATCCCGACACGACTCACGATGCCCTCACGATGAAATAGTTGAATTTCAAATAATCTGAGAAGTTTGGCAATACTACAAAACAAACTCCAATGGACACAGTATGGCAGTAGGTGATAGTGGAACCAGAAAAATGCGAAGTCTTTCAGAAAACAGTGGAACCTTTTGACCTGGTTGCCGTAAAGAGACGGATATGGAGTAGCAAGTGCTGTAAGTACACCATTTTATAGCAAACAACGAACTGTTTTAAATCAGAAACGAAATGTTTTGTATATATGTAAGAAACCTAACCTTTATGTGTAAAGAGAAACATGTAAATATTTCTGGACATCCACTGATGATGCCTTGTGTCAAAGGCGAAACGCGTATGGGTGAATTATAAAAATAAAACCCTTCATTTGAAGTAGCAAAAAGCTACATTGTAGTGAAATAGACATAAAGAAATGGACATGGCGGTGAAACAATGGATTAATACAATTTACGTGGTGATAAATCTGAGATAGTTAATACAACAAGCTGGATTAAAAGACACACAGTCAGTTTGTAAAATCGCCCATTGTGGCAAAAATACATATGTAGCTCGACAGTCACTTGTACACGGAACCGACGACGGCGACACACATAAAAAACACTGGCAACACTTGTTCTGCCGATGAAGGCGGTTGTAACACTGTCTAATGAGGAATCAGTGCACTGACACACACGATTAGGGTTGCCAGATCTCCGGGCGCCGCCCGGAGTGCCCGGGTGTGGAATGAATTCTCCGGGTCTACGGGCCAATGACTCTCACCTCCGGGCTTCAATGTAACCTTCATCATAACTTTCTTTTTCGACGTTTTTAAGTACTATGCTCATGTAGCGACGATCTACATCGAACTTAACGTAAGCTAAGGACGAACACAACATCCATGCCCTAGGGGGGGATTCGAACCTCTGGCGGGAGTAGCCTCGTGCACCGTGGCAAGACGCCTCAGTGCGCTGGGCCATTCCCGGCCAGCTCCTCTCTAGTAATTATGAATAACTTTATATAAATGTCAATTTCTTATCGCAACGAAACGCTACTTTTCTGTTCTTCCTCTGAAAACTTTTCATTGTTGTGTCGGTAGTAATCGGCTAGCGCAAACACTGTTGCGGCAACGTGTCAACTGGCGACGTCTATTATTTATTTTCGTTCGTTCATTGTTTGTTATCAGTTTACCGGCAAGTTTTGGAATACTCGGATCGTGTGAGAACAGACAAGGTTACATTAACTCAGATTAGTGAGTAATAACAGTGAAATGAAGAGACGATATCTAAGTTCATTCCGTGAAGGATGGTTGCAAGAAGAAAATTACATAGAGTGGCTACAAAAAGTCGATACTGATGAGTGTATGTGTAAGTGCAGAATATGCACTATCTCATTTACTTGCTGGGAGGAAGGAGATGATTAGGTTTTTTTTTTTTTTTTTTTTTGGAATTCACGTGTAATCCTGGTTGGGGGGGGGGGCAGTTAGTCGCAGTTGGGGGGAGGGCGAGTCATTGGCCAAGGGGAGGGGGGCACGTCTGGTCTCCGGGCCTGCCTCGAGTTCAATCTGGCAACCCTACACACGATACACTAATCCAAATTCAGCGCACAGAGACCTTGCAGGGGTTGGGGGCGGGTAGAGGAGGCGCGGTAGGAAAGTGAGGGGGGGGGGGGCACTCGAACTAGGAAACTTAATGAGCACAAGAACGGACTGGAAAGGGCCAGTAAGAATTCTGTTTGTAAACACACCTCGCACCCTTCTCGTCAACTAGAGAGCGTCTTGCCAGACTTGGTCCAGTGCGTCCTTGTTTGTTTGTTAACACTTTAACTGCCAATCCCGTCAATTGACGGGATACAAAAATTTCCGTAGACTGCCGATCCCGTCAATTGACGGAATTCGATTTTTCATGTTCGTAAATACGAAATCCCGTCCATTGACGGTCTCAGCATCTCTTCATTGTGTCGCAAGGGGTAAGTAGAATGTTAGAAAAGGAGAAGACAGGTCTTGTTCGAACTGTAATGAAAAACCGGAAGGGAATGCCTTAGGCTTTGAAATCGCCCAACATACAAAGAAGGGAACAGATATTCCGGAGGAGTGGAAATCTTTTGGCTGTGTCCTAGAAAGACAAAAGATATGTATATATGCTAAGTACAAGACACAGGGCAGTAATGATATAACTATGAAGAGAGAAGATGTAAACAAAATACAAAAACCTGCTTGTACAACAAAAAGAAGGCCAGGGTTGATCTGTCCGATCAAAGGATGTCATACAGGGCTTTCGAACATAGAACAGTGAAATGGTGGAAGAAACTTGCATTTCACTGCCTCCTTATGGTGCTTGTATATGGATGTATATTCTCCATAACAAAATAAAAGCTGAGGAGATGCCTCTATCCACGTTCATAAAGGTGTTGTGTGCAGAATTGCCAATGTGTGAAGACGGTACTCCTAAACCAACTTCCGATAGAGGCCACCTGAGCAGGTTATCTGTAGGAAAGCATTTTCTAGAAAAAATTCCACCTCCCACAGGTAAAAGTAGAATTCAAAGGATGTGCAAAGTATGCTCAACCAGAGGAAAAAAGCAAACTGGAAAGGCAGTAAGAAAAGACACGTCATACCAGTGCAGTGTGTGCAAAATCGCAATGTGCAAAGGACCATGTTTTACATTGTATCATACGAAATAAAAAAAAAAAAATAAATAAAAAAAAATTACACTGTGTGAAAATAATGTGTGTGTGTATATATATGTAATAATTGTTTTTATCAGTGTTTTATTATTAAAAGTGGAATAAAAGCTTTTCTACTACGACAAGCATGATGTATAAACTTTATGATTTCCGTAAACTTTTTTCTTTTTCCCAAAAAATGACATTGTTTGAAAATATGTGGAAAAGGAAGTAAACATTCAAAGAAACTCAAAGTAGGTAATGAGGAAGAAGAAGTCCAAGGCTTTCAGAAAAGACTATTACCACATTTAAATGTTGTCTAGTTTTTCTAATTCAAAATACTAAATATTGTTAAGAACACCTGGCATTCTTAGAAATGGCAAAGTTTACAGGGCCGGCAGTCAAAGTGTTAAGCTTAAAGGACTTAACTGCGGGGTCATCAGTCCCTAAACTTAAAAACTATTTTTGAACTACCTTCTACTAAAGACGGCACAAACATCCCTGCCCGAGGTGGGGATACGAACCCCCGACCGTAGCGACCGTGCAGACTGTGACTGGCGCGCCGCAGACCGCTCGGCAACCGCGACCGGCCCTGCGTCCTTCAAATTCAGGTTATCGAAGAGAAAAATATGCCAAATAGACACGTTTTGCGACCTGTTTATTGTAAACGTGGTTCAGTACATTTTACGCTGTAAGCAATATTTTAGTACCTCAAAAATTATACTGCCATGCACTTAAATGCGATTTGCAGAGTATCCCATGTAGATGTAGATGTGAATTCAGGATCTGAAGAAAACGCACGACGATGCTGCGGTTACAAGTCACAGTGCTCTGTTAACTTGTTCAATGTAAGCAGCGAAAACCCATTTCCGCGTTTTGCAAGCCAGCATTAGCATGAACCAGTTCCAGAACAGGTCTATGAATTTTTCTTCTTGAGCTCTATGCAGAAACTAGCTTACCTCTTGAGCAGGACGACCTGAAAAACAGCTTAACAGCTGTTCAAGCTGTTCAGCATGTCAAAAGTCACCTTCCTGGCACTGCAAAAGATGTTCTATGAATATAATACGGGTAAAAGGGTGATTCTGTTGTCAATAAAAATATTTTGTAATACTTTAAGGAAATACGACGTATTCAAAGAAAATTATATTTACTTCTTATTTTCAACAAGGTATAAAAAATTTCTTAGTTGAACATAAACTATGTTGCTTCCACACTTCCAAATTCATTGCTCTCTGCCGGGGTGGAGTGGCCGAGCGGTCTAAGGTGCCTCGCTGCGGAGTGAGCGGTTACTCGCCGTCGGAGGTTCGAGTCCTCCCTGGGGCATGCGTGTGTGTGTGTGTGTGTGTGTGTGTGTGTTGTCCTTAGGTTAGTTTACCTTAATTTAAGTAGTTTGTAAGCTACGGACTGATGACCACGCAGTTTGGTCCGATAGATTTACAAACATCTGAACAATTGAACATCACTGCTCTCTCATCGCACACAACAGCAACAAAAATAATCTGAAATCCTTTAAGTGTTCTTACGATTTTCCTTATAAAGTACTTGTTACTCTAATATCAGAAATTTACTGTATTGGCTGGTAGCAAATGATTTTGCTGACGTAGCCTTAACTGAATTGAGAACTCAGCGTCTGATTGACTATTTACCTTATTTGTCCATGTTTAGTGTGTCGAATGACATGGCAAAGGGAATTTCATTCAGTGTTTCCTGAGCTCCACTTTATACATTTTTTATTTAGCAAACACAGTTATGTCATCGGTTGATACATTTAGATGTAACCTTCTTGCTTCCTCTTTCAGCTTACAGTAATTTTGAAAGGAATGCCCTATTTCATTTTTAATTTTTTTTAATTTTCTTACTACCTCCAATATTTTGTTCTAGTAAAGCGTTTACATTCTTCACAACAATGTCCAAGTCCTCATTTCACTGCATTGTGTTTATTACACCAGGTTTGAGAAAGAATTTATGAGCTAACTAGCTGAAAACCGGACGTTGCACGGTTATTAATTTATTTACTCAAGCTTTGAGTTAGTACTTCTCTCTGTCCATATCCTTTTTTTAATAACATGTCACAATTATGGCTGAGTATTCAAGGAATAAGGCCGTCTTGCATGATGTACAAAATTATAAGAGCAGTATCCAAACAATGAAATGTAGGCATCAAGATGCAAACGATATGTAACCTTAATACATTCTTCTAATTAAAAACTTGATTATAAACAATATTTCTGGTGACTTGTCCAAAATCTAATATGAATAAATTTTTAGGGACCCACCTCTCAGCAAGAGACATGTAGTTGTCCATATGAGAAACATGAAAATGTCAAAACAACTCGGCAGTATTTAATATTAATATTTATATTTGCCATCTCTCTGCAGATTCATGTACTACTTGTAGAAAATGAAACATTCTGTCGGATATGATTGTTTTCACCAAATACATAGAGGGTTATCGTTATTTATCGCTGAGGTCTCCATATATTGTCGATCTCACGTAAGTTAACCTCGTGACAATCGTGAATGCAAAGTGTTTCAGCTGCATTAGGAAAGTTAGTGCTGAGGTTCTATGCAGCTGTTGTGACAAATGGTTTCATTGGGGGGAATGTAACGGTATGGGAATTGGGGACTCAAACGAATCTCTTCCTTTCGTTTGCAAAGTGTGTTCAAGGGACAGAAAAATAGTTGAACAGGAAGGGGAGATTAGAGCCCTTCAGTTTGAAATGGAAAGTGTTAAAGTGGGGAGGGGGGGGAGAAGGGTGAACAGAGATGGGAATTGGCAGCATGGGACAGTGGCTACAGAGTTTGTGTGTGTGTGTGTGTGTGAGAGAGAGAGAGAGAGAGAGAGAGAGAGAGAGAGAGAGAGTATAGTATCTAATAGCTTGATAATTGACACAGCCAATAGATTTGCATTACTACCACAGTTAAGTGAGGAAGAGACTCCTTTAGAAGTAGGTATAGTTAAGAAACAACAGACTTTCACTAGGAAACCAACGCTTTTAAAAGAAGTAGAAAGTAGGAGGAAAGTTCTGTTGTTACGAAGGAAGAAGCCGTGGAAGGAGTTTGGAGCAGATCTTGCAGGAAAAATTAAGTGACAGGTCACAAGGCCAGTGTGAGTCTTAGCCAGGTGGTAGAGAAAATAGGTTCCTTGTGCAAGGGCTTCACAAAACAGAATCATATTGTAATGGCGGATGAAGTGGAAACAACATGATAGTGATCTGGGCTATAGTATTGATTATGACCTGGTTAAAATAGCTTCTGCACCAATCCAACACCAATGTGCCTGCTTTCATGCGGTATGATCGATCCCAGTTGAGCCCTCTGTCAGGGGGTCAATATGGAGATAGATGAGGTACTTAGGGCGGCTACTGTGTCAGACATGTGTTTTGCTTCTGTTGATACTTTTGCAGGGGGACGTGGTACGGGTGATGGTAAATCTGTAATTCAATCCCATACTAGATGGGTAAAGTCCGCATATGAATATTATTTCTGAAAATGATTCACTTTAGTTGAGTTTCAGTTAGTTGCTAGGTAGTTGTTGATTTGAAGTTTATTGTTCCTTAGCTACACCAACTGTCAAATTTGGCCGTGATATTATATTCATCTACATCTACATAGATACTCTGCAAATCACATTCAAGTGCCTGGCAGAGGGTTCATTAACCACTTTCATAACTCTTATCTACCGTTCCATTCCCTAATAGGTCGCGGGAAGAAAGAACACCTAAATCGTTCCGTTTTCGATCTGATTTCTCTTATTTTATTGGGATGGTCATGTCTCAATAAGTAGGTGAGTGCTAGCAAAATATTTTCACATTCAGAAGTAAAAGTCGATGATTGAAACTTCGCAAACAGATCACGCCGCAATGAATAACGTCTTCCTTTTAATGATTTCCACCCCAATTCGTGCAACATTTCCGTGACGCTTTCCCCCCTAACGCGATAAAACAAAACGAGCTGCCCTTCTCTGAACCTTCTCAATGTCTTCCGTCAGATCCACCTGGTGAGGGTCCCACAAGGGGCAAGAGTACTCCAGGAGAGGACGCACAAGTGTGATGTAGTCAGTCTCTTTGGTGGAGCTGGTGCATCTTCGAAGCGTTCTGCCGATGAAACGTAACCTTTGGTTCGCCTTCCCCACAATATTTTCTATGTGTTCTCTCCAGTCAAAGTTGTACGTAATTGTAACTCCTACGTATTTGGTAGAATCTACGACCTTAAGGTTTGACTGATTTATCGCGTAATTAAAGTTCAGCGGATAAACGATAAACGAAAGCATCATCCGCGAACAGGAGGAAGAGTAGGGGACCTATAACGCTTCCCTGTGGAACGCCAGATATCACTTCTGTTTTAATCGATGACTTACCGTCAATTACAACGAACTGTGTTCTTTCTGAAATCGTGACTCCAATCGCACAATTGGGGAGATATTCCATAAGCACGCAATTTCATAAGAAGAATTTCTTTGGATTTTCTGCAAGATTACGAGACAGGATTTCGTTGTGGTAACTACTATAGCCTTCTCGCATTGAAGTCCGCGCTAGGTTGCGTGTTTCAGTAAAAGATTGCCAGTCCTTTGGATTCTGTGTCTTTTTAAATTTTGAAAGCGTTTTTCTTTGTTTCTGCAACAGTGATCGGACCTGTTTTGTGTACCACGGGGGGTCAGCCCCCTCTTTTATTAATTTATTTGGTATAAATCTCTCGATTGCTACTGTTATTATGTCTTTGAAAGTAAGCCACAACTGATCTACACTCGCATTTTTAGTTTTGAAAGACTGGAGACTATCACTCACGAAAGCGTGAAGCGAATTTTTATCTGCTTTATTGAATAGATATATTTTTCGTTTATTTTTGGTGCATTTGGGCATTTCGACATTCAGTCTCGCTACTACAACTCGATGTTCGCTAATCCCTGTATCTGTTTTGATGCTCTTTACTAGCTCAGGATTATTTGTTGCTAGGAGATCAAGGGTATTTTCGCAACCACTTACTATTCTAGTGGGTTCATGAACTAACTGTTCGAAGTAGTTTTTAGAAAAAGCATTCAGAACTAGTTCGGACGATGTTTTAAATTTGCCGCCGGTTTTGAATACGTAATTATGGTAACATATCGAGGGTGAATTATTAATCGATATAACTTGCTGTACTTATTTAAATATCTCTGCTCTAAACTAAAGACTTTATTTTATTATTGGAATGTGTATTGCACTCGCAGTTGTTGCGTTAAAGTAGTAGGCGTTGATTGACTGTTGTAGAGGGCAGTCGATGAATAGAAGTCGTTGTGGAACTGTCAACTACGTCTGTCGGTGTGTGAGACTCGAGGAGTAAAAATCAGAAAGTTTAAGGCTTTACCCGTTTTGAAGAGTCGCAGCCAAGTCTGCAGATTGTAATTTTTGTGAAGAAGTTGATTTTATTGAATACTGCCAAAAATAAATAAATAAATACATAAATAAAAAAAGGTAAGTTGCACATTTCTATTGTTATGAATGGTAGCTTGTACTTGAAGTATTGTAGTTGGTGTTTGTCTTTTGCTAATAAATATTGTTAAGTCCAGCTTGCATTTATCATTTAACCCTGAGTCATTATACCAGTTGCTCTTTCCTTTCACCAATTTGAAAACATTTACAATCCGATCAGATCATTGAGATCATTGTTCCTTGTAAAAGTGTTGCGTAAGAAGAGTGTTATTAAATTTATGTATCAATAAGAACAGTTCATTGTAGGTATTTGACATGATCAATTGGTCTATTAATGAGAGCAGCAAGTAGTTTCTTCGTAAGTTCAGTGAAGTTCATAGTTAGAGATTTTCTCAGTGTTAATGAAAGCTCACATTATTAAGTAAAGGTTTGTAACAGCTATGTGATTTGTCTGATGAGAAGAGAAATAGATCACGTAAAGAGAAAAGAAGTATTTGCAGTGTGTGATATTTAGAAAACATTACCAAATTTGTTGCACATTTTTATATAATTGAATCAGTATGGTAATTGTTATAGGCACATTATCAAGTGTACTGACTTCGGTATCCAATTAATATTAAATGTCTTTGTTTAAAACAGGGGCGTAGTAAGTGGGGGGACGAGGGGATTCAAACTCCCCCCCCCCGAACCATTTTTTGCTCACTTGTGCTAAATTAAAAATTGATTATAATTTGTGTAATGAATATGAGACTTAGACTGAAAACTTTGCCAACAAGGAGAGGTGCCAGGGTGTATGTAAGTTGCAATCGATGCTTAGTTTAGCTTTGACTTCTTACTTGTTGTCGGGACACTTTGCTTCTAGTGTCTTATTGGTGGCCTTCGTGAGGCCTAGGCAAGCGTCGCGCACAACTTTCACCACAGTAAATCACGCCAATTAAAAATAAATATAGAAAATAAATAAATTATAATTGCTCAAGTAACCACCACCTAACCTTCAGTAACAACGAACAAGTATTGTTGAATTACAGCCAGAAACACGCTCCACAGACTGTTTAAAGTACCGCGCGAGGCTTGCCTAGCTTGTAACGAAGGCCATCTGGTCTTATGTTTACTACGGCTACCAACTTTATTACTACAGTAGGACAGCAAACGTGTACGTGACAAGGACAACTATATTTTTAACGAGTGTGATTAAACATCAGATGTCTGTAAATCTATCGGACCAAACTGTGTGGTCATCAGTCCGTGGCTTACAAACTACTTAAACCTAGGTAAACTAACCTACGGACAAACACACACACCCATGCCCCAGGGAGGACTCGAACCTCCACGGCGAGCAACCGCGCGCTCCGCAGCGAGGTGCTTTAGACCGCTCGGCTACTCCACCGCGGCTGCGATTAAACCAGGGCAAATGTATGACATCACAAGCTTGTTACTTCCGTGTATGATCTATACGCTAATCATCTGCACGCACGCATGCCTAAAGTGGCAGTATTATGTAGCAGACAGATTAAATTCCCCCTCTTTTGACAGATATTAATCGTGTGAAAGGAATTGTTAGTTTCAACGTTTTGTATCTAATTTTCGAGTTTGTATGTTATTGACATAAGTACCTTTATAGACTGTCAGTGCTTTTTAAATACTCATATTAACGTAATCTGTAGAATTTAGCTTCGATTTCATGTCTCTAAACTAATTGTTTCGCAAAATCTTAGGCTTTAAATTGACGGTCTTAGCGATATTTTGCAACTGGGGCAATGACGCCATGGTGAGGAATTTAGGCAAAATGAAGTGTAATACAGATGCATACATTTTGTGAAATGTGCACGTGCAGAATGTAGAGAATTTAGTAATTTTTAAGTGCCAAAAACTGTATTTCTGACTTTAGCGTCTTAATCAAGTCTAAATTATAAAAATTGCTTTCATTCCAATTTTAAACCGACAAGTACTTGAAGCCTTCTAAATGTCTATCGCAGTAAAATTATAACAGTTGGAATACTTATTTACTACTACTCATTCATCGTGTAGTTTTATCCTTGATTTTCAAATTTATGGTGTCATTACTCCGGACCCGAAGGTATTGGCGCCACTGCGTACACTTTCACAATATATTTTTAACAATAAAACGTAACAAAATACATGGCTGAAAAAGATTATAATAAAGTAGTATTAGCTGGCGAAGCTGTGGTATTATTCTGTACGAAACAAACACACTTTTAATAAGCTAAAAAAACTGGCTTCCCTTAAGTTGGCGCCATTTCCTGGTGTCCCTATATGTTATTTGTCTGAAGGCTTTCGATTTTTTACGATTGCTGACAGCTTATGATTTGAGCCAGATGTTGTAGTGCGGAAGGTATTTATAATCTACTACTCCCAACAGCGATTACTTTTTTTCTGAAAATTGGGATTATTCTGTACGTTATGTTCAAATAATTTACGGGAATATAGTTGGGCAACGTCTTTGAGAACAGCCAGTATTTCTGGAGGTGAACGCCCGTCATTTTCAAGGTATAACAGAAAAGACTGCTCTTCATGTCTACAATATTTCTCAATAACGATTTATTCTTTTATCAACTACTCACAAAATTTTCCAAATTCATAGAAAAGCTCTGGTTCTGAACCCCCACCAAACAGTGACACAATTGTTCCGACACACAAGCAATTTTCATCTTGAAACACGCACACTACTTTTATCTGTCGACCTGTCTGCCAGGATTCGTACACATATATGGGATTTGCTGATTTTTGTAGTTAGATTAAGTTGTACAGTTAGTTATATATTTTTGCTTGATTGTAGACACGTCATGAACAATAGTGATTTTGTAGTAGTATGTTGAACTACCTTTGTTGTAGTTTGTATTTGTAGCATTGCATATGGTGAATTTTGAGTGCGTAATTAAGTGTGTATTTTTGGCATACTATTTGTGTCGTGAATTATCGAGTATTGTCTTTTGACTGTTTTATTGTGAATATGTGAACCGTGTAGCGAACATTGTCTCAATAATTAGCTCGCGTGATTTCCCACATTCATATTCTCATTATCGACATTGTGAAAGGGTGCAGTGAATGCAAATTTATTACAATGGCTAGAACAATTAGAACCTGATCTGAAACTAGGGAAATGTTAGACGAAAATTCTGTCGAATGTGCAGATAGAGAAGAAAATACTGAAATGAGGTCTTCTCGCTGTACAGAATTAACAAAAAAGTAATGAACAAAGTAGTCGTTCCACATCAGACATGAAACATGACACAACTGGCGATTCTGTCGTGCGCAGTGACCTCACTGGAAATCATTCACGAACACAATCAGTATCGGTAATTCAGAACACGGGTACCGCACCTCTTGAAGTTATGACAATGGACCGAATGTATCAGCTAAATAGCTCCCAGTTTCAGAGTGTCAATTATGTTTTTGACAGTATTGAAGAAAACAGTAATTCATGTCCTGACAGGATCGAACAATGTAACAAATAGCTTAAAGAAAGCAACAAACTTATTGATTAAAATTGCAATTTGCGATTTGAGAAAATTAAAGAATGCATTGAAAATATGAACAGTTTAGGGAACAACTTGTTAACCGTGTCAATAATGACCTTAAACAAATTGGACAGGACATCCGTGATGAGCTCAATCCTGTAGTAAAAAATATTACATCACGTATGGAGCAGATTGAAACTAGGTACGGAAGTTGCTCAACTAAAACAACAAACCGCCACGAATGAAAAATTTAAACAACGTTGTCAAACAGATAAATGAAATATCCGTGACGGTAAATCAATTAAACAATAATAATGACAAGAATTCTAACGTTACACAACCAATTGTGACAGTTGTGTTGGTAGCCCTGCACAAAGCCAGGCGTGCGGTGTCAGTGCGATCGGAAAAGATAAGTAATTTATGTAGAAATAAAACGTAGTTTAACACTGTCAGTAGCTAAAAACATTTATTAGTGTACTCTTAAAGCTTACCATTAAAGGTTTTTCTTTTATTCACTTATTAATCCAGTAATCACTAAAAGTTCGGTTTGTTTACATACATCCTTGTTAGGCCTAAATTCCGAGTGTGCATATTTAGCGTTTTTCCGTAATTTTAAGCGCATTTAACACAGTTAACTTATTTAATACGTTTATTAGTGTACTCTTCAAGCTGACCATTAAAGATTTTTCTTTTTTCGCGCATTGTCTCAGTAAACGAGAAAAATTGATTTGTTTATATTCTTAGGTCAAATTCGCGAGTGTACAGATTTAGCGTTATACCACAATTTTAAGTGCATTTACTAAAAGTTTGCACATATTTTAGTGCTCTAAACACATCTAGAAACCCTTTGTATTTGTAGTTAATATATATTGTCGACATCACGTAAGTAAAACTCGTAACAATCATGAATGCAATGTGTTTGAGATGCAGTAAGTTTTTTTGGTGCTGGGTTTCAATGCAGCTGTTGTGACAAGTGATTTCATTAAGGGGAGGGGGATGTAGTGGTGTGGGAGAAAGGGAAGCAAACGAGTCTCTTCCTATGTTTTACAACGTGTGTTCAAGGGATAGACGAATAGTTGAACAGGAAGGGAAGTTACAGAGCCCTTCAGGCTGAACTGGATAGTGCTAGGGAGGAACTTACAAGGTTAAGGGGGAGAAGGGTGAGCAGGGGTGGGAAGTGGTAGCAGGGAACAGGGGGCCACAGAGACAGCTTCACAATTGGCACAACCAACAGATTTGTCTTGCTACCACGGTTAAGTGAGGAAGAGGCTCCTTTAGAAGTAGGTGTACTTAAGAAACCAAACGGTTTAAAAAAAAAAAAGGAGGAAAGATCTTTTGTTAGGAAGTAGCCATGGAAGAGGTGTGGGCCAGATTTTGCAGGAAAAACTAGGTGACAGGTACCAGGTCACAAACTTTTTCAAGCCTAGTGCGGGTCTTCGTAGTCTCTGCGTATATTCTGCCGGATAATAAAATCAAACTGATTCAATATTTCGACGGTACAGCTGTCCGCCATCTTCAGGAAACTGCTGCTGCTGAGTCCTGCTGAAAACTAGTGCGGGTCTTAGCCAGGTGGTAGAGGATATAGGTTCGTTGTGTAAGGGTATCACAAAACAGGATATCACTTCTACTCTATTCAATGACTTTCCGTCAGTTACAACGTACTGTGTTCTTTATGACAGGAAATCAAGAATCCAATCGCACAACTGTGGTGATGTTGCATAAGCATGCAATTTGATTAGAAGACGGTAGTGAATTACGGTGTCAAAAGCCTTCCTGAAATCTAGAAAGACGGAATCTATTTGAGATCCCTTGTCGATAGCACTCATCATCATATGAGTAGAGAGCTAGCTGTGTTTCACAAGAACGATACTTTCTGATTCCGTGTTGACTATGGGTCAATAGGTCGTTCTCTTCGAGGTAGTTCATAATATTTGAGGAAAGTATATGTTCAAAAATCCTGCTGCAAACCGACGTCAATGATATTTTGCGAATCAATCCTATTGCCTTTCTTGAATATTGGAGTGAGCTGTGCAACTTTCCAGTCTTTGGGTACGGATCTTTCTCTGAGCGGGCGGTTGTATCAGGTATGGGGCTATCGTATTAGCATACTTTTAAAGGAACCTCATTGGAATACAATCGGGACCGGAGAATTACTTTGTTAAGTGATTCCAAATTCAAATGTTCAAATGTTTGTAAATCTATCGGACCAAACTGCGTGGTCATCAGTCCGTAGCTTACAAACTACTTAAACTAAGGTAAATTAACCTAAGGACAACACACACACACACACACACACACACACACACACACACACCCATGCCCCAGGAAGGACTCAAAAATCCGACGGCGAGCAACCGCGCGCTCCGCAGCGAGGCAACTTAGACCGCTTGGCTACTCCACCGCGGCACTTCCAAATTAGGCATGCTCGCAACTGTTTTTGATACGATTTCTAGGGTATTTACTTCGTCTTCTGGGTGACGGGATTTTGGAAAGCTGTGTTAAGCAGTAGTGTTTATATCATGTTGAGAACGCACATGGACCTATTTGGATGATTAGATATTCAATCACCGCTGCGTCCTATGACCGGTTGTGTAACATAAAGGTTCTGTTTACAGTTGGAGTGGATTATTCACAATGAAGAATTGCAGCAACTGTTGTGGACGGCGCACAAAGAGTCCTTTTTCTCTGCGTTATGCATCTCCCGTTAAGAAATCGCAACTAGAGTGAAGATTGTAAAAATCTAATTTAATTTTCTATTTTATTTATTTACTGATTTTCGTTGTAAATTACCCAAGCGCTAATTTTGCATTGTGAATGTATTTCCTCAAATACATAGTTTTCTTCTTTCATATTATCAGAATATATGACATTAACTGCGATTGGGCAACGCTGAACATGTGTACCCAGCAGTGATTCGAACCCAGGTCTCCTTCTTTCAAGTACGTTGTGCTGGCCTCTACACCACTGGGGACACAGTGATCACCGCACCTGCAAGGACTACCTAAGCACGCCTCCCGTCAGATACAAGTTCCCAGCTTCACCCTGCCCACAGTACTCAGACTCGTAGTTATGAAAATAGTTCCTGTAAGAGTAAGGGCCACAAACATGCCCACCCCTCCCCACTAACGATAGGATCATTGCCCGTCATCGGCATATTCTGTGAGTATGAAAGAATAACAATTGCAGGATCAGGAGTGACGTCTGTTCTGTATAATATGCCGGTAACGGGCAATGATCCTTTCGTTAGTGGGGAGGGGTGGGCAAGTTTGTGGTCCTTAACTCTTACATGAATTAGTTTCCGAACTACGAGTTTGAGTACTGTGGGCAGGTTGAAGCTGGGAACTTGTATCTGACGGGAGGCTTTCTTAGGTAGTCCCTGCAGGTGAAGTGAAAACTGGCCGTGCAGTACGTGACTGGCGCGCCGTAGACCGCTCGGCCACCGCGGCCGGCACTTAGAACGTCCTGTGACCCTGAGTAATTGGATAATCTGCTAGCAATGACTTGTAACTCATTGCATAGATTAGTAGCATCAATTTCTTTAGAGCCTTTGTGAGTTAGAGACTGACCACATTAACACATTCTTCAAGAACAGCTTTGGGAGTTTTATTTTGTACATCATGTATGTTGTACAGACAGCCCATTACACAATTTAGGTTGTTAATCTGATGAAATATCTCATCAACTGAATTTATTACAGTATCGCCAGCTTTGATCACGGGATGATTAGTTGAAAATTGCTAGTCGTCTATTCATTAAACGCTTCTGAAGAGTCAAAGATAATGCGTGTAACATTGACATACGTCTTGGCTGTTGCCGGTTGCTTTGTCTACGTGTAGTAACGGGGAATTCATCGTTCTGGGACCTGTAGCTCAAAAGCAAAGTAAACCGCACGGCGAGCGCTCGAGGGTTCCTCGCGCACGACACATTTGCCGCCCCCAAAATTCCAGCCCACTAGGCATTGGCCTAGTTTGCCTATATGGACGGGCCGGCACTAATTATTAGACGCTCCTCGTACTTGTTGTCCATCTCTGACTGACGTTCAGATATTTAAGAATCAAGGTACCTTCTTAGTAGCTTCACAATATGTATTTTAGCATATAAAATTTGTTATTAATAACTCAATTCAAAAGTAATATTAGCGTGCACAGTTACAACACTAGGAGAAAGGATGATGTACACCATTCAAGGTTAAATGTAATATTAGCACGAAAAGGGGTGAATTATGCTGCCACAAAAGGCTGTGGTTACTTACCAAATAACATAAAATGTCTGACATAAACCAACCAGCTTTTAAAAAGAAATTGAAATAATTTCTGAATGACAACTCCCAACTCCTGCTCAGTAGATGAATTTTTACACGAATTTTACAACTTCGATTTGAAGTTTCGCGCATTACAGCACGTGATCGATGTGTGATATTATTACAATCATTATTGTTGAATTTCGTGATTGGATTCTTCGAAAAGAGTGCACTTTTACGTGTGATTTGATCTACACTTCTTACTTCCCTGATAAACGGCAAGTGCAATATGATAGGAATATTTTTCAGTTCCGCTTTATCAGCGACATTTCCTCAAAAATGAGTGAAATTAATTACAGTAATTTGTTATTCAAACTTCGTAGATGAATGTGCATTGCGTTACTTTACACATATTACAACAGTATATCTACTTTTAATAGATCACATTCAGACAACATGCCTCGGAAAAGGAAAACGTCATTATCAAGAAACACTTGGAGCAAAACATATTAAAACATTAAGAGCAAAACGAAACTGAAGAACAGCGCGAGATGACTTTCACAAAGGAGGGAGAAGAGGACAGCAATGGTGAACGTTGAATCACCATTACAACGTGACAATAGGCAACGCGAGGAAAGAGAGCAAGTACAGAACATGAGAAGTTATGAAACTATAGAGCAATACCATGCTCGACAGGAACGTGATCGTACAGCAAGACTTGCATCACGCAGAGGTTTGGATTACGATGTGCAGAAAGAAGCTTTCAATTACGATCCTTCAGCGGACTACAACTCACATTCGAAAATTTCTATTGGTCACACGGATGTAATTTGCTTACATTGTAATGCAATAAAATTTCGGAATGAAGCGGCAGGTCTCTGTTGCTTCAACGGAAAAGTGTCTCTGCAATCACTTCGAGAACCTCCTTAGCCGCTGTACATACAACATATTCGCAAATTCAACTCTTGCTTTCAGGTGACATCTTTTACAGCTACGAAAATAGTAACAGGTGAAGGATACGTGCCTAGTTACCTATAAACCTATATTTGCCAAGAACACATTGTTCCGTTCTGTCAGTCATGCGGTACAGCAAGTAATCATCAGTAATTTATAACACTGACTAGCTGAAAATCCGGCGTTGCCCGGGAATTTATTTATTACTGCCATTTTTGATGTATATATTCATTTTTATAAGGTCTATATGTGTGTAAAATCTCTTGGGGATAAAATTAGTAGTAAAGAAGTAATAGATTAAAACTTGGTGCGTTTGGGGCTGTTTTCCATTAACGTTACTGTTTATGTGCTCATATCTCATAAACTACATGTCGTACTGTGATACAATTTAGAAGGTAAATTGTAACGTCATACCGAGAGCCGTAGTTTTACTCCACAAACAGCGGAAAAGTAATGAGCGAAAAACTTTTTTCCTTTCATCATTTTACTATGGTTGCCAGCGAGAAAAAGTTTAATAAAGGTTTGAAATTATGTTTAAAGTTTGTTGCAAGTCGCTAAGTACTGTCATTCTGATACAGTGTATTTCGAAAGTCTCGCCGCATTATATGGCATTCTTTGCGATTTCTATTGGTTATGACGCAATATCTTTTGAACCATGTGCCGTATGTGATTCTTAACCATACATCAATTGTTATCTCACGGTAAGGAATGTGTGTACCAAATTTCGTTGAAATCGGTCCAATGGTTTAGGAGAAAATGAGCAGCATTGTCGCAAAGTGCAGCAGTTTTTCGCGCATCTCATTGTTTATGACGCCATATCTCGTGAACTATATATCGTATGTGATTCTTATACTTACGGCGACCGTCGTCATGGATTGAAGCTTACGTGTACAAAATTTCATTGGAAGATTGGAACAAAACTGTAGATTTGTATGCAACACGTACAAACATACGGACACTCTGCTTTATATATATTAGAAGATTTATTGCCGATTTTGCGCTTGGCAATGTTGATCTCATAAATAAATCAAAAAAAAAAAAAAAAAATTATCCATCAGAATGATTACTATTGTTGGTTTTTGTAAATATGTAACATAAAGTACTGAAAAAGATGATATATTTTTGGACTTCTTGTATAATTAAAATAATTAGACATTGGTACAAATAATGGTGTTTTTTCGGGAAATTCCCTTTCATTAACAACTAATTTGTAGGTTCACTTCCCATCCTTCATTAAAAATATCAATAAATACTTCAAATTATAAATGGTCTTAATGACCCTCCACATCCTTCATGCATGCACAGTACCGGCGGAAGGGCCGTGCGAGGCGGGCGACCGCCCGGGGAGCCAAATTTTAGGGGAGTTTGTGGGCCGCCAAAATCCTTGCTAAATTTATATTATTGTGAACAGTGAACTAAAAAATTATCTTTTTCATAAATTGTGTAACAACATTGGTTACTACCTCATGCCATAACAATCCCAGTTTCTTCTTGAATCTCCTATACAGGAAGTCCCTTCATCCCATCACCTTATTTGTCTATAAAAAAAATCTCCGATGACAAAACCAAAGGCTATTGTTGAGAGTTGGGAGTTTTGAGCAACAATAACACGCTCTGACAATTACAACCACCGCGGTGCCGACAAAGCTATGTCGGCCGCTCTAACAATACACACAAACAATATTGAGTTATCGCCAATCAAAAAGAAATTAGTCCCGTTTGTACTGTCAAATATCTTGTGAAAGAAAATTATAAATCAGAAGTCATGTACATGTAGTGCAGGCTTCATGGTGTGCGTGTTCTTCTTTTGTCTCCTGAATTTCGACTCTTAGTAGAAGAATCGTTAATGTGTTCTTTATCAATATGTCGGGAAAAAAGAAGCCTTCTGGAAATGTATACAGAAAAAGAAGAGCACAATTAGCTGCTGAAAATTAGAAACAGGCAGCAGCATTAAAGAAATTCTTTCGTACTCCTGAAACAGACAATAGTGGAAATGATAACGTAGAACCAGAGAATGAGGAAACCAGCAAGAAATCAACAAATATTCCAGAAGATAACAACACAGTACAGGTAAGTAGGCCTACATTAAGTAACGTATTTTCGTTTTATTGCGTTTAATAGAGAAGAGGTGTGTACACACATAGCGTCTTAGCAGTCCTCTCAGATAGGCGGCGAACTTCAGGCTGAATGAAAGTTCTTTCCCCATTGATATAAGTAGCAATAATTACATTCAACACTGATGCTTGATACATGTGTCAAAGAGACAAGACTTTTACTCTTTAGATGTGTTAACCAACTTTAATTAAAGACTTCGCAGAAAAAAGGCCCAAAAAGTTTACTTAGCTTTGTAAAAAACTCAAAGGACAATTTGCATTAAAACTGTATAAAGATATAAATACTGGTTGTATTATTTGTATTACGAAATCTTTGTACAACGCTTTTACAAAATATATTTCTATATTCTTTAGTTCATATATGTGTTGTCTTTCGCAGTTAACAAGGTTGTTTATGTATATATGAGTAAATAAATGATATATCACATCATCAATTTTAATTTTATATTAATCGTTGTTTCTTAAATCGTTCTGTAAATTTCTAATCAGTGACGTAGAATATTCTGCATGCTCATGTGTAAATAACTATCTCGTATATCTTTAACCAGTGGCGTAACTACGGGGGGGGGGGGGGGATGAGGGGGATAGAACCCCCCCCCCCCAGAACCCGAAGAAAAAAAAAATAAAACGAAAGAAAGAAAGAAATTGTATAACAGCAATCTGGTAAAGGTAAAGATTGGAAACTCGGTGTGTTTTACCATAAGCTTTCATTGGATGGGAGTGTATTAATCTTCAACGGGAGTGGTAGATGGTAGTCTGTCTGGAAACTGACTAAAATTTTGCTCGTCAAGCAGATCTATCCCCCCCCCCCACCCCCAAAGCCAAGTCCTAGTTACGCCACTGTCTTTAACCAAAACTTACTCTGTGTATTTGACTGACAAAAGTTAGGATCTTACTCTGTTTGACAATTGATTCTTATATAGAGTTCACGGAGTTATCCTTTAAAAGCAGCTATCTGTAAGGTAGCATAGCAAATTTAAAGTCAGTAATACCAATGGGTTGTATGGGGCGTCATATGGATTCTTTGCCCGGGCGATATTTTCCCCTTCCGCCGGCCCTGTGTATGCATTTAGTACCACATCCTCCCTGGGTTAATCTATCAGTGAAGTTACCGAACGTGTGGAGCAGTAATTAGAAGCGCGACGCTTTAGGCGTTAAAATCCACGCTTCCGCAGCAGCCGCCGGCTGTCACACCCCCCCCCCCTCCCCCCGTCCAACAAACATGGCGATAGAGCTCCTAAATACCCAGGCTGAATCGCCCGCCATGTTTCCCCCAACATGGTTGGAATCACGCTGCACTAACAGCGTAGAGGCGCATGCCCTATATCTTTCACAAACAATTTTGCAAAAACTAATTGGTAGAAATATTTAATTTTTCCGCTACTTAAATCTTTATATGTCAGCATTGTGACGAAAAGCTCGTCATTTCGTTAATAGTCATAGTTAATAAGATATTGGCCTCGAAATAAGACTGCGCTACATTAGGAATTTGCAGTAAATAATGGTGGCTGCTATGATATTCCCTTTGGTGCTTGTTGCACCATATGTTGCGGAGGATGAAACTTTCCTAATGGATTGAATTTTATTTTCGACTTAGGAGGAGATCTTTACCTTTCACTCATACCTGTAACTTTATTTTATTTAGCGCTCTCATTTCCGATGGCGATAAGACCAGAATGAATCATACACGGTTAGAGGTATCAAAATGATATTTTAACAAATGATAACATGCAAAGAGGGGGAGTATTTTGCCACATGGTTATTACGCAAAACTCCATTAACTGTCGAGTTATACAAGGAAATACATAGTTGTAGAATGAAAAAAGAGTAAAGTTAGTGATTTTTTATTCGATTTGCAGATATTCCTTCGTCACTCACAAATGTTTATTTCTTTGCTTCTTGTCCATTGTGTTTCAGAGCTACTACTCAGTTTTGAAAACCTAATAGGAGTTACATTTCCTTCAGTTTAAAGCCTAGGACTAACAGAACGGAAGTTACTAGATCTAATGAGAATTTTATGTGAGAATACTTGAAAATGACAGATAGCAAGGATCTCTTCACTAGCTAACGAACTGCTTGTTTACATTTCCTCACATAATAAAGCACGCTGTATTGAGATATTTAGAATGTCCTTTTCATATAACCGAAAAATTGAAATTCCATATTACATAGAGACACAGCAGTTTTGTAGTGTGCAACTATTAAATGTAATGGTTTAAAAGACGTCAGTACCAGCATCTTGAAGTATGGATGTTATGTAGTAACAATTCAAATGTTCAAATGTTTGTTAAGCTTATGGGACTTAACTACGGGGTCATCAGTCCCTAAACTTACAAACTACTTATGAACTAACTAAGACTAAAGACGGCACAAATATCCATGCCCGAGGGGGGATTCGAACCCCCGACCATAGTGGCCGTGCAGACAGTGACTGGAGCGTCTCAGTGCCGGCCGCGGTGGCCGCGGGGACTGAGGCGCTTCAGTCACGGTCTGCACGGCCACTACGGTCGGGGGTTCGAATCCCCCTCGGGCATGGATATTTGTGCCGTCTTTAGTCTTAGTTAGTTCATAAGTAGTTTGTAAGTTTAGGGACTGATGACCCCGTAGTTATGTCCCATAGACTATACAAACATTTGAACATTTTTCGGAGCGTCTCAGTCTCCTCGGCCACCGCGGCAGACTATGCAGTAACAACATGTGGCTAATTATTAGGAGCTCTAATACGGAAGACGTGTCATACTAGACGGGCGGACGGATACCAGTGCGTCATATTTAACTGACATTATCTTGAGTCATCATACATTTCTCACAGAGTTTCGATTTGGAGAGGTCGAAAATTTGATGCATTTTGAACATTTCATTCGCTTAATGTGTTCACCTAACTTCAACAGAAAAAAAGTTCCTCGCATGTCGAAAATTCCGTAACGTCGTCAGAAAGTGACGGTCGTAAACTATCAGTATATGGTGTTTATAAATTATTTCCGTAAATAAAACTAAAAAGAAAATGTAGTGTAGTTCTTAACGAAGACATTGATGAAAATCCCACGTCGATATAGTGAGTACTTTGCGAGTGTGAGCGAGTTGAATGAAACGCGGGATTACGCGTGATCTTGTCCGGAACGTGGCAACTCCTACAGCTTGGGGAAACAATGGCGGACAGTTCAGCTCGGGTTAATAGTAGAGCTCTGCATTTCGATGAAAACAACCGCTCGAGTCTTTCCCGTTTGGTGCCGCTGCTCGACGGCTGGGGTAGGCCCTCGCTGCGACACGGCTGTGGCCGTCTAATGAATGCCCCCCGTGGCCGGTCGCCCTCCGCCTCTCGGTTACCGGCGGAAGTGTCGAGCGCTGCCGGCCGCTCGAGAGCGCTCACAGTCTTGGCCGGTGACAGCGCGTCCGCCCCGCGATCATCACTGCGGAATCGCATTAGAAACCGACCTGGCTTTGAGGAACGCAGATAGCGTTATGGATCAACGAACTATAGGTCGTAAAGGCTCTTCATGAAACAAAAAGAAGTATTGTAGAGAGAATTAGGAGCTGCTCGTTAGTCCTGAAGAAGAAGGACATGTCGGAAGAGGAGTCGAAAAGTGAAGCTTGGAAATCTTTTGCACTTGTAGTGGATCCTGTCACACAGGTTTTTGCTGGTTTCGTGCAATGTACCACATGCGATAATGTACTTTCGTACCAGTCAAACACAACAGGTATGATTCGGCATTGCAAAAGTAAATGCGGAGCAGAATTACACCGACCACTTGCAGTACCAACTAGCATAAAGAAAGTTCTTGTTGATAGGTTGGTCGATATGAGCGGAATAGATTTGCTACCATTAAATACTTGTAGTAAGATTGGCTTCAAGAATTATTCGCAGGAGCTAAATGTTCGCGCCACGTATGGCTAAGTCAATATAGAAGATTTTCGTCCGCACCCTACCACTGTATCGCGGCATATTAAAGAAAAGGTCGACAAAATACGGGTGACAATGGTGCCAAACTAATATGTGCTTTAAAGAACAAAATGTTCTGTTTAAACGCTGATCGGTGGTCTGATAACTACAAGGAGAGACGCTGCACATAACGCACGATTAGACTACTGTATTACCGTTTGTCTACCAAATTACAGTTTTTAACGTTGCAGTTACTGGAAGACATGATCACCTCAATGGTCGAAACTCCAGTAGTTTGCAAAATAGTTAAAAATTTTCTTCTTGAGGCAGGTCTTGTTGAATTTTATACTTTCTATGAGTTTTACCATTTTTATTTTACGTCGTATGTATTCCAGAATATTCCCTATGTCACATACAATAATGGGGAATTTTCTGGACTACATACCACTTAAAATAAAAATGGTTAAACTCATAGAAAGTATATTTAAAAATGTTTAATGTTTGTAAAGTTCATGGGACTTAACTGTGAGATCATCATTCCCTAAACTTATAACTATCAAATGTGACATATACAGTTGTAGTATTTGGGTTATAGAACAGTAAACAACGAAAGACATTTGTAAAAGAAATAAGTAAGTTATTAATATGAAGCGGGGGTCTCTCATCTCTGATATACATTAATGACTTGCCATTCTACATTGATGAAGATTAGTTCTTTTTGCTGATGATACTAATATAGCAATCAAATCCAAAAAAACGAGAACTAACTGATGTAATCGTAAATAACGTCTTTCATAAAATTATTAAGTGGTTCTAAGTAAACGGACTCTCATTAACTTTTGATAAAACACAGCATATACAGTTCCGTACAGTAAATGGCACAACTCCAGTAATAAATATAGACTTTGAACATAAGTCTGTAGCTAAGGTTTTTCGAAATTATTCGTTCGTTTTGAAGGGAAACCAGAGTTTTTAAAAATTTTTAGATGTGTGAATTAATAAGAGATTAAACTTGAAGCAACACAATGATTCTCTGCTAAAACGCTTGGGTTCAGCTACGTATGATGTTAGCGTTTTAGCAAATTTTGGCGATAAGAATCTCAGTAAAACAGTTTACTACGCCTATTTTCATTTACTGCATTCGTATGGCACTATATTCTGAGGTAATTCACAATTGATTAAAATAGTATTCATTGCACAAAATCGTGTAATCAGAATAATTTCTGGAGCGCACCCAAGATTGTTCTGGAGACATGTATTTAAGGATTTAGGTATCCTCACAGTTACTTCAGAGTATAGATATTCACTTATGAAATTTGTTGTTAATTATCCAACCCAGTTCACACACATGTTCACATGATTGTAAATCTATCGGACTATACTGCTTGGTTATTAGTCCGTAGCTTGCAAACAATTTAAAGTAAGGTAAACTAACCTAAGGATAACACAGACACCCATGCCTGAGAGGGGATCCGAACCCTAGATTGCGAACGGCCGTGCGCATCCCGCATGGCTAATCCGCCGCGGCAAACCCAGTTCAAAAGTAATAGCAGTGTGCATAGGTATAACACCAGGAGAAAGGATGATATTATTTTGCAGGGTTAAATCTCACTTTGGAACAGAAAGGGGTGAATTATGCTGCCACAAAAGTCTTCGGTCACCTACCAAACAGCATCAAAACCTGACAGATAGCTAACTAGCATTTAAAAAATTATAGAAAGAATAACTGAATGACAACTCCTTCTACTAAATGGACGAATTTTTAGATATAAATTAGTAAAACTAAAAGTAAAAAAATAAAAAACAATAATAAAAAGAAAAATAATACAAAATATATTTGTGTCATATAACATTTGGTGTAATGTAATATCTTGTACAGACACCTTTTATTACACTGACAAGTTACACATTATTACGAAGTGTCGTATTCATGATCTATGGAAGAAGAATTAATCTAACCGGTCTGACGAAGTGCAGCTCTCTGGCGCTGAGTGCACCGGTTACTGGCGACCGACCAAGCGTTCGGCGCGCTCGGCCGAGCGCTGGCGAACGGTTGCCCACAACCGATAGAAGAGGACGCTCGGCCGCGTACTCCCGAGAGCCAGAGGGGCGAGCGGGACTCGCCGGTAAAAATCGGACATAATGCAGACCTCTAGTTTATAGGAGCCTTACACGGCGAAATGACGTCAGCAGCAGTCGGCGGCAGCTGTCATTCTCGCACGCAGCGTGACAGCGCGAGCTGGCGAGGGCGAGTCAGCCCTGACCCAGTGACGACCACAAGACAGCGACAGCGCCACACCGGTCACTGAAGGCAGTTAGAAGGAGGAATGCGCAGCCTGCTGCAAACGGACATGGTTCCAACATACGGTGTCCATTAGTCCCGTTTCTCCCCGGACAGTCACGTTTTTTCCCGCTGTCCCGAAAGTTTTTATGAAAACTCTCAAATGTCCCGTTTCTTGTGGTTACGCTTGGCGAAAGTTGTTGTTGTGGTCTTCAGTCCGGAGACTGGTTTGATGCAGCTCTCCACAATACCCTATCCTGAGCAAGCCTCTTCATCTCCACATACGAACGGCAACCTAAATCTGTCTGAATCGGCTTACTGTATCCATCTCTTGGTCTTCCTCTGCCACTTTTACCCCACACACTTCCCTCCAACGCTAAATTCACAATTCCTTGATGTCTAAGAATGTGTCCTACCAATCTATCCCTGCTTTTAGTCAAGGTATGCCAGAAATTTCTTTTCTCCCCAATTCTGTTCAGTACCTCCTCATTAGTTACGCGATCCACCCACCTAATCTTCAGCATTCTTCTGTAGCACCATATTTCAAAAGCCTCAATCCTCTTCCTGTCCGCTCTGTTTATCGTCCATGTCTCACTCCCATACAAGGCGACACTCCATACAAATGCCTTCAGAAAGGACTTCCTTACGCTTAAATCAATATTCGATGTTAACAAAATTCTCTTTTTCAAGAACGCTTTTCTACCCATTGCCATTCTGCATTTTATATCCTCTGTACTGCGAGCATCATTTGTTATTTTACTGCCCAAGTAACAAAACTCATCTACCTCCTTTATTGCTTCGTTTCCCAATTGAATTCCTTCAGCATCGCCTGATTTTCTTACACTGCACTCCATTACCCTAGTTTTGCTCTTGTTAATGTTCACCTTATATGCACCTTTCAGCACACTGTCCATTCCGTTGAATTGCTCTTCCAGGTCCTTTGCTGTATCTGACAGAATTAATATGTGGTCGGCAAAACGCAAAGGTTTTTAATTCTTCACCCTGAACTTTGATTCCTTCTACAAATTTCTCCTTGCTTTCCTTTATACCTTGCTCAATGTACAAATTGAATAACAATGGAGAAAGACTACAACCCTGTCTTACTCCCTATCCAACCACTGCATCCCTTTCATGCCCTTCCACTCTGACAACCGCTGTCTGGTTTTTGTACAAGTTGTAAATAACCTTACGTTCCCTATATTTTACTATTGCTTGCTTCAGAACTTGAAAGAGTTTATTCCAATCAACATTGTCAAAAGCTTTCTCCAAATCTACAAAAGCTAGAAATGTAGGTTTGCCTTTTCTTAGTATATCTTCTAGGATAAGCCGTAAAGTAAGTATTGCCTCCCGTGTTCCTACATTTCTCCTGAACCCAAACTGATCTTCCCCGAGGTCGGCTTCTACCAGTTTTTCCATCCTTCTGTATATAATTCGTGTTAATATTTTGCAACCATGACTTTTTCACACCTGTCTGCACCTGCTTTCCTTGGAATGGGGATTATAACATTTTTCTTAAAGTCTGAGGGTACTTCGCCTGTCTCATACATCTTACACACCAGGCGAAACTAGGGTTTCCAGATTGAACTCGAGGCAGGCCCGGAGACCAGACGTGCCCCCCTCCCCCCCCCCCAACCGCGACCAACTCCCCCCCCTCCAACCAGGATTACACGTGAATTATAAAAGGAAAAAGAAATGCCCAATGAAAACAGGACATTTTCCTTTAATTTGCTTAGTAGCTTCTCTTTAGCATGAGGCAGAAGCACATTTTTTACTAATGCCTCGCTATTTGTTCGGCCGCATCTTACTTTCGTTGCCACTGAGGAATCTGTAAAACCATAAGGATATAGCTTATTACCACAATATTGAGAATTGTAAGAATGGTGGTGTTTCACACCATTGTGAGTCAAAGTTAATTCCGTTGCAGTGACTTTGAAGTCTTCTGCAGAAAATTGTTCAGCAATAATTTAAGAAGCGACTGGTTCTTCTTTCGTGTGGTAATATTCGCTTTGTGTCTTTCTCATTGTAAATGTTTATTCACAGCTTTCACTCCGTCGTACTTAACAGTAAATGAGATATTGCATATTCTGCACTTACACATACACTCATCAGCATCGACTTTTTGTAGTCACTCTTTATAATTTTCTTCCTGCAACCATTCTTCACGGAACGATCTTAGATATCGTCTCTTCATTTCACTGTTATTACTCACTAATCTGAGTTAATGTAAGCTTGTCTGTTCACAAGCCATCCGAGTATTCCAAAAATTGCCGGTAAACTGATAACAAACAATGATCGAACGAACACAAATAAAAGACGTCGAAAGTTGACACGTTGCCGCAACAGTGTTTGCTTAATAATGCGCTAGCCGATTACTACCGACGCAACAATGAAAATTTTTCAGAGGAAGAATAGAAAAATAGCGTTTTGTTGCAATAAGAAATTGACATTTATATAAGGTTATTCATAATTACAAGAGAGGAGACGGCCGGGAATGGCTGAGCACACTGAGGCGTCTTGCCACGGTGCGCGAGGCTGCTCCCGCCAGAGGTTCGAATCCCCCCCCCTAGGGCATGGATGTTCGTCCTTAGTTTAAGTTACGTTAAGTTCGATGTAGATCGTCGCTACATGAGCATAGTACTTAAAAAGCATCTTAAAAAAAAGAAAGAAAGAAAAGAGTTAAGATGAAGGTTACATTCAAGCCCGGAGATGAGAGTGATTGGCCCGTAGACCCGGAGAATTCATTCCAAACCCGGGCACTCCGGGCGGCGCCCGGAGATCTGGCAACCCTAGGTGAAACAGGTCTGTCATGGCTGGCTGGCTCTCCCAGAGACTTCAGTTGTTCTGAGGGAATATCATCTACTCCAGGGGCCTCGTTTCGACTTCGGTCTTTCAGGGTTCTGTCAAATTCTTCTCTCAGTACAGTATCTCCATTTTCATCTTCATCTACATCCTCTTCCCTTCCTACAATATTGTTTCGAAGTTCGTTTCCTTTGTAGAGCCCCTCTATATACTCTTTCCACCTTTCAGCTTTCCCTTCATTGCTGAGAACTGGTTTTCCATCAGTGTCCTTGATATTCATAAAGCTGTTTTTCTTATCTCCAAATGTTTCTTTTATTTTCCTGTAGGCTGTATCTATTTTTCCCCTATTTATAAATTCTTCTACATCCTTGCATTTGCCTTCTGGCCACTGCTGCTTAGCCATTTTGCACTTCCTGTCAATCTCATTTCTTAGTCGTCTGTACTCAATTTTGCCTGTTTTATTTACTGCATTTTTATATTTTCTCCTTTCATCGATTAAATTTAGTATCTCCTGTAATATCCAAGGACTTTTTGTAGGTCTTGCCTTCCTACCTATTTTGTGCTCTGCTACCTTCACTATTTCATCTCTCAATTTTACTCATTTCTCCTCCACTGTTTTATTTTCCCCTGTTTCTGTCAATTGTTGCCTAAAGCTCCCTCTGAAATTCTTAAGAACCTCAGGTTCCTTCAATTTATCCAGGTCCCATCTCCTTATTTTACTACCTTTTTATAGTTTCTTCAGTATAAGCCTACAGCCTACAACCTTCTTTTGTGATTCTTAAACCAAGTGTTTGTTATAACTAAATTATGTTCTGTGCAAAATTCTACCAAACGGCTTCCTCTTTCATTCCTTTCCCTTCCTTGTCCTACTACCGAATTCCAGTCTCCCATAACAATTAAGTTTCCTCTCCTTTAATTGTCTGAATAATTTCTTTTAGGTCCTCATATATGTCTTCGATTTCCTCATCATCGGCAGAGCTAGTTGGCATATAAACCTGTACTACTGTTGTCGGTGTTGGCTTTCGTATCTATCTTGACAATGATAATGCGATCACCGTGCTGGTCATAGTAGTTTACCCGCATTCCTATTTTCTTATTCATTATCAATCCTACTCCTGTGATACCCCCAATTGATTTTGTATTTATAATCCTGTACTCACCTGACCAGAAATCCTGTTCATCCTGCCACCGTACTTCACTAATCTCCACTATATCTAACTTCAACCTATCCATTTCCCTTTTTAAATTTTCTAATTTTCCTACTCGATTAAGGGATCTAACATTCCACGCTCCGACCCGTAGAATGCCAGTATTGTCTTTCCTGATGATCATATCCTCCTGAGTATTCCCCGCCCGGAGATCCGAATGGGAGACTATTTTACCTCCGGAATATTTTACCCGGGAGGATGCCATCATCATATGTTTATACAGTATGCATGTCCTCGGGAAAAGTTACGGCTGTAGTTTCCCCTTGCTTTCTGTCGATCGCAGTAACTGTGTGACAAGGCCACATTAGCTGATGTTACAAGACCAGCTCAGTCCATCATCCATACTGTTGCCCCTGTGACTACTGAAACGGCTGCTGCCCCTCTTCAGGAACCACACGTTTGTCTGGCCTCTCCACAGATACCCCTCCGCTGTGGTTGCACCTACGGTACGGCTATCTGTATCGTTGAGGCGCGCAACCCACCCCACCTCGGCAATGTCTGTGGTTCATGGGCGTGGTGGCTAAAGTATTTTATGATATTACAGTAAAACTTCTGAATAACGGACACCAATGGGGAAAATAAAACCGTCCGCTTTTAAAAAAGCGGTTAAGAAAAGGATAATGTACAAAATAGTAAACTACCGTTTATCCGAAATGATCGGCATGGTGGCCGGTTCGGATAACGAAAATCTCGGATAAAACCAAAGTGTACTCTTTACACGCGTGAAACACACCGAATTGCGTCAATACCTGTAAGTATAATCGTAAAACGTGTGAATGCCAAGCCGCTTCTTGAACCGATCCAGCCAGCCATAATTGCGGAGGAATTCTTACTGCTTTCCTTCAATGAGCTCACAAAAAGTCATCGCTTTTAGACGAAGTAGAGGACCTTAACTAGCACGCCTTTGGCTCTTATTTGTTCATGCCACAAAAATAAAACCTTTTGTAAATGAGGATGTGAACCTTTCCTCATTCTTTTTCGAGATTTCATTACGCTGCTTGACGCTTGAATGGAACAAAATGTTTAAATTTCTGATCAATTTGTTTTTCAATCTGTAACACCGACGTTCAAATACGCGGCAACTTTCGCGGGTGGCTCACCAGCATCAATTTTCTGCAAAGTGCGAAGCTTCAAATCGAAAACACACAGACGAACGACAAGAAAGACGCATTAGACAAAGATTTCGACTTTTGAAACCAGGCTGTAGCAGTCATCGAATGAAAACATTCGATACACCTATCGCTTCTCCCCTGTCCTACCCACGCCCACGCTGCAAAACAACAGTGCGTTAAGTATTGAACGCTTGGCTTCGTCTGAGGCGCTCCAGTCACGGTCTGCACAGCCACTACGGTCGGGGGTTCGAATCCCCTCTCGGGCATGGATATTTGTGCCGTCCTAGTTCGTAAGTAGGTCATAGGTAGTTTGTAAGTTTAGGGACTGTTGACCCCGTAGTTAAGTCCCATAGACTATACAAACATTTGAACATTTATTTATTTATTTATTTATTTATTTATTTATTTTTCGCTTCGTCTGATGTACCGACAACAGGCGGAAAGTGTTTGGCGCCGCACTCTCATTGTCTGTTTCTGTGCGGCATGAACCAATACTGTTCGCACTGTAACTCAAGAAGTTCAATAGATGGCAGAGCCATGAAAACGCGCAATACGAACAAGAAACACGCTACATCTTCAATCAACAAACGTTAGGACGACACTCGGACTTTTGACACGCAAGAGTGCACCGATTCTTTCGCGCGGTTCGGTATTTGGGAATTTTGATTGTTGTTGGGGGACATAATACGGTGTCCGTGTCCATTATTGAGAATGTCTGCCGCCGGCCGCGGTGGCCGAGGGGACTTAGGCGCTTCAGTCACGGTCTGCACGGCCACTACGGTCGGGGGTTCGAATCCCCCTTCGGGCATGGATATTTGTGCCGTCCTTAGTATAAGGTAGCTGATAAGTAGTTTTCAAGTTTAGGGACTGATGACCCCGTAGTTAAGTCCCATAAGCTTAACAAACATTTGAACATTTGAATGTCCACTATTAGGAAAAAAATTTAGCATAAGGGCTAATGTTGTTTTGCAGTGGAATTTTAAAATGTCCGCTATTGAGAGGAGTCCTCTATTGGGAAGTGTCCGTTAAGGGAAGTTTTACTGTAGCTGTTTATAATTTTCAATTAATTGCGCAAATTAAATACGCTAGGAAGCGCTGGATGTATCACTTGATATCGAACATGGTTTACTTTCTGTTCTGAATATTACCCATAATTTTGACAACATTGTCAGAGGAGAAAAACAGCGATCTATTTGGTATGATCAATATTACAAAAAAGAAAAAAGGTCTTGATCGCAGAAATTAACAATTTCAATTGACCGGTTTTGATTTGATGTAGGTCATCTTCGGAATTACAAATGGCCCATGTGGCCAGTGCTGCACTCGGCTGGGCTAAACAGTTACCTGCTGGCAGCAGGACAGCCCAGCCCAGCCTAGTGCAGCACTGGCCACATGGGCTACTTGTAATTCCGAAGATGACCTACATCAAATCAAAACCGGTTAATTGAAATTGTTAATTTCTGCGAAGGGGAGAAGAAGTAGATGAGGATGAAATAGGAGATACTATAATGAGAGATGAATATGACAGAGCACTCAAAGACCTAAATCGAAACAAGGACCCTGGAGTAGATGACATTCCCGCAGAGCTACTGAAGTCTCTGGGAGAACCAGCCATGACAAAACTGTTTCACCTGGTGTGTAAGATGTATGAGACAGGCGAAGTACCCTCAGACTTGAAGAAAAATGTTATAATCCCCATTTCAAAGAAAGCAGGCGCAGACAGATGTGAAAACTACAGCGCCATCAGTTTAATAAGTCATGGTTGCAAAATATAAACACGAATTATTTACAGAAGGATGGAAAAGCTGGTAGAAGCCGACCTCGGGGAAGATCAGTTTGGGTTCAGGAGAAATGTAGGAACACGCGAAGCAATACTCACTTTACGGCTTATCCTAGAAGATAGATTAAGAAAAGGCAAACCAACATATCTAGCTTTAGTAGATTTGGAGAAGGCTTTTGACAATGTTGATTGGAATAAACTCTTTCAAGTTCTGAAGCAAGCAGGAGTACAATATAGGGAGCGTAAGGTTATTTACAACTTGTACAAAAACCAGACAGCGGTTGTCAGAGTTGAAGGGCATGAAAGGGATGCAGTGGTTCGATAGGGAGTAAGACAGGGTTGTAGCCTTTCTCCGATGTTATTCAATTTGTACATCGAGCAGGCTATAAAGGAAAGGAAGGACAAATTTGGAGAAGGAATTAAAAGTTCAGGGTGAAGAATTAAAAACATTGCGTTTTGCCGACGACATAGTAATTCTATCAGAGACAGCAATGGATCTGGAAGAACAGCTAAAAGGTGCATATAAGATGAACATTAACAAGAGCAAAACTAGGGTAATGGAGTGCAGTCTAAGAAAATCAGGCGATGCTGAAGGAATTAGATTAGGTAACGAAACAATAAAGGAGTAGATGAGTTTTGTTACTTGGGCAGTATAATAACAAATGACGGTCGCAGGACAGATGATACAAAATGCAGAATGACAATGGGTAGAAAAGCGTTCTTGAAAAAGAGAAATTTGTTAACATCAATATTGATTTAAGCCTTAGGAAGTCCTTTCTGAAGGCATTTGTGTGTAGTGTTGCCTTGTATGGGTGAGAAACACGGACAATAAACAGTTTGGACAGGAAGAGGATAGAGGCTTTTGAAATTTGGTGCTACAGAAGAATGCTGAAGATTAGGTGGGTGGATCGCGTAACTAATGAGGAGGTACTGAACAGAATTTGGGAGAAAAGTAATTTCTGGCATACCTTGAAGAAAAGAAGGGATAGACTGGTAGGACACATTCTTAGGCATCAACCAGTCTCCGGACTGAAGACCACAACGACAACAACAACAATTTCTGCGATCAAGACTGTTTTTTGTAATACTGAATATTACCAATTGACAGCTAATTAATTGTAATCAAAATCTATCCGCATTTCCACATATATATACAGTAAGAGTGGAATCTCTCGAATCATTCTGTGAATTTACTAAACTAAATACAAAACTGTAGGCTACTCGGCCACAGCAAGACAAGATGGCCTCAGTTACTGTCAAAAGACACTGAATTTCATGAGACAATGTCAAAAGGAAACGCACTTCTCGATGAAATTCATAAAAGTGAAAAATATTGTAACAGTGCAGCAGAAATGTAAACATTAATTTGAGAATATTTCAGTGTCGATGTAAAGGTAAACTTCAGTGTCTATTACATTTTGTGAATATAATTTGTGCCCCATTGGTTTCATTAATTGTCCCAGGTTTATTCCTGATTTTTTTTAAATGTCCCCATTTTTAATAAAAATGAAATGGAAACTTTATTCTAACAACGGAACGGTCCAATAAATGTCGAAACCTACCCTGAAATCTTTTACACAGGAAGAAGACAACGGAAGAAATCCACTGCCAAAATTTTAGCTGCTAAGAGGCACTACGAATTATTATTATTATTATTATTATTTTTTTTTTTTTTTTTTTTTTTTTTTTTTTTTGTTTATTTATTTGTACCAGCGGTTTGTGTAGCTCTGCCCACCTAGCGTACGACTCGGCGAATCACTCACGCAGCGCCGCGTAGGGTAATTATCCAGAGTTCACAAATTTTAAGCACGTGGTTTACAAAGGAGTGAATGGGAGCGAACAACGACCTGCGTCACTGTGGAATTGTAATTTGTTGAAATGAAATGTGACTTGCAACACTATAATTTACAACAATTCCTGTCGGCCACTCCATAGAAAAAAATTTTGAATGTTGTACATTTAACCACAAGTGAAACAGTCCTTTATTCCATGTAGTCGTCAAAAAATGCGAAGTGTCTATTGAATGACAAAAACATTTTTCTTGCAGCAGCACACCAGACAAACGAAAAATTGAGGCATTCGGTTAATTCACAGTAGCCACTAGTTTTATAGAGACAGAACTGAGGCGCTTCAGTCACAGTCTGCACGGCCACTACGGTCGGGGGTTCGAATCCCCCCTCGGGCATGGATATTTGTGCCGTCCTAGTTCGTAACTAGTTCATAAGTAGTTTGTAAGCTTAGGGACTGATGACCCCGTAGTTGAGTCCCATAGACTCTACAAACATTTGAACATTTGAGTCAGAAATGGACCCGGCCGTTGTTGTGCATATTGCGCTGCATACCGGGCACACTTGCTCAAATTCGTAAAGCGAGGCGAAGAAAAATGGTAATCGACAAATGACTGAAGCTTAAGCACTATGTTCCACTAATAAACCTGAAATGAAAGAGAGGTATCGGAAATTATGTTTGATAATTTCCTGAAAAATGCTTTCCAATGTCGAAAACGTTCTTTATCGATAGATTGAATCACACTGGTAGTTCCAGGCGGAATCCACATTACATACACACAGTTTTCGCCATACTTCACAAAAAGAGAGACGTCGTTATGTTCAGACCATGAATCCAACAAAAGCAATGAATTACTTTCTGCAAGTGATAGGAATAGGTTTCGAACGAAATCTTGAAAATTATTCTGTCTCATTTTTTCAGATTTTGATACGTAGATGACAAGATTATTACAAATAAGCAGTCATTTTTTTATTTTTGGCCCTAATTTGCCTTGAGATTCTTAGAGATATACAGCTGTCGAAACAGTAAAACACTCATCACTGGTATTATTTTATATGAATGTGTCATTTCATTAATTGATTTGGCAATAGACTCCGTCTTTTTTCACCCTGAAATGATGAAGTGCGGTGTGCACGCAGTTCTTTCACAAACCTGACTGATCAGCGCTATAAACCTCAGTTCCGGGATAACAGCTATGAATATCTCTATAGCATTGTCTATCACTGGCTGTTACTTCTACACGTTTAATTAAAAATAATAATAATAATAATAATAAAATAAAAAATAAAAGCCGTCCGCGGTGGCCGAGGGGACTGAGGCGCTTCAGTCACGGTCTGCACAGCCACTACGGTCGGGGATTCGAATCCCCCCTCGGGCATGGATATTTGTGTCGTCCTTAGGATAAGGTAGTTTGTAATTTTAGGGACTGATACCCCGTAGTTGAGTCCCATAAGCTTAACGAACATTTGAACATTTGAAAAAAATAAAATTCGAATGTTTGTAGAGCTTATGGGACTTAACTACGGGGTTATCAGTCCCTAAACTTACAAAGTACTTACGAACTAACTTACACTACGGACGGCACAAATATCCATGCCCGAGGGGGGGGGGGATTCGAACTGCCGACCGTAGTGGCCGTGCAGACCGTGACTGGCGCGCCGCAGTCCCCTCGGCCACCGCGGCCGGCACTTGTTAATTTTGCGACTTACTATTCTGTACGATTTCTTGAACGTGTCTAGCCATGTCGACGAACTCTGGAAATTAGCAATGTCGATGCCAAATGCAATTTCGAGGATCCAGTCTTGTAGATCTCCGTTGATAACGGTGCACTGCCTCTCGCGAGCAGTTTTTCTTTTATTTGTTTCCGAGTTTTCGATTGGCGCATATTTCTAACTTCATGTAATTGTTTCTTCCATTCATAAAGTTCACGCTCAGATTTTACGAAACGAAAACGCCTTTGCATACTGTTTAACTTAAACAGTTATTTCCCTCCGTTTAACCAATAGCTCACTGTCTTTTCATTGTCGCTGAAAGCTGTTGCATTACATAGTCGTTTCTTTTTCTATTCTTTTTTTTTTCTCCTAGACTTGTAAGGTATTCTTCTTCGGAACTGTTACTGGCACAACTGACGTCGTCCGAAACACATAAACTGTGGAATCCTCACAATTATTTTCTATTTCTTCTAACTTTCCGACTATCTAAAATGAAATGTCGATATCATTCGAATGAATGTCAAAGAAATCAATCAACAAATGACACATATGTAGGCCCTCGGGAGAAGTAGGTGATTTCAGCTGGATACCACGTTCTTCATAATTTATCTTTGCTAAATTGAGGACGTTATTTGGATTCTACATTACTGTGAAACTGGAATAAGAAAATACTATTAGCAGGCATATCTTACGAAAGCACAATAAATATTAGTTCAGCTTTATGGTTATTGTCAACACTTATCAACAGTGCAGAAAGCAACTGATAATTTTTAACAGATTTTAGCTGAGTGACTAATCGAGAGAATAGAAATGTGTACTGTAGTGTGAGGGACACTATCAACGAACTATAATATGAACGTCCTTTACAAATTACTATAGGGTTCTGTCGTGACGTGTCTCCTGCTTACACATCTATCGCCGACCTCCGCTGTGTGTGTGTGTGTGTGTGTGTGTGTGTGTGTCCCTAATGGAGCATGCACAGTTGCTACAGCGCAGGAGCGCAACTAAAATTTTGACAATGCATTTCTTTCATTGTCTTCTTCCTGTGTAAAAAATTTCAGAGTAGGTTTCGACATGTCTTATTGGACAGTTCCCTTGTAACTCTAAATGAGGAAGCCCTACACATGATCCGCAGTAACAATTAGCTGCCATACAGCAAATACTGTCTGATGTTGTTGTTGTTGTGGTCTTCAGTCAGGAGACTGGTTTGATGCAGCTCTCCACAATACCCTATCCTGAGCAAGCCTCTTCATCTCCACATAAGAACGGCAACCTACATCTGTCTGAATCTGCTTACTGTAACCATCTCTTGGTTGTCCTCTGCGATTTTTACCCTACACACTTACCTCTAATGCTAAATTCACAATTCCTTGATGTCTAAGAATGTGTCCCACCAATCTATCCCTTCTTTTAGTCAAGGTATGCCAGAAATTTCTTTTCTCCCCAATTCTGTTCAGTACCTCCTCATTAGTTACGCGATCCACCCACCTAATCTTCAGCATTTTTCTGTAGCACCATATTTCAAAAGCCTCAATCCTCTTCCTGTCCGCACTGTTTATCGTCCATGTCTCACTCCCATACAAGGCAACACTCTATACAAATGCCCTCAGAAAGGACTTCCTTAGGCTTAAATCAATATTCGAGGTTAACAAATTTCTCTTTCTCAAGAATGCTTTTCTACCCATTGCCATTCTGCATTTTATATCCTCTGTACTGCGACCATCATTTGTAACAAAACTCATCTACCTCTTTTATTGCTTCGTTTCCCAATCTAATTCCTTCAGCATTACCTGATTTTCTTACACTGCACTTCATTACCCTAGTTTTGCTCTTGTTAATGTTCATCTTATATGCACCTTTCAGCACACTGTCCATTTCGTTCAATTGCTCTTCCAGGTCCTTTGCTGTATCTGACAGAATTACTATGTCGTCGGCAAAACGCAATGTTTTTAATTCTTCACCCTGAACTTTAATTCCTTCTCCAAATTTCTCCTTGCTTTCCTTTATAGCTTGCTCAATGTACAAATTGAATAACATTGGAGAAAGGCTACAACCCTGTCTCACTCCCTTCCCAACCACTGCATCCCTTTTTCATGCCCTTCAACTCTGACAACCGCTGTCTGGTTTTTGTACAAGTTGTAAATAATCTTACGCTCCCTATATTTTACTCCTGCTTGCTTCAGAACTTCAAAGAGTTTATTCCAATCAACATTATCAAAAGCCTTCTCCAAATCTACAAAAGCTAGAAATGTAGGTTTGCCTTTTCTTAATCTATCTTCTAGGATAAGCCGTGAAGTGAGTATTGCCTCCCGAGTTCCTACAATTCTCCTGAACCCAAACTGATCTTCCCCGAGGTCGGCTTCTACCAGTTTTTCCATCCTTCTGTATATAATTCGTGTCAATATTTTGCAACCATGACTTATTAAACTGATGGTTCTGTAGTTTTCACACTTGACTGCACCTGCTTTCTTTGGAATGGGGATTATAACATTTTTCTTAAAGTCTGAGGGTACTTCGCCTGTCTCATACATCTTACACACCAGGTTAAACAGGTTTCTCATGGCTGGTTCTCCCAGAGACTTCAGTAGCTCTGAGGGAATATCATCTACTCCAGGGGCCTTGTTTCGACTTAGGTCTTTCAGGGCTCTGTCAAATTCTTCTCTCAGTACAGTATCTCCTATTTCATCTTCATCTACATCGTCTTCCCTTCCTACAATATTGTCTCGAAGTTCATTTCCTTTGTAGAGCTCCTCTATATACTCTTTCCACCTTTCAGCTTTCCCTTCTTTGCTGAGAACTGGTTTTCCATCCGTGGCCTTGATATTTTTCTTATCTCCAAATGTTTCTTTTATTTTCCTGTAGGCTGTATCTATTTTTCTCCTATTTATACATTCTTCTACATCCTTGCATTTGCCTTCTAGCCACTCCTGCTTAGCTATTTTGCACTTCCTGTCAATCTCATTTCTTAGTCGTCTGTACTCCATTTTGCCTGTTTCATTTACTGCATTTTTATATTTTCTCCTTTCATCGATTAAATTTAGTATCTCCTGTGATATCCAAGGATTTTTTGTAGGTCTTGCCTTCCTACCTATTTTGTCCTCTGCTACCTTCACTATTTCATCTCTCAATTTTACCCATTCCTCCTCTACTGTTTTATTTCCCCCCGTTTCTGTCAATTGTTGCCTAAAGCTCCCTCTGAAGGTTTTAAGAACCTCAGGTTCCTTCAATTTATCCAGGTCCCATCTCCTTACTTTCCTACCTTTTTGTAGTTTCTTTAGTTTCAGCCTACAGTTCATAACCAACAAGTTATGGTCAAAGTCTATATCTGCCCCTGGGTATTTCTTACACTGTAAAACCTGGTTCCGAAATCTATGTCTTACCATTATAAAATCTATCTGGTATCTCCCGGTGTCTCCTGGTCTCTTCCACGTATACAACCTTCTTTTGTGATTCTTGAACCAGGTGTTTGTTATAACTAAATTATGTTCCGTGCAAAATTCTACCAGGCGGCATCCTCTTTCATTCCTTTTGCCCAGACCATATTCACCTACTGTCGTCCCTTCCCTTCCTTATCCTACTACCGAATTCCAGTCTCCCATAACAATTAAGTTTTCCTCTCCCTTAATTGTCTGAATAACTTCCTTTAGCTCCTCATATATTTTTTCGATTTCCTCATCATCGGCAAAGCTAGTTGGCATATAAACCTGTACTACTGTTGTCGGTGTTGGCTTCGTATCTATCTTGACAATGATAATGCGATCACTGTGCTGGTCATAGTAGTTTACCCGCATTCCTATTTTCTTATTCATTATCAGTCCTACTCCTGTGATCCCTCCAATTGATTTTGTATTTATAATCCTGTACTCACCTGACCAGAAATCCTGTTCATCCTGCCACCGAACTTCACTAATCCCCACTATATCTAACTTCAACCTATCCATTTCCCTTTTTATATTTTCTAATTTTCCTACTCTATTAAGAGATCTAACATTCCACGCTCCGACCCGTAGAATGCCAGTATTGTCTTTCCTGATTATCACATCCTCCTGAGTAGTCCCCGCCCGGAGATCCGAATGGGGGACTATTTTACCTCCGGAATATTTTACCCGAGAGGATGCCTTCATCATATGTTCATACAGTAGAGCTGCATGTCCTCGGGAAAGGTAACGGCTGTAGTTTCCCCTTGCTTTCAGCCGTTCGCAGTAGCTGTGTGGCAAAGCCACATTAGCTGATGTTACAAGGCCAGCTCAGTCAATCATCCAGACTGTTGCCCCTGTAACTACTGAAAAGGCTGCTGCCCCTCTTCAGGAACCACACGTTTGTCTGGCCTCTCCACACATATCCTTCCGCTGTGGTTGCACCTACGGTACGGCTATCTGTATCGTTGAGGCACGCAAGCCACCCCACCTCGGCAATGTCTGTGGTTCATGGGAGTGGACTGTCTGATATAAAAATAAAACATTTTTTTCCGTTAGCCTTCCACTTCACTACAGCAAAGCTAGTATGCGCATAGGTCGTAAATACGGGACTTTGGAAGGAACTGCGAGGATCAACTTATCCAGCAAAAACTTACGTATAGAATATCTAAATAAAAAAATTGTCACACTGAAACAGTAGAATACTGAACTTGCAATTACAAATCAGAAATGTACCCAGTCTAAGTGGGATATAGTTAAATTAACACAATTTTCTTCCTTCGGAACATCCACAACCATCTATATTCATCTTTAATAACTGGATCCGCAACAGTTGTTAGTTTTACACTTTTTATTATTTCTATGCACTACCGTGTTTCGAGACCTGTATCTCATCATCAGGTGTATCTAAAAATTATAATCAAATAAAGCCGGCCGCGGTGGCCGAGGGGACTAAGGCGCTCCAGTCACGGTCTGCACGGCCACTACGGTCGGGGGTTCGAATCCCCCCTCGGGCATGGGTATTTGTGCCGTCCTAGATTGTAAGTAGTTCATAAGTAGTTTGTAAGTTTAGGGACTGATGACCCCGTAGTTAAGTCCCATAGACTATACCTGCAATTGAACATTTGAATCAAATAATACAGCGACGTCTGTTATGTAATAAATTGCCTACCCTACATCTTTACTAAAATTATTCAGTATAAAGGAAGTATACTTACATAGGTAAATTAGAAGTAATTGACAGAGGCGAAGCAGCAGTTAACGATAGGCGGTGGTAACACGTGTCGCTGTCACGTGTGGACATAGCTTACACACCTGCGCCATGTAGTCACATGCGTAAGTCGACAAGTGCCATCGACAAGGGATCTCAAATCGAATCCACATTTCTGGATTTCCGGAAGGCTTTTGACACTGTACCTCAAAGCGGCTTCTAATGACATTGCGTGCTTATGGAATATCGCCACAATTGTGCGATTGGATTCACGATTTCCTACCAGAAAGAACACAGTTCGTAGTAAATGATGGTAAATCATCGAGTAAAACAGAAGTAATATCTGGCTTTCCCCAGGGAAGCGTTGTAGGCCCCATACTCTTCCTGTATATACGATTTAGGAGACAATCTGAATAGCTCCCTTAGACTGTTCGCGGATGATGCTGTCGTTTATCGGTTAGTGAAGTCAACAGAGGATCAAAAGCAACTGTAAAGCAACTTAGACAAAATTTCTAAGTGGTGCGAAAATTGGCAATTGACACTAAATAAAGAAAAATATGAATTAATACACATGACCACTAAAAGAAATCCGCTGAACTTCAATTACGCGATAAATCAGTCAAATCTTAAGGTCGTAAATTCTACCAAATACCTAGGAATTCAATTACGAACAACTTAGACTGGAGAGAACACACATAAAATATTGTGGTGAAGGCGAACCAAAGTTTACCTTTCATTGGCAGAACGCTTCGAAGATGCAACAGCTCCAACAAAGAGACTACCTACATCACACTTGTGCGTCCTCTCCTGGAGTACTGTTGCCCAGTGTGGGACCCTCACTTGGTGGAACTGACGGAAGACATTGAGAAGATCCAGAGAAGGGCAGCTCGTTTTGCTTTATCACGTTACAGGGCGGAACGCATCACGGAAATGTTTCACGATTCGAGGCGGAAATCATTAAAAGAAAGAGATGCGGCGAGATCTGTTTGCGAAATTTCAGTCACCTACTTAAGTTATGAATGTGAAAATATTTTGCCTGCACCCATCTACATAGGGAGACATGACCATTCCAATAAAATAAGAGAAATCAGATCGAAAACGGAACGATTTAGGTGTTCTTTCTTCCCGCGCGCTATTAGAGAATGGAACGGTAGAGAAAGGTTATGAAAATGGTTAATAAACCCTCTGCCAGGTACTTAAATGTGATTTTCAGATTATCTATGTAGATATAGATGTATGTCAATTGTTACAATATTTGGATTCCAAATCTATATCTATAAATGTGAATGTCTGTTCGGTGTACGTTTATCACGTCACCACAAGACATAAAGAGCTAAAAATTTGTACAGTTACTAATGTCTACCCAGGGAAGGCTTTAGGCACAGTTTCGTTGCTATTGGATAGCTTTTTATCTATATATATATTAATGTGAATGTCTGTTCGGTATACGCTTATCACGCCCGAACGACAAGACGCAGAGACTTAAATATTTGTACAGTTACTAATTTATACCCGAGGAAGGATTTAAGTACGGTTTTATAGCGATCTGATAGATATTTCGTAATTTGAAGAATATAACGCGAAATGCGGAATAATAATTACACTCTGAAAATGGTTTTATTGGTTGCATTGTTGTTTGAGGGTTGATAATGATAAAGGGTGGAGTATATTGGGATGTATATAAAACTCTACGTGTGTGCGTGTGTGTGTTAATATGTTGCTCTGCAACGAAAACTACAGAACGCAAACGAATGGTCGGTGTGTGATTGTTGTCTAATGTCTCCCGTTGTACACCATAGCAGTTCCATGCCGATAGCTATAAAACTGCAAGATTTTATAAATACGCTTTATGAGAATGAGAGTACTTAGCGTCTTCCAACAAACTTTCAACATAATATCAAACCTTTATTAAACTTTTTCTCTCTGACAACCATAGCAATATAATGAAAGGAAAAAAGTTTCTCGCTTTCTATTTTTTCTGCTGTTTATGGAGTGAAACTACGGCATTCGGTATGACGTTAAAATTTATAATTTCTACACTACAAATTGTAGCCGCAGGAAAATTTTACAGACAGTATACAAACATATAGTTGAATGTACCTTCTAAATTGTATCACAGTAGGACACTCAGTTTATGAGATAGAGCACATAAACAGTAACGTTCATGTATAACCAAGTTTTAATTTATTACTTTTTTACTACTAACTTGATTCCAAGAGATTTTACCGACATTCAGCCCTTATACAAATCAATGTATACCTGAAAAATGGCAGGAATAAATTAATACATACACGGGCAACGCCGGGTTTTCAGCTAGTACTCTATATAAGCCATTATTAATAAATTATGACGGATTTTCATGGGCTCCACCATCTACATCTTTATCTACATCTACAACCATAATCTGCAAGCCACCTGACGGTGTGTGGCGGAGGGTACCTTGAGTACCACTATCGATTTTCCCTCCTATTCCAGTCACGTATTGTTCGCGGAAAGAAGGATTGTCGGTATGCCTCTGTGTGGGCTCTAATCTCTCTGATTTTATCCTCACGATCTCTTCGAGAGATATACGTAGGAGGGAGCAATATACTGCTAGACTCCTCGGTAAAGGCATGTTCTCGAAACTTCGACAAAAGCCCGTACCGAGCGACAGAGCGTCTCTCCTGCAGAGTCTTCCACTGGAGTTTATCGATCATCTCCGTAACGCATTCACGATTACCAAATGATCCTGTAACGAAGCGCGCTGCTCTCCGTTGGATCTTTTCTATTTCCTCTATCAATCCCACATGGTACGGATCCCACACCGGTGAGCAGTATTCAAGCTGTGGGCGAACAAGTGTACTGTAACTTACTTCCTTTGTTTTCGGACTGCATTTCCTTAGTATTCTTCCAATGAATCTAAGTCTGGCATCTGCTTTACCGACGATTGATTTTATATGGTCGTTCCATTTTAAATCCCTCCTAATGACTACTCCCAGATAATTTATGGAATTAACTGCTTCCAGTTGCTGCCCTGCTATAATATAGCTAAATGATAAAGGATCTTAATTTCTGTGTATTCGCAGCACGTACACTTGTCTACATTGAGATTTAATTGCCATTCCCTGCACCATGCGTCAATTCTATGCAGATCCTCCTGCATCTCAGTACAATTTTCCATTGTTACAACCTCTCTATATACTACAGCATCATCCGCAAAAAGCCTCAGTGAACTTCCGAAGATCATTTATATACATACCTTGAACAGCAACGGACCCACGACACTCCTCTTTGGCACACCTGACATAACTCCTACTTCGGAAGACTTCTCTCCATTGAGAATGACATGCTGCTTTCTGTTATCTAGGAATTCCTCAAACCAATCACACAATTGGTCTGATAGAACATATGCTGTTACTTTGTTGATTAAACGTTTGTGGAGAAGTGTATCAAACGCCTTGCGGAAGTCGAGAAACACAGCATCTACCTGAGAACCCGTGTCTATGGCCCTCTGAGTCTCGTGGACGAATAGCGCGAGCTGGGTTTCACACGAACGCCTTTTTCGAAACCCATGCTGATTCCTACAGAGCAGATTCCTAGTCTCGAGAAATGTCATTATATTCGAACATAATACATGTTCCATTTTATTTAGATAATTTTTACCTACGAATTCGTAATCGTCGACCTAAAAATCCCCTCGTGTGATAAGTTTCATCTGAATGAAATTTTCACTCTGCAGCGGAGTGTGCGCTGATATGAAACTTCAAATTGTGTGTCGAAACCGGGACTCGAACCTGGGACCTTTGCCTTTCGCGGGCAAGCGCTATCCCGACACGACTCACGATGCCGCCTCACAACTTTACTTCCGCCAGTACCTCGCCTCCTTTCCAAACTTCACAGAAGCTCTCCTGCGAACCGTGCAAGACTAGCACTCCTGGAAGAAAGGATATGGTGGAGACATGGCTTCGCCACAGCCTAAGGGATGTTTCCAGAATGAAATTTTCACTCTGCAGCGGAGTGTGCGCTGATATGAAACTTCCTGGCAGATTAAAATTGTGTGCCGGAACCGGGACTCGAACCTGGGACCTTTGCCTTTCGCGGGCAAGTGCACAACCGACTGTGCTATCCCGACACGACTCAAGATGCCGCCTCACAACTTTACTTCCGCCAGTACCTCGCCTCCTACTTGCCCGCGAAAGGCAAAGGTCGCAGGTTCGAGTCCCGGTTCCGGCACACAATTTTAATCTGCCAGGAAGTTTCAAGTTTCATCTGAATTGGACGTCTTCTTGAGGTTTTGGCCATTCGGCGCCACTGTGCGCCGCAGCGACCGTCCAGAGGCCCTATAGCAGTCAGTGCTATTGGGCGGCGTCGGGGCCTGCGGCGTGCTACAGCGGGAAGGCCACCGCTCCTCGTGCCGACCGAATGCTGAGTCAGACACTGCTGAGCGCGAGGCCGTCCTCACTCCTGGCCCCCGACACCTGCTACAGATCACGCAGTGGACGCTTTCACGACCGGCTGAAATAATTGCTGTTGAATCTTCCGGGTTATGTGGTCGTGGTCGAAGAAACGTATCTGCTCCTGACGTTACGTCCAGAGCCGCTCTGGACATCTCTAGAGGTGCTACTGGTAGCGGTGAGTCTTGCCTACTGACGAGTCGGCCTTTTTTTAATTATTTTTTTTTATACCAGCAGTACACTGGCAGGCTGGCAGCAGCACTATAGGCTGCTCTTCAGCCCAGAGTAATTAAAATACATATGTGAGTGGAGAATTAAAATACATAACAGGAGATAAAACAACGGAGATACAATAACATAGACAAGGCGACAGTTTGGAGTACATTACAATAGACAGACGATTAAAACCACATTTATTTAGTTAAGAATGATGAGGCACGGTGACCTAAAAAAAAACACTGTAGGACGACAATAACACAGGACGGCGAGTACACGGAGACACTAAATAAAACACACGGTGCGACGCTTGTCTGATTGCGGTGGACTCAGTTAAAAAAAAAAAAAAAAAAAAAAAAAAAAACATACACTTCACTGGAGCACAGCACACAACCCTTGACGTAGCACTGTTAAAACTGTCGGTCCAGGACCCAAAGAAGGGGGGAGGGTTGGGAAGCGCGGGGAGAGGAAAAACGGCGGGGAAGGAGACGGTAGGGAGGAACCGTATGGACTCCAGGGCAGGGAGGGGGTAGCCAAGCGGGGGAGGGGAAGGGGAGGGGGGAGAGGGGCCCTTTATCTACGGGGGGGTGGATCAGAGCTGGTAGGACGGGTATATGTCGGGACGGAGGACGTCATCAGGGAGGGGGAGGCGGCGGAAATTACCCTGGGAGAGGACATGGAGGGTGTGGAGGTGAAGGGAAGGGGGTATAACCCGGCAGAGGCGCAGCAGAGATAAGCCGTGTCAAAGATAAAACATAACTTTCGATAGTCGATGGTCAAAGATAAGAGCGTAACTACCTACTCTGAAGAGCCACAGTCCATATGTCATTAAGTTTCATTGATTCTTCCTTTCTATTAAAATTATACCCATGTTTGTATATTTCGATTGCTTCTCTGTACAGTCGTGGATAATAGTTCCTCGTCGTAGATAAAATTTCCGTTTCGGAAAACTTCACTTCATGATTTCCTGATTGGAAAACATGTTCAGCTACAGCTTATTTCTCAATTCTACCCAGTCGGCAAAGACTTTTGTGTTCTTTCAGTCTTTTATTCACACTCCTTTTTGTAGTACCAATATAAACTTTTCCGCAAGAACACGGAATTTTGTACACCCCACTGGATGATAGAGGAGGGCGTTTGCCTTTTACAGATCGGAGTGCCTCACTTATCTTTTTTGTTGGTTTAAAAACCGGTCTGATATCGTGTTTACGTAAAATCTTTCCTATCTGATCCCTAACTGGTGTAATGAAGGGGAGAGAAACGGTGTTGTGTTTTGTTGCTGTCTTTTTCTTTACCGTGGACTGTGGCTTTATCGTGGACTGTGGCTCTTCGCTTTTATCTTTGACCATCGACTATCGAAAGCTATGTTTTATCTTTGACAAGGCTTAGCTCTGCTGCGCACGTGAACACTTGACTACGTCCCCCTTCTGGACAGTATTTATACCGCTCTTCCGACGCCCGACTCGTCAATCGGCAAGGCTCACCGCTACCAGTAGCACACCTGAAGATGTACAGCGCAGCTCTGGACGAAACGTCAGGAGCAGATACGTTTCTTCGACCACGACCACATAACCCGGAAGATTCAACCTGCTACAGAGCCAGCAGTTAAAGAATCAGTTTAAGGGGCTAGCACTCAAAGCAGCCGAGCAGTCTCAGGCTAAAAATGTTCAAATCTTTGTAATTATTATTGGGCCAAACTACTGTGAATTGACCTGGCGAAAGCGAAACAGGCAACAGCTCTGTCTATTAAGTCTACTGCAAATCAGGATGCAAACGCCCAAAGGCAGACAATAACGCACCATATAAAACCGAGAAAAGACGATCTAAAGATTAATCCCAAAGACTCAGTTGTCAGTGGTCGTAGAAACTGCCACTCAAGAGGACTGTAGAAAACTCGTACAAAACAAAGGACCGAGACGCTGTTATTTGCGAGGAACCACACTAAAAATAAAAATGTTTCAATTGTTTGTATAGCTTATGGGACTTAACTACGGGGTCATCGGTCCCTAAACTTACAAACTACTTACTAACTAGCTAATACTAAGGACGGCACAAATATCCATGCCCGAGGGGGGATTCGAACCTTCGACCGTAGTGGCCGTGCAGGCCGTGACTGGAGCGCCTCAGTCCCCTCGGCCATCGCGGCCGGTGGAACCACACTAACGTAAGCCACTAGTGATAGAGTGCAAAGACATACTGTCGCAGACTTTCTTGAAAGAATCTCAAAAGTGAGCTGTAAAAGAAGACTTTGAAAGAAAAGTTAGGATTCGTTTTAGAACTTGTCCAAATTGACAAGGCTACAACTACCAGGTGCTGAAAGTCACCCCATCACTATCTAAACTTACAGAGCTTTTATCCATTATGGATGAGGAACACTGAGTGTGAGATTGTCGTGAATAAAGGTGTCTTGATAGACACCAACCAGTCGACTTCTAGCTATAGTGTTTTTATTCGTACTTATCCGTAACCGGTTTCGACATGCCTAGCATGTCTTCATCAGAAAGTATAACCAATTTTACATTACATTTGGTGCCCTATGGAACCGATAGATCTGTGATATTTATAGAGCAACACAAAATGTTCCGAGAATTAATAACATAATACAATCCTGGTCATTAAAATTGCTACACCACGAGGATGACGTGCTACAGACGCGAAATTTAACCGAGCGGAAAAAGATGCTGAGATATGCAAATGATTAGCGTTTCAGAGCATTCACACAAGTTTGGCGCCGGTGGCGACACCTACAACGTGCTGACATGAGGAATGTTTCCAACCGATTTATCATACACAAACAGCAGTTGACCGGCTTTGCCTGGTGAAACGTTGTTGTTGATGCTTCGTGTAAGGAGGAGAATTACGTACCATCACGTTTCCGACTTTGATAAAGGTCGCATTGCGGTTTATCGTATCGCGACATTGCTGCTCGCGTTGGTCGCGATCCAATGACTGTTAGCAGAATATCGAATCGGTGGGTTCAGGAGAGCAATACGGAACGCCGTGCTGGATCCCAACGGCCTCGTATTACTAGCAGTCGAGGTGACAGGCATCTTATCCGCATGTCTGTAACGGATCGTAAAGTCACGACTCGATCCCTGAATCATCAGATGGGGACGTTTGCAAGACAACAACCATCTGAACGAACAGCTCGCCTTTTGCAGCAGCACGGACTATCAGCTAGGAGACCATTGGCTGCGGTTACCCCTGACGCTGCATCACAGACAGGGGCGCCTGTGAAGGTGTACGCAACGACGAACCTGGGTGCACGAATGGCAAAACGTCATTTTTTCGGATGAATTCAGGCTGTGTTTACAGCATCATGTTGGTCGCATCCGTGTTTGGCGACATCGCGATGAACGCACATTGGAAGCGTGTACTCGTCATCGCCATACTGGCGTATCACCGGGCATGATGTTATGGGGTGCCCTTAAATTTAGTTTTTGAACATAAATCTGTATCTGAGGTAGAGTATTCAAAAGTTTTAGGTGTTTGCATTGACGAGGGGTTGAATTGGAAGAAACACATTAAAGACATGCTGAAACGTTTGAGTTCAGTTACTTATGCTATCAGGGTCATTGCCAAATTTGGTGATATACATCTCAGTAAATTATCTTAGTATGCCTTCACTGCTTTTATATGGGCTCATATTCTGGGGCAATTCAACATTGAGTAAAAAAGTATTCATTGTATAAAAGCGTGTAACTGGAGTAATTGCTGGAGCCCACCCAAGACCATCCTGCAGACTCTTATTTAAAAAGAAATAGCAGTGTGCATAGCTACAACACTAGGAGAAACGGTGATATTCACTATTCAAGGTTAAATCTAACTTTGGCTCAGAAAGGGATAAATTATTCTGCCACAAAAGTCTTCGGTCACTAACTAAGTACCACCAAACCTCTGACAATAGCCAGAAATTAAAGGGATTTCTGAATGGCATCTCCTACACTTTAGATGAATTTTTAGTATAGACACCATTTCTAAAATGACACTTTCCACATCAATGCGTAATTTCGTACATATGATCTTTGGAACAAGTATTAATCTAATCTAAAAATACAGACGAAAGAAAAATTTTATATGACACTAGCAAAAGCGAACATATGGTAAAACCAATGAAATTTGTGGTTTGGGGGAATTTTAAATCCCATAAAGACAAATGAACAAGAGACAGGAGGTGATAACGCCACACGATCACATATAAAATTAAGCATAAAACAGAATCGAAACGAGCTTCATTAATGGCTGATAAAATTAAACAATGTTTAGATCCGCTAACGAGTGACGGTTGTGAGATACTATAGCCATGCGCAAATACGATAATGACCCCGAGGTCAAAGCCCACACTGATTCACAAGAAACATATGAACTGCAAACACAATTGCCGGCCGCAGTTGCCCGAGCGGTCTGCGGCGTGCCAGAGGCACGGTCTACATGGCCTCTGCGGTCGGAGGTTCGAACCCCCCCCCCCCTTCGGACATAGATGTTTGTGCCGACTTTAGTCTAAGCTATTTCAGAAGTAGGTTGTAAGTTTAGGGACTGATAACCGCGTAGTTAAGTCCCATAAGCTCTACAAAAATTTGAACATTTGGAAACAAAATTCAACATACCTAGTCATCTGATCACTTGGACAACAAGAGTTTGCGGTAGCCATCTCGGAACTAACAAGTAAGAATTCGCCCGGCCTTGCCAGCATTCACGGAAAAAATTTAAAGCAAATAATACCACAGATCACGTCATTCCTAACAACAAACGTTAATAATTTGTGTGTTCACCTGAAGATGAGCCTGTAACGTCCCGAAACCAGTAATGGCTTCAACTGAAGTGGATTATTTCCAAACATAACCATGTTAAATCAGTCTCTGCGATTGGGTAGGGAACGCACATCCTGCAAGACCTCTAGAGAAGAGAACGACCTATTAACCAATAGTCAACACGGATTCAGAAAGTATCGCTCTTGCGAAACACAGCTTGCCCTTTATTCACATGAAGTGTTAAGTGCCATCTGCAAGGAATCTCAAATCGATTCCATATTTCTGGATTTCCGGAAGGCTTTTGACGCTGTACCCCACAAGCGGCTTCTAATGAAATTGCGTGCTTATGGAATACAGACCCAATTGTGCGATTGGATTCACGATTTCCTATCAGAAAGGACACAGTTCGTTGTAATTGACGGTAAGTCATCGAGTAAAACAGAAGTGATATCTGGCGTTCCACAGGGAAGCGTTATAGGTCCCCTACTCTTCCTCGTGTTTATAAACGATTTAGGAGACAATCTGAATAGCTCCCTTAGACTGTTCGCGGATGATGCTGTCGTTTATCGGTTAGTGAAGTCAACAGAGGATCAAAAGCAACTGCAAAGCGATCTAGACAAAATTTCTGCATGGTGCGAAAATTGGCAGTTGACACTAAATAAAGAAAAGTGTGAAGTAATACACATGACCACTAAAAGAAATCCGCTGAACTTCAATTACGCGATAAACCAGTCTAACCTTAAGGTCGTAAATTCTACCAAATACCTAGGAGTTACAATTACGAACAACTATGACTAGAGAGAACGCATAGAAAATAATGTGGGGAAGGCGAACCAAAGGTTACGTTTCATTGGCTGAACGCTTCGCAGATGTACCAGCTCCACCAAAGAGACTGTCTACTTTACGCTTGTGCGTCCTCTCCTGGAGTACTGTAGCCCCTTGTGGGACCCCTACCAGGTTGGACTGACGGAAGACATTGAGAAGGTTCAGAGAAGGGCAGCTCGTTTTGTTTTATCACGTTACGGGGGGGGGGGGGGGAGGAAGCGTCACGGAAATGTTGCACGAATTGGGGTGGAAACCGTTAAAAGAAAGATGATATTCATTGTGGCGTGATCTGTTTGCGAAGTTTCAATCACCGACTTTTACTTCTGAATGTGAAAAATTTTGCTAGCACCCATCTACTTAGGGAGACATGGCCATCCCAATAATATAAGGGAAATCAGATCGAAAACGGAACGATTTAGGTGTTCTTTCTTCTCGCGCGCTATTAGAGAATGGAACGGTAGAGAAAAGCTATGAAAGTGGTTAATGAACCCTCTGCCAGGCACTTAAATGTGATTTGCAGAGTATCTATGTAGATGTAGAGCACTCATTAACAAAAAGTAAACACACCGTGAACCTTAAAATGCCAGATGATACCATTTGCTGAATCAATACTATAGCAAAAATTCAAGAGAAGACACTGTGCAAACGCCTTCAGATGCACAGAGCTCTCAAAGGTATTACAGAACACCAATGTAGATTCAGAGCATTACATATAGTTAATAACACCATTAACAAGCATGCAATGGCCATCTAGATTGACAATTTTGACAATTTTTGGTGGCCAACACTGTTAGTAGGTTACGACAGATTGTGGTATCCCTACACAACAGTCTGATAGACTGGAGAATAAAATGGAAGTCAAATGACTTACCGAAGGTTGTCGTCAAGGATCGATCTTTGGCCGCATCTTCTGGGACAGCACCATTGTATCCCTCCAACTACTAGAGAACACAAATGGTGTAGTTACTTATGCGGACAATCTTATGGTTGTAGTAACTGTCAACAACAGGGCCCAGCTAGAAGAAAAAGCAAATGTTACACAATAATACAATGGTACACACAACCTAAAAATAGCCGAAAACAAGACAACTTACATCCTACTGAAAGGATTCCTTCAAAGGGAACGATTAGTAGACATTGGGGACAGAAACATAAAAAGAACCAAGAGAATACGCTGTCTTGTTATGGTCTTCAGTCCGGAGACTGGTTTGATGCAGCTTCCATCCTATTCTATCCTGACCAAGCCTCTTCATCTCCTCATAAGAACGGCAACTCACATCCATTTGAATCTGCCTACTATACGCGTCTCTTGGCACAAGCTTTCCTCCATTGCTAAATTTACGATTCCTCAATGCCTATGACCTACGTATCGATCCCTTCGATCCCTTATTTTGGTCAAGGTATTTAAAAAATTCCTTTTCTCCCCAATTCTGTTCAGTACCTCATCATTAGTTACGCGATCTACCCACCTAATCTTTAGCAGTCTTCTGTAGAACCACATTTCAAAAGCCTCCATCCTCTTCCTGTCTGAACTATTTATCATCCAACTTTCACTCCCTTACAAGGCAACACTCCACACAATTGCCTTCAGAAAAGACTTTCTTACACTTAAATAAACGTTCGATGTTAGCAAATTTTTCTTCTTCAAAAACGCTTTTCTTTCCATTGCCAATCTGCATTTTATATCCTCTGTACTGCGACCGTCGTATGTTATTTTACTATCCAAGTAACAAAACTCATCTACCACTTTTATTGTTTCGTTACCTAATCTAATTCTTTCAGCATCGCCTGATTTTCTAAGACTACATTGCATTACCTTTGTTTTGTTCTTGTTAATTTTATACGCTCTCTCCATTCCACTCAACTGCTCTTCCAAATCTTTGGCTGTCTCTGACAAAATTATCAGCAAAACGCAATATTTTTATTTCTTCACCCTGAAATTTAATCCCTATCGCAAATTTTTCCTTGCTCTCCTTCACAGCTTGTTCGATGTACAAACTAAATAACATTGGAGAAAGGCACCAATCCTGACTTACTCCTTTCCCAACCAATGATTCCCTCTCATGCCCTTCGCCTCTAATAACTACGGTCTGGCTTTTGTATAAGTTGGAAATAACTCTACTTTCTCTGTATTTTATCCCTGATGACTTCATAATTTAAAAGAGTGTATTCCAATCAACATTGTAAAAAGCTTTCTCCAAATCTACAAAAGCTAGAAATGTAGGCTTGCCTTGCCTTAATCTAAGACAAGTCGTGAAGTGAGTATTGCCTCCCGTGTTCCTACGTTTCTCCTGAATCCAAACTGATTTTCCCCGAGGTCAGCTTCTACCAGCTTTTGCATTCGCCTGTAAATAATTCGGTTAAAATTTTGCAACCATGACTTATCAAACTGATGGTTCTGTAATTTTCACACCTGTCTGCACCTGATTTCTTTGGAATGGGGACTATTACATTTTTCTTAAAGTATGTAAGTACATCTTACACACCAGGTGAAATAGTTTTGTCATGGCTGGCTCTTCTAGAGACTTCTGTAGCTCTGAGGGAATATCATTTACTCCCAGGGCCTTGTTACGACCTAGTCTTTCAGGTCTCTGTAAAATTCATCTCTCAGTATAGTATCACCTATTTCATCTTCATCTACTTCCTCTTCCCTTCCTACAACATTGTTTGTAAGTTCGTTTCCTTTGTAGAGCTCCTCTATGTATTTCCACCTTTCAGCTTTCCCTTATTTTACTGAGAACAGGTTTTCCATCTGAGTTCTTGATATTCGTGGAGCTGTTTTTCTTGCCCCCAAGTGTCTCTCTTATTTTCCTGTAGGCAGTATCTAGTTTCCCCCTAGTTATACATTATTCTAAAGACTTGCATTTGGCTTTTAGCCACTCCTACTTAGCCATTTTGCACTTCCTGTCAATCTCATTTATTAATCGTCTGTACTCCATTTACTGCATTTTTATATTTAGTATATTAAATTTAGTATTTCCTGTGGTATCCATGGAGTTTTTTTAAGTGTTGCCATTATACCTAGTTGCACTATTCCTCTTTTCCTGTTTTATTTTCTCCCATTGCTGTCAATTGTTGCCTAAACATCCCTCTAAAATTGTGAAGAACTTCATTTTCCTTCAATTTATCCAGGTCCCATCTCCTTATTTTCCTACCTTTCTGCACTTTTTTCAATTTTAGTCCACAATTCATGACGAATAAGATATAGTCAGAGTCAATATCTGCTCCATGGTATGTCTTACAGTTTAAAACCTGGTTCCGAAATCTATGTCTTACCATTATAAAATCCATCTGGTACCTTCCGGTGACCCCTGCTCTCTTCCACGTATACAACCTTCTTCCATGGTTCTTAAACCAGGTGTTTGTTATGATTAAATTATGTTCCGTGCAAAATTCTACCAGGTGGCTTCCTCTTTCAGTTCTTTTCCCCAGACCGTATTCACTTACTATTTTTCCTTCCCTTCTTTTTCCTACTACAGAATTCCAGTCTCCCATCACAATTCAGTTTTCGTCTCCCGTAACTGTCTGAATAATTTCCTTTAACTCCTAATACATTTCTTCAATCTGCTTATCATCGGCGGAGCTAGTTGGCATGTAAACCTGTACTGCTGTGGTGTGTTATTGGCTTTATATCTAATGCGATCACTGTGTTGCTCATAGTAGTGTACCCGCATTCCTATTTTCTTATTCATTACCGGAGCTACTCCTGTAATACCCCCAACTGATTTTGTATTTATAATCCTATACTCACCTGACCAGAAATCCTCTTCCTCTTCCCACCGAACTTCAGTAATCACAACTAAATCTAATTTCAAAATATCCATTTCCCTTTTTAATTTTTCTAACTTCCCTATCCGATTAAGGGATCTAACATTGCACGCTCCAATCCGTAGACTGCCAGTGTTGTCTTTCCTGATGATCACATCCTCCAGAGTAGTCCTCGCCCGGAGATCCGAATGGGGGACTATTTTACCTCCGGAATATTTTACCCGAGAGGATTCCACCTTTATATTTTCATACAGTAGAGCCGCATGTTCTCGGGAAAAGTAACGGCTGTAGTTTACCCTTGCTTTCAGCCGTTCGCAGTAACTGTATGGCTAAACCGCATTAGCTGATGTTACAAGACCAGCTCAGTCAATCATCCAGACTGTTGCCCCTGTAACTACTGAAAAGGCTGCTGCCCCTCTTCAGGAACCACACGTTTGTCTGGCCTCTCCACAGATACCCCTCCGCTGTAGTTGCACCTTCGGAACGACTATCACTGAGGCACGGAAGCCAACCCATCTCGACAATGTCTGTTGATTCATAGGGGATGGAACTATCTTAGCGTATGCATAAAGCTTAATTTTTCTAAAATTAATTGATTTTTCCGTCGGTACTTGACAGAACATGATAATAATATAAAAAAGGAACAAATTCCTGATGTTCTGCAAACTTTTTTATTCGTCACAAACCGGCTTTCGGCTTCTTAGGCCATCATCAGATGACAACTGAATGTAGTACACATGTTTTCAAAGATGTTAAGATTTACAAAGATGTTATCACAGACAATCGATATTTCACAGGAAAGTTCATCGCAAAAACTTATTTATGAGACTTATTAAAATTTATATAAAAATATAATAAATATGTGTAAAGAATCAAAACTAATAGGATTATTTTTGTTGAAAAGGAAGGTTGAAAATAAAACTTCCCTTTCAACAAAAATAATCCTATTAGTTTTGATTCTTTAGAACGAAACATATCCATCCCTGCCGAGGTATTGTTCACTTCTTGTCCGGACATGGACCTAATCCAAGACACTTCGTGAACCTACACGAACTTCCACATGTGGAACAGATGGATCGCAGGAACAGACAGACATGAAACACGCACTACATGTAATGTAGACAACACTGATATCAGCGAAACTATACCTTATATAACCAGAGAAAAAGAACAGTACAAAGTACTGCATACCCTCACAGAGCAAAGTTCTGTTCGACAATACTAAGGGTGCTATGTTCATCGCATTGCTGCGGTGCCTGCTCTTGACTGGTCTGAAGATAACCTGGTAAAACGGTCGCAGCCTGTCATCAATAGAATCATTTGCAATCTAGACTGATTTCAAATTTATTTTAATTATATATCAGATTGCTGTCATTCATAATATTTTGGAAAATAAAGATTTCTCTGTTGATAACAGATCACCCAAATACAGGTCTGAGGGAATTAGATTCCTTTATCTCCAGTCTCTGTGCCATATTTAACCAGAAGAGCAAAAATTTACCCTCTCCTTGGTTGTTCCTGGGCTACTTCTCAATAGACAAACATAAACTCGCGATTAGAATCCTTTTCAAAAACTTTTGAAAGTAAATAGATGGGTTTCTCCTGGGAAAAAATGCATTGAATGTTGTAGGAAGCTGGGTTATGTGGAGTGTATTAGACCCAGAGACAGTTGAAGGGCACTGCAAGAACCGCAGCTGCCGGGTGGTCTGAGACTGAGGGGGGCCCCGATATTGCCTTGAGATGCCGCGAAGGAGTGGCCGAGCGCACTGAGGCGCTATGCTCCAATGCGCGAGGCCGTTTCCCGTCGGGGATACGAATACGCCCTCGAGCATGGATGTTTGTGCTATCTTTAGTATAAGTTAGTTTATAAGTAGTTCGTATGTTAAGTTGGTTTACGTTTTAGGAGGCGATCCGCTTATAATATTGTAAAAAGATATAAATAATCCAAGATCGCTGTCATCAATTTTTATTTACGACGACCGGTTTCGCTGAACTATGTCAGCATCATCTGGTCAAATAAAATATTTTACAAGGCCATAATCTTGTAATGTCAATCAGTTGTTATATAACAATTTACAGTGCATAGGTGCACTATGTCATTATAAAAAAACATAATTATCACAGTGAGTTACAATAGTGATAATTATGTTTTATTATAATGACATAGTGCACCTATGCACTGTAAATTGTTATATAACAACTGATTGACATTACAAGATTATGGCCTTGTAAAATATTTTATTTGACCAGATGATGCTGACATAGTTCAACGAAACCGGTCGTCGTAAATAAAAATTGATGACAGCGATCTTGGCCTTTTTATACTTTTTTACAATAGTTCGTATGTTCAAGGACTGATGACCCCGCAGTTAAGTCACATAAACTTAACAAACATTTGAACATTTGGCCTTGAGTAGGGGGCGGGAGGTGCCGGCTGCGGTGGGTAAGGGGACTGAGGCGCTCCAGTCACGGTCTGCACGGCCACTAGGTCGGGGGGTTCGAATCCCCCTTCGGGCATGGATATATGTGCCGTGCTTAGTTAGTTAGTTTGTAAGTAGTTTGTAAATTTAAGGGACTGATGACCCCGTCGTGAAGTCCCATAAGCTATACAAACATTTGATTTGATTTGGAGGGGGGGGGGGGGGGGGGGGTAGGAGGAGACTAGGAGGCCGAGCAGGTCTCCGACGGCGGTTTGAGACTTAGGGACGGCAGCGACTGAAGCACTGAAGCGTGGTGGGGCGTGTGCTCCCCTGCTGTTGTAAGTAAAGCGTCCATCAAGTCTTGTTCTTCCACTTCTTCGTGCCACGGGCCATTGGAAAGAGGCTGTGGGTTTGTGACATCGGTTGCTGAGGGCTCCCGTATTTTCTCGAAGCTGGGACGGTGATCCATCGCACTTTCCATCACCACGCGGAATGTTATTTATAGAAATTTTCATCTCGCCAGTTTTGAGAGGGATACCATTGACATTCGGTGCCGCTGTTGCGATGTGTGTCACGTCATAATCCTGATCGGAATGATAGACTGTATCCGTCTTTTCAAGACACTCGTCAGACGGTGTGCGTCGGCGTTTCTTGTGTTTGCGAGGCGATTTTTGTTTTCGAACGTGCGTCTCCGAGTCAGAGTGTTCTGGTGTATCCAACCTTTCAGTGCTTTCCGAAAGGAAGGCTCCAGTTGGTACTACTCTTGGGTCGACTTCCATTCATTCGTTTGGTTCTGAATTATCTTTTTTTCTGACAGTTGGACTTCGGATCCGTCTGTGGTCTCGTTCGTTTGAGGGCTGTCATGTTCCGCGACAACGTGTCCGTTAGACAGCGGAGGTTGTGTATCTTGCTCACTTCCAACCGTCGTCCTAAGTAACGTCGCCTGTACATATGTCATTGGCAGAATCGACGGAGGGGCTGTTTGAAATTCTTCGCCCGTCGGAATCTGGGTGATACGTCACTGCATACATTCAGAGCATGTTCTTGGTTGTCCTTCGTACATGATAATGGCACGGCATCCGGAAATATTTAGGTAAGAGGGGACATGTTTGCGGAGATCGATTTTGACCTGCGGTACTCCACTGAGTACGGGATACGTCGTGAAGGACTGCCATTTCTCCGCGACGTGGTTGATGACTGTTCCGTACGGCGTAAGTGCCGAGATGACTTGGTCTGCGGCTACCTCGAAGGGTAGTTCAGTTACCCTGAGGGTCTGCAGGTTAAACAGTAACAGCTCCTATATGTCCATCTGAGTGTCGGAACTGCAGTTTTGCTGCTGATCCGCAAGCCAATTTCCTGCATGCTTCTTCGGTAAATCATCTTAACATAGACGACACTTGCAATGATCAAGAAATGTATTCCAATAATGAGCTGTGAATTTAGTCGTAGCTCTTCGCGAAGAAACTGTTCTGCTTCGTAAGTTCGTGGATATTCAGCTTGGGAAGTGATCTTGAAGGTGTTCTTTCTAAGGTGTGCCATGTCGCTGCAGTGAACGTTGTGAGATCACCGCCCAATAGAAATACTGGTAATTAATAGCATTTGATAATTAAACAGTATGAAGTTCACTGTAAACATTGACCATGCCAATGCACTAAATGTTACACAATTTTAATCTTATTAATTATGGTAGCAATGTATGTACACAGTTGGGTGACAACATTTATAGTTAGGCCATAGGTAGAAATTCTCCACGTTGAGATTTGCTGTGTGCTTGTAGCTGACGGGAGGCCAACGAGCAGGCCGACGTTGGTGGCTTGTTCCAGCTTAGGATTTTCCAGTTTCGTTTCCGGTGAGGGGAGACAGGGACAATGGCGAGTGCCAGGCACAGTGCAGTGCACAGCGTGAAATAAAATATTCTAATACTACTGGCATTTGAAGTAGTACGATGCAGTTAGGAACCTTTAAGGCCCTCATTACAAAATAGCCTGTTGATAAATAAACAATACATTAGCTGATATAGTCACATCTGGCGTAATATGTTCAATTGACAATGAAAAGTAATAAATTACCAACGAAGACAAGACAGTTACACAACTAGCATGGCAATGTTTGTTTGTAAAAATAATATATTACTATTTCTCATTTTATTTTCCATTAATCCTGTGTATTTTATCTTGAAGTATTCAGTTAAATCACTTATCTGTGATATAAGAAATTGCACGATTATGATAAATAGTACAAAGGATGTTTATACCAATATAAAAACCTAAGAAGACATTTATTTAATGTGTAGTGTAATCATTTTGTTTTTAAGTAAAGTTTTAGAAATGTATTGGCTGAGCGCTGTACGTTGGCAAATCGGTTAGAACAGCTCACATGGGGAAGTTGATGACATAGGGGAAAAAACCTGGGCAGTTGGGATTTTGGCGCACGCGAGGCCAGGAAGTGATGGGGTTGGGAGCAAGTGGAGTAGCTGGCTGGGCGGCGTCACTCTGCATCAGTCGGCATGTGGATGTCCAGGTGAAGACTTTAGATTTGTGTGTGGCAATCGCCACGTGTGGTTGCTCGTCGTAGACTGCACCAAGTTGAATCGAGTGCTACTGTGTGTTTGTGAATATTTAGCATTGAATTAAAGTGACTGTTATTTGTTAATGTAACACGTATCGCCGCATAGGCATGAACATAAACGGTGTTTGAGACAGCCACACGGTGTGAAAACAATTTGCGACAAATATTCATTTTGTCTGGGGGCTCACGAGCTATAACTTTATTTGATAAATGTGTCGACGTACAGACGTATCAGCCACAGGGTTCTAATGTTGTGAAATAAACAACATAAAGTGAATTTTTACGTGTTTTCAAAAATAGTAGTTAGTACACCCATTTCTCTCATGAATTTGACTTTATTATGATTTTTTTGTTAATCATATGCAGGGAAGGAAAGCTGCAAACGTGTGATATCATCCCCTAGAATACGAGTCAAACAGTAGCAATCACAGAGCCAGTGTTTTTGCATGTTTAGGAATTTGGTTCGCAGTTGGTGGTTGTGAGTTTTAAAAATTAAACTTTCCCTATTTTAAACTCTCACCCTGACCTTCACTCTCACAACGTGTAGGAAAAACTACTCGCGCTCGAAGTAAGTAAACAAACTCGCGCACGACAACACGGACGGCAAGACGTGAAGCACGCGACCTCACCGTGCGGCCGCAGTAGCCAGACTGCCGTTACTCAAGCATTAACATAAGAGTGGCTATTAAAGCATATAATTATGCACAATGAGTCGTCGGACAAGTGAAAAAAAACTGGTTTCAAGTAGGATTTGAACTCGGGTCGTATGCGCGAGAGGCTAGCACCTTGCTAATTACACCCCGCTGGCTCACGTGCTTCGGTTGACTCAGTGCAGGTATAGCTGTTACGCGCTGGACTGCGATCGCGATTTTCGTGGAAACGAAGGCGCATTGGAACAAATCCTTTGAGCTTGGTGGTCTGGAGGAGTTCCCGCACAATATACCTGCGACTCATATAAATTCGTTGGTACCATACTTGGTGTTCCCCTTGTAAGATGAAGAGGGAAAGGAGAAGCTGAAAAGTAGTGCAGGCGTATAATGTGAATCTTTGGACTAGCACCAAGGGGACCGGTTTAATGAATGTCGCCATATGATTGATTTATTGTCATAACCATCAGGTTAATAAGGCACGGTTGCAAAATTCTAACGCGAATTTTTTGCAGATGATGGAAAAACTGATCAATTCAGATATAGACAAGATATAGAAACACTAGAGGCAATACCTTACGACTTACTTTAAGCAAAGGCAAACATATATTTTTAGCTTTTCGAGACAGTGTTGTCTGGAATACACTCTTTCAGTTTCAGAAGTCAGCAGGGGTAAAAAAAAATAGAGAAATGAAGGGTAACATGTTCAGAAATCATACAGCAGCTATAATAGTCAAAAGACATGAAATGTAAGTATTTCTTGGAAATGGAGCAAGACGCTTTTGCAGCCTTTTCCTTGTCTATTTTTTTTAATCTATCGGACAAAACTGCGTGGTCATCAGTCCGTACCATACAAACTACTTAAACCTAGGTAACTAAACTACGGACAAACACACACACCCATGCTCCAGGGAGGACTCGAACCTCCACGGCGAGCAACCGCGCTCTCCGCAGCGAGGTGCTTTAGACCGCTCGGCTACTCCACCGCGGCTTTGCGTTATTCAATCTATATATTGAGGAAGCTGTGAAAAAAAGTACGGAGAAATGGAACCAAATTCTGTGTGAAGACATTCTAATTCTTTCAGACACAACAAAAGACTTGGAAAAGCCTTAAATTTTTCAAATTTGAAAGGAACGGATAAGATTAACAAGAGCAAAACGAGGGTAATGTAATGTAGTCTAAAAGATGACACGATGATGAAGGAATTATATTAGGTAACAAGACAATAAAGGTAGTAGATGAGGTATGTTACTTGGACAGCAAAATAATGTACGATAGTCGGAGTATAGATGATACAAAGTGCAGAATGGCAATGGGACGGAAAACGTTTCTGAAAAAGAGAAAATTGTTAACGTCGAATATTTACATAAGTGCTAGAAAGTCATTCCTGAAGACACTTGTGTGTAGAGAGAAACTTTGCCAATAAATAGTTCAGACAAGAAAGGGGTAGAAGCTTTTGAAATATAGTACGACAGGCGAATGCTATAAAATGTTTCCATTTCTTGATGTGGCTCGTATAGCAACCAGTGATATTTTATTTGAAATAAAAGCCGTCTTAGTTACAACCAAGACAGCTTTATTTCAAAATATCTTATTTCTTGTTGCAAAACATAACTGTAGTCGCGTTATCTACTGCTTCTCTTGAGATATAAGAAAGGCGTCATGTCTCGGCTTCCTGTTTGTATGTGCTTGACATCATTCAAGCCGGGAGGCTTATAATGCGAGTATGTGTGAACAGAGAATTCAAGATTACATCTACATCTACATACGTACTCCGCAATTCACCGTAAGGTGCGTGGCGGAGGGTACACTGTACCACTACTAGGAATTTCCTTTCCTATTCCACTCCCATATTAAACGAGGAAAAAATGAATGCCTATATGCCTCCGTACGAGCCATAGTTTCTCTTATCTTGTCTTTGTGATATTTACGCGAAATGTAAGTAGGCGGCAGTAAGATCATACTACACTCGGCTTCAAATTCCGGCGCTCTAAATTTACTTAACAGAAATTCACGAAAAGAACGTCGTCTTGTAACGTCACTGCTCCGTCCACCTAATCCTCGATGGGCGAAGTTGCCGTTACATTCTATTTTATGCTTAATCATTTAATAATTGTTCCAATGATTTGACGGTATGGGATGCGGACAATTACCGCCTCGCTCGCATTTTCGCCGTTCTGTGCATGACGTCACTGTGGGACACCTGGGAGCAAAACACGATTGCTAACTCGTGTGCGTGTTTGTGTGTGTTACCATTTCTGCTGTATTTGCTTAACCTCTCGTTCCCACGTCATGAATTCAGCTTTGGAAAAATTAAAATTCGGTGATTTCTGTATTAATACAGTGCACTAAAGATCAAAGTACGTGTTTTAAAAGTTTTGAGCGCACTATTGATTTTCTATGTCATGCACAACACAGACGTTTGTATTGAGATATTTTATTACTTATTTTTATTACTTATTTTGTTGATGTTTAACACTGCCAGGTTAATAATGCTAGAATAATCTTCACCACAGCAGCAAAGACAATTCACTGCTCAAATAAAATAACATGAACCACACTCGCGCAATCACAGCCACGTACAGATGGCTATGTAACACAAACTACAAGACGGACAGATTAATGTCTCAAAAGTGGCTAAACGCCGTACCAAGCGGCAAAATGTCGTACTTTCAGCATGTTATTCATCAACAACAAAGCGACTTCAAGGACTGATGCAGAAAATACGGTATAAATCAGCTTTTAATACGTTGTTGTCGAGGAACAACACTGGGAAGTAAAGGGTTAAATAGTTTGCTTCACTTCATAGATTGGAAGTAAAAAGTTCATAGTGAAAAGTATATTGATTTCCCGATGCTTGTCGCGCATGCTATAATTTCTGCTGTAATTCTTTGAAATACTTCTGTTATTTATACAGTGCCAGGCTGTGCTCTTATGGGTTGTAATTCTCATAGCGGGAACACAAAGGGAACTGAGATGAAACGTTAAAGAAAGTGTGGCTCTCAAAGTGCTACAGGAAGGACAATGTAAATGTTGCACATTCTCGAATACGCTATCGGCATTTCAATGAAACCGATTATGTAAGGGATTTACAGTCGGAGTTGCTTAATTTGCCACGAAAAAAAGAGTTTGAAACATTCCTGTTCTTTTAAAGTCAGCAGTTCGCCTGTAAAGAAATTGTCGATATGTTTGTGATTTGATATGTTACTGATACGTATCACGTAAATCTATGATAGAATATGACCCAGCACTCTTAACTGGAATGTTTTGCAACAGAATAGCACTTTGTATTTAAGGAAGAAACAATTTCTTTACTTAAAAACTTTGTATAAATGCACATTCCGCGTCATACCGAACTAAGCCTGTGCAGGCCGTTTGGGAGCGCACAGTCCCACAGTGACGTCACAGCGCTAGCCAATGCCAGAGCAGAGCGCTTACTGCCCAACCTTATATTTATTAACCTTGGCTCTGCGGTCGGCGGGAGACTGCCGCACCCCGGCCAACAAACAAAGAACATTCCAACCTAAGCATTGTTGCCAGCAGCTCTCGCTGCACACCACCGATAACTATCGTTCGACCAAAATGTACCAAAGAGGTTACTAACCTAAAACCCTGTATCCTCACAGTCTTTCTTCCAGCGATCCCCAATTGAGTTGCCGGAGCATTTCCGTGACACTCGCGCATTGGTGGAATCTACCGGTATCAAATCTAGCTGCTCGTCTCTGAACCGCCTCTATGTCTTCCTTTAAACTGATCTGCTGCGGGTCCTAAACACTTGAGCAGTACTCAAGACATGGTCGTACAAGCGTTTTATACGCGGTCTCCTTTACAGGTGAAGTACATCTTCCCAAGTTGATTAAAACTCTTCTATTAAGAATTTTAATCAAGCAATCTTAGTGTCTCTGCTAACGCAGATTCCGATCGGCTTTCTATCTAATATCCCGGACAGAATACCCGTACTTTCCGAGCGTAGTCGTCAGATGGTTTTCCCGACATTATCGCGGATCCGTGTATCGAGGTGACCAATATGGGTTTTTTCTGAGCTGAACGGCGAAAGCTACTCCCGTTGAGATATTAGGCAGTATGTGCCGCTTTTCTTTACACTCAATTGCCGAGCTGTACATATCATTTCCGTTCGACCAACACTTCTAAGAAAGGTGAATTCGCGTTCTTCGCGACCTCCAATGTAAACCTCATATTAAGATGTACGTACAATTAAAATGAGATGAGTAACGGAGTGACGCAGTCAGACTCTGCAATGTGATCTGTTTAAAGATGTATCGTCAACACATCTGAAAAAAGCAAGTTCGAAGGGACGGACCCCTCGATCTTCGAAATGCGAAACACAACTAGCTCTTTATTCACACGAAGTGATGGGTGCTATCGATAAAGGTTCTCAAATCGATTCCTTATTTCTTGATTTCCAGAAAGCTTTTGACACCGTACCTCACAAACGGCTTTTAATCAAATTGCGTGGTTATGGTATATCGCCCCAAATTTGCGATTGGATAGGGGATTTCTTGTCAGAGAGGACACAGTTCGTAGTAATCGATGGTAAGGCATCGACTAAAACAGAGGTGATATCGAGCGTTCCACAGGGTAGTGTTATTGGTCCTCTGCCGTTCCTTATTTACATAAACGATTTAGGGGAAAATCTAAGTAGCTCTCTTAGGTTGTTTGCAGATGACGCCGTCATTTACCGTCTAGTAAAATCATCTGAAGTGTGAAGTCATCCATATGAGTACGAAAAGAAATCCGTTAAACTTTGTTTACAAGATAAATCAATCAAATGTGAAGGCCGTAAACTCCACAAAATACCTAGGAATTACTATTACTTCAGACTTAAATTGGAAAGTAAACGTAAATAATATCGTGAGAAAGGCGAACCACAAACTGCGTTTTATTGGCGGAACCCTTAAAACATGCAACAGAACTACGAAAGAAACTGCTTGCACTACGCTTGTCCGTCCATTTCTGGAGTATTGCAGCCCAGTGTGGGATCCTTATCAGGTGGGTTTGACGGAGGACATCGAAAGAGTCCAAAGAAGGGCAGCTCGTTTCGTATTGTCACGTTACAGGGGAGACAGCGTTAAGGAAATGATACAGGATCTGGGATGGGAATCATTACAACAACGGCGTTTATCGCAGCGGCGTGGGCTACTTGCGAAACTCCAATCGCCAACATTCGCCTCCGAATGCGAAAATATATTGTTCACTCCAACTTACATTGGTAGAAATGATCATCAGAATAAAATACGAGAAATCAGAGCTCGAACAGAGAGATTCAGGTGTTCATTCTTCCCACGCGCTATTCGAGAATGGAATGGGAGATAAATAGCATAATTGTGGTTCGATGAACCCTCTGCCAGGCACTTAAATGTGATTTGCAGAGTATCCCATGTAGATGTAGAAATCCTTCAAAGCGCGAACCTGCGTTTGTCTGCTGTTTTATCAGACATTTCATAAATGTTTCTACAAGACAAAAGAAAGTGATCGTCAAAGTATACCTATGCCGAAATAATTTATTACAGACTTAGCCATGGCGACGATGATGAAGACAATCGTGGACAACTCGGAATTTTATACGAATTTGAAGCGGCAAGTACACCGAAAACGTTTTATAAACTGACTGCGTTTCCAGGGACTTCGGAGGTACAAGAGCTGCAAAGAGGTCTGATGACTCATTGTCCTGACTCATCCGACATGTTCACTCTTCTATCTTTTATCCTGAAAGCTACTTGTAACGAATCATAAATAGCTAAACATAAACAAAACAAAAAGTTACTTCAGGTTTGCTTTCATCAGTTGATATCATTTTGGCCAATTATTGTGACGAAGTTGATTAAAAATGAAGTTAAATAAATATTTGTTAAGCTTATGGGACTTAACTACGGGGTCATCAGTCACTAAACTTACAAACTACTTATGAACTACTTACGAACTAGGACAGCACAAATATCCATGCCCGAGGGGGGATTCGAACCCCCGACCGTAGTGGCCGTGCAGACCGTGACTGGAGCGCCTCAGTCTCCTCGGCCACCGCGGCCGGCAAAAATGAAGTAAAAAGAATAACATTATAACTAAGAGATCAAGGCTATAAGAAAGTAAATCTTAAACAATATATAGTTTTGTAGTATAAAAAGCCATGAGCTTCAGATTTTCTCTTCCTCAGCTTCGACATCGCGATCGGCTGAGATTAAGTATCATGACCGATGTGTAGCATTAAATTGTTAAGTAAGTATGTGAAAATACAGGATTCTAAATTTAATTTTGTGTCACCTTAGTGATTTATTCAAGTTGTGTCTATCATTTATATCTGGGGAGAATATCTAAATCTCGCAGATAGTACTTACTATCGGGAATAGGAGGAAAGAATTCTGCTACAAATCCTGTTCCAACTGTATTAAAGAACAAAGACGTAGACCATGTAACTTAGTTTTGCCGGTAACTGAACATTTTTATTAGTTTGAAGTGACTTGATATGTGAAGACCTCGGGGTGAAATAATGGTATCCCTCATTTATAATGTGTTGAGATATGACGACTTGTATGTTTGAAAAATAGTGTCTAATACCTGTTTTAATATTTATATTTGCCATCTCTCTACAGATTCATGTACTACTTGAGGAAAACGAAAGATTTAGTCGGATATGATTGTTTGCAAGAAATACATTAAAAATATAAAAGTTGACCGTTATAATTATTTACCCCAGAGGTCTTCATATTATTTGAAATCGTCGTTGTTCGAGGAATTCGATAACCGATTCTAATAATTAGAAATAAAATGTTTTATCTATGGTGTCAACAATAGCAATACTGCTAACCGAAAGTTACGTCATCGTGAAAAAAAAATTAAAGACAGGTAAATAGGACATAAAATGATATTTCACCTTAAACCCTAATTTATCAGTCGATATCATTGACAATGGTGTAGTCCTGTAACTAGTTAAAGCGACGGTGGCGAACTTGACTGGCTTTTTGTTGGCTACATAGATAACAAATTTATCACCATAACGAAATTACAAGTTTTTCCTGGATTATGTGTTGTGACTTGCTGCTCACCTAATTCCCCCCCCCCCCTCCCAATCCACCCACTCACACACTCAGACAATAAAATAGACGCAAGAACAACAGATGAACTTACTGATTCGACTGTGCTGTTAGCTGCCATTACTCATTTTAACTCTTAATATAAGCTATAGGCCTATTCCTCTGTTAAAAATATGGTTCGAATTATTGTTATTCTGAATCATTATAACGTTCAAATAGCATTTTCTCATTATTCTTTAAGCCATTTGTTATAATTCTGAAATAAACGTTTAAAAATCATTACATTTCAAAATTAGGTCATGTGACTGAAAACGCTGTATCATTGGCTGAAGCTCTGTTGACGACACATGAATGAGGAAGATGTGGCTGTATGTGCGTTATGACACTGTTAGTAAAATTCACTAGAACTTTGCTTACTTTTCCTGCGCGTAATCAAATTTTTTCTGGTGGAAAACACATTTAGAACTTTTATGTGAGAAAAGAAAAGAATTTTGCTAAGTTTGATAGAAGCTTTGTACGGTGGCTACTGAGTGGAAATTTCCTACCTTAAGTTTTGGGATTATATATGTTGGCAACAACATATATATATAAACATCTTTGTTGGGTCCGCAAGGATTATCTTTGGCGTCCGGTAGGCGGGGTTTTGCTCAGTGTTGCCGCGCGAGGAATGAGAGTAGTAGCGGAGCGTGACGGTTGCACTGGAGCTCGCGGTGGACACAGCCCGGAGTTCTTCATGATGCTGCTAATTTTTTGGTAATTTACTTTAAATGTTTTTCGCATTGCGCAAGGTCGCTCATTTTATTTTATATCACTTTCCATTCAGTAGGAGCCTATAAACCACCTTGATTAATTAGTGGCTCGTCACTGTAATTGTTGTAATAACATGGATAGAGCATTAACTAAAAGTGATAATAAAAAAGCAGTTCCTTTCACTTTTTTGACATTTTGATTTTTTATAATTAAACGTTTCCTGAAGGTAGGGCTGCATCCCTACAGAAACAGCCTCATTGCACGACTTCGCAATAATAAGCACATTCTTCATTTTTATAGTTTATGTTACTCGAGTCGAATTTGCTGATTGCTGATTTTCCAATTTTCTTTAATATAGATTTATTCAGCTTAATTGGTTTAATGTTGTTTGTGATTATTCTTGACGTTCTGATTGTAAGGTACTGGTAATTAAGTACATTGTAGCAAGTGGGTGACATGAACGATATGAAGTGAAGAATGTGAGTTGGTGTGAAGCGAGGTATCACTTCCCTTTTTACAACAAAATAATATTTCTTGCACGCATTCATTATTTGTGTATGCAGACTGATTATACAGTAATACTAAGACAGGGCCAACAAGTACAACATAGTACGACATTCTTTTATCGTTCTCGTAAAGTGACTATCAACCAACCAAGATTTTGCATCTTTTTAATCCTTCTAATATTGTAGACAGATAGCGTAATTTTCGACGTGCCCAAACTTGCATTACGTAGGTCAGCATTACGTGGCGCACTAATTGTCAAATTACTCTCCTAGTAATATTGTAGTTAGATCCATAATTTTAGTAGCCCGATACGATCTTTCATTTTTGTAGACCCCTGTTAGTACTGAAGGCAACACACGCACACACACATATTAAGTAGCCCCGTTACACACACATCAACCAGTCCCATTGCAGCTTCCGAGAGTTAATGCTTTTATACCATCTTCGTTAAACAAAACAACCCAGATTTTTACTTGCCGGAAATAAGAAAGATAATATCAACAGGTTGACTGTAGTCTATACTTACAACATACTATACACCATAATCGTGTGTAAATACGCATGCCATCTTCGTTTTTCTACCAAATACTTTTCAGTTTTAAATTTACACTGTTATTAGTAATCACCGTAAAAATTACATCGTAAGTGCGGAACTATGAATCTACATTTCGGATTCAGATTATTTCTAGTGTATACGGAAATTAATCTTGGACTTTGGTCACTTTTAACATATCAGTATGCATTTTCTCGTGCTGATTGTTTAGAAAGGATACCTGAAAAGTATGAACATAGGATCATTATAGAGGATGAGATTAATAGGACAATTATTTTGGAGCAGGTGCCAGCAGTGAATATTTTCGAAGAAAAATAACGGTCGAAGTCTTACGTGGCCTGTAGGCCTATCTGAAGTGATATTACCTGCTCGGGTACCAACTATTGTATCTGTTTGGTAGCGTTACAGTTTACGTCATAGGTTATAAATTTTGCATTGCGTATTCAAAGCCAACCTTCCCTACATTTTCTCTCTATTTTAGGTGTCGTTGATATTGTGAAACAGAAACGAATAATTGGCGAAATTAATAATCATTTCAAATTTTAGTAAAATAGATACACTCATCAGATGCGGTCTAAAGGCGTTTTTAAAAGACAAAACATTGATTTATCGATCATATATTGAATTAATGCATTATTGATGTAAATATTAAAACTGACTATCAATATGAAATTTGTACTTTCAACGACTACCTTCGGAAACGACTTTAAATACAAATCGCTGAAGTGTCGTATCGCAGTTGTATAGACAACAACAAAAAATGTTCAAATGTTTGTATAGCTTATGGGACTTAACTACGGGGTCATCAGTCCCTAAACTTAGAAACTACTTATGAACTAGATAATACTAAGGACGGCACAAATATCCATGCTTGAGGGGGGATTCGAGCCTCCAACCGTAGTGGCCGTGCAGACCGTGACTGGCGTGTCGCAGACCGCTCGACCACCGCGGCCGGCGTGTATAGACAACAGCTCACTGATCTGTACATAGTTCACGCCTTTGCTGCTGCAGAGCTTCATTCTTAATAGTGAACTACTAGAATAATAATTATTGTATTGAGTACATAGGAATGATTCTCACCAAAATAAAGTAACGCTGTCGAATTCAGATCTTTGAGATAGAGTTTCCATCACATTTTACGCATAGACTCTTGCTTGGAATATGCAAAATCAAATTTTCTGAAGTTTTTATAGATGTATTTGGAAAGCGTGGTACTGCGCAATATTTACAGACTATTTCCAGAAACGCGAGAGTTCAAAGAACGTAGCACTGTTAGTGAATTTTTTCTTTATTATGGGCTTTGGTTGCAGTCATCATACAGCCAGCATTTATTACAACGGCAACGTTAGTATATAACTGAAATTCTTACAATCACAATATCAAGAGTTATCTTGCATCATACTGCCTTACAATAAAATTAGAAACGTCACATTTGTAAGATAGAATATAAAACAACAGACATTGAACAGTAGCTTTAGTGGAAACAATAAAACATAACTGTAATATCACAAAACAAAATGAAAGTTTCAAGGACATAATGAAGGTCAAAAAGTAAAATAGAATACAAAATTACTACACCAGTTTCAAGCTGTGCTTCTTCAAGGTAAACATGGGAGCTACACCGGTCGGTAACTTTTAGGTAGTCCTCGAGTGAACTGCACTTGTACAATCGATTAAGTAGGACAGTGACACTTGTGGGGAGGGAGTAGACCCTCGCAACCAGCTTTCTGTAAAAGACACTTCGTGCGGCCGTGTACTTGGTGCATGCCAATATAATGTGTTTGATATCCACCACTGCCGTTGGATCTTTGTCGTAATTTCTAGAAGTAGTGATTTTTAAGCGGTGTAGGTGGGCAGGGTAACATTCATGTCACAGTCTCATCCGAATGAGAGACGTTGCATGACGTCTACTAAGCTTCATCGAAGAAAACCAATTTTACGAAATGTTTGTAAATCAGTGGGGCTTAACTACTGTGGTTATGTCTCTAGGCTTACAACCTACTTAAACTAAACTGAAGACAATACACACACACACACACACACGCTCGAGGGATGACTCGAACCTCCGACGGGGGGTAACCGCGCGATCCGTAGCGAGGAACTTTAGAGCGCTCTACCATTTCATCGCAGCAGTGAATTTTGCAGGAGGCGAACATTAAGTCGCTTAACGTCACAGGCATCACAAGACTCAAAGATGAGGCGTTTCAGCGGGCTCGTATGATTTGAATTTAATTTCATTTCTAACGAGACACTGCAATTCTCGAGGGAAAAAAAGTTATGAGCATTAGGTGACATTATATGTTTAAAACAATTTCCAGAAACAGTGAAATGCGCTAATCCATACACAGGGTGTCCAGAAAAGGGATCCCTGATTTCAAAATTGAATATCTCGAAAACAAAGATCGATAGAGGAATGCAGTAAACGGTATGTTTACTGTGAAAGCTGTAAGATGTTTGGTATGTTTATTGTGAAAGCTGTAAGATGTTTATGCATCAGTTTGAAATAATAGTTACAAAAGCTGCTAACAGATGGCGCTGTACGCTGTACAGCTCATATCAGCATACATAAGTGAAATAATCGTATGGAAACACTCTTTGCAAACAATCACATCACAATATTTTCAAAATGGTCACCATTGGCACTACAGAGGTGGCGCAAACGAAGAATGAAATTCGCCATCACATTTCGTAGTGTCTCAACCGAAATGGATTCACATGCCACAGAGATCGACGATTCAAGCTAGTCCAGCGTGGCGGGGTGTTTCGGATAGACCAAGTCTTTCACTGTGCCCCACAAAAAAAGTCACAGGGTGTCAAATCCGGCGAATCCATGCCTGCACCGGTAACTTTGGGATATTCCAAAGCAATGACTCGATTCCCGAAGTATTCCTCAAGAAAGCAAAACAGTTGTTCGGTCCGATGTGGTCGGGCTCCATCTTGCATAAACCATACAGTACCTGGTCATTCTCTAACGCTTGCTGTGTGGCGAAAAATTGTTCCAAAATTGCAACGTAACGTACACCAGTGACAGTTTCTCAAATGAAAAAAGGGCCAATAATGCCTCTGCTGCATACTGCAGCCCACACAGGAACTTTAGGAGAATACAGGGGTTTCGCTTCACACCAATATGGCTTTTCGGAACCCCAAAATTTCCAGCTCTGCTTATTCACGTATCCATTCAGGTGGAAGTGTGCTTCATCTGCAAACCAGATGCAGCCAACATCAAATCCTTGACTATCAATCATTGTGAGCATCTGATTAGCAAAGGCAACCCTTTGTTGCACAGTTCGTACGGGTATGGCCTCGTGCGTTTGAATGGAAACATGTGTAGGCTCTTTCTCAGTATTTTTTGCGTACTGGAACGCTTCAAACTAGTCTCAGATGCAATTCTAAGGACGGATGACATTGGATTTCGCTGAATAATTCTAGAACCTTTGGCGATATTTTCAGCCGAAACTGCGGTTTGCTTGCGGCCAACATGCCCCACTAGGTCATCAGTTACGCTGCCTGTTCGTTGCAATTTTGCGAAGAGCGTACGAATGGTTTTCGCATCGGGTCCTTTTGGGGCATTAAATCGTTCTTGAAAACTTCGCCTTGTTGCCGTAGGACTCTTCTAAACTGTTGTACTCTAGCCAGAAAAACGCGTTGTTCAATGGAGTACATGGTTTTAATCACTTCGCCGGCCGCGGTGGCCGAGGAGACTGAGGCGCTCCAGTCACGGTCTGCACGGGGGTTCGAATCCTCCCTCGGGCATGGATATTTGTGTCGTTCTTAGTGTTAGCTAGTTCGTAAGTAGTTTGTAAGTTTAGGGACTGATGACCCCATAGTTAAGTCCCATAAGCTATACAAACATTTGAATAAAAATCGTAGAGCGAGACCGAGGGACGAATACAGTAAGCAGATTTAGAAGGATGTAGGTTGCCGAACGTATTCTCAGACGAAGGTATTTGCACAGGACAGGGTAGCGTGGAGAGCTGCATCAAACCAGTCTGCGGACTGAAGACCACAACAATAATGAATACATAATACTAATACTTAAATCAGGTGCCAAATATTTTCTATTCAGTTTATGTATGGCATAGTGACTTTCATATGCTGGAAATTTGTCAACAAAACACTTCATCTATTTCTTCTATGTTTTGTTGACAGCTTCACATCGTCCTCGTTGGTGAAGTGGAGCAGTTGCGCTAAGTCCTTTCTGCTTACTATGTCATGGGCAAATCGCTAAGTTTTCATTTCTTCTCTCTGAACTTTAATTCCCTCTCCAAATCTCTCCTTGGATTCTTTCACAGATTCATCTACAATTTTTATTGCCTCATTACCTAATCTAATTCCTTCATCATCACCTGATTTTCTGATATTACATTCCATTACCTTTGTTTTACTCTTGTTAATATTCATCTTATATCTTCCTTTCTAGACACTGTCCATTCCATTCAATTGCTATTCCTGGTCCTTTGCAGTCTCTGACAAAATTACTATCTCGTCGGCAAACTTTTTATTTCTTCTCCCTGAACTTTAATTCCCTCTCCAAATTTCTCCTTCCATTCTTTCAATGCTCGCTCAAAGTATAGATTGAACAACATTGGGGAAAGGCTACAACCCTGTCTTACTCCCTTCCCGACCTCTGCGTGCATTTCTTGCCCTTCGACTCTAATAACCGCTGTCTGGTTTTTGTACAGGTTGAAAATATCTCTTCGCTCCCTATATTTTACCCCGGCTACCTTCAGAATTTGGAAGAATGTATTCCAGTCGACATTGTCAAAAGCTTTCTCCAAATCTACAAATGCTAAAAAAGTAGGTTTGCCTTTCCTTAGCTATCTTATAAGATAAGTCGTAATGTGAGTATTGCCTCCCGTGTTCCTACATCTCTCCTAAATCCGAACTGATCTTCCCCGTGGTCAGATTCAACAGGTTTTTCCATTCGTTTGCAAAAACTCGTGTTAGTATTTTGCAACCGCGACTTATTAAACCGATAGTTCTGTAATTTTCACACTTGTCTGCTCTTGCTTTCTTTGGAATAGGAATTACGATATTCTTCTCGAAGTCGGATGGTATTTCCCCTGTCTCATACATCTTGCATACCAGGTGGAACAATGTTTTCATGATTGGCTCTCCTAACGATATAAGCAGTTCAGACGGATAACATCTACTCCAGGGGCCTTGTTTCGACTCAAATCCTTCAGCGCTTTGTCAAATTCTTTTCGCAGTATCATATCTCCTATCTCATCTTCCACCACTTCGTCTTCCATTTCTAAAATACTACCTTCAAGTTTATTTCCTTTGTATAGGCCCTCTATATATTCCATCCACAGTGCAGCTTTCCCCTCTTTGCTTAGTACTGAGTTCTTGATATTCATACAGCTGCTTTTCTTGTCTCCAAATATCTCTTTTATATTACTGTAGGCGGTATCTATCTTTCCCCTAGTTATGCATTCTTCAACTATTCTGCATTTGTCCTCTAGCCACTCCTGCTTAGCCAGTCTGCACTTCCTGCCAGTCTTATTTTTCAGACGTTTGTACTCCCTTTTTCCTGTTTCGCTTGCTAAATTTTTATATTTTCTCATCTCATCAATTAAGTTCAGTATATCCTGTGTTATCCAGGGATTTCTATTAGGCCTTGTCTATCTGCCTATATGGTCCTCAGCTGCTTTCACTACCCTGTCTCTCAGAGCTACCCATTCTTCTTCTACTGTATTACTTTCCCCCGTTTCACCTAATCCTTGCCTAATGCTCCTTGTGAAACTCTCAATCACCTCTGGTTCCTACCAGATTCCATCTTCTAACCTTTCTACGCTTCTGCAGTCTCTTAAGTTTTAATCTACAGTTCATAAGCAACAAGTTATGGTCAGAGTCTATATCTGCCCCTGGGTATGTCTTACAGTTTAAAACCTGATTTCTAAATCTGTTCCTTACCATTATAAAGTCAACCTGGTACCTTCCAGTGACTCCTGGTCTCTTCCACGTATACAGCCTTCTTTCATGATGTTCGAACCAAGTGTTAGTAATCATTATATTATGCTCTGTGCAAAATTCCACCAAGCGATCGCCTCTTTCATTCCTTTTTCCCAGCACATATTCACCTACTACATTTCCTTCTCTTCCCTTTCCTCTTACCGAGTTCCAGTCCCCCATCAAAATCAAGTTTTCGTCTCCCTTAACCTTCTTAATGATTTCTTTTATCTCCTCATACATTTCTTCGATAACCTCATCATAGACCGTGCTAGTTGGAGCTTCTGTAGTCGGTGTTGGCTTCGTGTCTATCTTTTCTACGATAATGCGTTCACTGTGCTGTTCATAGTAACTTACCCGCATTCCTATTTTCTTATTCATTATCAGACCTACTCCTGCGTTACCACCAACTGATTTTATATTTATAACCCTGTACTCTCCTGACCAGAAATCCTGTTCATCCTGCCACCGAACTTCACTGATCCCTACCATATCTAATTTTAACCTATCCATTTCTCTCTTCAAATTTTCCAGCTTGCCTACGCGATTAAGGGTTAGAACATTCCACGCTCCGATCCGTAGAATGCCTGTTTCGTTTTTCTTGATGACGACATCCTCCTGAGTAGTCCTCGCCCGGAGATCCGAATGGGGGACTATTTTACCTCCGGAATATTTTACCCAAGAAGACGCCATCCTCATATACGGTAGAGCTGCATGTCCTCGGGAAAAGTAACGGCTGTAGTTTCCCCTTGCTTTCAGCCGTTCGCAGTAACTGCATGGCAAAGCCATGTTAGCTGATGTTACAAGGCCAGCTCAGTCAATCATCCAGACTGTTTCCCCTGTAACTACTGAAAAGGCTGCTGCCCCTCTTCAGGAACCACACGTTTGTCTGGCCTCTCCACAGATACCCCTCCGCTGTGGTTGCACCTACGGTACGGCTACCTGCATCGTTGAGGCACGCAAGCAACCCCACCTCGGCAATGTCTGTGGTTCATAGGGGTGGGTATTCATTATATTGCAATGAAACAGTTAACCCAGTACCTGATCTCGTATTTCACAAAACCTCCATGAACAGTTTTATTATCTTTCTATCAACCTCTTTCGGATTCGTGTAAGAAATGTGATTCTTTCCAGATCAAAATATTGAGTAATGGCCTTATCAACTGACAGTTCTTTCATCTCGCAGAAAGACGAAGCTGAGTGTACATGTCAAGGCTTGCAGAACGATACTTCGCTTGGTAAATCAAAACATAATGTTACAATTATAATATTTGACCTGATGAAAACTTTGCCTGCACCTGTATTATCAACAGGAGTATGCTATTACTAAAGGCAAATGTGGAGCTATTGCCTCGATATTCATAACGCAAGGAATGATGATGTTCATTTGTTCCTTTGGAACGAGTCGATAGCATCTAGAGGTCCTCAGGAGATTGGCTCATGTATGTTCTACTATGTAAACCATTTTGTGAAATCTTCCCAGTTAATTATGTACTCCGATCAGTGCATAGGTTGAAATAGGAATATTAAACTCACTTATGTGTAAGTATATAGTTTGCAGTCCTGTTTACATAGTAAATGAAATTGATAGCAAATTTTTAGTCAGTGGTCATTCATATTTACCTTGTGATTTGGCTTGACTGAAACAAAAAAGAAGTATTTTAAAATGGTTTACATTCCAGAACACTGGAATGATATTATTGAGGCTGCTAGGAAGAAAAAGCCTTTCAAATTAGTTCACAAGGGTAAAGATGACTTTTTCAACAAAAAATGCTTGAAAGGAATATTACGAATTGCAAAATATCAGTTGACCGAACCAAAGAAGAGTGGTTCATGATCCAGTGGCTATGATTTAGGGAAAAGCTGCCTTTTGATATTGCAATGAAACAGACGACGTATTTAATACAGTCCGTGTGTCCAAGAGGACATCAACTCATATAAAGGAGTTAGAATGGCTGTATCCAGAAGGTAATGGAATGAGTGAACTGAAGAAGAAAGAGTTACTGAGTCTACTGGACTTCATTCCATCAGTTCAACATGATTTTTATGAGAACCTGAGGACAGCTGTTGCAAAGTGTGAAAATATGTTGCCCGTATCGTATCTTGATAGTGAAGATTAAGATGTGGAATAACAGTTTGTGCAAACCTTTGTGGTTGTTGTAATTGCATCATTTCATGACATTGTTTCTTATAGCTCTTCATTGATGTAAACAAGTAGAACAATAACTATTCGTATTCTCACTATTTTGTAGCTATTTCACAAAGTACATTGTATTTCATTCCTCACTGTATTTGCTTATACATTTGTTTCGTGTATATTGCTTCACTTTCTTCTGCAATGTCGATATTTTCATACTCGTATTACAGAGTACACAATCTGAAATGCTTTCGAATTCAAAAGTGAATGGAAATCATTTTGTGAAAGAGGCGTACAGCTAATGCAACAGTGACTATCAGTTGAAAGTCACATTATGTGTAATGCAAAAGTGCGCTAACCCACGTAAAATCCATTTTGCTAAGTTCAGGAGGTAGTTTGGTTGTATAATCTACTTATGTGACCTGCAATACTGCTAGAAGCTAAAAATTGTAACGTACAATGACCGGGTAAAGAACAGAATATGTTTGCTAAATCCATCGTCTTTCTACCTTGATTATCTCTGTTGGAGGAGGGTTGGGATTAGTCCACTATTGCTCTCAGTGTCTCGTTTGTAGTTTCTGAAAATGAACAGAAGCGATCAGACGGAACGCAAGAATAAAGAAACAATTGCACCACACTTTCTAAAGTATTATTATTATTGATAATAATAATAACTCTAATACTCATAATAATTATGATATTAATAAATGACTGCTAGATTGGCGGCACTTCTTCATGTCAGAAACATGCTGTCCTATATAACACTCGCCGGATGTAGATGTAGAACAATTTCCAACGTAATACAGGAAAAACTAAAGTGCCCTGTATGTAGGCCAAACAGGAAGAGAATTCAAAACAAGATACAATGAACACATAAATGCCTACCACACCAATAACTTTAATAAATCAGCAGTAGCTACCCATATAAAGAACACAGGACGTCCATTCCAGAATATCAAATCTTCATATACTGGATAAAATGGACAAGGGACACATAATGGACCTCTATGAAGAACTAGAAATCTTCATCCATGAGAAAATACATGATGACCTTCTACTTAATGATAAACTGGAAAGCAACAATACTAATTTCTTCAAAAATTTCTCCAGTATTGAATGCATTTTTCACTAAAATATAAACTTAATAAAAGTAAAATTAATAATGTAACACTGAGTGATTAATTCTTCAAAATGTAGCAACTTCTGTTTCAACTCATGCAGCTACATATGCACTTTTTATGGCATATTTACTATAAATACTGATGTAAGTAGTTTATCTTAGCTTTTAAGGATCTTTGTACAGTAACCTTCAAATACAAAATGTTCACATGTGTTGTAAGTGTATATGTAACTATGTTCTTGTGTGTGCCAGACAACAAGATTATCAAAACTGTAAGTAAATACAACACTACAATAATCCAAAAACTATAATGATGAAACATAATTGTAAAAATAGCTATATCTTCCTAACAGGTTAAAACTGTACAAACATAACCTCACTGGCATCCACAACCCAAAACATAATACGTCAAGAATGTAACCAGTAACTGTAAAAATGCACCCGATGATGGCAGCGTGCTGCCGAAACGCGTCGTGCCAATAAAAATATTTATAAATAGTGACTGCTGCAGCATTAATCATTCCAAAAAAGCTTATAATACAGTCGCAGACCTCAGAAAAAATCCAAATAACATGGATAAATTTATGATAAAACTAAAGTCGCCAGCGCTTGAATCCTGGACTCTTGAAGTGACAAACGTACACACTGTCGTATTCCCCACTGAAGCTCATACGACGCACTCTCATAGGTATGCTTTTGTGTGCTCCGTACGATAGGAATCACCTATTAGTTCCCGTTTAAGGGGACATGCTCGTGAAAATGACCAAAAATTTGCATTTTTTTTTTATCTGTAGGACTTTTCATGCTGATTTGAAAAATGTGTAGTTTATGGGCATTATCATTTTCCGTTTGTTCTAAAATTAAGGTAGAACGTAATGGTGCACAGGGGCCACGCCCATCTGTCCGTTTTTAAGTGAGTCAGATACATGATGACAGACACACTGATAGAAAATTGTGAATGTGTTGGGCATGTACAAAAAAGAATGGGAGCTCGGCTGAGAAAATTATCTAAAGACTACATCTATATTTACATAGATACTCTGCAAATCACATTCAAGTACCTGGCAGAGGGTTTATTAACCACTTTCATAACTTTTCTCTACCGTACCATTCTCTAATAGCGCGCGGGAAGAAAGAGCACCTAAATCGTTCCGTTTTCGATCTGATTTCTCTTATTTTATTGGGATGGTCATGTCTCCCTAAGTAGGTGGGTGCTAGCAAAATATTTTCACATTCAGAACTAAAAGTCGGTGATTGAAACTTCGCAAACAGATCACGCCGCAATCAATAACGTCTTTCTTTTAATGATTTCCACCCCAATTCGTGCAACATTTCCGTGACGCTTTCCCCCCCGTAACGTGATAAAACAAAACGAGCTGCCCTTCTCTGAACCTTCTCAATATCTTCCGTCAGTCCCACCTGGTGAGGGTCCCACAAGGGGCAACAGTACTCCAGGAGAGGACGCACAAGTGTGATGTAACCAGTCTCTTTGATGGAGCTGGTGCATCTTCGAAGCGTTCTGCCGATGAAACGTAACCTTTGGTTCGCCTTCCCCACGATATTCTCTATGTGTTCTCTCCAGTCAAAGTTGTTCGTAATTGTAACTCCTAGGTATTTGGTAGAATCTACGACCTTAAGATTTGACTGATTTATCGCGTAATTGAAGTTCAGCGGATTTCTTTTAGTGGTCATGTGTATTACTTCACACTTTTCTTTATTTAGTGTCAATTGCCAATTTTCGCACCATGCAGAAATTTTGTCTAAATCGCTTTGCAGTTGCTTTTGATCCTCTGTTGACTTCACTAACCGATAAACGACAGCATCATCCGCGAACAGTCTAAGGGAGCTATTCAGATTGTCTCCTAAATCGTTTATAAACACGAGGAAGAGTAAGGGACCTATAACGCTTCCCTGTGGAACGCCAGATATCACTTCAGTTTTATTCGATGACTTACCGTCAATTACAACGAACTGTGTTCTTTCTGATAGGAAATCGTGAATCCAACCGCACAATTGGGGAGATATTCCATAAGCACGCAATTTCATAAGAAGCCGCTTGTGGGGTACAGTGTCACAAGCCTTCCTGAAATCCAGAAATATGGAATCGATTTGAGATACCTTGTCGATGGCACTTAACACTTCATGTGAATAAAGGGCAAGCTGTGTTTCGCAAGAGTGATACTTTCTGAATCCGTGGTGTCTACTGGTTAATAGGTCGTTCTCTTCGAGGTAGTTCATAATATACAGTGGAAAAAAAAACTATCAGATGGAAAACACATAGGTGGTGCAGGTCGTCTTACAAAAAGTGAAATTGATTCTTTGACACAATACTATGGACTAGCAATAAGGAGAAGTGTAGGAGATTTAGAGAACAAGAGACGAGCTGTTTGGGCAACATGGTTTCACAGCGTGTCAACAGATGAAGCCCCACAGCATGGTTTGTGTCCAAAAGGGAAAGATTCATTGTGCAAGTACTGGTTGAGCAATGCTACAGGCATACAATATACCCACAAGCATTCCTTGCCACTTGCTGTAATGGAGGCAATTAAGCCTATATATAGGGATCTGACAAATAAAAATCTGTTTAGGGAATGTATGCATGGTCTCTCGCAGAGTGCAAATTAAAGCTTCAACAGTTGTATATGGGAGAGAATACCTAAAACTGTATTTGTTTGGCTGACAGTGCTGAAGATTGGTGTAATGGATGCAATAATAACATTCAATCATGGTGCAATTTCAAGGATCAATGTTATGAAGAAACTGAACATCCAGACGGGAAGGAATATGGCTTTGGCTCTAATTGCTATTGATAAGCGACGGGTAACCGAAGCAGAGACAGCTGCAGAAGCTGCTACCAAGCAGTAAAGGATAAAGAAAAAAAATGAAGAAAAAGAGTATAGAGGATAAGGAAACAGGACAACAACTGGAGTATGCAGCTGGAATGTTCTAAACCACCATAGTGGTAAGTTAATAAATCTGTAAATCTTCGTTTGCGAATTACCAAAAACTTGAATTTTCATCTTTCAGGTACACTTTTCTCCTAAATGACTGAAACTCACAAAAATTTGTACAGATATTTAGAATAACCTTCTCTACCTCTCTTGCCTATTATTTCTTTGAAAAACTTATATCATGATGATGATATCGGTGATATTTGAGCTATTTTTTTAAATATTTGTTATTGTAAAATAAATTACTTGTCTTTTTCAGGGCAGGAAATTGGAGGCATAAAACATTTATGTGAATGTTGTGTGTACTGTGACTCTGTTTTCCAAGCTGTCAGGTCAGTAGTTCCAGAGAAAATGGTACCGCAGTGAAATAGTGTTCCGTTTTTTTATACTATTGTAAATATTTTTTCAGTACCAAACTATAACAAATATTCCAATAATTTTTTGGAAACTGCTTTGCCTAATGACCCTAACTGTTTGCAAGAAGTTTTAGCTATCGCTCATTTATAGGTCAGTAGCAACGTGAGGGAGAAAATAAAGCTAAGAATGCAGTCCGTTCAGGGGCGTGTCCCCTTAAGCGCATTATCCTAGACGGCAGCACATAGCACCAATTATATACAAGTTTTTGTTGATACTCTGTCGATATACAACGTTTGGTAGCGATAAGATTGGCTGTCAGATTAGCACAGTGGAGTCAGACCAGTTGGAATTGCTCGCGTGTTAACGGATCGACCGTGGGCCGTTTTTCTGGCTGTCCCAGCTAGGAACGAATGAAAGTTGTTTCTCTATTACCTGCTATACGTTCGTCCTTGTAATAGACTTCTCGGCATTCCCCACAGAAACTCACTAGGTTTGTTCTTAACAACACGCGATTGGACGCAGTAGTCGCGGTAGCACAATGGAAGCCGGATTCTGAACAAACAGTGAATAACTGTGGCTATGTAGACTTTCCCGGCGTATTAAATGACCAAATTCTTCACGGGTTTCCAGCCGGATCATTCTGTCATCTGAACACAATATTTCCGCGGCCCAGCTGGCCGCCATCATCAGGTGAGGAAGCTAAGCTGCTCTCGCCGTGACTGACTGAAACTGTTTTTTTTTTTTTTTTTTTTTTTTTTTTTTTTTTTTTTTTTATTGTATTTCCACACCAGCGATTACACCAGTAGGCTGGCAGCAGCTCCAGAGGCTGCTCTTCAGCCGAGAGAATAAAATACATTGATGAGATGAAATTAAAAATACATGACAGGCGAAAAAACAACGGAGGAACAATGACACATACATGGCGACAATTGGAGGTACAAACAGTTGACAGGTGAACAAAAACCGGATGTAGTCAGTTAAAAACGAGGAGTCACGGTGACTTAAAAAGCACACGTTGGACGACAAGAACATAGGACGGCGAGTACACGGAGACACTAAGTAAAATACACGGTGCGACGCTTGTCTGGTTGCGGTGGACGCAGTTAAAAAACACACACTTCACTGGAGCACAATACACAACACTCGACGTAGCACTTGTAAAACTGTCGGTCCAGGACCCCGATAAAAAGGGGTCGGAGCAAAGCGTGGGGGAGAGGAGAGAAAAAAAACGGCGGGAAGAAAAGGAGGGGGGCAGGGAAGAACCGTAGGGACTCCAGGGCAGGGAGGGGGGTAGCCAAGCGGGGGAGCGGAAGGGGAGGGAGGAGAGGGGGGACTTTATCTATGGGTGGGGGATCAGAGCTGGTAGGACGGGTAGATGTCGGAACGGAGGACGTCATCAGGAAGGGGGAGGCGGCGGAAATTACCCTGGGAGAGGACATGGAGGGTGTGGAGATGAAGGGAACGCGATAGAGGCGTGGCAGAGGCCTAGGGTTGGTAAGGATGGGGTGGACCAGGGGGTTGCGGGAGTCAATTTTACACGTGGTATAGAGGATACACTGAAACTGTGGAACGGCTGGCTCTATATACGCAACGAAAGTATGAAGACGCATACACTACAGAGGGTGTGAGTTTACTCGTAGCTGCTGAACCCTGGCGCGAGAGAAGTTGTAGCGCCTCCAGTGGTGGCTATTGTCAAAAACGATGTATCGTTATAGATTGTCATTCGTTGCTATGTGCTGCAGATGCCGATGTTTCTTTAGGTCTGATAACACAGGATTCCACGATTTACTCAAAAAATAACCATTGTCATGATTAATTGTGTTACCTGTTATTCTGATTTCAATTGATTCTTTCAAAACACAATCCAAGTAATGTGAGGTGTTTACAATAACTTGTGTCTCGTCGTATAGCATCCTGTGTCCCTCTGAGAGACAGTGTTCAGTCACCGCGGATTTTTTAGGCTGCATCATTCGCTTATGGCGGTGATGTTCAAGACATCTGTCACTGACGGTGCGAATAGTCTGCCCAATGTATGTTTTGCCGCACTCACAAGGTATTTTGTATACGCCAGGCTTTCTCAGGCCCAAAATTCTCATTAACAGAGTCAAGAAGTGCTCTAGTCTTAGCTGGCGGACGAAAAATACACCTTATTTTATGTTTCTTCAAAATCCTTCCTATCTTGGCAGACACGTTACCAGCATAAGGAAGGAAAGCAACAGAACTGGAAGTGTCTTCAGCTGGTTCACGTGGTGGTCCGAACTCAAAAGCCCATCGAATCTGCCTGTCTGTATAGCCATTTGGTGGAACACATTCTTGAGATGTTGCAGCTCTTGAGGTAAATTTTCAGAATCCGAGATGGCATATGCTCTTTTACCACCACTGGAGGCGCTACAACTTCTCTCGCGCCAGGGGTCAGCAGCTACGAGTAAACGCACGCCCTCTGTACTTAGCGCATGCGACTTCCTACTTTGGTTGCGTATATAGAGCCAGCCGTTCCACAGTTTGTCAGTCACGGCGAGAGCAGCTTAGCTTCCTCACCTGATGATGGCGGCCAGCTGGACTGCGGAAATTTTGTGTTCAGATGACAGAATGATCCGGCTGGAAACCCGTGAAGAATTTGGTCAGTGAATAACTTTGTTCTCACACGTAATATTCTCTCTCTGACTGCATTTTTACAAACAGCAAAAATTATTCGATGTTTGAATTTAGCAGTCTGCGCCATTCACGTTCTGCACGGCCACTACGGTCGGGGGTTCGAATCCCCCCTCGGGCATGAATGTTTGTGCCGTCTTCATTCTTAGCTAGTTCATAAATAGTTTGTAAGTTTAGGGACTGATGATCGCCGTAGTTAAGTCCCATAAGCTGTACAAACATTTAAACATTTTTTTTAGTTTAGCTTTGACAAATATACTCTTATTTTAACATTTACTTCTTTAAACTATTACTGTAATATCTCTCCCATATTTTTCCGTTAAAATATCATGTTTCGCCGTGATAGTTTATCCTATATTTCAAGTTTATTTTCTTCGCCTGTAGTGGTTTAATTATAATTCAATTGTCGACTCAGACGAACGTTAAAGGCGTTTTTTGCAATTAAATTTCCTGCTGTCAAAAGGCCACCACAAACGGCCTATTTGAGTGTTACGCACCAGGGAGCTCGCGGTTCTTTCATGAGTACGTGTGTGGCGAGCACTGGGTCCAGAACTAATGCAGTCTTCCTCCTTCTTTAATTCCCGGACTGCATTTCCTTTCCCCCCTCCCCTCCTTTCCTATTCTCACTCCTTCCCCTACCCACCAGGGGGCTGATCACCTTAACAGTTTGGCCCCCGTATCCCAGACAAGCAACCCAACCCCATTTTAGCGTTACTAACCTATTTTTGGCCGAAATGTTTGAAAAATGGACGGTCTGGTCGTTGGGGGCCAACAATTACGTCTGTAAGATTTGGTGTCGATCCGTTGAACGACGCGACGTAAAAAGAGGGAACACGTTACAGACAGACATTGTCAAATTGCTGTTGTTTTTGCAAATATCTCCTCAAAGATGTGAGATACGAAATAAAGAGAACAAAGTTGTAGATAATTTAAGTTAAGCTGTTATTTTCGTTTAAATTTCGAGCTGTTAAAAGGCGATCGCAAAGTCCCACTTTCAGTGTTACTACCGTAACCTAAAGTGGGCCAAGATATAAAGACGGATTTGAAATAGTCTGATAGTTAAAAAGTGTTTAATAACAGGTTTGCGGCTTATGCAAATGCAAATGTTTGTAAATCTATCAGACCAAACTGCGTGGTCATCAGTCCGTACGTTACAAACTACTTAAACCTAGGTAAACTAACCTAAGGACAAACACACACACCCATGCCCCAGGAAGGTCTCGAACCTCCACGGCTAGCAACCGCGCGCTCCGCAGCGAGACGCATTAGACCGCTCGGCTACTCCTCCGCGGCTTTTGTAGCTAAGAACGCTTTCTTCATTTAATTACATTACCGGTTTTGGCATGCTAGAAGCCATCTTATAATAGCAGTGAATTCACGTGAGATTACTACAAGTGTGAAGATGGCGTCTAACACGCCGGAACCGGTAATGTAATGAAATGCAGAACGCGATCTCGGCTGCACAGCTGTTATTTAAGAATTCTAGATCGTCCCAATAATGTGTTCCTGTTATAAAGTGTCTTTTGCCCCCACGAAAATTGCTATCGCATTAAAGATAGTATTTGCTGGTGATCATACTGGGTAGCACCATGACGTTTGCTTTTCAGCCGAACAATGTTGCTACCAAGTATGGACTCTGTTAGTGAAAAAATCGCACTGACGTGTTTTATGGCCCACTTTAGATTTGTAGTTTTATATGTTTTTGCAAACATTTTGGACAAAAATAATAATGTAAACAATAAAAAATTAATTAGTAAGTGTGTCTGAAACCCTTTTAGGGAAAAAAATTTAGGTAGTGGCGGGTGTTGAACCACTGACCTTCAGCGTCACAGTCTAACGCAGTGCCCACTACGCTACGGCCAACAATGAGAAGTTCCGTTCTTAAATTTCATGCTATTCATGGCCGTTAATAACTGATGCTGTAGACACTAGATTATCATTTAGACACTAGACATTTGTTGACACTAGATTTGTAGACACTAGATTATCATGTATCGTACGAAGAACGACTTTTTTTTTTTTTTTTTTTTTTTTTTTTTTTTTTTTTTTTTTTTTTTAATTCTTCAGTGCGTCATTGCTTTGAAATGAAAACGTGTAAGTTAAAATAAGAAAATCATCAAATACGCAACGCAAGATGGCTTATGCCAGAGAGCGGTCTGGGCGATGAATGTCACGTGACATCTGCGAACGGCTGGTTTCATTAATTCGGTGGAGGGTGTCAAAACTCTGTTATTTTGCAAATATCTCTTAACCGATATGAAAAAAAAAACATAAGGGAACAAAGCTGTAGAGAATCTTCTACTCTACAAATTCGGTTATTCAATTTTAGCGTCAGATGAACGGTTTATATGCAATTAAAATTACATTACAATCGGCATTTTTATGGTATTACTAACGTATTTCTTGTCCGAAATATTTGAAAAAGCGAGGTTCTGGTCTCTGGTAGCCAATAATTATGTCTGTAAAATTTGTTGTTGACCGGTTGAACGGTTCGTCTTAAAAACGGGGAACACGTTACGGACAGACGGACAGACAGACATACATCCCAAAATCGCCGTTATTTTTGCAAATATCTCTGAAACGATACGAGATATGAAAAAAACATCATAGAGCAAAGCTGTAGAGAATTTTCTCCTCTACAAATTCGGTTATTCAATTTTCGTGTCAGGTGAATGGTTAAGCAGTTATTTTTATTTCAATTTTGAGCTGTCAAAAAACGATCGCAAAGGCCCACTTTTAGTGTTACTACCGTAACCTAAAGTGGGCCAAAAGAGAGAACACGTTACAGACAGCCGCGGTGGAGTAGCCGTGCGGTCGAACAAGGGAATGGTCATACTTGTGATGTCGAAACCTGTGTTGCTGTTTTTACCACTGTGAGTTGACATTGAAGGAAGTCTGTATGCAGACTGTTAGCTGCTGACATGACCTGGAAGTCTGTAAAAAGTTTTATGAAGTAAGACATTATTACTGCATGGTTTGCGGGCTGTTGTACAACCCTGACCTCTCTCGCTACGTTGTACCAACGCCATCTAGGGACAAGGTGGCGTTAGCTACGCGCCGCTCTCCTGCCACAGCAGTGAGAGAGCTGATTCGCTCAGTGAAAGCGATGCTACGATAATTAGTAAATACGATAATAATAAATTCGTTGACAAATGTAGCTGATATATCTACAACATTCTTTCCAAATACCTATGAAATATACACAAATACATATACGGTTTAGAACACGTCAAACTTTTAGTTCTTGAAATTACAGCAACAATGCGAAATATTGATACAACGTTCAAAAAATAGTTTTTTTTTTTTTGTGCACCAAGAACATAAACGCAAAGCCCTGCAAATGACAGACGTTGTTAGACGTCCGCAGACAAAACTCGGCCGCTGTTAGGAAGGAATCAGGCCTAATATCAGTATATTTCGAGGCGTGACACGCATATTTAATCACATTTTGAAACCGTGGGGAAGAAAACTGATAATGTACGACTGATTGCAACTTGAGAATATTGTCACGGTGATAGGAAACTGCAGTGGTTTGCACACAATAATTTTCTCTGTTAGTTTTCTGTAAAATGCCTTCCACTGGCGGAAAAATTCTCTGTCTAACGGTTGAATTACGTTCTTCGTGGCGGGTGGAATCTGAAGTATCTCTATCTCTTTGTCAGGGTGAGCACGAAATACAGCTTTTAATGAATCAGAACTTTTATGACCTGACCACAAATCTAGAAGAAGAGGTTTGTTCCCGCAGAACGGAAGGAAAGCATGACTCATGAAAAGAGTAACGTTATCATTTCCCATTTTTCCAGACTTCGATGCGTCTACCACAAGATTGTCTGCGTAGAACATTGTTTGTTTGACTCGTGGTCCAAAACCTCCAGTTGGTTCTTGAAGACACACATATAGTTTAGGCAGCAATGAACCATCCAGACTAATTATGGGCATTATAGTGTATTAGTGGATGAGTGCAGTCGTGGACTGCGTAATTGTCTCGATATGTTTTTCCCCTTTGAATGACACTGTTCTTTTCGCACACATTTCTTTTTGAAAACCTGATTGATCTGCATTGTAAACGTAAGATCCACTAAAACTGGCGATCTTATTTTTTTCAGTCGTAAGAAAAGCTTCTATCATTTCCATTTGAGCCACTTCATTTTCCGACCTGTTTCTCGATACAAATTTTGTTATTTTTCGTGCCACAATTTTATGTGATCTTTTGAAGCGACTAATCCAACTTTGAGTAGCTGTAAATTCCTTAGCGCCTATCGCGTTGGCAATCTCTAACGCCCAATCACGTAAAGTTGTGTTGCTGACACTCAATGACTGTCGTCTGGCATCAGTAAATTGCTCAAAAAGTCGCGCATTTATCTCCGTCGCAATTTCCAGTCGACTCTTACGTCATCCAGCGACTTCCTTTTTCCATCTATACAGTTCACGTTCAGAACAGACAAAGCGATACCTATTTTGAACTGTAATGACATGTAGGCGTTTCTTGCCACTTCCGTTTAACCAATATTTCACCGCTTTTTTTTTTATTTTTTTTTTTTTTGCCTGATAATATAATTGATAATGTAATTGTAGTTGCTGTTCTTGCTTTCGGAGATAATTGATGATGGTACGTGGCACTATCACTCGAAGAGTCTTCATATGTGCAACTTTCTTCCGTTTCTTCGCCGTCTGTAGATTCGCAGTCTGCAATATCGAGTGTTTCAGTCGTTTCTAGCCACATTTACAAACATTTGAACATTTTGAACGTTGCAGACAGACTGATATTCTCAAATCGCCGTTATTTTACAAACATCTCTGCAACGAAGTCGTAGATAATTTTGTCCACTACAAACTCGTTCCATCAATTTTCGTTTCAAATGAACGGTTAAGCCGTTATTTTCGTTTAAATTTCGAGCTGTGAAATGCGATCGCAAAGGCCCACTTTTAGTGTTACTACCGTAACCTAAACTGGGTCAAGATATAAAGAGGGATTTGAAATAGACTGATAAATACAGTGTTTTTTGCCCCCACGAAAATTGCTATCGCATCAAAGGTAGTTCCACAAATTTGAATTTTTAATAGCCCTCTATGTTAGTTGTTACTTACATTACGAGCAAGGCCAACAGTAGCGTTTAGTTGTCACTAATGTGAATGGGAATTTATTTAATTGAATTTCTGAATTTGGGTACCTGTCTGAAATGCAAACGTTTGCTGCTCACGCCCGGCCACGAATGCCGGCATCGACCAACAACACCTAGAGGCAAGGCCTTACAACAGGCCGTGCTACGTCACACTGACCAGGCCGCGACCGCCAGCTTACTGGGCACGCCCTCTGCCTCATAGCGGGCAGCCAGTAAGCTTTCGGTCGCGGCCTGGTGAGTGTGACGTAGCACGGCCTGTTGTACGGCCTTGTCTCTAGGCACAGACAAATATATACAGACGGGAAACCTCCGTAATGGCCCGGTCCAACACTCAGGGGTGTGGGGAGGGAGGATTTCCAGCAGTTCCGTAAGATGTCCCATGATGGCGCTGCGGTCAGAAGCAGCTCTTTAAACTGGCCAGAGCAGGCGGCAGGTAGCAGCTCTCCCCAGCACCACCTCCCCTCAAACGCCAGCAAGCCGGACACAGCTGTGGCCTCGTGGCAGGCGGCAGGAGCTCTCCCCTCAGCCTCCCCTCCACGCTACCCTCTGACGTGCGAGAGGCACCCTAAGCCAGGGAATGGCCTGACATCTGCTAGCCTCTTACGGAACTACTAGGGGAGCGTAGGACAGTGGTTTAGGGGAGGCTTCTTCTCTGTATATGTTACTCTGTGCTCTAGGTGGTGTTGCATCGACCTGGGATGTACGCAGCAGCGGTGGCCATGGTCGCGTTCGCTAAATGTGGCGCGCTGGGCGGACGAGCGAGCCAGTGTCTGGAAACGGTGGAGGCAGAGCGCGCCTGCTGAGGAGGAAGGATAGCTGTTGTCGTGAACAAACGAAGCCATCAAATGGGGTGTAAAGAAATTCGGTGGACTTCTCTGCAATTTTAATTAGTTATACTAACACATTTTGTCTCTAACAAACATAAAAAAAATAAAAAAAATACAGGAAATATATCGAACGCAAGACCCCAAACTGACCACCTTAGCACCAGACATATTATGCAACCTCACCATTGTAGTGGTTAGTTTCTGCAGGGGAGAATCTATCAGTGTAAGATACCTGACACCTAAAAGTCGCCATCAATTTTCTACTCTGCAACCCAACGCCACATCCTCCCAATTCATTTGTAACTTTCTTTCAACTGCATCAATGAAGAATTCATGTTAACTGCAAATGAAATCTGAAACGTCTAGCTTAGATAACACAGTATTCGCACTTTGTGAAATTTTTTTCACAGCATTGGAATTAAAAGTATCATAGCTACAGTCTAAAATACAGTCTTTCCAACGTAATAGATGATGCCAAGGTCACCAGACCTAAAAAAAAAAAAAAAAAAAAAAAAAAAAAAAAAAAAAAAAAAACAGGTGGGCTGAGTCTTGCAACGTCACTTCCAACTGGAGCATGTAAAGTCGACAATCTACGGTCCCATATAGAGGCTACTTTGTGGGAAGTTACCAAACGAAATTTTTGAATGGACACACACAGCCAAGAAAAACCATCGTTATAAGCCTACTTCGCCTAGGAAAGGATTCATACCAAATTGCAAACCCCGTCAACAAACAAGTGATAAAAGTACGCTTCTCGACAAACAACAAAATACAAAATAAAATCACCCACAATAGAAAAACCAACGTACATGAATATCAAAAATGCTAAATTTCGACTCATCTCCACATAAGAATGGCAACCTACATCTGTCTGAATCTGCTTACTGTATCCATCTCTTGGTCTTCATCTGCGATTTTTACCCCACACACTTCACTCTAATGCTAAATTCACAATTCCTTGATGTCTAAGTATGTGTCCTACCAATCTATCCCTTCTTTTAGTCAAGGTATGCCAGAAATTTCTTTTCTCCCCAATTCTGTTCAGTACCTCCTCATTAGTTACACGATCCACCCACCTAATCTTCAGCATTCTTCTGTAGCACCATATTTCAAAAGCCTCTATCCTCTTCTTGTCCGCACTGTTTATCATCCATGTCTCACTTCCATACAAGGCAACACTCCATACAAATGCCTTCAGAAAGGACTTCCTTAGACTTAAATCAATATTAGATGTTAACAAATTCCTCTTTTTCCAGAACGCTTTTGTACCCATTGCCATTCTGCATTTTATATCCTCTGTATATGCGACCATCATTTGTTATTTTACTTCCCAAGTAACAAAACTCATCTACCTCCTTTATTGCTTCGTTTCCCAATCTAATTCCTTCAGCATCACCTGATTTTCTTACACTGCACTCCATTACCCTAATTTTGCTCTTGTTATTGTTGATCTTATATGCACCTTTCAACACACTGTCCATTCCGTTCAATTGCTCTTCCAGGTTCTTTGCTGTATCTGACAGAATTACTATGTCGTCGGCAAAACACAATGTTTTTAATTCTTCCCCCTGAACTTTAATTCCTTCACCAAAATTCTCCTTGCTTTCCTTTATAGCTTGCTCAATGTACAAATTGAACAACATTGGAGAAAGGCTACAACCCTGTCTTATTCCCTTCCCAACCGCTGCATCCCTTTCATGCCCTTCAACTCTGACAACCGCTGTCTGGTTTCGTACAAGTTGTAAATAACCTTACGCTCCCTATATTTTACTCCTGCTTGCTTCAGAACAAGACATATCTGCACTAATTGTGTGTTGGTAGCAGAATAGTAAATAAATCCGAGTACGCAAACGTACGTTTCACAGGAAGTCTATGGAGCAACATATCATGCAACAAATTTGACAAGAAATATGGCACCTGAAGAAAAAAAAAATCTCAACTGGTTCTTTTCCCTTACGGCAGAGCTTAAATGCTGATATAACTGGATTCACTTATTTACGTTGCTTTCAGAATTAGCCTGTCAACAGACGTTAAGATCGGCCTGTGTCTCGCTGAGGCAAGAAAGCCATTTCATAAAAAAGAAGTATCACGGCCTGTTTTCCCCCTGGTCCTATATTTTGTGTCTTGTACAGAACTGCACTACGTTTTGCATCTACATGCATCCAGAAACATTTCAAGGACTACAGCTCTGTTCAGTTGCAGGTCGCTCGAGAAAAACGCGAAGCACGTTCTCCAATCTCGGCCTTGCACAATTTTTTTTTCACTGCGTAGCTACTGTTTTGTTCACCACTTGTTGTGTACAATGTGGAAAGTTGATGTTGGTGAAAAATACGTTGTCGTTGAGCTCAGCAGGAAGAAAATTCAATTGTTTGTTGTAAGATTACCGCCCAATAGAAATACTGGTAATTAATAGCATTTGATAATTAAACAGTATGAAGTTCACTGCAAACATTGACCATGCCAATGCACTAAATGTTACACGATTTTAATCTTATTAATTATGGTAGCAATGTATGTACACAATTGGGTGACAACATTTATAGTTAGGCCAAAGGTAGAAATTCTTCACGTTGAGATTTGCTGTGTGCTTGTAGCTGACGGGAGGCCAGCGAGCAGGCCGACGTTGGTGGCTTGTTCCAGCTTAGGATTTTCCAGGCTCGTTTCCGGTGAGGGGAGAGAGGGACAATGGCGAGTGCCAGGCGCAGTGCAGTGCACAGCGTGAAATAAAATATCCTATTACTACTTGCATTTGAAGTAATATGATGCAGTTAGGAACCTTTAAGGCCCTCATTACAAAATAGCCTGTTGACAAATAAACAATACATTAGCTGATATAGTCACATCTGACGTAATATGTTTAATTGACAATGAAAAGTAATAAATTACCAATGAATGACAGTTACACAACTAGCATGGCAATATTTGTTTATAAAAATAATATATTAACTATTTCTCATCTTATTTTCAATTAATCTTGTGTATTTTATCTTGAAGTATTCAGTTAAATCACTTATCTGTGATATAAGAAATTGCATGATTGTGATAAATAGTACAAAGGATGTTTATACCAATATAAAAACGTAAGAAGATATTTGTTTAATGTGTAGTATAATTATTTTGATTTTAAGTAAAGTTTTAGAAATGTATTGGCTGAGCGCTGTACGTTGGAAGTCGGTTAGAACAGCTCACATGGGGAAGTTGATGACGTAGGGGAAAAACCCCTGCAGTTGGACTTTTGGCGCGCGCGCGCACGTGTGGGCAGGAAGTGACGAGACGGGAGCACGTGGGGTAGCTGGCCGGGCGGCATCGCTCTGCATCAGTTGGCATGTGTATCTCCAGGTGGAGACTATAGATTTGTATGTGGCAATCGTCACGTGTGGTTGCTCGCCGTAGACTGCACCAAGTTGAATCGAGTGCTACTGTGTGTTTGTGAATATTTAGCCGGTGGAACAAGGTGTGCATTGCATTGAATTAAAGTGACTGTGATTTGTTAATGTAACACGTGTCGTCGCATAGGCATGAACATAAACGGTGTTTGAGACAGCCACATGGTGTGAAAACAATTTGCAACAAATATTCATTTTGTCTGGGGGCTCACGAGCTATAACTTTATTTGATAAATGTGTCGACGTACAGACGTATCAGCCACAGGGTTCTAATATTGTGAAATAAACAACATAAAGTGAACTTTTCGTGTTTTCAAAAATAGTAGTTAGTACACCCTTTTCTCTCATAAATTTGACTTTATTATGAATTTGGGAATTTTGTTAATCATATGCAGGGAAGGAAAGCTGCGAACGTGTGATACCATCCCCTAGAAAACGAGTAAAACAGTAGCAATCACAGATCCAGTGTTTTTGCATGTTTAGGAATTTGGTTCGCAGTTGGTGGTTGTGAGTTTTAAAAATTAAACTTTTCCTATTTTAAACTCTCACCCCGACCTTCACTCTCGCAATGTAAATAATTATTATTAATGAGATGGTGAAATATAAAAATTAATTTATTTCATATTTTACTGTCAATTTTTTTGGAATGTGTTTGTGAAATAATTAATTTATGGTAAATGTGAATGGTAATGACTTTGCTATGGTGCATACCATACCCTGGCTTATTAGGATCTTAACAAGAGTCTGACATACACTGTCGAAACACTCACTATTGTGATAATTGTTACCAACCGACAGTTGCTAGCGCACATAGTGGTGGCAAAACGCCGTAAGAGTAATATTTGGTGATGATTAGTTTTATACGTAATTAACCAAATGGTTTCTGTATTTTTTTTACCAAGCACTAGTAAAATATCGTCAGACATAAATAATCGTAAAATAAATGTAAAAGCAGCCGAATTTCACTGATTCAGTCATATAAACAACTTATTCATAAGGCAATATTTACAAATGTGTATATCTGCATCTTATTCCGATGAATGTAATAGAAAAAAAAAAAAAACATAGCCACGGTGGAGTGGCCGAGCGTTCCAAGGCGTCTTGCTGCGGAGCGCGCAGTTATCGCCGTCGGAGGTCCGAGTCCTCATTCCGGCATGGGTGGCTGTATTCTCCTTAGCTTCTTCTTCTTGATATACCGTCTACATTTAGGAGGTTGGCTATCATCATAGCTATTTTAGCTTTGGAAGCTGCAGCATTAAATAGGTCAAATGTTGAGACATTATACCATTTTTTCAGGTTCCCAAACTAGGACAGTCCTCTTCTTCCAACAGATCTCTTTCCTTCTATCTTCCCTTGTATTATGAGGTGCAGAGTCTCATACATTGGACCTCTCATGATGTGGCCGAGATATTCTTTTTTATTTCCTGTAGAATCTCTACGCCTTTCTACATTTTTTCCCTGATTCTCTACGTTGGTAACATGTGCTGTCCATGATATTCGCAACAGTGGTAGGTCCACATGACTAAGGCTTCTATTTTCCGCTCGCAATATATATTGAGGGTCCAAGCTTCTACTACATACAACAGGACTGCGAAAACTTAACATTCGAGCATCCGAGTTCTTAGGTCCAGGCTCAAATCGCGACTACAGAGTAGCTTATGATCTTCATAAAGGACACACGGGCCTTCTCAGTGCGAATCTGAACAGTAATTCATGGAGCAATTGATACTCGTACCTACGCTGTCAAACCTCTCAACCCTTTCCAGCCATTCCATTCCACATAAAGATGTTCATTTGGCACTTCAGTTTTGGGTGACTATCATGTATTTGGTCTTCTTAACATTGAGTGTCAAATCATATTCTTGTCTAGCTGTGATGGCATTGTTCAACATACGTTATAGGTCCTGTATATTTTCAGCTAGAAATACGGTATCGTCCGCATAATGCAAATTGCTCAGTTGAACGCCACTGACTCGTATTCCACCAGCGTCATTTTCGTGGGCGTTGGTGAAAATATCCTCTGAGAAGACGTTGAAGAGGAGTGGTGAAACAACGCACCCCTGTATGACTTCCGTCTTGATTTCCACTTCTTTCGTTTGTTCAGACTGAACGCGAACAGTCGCACATTGGTTTAGATACAGTTTTACTAAATCTCTTGTGTCAAGGTTCTTTCGTTTCAATGCTTCTATTAGTTGCTTGTGTCTCTCTTTATCAAATGCTTTGTTGTAATCAATAAAACAGGCCTATAAATTTTGGTTGACATCAAGACACCGCTGCATGAAGACTTTGAGGAAGATCTTCTATGTATGGCTCATTAGGCTGATCGTACGGTGTCGCCGCATTTTGTGGAATTATGTTTCTTGGGAAATGTGACGAACGTTGATCGAAGTCATTCATTGGTATCATTCCTGTTTCATAGATCTTATTAAACAAGGAAGTAATAGCCCCCAAGAGTTGTTTTTCAATCAACTTCATCACATCTGCAGGTGATTTTTTGCTGCTTGTACCTCTTCGATTAAAATGGACCCGTTTCGTTGTTATACTCAACAGTTATTTCCTATCTTTGGTCACTGAATAGGGTTTTGATATATTCTTCCTATAGGGTCAGTTGGTCTTTAATACCCAAAACATTATTTCCATCTTAATTTTTAAGAATTACGTTTTTTGCCTCCGAATAACTCCAGTAAAATCTTTTATTTTTTATGCACTCTGTGGCAGTCGTGCAGTCTGTGCAGGTTTTCTATCTCGGTACACTTCTCTTTTAACCATTCCTCCTTTGCTTGACGCCATTTATACTTAATGTTTTTCTGTCTGATTGTATTTTTCAGATTCCTTCTTTCTTCCATGAGTACTAATATTTCATCAGTCATCCAGTCTTTCCGATTTTTTCTTTTCTCAGGTTTCAGATGCTCTTTACAAGGTAGTGTAATATCTGATTTGAAACTTTGCCATATGTCTTCAGGTATTTAATTTACTTTAATTTAGTATAAGTAGTTTGTAAGCCTAGGGACTGATGATCAATGTAGTTAGGTCCCTCAGATTTACAAACATTTGAATTTGATTACAAACACAAGAGAGAGAGATAAATTCCTGTTACAGTCTGATCTTAGATGACAGGCACTTTCTTCGTTAGGGAATCTAATGACTTTTACAATGCACTGATCGTCGCATATACTTTTGAGTGTATCTTGCAAGACGTATGCCTTGAAGACTAATTTTCCCTTTTTTATGTTTTATTGTCACGTTTGTGAATATTTTACGTTAGCATACCTGGGTTTGTTTAATCTTCAACAGTTACTAATTTGACTGTAATTGTAATGAGAAATTATTGACGTTTCTGAGTAGAAAACCGACGTCTTTCTACAAAAGGTTAGGTCTTCTGTTGTTTATTAGTCACTTTTTGTTCTTTATAGAAAATGAAATTCTTCATTAAAAAGTCGTAGATGTCAAGATAATCTTTAAATAAACCGTCCTGCAGTGTACCGTTTCGTACCATCCAATGGTTCTTAAGTAACCTAATAAAAACAAATGTAGAATTATTTTATAGTTCTTACTAATTTTCATGCATTACATACCTCCCCTGTTGCAAAAAATATGTTGAAATCGATTTAAAGGGATAGTATTGACATTCGTCAGATATCGTATTCAGAAATGTACCTTGCCTGCTGCTTGAAACGCTGCTGTCGTGGCGTAACAGGTAAAGGAAAAAAAAAAAAGAAAAAAAGAGAGAGAGAGAGAGAGAGAAAAGGGGGAGGGGGAATCAGAATGTCGCGACTTTATGTTAGAATGTGTTAATGAACGACGAAAGTCGTGGGAGAGCGATATGCAGACGACGTTGGCATACGCACAGACGTATATTACTAGACTGGCAATATGGTATACAGTAGCATTGTTGACAGTGAAGTCTCGCCGCCATATTTCTATCCTATAAACGTGTCAGTATGAAATTACAGAAACATTCTTAAAAATATGGGTGACCTAATGCAGCTACGCTGTCTTTACAGTTTTCACATTAATGATCAATTCGTCTGTCTTATATGGCTGTAATTTTTCGTACAGAAAACGGAAGATACGTACAGTAGTTAGTATCATTGATTCGTTGCTTTTATTAATCTGTAGCCAGTGTCATTAAACTTCGGTATTTCTTTCAGTAGTATGGTCTTTATAAAAGATCTATCTGCTGTAGATAACACTAGGTTTATAATCTTGAGTTTTGGCCCACTTTAGGATACGGTAGTTACACTAAAAGTGGGCCGTTGCGATCGTTTTTTGACAGCTAGAAATTTAAATCAAAATAAAGGCTTATTCATCCATCTGAAACGAAAATTGAATAACCGAATGTGTAGAGGATAAAATTCTCTACAGCTTTGCTCTCTTATTTTTTTTTTTTTATTTTTATTTTTTTTATTTTTTTTTTCTTATCTCGTATCGTTTCAGAGATATTTGCAAAAATAACGGCGATTTTGGGATGTATGTATGTCTGTCTGTCCGTCTGTCGGTCTGACCGTAACCTGTTCCCACGTTTTAAGACGAACTGTTCAACCGATCAGCACCAAATTTTACAGACATAATTGTAGGCCGCCAGAGATCAGCACCTTCCTTTTTCAAATTTTTCGGACAAAAAATACGGCAGTAATACCAAAAAAACCCGTTTTTAATATAATTGTAATCGAAAACGAACCGTTCATCTGATACGAAAATTGAATAACCGAATTTGTTGAGGAGTAAGTTATTTACAACTTTGCTTTCTAATGTTTTCTTCATATTTCGTATTGTTTGAGAGATATTTGCAGAAATAACGACGATTTGACACCGTCCATTGATTTGACGAAAACCAGACGTTCGCGTATGTCACGTGACATTCCACGCCCAGAACTCTCTCTGGCATACGCCATCTTGCGTTGTGTATTTGATGATTTTCTTATTATAACTTACACGTTGTTATTTCAAAGCAACAGTGCACCGAAGAATTAACAAAAAAACACGTCGTTCTTCGTACGATAAATGATAATCTACTGCCTAAAAATGCCATATTAGCAGCAAAAACTGATAGCAATCGTACGAAAATAAAGGTCGTATTTCGTAATTGATCACTGTAGAGTAGTGGGCAGCTTGTTGGATTCTGATGCACATGGTCGGTGTTTCGGGACCTGCCACTGCCAAATATTTTTTCTCCTTTATTCCTAAAAGGGTTACATCTTGGGTGCATAGATGTTATCACAATAGTAGAAGCGTAATCATATCACTATAATTTTTTTAATTATTTACATCATTATTTTTGTCCGAAATGTTTGCAAAAAATGCTAAAACAACAAATTTAAAGGGGGCCGTAAAACACGCCAGTGCAATTTTTTTTTTTTTTTTACGAAATCTAAAGTCTTCTTTGAAAATTAAAGTAATGAGTTACGTTAATATGCTGTTTCTATTATTCTGTTACGAGTACAAAAATAAATCTTCCGGGCCAGATTGTATACCAACTAGATTCCTCTCAGAGTATGCTGATGCAATAGCTCCGTATTTAGCTATAATTTACAACCGATCACTCAGCGAAAGATCCGTACCCAAAGACTGGAAAGTTGCCCAAATTACTCCAATATTCAAGAAAGGCAATAGGAGTGATCCCCAAAATTACGGGCCTATCTCATTGTCGTCGATTTGCAGTAGGATTTTGGAACATATACTTTGTTCGAATTTTATGTACTACCTCGAAGAGAACGATCTATTAACCAATAGTCAGCACGGATTCAGAAAGTATCGCTCTTGCGAAACACAGCTTGCCCTTTATTCACATGAAGTGTTAAGTGCCATCGACAAGGGATCTCAAATCGATTCCATATTTCTGGATTTCCGGAAGGATTTTTGATACTGTACCCCACAAGCGGCTTCTAATGAAATTGCGTGCTTATGGAATATCTCCCCAATTGTGCGATTGGATTCACGATTTCCTATCAGAAAGGACACAGTTCGTTGTAATTGACGGTAAGTCATCGAGTAAAACAGAAGTGATATTTGGCGTTCCACAGGGAAGCGTTATTGGTCCCCTACTCTTCCTCGTGTTTATAAACGATTTAGGAGATAATCTGAATAGCTCCCTTAGACTGTTCGCCGATGATGCTGTCGTTTATCGGTTAGTGAAGTCAACAGAGGATCAAAAGCAACTGCAAAGCGATTTAGACAAAATTTCTACTTGGCAATTGACACTAAATAAAGAAAAGTGTGAAGTAATACACATGACCACTAAAAGAAATCCGCTGAACTTCAATTACGCGATAAATCAGTCAAACCTTAAGGTCGTAAATTCTACCAAATACCTAGGAGTTACAATTACGAACAACTTTGTCTGGAGAGAACACACAGAAAATATTGTGGGGAAGGCGAACCAAAGGTTACGTTTCATTGGCAGAACGCTTAGACGATGCACCAGCTCCACCAAAGAGACTGCCTACATCACACTTGTGCGTCCTCTCTTGGAGTTCTGTTGCCCCTTGTGGGACCCTCACCAGGTGGGACTGACGGACGATATTGAGAAGGTTCAGAGAAGGGCAGCTCGTTTTGTTTTATCACGTTACGGGGGGGAAAGCGTCACAGAAATGTTGCACGAATTGGGGTGGAAATCATTAAAAGAAAGACGTTATTCATTGCGGCGTGATCTGTTTGCGAAGTTTCAATCACCGACTTTTAGTCCTGAATGTGAAAATATTTTGCTAGCACCCACCTACTTAGGGAGACATGACCATCCCAATAAAATAAGAGAAATCAGATCGAAAACGGAACGATTTAGGTGTTCTTTCTTCCCGCGCGCTATTAGAAAATGGAACGGTAGAGAAAAGTTATGAAGGTGGTTAATGAACCCTCTGCCAGGCACTTAAATGTGATTTGTAGAGTATCTATGTAGATGTAGATGTTCGATACATGCCGTAAAAGATAGACGACCTCAGCCATACCGCACTTCAAGTTTCCAGTGCTTACAGATCTTTTTTCTTTTTTTAAATTAAAAGAGTGTATTGCGACTTTTAACTCATCCTGTAATGTGTGGTTCTTACTTCGAATGATGCCGTAATGAGTAACGTAGAAGTAGATATCATCGGAGTAGTGCAGCAACTAAAATCACTTAACAAGAACAAGTCTTCTGGTCCGGATTGTATACCCATTAGATTTCCATCTGATTATGCCGAAGCGATAGCTCCTTACTTAACAGTCATATACAACCGCTCTCTCATAGAAGGATCTGTACCAAAAGATTGGAAAGTTGCACAGGTCACACCTATATTCAAGAAAGGCAGTAGGAGTAACCCCCTAAACTACAGGCCTATTTCATTGACGTCAATCTGCAGCAGGGTTTTGGAACATATCCTGTATTCAAATATTATGAATTATCTCGAACAAAACGATCTATTGACCCAAGGTCAACACGGATTTAGAAAATATCGTTCATGCGAAACACAACTAGCTCTTTATTCACACGAAGTGATGTGTGCTATCGACAAAGGTTCGCAAATCGATTCCGTGGTCCTCTGCTATTCCTTATTTACATAAACGATTTAGGGGAAAATCTAAGTAGCTCTCTTAGGTTGTTTGCAGATGACGCCGTCATTTACCGCCTAGTAAAATCATCTGAAGATCAAAACCAACTGCAGAACGATCTGAATAAGATATCAGTATGGTGTAAAAATTGGCAATTGACTCTAAATAAAAAAAATGTGAAGTCGTCCACATGAGTACGAAAAGAAATCCGTTAAACTTTGTTTACAATATAAATCAATCAAATGTGAAGGCCGTAAACTCCACAAAATACCTAGGAATTACTATTACTTCAGACTTAAACTGGAAAGAACACGTAGATAATATCGTGGGAAAGGCGAACCAGAGACTGCGTTTTATTGGCAGAACCCTTAAAAGATGCAACAGAACTACTAAAGAAACTGCATGCACTACGCTTGTCTGTCCATTTTTGGAGTATTGCAGCCCAGTGTGGGATCCTTATCAGGTGGGTTTGACGGAGGAGTCCAAAGAAGGGCAGCTCGTTTCGTACTGTCACGATACAGGAGAGACAGTGTTACGGAAATGATACAGGATCTGGGATGGGAATCATTACAACAACGGCGCTTATCGCTGCGGCGTGGGCTACTTGCGAAACTCCAATCGCCAACATTCTCCTCCGAATGCGAAAATATATTGTTGACTCTCACTTACATAGGTATAAATGATCATCAGAATAAAATACGAGAAATCAGAGCTCGAACAGAGCGATTCAGGTGTTCTTTCTTCCCGCGCGCTGTTCGAGAATGGAATAAGAGATAAATAGTATAATTGTGGTTCGATGAACCCTCTGCCAGGCACTTAAATGTGATTTGCAGAGTATCCCATGTAGATGTAGATGTAGAATGCCAGAATATTCCCGAAACGAAAAGCGTGTCATCATGGTGGATCGCACCTCAGAGGTGCGAAGTCTGCCGAAGCCAGTCTGGTGCTGCAAGGCTCCTTCCTCCACTAGAAGGAGTCGCGGTTTGCGAAATACCGCGGAGGGAGGAGCGCCCGGGTCGACCGCAACGTAAATTCTTCAGTTTTTGTCTTCCAAGAGGCAGCTGGATGTCTCGAACGGGCGAGGTGAGCGCCTCGTGGCGAGGCCACAACCGCTGACACTCAGCGCCTGCGGAACCGCGAAGGAGGGGTCTGTAACATCACACGAATACAGCGCAAAAGACGAAATTGTAAGGGCACTACTGAATGGAAATCTCGTATCTCGATTGATTTGATTTTCTCAGGGAAGCCAAAACAGCCTCGGTCCAGCCCGCCACTGCCCGCACCGAAACTAAGTTTACTGTGCGGTATCGCTCCCTGTATATCTAGTAAAGCCAACCAAAGCCCTTGAACAGTGCAAAGAGTCCCTTTACCAGTTTATTAGACACAATTTCTTCGGGTCTGGTTGTCCCAAATGTTCTGTGCCTTTTACTCTCCAATGCAATGGCCGGCTGCGGTAGCCGAGGAGACTGCGGCGCTCTAGTCACGGTCTGCACGGCCACTACGGTCGGGGGTTCGAATCCCCCTCGGGCATGGATATTTGTACCGTCCTTAGTATTAGCTAGTTGATAAGTAGTTTGTAAGTCCCATAAGCTCTACAAACATTTGAACATTTTCCAATGCAATGCATTCGAAGATTAGATGTGATGCAGTTTCATCAGCGTCATCACAGATCCTACATTTAGGGTCCTCTTCTGTTATTCCCATTGTATGTAGGTGTTTTTTTTTTAATTCCCGTGGCCTGTCAGCAATCCAGCCATGAGTCTAATCTCTCTCCTGTTCAGGCCCAGGATTGCAGAGCTTCTTTTAAAACATGGCTTTGGTATCATTACCTTGCCATGATTTTGTTGATAGACTTTGGTCCAATAATCTACGTGCTGTCTTCTGAGCCACTTACGTAGCTCCAATTTGATCATTGCCTTGGTGATTGTCAGGACAGGTTCCGGTCCAATAAATGGAGTCTCTGCCCCCATCGTGGCTAATCTGTCGGCATGTTCGTTGCCACTGATCCCCCAGTGGCCAGGGACCCACAATAGGTTTACTCTATTGCTTTCCCCTAGCTCCACCAGAACCCTGTGACATTCTGCAACAATTTTAGACCTTGTTGTGAAGGAGGGCTCTATAACATCACACGTATACAGCACAAAAGACGAAATTGTAAGGACACTACTGAATGGAAATCCCGTATCTTGATTGATCTGAATTTCTCAGGGAAGCCAAAACAGCCTCGGTCCAACCCGCCACTGCCCGCACCGAAACTAAGTTTATTGTGCGGTATCGCTCCCTGTATATCTAGTAAAGCCAACCAATGCCCTTGAGCAGTGCAAGGAGTCCCTTTACCAGTTCTTTATTAGACACAATTTCTTCAGGTCTGGTTGTCCCAAATGTTCACCTATGAAGCTGAAATTTAACAGGAATGTAGTTTATACGTAGAAGACGGCAGCTAAGAAAGGACTTGACGTCATAAACAAAGAAAACTTCCCCGTCTTGCAGCAAGTGATAGTGTGACTTTATCAGTCCACTATTTGAGAAGGAGAGCACTTAGCGACTTGCAACAAACTTTAAAGATAATTTCAAACCTTTAGGAAACTTTTTCTGGCTGACAACGCCAGCAAAATGATGAAAGGAAAAAAGTTTGTCGCTTACTGCGTTTTCGGCGTTCACGCAGTAAAATAACGGCATTTGGCGTGACGTTACAATTTATTACTCGTACACTATTAACTGTATTCGGGAGAAATGTTACAGAAAGTATACACACGTACCACCGAACGTAAGTTCGAATTTTATCATAGTACGACACACAGTTCACGAGTTATGACGTCATAAACAATGAGATGTGAGGAAACTGCTGTAGCACACGACACTAATGCACATTTCCTCCTAAACCACTGGACTGATTTCAACTAAATTTGATTCACGTATTCCCTACCGTGAGGTAGCAGTTCCTCAGCGTTAATAATCACATACGATACATGGTTCAGGAGATATGACGTCATAAACATTAGGGATCGCAAAAAACTGCCACATAATGCGACGAGACTATTCATACGCTGTATGAGAACGAGAGTACTTAGCGACTTGCAACAAACTTTAAAAATAATTTCAAACATTCATTATACCTTTCCTCACTGATAACGACAGTAAAACGACGAAAGGGGGGAAAAATTACTCGCTTACTACTTTTCCGCTGTTCGCGGATTAAAACTACGGCATTCGGTATGACGTTACAATTTATAATTTCTACACCACAAATTGTAGCCACAGTAAATTTTACAGACCTTTGAAATGGTGTGACATTACGACACGTATATCATGAGATATGAGCGCAGTAACGTTTATGGAAAACCATCCAATCGCACCAAGGTTCAATCTATTACTTCTTTATTACGTAATAATTGTATTCTCAAAAGATTTTACAGGCTTATAGCACATATACAAATGAATATGCACCTGAAAAATTATACAATTGTACAGCATATAACTCAATAAGTATGAGATCGTACGAATCTTACATTTTGGTTACTATCTTTCTTTGTTTGGATTGATTTGATTTGGTTTTCTCAGGGAAGCCAAAACAGTTTTGGTCCAAACCGCCACTTCCCGCACCGAAACTAAGTTTATTGTGCGGTATCGCTCGCTGTATATCTAGTAAAGCCAACCAATGCCCTTGAACAGTGCAAGGAGTCCCTTTACCAGTTCTTTATTAGACACAATTTCTCCGGGTCTGGTTGTCCCAAATGTACTGTGCCTTTTACTCTGCAATGCAATGCATTCGAAGATTAGATGTGATGCAGTTTCATCACCGTCATCACAGATCCTACATTTAGGGTCCTCTTCTGTTATTCCTATTGTACGTAGGTGTTTTTTTGAAATTACCATGGCCTGTCAGCATTCCAACCATGAGTCTAATCTCTCTCCTGTTCAGGCCCATGATTGCAGAGCTTCTTTTAAAACATGGCTTTGGCATCATTACCTTGCCATGTTTTTGTTGATAGACTTTGGTCCAATATTCTACGTGCTGTCTTCTGAGCCAGTTACATAGCTCCAATTTGATCATTTCCTTGGTGATTGTCAGGACAGATTCCGGTCCAATAAATGGAGTCTCTGCCCCCATCTTGGCTAATCTGTCGGCATGTTCGTTGCCACTGATCCCCGAGTGGCCATGGACCCACAATAGGTTTACTCTATTGCTTTACCCTAGCTCCACCAGAACCCTGTGACATTCTGCAACAATTTTAGACCTTGTTGCAGGAGCTGCCAGTGATTTCAGGGCTGCCTGGCTGTCTGAATAGATAGATTTGTAGAACCTACGCATAATTTTGTCACAGAGATAGAGAGAGAGAGAGAGAGAGAGAGAGAGAGAGAGAGAGAGAGAGAGAGAGAGAGAGATAGAGGGGGGGGGAATAGGAGAAGTACTAACTCAAGGCTGGAATAAATAAATAACCGGGTAACGCCGGCTTTTCAGCTAGTACGTACATAAAAATGAATCCCCATTTCCCATGGTGAATCTATAGCTTGAGAACAGGTAGACCGATTTGGTCCACCATTTATTTTTTCTCGTAATTTCAGAACAAGATTTTTATGTAATAAATTTTTGGGAACTCAACTGGAAAATTGGAAAATTTTAAAAACTGAAAATGCTGTTTTCAGTGTGTCCGTGTTTTCCTATTGCGTATAGATCTAAAGTTTTGTTTCGAGTTTGATGAAATTTTTCACACTTGACTTTCAAAACAAGACGATGCTTACTGTCTACATAAAATTTTGTAGTCTATTGTGCATGGCGGAGGGTAAGTGGCGAAAGACTGATCACCACGAAAGTTGACATATATGAGTTTCTAGATAAGGAGAAGATGAAATATTGAGGCGTGAGGGAGTGGGGGATGGAGTCGAAGAAATAGGTCGAGAGAAGGGAAGGGTGAAGACGAACAGAGATGAACGGAGAGAGAGAGCAAGGGAGGGAAGATGGTCCACAATGTTATAGAATAAATACCCGGGTAAAGCTGGGTTTTCAACTAGTAGTGTATATTGGTAAGGACCATTTCACATGTGCCTCGCGGATTGGCCGCGTGGTCTAAGGAATCATGCTACGGGCTGGGCGGCCTTTCCCGCCGGAGCTTGGTGTCCTACCTCTAGCATGAGAGTGTGTGTTAACTTTAGTGTAAGTTAGTTGAAGTAGTTTGGTCCAATAGGTATACTAACATTCGAACATTATTTGATTTCAGGCGTGCAAGTCCTAATGTGTGTACTCTTTAGCACTTGCAAGTTGTAAACAACAGGCACAACACTACAAGGTGTTTCAAAAGTGATAGTACTGGCCAAATGTAGCTAAAAAGGTGCAATAAGCGAGGATCCACAAATCAACTAGCTGTAAAAGCTTCTGGATACCACGGTACTGAATTGGTAACTCAAGTTTTGGGATCTGCGATGTTTGTTTACGTATGCGGAACTACTTCCCTCTCCTCCATCATTGAATTGTACCGTAGAGGCCTCTCAATCAGTTACAAACGTGAAGGCATCGACGACAGAGGTTATTGCAACGAACAACGTTCTGACAGGCATGGCAAAGCATGTCACTGCCCTTGAGTCTGCAAGAGTCATGAAGAAACTTTTCCACTCCGCAGGCTGCCCGACAGGTTTACATTTGTCCGGTTACACCAGCAACTTAGAAAAACCGAAAGTTACACAAACCAGGCACGGGAAGGTCGATCCAGATTCATACCCCCAGATGATGAGGAAAGGGATTACGTATGGTACAGGAAAGTCCAAGGACGTGAACGGATAATTTTGCACAGTTTTTCCGCAAGATGTGTTGCGGTAGGCAAACAGAAGTGAGGGTACGAGTAATAAAATATATATACACTTAAGGTTCGACGGCCGCGGTGGCCGAGGGGACTGCGGCGCGCCAGTCATGGTCTGCACGGCCACTACGGTCGGGGGTTCGAATCCCCCTCGGGCATGGATATTTGTGCAGTCCTTAGTGTTAGCTAGTTCATAAATAGTTTGTAAGTTTAGAGACTGATGACCCCGTAGTTAAGTCCCATAAACTCTACAAACATTTGAACATTTGAACTTAAGATTCTAAGAAGAAAGAAATTGGTTTAAAAAATATTTCTTGTTTTTACTTTAGCTTAGTCGAATTCTTAATGGATTTTAATTTATATGCTACTTTTAGGAGGTATTACTGAAGATTTTATTCCATGTCGTGAAGCAATAAATTCTGAGTAAAAAACACCCAAGAAAAATAATGGTTCCTATTGTGTATCATTTGAATTTGCGTACTAGAGATTAGACTATAGTAATTCTTAATTCCATTTGGCGACCTACTTTTTTTCATTTAATGAAGTGGTAGATCAATAATACAAACGTATTTAACCATAGATTGAAGAGATACTCGAATTTTAAAATGAGTGATAAAATTTATGTACGAACCACTAATATTGGAGCAACAAATAAATAGTATCTTCTTACTGTGGTGGGCTACAACGTACTTTTGAAAAATAATGGGTTATTATGTAGTGGGTTACGCCAACACCTAATGTTTATTCCTAGAAACTAGCACTAATTTCTCATGATAATTATTCTCTATTAACGACATACTGTTTCGACATTTGTCGTTATTTTGAAGTACCTACGAAGACAATTTTGGTGGCATCGTGTAGGGTACTAGATGTAACAGTAGATGTGATTGTCAGTAAATTAAAGGATCTTATTATACTCAGGGATAGAATGAAACGATGTCCACATTACGTCGTTAGTGAATTCTATTATGACTGTCAGTTTTCTGCCTTGATGGTAGTTGTAAAATTATTGTAATTAATATATTCATTATAGTTTGGCACTTTATCTCTTACTAGCTGAAAACCCGGCGTTGCCCGGGTATTTATTTATTTATTCCTGCCATTTTAGGTATGTATTCATTTGTATAAGGGCTGTACGTCTGTAAAATCTCTTGGGAATAGTAATAGCTTAAAACTTGGTGGTGCGTGAAGGGCCGGGTTTCCATGAACGTTACTGTTTATGTGATCACATGAGGTACGTGTCGTACTGTGATAGAATTTAGAAGGTACAATCAAGTATATGTGTGTATACTGTCTGTAAAATTTCCTGTCGCTACAATCTGTAGTGTTCAAATTATAAATTGTAACGTCATACCGAGAGCCGTAGTTTTACTCCATAAACAGCGGAAAAGTAGTAAGCCAGAAACTTTTTTCCTTTCATCATTTTACTATGGTTGCCAGCGAGAAAAAGTTTAATAAAGGTATGAAATTATGTTTACAGTTTGTTGAAAGTCGCTAAGTACTGTCATTCTCATACAGTGTATTTCGAAAGTCTCGCCGCATTATATGGCATTTTTTGCGAGTTCTATTGGTTATGACCTAATATCTTTTGAACCATGTGCCGTATGTGATTCTTAACCATGCAGCAATTGTTACCTTACGGTAAGGAACGTGTGTACCAAATTTGGCTGAATTTGGTCCGTTGGTTTAGGAGAAAATGAGCAGCATTGTCACAAAATGCAGAAGTTTTTCGCGCATCTCATTGTTTATGACGTAATATCTCGTGAACTATATATCGTATGTGATTCTTACACTCACGGCGACCGTCCTCATGGATTGAAGCTTACGTGTACAAAATGTCATAAAGATTGGAACAAAACTGTAGATTTGTATGCAACACGTACAAACATACGGACACTCTGCTTTATATATTAGACGACATTATATGTTTTACAGAGATTATACAGAGATAATGATTTCGTTTTGCTAACTTAATTTTGAGCCTATTATCTTTGACTGCTTCATATTTCCGATGTCTCCTTGTTCGTGTTCTAAAAGTTCAGTAAAGTAGTCGAGGGAGTATTTGAATTTAAACTGCGCAAAATGTATTGGTATTTCTTACAGGATTTGGACGTTTTTTCTATTGTATAATCACTGTGGTGTTGAGTTTTCAAAAGCAGAAAGAAGCTCAAATTATATTCCCGCTATTTTTAATGTATTTTTTTTTTTTTTTATCTGACGTTGAAATGTATTCCTATTCGGTCAACATCAAAGTTATTATAGTCGCTACATGTGAATTTGTATATCTACTATTAGCATTTTCCTATGCCCAACATCACAGTTATTATAATCGCTACATGTGAATTTATATATCTGTTATTAGTATTTTCCCATGTCTTAATGGTGCTAAAATACAATTTTAATGGACGGTTGTTACAGGTTTGAAAGGCTGGTTGTATATTTCTTTCGGAAGTGCAGAAAGTTTGCTGCTGATACTGCCATGACAGCTCGTTGGTGCTTACATTATTTTTAAGTGATATTTCTCGAGTTAAAAGCAAACTGCTGAAACTAAAAGCAAATTATCCTATGGACAACATAGACATACCCATACCTCCACAGGGTTGGCCGCGTAATTTGTGACTTGGTGCATCAGACCGTCTTTCTACGTGTACACTCAATCACAAAAGTATTCGGACAGTGGGAAGTTTCACAATGAGTACTCGAGAAACACTGAGTATAAAACCTAAACATATATGCGTAACAACATTAATTAGAAAAGAATTATTGTATTATTTCGTTTCCAAAACATAAATAATTTTTTAATGGACGGTTGTTACAGGTTTGAAAGGCTGGTTGTATATTTCTTTCGGAAGTGCAGAAAGTTTGCTGCTGATACTGCCATGACAGCTCGTTGGTGCTTACATTATTTTTAAGTGATATTTCTCGAGTTAAAAGCAAACTGCTGAAACTAAAAGCAAATTATCCTATGGACAACATAGACATACCCATACCTCCACAGGGTTGGCCGCGTAATTTGTGACTTGGTGCATCAGACCGTCTTTCTACGTGTACACTCAATCACAAAAGTATTCGGACAGTGGGAAGTTTCACAATGAGTACTCGAGAAACACTGAGTATAAAACCTAAACATATATGCGTAACAACATTAATTAGAAAAGAATTATTGTATTATTTCGTTTCCAAAACATAAATAACAGAAAAATTAACAACAAAAATGAAACAACCTGCACACCCTGCTTCTACAAAAGTATTCGGACACTGTCCAATAAATGTTCATAAGTTGTACAACGAAAACGTCAATACCTTGTGGGTCCAACTTTCATTTTCAATACCTCCTCCTATCTACTACGCATACTTTCCTCGAGTTTTTTCGTGAAATCTGGATGTATATTTGCCCACTCTTGGCGCAGTTTCTCTTTCAAGGTCTCCTTCGTATATATGTTGTCCGCGCGGAGGGTCTGTTTCATCCCACAAATGTTCGATTGGGTTAAGATCTGGTGATTGGGGAGGCAGGTGCAATACTTTCGGGCAACTGAAGAGCAACCAGATTCGTATAATATGCGCGATATGCTTGGGATCATTATCCTGATAGAAATGAAAGTTGTTTGCAATACCAAGATGTCGTGCACTCTGCTTCAAATGTCCTCGCAGTATATTCAAATACGCTTCCTTGTTCATCGTATCATCAATGAACACTAAATCACCTACACCATTGCCGCACATGCATCCTCACACCATGATGCTCCCACCTCCAAACTTTACTGTTGGTTTGAGGTTCCTGGGATTCAGCTCTTCATTGGTCTTTCGCCACACGTTTGCCTACCCATCGCTTTGTCATAATGTAAATTTGCATTCGTCGCAAAATAGCACTCGATTCCAACAACCCTGAGCGTGTTCGGCGTATTCCCTCGCAGACTGCATACGTTTCTTCTGGTTCACTGCATTTATGAACGGCTTTCGCCGTGCCACTCGACCATGGTACTGCGATCGTCGTAGTACTCTCCGCACGCTTTCGGGATGAACTTTTATACCAAGGTCTCCCTTCACCTCACTTGCAATTGGTGTGGCAGATATTTTCGGATTTTGTTGTACCTCTCGCACAATCACACGTTCATCTCTCTGTGAAAATGTTCGTGGCCGTCCTGTCCTGCAACGGAATTCCAATCGGTCTTCTTTCTCGAATCGTTTAATAATATCGTGAACTGTACTTTTCTTCATGTTCACTATTGCGGCAATTTACCTGCAGGTTTTCCCCTTCGCGTGATGATAAACGAAAAGTTGCCTGCACATGCTCGCGATACGTGTTTACTAATCATCGCTATCGTCTCGCGGATATGTTGGACTCACTGCAGTCGTTTCACCGTCTGTGCGTCTCGGAATGAGCTATTCTCTCACGTTGTCCGCCTTTGTCCGAATACTTTTGTTGCACCTTCCCATGCCCATATAAGGAAATATTACGTAACAGACACATGTCCAACAACAATTCTTCGTTTTTGACACGTGTTTCACGTTGCGACATCGTACCCGGAGTCCCATACACATTACAAAGTGCAATTTCTGTATTTGTTCATGCGGCAAACTGCAAAATTATGCGAATTTACGTGCTGTCCGGATACTTTTGCAACTAAGTGTATCTCGTTAGGTATTGTTTTCTGATTTTGTGTCTTATATTTGGAGTATAAATTTGTGATTATGTTGGGGTCAAAGTCGATTGTATGTTGCCGCAAAACTCCAAGTTAACCAACTGCCGACGTGGCGCAATGGATAGCATCACCGATTGTGGTGCCGAAGGCATGATTCCTGCTTCGGCCGCCGTCCTGTCAACACCTTCAGGACAGCGAGACGTTTGTTTACGTGTGCGTCGAGCGGTGCTTCGCGGCGGCGGCGGCTGCTTCGTGGCTGTGTATGTGAGTAAGGAATTCGATAATTTCGAAGAAAGACAGAACAACAACAAAAAATGTTCAAATGTTTGTAGAGCTTATGGGACTAAACTACGGGGTCATCAGTCCCTAAACTTACAAACTACTTATGAACTAATACTAAGGACGGCATTAATATCCATGCCCGAGGGGTGATTCGAACCCCCGACCCTAGTGGCCGTGCAGACTGTGACAGAATAACGTGCATTGTCAGTTCGACAGCACCGTTGCTACGCCGTCGGATTACGACATACATCTGTGGATGAAAAAAGAAAACGAAAACAAAAGCTCGAAAAATTAATTACTGAAGAAAAAAATGTAAAGAGGATAATGTTTATTGTGTCCTGCAAGTTGGTTACGTGTGGTTTCAGTTCCATTGTGTACCTCTAACAGGACTGAAGTTATCAAGGCTCAATTTTATGCACAATGGAGTGCTTTTTGTTATAGTGCATGTTTTATTAAGTTGATCTCATTTTTGACTTTCTCAGTAACCGTTGTTACCGAGGACAAGTAATTTGGGTCACGTTATATATACGTACGCTGAGATGTCGTACCGTAATTTCTGTACTAATGAATACAATTAAGAAAGATTAATAGTGCAATTCCAAAATGTTGTTTCTCATTGCTCACGTCGGGGGGATCGTTCAGAAATACAACTTTGTTCAGAATTATTATCTTTTTTTTTTCCAAATTTTCTATTAGTTAGTGTTGACTTCCGCACAGCATTGTGGGACTGACGACTGTGTGAAATGTACTTCAAATTTTTCTGATGTCGCTATACAAAAGAATGCGTTCTACGTTATGTTGTAAGAAGCACATTGGCCTTATTTTGGATCTCCGTCTGTCAGATGAAGATATTCAGTTATATTTTCCACAATTAACCTCGTCGGTTCAATCCCGTCCACCGGCAAAATTAATTTCTTTGTAATTGTCATTTCCAGAATATGCTGCATGTTTCTTATGTTCACTTGTAATTTCTACTTGTTTCATATGTTAACTATTCTTCATATGTTAACTATTCTTCTAATTTCTGGTACATTCTGTCTGTGTATAAATGGCAGAGCACTCTTCCCTAGAGGCAGTTAGTATTGAGTGTATGTTAAGTTCGCAATAAACCTGCTTTCAGTATGTTGTGTCCAGTTGACAATCCTGCCTTCGAAGTCGAGCTTGCTTCCATTTCAACGCGACATTATATTAATGAAGTGTGTTAAGTTTGAAGTAGATGTTTGAAATTAGTTTTGATAGTGTCTGAGATTCCTCTGGAAGTGTTAAAAAACGTGACGCTGCGCGTCGTTACCATCGGAGATGTAAATGCTTCAAACAAGGTGTAATATTCACTTTGTCACTACGTTTCTCTACTATTCTGCGTACGCGACTGAGGACGTATCGCACTATGGGATGCTCATCACGCCTCGAATTACCTGCACTTCATCATCATCTATTGATATTTTTGTGATGTAAGAATAGCGATGGCAAGAGCTCAAATCACGCCGTGTTTACTCCAGGAAAACATCAGAGGCATCTGAACTCAAAACTGAGCCAAAAATGCCTCCAGAAGTGTCATAAAGTAAGTGACTAAAATCACCCTATATTTCGGGACTTTCGGTTTCGCTCAATTCAAAGTGACAGTTTATAGGGATATGTGTGACAGGGCGAAGTAATTGACATTTAGTTGATACTGCTGATACCCACTGGCGATTCGACACTTCTCTATGGACCGCGCGGTGGAGCAATGCTATTTAATGCAATCTCACTACCTCGTAGCACATTGTGACAACAATATTTACTCTGGTATGTAGACCAGACCATCAAAAATATTTCAATTAACTTCGAATGTGATCTGAGGCAAAGAGGGGTGTTTTAGGTTTTTTTTTTTTTTTATTTTATTTTTTTTTTTTTTTTTTTTTATAGCTCCTTATCGTCTCCCCTGTCCTTTCACCCAATTTTGCAATATACATAGTGCCATCTGCATAGCTTTGTTGGGTGCCTTTAGGTTTCTAATGCTTACAGGGGGCGCACTGCTACCATTTGTTTTTTCTTTTTCCTTTGTTATGATTGCAGCACGTCATTTTTCAAATCAACGACGATGCTGGCGAGGCGCAGAGCTTCCGCTTAGGAAGGGAAAGCAAGCGGACAGCCGGTCGCGTTTCGCCCCAGTCACTTTAGTAATGGGTTCGTTAGACCCTAGTGGGCAATGGCGAAACGCCGGAAACGGGAGATCCTGTGCATCTAAAGGCGAGCTGAGGCGACAGGGAAATCTCTTCAAAAATGTTCAAATGTTTGTAGAACTTACGGGACTTAACTACGTGGTCATCTGTCCCTAAGCTTACAAACTACTTATGAACTAGCTAAGACTAAGGACGGCACAAATATCCATGCCCGAGGAGGGATTCGAACCCCGACCGTAGTGATCGTGCAAACCGTGACTGGAGCGCCTCAGTCCCGTCGGCCACCGCGGCCGGCGGGAAATCTCTTAATGAATGCTCTGGCAGACTCTGAAATACATGGAGACTTAGACATAAGCTAGCTTATATACCCGTGCTTCTCACAGGTTGTTAAAGAGGAACCTGTGTATATCATGGTTTCTAGGGTTCCGGACCTAGGTGAGCAAAATCAGAATCCTTGTTGGATCGCTCTGTCAATAAACTCAGTTTTCCTAGCCAATATGTCAAATTTAAGTAGAAGTCATTGTCGAAAACGCTGAATGTTCATAAAGTTTTTCATGCAAAAAGTGAAATTAATTCAAGTTCGTACTCCCGAACGATGTAAACTTAATGTTAGTTTGTGTTCATAAAGTTAAGACTGGTGTGAAATTGTTTTGCGTAAACTTCTTAAAACACGTCTATCGTTGAGATGAAAAATAGTAATAATAATAACAGCGCCATGTATTGGTTCTATGGTATAGTACTAAACTGTAAGTGTATGCTGAAGTATTAGTATGTTGCAGTGTTGAACTGGGGACAATGTAGATATTCTGTATGTAGTGCTCCCCATTATCGAAAACTCGACGAATGCTGAAAGTCTGACAATTAAATCAACAGAGCAGTTCATGTCTGTTTAAATAAGACGTCATAGTGGTGTCAATGTGCGATAAAATTAGTCTGGGTAATCGTTGAAGGAATGCCGTCAGCTGATCGTCTGTATAGAATTTTCCATTAAATATAGTATTTCCAGTGAGTTGTCTTGACGTATTAGCAGCATCTTTCACATAATACATGCCCTCACGTCCTGCAGTGATTACTTCGTAAAGCACGAAAATGATATCGACCTTCTGTAATAGAACTATATATTCAGAACACTAAGTACAATTTTCTCTGCAAAAGAAGACGTCTGTATATATCTTAATGTAGTCCGCTCCAAAAGTAAGTAATTTCAAATTTTAATCTCAATATTGTATGGAACAATTATGAAAGCAGAGAGGTTTCTGATGAGTTTGTTGCTCGCGTGTGTATATTATCTCTAGTGGCAGGCAAAGAGCAAAAATATCTCTGGAGTGAGCATTCAAATGCGCAGAACAGTTTTCGTGCCCTGAACATTAGGGTGAAATGTCACGTAATAATGGGAAAAATATATGAATCGCTGACTTTATCTTGGTCCTTTTTTGTTCGGTTAAGACAGATGACTATGTGTAAATGGCTCTTTTAGCGACGCTTCCTCAACTTCCTTGTTGCATCTGTGACACATTTATGCTCTGCGAAATTGGGAGGGAGGGAGAGGGGGCTTCTTTGCAGCCAAAGCAGTACAAACCAATCGTAAGAGTAAATAAGTTTGTGGAAAGAGTGCATTTGTCTTAATATCACATGGTAATTCCAACTTAATGTTGAGAAGATGAACGGAACGCAATGATCATTCCATAGATATTTCTTCCATGCACAATTTAGTGATTATACCCGTCGAAAGATGCATTTCTTTTCTCTCCATGACATTGCAAATCATATAGGATACAGTTAGGAATAAAAAAAAATAAAAATTGTACCATACCCGGGTTAAATTTTACTTGCAGTGGCAGCGATTTAGTTTGCTATCGTTGGCAACTAACTATTCCCTTTAGGAGGATGATTAATTTACTGGCCAGGACAGCATAAATTATTTATTTCATCATGAACATAAAGTATTATTCCGCTCATTCTACGTGACTGACTTTTTAAAAAGCATTCAACTGCTCTTGCTAACAGCAGCACAGCCGCCATAAGTAAAATTGTATCCCTTCTTGTAGTGTATTACACAATAGTTATGAGAAAGAAAAAGAAAAACGCAACAACGCCATAATCAGTTCTTTGGTGTACTATGTAATTAAGGTCGCCTCACGTTGTCCTTTCCTGTACTATGGCGTTTTCGAGGCATTCCTAAAGAGAACGCACTCAAAATGTAATGAGGATACACCGAAATCAAAAGGGGAACTACATAAATTCGATTTTTCTTGCAAAGAATTGTTATGTAAATTACAGTATCGATAGATGCGAAGGAATGTCGTTCTGTTTTTAATTCAGATGTTCCCTGTCAAAAGAAGCAAAGATACATCGTTAAGCTGTGAATATACAAAGTGTAATCAGCAACTCGCTGTTCAATGTTAATTTGTATTTGCAGAGATAAGATTGCGGCTCTTAATTGAAAATACTTCTGTCACTGAGGGAATACGCAATACACGATCATGTATTGTTTCTTTGCAGCACTACGAAACCAACAGCACCTTTAGTGATTCGTTGCTGTTCTTTCGCATAATCATCGAAAATAAATAAAAGATAAAAAAATTGAAAAAGTCAGCAGTGTCAACTATTAGTTCTTTGGTTCTCTGTTCTGTACTGTAATATCCAGTTTTGTAGGCAATTACTAAACAGAATGGATTCAAGATTTAATAAGTACGCACCGTAATCACAAAGGAAATGATACCCGATGAAAGAAGCACTTTTTTCTTTCCATGGCATTGCAAGGCATGCGGGATACTGCTAGTAAAAATGATTTTTTTTTTTTTTTTTTTTTTTTTTTTTTTTTTTTTTTTGTCGTACCAGGGTTAAATTTTACTTGCAGTGACAGCGGTTTAGTATGTTAACGTTTATTCGATTTAGGGCGATCATTAATTTACTGATCGGAACAACATTATTTATTTCGTCATCAACACAAAGAATTATTCCCCTCATTGTACGTGACTGATTTTCAAAAAGGGTTAACGTTGGTAACTAAATATTCACTTTAGGGGGATCATTAATTTACTGATCGGAAGATTATTTATTTATTTCATCATCAACACAAAGAATTTTTCCCCTCATTGTACATGACTGATTTTTCAAAAAGGATTCAACGGCCGTTGCCAACATCAATATACAACATCGCTGCCGTAAGGAAAATCGTAGCCCTTGTGTATTACACCTAAGTTACGTCAATAAAAAACGCAACATCGCCATCTATTAGTTATTTGGTATACTATGTTACTAACAGCGCCTCTATCGGATCTTTGTTATACTACTCAGCAATTCAAGCACAGCGTACACCAGAAACTACAAATTACGATGTCTCTTCTTCCCCTGATCCGATTTTAATGAAATGAAGCTTATATGTTGCCCCAAGGTACTCTCAGTTGACCTATGAAACACCACGAAAGTTCGTACAGTATTCTTGGTGATTTGTTGAACTACAACATACTTATAAGCAAAGTATACACATAATACTTCAAATTACGATATCTTTCCTTCATCTGATCCGATTTTGATGAAACTAAGCCTATGTTACTCTCCAAACTATTCCAAATTTACCTGTGGAAACCCATGAAAATTCATGTAGTAATTTTGGAGATTACCTTAAACAAAGAGACATACACGAAGGCTTTTAAGCAAATGGTTAAGTTATATCTTCATTTTCTCTGATACGATTTTAATTATTGAAGCCTTTATATAACCGCACGATATGCTCAAGTTACGTGCGAAAACCCCATGAAAATTCGTGAAGTAGTTTTGGAGATAAACGTGTTCAAAGAGACAGACATGACGGTTGTAGATAAATAATTTCAAATTACGATATTCTTTTTTTCCGTGATCCGATTTTTATGAAACGAAGTTTATATGTTACCCCGAGTTACGCTCAAGTTCCCTGTGAAAACCCCATTCAAATTGGGGAAGTAGTTTTGGAGATAAGAGGTTTTTAATATTTGAACAAACAGACATGGCGGTTACTGAAAACACTTAAATTTACGATATATTTTTTCCGTAATCTGATTTTGATAAAATTATGCCTATAGGTTGACCCAAACTTTTCCCATTATTCCTGTGAAAACCGCATGAAGATTCGTCCAGTAGTTTTGAATATTTAAGGGAACAGCGACAGGCCTACGTTTACCGATTTATTATTTTTATAGATAATAAACCAATGCTAAGCTTGCTCTTGTTATTGTGGTGTGTTGCTGGTAGTGCACATGATTCCTAATGCAGTCTTCGTTCTCCTCATAGCATTTTATATGAATTACGACACAAAAATATATTTTGCAAAATGAGTGTTTTTCGTACCCTGTAAGCCTCAGAAGTGAATTATGCTCGTTAGGAAAGGCCCCGCTGTGTAGTCAGTATGTAAAGAAATCGATTATTATTTTTTTTCTTTTTCGTTTTTCTCAAAATTACTTATTGCAACTTGCTCATTAAACTGTACATTAGTCCCTGAAAACAGTTCTATTCTTTGCCTTTATTCATCATCAATACTGTGAGTTTATTACATTAAACAATCTATGTTGTATTTAGTACAGAATTAATGTTAAACGGAGCCGAGCGGTCTGGAGCGCTACGTTGCACATCGCACGGTCTTCCGCGCCGGAGGTTCGAATCCTTCCACGGGCATGGATGTTTTCGGGTTGTCTTTACTACAAGTAGTTTGTTAGTTTAGGGACTGATGACCTCGCAGTTAAGTCCCATAAGCTTAACAAACATTTCAACACCTTTTGAATGTCGAAAGGGAGACTATGTAATATTATTTCAAATATTAAGTCAACAGTTGCAATATATTTGTTTACTTACATGTTTCGATCACTTGGATCATCTTCAGATCTTATTGTTGCGTCCGCAACTCGTCTCAATGAGTACTGATTGATTTTAATACAAACTAAATTTCACTTTTCGTAGGACTATGTTTTTGTACTGGGGAGCCCCTAGTATTTAGACATGCACTTGGTTGGTCGTACTATGGTCAAGTTCTTACCTGCTAACCAACTGGATTCGCAGTCGGGAGGACGGTGGTTCAAATCCAACTACGGCCTTCCTTATTTAGATTTTCCGTTATTTTCCTGAATCGCTCCAGTCAAACGCTGCGATGATTCCTTTCGATGGGCACAGTTGATTTCCTCCGCCATCCTTAACCAAAAATTCCGAGAGTAACAAAATAACCACGCTGTTCACGAAACATCAACACCTAAGATTCCCACTTTCCTTCCTTTCAAGTTCTTCCTCGTGTGACCGCGAACCCTGCCCCCCCCCCCCCCCCTCCGAACAAGACTTTTCCCCCTCTACTACCTCCTATGCCACCGCAGAGTCGCTACCCACAGAGTGACAAACACTGTTGTAAGCCTTTGGTATCTTTCCTATCTTCTCTACATTTTTCTTAAATACATATCATTTAATACTTCGTTTGCAAACTGTGTTAATTTGATATGTTTCGGTCACGCGGAATGGCCGCGTGTTCTAAGGCGTCATGCTACGGACTGAACGGCCGTTCCGCCGGACGTTAGATTAGATTAGATTAATACTTGATCCTTTCCGTAATGATGTGCAACGTGTCTGTTTAGTAAATGGTATCTATATATTACAATATATTAAGAATTTTTTAATTAATTAATTTTTTTCATTTTTTAAGTTTTATCTAAAAGTTCATCTGAAGTGTAGAAGGAGTTGCCATTCACATATTCCTTTAATTTCTTTTTAAATACCAGTTGGCTAAAGGAGAAAATATAAAAATGCAGTAAATGGAACAGGCAAAATGGAGTACAGACGACAAAGAAATGAGATTGACAGAAAGTGCAAAATGGCTAAGCAGGAGTGGCTAGAAGGCAAATCTAAGGACGTAGAAGAATGTATAAATAGGGGAAAAATAGATACAGCCTATAGGAAAATAAAAGAAACATTTGGAGATAAGAAAAACAGCTCTATGAATATCAAGGACACTGATGGAAAACCAGTTCTCAGCAAAGAAGGGAAAGCTGAAAGGTGGAAAGAATATATAGAGGGGCTCTACAAAGGAAACGAACTGCGAAACAATATGTAGGAAGGGAAGAGGATGTAGATGAAGATGAAATAGGAGATACTGTACTGGGAGAAGAATTTGACAGAGCCCTGAAAGACCTAAGTCGAAACAAGGCCCCTGGAATAGATGATATTCCCTCAGAGCTACTGAAGTCTCTGGGAGAACCAGCCATGACAAACCTGTTTCACCTGGTGTGTAAGATGTATGAGACAGGCGAAGTACCCTCAGACATTAAGAAAAAATGTTATAATCCCCATTCCAAAGAAAGCAGGTGCAGAGAGGTGTTAAAACTATAGAAACATCAGTTTAATAAGTCATGGTTGCAAAATATTAACACGAATTATGTACAGAAGGATGGAAAAGCTGGTAGAAGCTGACCTTGGGGAAGATCAGTCTGGATTCAGGAGAAATGTAGGAACACGGGAGGCAATACTCACTTTACGGCTTATCCTAGAAGATAGATTAAGAAAAGGCAAACCTACATTTCTAGCTTTTGTAGATTTGGAGAAGGCTTTTGACAATGTTGATTGGAATAAACTCTTTAAAGTTCTGAAGCAAGCAGGAGTAAAATATAGGGAGCGTAAGGTTATTTACAACTTGTACAAAAACCAGACAGTGGTTGTCAGAGTTGAAGGGCATGAAAGGGATGCAGTGGTTGGAAAGGGAGTAAGACAGGGTTGTAGTCTTTCTCCATTGTTATTCAGTTTGTACATTGAGCAAGCTATAAAGGAAAGCAAGGAGAAATTTGGAGAAGGAATTAAAGTTCAGGGTGAAGAATTAAAAACATTTCGTTTTGCCGATGACATAGTAATTCTCTCAGATACAGCAAAGGACCTGGAAGATCAATTGAACGGAATGGACAGTGTGCTGAAAGGTACATATAAGATGAACATTAACAAGAGCAAAACTAGGGTAATGGTGTGCAGGGTAAGAAAATCAGGTGATGCTGAAGGAATTGGATTGGGAAACGAAGCAATAAAGGAGGTAGATGAGTTTTGTTACTTGGGTAGTAAAATAACAAATGATGGTCGCAGTACAGAGGATATAAAATGCAGAATGGCAATGGGTAGGAAAGCGTTCTTGAAAAAGAGAAATTTGTTAACATCGAATATTGATTTATGTCTAAGGAAGTGAGGGCATTTGTGTGGAGTGTTGCCTTGTATGGGAGTGAGACATGGACGATAAACAGTGCAGACAGGAAGAGGATTGAGGCTTTTGAAATATAGTGCTACAGAAGAATGCTGAAGATTAGGTGGGTGGATCGCGTAACTAATGAGGAGGTACTGAACAGAATTGGGGAGAAAAAAAGTTTATGGCATACCTTGACTATAAGAAGGGATAGATTGGTAAGACACATTCTTAGACACAAGGAATTGTGAATTTAGCGTTGGAGGGAAGTGTGTGGGGTAAAAATCGCAGAGGAAGACCAAGAGTTGGATACAGTAAGCAGATTCAGACAGACGTAGGTTGCCGTTCTTATGTGGAGATGAAGAGGCTTGCTCAGGATAGGGTATTGTGGAGAGTTGCATCAAACCAGTCTCCGGACTGAAGACCACAACAACAACAACACCAGTTGGCTATCTGTCAGAATTTTGATGCTACTTCGTAGGCGACCGAAGACTAATCTAATGTCCTAATGTTTGTTAAACTTATTGGACTTAACTACGGGGTCACCAGTCCCTAAACTTACAAACTACTTATGAACTACTTACGAACTAGGACGGCACAAACATCCATGCCCGAGGGGGGATTCGAACCCCCGACCGTAGTGGCCGTGCAGACCGTGACTGGAGCGCCTCAGTCTCCTCGGCCACCACGGCCGGCGACCGAAGACTTTTGTGGCAGCGTAATTCACCTCTTCCTGTGCCAAAGTTAGATTTAACCTTGAATAGTGAATATCACCCTTTCTCCTAGTGTTGTGGTTATGCACACTGCTGTTACTTTTGAATTGGGTCGGATTGTTAACAACAAATGTCATGAGTGAATATATATATATATTGTGAAGCTACAGTGAAGACCCCCAGATACTTAAATAAATGTTTGCAGGATGATCTCGGGAGTTCTCCAGCAATTATCGTGATTACACGCTTTTGTGGAATGAATACTTTTTCCTCAATGTTGGAATGCCCGGAATATGATCCTATATGAAAGCAGTGAATGAAAATAGGCATAGTAAGCTAATTCACTGAGATGTATATCACCAAATTTTGAAATGACCCTGATAGCATAAGTAGCTGAAATAAAACACTTCAGCAGATCTTCAATGTGTTTCTTCCAATTCAACATCTAGTCAATGCAAATACCTAAAAATTTTTGAATATTATATCTTGGCTAAAGATTTATGTACAAAATCTAAATGTATTAATGGCGTCAGGCCATTTACAGTATCAAACTGTATATACTGGGTTTTATCAAAGTTTAATGAGAGTCCATTTGTAGAGAACCACTTCATAACTTTCTGAAAGATATCATTTACAATTCCTCAGTTAATACCTGTTTGTCAGGTGCGATAGCTATACTTGTATCATCAGCAAAAAGAACTTTGTGAACGTAGAATGGCAAGTCATTAATATATATTAAGAACAGCAAAGGAGCCAAGACCGAACCTTGAGGGACCCCATTTTGATAACTCCCCAGTTAGAGGAATTAATTGTTTCTTCTGTATCACGTGATCTGCTTATTTCAACTTTCTGCAGTTATTCATTTGCGCACTGTTCCACTCGTACCACAATATTAAAGCTTATCTAGAAAATCCCATGATTTACACAATCAAAAGTCGTTAAGTGATCACAAAAAAATCCCAACTGGTGTTGTCCAGTTATTCAAAGCATTTAATATTTCATCAGTAAAGGTATACATAGAATTTCTGTTGAAACTTCCTCCCTCGGACATAGGGGTGTGTGTGTGTGTGTGTGTGTGTGTGTGTGTGTGTGTTTGTATGTGTGTATGTGTGTGTCTTGTCCTTATTGTAGTTAGTTTATGTAGTTTGTATGTCTAATCACTGATGACCATAGCAGATTGTCTCAATAGGCTTACAAACATGTGAACCTTCGAGATGTTTCTAAAATGCTGCAGATAGAGGAAAAAAGAAGAAAAGAAAAATATGAAGTTCTGCTACTTCCGAGCACGGGCAACTGTACGAGGGGAATGGCTTCTATGAGAGAAAACCAACTAAATCCGCATCGCGACCAAGGGCTTATCAAAGCGGCCGAGGAAGTCTTAGGTCTCAAGCTATTAGGTGTCAAAACGTCATGTAGCTGGAGCGGCTGTGTTGTGTTGGGAAATTCCACGGCCGTCCACTTTTCGGCAAACTGATGGATATCGCGTCAGCAGCAGCCGGTTCCAGACTCAAGGTCAAAGTCCCCTCGACCCTGGATCAGATGAAAGCCATGCGAGCGAGAATATTCCGCTGGTTCTGGTCAGGTTTCGCCGGTCGCGAAATCAGCCACGTGTCCGCAACACGTTGTCCTTCGCGAGCCTCGTCATACAACCGTCTCCATACGGAGCGTGTATCTGAACAAGTGAGCCCAACGAGGTGAGTTTCTGACGTCACAATGTGCGAACCGCACGTTGGCGAGGCTTTCCCAGTGTGTCGGGCAGTATCAATCATGCCAGATATTCTCAACGTGCGTCTGAACGATCACCAATAAGGTGGGAGAACGCCACCGACGTCACACCACGTGGCTATCCAGGAGGCAGCACTTTTCGGTAGAGAACAAGCCCCCGCAATCCCGTAAGCGGCCGACTGCGAACAGCAGACAATTTGAAGAGTGCCTCGGCGGCCATTGTGGTGGCAAACTTCCGCGCTAACTGAATAACAATGGAGAAAGACTACAACCCTGTCTTACTCCCTTTCCAACCACTGCATCCCTTTCATGCCCTTCAACTCTGACAACCACTGTCTGGTTTTTGTACAAGTTGTAAATAACCTTACGCTCCCTATATTTTACTCCTGCTTGCTTCAGAACTTTAAAGAGTTTATTCCAATCAACTGGGTAGGACATACAGATAAGCTACCATGGAATAGTTTTCAAAGTATCTCTAAACTAGGTGAATGAAGTCGCAGGCAGAATCTAGTAAAAATGAACAATGAAGTTTTACTCAACCACGAAAATATGGCCCCCCTGCCGCGAATCAAACCATGAACAGTATTGTCACACACTGGTAGTAATTCAGGTGGTGGCAGGGTGCACGTCTTAGCGGACAAGCAATGCCTTATTATGTTTATATTCTAGGATGGGAATAATTTTTGTATTTCACTTCGTGCCTTTGAAGTTTGTTGGCAATGATCAAAAATTTTAAAATCGAAAATCCTTCATTCAGCTGAAATATTATATACAGTAAAACGTCTATTATCAGAAGTGTAATTGGAGGACATGGATGTTCGGAAAACCGGTTATTCGTATAATCGAACTGTACACTTCTACTTGCCAATAATAAGTACTGTACAGTAAATGTATTTATACAGTATTTGGAGTCGTGCGATTCTTCACAATGCGCCGAGCGGCACGCCGCAACCCTTGGAAGGCGCAGCTGTTGCTGTTGCTGTGAACAGCTTTGATGCTGCAGCTACTTCTGCCGACTGTAGTGTGCCGATTGTTGTACTCAGCGACTGTCGGCTTGGCCTGTCAGCGGGCTCCACTAGAAGCAATGTTCCGTCAGCCTGTGGCCCAGTGCGGCTACTGTGGGCAGCTTAGTTTGACGAGAGGAGGAATTGATGTACGGTAGGGTGGGAAGGTAAATAAATAAATAAATCAAAATAAAAAAACGACGCTCTACTGTAACTTTTTCAGAACTTTGCCCACGGAGGCCGAGGGGCCCCTTGATCTCGGGGACCCCGGGGCACTGCCCCGCCTAGCCCTATGATAGCTACGCCACTGATTAGAGGATGTATTCACTTGAGTTAAGTCGAGAAAACTGTATCTAATTGAAATATGTAACTACCAAAATGCTTCAGACTCATTGAATATACAGCAACTATCGGTTGTTTGTGAATGTATTACCCATAAGTGCGGCTCCGTAGCACAGTGGTAGAGTGTCAGACTACAAAACCACAGATCCTGGGTTTGATCCCCACTAGGTCCTAGCACAGTGGTAGAGTGTCAGACTACAAAACCACAGGTCCTGGGTTTGATCCCCACTAGGTACTAGAATTTTTATCTGTCACTTTCCACTTCTTTCACCTCTGGCAGTGTTGCTGATGTGAAAAATACCGAGTAGCACCGTGGTTCGGAACCCGCGTTAAACTGTAGGTGCCCCTATAACTGGCTGGGTAAGTCAGTTCGAAGGTCGGAGGAAGGCAACGGCATACCACCTCCAAACAAGACCATGCCTAGTAAAGCACTATGTTCAAACCAATCTTCGGATTGTTGACTGCTTTACCATTTACGGTGTAGAAATCGGCCAACAGTATTTCCTCTTCCTAACGAAACCGAACTGTAACATTTAGTTTTTTTAGCGTTCCAAATGCAGCATATGAATGAAATGTATCGTTAGACATGATTTTTTGCCACTTTCTCTGTATATTCTACGATTGTGAAACTTTTGTGCCAACATTAATTTCGGAAGAGTTTCACACTTTACGTCTTTGATTTAGTGTTGTATTCTCTAATATTTAGATATTTCATAGCATCAAAAAATGTAACAGGGTTCCCTGAAACAGCTAATGTTAAAAATCGATTGTGAAAGTGAAATATGCCATCAGATACATAACTGAAAAATAGCTTCTTTACCTTGTCAATACAGCAAACAGCCACTACCAAATTCTTTTAAGAATCCGAAGTATGCCATAACATTTTCGTAAATAATGCATCTAGCATTAGCTTTAGGGTATCTAGCAAAAATATTAGCATTTTAATGCTGTAAGCCAAATACCTTACAGTAACGTGAACTGATCAAAAGTCAACAACTATTGTCATAGGGTTCAGCTTTACAAAGTGCATCCAGTGTGGCTAAGCGTCATTCATATACGGAACTATACACAGTTCTTCAAACCCCTTTCAGTTGTTATACCTACATGTAAAGTAGATTACCTTTAAATTCTGTGTTACAAGTTGCAAATATTAATTTCATAAACAAAAATTCGAACTTCAGTGAGGCAACTTATCTCATGACCCCAATAGTTATTTAAAAAAATCATAAAATGAAACTTTCTGAACTTCCTGTCCACCAGTACTGCCTAAAGTAGCTCCTTTTTAAGAACCGCCAGTATTGTAAAAGCCTGTTATTTATTTTATAACCTGTTAAACAGGAGTAACTATCTCTGAACACAGGTAGTAAGGCTACTTGGCCGCGGTGGCCGAGGTGACTGAGGCGCTCCAGTCACGGTCAGCACGGCTACTACGGTCGGAGGTTCGAATCCCCCCTCGGGCATGGATATTTGTGCCGTCCTAGTTCATAAGTAGTTGATAAGTAGTTTGTAAGTTTAGGGACTGATGACCCCGTAGTTAAGTCCCATAAGCTTAACAAACATTTGAACATTTTTTTTTTTTTAGTAAGGCTACTTGTATTCCTGAGAAATATAAACGGGAAGACAGTATTCGTTCTTTTTAATCCTTTCTTAAATTGATTTATGCATTTTAACGCTGAGCAGCTCTTCACCATCATGTTTCATGTACACTACAGTAGACAGACAACACAGACGTGCAGGGCCGGCGCAAGGCACGTGCGAAACTTTCCGAGGGGAGGCAAATCTGACGCCCCCCCCCTTTTTTTTATTTTTGTAGGACAAACTCAACATTCATGAAACTCGGAAGGAGCGTCTTCGGGAACTTTGGCATGACGCCTCGACTACCTGCCGGCCGCCCCTGTTGAACAAGGGGAGGGAGGAGGACGTATTTCTTCCTCGCCACTGTGGCAGCACCGTCGTGTTTACGCCAGACGGCCAGAGGAACACAGAGAGGGAAGCAGTCTGGCGTACACGCCAGTATTCTTATAGAGCGTTGCCAGTCTCTTATGCGCCGTGCGTTTACTCACAACCAATATTGCAGAAGACGAAATCTAATTTGGAAATTCAAATGCGATGTTCGATACTGCGATCATGTGTTAAGCCTATAGCAATTTTGCTAAGCCCTTCAATGGCAGTTTCCTAGTGTTTTATTCTTCCCGCATTATGGCTAAAAATGGTTGAACATTTCTAGTCAAACATGTCCAACATCTACAATGACTAAAGGTATTACTAATGGGAAAATACGCTGCGAGTAATTACAAGGCATAAAGACATTGATAGTAAGCCTGGCATAAGTTGGGTTTCGACGTATTTTTCATCATTTTTGCTATCCGTTTCTGAGTGATAGTCGAACGTTTTGGTTTTTGAGCCATGAAGCACCTGTCTGCGCGTGCATTAACAACAATTAAATTCTGACCGGCACTTTTGTTTGACGATACTATTCGGACACTATCACTTTGCCAACATTTATTTACTGTATACGGTTTTCCTTTGAATACATTATCTGTTCACAACAACTGAAAAATGGTTATTTACGTTAATTTTGTAAGTTTATGTTGCGCTGGATTAACCGAGCGGTCTAAGGCGCAGCAGGAATGGACTGTGCGGCTGGTCCCGGCGGAGGTTCGAGTCCTCCCTCCTGATTTTGTTCTTAGGATAATTTAGGTTGAGTAGTGTGCGTGTGTGTGTGTGCGTGTGTGTGTGTGTGTGTGTGAGAGAGAGAGAGAGAGAGAGAGAGAGAGAGAGAGAGAGAGAGAGAGAGAGCTTAGGGACCGATGACCTTAGCAGTTAAGCCCCACAAGATTTCAATCAGGTTTAACTCTTATTTCTGAGCTGGTGCCCAGCGTCTGTTTTGTACAAAAGTGTAGAGACTGTCACATATCAGTCGCATTTTTTCCCCAGTCTACATATATTTCGGGTACAGTGTGACTATTCTCAATGCTTTATGTTTACATCTATACCGTCATGCTGAACGTAATTGTCAACCTGGCGGTTTACATGTAAGCACATATTAAAAGCTTCTGAGACTGGCCACTCAGCGGCCGAAACCTAGGTAGATCTGAAAAGTAAAAACAAAAATTGCGATTGATTGCTGACATTTCCTATAGATTTGTTTAAATGAAATTCCGCAAACGTTTTGAAAAACAAAAAATCGTGCGGTTGGAGAGGGGGCGGGAATTTAGCAGCTCGTATGGGGCGGCACTTGGGCTTGCGCCGGGCCTGCAGACGTGACTATCAATTGTATATATACACCGCAGTAGCTATTTAATAAACGATTTACCTGCTAAGAACACTTGTAGTTATCTGACGCTTGCCACTACCATGGCGGCCGGCCGGAGGTTCAAATTATCCCGCTACAGCAGCGCCGTTAGGAAATCTAATTATTTTTACAAGGTCTTTGGTATAGAGAAATGGCCGGCCGCGGTGGCCGAGGGGATTGAGGCGCTCCAGTCACGGTCCGCACGGCCACTACGGTCGGGGGTTCGAATCCCCCCTCGGGCATGGATATTTGTGCTGTCCTTAGTTGTAAGTAGTTCATAAGTAGTTGGTAAGTTTAGGGACTGATCGCCCCGTAGTTAAGTCCCATAGACTCTACAAACATTTGAACATTTATAGAGAAATTATATTGGCCGTCGTAATTCATGTGTTTCGTGTATATAACTTAGCTCTTATGAATGTATGACATTTCAAAGCTAGTGACAGTAACTGAGAATCTCTCTCATTAGAGGTACAATTTGTTGGAACAAATGACAGGAAACATATGTGGTTAAAAAAATTTCCGTATTAAAGTTCTCTGCCGTTTCAAGGCAAGGCGGACTGAAGATTTATCAACATGAATTGTTTTTTAACCTCATTAATTACATGTCAGCAACTGACATATCTACCAGACGTGTGTACAACAGGTCTAATACATAGGTATGTTAGTGGCCGTAGCGTAGGCAGCAAGGTCGTTGTCCGTGAATTCGATAGAAATCCGATAGCGCAAGACTCCTCTCTAATAAATATTTTTTTTGTTATTTTATTCGGGTTTTCCGATAGACTCAAAGACTTTCCTATAAATTTGACGGAAGTATACTGCATAATAGTCGATGCTATGTAAACATAAGTGCTCATCCTCTGAGGAGTCAGTTTGTAAATCTATCGGACCAAAGTGCGTGGTCATCAGTCGTAGCTTACGAACTACTTAAACTAAGGTAAACTAAACTAAACACACACACACACACACACACACACACACACACACACACACCTATGCCCTAGGGAGGACTCGAACCTCCGACGTGCTCCGCAGCGAGGCGCCTTAGACCGCTCGGCTACTCCACCGCGGCGAGTGAGTTTGTTGGATTCGTTTTGTGAACAGGACAATTTTTACCTCACTTAGAGTAAAATACGCACTTTATTGTTTCACGTATTGCATTTTACACGTTCTTAACATTCTTGCACGGAATAGTAACATGAACCGAGGAAGAATGACATCTTAAGTTTTACTAAAAAGCGAGACATTTGCAATAATGTTTGCCTCATTTGAAGGCCTATTCTAATTTTATATCGCACAATTTGTCATTAAACTTTCATAATTAGCTGCACTTATTGACATAACATGCAACGTTTCTAAGAGTCTCATCTTCATAGATATTTTGTTCATACTTTTGTAGGCCTATATCACACAAAATGACGAACATGTGCACTAGCGTGGATATAAGCGATTTAATAGAGGTAAGCAGGAATTCCACTCTTTTGATTTCGCAAACAGTGTGATTCCAGAACCTGATACCGCCGACAACTGTCGCTGGAGCGCGCTGCGGTCGCGTGTAGCTCGTTGAGGCACACGTCTCGTAGGCACAAGTCGCACCGTCTCCGAGCGTTCGGCGCCTGGCTAGAGCTCCTAAATAACCAGGCTGAAACGTCCGCCATGTTTTCCCCAACTTAGATGGAATTGGGCTGCACCAAGTATCCAGGTGCACGTCCTGCCATCTTTCACAAACGATTTTTCTAATTGGTAGAAAAATTAAATTTTTTCGATACTTAAATCTTTTTATGTCAGCATTGCTACGAAATCGGCATTTCGTGAATAGCCATAGTTATTAAGATATTGGCTTTGAAATAAGAGTTGGTTTACGTTCTAGGAGGCGATTCACTTGTAATATTGTAAAAAGATATAAACAAGCCAAGATCGCTGATAATCAATTTTTATTTACGATGACCGGTTTCACTGAACTATGTCAGCATCATCTGGTCAAATAAAATATTTTACAAGGCCATAACCTTGTAATGTCAATCAGTTGTTATATAACAATTTACAGTGCATAGGTGCTCTATGTCATTATAATAAAACATAATTATCACAGTGAGTGACAATAGCACTCACTGTGATAATTATGTTTTATTATAATGACATAGTGCACCTATGCACTGTAAATTGTTATATAACAAATGATTGACATTACAAGGTTATGGCCTTGTAAAATATTTTATTTGACCAGATGATGCTGACACCATATGCGGATGAAATTTTCCTGACGTATTGAAATTTATTTTGAATTTAGCAGGAGATTTTTACGTTTCACTCAAATTTCTAAAATTTATTTTATGTAGCGAACACATTTCCGATGGCACTAAGGCCAGCATGAAATATAATGCGTCTCATACACCGTTAGAGGTATCAAAATGATATCTTGTCAAATGATAATATGCAAAGAGGGGCGTATTTTGCCGTATGGTTACTACGCAAAACTTCATTAACTGTCGCGATATTCAATGAAATGTAGATTTCTTGAACGAAAAAGAGTAAAGTTATGAATTTATTTATCATTCCTTCATCAGTCACAAATGTTTATTTCTTTGTTTGTTGTCCAACGTGTTTCAGACCTGCTACTCAGTTTGCAAAAACTAATAGGAGTCACATTTCCTTCAATTTAACGCCTAGCAGTAATAGAACGAAAGTTACTAAATCTAATGTGGATTTTATGCAAGAATATTAGAATATGACAGATACCATGAAAGTTATTTCCTCGCATAATATAGCACTCTGTATTAAGGTATTTACAATGCCCTTTTCATACACATGAAAATTTAAAATTGAATATTACATAGAGACACAGCACTTTTTTAGTTTGCAACTATTGAATTTAATGGGTCAAGAAGTTTTTACCAGCATCTTCAAGTAATGGGTGTTATGCAGTAACAACCTGTGCCTCATTATTAGTAGCTCTAATACTGAAGACGAAGTATTACTAGACGGGCGAGCGGATCCTAATGCTGCATGTTTATCTGACATTATCTCAAGTTGTACGTTTCTCACATAGTTCCTGTTTGGAGAAGATGAATATTTGATGTACATTTTATTTGCTTAATGTGTTCACTCAACTGTCGCATGTCGAAAATTCCGTAACGTCGTCAGTAAGTACATGTTCGTAAACCGTCAGTATATCCTCTTAATAAACTATTACCACAAATGAAACTAAAATGAAAATGTAGTGTAGTTCTTCACTAACGCATTGATGAAAATTGCAGGTTCATACACTGAGTTGTTTAGGAGTGTGAGCAAGATGAATGAAACGAGTGAGTAACGTCCGGAACGTGACAGCTACTACAGCTTGGGGAAAAAATGACGGACAGTTCAGCTCGGGTTTATAGGAGCCTTATTCTTGCCTGAAGACAAAACTTCATTGGTAGTGATAAGTACACAGGAAGCAACAAGTTGTCGGAGAAGGCGGGGCACAAATTTAAAGCATTTCTAACCGAGTGCCATCATCAGTAACTGAAACGAGTGGAAAATCTGGTTGAGTCCGACCTGGGGATAGATCTTTTGGATTCAGGAGCAATGTAGGAACACACTAGTAAATATATCTGGTGCAGTAGTAAGTGAATCGAAAGAAACTGTAATACACAGCATTCTTAAGTGGAAAGTATTCCCTGCTTTATTTTTGAACTTGGCACTGAGGAGCATCAGAGATTTTTTGTATCCTTTAGCGGACTAAATATGATTATTCGGAAAAATACGTAGCACAGAATTCCTGAGAGTTTGCTTTTTGTTTAACAAACAGAAAGAGGATTTGAGGTGTGCCGAAGAGGTATTCTGATCATCTGAAAGCGACGAGAGCGCTACAAGGACAATCTTCATTTTATTTCCTCGACTTTCCTCTCTTTCCCTTTGGAAATAGAACTGAGGATGCAGGCAACGCAGCGAAACGAGTTTCCCCGCTAACTAGGAACATGAAGCAGACTCTAATTAGTCTCTCTCTCTCTCTCTCTCTCTCTCTCTCTCTCTCTGTGTGTGTGTGTGTGTGTGTGTGTGTGTGTGTGTGTGTGTGTGTGTGTGTGTGTGTCAGAACACCAGTATCTCCAGAATGACTACTCTGTACACAACAGTGCTTCTTCGCGAATAAAACAACACTATACCAGTAACATTCCAGTCTTTTTATGTTGTTGATCAACGTCATATGATAAAACGAGCTACCTCTATGTACCCCAGTTCCTACAAACGTTCCGCTGTAGCTATTAGCGCTAAATATTTCACACGATAAATGTCCTTGCAGAGGATCAAAACACATCTGCGCCACCACCTCAAATCCTCTTTCCAAAATACAGATTTCACATGGCTGAGTAGTGTTCAGAAAATATTTCATTGGTTATTTTGTATTATAATTTTTTTTCCTTTCAGACTGTTCATCCCGTCTGTACTGAGCGAGGTGGCGCAATGGTAACACACTGGACTCGAATTCGGAAGGTTGGTGGTTCAAATCCAGCTCTAGCCATCCAGATTTAGGTTTTCCGTGTTTTTCCTAAATCACTCCGGGCAAATGCTTCGATGCTTCCTTTGAACGGGCACGGCCGATTTCCTTCCCCGTCCTTACCGAAAAACTCCGAGCAAGAGCTCCGTCTCTAATGTCCACGTTGTCGACGGGACGTTAAACCATAAGCTTCCTTCCTTCCTTCCTTCATCCTGCCTAACGTCATCTTACAATTTTTTGTTGCGACAAGCCCTCCACACCGATAATCGTTCTGTCCCTTTTTGCCACTTTTCTCCGCTACTGATGAATTGTTTGTATTTGAACATTCTACAGCTGTACTTACATCCATTCTCCACAAGTCACACGACGATGTGTGGCAGAGGGTACTATCGGTTCTCCCTCCTAGTCTCGTTCGCGGAAAGACTGTCGGTATGCCTCTGTGTGGGCTGTAATCTCTCTGATTTTATCATCATGATCTCTTCGCGAGATATACGTAAGAGGAAGCAATATACTGTTAGACTCCTCGGTAAAGGTATGTTCTCGAAACTTCGACAAAAGCCCGTACCGAGCAACAGAGGGTCATTCTTGCAGAGTCTTCCACTGGAGTTTATCAGTTATCTCCGTAACGCTTTCACGATTACCAAATGATCCTGGAACGAAGCGCGCTGCTCTCCGATGGATCTTCTCTACTTCCTAGATCTACGCCACCTGCTACGGATCCCTCACTGTCAGACGGAACCGTCGTTCCGCTTCACGACTTTTATTAGTTTTAAAAGGAGTCTAAAATCAAAATCAGATCACTTGCCGTTCAAATGGCGACTATTCAGGTGATCAATCCGTTGGTCAATCATCCTAGGATACAGAAATGGGTTTTGTTTGTTTAACATTCATAGAATATATGACAACTGCGATTGGGCAAAGCTGAAAATGTGTACCCAGCCGGGATTCGAACCCGGGTCTCCTGCTTTCTAGGCAGTTGCGTTGACCTCTACACCACTGGGGACACAGTGATCACCGCACCTGCAAGGACTACCTAAGCACGCCTCCCGTCAGATACAAATTCCCAGCCTCGCCCTGCCCACAGTACTCAAACTCGTAGTTATGAAACTAATTCCCGTAAGAGTAAGGGCTTCAAACTTTGCCCACCCCTCCCCACTAACGATAGGATCATTGCCCGTCACCGGCATATTATATATATTTGTTTGTTTATTTCTCCTAAATTTTATTTATTATTATTATTATTATTATTAATTTTTTTTTACTTGCGCCATACTTCCTTTTTTTTCCCATCCTTTCTTAGGGCGAGATGAGAGCATGCTGTATACTGTGGTGGTAAGTTGCAAAGAACTGGAGTGGAACTTGTAGAGATAGGTTGTCTGAGGAAACAGACAGCTAACGTCGGTGACCGACTATAACTGGTTCGTCAGGTGCATCTTGGGAGGCCCTCAGCCAATGGCGTCGCTTGGTGCGCTTGGTGCGTGAGGACAAGGGAGATGAGCAAAAGGGGAGGTCAATTGCAGGAAGTAGGTAGAAGGGAACGTGTAAGGCGGTCGCCATGAGAGCATGGGAGCAGTGGAAAGGCAGTCGAGTTACTTGTAGGAGTCTTAGTTGGTAATGTATGGAATTTTAACCTCGACAGTACAGTTTCACTTGTTGCTGTCCGCGCACTTCTCGGTGCCTCAACATTAACTGTAATTTTCTTGAGGTAATCACTTAGCTGACTATGTTTGCCTCTAGACAAGGCCATAACGGTTTTCCCTTACAAACGTGTTCTTGTCTCGTATAGTCTATGCTTTTCAGTGAAATAGTGCTCAACTTAATTATTTTATAAATAAATTAAAAACACAATTTTGTGTGTGTTCTACAAGTTGTAGAACTTGTAGAACTTGTAGAACACACACAAAATTGTGTTTTTAATTTATTTGATTATGTTCTACCAAGAAGCGACGGAAAAATCAGTCAAAATAATTATTTTATATATATGTAGTAATGTAATGGACTCGGAATTTATTTATCTGTGATTTACCTGTGCCTCTTTGTGTCATGCAATCTCATCCACGTGTTGAGAAGCGTAGATGAAGTTCTATAAATTGGCCCCCTTGCTCATATATTTTGGAGAGATTACTGATATTTGTTCATTTAAGTAGGTTTTGACCGGAAAGACCGGTGATTTTATCAGTATCTTAAATTGGTTCACACTTAGAAACTTTCATCCAAGTGTTAAGCAGTGCAGTATCTTGCTTATTTATTTCTTAACAAATAACAATCTTTTTCTAATAACTAAAGTAAGTTCCTAAAGACCGAGAATTAGACACAAACAACCACGCCAGTCACTCAATAAGCAGTTTTAGTTGTGGTGTCCTCGGCGCAAAATATAGTTTGATTATGGTGTTGAAGCTATTGGATACGAACCTGTACCTCAGACAACTTGCCTCTGCTCCTATTTTGAAGAAACAACGATGGTAGGTTGTGCATGCCAGTAGCTTCAAGGTGGTAAACCATTTAAGCGTCCTTTCTGTCCTTTTAGTATGGTTGCAAGTCTTTCGCGTGTAAGAGTTCAGATAGAGTTACGATTTGATACTGTTTCGGTCAGTAATTCTTACCTTTGGAGCCCAATGTTAAACTATGGCAGCCAAGCCAAATTTTCTGTTAAATCTAGGTATGTTTGATATGTTGTTATTCAGCTTTGTGTTTTAGTTAGCAATAAATGTCAAAAGGAAGCCTTCTATTTAAATCTACACCTGCTCTACCCCACTCATAATTACGAAAAATTTTAATTGACCAATTGTTCCCTGGAAATACATTTAGCTCTAATTTTGCTGTTGTCTATCGCATCATCCGATACCTGCCGCTTATTTTTGGCTGCTCCTTTCATATCTATGTTATCTTTGCTTAAAATCATCTAGTATGTCATGATACAGGGCCGAAGCTTACATTAATTTGGTAATTTCCAGTGCTGCAAGGAGCAGTTACATAAGATAAGGTGCCTGATCTATTCAGGCTAGTCTGTTTTATTCCACTTGATACAATAAATGCACAGACAGAATCGATAGACGTAGGAGTTGGGACGTAATTTGCACACAGTCATCCGAAATTAAACTACTTCCCAGTTCCGACAGCGCAGGTTCGGTTCAACTGGTGAGTAGTATCGAAGCAGTGGGTGAACAAGTGTTGTGTAACTTAATTTCTTTGTTTTCGAACTGCATTTCCTTAGCATTCTTTCAATGAATCTAAGTCTGTCATCTACTTTACCGACGATTGATTTTATATGGTCGTTCCATTTTAAATCACTCCTAATTCCTACTCCCAGATAATTTATGGAATTAATTGCTTCCAGTTGCTGACCAGCTATAGTGTATCTAAATGATATGTATTCCCAGCACATTACTCTTGTATACATTGAGATTCAATTGCTATGCGTCAATTCGATGCAGATCCTCCTGCATTTAAATACAAATTTTCATTGTTACAACCTCTCTATATACTACAGCATCATCAGCAAAAGGTCATTTACATATAGTTTGAATAGCAACTTTCCCACAACACTCGCCGTGGCACACCTGAAATTTACTTCGGAAGACTTCTTTTTATTGAGAATGACATGTTGCGTTCTGTTATCTAGGAACTCCTCAATCCAATCACACAATTGGTTTGATAGACCATATGCTCTTACTTTGTTAATTAAACGACTGTGGATAATTGAATCAAACGCTTTGCGGAAATCAAGAGACTTGGCATCTACCTGAGAACCCGTATCTATTGCCCTCTGAGTCTCGTGGACGAATAGCGCGAGCTGGGTCTCACACGATCGCCTTTTTCGAAACCCATGCTTATTCCTACACAGCAGATTTCTAGTCTCCAGAAAAGTCATTATACTCGAACGTAATACGTGTTCCAAAATTCTACAATTGACCGACGTTAGAGATATAGGCCTATAGTTCTGCACATCTGTTCGACTTCCCTTCTTAAAAACGGTGATGACCTTCCAATCTTTCGGAACGCTACGCTCGAGATGTACGGTACACCACTGCAAGAAGGGGGGCAAGTTCCTTCGCGTAGTCTGTGTAAAATCGAACTAGTATCCCATCAGGTCTTGCGGTCTTTCCTCTTTTGAGCGATTTTGTTTTTATAGCCCTCTGTCATTTATTTCGATATCTGACATTTTGTCATCTGTGCGAAATCTAGAGAAGGAACTACAGTGCAGACTTCCTCTGTGAAACAGCTTTGGAGAAAGGCATTTAGTATTTCAGCCTTTAGAGTGTATCCTCTGTTTCAGTCACAGAATGGCTGGACATTTTGCTTAAACCGCTGATGGTTGACAATATGCATTTTTTAAAAATATTATGGCTGTTACCCCTCATCTCAGTAAAGATTTGAAAACTTGAGACAGTTACAGAACTTTCATGAAATTAGTTAGTGTTATTAACAGGTTATCAAACTCCACCATCAAAAGTAATTTTAATAAAAGTTGATGTAACATATTATTAGCACTTAATGTCCAGAAGTTAACATAAGAAAAATATACAGGGTGGTCCATTGATAGTGACCGGGCCAAGTATCTCACGAAATAAGCATCAAACGAAAAAACTACAAAGAACAAAACTTTTCTAGCTTGTAGGGGAAAAACAGATGGCGCTATGGTTGACGCGCTAGATGGCGCTGCCATAGGGAAAACGGATATCAACTGCATTACATAGGTACCCCCATGTTTTATTACATATTCGTCTAGTAAGTAAATAAATACGAATGTATTATTTGGAAAACCTTTTTCGCTTCAAGATTGATGACGCTATAATGGTCACATAGTACGTGGTATCGCGTAACATTTCTCCAGTTCGAACGGTATTTGCTTCGTGATACACTAATCGCGTTAAAATGGACCGTTTACCAATTGCAGACAAGGTCGATATGGTATTTATGTATGGCTTTTGTGATCAAAATGCCCAATGGGCCTGTGCTATGTATGTTGATCGTTATCCTGGATGACACCTTCCAAGTGTCCGGACCTTTCGTCAGATAGTTACGTTATCTTTAAGAGACAGGAAGTGTTCAGACAGAAGTGACACGTCAGCCACGACGTACAACAAATGGTGATGCCCAATTAAGTGTTTTAGCTGCAGTTTCGGCTAATCCGCACATCAGAAGCAGACAAATTGAGCGAGAATCGGGAACCTCAAAAACGTCGGTGTTGAGAATTCTGCATCAACATAAATTTTACCTGTACCATATTGCTATGCACCAGAATTTGCATGGCGGAGACTTTGAACGTCGTGTACAGTTTTGCCACTGGGAACAAAAAAAAATTACGGGACGGTAACAGATTTCTTTTACGCGTTCTGTTTAGTGACGAAGCGTCATTCACAGAAGTAAAGTAAACCGGCATAATATGCACTATTAGGCAACGGAAAATCCACGATGGCTGAGACAAGTAGAACATCAGCGACATTGGCGGGATAATGTGTGGTGTGGCATTATTGGAGGAAGGATAATTAATCCCTATTTTATCGATGGCAATATAAATCGTGCAATGTATGCTGATTTATTACGTAAGGTGCTACCGATTTTACTATGTTTCACTGCATGACAGAATGGCGATGTACTTTCAACATGATGGATGTCCGGCACATAGCTCGCGTGCAGTTGAAGCGGTCTTAAATGGAATATTTAATGACAGGTGGATTGGTTGTAGAAGCAACATACCACGGCCCGCTCGTTCACCGGATCTTACATCCCCGGATTCCTTTCTGTGAGGAAAATTGAAGGATATTTGTTGTCGTGATTCGCCTACAACGTCTGAAAACATGAGTCAACGCATTGTCAATGTATGTGAGAACATTACTGAAGGCGAACTACTCACTGTTGAGAGGACTTTCGTTACGCGTATTGCCAAAAAAAAGGTTGAGGTATGTGTCATTTTTTGACTTCTTGGCCGCACTTTGAATTGTTAAGTGGTTACGAGGTAGCAGTATTCATCCAGTCGATAGAAATAATTACAGGAAATTAAAAAAATAAGTTTTTTTAAAATACTCGTAAAAATTTGCGCACGTATTGACACACCCTTATATAATTAAGAAACACATTACCGATATATAACAACATGCAAGCAAGCAATACTCGAAGCCGGCCGCGGTGGCCGAGGGGACTAAGGCGCTCCAGTCACAGTCCACACGGCCGCTACGGTCGGGGGTTCGAATCCCCCCTCGGGCATGGATATCTGTGCCGTCCTAGTTCGTAAGTAGTTGATAAGTACTTTGTAAGTTTAGGGACTGATAACCCCGTAGTTAAGTCCCATAGACTATACAAACATTTGAACATTTGAACAATACTCGAAATTTGCAATTAGACAGAGCTTTCCCTTCATGTACAAACTGGTTCTTACTTAAAATTGTACACAGTCAAAAACTATGCTCATATTGAAATAATAGTACCTACCTTTTACTCACATGGTATATATTTTGTTAAAGCACGTAACCAGAATGTGCTGACTGTCGACAGACAGGGATGAGTGAAATTCTATTTCTGTTTGATATCACAGATGAATAACGGATAGGCCGTTTAGTATGACTTCGTTTCATATATTTTTTGTGACTCGCCACTTATTCTCAGAGGTTTATTTTTGTGCTATTGATACGAAACCAATTACCTCATCAGATAGATACCAGTTAGCAATTGTGGAAAGCACACTAAAAATAATTACACCAGTTGATTACAATACAGTAATTTTTGTGCTAGGGAAATTAATTTATGCTATTTTTTTCTTCCAAACTGATTTATTGTGCAGATCTAGATTTTGGCAAGTGACTGGCCATTCTCAGAGCTAAAATTACAAGAAGTGCATCGTCAGTATAAATACATTATATAATATGTGACATTGACACAATTGAGAACCACATATATACAGTTTACTGTACATACCATACATTTTTTTAATCAGTTTGCTTTGTATGTGCGTACCTTTAACTGTCATAATCGCCATTCAGAACACTTGTCACAGTTTAATTAAGATACAACACTATTGCAAATATAAGAAGTTAGGTCACAGGAAAGCTCGGTTGGACATGTGGTGGCCTCTGTACGTTACATGCACGTTACATATTTACATCTGTTACCTTCATACTGGACAGCAACTTGATTAATTTACACTCTCACGGCCATTTTTGTTCGACAGCGTCTGTAACGCTACCCGAGCATTCGATTAGATTTGCTATTGGTGTTCAACATTCGTTGGTACTCTGTTTAATTAATGAATTACATAATTGTCAATTTGAGCTACATCTGCACTTGTAATACTCGTAATCAGTCACAACCAAACATAACTGGTTACATTTTATTTGGTATCACACTCGTGTTAAATACGGGTTTGTACTCAAGTAACATATATTTACAGGGTCATACATCTCGTTGTCACTGCCAAGTGATTCGTCACGGTATTTAGTTCAAATGTTCAAATGTTTGTAGAGTCTATGGGACTTAACTACGGGGTCATCAGTCCCTAAACCTACAAACTACTTATGAACTACTTACAACTAAGGACGGCACAAATATCCATGGCCGAGGGGGTATTCGAACCCCCGACCGTAGTGGCCGTGAGGAACGTGACTGGAGCGCCTCAATCCCCTCGGTCACCGCGGCCGGCGGGTATTTAGTCTTCCAATAGTTCCCAAAAAATAATTTGTTTCCCGTTTTACAAGTCAGTGACTGAGTGATTGCTAAGGGGATTGAGCACTTACAGCAAACATACTGAAACACACAAAAAATCTCGTTGAATCTCACACACAGATCCAGGCACTCTACAAAACATTTAATCATTAATTATTATAATTATTTTCTCCTTTCATCAATTAACACTACTAACACGATACTAGTATGTTGCTTCTCGTTATTTGGCGTAGAAAATTTACTTCCGAAATAGAGCGCTTAGTATCCCTCGCTTCATAATTTTCAAACCATTCCTCTACTCTACTTCAGAATTGCAGTTACTCGTTCCGCCGTCCAGATTGCCGCTCCGATTAATCCCTTCTGGTTCTGATCCTCACCTGTTACGCCTAAAACCAGCCGTCTCGTCTCGCCGCAAGCAGTTTCCGGTTTCCGGACTTCATGCTAGCTCTGACACCGTAATAAGGCGCGCCACTTTTACCAGAGCTTGACTGTACCCGCTCACGTTTTCAATTTAGTTCCGGATTCGGCCATTACTACTTGGTCGTGTACTATGGTCGAATCTGTCCACTTTTTCTTCCGAGGTGACGTACTCATCCAGGTGACGATTGCTGACTTGTTCCACCATAGTGATCTCAAAATGGGTTAATTCCTCTACGAGTACACTTAAATTCCGCTACTTTCCGCTACCATGTCGAACATAATTTATGTTGTTGTTATGATATTCTGTCCGCAGACTGGTTTGATGCAGCTCTCCACGCTACCCTGTTCAAAATGTTCAAATGTTTGTTAAGCTTATGGGACTTAACTACGGGGTCATCAGTCCCTAAACTTACAAACAACTTATTTACTACCTTATACTATGGACGGCACAAATATCCATGCCCGAGGGGGGATTCGAACCCCCGACCGTAGTGGCCGTGCAGACTGTGACTGGAGCGCCCCAGTCCCCTGGGCCACCGCGGCCGGCGCGCTACCCTATCCTGTGCAAGTCTCTTCATCTCAGAATACGTTCGGCAACCTACATCCTTCTGAATCTGCTTACTATATTCGTCCCTCAGTCTCCCTCTACGATTTTTACCCCACACACTTCCTTCTAATTCTGAGTTGACAATGCCTTGATGTCTCAGGAGGGGCCAACCAGTCTATCCCTTCTCTTAGGATATGCCAGAAACTCCTTTTCTCTCCGATGCAGTTAAGCACCTCCTTAATAGTTACGTGATCTACCCATCTAATTTTCATCATTCATCTGTATCACCACATTTCAAAAGCTTCTATCATTTTTTTTTTAATCTGAACTCCTAAACGTCCACGTTTCACTCCCATACAGTGCTACACTCCAGACAAATACTTTCAGTAAGGACTTCCTAACATTTAAATTAATATTGGATGTTAACAAGTTTCGCTTCCTTAGAAGCGCTTTTCTTCCCATAGCCATTCTGAATTTTATATCTTCTTTACTTCGGCCATCAGTAGTTACGTTGCTACCCAAATAACAAAATTCATTTACTACTTTCATTGTCTCGTTACCTAATCTAATTCCTTCAGCATCGCCTGATTTTCTGACATTGCATTCCATTACCTTCGTTTTACTCTTGTTAATAGTCATCTTATATCTTCCTTTCAAGACACTGTACATTCCATTCAATTGCTCTATGCGTATAATCTATATCTATAAATGTGAATGTCTGTTCGGTGTACGTTTATCACGTCCGAATCACAAGACGTAAAGAGCCAAAAACTTGTACAGTTACTAATTTATACCTGAGGAAGGTCTGAGGCACGGTTTTATAGCGATTTGATGGATATTTAATAATTTGAAGAATATAACGCGCAATGCAGAACAATAAATACTCTTTGAAAATTATATTTAGTCTTTGAAAATGGTTTTATTGTTTGCATTGTTGCTTGAGGGTTGATAATGATAAAAGGGTGGAGTATTTCGGGATGGAAAGTTATCGGTGTATATAAAATTCTTCGTGTGTGTGTGTGTGTGTGTGTTAATATTTCGCTCTGCAGCGAAAACTACAGAACGCAAACGAATGGTCTGTGTGTAATTGTTGTCCGAAGTATCCCGTTGTACTCCGTAGCAGTTCCATGCCGATAGCTATAAGAGGGTGGAAGATTTGGTGGTTAAGTCGTCAAATTATAAAATAATATTCGGGACTGAAGGCCAGCGATGACGTTTGCGACTCTACAGCAAGGACGTTACATACAGCGAAACGTGATGCCACAGACCATATCTTTGGTCTATGTCTGCTAAAATGTCTTCAGCTCTTTCTCTGTAAGGATAAGCATACGAATAAGGAAATCTAAGAATAGATAAAGCAGTAAAAAAGAAATTTCTTTTAATACATCTCTTAAAAAAATCGCAGGAATCAATTTACAGCCCTCATGTTTTTCACATGGTCAATTATACGTCGCTTGCTCGGGGTGGGCAACCCAAAAAATCTCTACATTAACACTCCAAACAATATTACAAATAACGTAGTTTAGTAGACTGCCCTAAAATGAATTTGGACGTTACTCTCATCATTTGTGTTGAGATATTGCAACACAGGCTATAAGGAATTAGGTATGTATTATTTATTGAAAATCCTTATGCACTTCACATAATTTTATTTCTTTATTTTAATGTTGATTAAAAATGTTTGTTTCTAAAAAAAGGTACTGTATTTCATTTCATCCTTCAAAATCAGTCTCATAGCACACTGTTGTTGTGGTCTTTAGTCCGGAGACTGGTTTGATGCAGCTCTCCACATTACCCTATCCTGAGCAAGCCTCTTCATCTCCACATAAGAACGGAAGATGAACTTGAAAATCGTGAATGAGTCACAAGGTCATTGTAAATGTAAAATTGTAGTATTCTGCGACAGGTTATTTTTTTTTTTCTTTTACAGGATCAGAACTTGTGAAAGTATAAGAAACTTATTCTCAAGCAGTTTAGTTAGTTTGAATGAAATATTCGTACAATTTCTTCATTTAACAATTTTGCAGAGAAAAGAAATTGTTTCGTCGATTTCTCCCCGAACGCTAAAACTCACTCCCTTTTCTTTCTCTCTCTCTCTCTCTCTCTCTCTCTCTCTCTCTCTCTCTCTCTCTCTCTCTCTCTCTCTCTTTTTTTTTCCTCAAATGTAATTGTCTCAGATGATATTAGATCATTTATATCGAACATAAGAGCATGCAGATGGTTTTCAGGCAACCAACAAACATGGTGGGTGGGAGAAAAACGGTGTTTGGATATAGATGCAGCAAAATACTAAAGGGTGAGGTTATACAGTCATATATAATGTGTCATAGATCTTTGTCCAGTCTCAGTCAGTTTTAAGTAAGCAAATATGCAGTCAGTACATAAAATAAGTCGTCATTCCGAAAGAAGAGATTATTAACTGAATGTAAAATGTATATATGCAGAGCCCGGTACCATCACATGTAGTAAACATCCTGAGTACTAACAATGAACATAAATGCGTACAGGTAATGTACTTAATTTTGTTCTGTGCGAAATTCCACCAGGAGGCTTCCTGTTTTTTCTTTTTTTCCCAGTCCATATTCACCCACTATTTTATCTTCTGTTGCTCTTCGTACTACCGAGTTCCGGTCTCCCATCACAATTAAATTTTTCTCTCTCTTAACTGAATAATTTCCTTTACCTCCACATATATTTCTTCGGTCTCCTCATTATCTGAGTGGCTAGTTGGCATATAAACTTGTACTACTGTCATTAGTGTTGGATTAGTATCTATCTTGACTACGATAATGCGATCACTGCACTGCTCATAGCAATGTACTACCCGCATTCCTTTTTTATTTTTGATTAAATGTTCAAATATTTGTTAAGATTATGGGACTTAACAACGGGGTCATCAGTCTCTTAACTTACAAACTATTTATAAACTAACTTATACTAAAGACAACACAGACATCCATGCCCGAGGGATGATTCGAACCTCCGACGCGGGAGACCGCGCGATCAGCAACGTGGCGCTCCAGACCGCTCGGATACTCCCGCGCGGCTCTTATCGATTATTAGACCTACTCTAACACCACGAACCGATTTTGTGTTTATAATCTTGTACTCACCTGACCAGTAATCCTGTTCCTCTTTCCACCGAATTTCACTAATCCCTATTATATCTAACTTCAACCTATCCATTTCTCCAGACGTGACATAAAGCCGTAGATGAGATATGCGCCCATATCAGTATTAAATGATAAACAGTGCTATTAGGACGCTGTGTAAAATTATAGGTCCACAGATAATGATGTGGTCAACGTTTATTGACGCGTTTATTAATGTTCAGCAGGGCCTTGACGCCATACAATTTTATTATGTGAATCCCCCTCCACGATTCTGAAGATGATTTAATCGAAACGCGTAAATAAACGTTGCCCACATCACTATCTGTGGCCCTATAATTTTACACAGCGTCTTAATACCACTGTGTATCAATCAATTATCCATTTCCCTTTTCAAATTTTCTGACCTCCTTACCTGATTAAGGGATCTAACATTTCAAACTCCGATTCGTAGAATGCCAGTTTTGTCTTTCCTGATGACCACATACACCTGGGTAGTCTACGCCCGAATATCCGAATAGGGGACTATTTTACCTCCGGAATATTTTTTCCGTTAGGATGCCATCATAATATATTCACACAGTAACTCTGCGTCTCCCCGGGAAAGTAACGGCTGTAGTTTTCCCTTGCGTTCAGCCGTTCGCGGTAACTGTAAGGCAATAGCTAAGGCGAGCTGAGTCAATCATCCAGACTGCTGAAAAGGCTGCTGCCCCTCTTCAGGAACCACACGTTTGTCTGGCCTCTCCACAGATACCCCTCCATTCTAGTTGTACCTACGGTACGGCTATTTGTATCGCTGAGGCGCGCTGGCCGCCCCACCTCGGCAATGTCTGTCGTTCATGCGGCTACACAGTATTGCCGCAATTTGTTGATATGATGGTAACCGCCGAGACTACTGCGTCACACCGTCAACGTTCATCGTTGATTCTGAACAGCGGAAATACCGTCTTTATCGATATTTTGTTTTCTCTGTCTGGAACAACCAAGGAGGTTAGAAAGAAGGGAGGTGGCATTTCCTATGCTGATACAGGCCTTGGTTGAAGCCAAGGGGGCACGCTTTTGTGCCCAAAACAAGTATTTCTCGCTTAAAACTCTGTGCGAATATTACCGTCTCTACTTAAAGTCACTAAATTGACAGTCACAACGGAGTATTTACTTAGATATGACGTACATTTAAACGACTAGAATTACTACTACTACTACTACTACTACTACTACTACTACACACACACACACACACACACACACACTACGACCAATGTTTTGGACACAAAAAAATGCCGGAGGGCGCAATTAGCTGGCTTCCCTTTTTCAGTTTTAGGGCATCTCTAGAGGTCCTAACCTCCTCGGGAAGAACTACGTAGTCGTGTTTTCTCTCCAGTGAAAATCATTATGACAACAACAACAAAATTCAAACAAATTCTATTTATAAATTTGTTGGCGTGACAATAATACGGTAAACGGTACAACAAAATCTGATAATACAAAACACGTATGCAGATTTCAAAACACCAGCCAAGCAATACAATTATTCAAAGCTACACTGAATGCAGGCAACAGCTAAACGCACATGAGTGAGACAATAACATAAAAATCGTTATAGTCAGTACAATATTGCGACTATATTACTAAACGATATCGTTTAAGTTGTAGTAGAGGTAGACAGAGTGATATCATACAAATAAAAAATTCGCATAAAATCAGGATTGAATCTCTTTCGCAATAACGGTGACGATTTACAATTTAATATGTAACCAGTTGCACACAACAACATAGAATTCAATCACACAATGAAAGTAAATGCAGCGTACGAAAGTAGAGTCGATGTTTGTTTACGATTCAACAGCACATTAAAATAATTAAACTAAATCTCAGAATGTAAAGAGATGCAAAATATCTTACTGCAATAATGACCAGAAAATTCGAAATGCGTTAAATTAGCGAACTTGTCGCCAAATGAAACGTATGTAATAAAATAAATGAAGTAACATTGATTTGTGGAAAGCCTTAATCTGTGTGTGAGTTTACACTTGATATGTAATATCTGTCTGAATATGTTTCCTGTAAGTGCTCAAACCGGCTGGCAGTGACTCGCACTGTCATGTTTCTGTGAAACTCGAAACAAATTATTTTGTCTGAACTAACATAAGACTAAATACAGTGATTAATCAGCCTGGCAGTGACTGATAACGATATTCATAGCCCTCTTAATGTCTATTAATCAACCGGTATGCAAACCCATATTTAACCCGAGTGTAGTTCCAAGTAAAAGTGTGTGCTTTGATGGCATAACTATGTACGGCAGTGACTGAAAAGAACAGAATTATATTTACAGGTGTCGCTCAAGTTGACAATCACGTAATTCATTAATTAATCATGGTTCAAACAGATTTTAACACGAATACCAAAGCTAAACGAATGCTTGAACGGCGTGACAAAAACAATGTCCGTGATATTGTAAAGTACTTTCTCTAGCAAACAAATTACCGAGTTGTGATCAAGTGGAGTAATTAATTTTAGCGTTTTGAGGGCTTTCCACTATGGACAAGAAATAATGGTATCTACCTGACGAGATAATTTGTTTCACTTTCAGTTAAAAAGAAAAGGAAAGAAACTTACGCTGTGAATGAGTGCCGAGTGTAAAGCGAGCAAATAAATTCACAAATAAAAGATCTTTCCTATTCAAACATGAGTAAATTTTCACTCACTTCTTTCTGACGACAGCCATCACGCACAGGCTAAGGGGATTAACAGAATATGTAGTTGGTGTAGTTTGAGAAAAAAATTGGTAACTGTCATCTGAAGATTAAACGAGCAACGTTTTGTGAAATTAAGTAAAAGTTCTGTCTAATTGCAACTGTCGAGTACGGCTAGCTTGCATATTACAATGTACCGCTAACGCGCTTCTTCTTGTATTAAATTTATTCTGGCAGTTAGCTCAGAAGAAGAAAAAGTCTCAGACAGGTCAAAGATTTTAAAAGGGTGAGTCTACAGTCCTGCGTGAATATTTTCACGTAAGCAGATAAGTTGCATTGTCTAGCAGTAACAAAAAATTAAGGGAAAAGACATACGTAAAGACTATAATACATACTTCAGTTTTACGAATAAGTTTCTTTATTTTTATTTCAACAATCCCTTCATAAGTTCAGATTAACTCTGAATCTCCTGTAATTCTTTGGATCGACTGAGTTAACAGCGGTATCCCGCAATCTCTTAACCATGCAAAGCGGGTTACAGAAATAAAATATTAACACATACCTTTAACTTTCATCAATATTATCTCCTAACCTGCTACAGATCATTAATCCTTCTTTCGTTTCAAAGAAATATATTAAGCTTCTGATCCAGTCATGGTCCTTGTTTACCACTTCGACTGCTCGACTGCTACAACAATTCAGATGTTCAGATGTTTGTAAATCTATCGGACCAAATTGCGTCGTCATCAGTCCGTAGCTCACAAACTACTTAAACTAAGGTAAACTAACCTAAGGACAAACACACACACACCCATGCCCCAGGGAGGACTAGAACCTCCGACGGCGAGCAACCTTGCGCTCCGCAGCGAGACGCTTTAGACCGCTCGGCTACTCCATCACGGCCCACGGTGTAGTTTTTTAGAGAAAATATCTGGGGAAAAAGACCCATGGAAGAAGTATAAACACACTTTTAAAAAATCACGACACACATTAGAAAAAGCAAAGCAAAATTTTTCATGCATATCGCCAGAATAAATGAGATTAGAGTAACTAAAACAATAATCGACATAATTTCTATTTCGAAATTGGGCACATCATGGTACAAAGAAGCTACAGGAGATCTGAAATCATTAAACATCTCTACAGAAGACATACAAGACTGCAATACCTGTAGAGAGAAAACAAAGTAAAAGACCAAAAACTTGACTTCGAATCACAACACAAAAACAACGGACGAAAATGGAAAAACGAAGAAAGCAAAAAGTGAAAAGAAGAAAAAAGACGGGAATAAAAGCTAGATTTTTTGTGTTTTTAAGCGCTCTCCATCACACTGTTATATATATATATATATATATATATGCCTGACGCTGTTCCCTCCAATCTTCAAAACTTCATGCGATTTTCACAGGAAACATGAGAAAAGTTTGGGTCAACATGTTGGCAAATTTTTATGAAAATCGGATCACGAAAAGAAAAGATATCTTAATTTTAAGTGTTTTCAACTATTTAAAGCCTCTTATCTCCAAAACTACTTCACGAATTTGTATGGGGTTTTCACAGGTAACTTGAGCGTAACTGGACAATATATAGACTTCGTTTCATAAACGTCGGATCACGAAAAAAATAGAGTAATTTCAATTTCTTTATCTACGACCGTTATGTCTGTCTCTTTGAACACGTATATCTCCAAAACCACTTGACGAATTTTCGTGGGGTTTTCACATGTAACTTTAGAATATCGTGGGGTTACATAGAGGCTTCAATAACTAAAATCGGACCGCAGAAAATAAAGATATCGTAATCTGATCATTTGCTTAAAAGCCATCGTGTATGTAAATTTGTTGAGGGTAATTTACAAAAGTAATACACGAACATTCATGGGTTTCCACAGGTAAATGGAGAATAGTTTAGAGAGTAACATAGGCTTGGTTTCATCAAAATCGGATCAGAAGAAGGAATTATATCGTAATTTGAAGTTTTTGTGTATACTATGCTTACAAGTATGGTGTAGTACAGCAAATCTCCAAGAGTACTACACGAACTTTCATGGGGTTTCATAGGTCAACTGAGATTACCTTGGCGCAACATATAAGCTTCATTTCATCAAAATGGGATCAGGGGAAGAAAAGATATCGTAATTTGAGGTTTCTGGTGTCTGCTATGCTTGAATTGCAGCGTAAAGTAACAAAAATCTGATAGAGGCGCTGTTACTGACATAGCATACCAAATAATTAATAGATGGCGATGCTGTGTTGTTTATTCTTACAACTAAAGTGTAATACACTGAAAGGAGGACTATCATTTTCCTTACGGCAGCGATGTAGTGTATTGATGTTAGTAACTGCCGTTGAATCCTTTTTGAAAGATCAATCACGTACAATGAGGGAAATAACTCTTAGTGTCGATAACGAAATAAATAAGCCGCGGTGGAGTAGCCGAGCAGTCTAAGGCACCTCGCTGCGGAGCGCGCAGTTGCTCGCCGTCGGAGGTTCGAGTCCTCCCTGGGGCGTAGGTGTGTGAGTGTGTGTTGTCCTTAGGTTAGTTTACCTTAGTTTAAGTAGTTTGTAGGCTACGGACTGATGACCACGCAGTTTGGCCCGATAGATTTACAAACATATGAACGTCTGAAATAAATAATTAATGTTGTTCCGACCAGTAAATTAATGATCCCCCTTCAGCGAATATTTCGTTGCCAACGTTAACATTCTAAACCGCTGCCACTGCAAGTAAAATTTAACGCAGGTACGGCACAACTAAATAATTTTTTTACTAACTGTATCCCGCATGTCTTGCAATGCCCTAAAAATCCATGATATACACAGGTTCCTCTTTAACAACCTGTGCATACTTCTTGTCCTAATAATGTAATTTCTGATTTCCTATGAGTTATGTTGGTATTATACTTCTCAGATCCAATATATCATGAGAAATGTCATCTTGTATATCTAAACATAACATATGAATTACGATTTTGACTAAAACCATGTGAACTTTGTATTTCCAAACTAATATATATTAATCTACGGTAATTTTTTTAATTGTTAAAATATGCTACTGTTACAAATAAGTTCTTTACTATATATTTTATGTGCTTAGGAACTAAGATATTTAACTGCTACTAGTAGTTTGTGTAGAAAAAATAAATAAATATTTTCATAACAGTTAAATTGAACATTTATAAACTTACTGTTGATTATAGTTTAAGTGATAATACCATTTTTACACATTTTGTATTTCTAATGTATTTTAATTTACTTCATTGTAAGAAATTATAATTAAACTGGTATTATATTGTACCTCTACATATAAGTCAGTTGCATGGAATATATTTTAAATCAGAATCGTAATTTTCCATGATTCTAGCAAACAATGCATCTGACTGTTTCCTGTTACAACTAAGAGTACCTTTATGTTTGTGTGGCTAAATATTTAATTATACTTTTTACATGCCTAAGTATATTTTGTTTGTTATTTATTTACAAGAAAGATACATGGAAAATAGAAAAAAATTTCAAATCAGAATTGTAGCTTTTATGTTTTCAGCAAAGTAATGTATCTGTTTTTCTTATAATGAAGAGTACCTTTATGTTAATGTAGGTAAATGTTAAATTATACTTCTTATATTATTAGGTACATTTTGTATGTAATGAATTTTATGTAATTAACTATGCTATTGCAATTCAATGATTCTTTATATAATTGTAAACATATGTATTTCTTTAGTAAAAGCACGGGCATTTAGCCAGTGTATATATATATTCGGTTATACAGTTGTTGGAACTTGTCAGAAAACTCTTGTTGTGGAATCACTCGAAGCAATTAGGTCACGCGTTGTTGGATCTCCGGAACCGTTGCGAAGCGTAAGCCTTTCTGATATCATTCTGGAAGACAGCCGCCGATCATCAGCAAGCATCCGTCGCACTCGTTCCATGTTGTCCGAGACTGATTGTGAACAGTCGACACCGAACGTGGCTCATCCTCGACACCTTTTCTTTGCGAAGCGTTTACACGATTCAAAAATACACGTATTACTCACTGCTTAGACATCATACACTTGCTCTAACATCCTATGGAACTTGTAACAGTATTGTTTATTCCTTCTCCTTCTATTCCATCATGTTTTACTGCATTATTTATCACTTATGTATTTACTAACTTTGACTTTCATTGTTGTTGTTGTTATGGTGTTCACTCCGAAGACTGGTTTGATGGAGGTCTCCACGCTACCCTGTTCTGTGCAAGTCTCATCTGAGAATAAGTTCGGCAGCCTACATCCTTTTGAATCTGAATTACTGTATTCGTCCCTTGGTCTCCTCCACTATTTTTACCCCACATACTTCCTTCAAATGCTAAGTTGACAATTCCTTGATGTGTAACAATGTGCCTGACTAACCTATACCTTTAGTCAGGATTTGTCAGAAACTCCTTTTCTCCCCAACTCTGCTGAGCACCTCCTAATCTAAATCATTCGTCTGTAGCACCACATTTCAAAAGCTTCTGTCATCTTTTTGTCTGAACTCCTTATCGTCCACGTTTCACTACCTTACATTGTTACTCTCCAGACAAATGCTTTCAGAAAGGACTTCCTACCATTTAAACTAATATTGGAAAAAATGTTCAAATGTTTGTTAGGCTGAAGGGACTTAATTACGGGGTCATCAGTCCCTAAACCTCCAAACTACTTATGAACTACCTTATACTAAAGACGACACAAACATCCATGCCCGAGGGGGGGATTCGAACCCCCAACCGTAGCGGCCGTGCAGACTGTGACTGGTGCGCCGCAGACCGCTCGGCCATTGCTGCCGGCACTAATGTATGTTAAAAAATTTCGCGTCTTCAGAATCGCTTTTCTTCCCATAGGCATTCTACATCTTATAGCTTCTTTACTTCGGCCATCAGAAGTTATCTTGCTGCCCAGATAACAAAACTCATCCACTACTTTTATTGTTCCATTGCCTAATCTAGTTCCTTCAGCATCGCCTGATTTTCTGATACTACAGTCCGTTACTCTCGTTTTACTCTTGTTAATGTTCGTCTTATACCTTTCTTTAAAGACACTGTCCATCCCGTTTAATTACTCTTCCAGGTCCTTTGCTGTCTCTAACAGAACTACCGTGTCGTCAGCAAACCGCAAGGTTTTTATTCCCTCCCCCTGTACTTTAATACCCTCTCCAAAGTTCTACTTGCATCTCTTGACAGCCTGCTCAGCGTACAGACTGAAAAACCATGGGGAAAGGCTACAGCCCTGTGTTACTCCATTCCCAACCATGCCCTTCGACTCTAATCATTTCTGTCTGGGTTTTGTACCAGTTGAATATAGCTTCTATCTTCAGAATCTGAAAAAGTGTATTCCAGTCAATGTATTGATTATTTATTTGTATTTCAATGCAATGTTATGTCAGTATACTTTATCTTTGGTGTAGTAATTTGTAAGTTTTCTGCTATACATTGCGCAGTATTTTTTTTTCTGTAATAAAGTATGTACGATGTTGTAAAAATGTTAATACAATTATTTTGTAAAACATGTTGTATACATTATGTGATGTTTCGTACTGGTTCTAATTTTAGAGTTATGTGTAAAAGTTGGAGTTATATACTTTGTAACAGGAAGGTGGCCGTCATATGGTAAAAGCTGCGGTGATTTGGCGAGAGTATGTTCTGTAATTGTGTGTCAGCGAGTAGGCACAATAGCAGTGGACAGAAGTAAGGTAAGTGTTTGGTTGGCTAACTGATTTAGAAACAGTGAATGCCTACTGTGAAGAGCAGTGGACTTTGGAAGCTAATACAGGCTTTCTCAGATAAATATAGCCTCGGATGAAAATATGTGGGCTGCGCGGTCTGTAGCGCCACGTTACGGATCGCGTTCTCCTGCGTCGGAGTTGGAATCCTCCCTCGAGCATGGATGTATGTTGTCCTTAGGTTAGTTTAACTTAGCTTAAGTAGTTTGTAAGAATAGGGACTGGTAACCAACATAGTTTGGTCCCTTACATTTGAACATTTGAAAATATGTGGCCAATTATAGTGGCTATTCTAATTTAGCTCGTAATAAAAATTTACTTTCGCCAAGAAGGATGATTGACTTCTTTGCCATATCAGCTACTGATTTTTTGCTGAGCCATCAAATCTTCTAATCTGCCATACTGCAAGTAACGTGTTTTTATTATTGCACTACATGCGTGAACCATCAGTTTTATTCCGAAGTTTCAATAATAACTTATTGACTGAAATAATTGTGTAGAAAACTATTTTTTCCTCGTCTTATTTCCAGGCAGGAAATAAACTTTCTGAGAAACCCAAGGAATATTATTATTGTTTTAAAAATTTCCTAAAAGAGTGAAATTAATTTTTGTCTACTAAGGCTAGAACGAAATATAATTATTTTCAGTGATAAAATGATAAACCGTTTCACATTGCTTATACAGTTGAAATAAACAGCACTAAAGTATTTGGAAATAATTAATTTTTCTTCCTAATGCAATAGTAAAGTAGCAGACTGTAGGACTACTTGCTATCACTGACAAAGTTACAGCTAGTTTCAACTGTTTGACATTACTGCTAAAATAGTAAGTATATTTTAACTAGTAACTATATTCAGAACAATATTTAGACCATCAGGCAGTTCTCACTATATTTTTTTAAACCAAAAGGTTATAAACTACAGTACTGCGTTAGTTTAATGTTTAAGGCAAGGTACATTAATCATGTGGTCAAACAGATGCCACTTCTGGTATATTCAAGTTCATACATTAATTTGTTAAATTATTTGCCCAAAATAAAGTAAATGTACTACCTGATAGTGGATACTGGTACCTCAGTTGAATTAAATGAAAGTTATTTTAGTCTATATACAAAGTTCTTTGTTTTCATGATAGATGGCGCTGTAATAGGCAAAACTAACAATGTGGAAATTGTTGAAAAACGGTAATATCTCAAACAAATACACATCAGATCAGGAAAATCAGAGTACAGTTTCTCATGTTTCTGTTAATGCTATCTCGTGACATCTCCCACACTCGAATGAAAGAACAAAATGTGATCATGCTATCAGTCCGCGGCCAGACAGTTTCTTTTATTCCAATGATTCGGACTCTACCCATCTCTACGCAATTGTTCCTCGATGTCAACGATTGTGGAGAGAGAGAGAGAGAGAGTCGATATCATTTCCTGGTACTATGACGCCCACAGAAATGCTGAAGAAACTCGTCACAGGTATGCTACACTTTTACTTTTCTTCCCACAGACATTCCACATCTTATATCTTCTTTACTTCGGTAATCAGAAGTTATCTTGCTGCCCAGATAACAAAACTCGTATACTACTTTTATTGTTTGATTACCTAATCTAATTTCTACAGCATTGACTGATTCTTCTGACACCCTTACTACCCTCGTTTTACTCTTTTTAATTTTCATCTTATACCGTCCTTTCAAGACACTGTCCATTCCATTCAATTGCTCTTTCACACCCTTTGCAGTCTCTGACACAATTACTATGTCATCGGCAAACCGCATAGTTTTTATTTCTTCTCCCTGGAGTTTAATTATCTCTCCAAATTTCTCCTTGCATTTCTTACCGCGCCATTTATCATGAAACGAAGATAATGTTTCATACGAAAGTTACATTTTTTTTTCACGAAGAATCAAAATCTGCAAGAAAAAGTATGCGTTCCTACAAAAGATTTTAAAGTTGCCTCCCACCACCCCCATCACGGGTTTCGGTAGGGGGTGGGGAGGTTGGGGGTGGGGGGTGGGGTGAGTGCAGTGTCATTGGATGTCCCCCCCTCAACGCTTTAACATTTGCCGGTAACCGTTACTTCGTTTGCTGCTAATTTCTTGAGATATTTGGCACGTTTACTGTCAATAACTCGGAAACAGCGCAAGATATCGATTTTTTTTTCTTAGCATTTCTTTCTCGCTCCATCTTAGAAAGTGAGGCAGTAGTGTTAGCCCAAGTTACAAACCAAGCATACGCCACTGTAGAGCAAGTAAATGGCTACAAACCAGCTCCGTCACACGACCCCTCCCGTATTAAATTTTCAATACTGTTCAGTTCTTGCAAAAAATGGACAATTTGTAAATATTCAATTTAAAATGGAAAAAACCAATGAATGAATCAGTTCCCTAAATTCACAATGATGTGGAGTGCAAAATATACATTACAACACAACATATTCTCTCGAGTATGCTTACTCCGAAATAACATGGCAATATCACAGCTGCAGTTTATTGCTTATAATTAACACTGAGAGTTCCCTTTTCATTATTGAAAAAAACATTTTATGTTAACTGACATTAATACAACCACTTTTTTTAAGGACCAAAAATTTCTTATTACTCATATGAAAGGTGCATATGAACATTAACAAGAGCAAACGAAGGGTAATGGAGTGCAATCAAGAAAATCAGGTGATGCTGAAGGAATTGGATTATGTAACGGAACAATAAAGGAGGTAGATCAGTTTTGTTACTTGGGCAGTAAAATAACAAATGATGGTTGCAGTACAGAGGATATAAAATGCAGAATGGCGATGGATAGAAAAGCGTTCTTGAAAAAGAGAAATTTTTTAACATCGAATCTTGATTTAAGCCTAAGGAAGTCCTTACTGAAGCATTTGTGTGGAGTGTTACCTTGTATGGCAGTGAAACATGGGCGATAAACAGTGCGCACAGAAAGAGGATAGAGGCTTTTGAAATGTGGTGCTACAGAAAAATGATGAAGATTAGGTGGGTGGATCGCGTAACTAATGAAGAGGTACTGAACAGAATTGGGGAGAAAAGGAATTTCTGGCATACCATGACATAAAGAAGGGATCGCTTGGTAAGACACATTCTTAGATATCAAGGAATCGTGAATTTAGCCCTGGAGGGAAGTGTTTGGGGGTAAAAACAGCAGTGGATGACCAAGAGTTGGATACAGTAAGCAGATTCAGACATATGTAGGTTGCCGTTCTTTTGTCGAGTTGAAGACTCTTAGTCAGAATAGGGTATTGTGGAGAGCTGCATCAAACCAGTCTCCGGACTGAAGACCACAACAACAACAATTCATATGAGAGTGTTATACCAATAAAACCTCTGTTTTAGGAAATAAAGACATTAACTTGCTAAGTTCCGTAACACTTTAACAATGTTTCAGCGTAACTTTTAGTCGACAAAAAGCCGTCTCTAAAAAGTAAAATAAATAAATAAATAAATAAAATATAAAAAAAATTCAAAAATCTTTGTCACTTTGTCGTTTATGTACCAAAATGTGGTCTTGCTGCTTTTAACACTTTGACTGCCGGCTCTGTAAACTTTGCCATTTCTAAGAATGCCAGGTGTTTTTAGCAATATTTAGTATTATGTATTAGAAAAACTAGACAACATTTAAATGTGGTAATAACCTTTTCTGAAAGCCTTGGACTTCTTCTTCCTGATTAACTACTTTCAGTTTCTTTGAATGTTTACTTCCTTTTCCACATATTTTCAAACAATGTCATTTTTTGGGAAAAAGAAAAAAGTTTACGGAAATCATAAAGTTTTTACATCATGCTTATCGTAGTAGAAAAGCTTTTATTCCACTTTAAATAATAAAACACTGATAAAAACACCAGACACACACACACACACACACACACACACACACATTATTTTCACATAGTGTAAATTTTTTTTTTTTTTTTTTTTTATTTTTGTATGATACAATGTAAAACATGGTTCTTTGCACATTGCGATTTTGCACACACTGCACTGATATGATGTCTTTTCTTACTGCCTTTCCAGTTTGCTTTTTTCCTCTGGTTGCGCGTACTTTGCACATCCTTTGAATTCTGCTTTTAACTGTGGAAGGTGGAATTTTTTCTAGAAAATGCTTTCCTGCAGATAACCTGCTCAGGTGGCTTCTATCGGAAGTTTGTTTGGGAGTACAGTCTTCACACATTGGCAATTCTGCACACAACACCTTTATGAACTTGGATAGAGGCATCTCCTCAGCTTTTATTTTGTTATGGAGAATACATGCATCCACCGGGCACCATAAGGAGACAGTGAAATGCAAGTTTCTTCCACCATTTCACTGTTCTATGTTCGAAAGCCCTGTACGACATCCTTTGATCGGACAGATCAACCCCGACCTTCTTTTTGTTGTACTCCACAACAAAAGAGGGTTTTTGTTTTTTGTTTACATCTTCTATTCAAATGTTCAAATGTTTGTTAAGCTTATGGGACTTAACTACGGGGTCATCAGTCCCTAAACTTACAAACTACTTATCAACTACCTTATACTAAGGACGGCACAAATATCCATGCCCGAGGGGGGATTCGAATCCCCGACCGTAGTGGCCGCGCATACCGTGACTGGAGCGCCTCAGTCCCCTCGGTCACCGCGGCCGGCACATCTTCTGTCTTCATAATTATATCATTTCTGCCCTGTATCTTGTACTTAGCATATATACATATCTTTTGTCTTTCCAGCAGACAGCCAAAAGATTTCCACTCCTCCGGAATATCTGTTCCCTTCTTTGTATGTTGGGTGATTTCAAAGCCTAAGGCATTCCCTTCCGGTTTTTCATTACAGTTCGAACAAGACCTGTCTTCTCCTTTTCTAACATTCTTCTTACCCCTTGCGGCACAATGAAGAGATGCTGAGACCGTCAATGGGCGGGATTTCGTATTTACGAACATGAAAAATCGAATTCCGTCAATTGACGGGATCGGCAGTCTACGGAAATTTTTGTATCCCGTCAATTGACGGGATTGGCAGTTAAAGTGTTAAATATCACTCACTTCTTTCATTCGTTTTTAACACCTATCTCAAGAAACAGTTTATTTTATTTATTTATTATTTATTTATTTATTTAGCCTGATCAGATTAGGGCCATCAGGCCCTCTCTTACATCGGACCAGGGTTTTACACATACAGTATTTCTTTACATGTGAGTTACCTATAATATAATAATGATTTTTACAGATGAACAGTTAAAAACATTATTTATACAGGTTGATTACATGTAAAAGGATGTAAATAAAAGGTAATAACTTAACTCTACATATGTCATAACGTAACTCTAAATAGGATTAATAATAACAGTACCACTGAGACACCTTCTGCTGCTGCTGGTGGTGTAATAATAGAAGTAACAACATTTATATTAGCAGATACAATATTTACTTTTGAATATATCGAGATTGGTTAACGCATGGCGAATTCTGACAGAAGCTGTACCTGGCGAGAGCAATGGCAGTTGAAGAATATCTGGGAGGAGGAATGGATGTGACGTACCTGGACCGTAGGGTAATAAAGACTGGCGTAATTATTGCTTTAGTAGATAATCCATTATCTGTCGTCTGAAGCTGGCAGTGTTATTCAGTTCTCTGATATACTGAGGTAGATTGTTCCAGAGCCTGGTTCCTGCTATTGAAAAGGATTTTGAGAAACCGGTTGAGTGATGGATAGGGACAGAAAGGGTTTTGCTCTGACAGGAACGAGTAGTTCTTTTATGTTGATCAGATAAGAGTGTTAAGGTCGAGGAAAGATATGAGGGACAGTGTACGTTGATAAGAGAGTAGAGGAAACAGAGTGTATGAAAATCTCTGCGCTTGTCAGCACGGAGCCAGGATAGTTGCTTATAAGATGGTAAAATGTGATCAAAGAGACGGATGTTACATATATATCGAACGCAGGCATTCATGATTAGTTCCAGACGTCGTGAGCTTTCCCAAGAGAGACCTTGCAAGATAACATCACCGTAATCAATAATTGGAATTACAAGCGTTTGTATAGTTTCTTTTTAAGATCGAGAGGAAAAAACTTCTTATATCTCTGTAGGTCATGAAGAGATGCTGATGCCTTCCTACACACGGCGGCTGTGTGCTCAGCCCAATTTAGTTTGTCGTCTATTATCACTCCCAGACTTTTTGCCGAGGGCGAAAAATAGATAGGTGTCATTTTATATTAATGGTGGTTGAGATGTATTTGTGGTTAATGAGTCTAGGATGACCTACCAGAATCGCTTGTGTTTTACTTGGATTGAGCTTTAATCCTATATTCTGTGCCCACTTTGATAGTGCACATAGGTCAGAATTAAAATTCTCGATTGCTGCCTTTACACATTTACCTTGACGTGGACGGGTAGGGTTGCGTAATGCAGAGCAGCGACCGCGGTGGTTATGCATACTAGCCGTTTGGCGTGTATGGTCAACACCACCTTGAAGACGAGGCCTCACAGCCGGCCGTGCGTATGTCACACCTAAAGGCCGTGGCCACCAGCTCCCTGGCTGGCCACGGGGACACGCCCACCTCTGCGTAGCGGCCGGCCAATCAGGTAGTATTTGCGGCCAGCTGTGAGGCCTTGTCTTCTAGGTGGTGTTGCTGTCGTCATGCCCTTTTAGTGTGTACGTCTGCTACCCAGGCTGCAGGGAGGTCATCGGCGGCGCGGCTTGTGTGTTCACTGGTTCGGTGAACTCCCGGAAAAAAGCTCTTCGTGAAAAAAGTAAATAAATAAATAAAATAAAAAGTGTTTTCAAACTATCATTTTTCGTTTCGTTCTTCTATCATATCATTTTATATGCACACTCAAAGTATCTTTATCGCATGACAATCTTTGCGAAATCCGAAGAACCACAACTTGTTGATTGAAGAAATAAGATGTAAAATCAGAAGGTTGCAGACACACAACTGGCTGGTGCATTTCGGATGGGTTAAGGAACTTCAAGGGATATGGGGAAATGAACTAGCTGACAACCTTGCTAAAAGAGCAGCTCGATCTCGACAATCAATACGCTACAACAAAATACCTACAAGTGCCGTAAAGAAGAAACTTCGAGAAGAGTTTAGGAACAAATGGGAGTGGCACAGAACAAAAACGGTGGAAGCACTAAACCGTATTTTCCTACGACCCGACAACGTTTACTGATTAAACTTCCAATATCTCCGAATTTTACAGCTATGTTAACAGGTCATGGGAAACTTAAAGCCTACTATCAGCGATTCAAAATAATTGAAGACGGAACGTGTACATGTAACAGTGCTGTCCAAACTATTGACCACGTGCTTTTTAACTGCTGCAATTTATTGAAACAGAGGGACCATCTCAGGAACAAAATAGTTGCCAAAGGAGGAGTAAATATGACTTAGTACATAAATTCACTACAGACTTTTACAATTTTTGTAATTCAATAAGATTTCCTGATGTATAAAATTGTTTGTTCCTTTGTAAACCCTGTCAACGTATATACTAGTGTTTGCAAAAATATTTGATGTAACCGCCTGAATCTGACCATCAATGGGGCATGTTAAATAATAAATAAATAATAATAATAAACATTGTACGTCGCGGAGACAGCACGTATAACGAGTCGTAGCGCGGTCGCTTAATTCAGGGCGGCAATGGCCGCAGCCTGCAATGCGCATGCGCGGCTGAGGTTCAAATTCTCTACTGAACCCTCTGGATGACGCACACGAGCGCTCCCGCGGCTGGGAGGGACGAGCGGAAACGCCGCTTTTATCATTGGCAATGGAGCTGGTAGAGACGCCATCTCCTGGCCACAGAACAGGGAGCATACAGAAGGGAAAGCTGGGGGCGGCGCCTTTGATCTGTATGTTACCAAGCGCTGCGCTCGACGCCATATTAAAAAGCAGTAAACGCGGAACTATAGCCACTCAGTACTTTGGCTGGAAATGGACTTTCTACCAAGTGCAGCTAATCTCATCGTCTTTTACAAAAGGAAACGGCTTTTTATTATGCTCTCATCTGTTTCGCACCCTCTTCTTGCACCTAATTGTAATCCAACTACAAAAATAGGCCTAAATTTTAATACAACTACGAAAATGTACGGTGGAATCGATGATCGTTTTATTTGGTGTTTATCTCTAGAAAAATTCCAAATAACGCGTAGTTATGTTTGGGAAATTAGTTATAAACAAGAAAGTGACTTTACAACTGCCAGGTTTTATTTGACACGAATAAATTCACACAAAATATTGAGTCAGACTTAGCAGTACAACGTGATTACACAGAACTAATGACGTCTGGGCATATATAAAAGTTGTATTTGCTTTAGGAGTATAATTAATTTACTGATCAGAGATGGGCATATAGAGGAATCTTTCAACCACAGAGCAGGAAGAGCATATAATAATTATTGCCCTTAATCTATTTGTTTGAGTATCAGAAGAGCATTTGTTGCCAACATTAGCACACTACGCCTCCAATGCCGTAAGTAAAATTTTACCTGCCTACTTACGCACTATTCTTTGTCATTCATTTTTATTATTCCCTGCAACGTTAAAGTTATAAAATATAAATGTACTTCAACATTTCGATGCTGTTGAACTGCTGCAGCAACAACAACAGCGAGACTTATCGTCAAGAGAAGAAGCAAGGCTACTTTTAATAATTATGCACACATTTCTCTCATTCGAAACTGATAACATTTAACTTTCACTACACATATAGCGACGTTCACTTACTGCTCAGCATCTTTTGGGAAGGTGAAGAAACTTATATCCTTATCTGTATTGGAATTATTACGGCAATTAGGTGCTGAACACCATCGGCCGCCTTTTCTTTTATTGCTGCTCATAATAAAAACGGAACAGCTCCAGTTCTTTCTTTTCACTGCACTGCACTAAATACTTGTTTACTTTTATGCGATTCATGCAGTTAAAATACAGAATTAAACAAAGACGGCGCATTACCACGCCACAGAGTAGGGAGTGATCACACGTTTACTGCTTTTCAAGATGGCCGATCCCGCGCATGCGCACTAAATTTTGGACGACAGACTGTATACTCCCTATTCTGTGCCCTGGCTACTCGAGCTCTGGCGGTTACGCACGAATGGTCCCGAAGCAAGACAATGGAGCTACTGCGCGCTTCGCCTCGCGCATCGGTAAATCCTCAATTAAGGCAACATACGCCCTTCGTGTTTGTTTTTGGCGTATTGAAGATTCATCAGAAACACGTCATATTTGGTAAAATATCTTTTAACTATAAATTAAAGACGCGTCAACAGTAAAAGCAGTCACAGTGAATAATAATAGCCTAATGAAATCAGAACTCTCAACCTCATCGCGCTGCGTTGTCGAAGGTGTTGGATTCGAGACCAACTGCAAGCATTTTTTAAATCACAATCTTCTTTTTAACAGATACGTAAAAGAACAAAACAAACAAAAATGACTTTGTATTGTTACTTGCCACATAAATTTAAGCTTTTTTTTTTTTTTTTTTTTTTTTTTTTTTCTTTCTTTCAAATGTGTCGCGATTTTGAGGGTAAATGACATTTATACTCTTCGTTATAAGGAATATCTAAGTATCTGTAAAGATGTGGGAAAGAGTAGCCTTTGCACATGCGTAATGTTAGGAAGGGGTGCTGCTTACAGTGTCACGTGACCCGGAGGTATCTTGTCTCTTCATCGTAACAGATTCATTTTGTTGAAGTCATTTAACAGTGTAAGATATATGTTAGTGTTTATGTACATATTCATATGTTCTTGGTGTTTATTATCAAAGAAAAAGGAACAACGTTCAGTATCTTTTAGATACAAATTACTCAGGTTTCAGCTTGTAAAAACAGTGTTAAATATAGAAGCTTGGTAGGCCGACGCCTCAGCTAGAGTTGAAGCAAGCGCAAACAAGTCGAAGTAAGGCATTCCGCTAATCTTAACGACCGTGTATCTAAATGGGGGGGGGGGGGGGGGGACCGGGTTAAAGTATTTTGCCCTTTGCTCTCGTCTTCGTCATCCACATAGTTATCTCTGATATTTAAATGAAAAGATACAAACAATAATCATTAGAGACTAAAGTTTGTATAGAAGAAAAGAACTTAAAAACAAATTTGCAACGGCTCCAAATGTGCTGTCGTTTGTTGCAATCATAACTGATATTCCATAGATTTTAGGGATGTTTTAACTACTGTGATATGTATCTTTAGTATCACATGTATTTCTGAGTAAGATGCGTTTATATTCGTCGAAAACTTGGTAAAATTTATTAAACTACTGTTATTGGATCTGGTTGCCCAATTATTACTTTGCTATCCTGCAGAGACGCAGTCATATTTAAAATATGTTTATGTTTCGTGGTGATAACTTAATAACTGTTCAAGATGGTCGAGGTTCTTGATACGCCATTTATAGATAGTGTAAAAACTGGATAGTTTGCTTAATCCTTAATGTGTGTGTGTGTGTGTGTGTGTGTGTGTGTGTGTGTGTGTGAGGAAACCACATTATCCCTATATCCCTACTCTTTAACTTCAGTGTGGGTGGAAACCACATCACATTGCATTCGTAGATGAAAACTTCAATATAGAACGACTACCTGTCACCATACAATATCCTAAATCCTTCAGTATTTGAGTGGCTGGATCTTCAAAATCTACCAACACAATACCTAACGACGGAACTGCACAACTTCATACATTGATTAGTTCCGTGGCCATGGAGTCTTACTCGTCAATTAGGTCCTGCGGAACAGAAAACCAAATTATTATTATTATTATTCTAGATACGAAACAAGGTACCACCTATCCAATTATTGTCACCTATTGCTATTCATCACTTAATGTTTATATGCTTACCCGGTTTTGTTGCTCCTCTTCTTTGCGAAATACATTTTAAATAATTGTTTTTTCTCTCTCTTATGTTCCTAGATAATTAACATGTTTTAATATAAAATTTGTGTTCTAAGACAGTAAATATTTTACTGCCCAAGTAACAAAACTCATCGACCAAATTTATTGTTCGGTCACTTAATCTAACCCCTTCAGCATCGACCGATTTTTTAAGACTGCAATCAATTACCCTTGTTTTGCTCTTGTTCGCGTTATACACTTCTTTCAAGACACTGTACGTTTCGTTCAACGGCTCTTACTAGTCCGTTGCTGTCTCTGGCAGAATTACAATGTCATCAGCAAAACGCATTGTTTTTATTTCTTCACCCTGAACTCTAATTTCTTTTCCAAACTTTTCCTTCCTTTCCTTCACAGCTTGATCAATGTACAAACTGTCATCCCAACCACTGCGCCCCTTTAATGCACTTCAACTCTAATAACAGCTGTTTGGTTAACGTATAAGTTGTAAATAACCTTTCGTTCCCTATATGTTACCCCTGCTGACTCCAGAATTTGAAAGCGTGAATTACAATGAATATTCTCAAAAGCTTTATCCAAATCTACAAAAGCTAGACATTTAGGTTTCCTTTCCCTTAATCTATCTTGTAAGATAACTCTTAAGGTATTGCCTCACATGTTCCTACACTTCTCTTGAACTCAGTCTTTTCATGTTTTTGTAAATAATTCGTATTAAAATTTTGCAACCATCACTTATTAAACTGATGGTTGTGTAATTTTCACACCTGTATGTGCCTACTTTCTTTGGATTGGGGATTATTACACATTTCTCTAGTCTCGTACACCTTACTCACCAGGTGAAATAGTTCTGTCACGGCTGGTTCTCCCACAGACCAAAGAATACCATACGAAGAGAATAAACAAATATTTTCCTTGTCAATAGTCACACGTCTACAGGTTCAGACACAATTCACTGTTCGTAATTGTCAAGCGTATGTTATTGAGGCCAAATTGAAGTATCTGTCACATTAATGGCATTTAGCCAACGCCACGTCATGCATTTTCCATTGTCAAACAGGAACTTGGACGCCTGAGCGTTGGGACATAGAACGCGAGATCACAGGGCAAACGATCGTGCTGTGGCTATTGTCCAACACATCTAGGGTGTGATCTGTCATCACATCTTCCACAGTGGTGTTGGTATGGGGCAAATCTGCGTAGTAATGTGTTTGTTGATAAAGAACTTTATATGTGAAAGAGAGGTAGAAACATGTTTCCCAAGCCCTCCAATCAATCTTGATCCACTGTATAGTTATTTATGACTTTCGTGTAATGCAGTATAAAACGAGTAGACAATAGTTTCATATTATCTGTTCTACAGATCTTTTATCTGCAACGTTTGTTATTAAATATTTAACTAATTTAGTTTTGAGTTTCTTCGGACGAACTGGTGGACGCCTGAAAACAATCATAATTTCGTAGGTAACCGGATTTTTTTTTCCATATAGGCTTTGACCGCCTTGTATCACAGTGTGTTGATAACTGTAGCGATTATTTCAAAATAATAAAGAACATGATAAATAATTCACATATTAAATGTAGATTCTGTATTGATTGGATAAACGTAATAAGAAAAATATTTACTCTAAATATTCGAGGTTAGTGTTTCAGCAGTTTTACGAAAAGCTATTTCTATGAAACACCTGTTCCAAAGGAACAGACATTTGTGATTGTACAACAGCCGTATATATGATATTAATTAATCAATTACATACTCGCCATTTGAGAATTCTGCCGACATTAGCTGCATTACGAAATATTGTCTGATATGGTGACTAATTAAAATTTGTGCCGGGCCGGGACTCGAACCCGAGTGTGACAAATGGAAATTCGGTTCTGGCCAGTGATTGTGTTCTGGTAGCCGAGTGGTTAAGGCGACCCCTCGCGAAAAGCCGGTTCGGCACAAATTTTCGTTTGTCACAAAAGAACAGAATATCTTTGGTAATTCAGCTATTGACGGCAGAATTCGCAAATGGCGAATAATTGAGTATATAAAAAAAATTCATTTAGCGTGAAAATGTGGTGTGAATAAATTACCTGAATGGTCCCGTTGCTAAGAATCGGCTTTACACCTCCCTCTCCCATCTACATCTACATACATACTCCGCAATTCACAGTAAGGTACGTGGCGGAGGGTACACTGTACCTCTACTAGGTATTTCCTTTCCTATACCACCCCCAAATTGAACGAGGAAAAAAAGAATGCCTATATGCCTCCGTACGAGCCCTAATTTCTCTTGTCTTTGTGATCTTTACGCGAAATGTAAGTAGGCGGCAGCAAGATCGTACTACACTCAGCTTCAAATTCCGGCCCTCTAAATTTGCTCAACAGACATTCACAAAAGAACGTCGTCTTTCTTCCAGCGATCCCCAATTGAGTTGCCGGAGCATTTCCGTGACAGTCGCGCATTGGTCGAACCTACCGGTAACAAATCTAGCTGCTCGCTTCTGAAGTGCCTCTATGTCGTCCTTTAAACTGATCCGCTGCGGGTCCCAAACACTTGAGCAACACTCAAGACGTGGTCGTACAAGCGTTTTATACGCGGTCTCCTTTACAGGTGAAGCACATATTCCCAAATTTCTCCCAATAAACCGAAGTCGGCTGTCCGCCTTACTCACAACTATCCTTAAATGCTCGTTCCATTTCATATCGCTCTGCAATGTTACGCCTAGATATTTGAACGACGCGACAGCATCAAGAAGCTCACTACTAATGCTGTATTCGAACATTATGGGATTGCTTTTTCTACTCATGCGCATCACCTTATACTTTTCTACATTGAGAGCTAGCTGCCATTCTTCGCACCAACTAGAAATTTTGTCTAAGTCATCCTGTATGCTATTACAGTCAGTTACAGACGACACCCTCCCATACACCACAGCATCATCAGGAAACAGCCGCAAATTACAACTCACTCTGTCCATCAGATCATTTATATAGATAGAAAATAATAGCGGTCCTATCACACTCCCCTGGGGCACGCCTGACGATACACTCGTCTCTGATGAACACTCACCGTCGAGAACAACGTACTGCGTTCTATTACTTAGGAAGTCTTCTAGCCAGTCACAAATATGTGAACCTATACCATAAGCTCGTATCTTTGTTAGCAGTCTGCAGTGTGGCACCGCGTCGAACGCCTTTTTGAAGTCAAGAAAAACACAGTCCGCCTGTTGCCCTTCATCCATGGCTCGCAAGATGTCATGTGAGAAAAGGGCAAGCTGAGTTTCACATGAACGATGTTTCCTAAACCCGTGCTGATTCATGGAAAAAAAGCTTGAACTGACATTGTTCCTTCCAAATAGCAATTTCGTAGGATAGTTAAAAGAACGGACGTTTTGTAAAAAGACTGTTAGATGTCGATTCAAAATGGACGTCCTTTTTCAGCGCAAGAACCTGTTCTCTGTTCTGGTTCTCGAAGGCCACCGCCGTTCGCTGCGGCTGTTACTGACCCGCGCAGTGCAATGCACTGGTCAGACTGCCACTGTTTGCAGAACGCTCGAATGCATTACTTGGAGGTCGGCGGGGTCTGGGAGGACGGTTCACCTCAAGGTCGGAGCATCGTGGTTCGAAGCAATTTCTTTAACCTGTAGCCTACCACTAGCACCAAGACTGAATATTTCACAAAATACCCTGAATTAATGGGACGTAATCAATCTCTTCTTCCCCTCGACATGTAATCCCGTGTGACTTTAGGAAATCTGGTATTTTTCATTCTTTTCAAATGATCGTTCGGGTTTTTCTTACCAACCCGTATCGGTTGCTGGGGTGTAAGTCAAATATTACAAATATACTGTGCTGGTGGATAGTCAAACATTAAACAATAAAACAGATATAAACATAGAACCACCATAGTGCTCATTGTGCCTGGGCTGATTTGAGACATTTACTTGCTCTTTGATATTCCAAGTCATGATTGAGTAGAGTTGGGGGAGAAATTGGAAGTTTGTACGCGTAAAAAACACTCAAAATGTTGATACTAAAATCAAAGTGTTAGCTGATAAGGTGGAGAGTGAGTGCAAAGTTGTCAGTCATATAAAACAACAAATTGATAATTTAGATGATATGTAATCTAAAATAACGAAAGAATGTAAGTGTAGGTACTAGCAACGGTGGACACAGTTACACACTGTCGTAATTGAAGAAAATATAATGAATTGTAAAATATCAGAAATAGAATTAAAATGAAAAGACAACACAAATGAGATTAATGCTACGTTGATACGTGAAATTTCAACGGCCATATCTGATGTTGTAAAATTAAGAGATAAATCATAGAAGTAAGCAAAACAGGTTGCCAGATAATCACAGTAAGTAAAACTGATGCAGGTAAATATCATACTTTTCCAAGTAGGAAATTTTCAACCTGTTGAGGTGACATTTTTGTAACGCCAACTGCTGACGTTGGGATCTAGATACACAGTGATTTCTATGAGCATCATACTCCGATGCTAAAGGGGACATCAATAATTGGTAATAATATTTGAAAAGTAATTTATATTGATATCACTGAAAACATCTTTGAGCTGCAGAAAATTTATTACAGTTATCAGAAATGGTAAATCATCGAATATATGCAATCCCATTAATACATTGCATCATCATCATCATCATCAATTGTATTCTGCCTTGCGGCACGTCTTGTCATGGGTTGATCCTCTTCTTGTCATGCGTTGATCCTCTTCCACTTTTCTCTGTCCAAACCCAATCTTTTCTTCATATTTATTTCCTTCGATGTTGTCCAGCATTTGATATCTTGGCTTTCCTCTTACTCCTTTTCCTTTCACCATTCTTCCTATTCCTTCCTTCAGTAAACAGTCCCTCCTCAAGCAATGTCCAATCCATTTTCGTTTTCTTTTCCTAATGACTTCCAGCATGTTTCTTTCTTCTCCAACTCTTTTTAATACTTCCTCAATCCTTATTCGGTCTTCCTATTTCACTTGTTCCATTCTCCTTCATATCCACATCTCTAGTGCCTCCAATTTTCTTTCAACTTCCTTCCTCAACGTCCAGGTCTCCGCACCATACAGCACAACACTCCAGATATAACACTTGGCAAGTCTTTTCCTCAGATCTTTCTTTAATGGTCCGCAAAGTAATCTCTGTTTCCTTTTGAATCCTTCTTTTGCCATGGCAATTCTTTTCTTAATTTCTGCAGTGCAGTTCATATCATCCATTATCATACTTCCCCAGTATGTGAAGCTATGCACTTTCTCTGTTTCTTCTCCCCCTATTTTTAAACGACATTTTGTGTTCCTTCCTCCAATTACCATGCTTTTTGTTTTCTTCTTGTTAATTTTCATTCCATATTCTTCTAATTTTGTGTTTAGGTCATCTAACATTTGTTCCATCTCTTTTGCACTTTCTGCCATCACAACCATGTCGTCTGCAAATCTAATACACTCTACTCGCCGTCTCCCAATACAATCTCCTCTGCTTCCATTAAAGCTTTCCTTGGTTATGTCTTCAAGATAGATATTGGTATTGGTGACAAACAGCATCCTTGTCTTACACCTCTTCCCAGTTCAATTTCTTCGCTTATGACACCTCCTACTCTTACTCTTGCTGTTTGGTTCAAGTACAAATTTATAATTAGTTTTCTATCCCTTCAGTCAACTCTATGTTTCCTTAGGACTGCCGTCAATTTGTCCCATCTCACACGGTCAAATATATTGCAACGTGTTACTTAATCCAGAATCTGCAAATTTTATATGAACAAAGAAACAACATTTTTAACATTATAGTACAAAGAAACAATGAACCTTTAGTAAAAAACACATTATGCTTTGACAAATAATTAGAATAATTAATAAGAGTCTGCAAGTCATTACCCAATTCAATCTGGGTATACAGGAATTGTGCATGCTCTGCAATTCGACACGTTCCAGCCGCAGCACATGTTTTTTGGTTTTCTGACAGGGGCTGATGGATGCTTCATACACCTAACTTGTCTGCACAAGTTTAAAAGCTGTACGCGTGTTTTGGAATGTAGAACCTTTCGTTAAATCAGACAATAAATTGTTCATTAACACAGCTATTTGGTTTAATTATGGCCCTGATATTAATGTATAAGAAACAGTGCATTAAACTGATTATGTGCGCAACGGATATTTTTAACGAAACAACTGTGATCTGTAACCTTTTGAAACAGACACTGACTATACTCAAAAATTTTGACTGCGAGAAAGATATAAGAAAAACCACAAATCACTTTCTTAATGCTTGACTGTGAGAATTTATCTCGATCAGTTATTATTGAAATCCAAATCAACTATTATCTTACTATCGCACCAATAATGAAATATGTTCAATAATGTTATTCAAATCAACACTCCACTAAATCAAGTAATTATCAAATGAAGGAAGTAGGTTAATTTTCTAACTACGTAAATGAAATATGAAACAGGGTTAAGTTACTTATTATTGATAAACAGCATTACATTACCTACATAATACAACTTCTGACTTGCTGGCAAAGCAGCCTCTGCTCTACATCGGAGCCATACACACAACCCAACCGCTCTCTAAGCGAGCTGAACCACTAGTGCTACTCTCTCTCAGTGCGAGCTACAATGCTATGCAATACATGATCTTTGCCAGAGATGAAACTTTACACATATCGATACATACAGTAGAAGCGATATTATACATTTTCTTGCAAGCAAGTTACTCGATACAAAACAGGAGGCACAATATTAGACATTTTCTTATAAAAATATTTTTTTATGGACACGTTTCAAGTTTCCTCAGATTTTTTATGAAACCTGTATCTAAAGTACTACACTAATGTTTACGCGGAATTCATGGGACAATCGATCGTTCTGAAGTCAACAATCGACGGAAGACAATGGCAAGTTTGTTATACATTTCAACCCGCTTATCTCTGGATTCTCTGGCAATCCACAGTAGATAACATACACATTTACTAGGCTAATGTTCATGACATTAAAACAATATGGCTAATGGTCATCGCCTCGCGCTTCAAGGATTTGTGTTTATGCTTGTAGGTGTCATTTTGATAGAAGAGAAAATTCTCTATGATAACATTCTTTTGGTAGCATTATTTGAACCTTAAGATATATTTTAACACCGGCAGGTTGTTGGTATTGTATTTAATGGAGTAATACTCCAAGTATGCCACATATTCTCTTGTCTGTTTCATCTGAAGCTATGGCTGATGAGAGTGCAGGCATGGTGGTTTGGGTTGATCTGATAATGACTAACACAAACCACTTTGAGTTCTTAATTCTGTTGATTTGCATGTTACTGTACATGTCTCAATGCTTAGTTTCAATTGCACCAAGTCTGGATGGCAGGGGGGGTGGGATACAAATCCAACCGAATCCTGGTGCCCAGACAAACTTTTGTCTATGTTGACTCATGAGTGCCTTCTGCTCTTCCTGTTCCATGTAGGGTGCATATGACGTGTATGAACAAGAACGCTTGATCCAGTGCCATGAATCTAAGCTGCAACAGCATTTTGGTTGAAATGACGGAGACATAGGACCGTACACCATGGACCAGAGTTGCGGCAACGATGACTCTGGGGTTCTCAGTGTCAAAGTGGTGAGAGATTTCCTTCAAACAAGTGGAGTGTACACCGTCAAAAATTTTTATAGTGACAATTCTAGTTTTTCCATGTAGGACAAGGTTCTCTAAAGACTAAAGTTTAATAATATTATAAATTTGGTGCCAATTCTGTATATAAACAACAGGCACACTTAAAATTCATGGATGTAATTAGTTGTAAGGATTCTTTTCTTAAAAATATGCACACACTATAAGTGGTCTTAATAGTACAAATATTGGGAAATTTTCTCACTGCCCTGTTTTTTTTATTTTTCTACTTATTTATTTTTTTGCATTAGTTGAGGTCATAATTGGCGTAATGTTTGAGTCAATCCGATTCAATAATTTTGTAATTTTAAAGTTTGCTCATTTGAATGTATTAATTTTGGTGCTACTTGCGCCATCCTGCACATGGTTTGGATGCCGCAAGTGGGGGTATTGTGAGATTACCGTCCAATAGAAATATTGGTAGTTAATAACATTTGATAATTAAACAGTATGAAGTTCACTGCAAACATTGACCATGCCAATGCACTAAATGTTACACAATTTTAATCTTATTAATTATGGTAGCAATGTATGTACACAGTTGGGTGACAACATTTATAGTTAGGCCATAGGTAGAAATTCTCCACGTTGAGATTTGCTGTGTGCTTGTAGCTGACGGGAGGCCAGCGAGCAGGCCGACGTTGGTGGCTTGTTCCAACTTAGGATTTTACAGTTCGTTTCCGGTGAGGGGAGAGAGGGACAATGGCGAGTGCCAGGCACAGTGCAGTGCACAAATATTGTAATACTATTGGCATTTGAAGTAATACGATGCAGTTAGGAACCTTTAAGGCCCTCATTACAAAATAGCCTGTTGATAAATAAACAATACATTAGCTGATATAGTCACTTCTAACGTAATATGTTTAATTGACAATGCAAAGTAATAAATTACCAATGAAGACAAGACAGTAACACAACAAGCATGGCAATGTTTGTTTATAAAAATAATATATTAACTATTTCTCATTTTATTTTTAATTAATCTTTTGTATTTTTATCTTGAAGTATTCAGTTAAATCACTTATCTGTGGTATAAGAAATTGCACAATTATGATAAACAGTACAAAGGATGTTTATATTAGCATAAAAACGTAAGAAAATATTTGTTTAATGTGTAGTGTAATTATTTTGATTTTAAGTAAAGTTTTAGAAATGTATTGGCTGAGCGCTGTACGTTGGCAAATCGGTTACAACAGCTTACATGGGGAAGTTGATGACGTAGGGGAAAAACCCCGGCAGTTGAGTTTTGGCGCGCGCGCGCGCGCGCGCGGGCGCGAGGGCAGGAAGTGAGGGCTCCAGAGAGCACGTGGTGTGGCTGGCCTGGCGGCGTCGCTCTGCCTCAGTCGGCATGTGGATCTCGAGGTGGTGACTTGAGTTTTGTGTGTGGCAATCGCCACGTGTGGTTGCTCGTCGTAGACTGCACCAAGTTAAATCGAGTGCTACTGTGTGTTTGTGAATAATTAGCCGGTGCAACAAGGTGTGCATCGCATTGAATTAAAGTGACTGTGATTTGTTAATGTAACACGTGTCGTCGCATAGGCATGTACATAAACGGTGTTTGAGACAGCCACATGGTGTGAAATCAATTCGCGACAAATATTCATTTTGTCTGGGGGCTCACGAGCTATAACTTTATTTGGTACATTTACCAACGTACAGACGCGACAGCCACAGGGTTCAAATGTTGTGAAATGAACAACATAAAGTGAACTTTCACGTGTTTTCAAAAATAGTAGTTAGTACACCCTTTTCTCTCATGAACTTGATTTTATTATGAATTTGTTTTGTTAATCATATGCAGGGAAGGAAAGCTGCGAACGTGTGATATCATCCCCTAGAAAACGAGTCAAACAGTCGCAATAACAGTTCCAGTGTTTTTGCATGTTTAGGAATTTGGTTCGCAGCTGGTGGTTGTGAGTTTCAAAAATTAATCTTTCCCTATTTTAAACTCTCACCCCGACCTTCACCCTCGCAGCGTTCGCAACTGAAAGAGTGATTGAATAGACCCTGTTTCTTAATTTAATTGCTAGCTCTGCTAGAAATTTGCATTTTTTTTGCAGTCAGTGCAAATATTAAAAAGAGTTGGTGATTTTGTATACATACTGTATTTGCTATATTAACGTTGGCGGTGAGGTTTGTGTCTCTCATTGATCCACAGAAGTAAACTGACGGAAGCTGTGCTCCTATTAGAGACCAGACGGTGTACAGTTCCGTCTAGGAGGGTCCACGCGGATCTGACTGGAAGCCAATGGGCCCTTAGCTAAGTCAGAGGCTGTGAAAGGAGTACGCAATATAATTTTCACATAATTTTAGCATGTCATAGAGCATTGAGCATGTTTTGTTATAAAAACCAAAACTATAATTCTGCAGAAAACAAATTTATGTATATTTTGTATCATTTCACTGATCGATATAACATACTGTACTTATTTTCATATCTTTGCTGTAAACCAAAGACTTTGTTTTATCTTTGGAGTGTGTCTTGCACTCACAGTTGTTGCGTTTAAGGAGTCGAGGTGTGACCTTCGTGTAGAGAGGAGTCGGTGTGTGACCTTCGTGCAGGATACTGTCGGGTTAGTCTGTTTATGTGTTAGACCCGAGTTCCTCGTTCCTTTCACCAATTTGAATTGCTATCCGTTCTGATCATTGTTTCTTATGATAGAGTTGCATAATTATTGTGTTTGTAAATTTGTATGCTAATTAGAACAGTTCAGTGTAGGCATTTTGTGATGATCAGTTGGTCTATTAATGAGAGCAGGAAGTAGTTTGTTCATAATTGCAGTAAAGGTCATAGTTAAAGATTTTCTCAGTGTAAATGAAAGTTCAGATTGTTAAGGTAGTTAATGTTAGTAACAATTAAAGTGATTTGTTTGATTAGAAGAGAAGTAGATCACGTAAAGAGATGAGACCTATTTGCAGTGTGTGATACTTGAAATCTTTACCAGATTTGTAGAACATTTTTTATTATTACATTGAAGCTGTATGGTAATTGTTTTACAGATAGGCACATTATCAAGTGCAGTGATCTTAATATACGATTAATATCAAATATCCTTGTTTGGCATCCTGTTAATTCAAGTAGCAAAATTATCACTGTAGTTGCTCTTTCAGTTCGCTCTCGCAGTCGAATTGTACAGGTGTAGTCTGGCTGCTGGTATATGGTGCACGCTAACAGATCGGGACATTTCATTTGCTTATATTGCTTTTCACACACGAGATTAATGTGTAGACGAATTACGAGTCTAATTACTGTTGACTTATTAACAACTGTACAATTTATTGTGTTATCCGTTGCGCATCAAACTAAACCACATTTACGTAAGATCATTGCATCCCATGTCAGTTGCAATTTATTCTAACAGGGCAAAGGAAGGTACTAAGTCTCATTGCTTAGTCAAATTATTTTGTTACCAAAACCACAACAGAACGTTTATTTGGGAATTTTAGCTGGGTCGGTCTCTTAACAAAAACAGTGACACGCTCGCCCCACAAACACATACTACTTTTCATTTCAACACACACTACTTTTAACTGCTCTCACTTACTTGTGACAGGCTACACCGGTTTCCTTTCCTATCAGCTCCTCTTAACCATCTCTTGTATTTTTAGTAGCGGATGGCATTAGGTTGCGTGTCCCGAGGGTGTCTTTCAATATCATTCGCTTCCATCAGGGGGTTGTTCGGAGCACAGGTGTCTCCCAACGTATAACAAATTTCATCGAAGTCTTCCTAAGATGGTAAGGCTGTATAATTACTTGTAAATAGATCAACAGGAAATACTAAATTTAATTGATGAGAGGAGAAAATGCAAACATTCAGTAAATGAAACAGGCAAAACGGAATACAGACGACTAAGAATTAAGATTGCCAGGAAGTGCAAAATAGCTAAGCAGAAGGCAAATGCAACTCTGTAGAAGAATGTTTAAATAGGGGAAAAACAGATACCGCCTACAGGAAAATAAGCGAGACATCTGGAGACAATCAAAGCAGCGGTATGGATATAAAGAACTCAAATGGAAAACCAGTTCTCAGCAGAGAAAAAAAGCTGAAAGATGGAAACAGTATATAGAAGGACCCTACTAGGGAAATGAACTTAGAGACAATGTTGAAGGAAGGGAAGAGGAAGTAGATGAAGATGAAATAGGAGATACTATACTGAGAGAATAATTTGACAGATCTCTGAAGGACCTAAGTCGAAACTGGACGACATTCCCTCAGAATTACAAGTTTCTGAAAGAGCCAGCGATGACAAAATTATATCACATGTTGCGTAAGATGTACGAGACATTCGATATACCTTTGGACTTAAAAAAAGTAATAATCTCCATTCCAAAGAAAGCAGGCGCAGAAAGGTGTGAAAATTACACAACCATCAGTTTAATAAGTCATGGTTGCAAAATTTTAACACGATTTATTTACAGAAGGGTGGAAAAGCTGGTACAAGCCGACCTCGAGGAAGATGTTTGGATTCAGGAAAATACTCACTTTATGGCTTATCTTAGAAGATATATTAAGGAAAGGAAAATCTACATTTCTAGCTTTTGTAGATTTGGAGAAAGCTTTTGATAATGTTGACTGGAATACACTCTTTCAAATTCTGAATCCAGTAGGAGTAAAATATAGGGAACGGAAGGTTATTTGCAATTTGTACAGTAACCAGACAGCAGTTATCAAAGTTGAATGGCATGAAAGGGATGCAGAGGTTGGGAAGGGAGTAAGACAGAGTTGTTGCCTTTCTCCAATGTTATTCAATTTGTACACTGAGAAAGCTATAAAGGAAAGCATGGAGAAATCTGGAGAAAGAATTAAAGTTCAGGGTGAAGAAATGAAAACATTGCTTTTTGCCGTTGACATATTAATTATGTCAGAGACAGCAAAGGACCTGAAAGAACGAACGGAATGGACAGTGCGTTGGAAAGTGCATATAAGATGAACATTAACAGGAGCATGGGTAATGGAATGCAGTCTTAGAAAATAAGGCGATGCTGAACGAATTAGCTTAGGTAACAAAAGAATAAGGGTGGTAGATGAGTTTTGTTACTTGGGCACTAAAATAACGTACGATGTTCGCAGTACAGAGGATATAAAATGCAGACTGGCAACGGGAAGAAAAGCAATTTTGAAAAAGAGATATTTGCTAACATCGAATATTGATTTATTGTAAGTATTTTCTGAAGGCATCTGTGTGAAGTGTTGCCTTGTACGGAAGTGAATCGTGGTCGATAAATAGTTTACACTGGAAGAGGATAGAAGCTTTTGAAATGTTAGAATGCTTATGATTAGTTCGTCAGATCGCGTAACTAATGAATTGGGGAGAAAAGAAATCGTTGGCATACCTTAACTAAAAGGCGGGATCGTTCGGAGGGCAATGTATGTGTTTTGGGGGTGGGACAAGGGGGGCCCTGGACCAAGAGACAAATATAGTCAACAGATTCAGATGGATGTGAATTGACGTTCTTATAACGAAATGAAGGGACTTGTTCAGGATAGAGTAGGGTACAGAGCTACATCAAACCAGTATCCGGACTAAAGACGCAAAAACAACACAAATAAAATATTTAAATTACCCAATTACAAGAGGCAAACGTGGAAGGAGGTTTTTAGGTATTGCAAAAAGTCACCATCAAGTATTTCAGTTTTGGTAGGGTCATGATTCGGAACTGCTATTTTGTGTGAAATGAATACAACAACAACAACAGCAATACTACTAAATAATAAAATAAAGTGACTGACTCTAGAAATTTGTAAATCAGAAATATAAATATTTTAATGTGTCAATCATGACTAATGCCTCCAACCCCTCTCTTGGACGAAGGGCAGCAATGTAATTTTTCGTTCAAATGTTCAAACGTTTGTAAACCTAAGGGACTTAACTACATTGGTCATCAGTCCCTAGGCTTACAAACTACTTCAACTAACTGACGTTAACAACACCCATGCCCATTGGAGGAATCGAACCTTGGAATCCGAGCAACCGCACGCTACACAGCAAGGCGTCTTAGAGCGCTCGGCCACTCTACCGCAGTTACGCTGTCTTCCTGATTTTCCTTTGCGAACATCACTAATCGTTCCATGCAATTCAAACTTGTCAATAATGCCTTTGTTAGCCAGGTTCATATGTTCAAGTTTGTAATTCTACGGGACCAAACTTCTAGCCATAAGTCCCTGGACTTACAAAACTGTTTAAACTAAAAGAATGAAACTTTCAGTCTGCAGTGGAGTGTGCGCTGATATGAAACTTCCTGGCAGATTAAAATTGTGTGCTGGAACCGGGACTCGAACCTGGGACCTTTGCCTTTTGCGGGCAAGCGCACTACCGACTGTGCTATCCTGACACGACTCACGATGCCGCCTCAGAACTTTCCTTCCGCCAGTACCTCGCCTCCCAAACTTCACAGAAGCTCTCCTGCGAACCATGCTAGACTAGCACTCCTGGAAGAAAGGATATGGTGAAGACATGGCTTAGCCACAGCCTAAGGGATGTTTCCAGAATGAAACTTTCACTCTTCAGCGGAGTGTGCGCTGATATAAAACTTCCTGGCAGATTAAAATTGTGTGCCGGAACCGGGACTCGAACCTGGGACCTTTGCCTCTCGCGGGCAAGCGCACTACCGACTGTGCTCTCCCGATACGACTCACGATGCCGCCTCACAACTTTACTTCAGACAGTACATCGCCTCCTACTTTCCAAACTTCACAGAAGCTCTCCTACGAACTATGCAAGACTAGCACTCCTGGAAGAAAGGAAATGGTGGAGACATGGCTTAGCCACAGCCTAAGGGATGTTTCCAGAATGAAACTTTCACTCTGAAGCGGAGTGTGCGCTGATATGAAACTTTCTGGCAGATTAAAATTGTGTGCCGGAACCGGGACCCGAACCTGAGACCTTTGTCTTTAGTGGGTAAGCGCACTACCGACTGTGCTATCCCGACACGAGTCAGGATGCTGCCTCACAACTAACCTAAGGACAACACACACCACCATGTCCGAGGGAGGATTCGAATCTCCGACGCGGGAGGCCGCGCGATCCGTAACCTGGCGCTCCAGACCGCTCGACTACTCCCGCACGGCAGCCAATTTGGCGGTTCTGTGATAAACCAAGTAACTTGTGGTAAGGACAAGTAATTTATCCTAAGTACAACACGAGCATCCAAGCGCGAGGGAGGACTAGAACCTCCGACGGCGAGCAACCGCGCCTCAGAATGCTCAGCCACTCCACCGCAGCAATATTTTCGTCCGGGAAGGCGTTAGTGTTGGAGCGGGACCTGGGGTGAGAGAGCAGTTCGTCAATTTCAATTCACTCTGTGCTTTTTTTTTCTTTTTACCTCTTGTGGCCTTGTGAAAAGGCGCGTTCTCTTGTTGAAAAAGACCACTGCCGTAGGGAAACACGGCGTCATGTGTGCGTATACGTGGTCTCCAAGCAGTGTAGGCCCTACGGTATCTGTTCGTCAGATGTCGCTGCCTCACCTGTGTGCAGCAATCCACACGTTTGCACAATGTGCAGTGTGTGTCCGGCCCTGATCTAGGGCTTTTGTAGGACTCTTTGTCTTTCTGTGCTCCTGTCGCTGGATGAGTGTACCTGGAAACGTTATGGACATCAATTTTGCTAGGTAAACGTGCACTTTTTTTATGGAGCTCACGAAGACGTCGTCTACCAAGATGCTTCGGCGCATCCAGCCATTCGAGCTTCCTGGATGACAATTTTCAGGGACGTTGGATTATATGAAGGTTGAAACATGTCCATAAAAAAAAAATTAAAATAAAATTGTCGCATTTTGTACCACTCCATGCAACACTGTCTGTTGTAGGTACTCTTTTGTAAAATGGCATGTATTTATGACTGTCACATTTTTGTATTTTTCTATGTACTCCATATGTTGTTTTAATCTTGAATATATTGAATAAAAAATGTTTATCAGGTTTTCATATTTTCCACGTAATATTTTGTATGTCATTAATGGATTTTTGGACTTGAAATTCAGTAATTTTGCTGGCTAGGCAATGCCATTGACATCACCCTCCCTACAAAATTTTTAATAGGTAGGAGGGGGGTGACGAAACGTGTCTATAGAAAATTTCTAATATTGTGCCTCCTGTTTTGTGTCGAGTAACTGGCTTACAAGGATATTTATATATTGCTTCTACTGTGTGTATCGATATGTGTACTTAAGTCTGTGAAGTTTCATCTTTGGCAAAGATTATGTATCGCATAGCATTGTAGCTCGCGTAGAGAGAGAGTGGGACTTGCAGTTTAGCTCGCTTGGAGAGCGGTTGAGTTGTGTGTATGGCTGCGATGTGGAGCAGAGGCTGCTGTGCCAGCAAGTTTATATATATATATATATATATATATATATATATATATATATATATATATATATATATATATATATATGAAAACGTTGTACCACCGCTGGAATGAAGGTAATTGCATTTGATGTCATTAGGAAAAGTTGTATTATGTAGGTAATATAATGGTGATTATTAATAATAAGTAACAAAGTTGATCTTTATTTCCTGTTTCATTTACGTAGTTAAAAAGTTTAACCTACTTCCTTTATTTGATAATTAGTTATTTGTGGATTTAAAATGCAGTTGAGTTTGGTAATCTTATTGAACAGATTTCGTTATTTGTGCCATAGTAAATGATTGTTATGCAACACTCCAGTTACTTGATTATGTTACTGAATTTTGATTATCAGCTACTGATCTGCATAAAATTCTCGCAGTCAAACATTAAGTAAGTGGTTTGTGTTTTTAACATCTTTCTCGCAGTCAAATTTTTTGAGTATAGTCAGTGTGTGCTTCATATGGTGACTTGTCACGGTTGTCTTGTTAAATGATCCGTTGCGCACATAATCAGTTTAATGCACTGTTTCTTATTTAATAGTATATACATCAATATCAGGGCCATAATTAAACCAAATTACTGTGTTAATGAACAATTTATTGTCTGATTTAAACGAGAAGTTCAATATCAAACTACACGTACACAGCTTTTATCTTGCGCCCTTTCTGCCAGTATAGTTCACAAACAGGGTCGTGACGTAGTTAGATGTGTAGTCTTATTTAAGTTATTTTGTTTTTCCACTAACCAACTTACCTTTTGCCTCTTAATTGAATTTTTGAAACACCATCCTCTGTTATAGCAAGAGTAGCATAGTAATTGTTTCTGTAGTTTGTTACTTGCTATTCTGATAGTGTGTAGAATTGTTTATAGTAGATTAATTGAATATACAAATAATTGCATTACTACTGAAAAAGTCTCTTTTTTACATTGTCTGATGTTTGTTGTGTGGAAACTTCTAGTAACGCGGAACTCGTGCGATAATTAACGGCTCGCGTAATCTCGATTGTGACTGCATTTTGCACTAGCACGATTCAGCCTTTTGTTCCCTCTTAATTACCGTGTGTAATTTTCGAATTTGCAGTAGGGGAAAATAAATATTACTGGTCACTTTACTGCTTAATTCCGTTAATAATGTCGAAGAATAGAAGAGCCTGTGCTGATGTTAAAACTGCTCCCGAAAATGAGGACTTGAATGATGCAAGGAGAGAAGAAGAATTTTCACAAGAGTCTTCTCACTGTACTGATACAAATACGACATTAAATACCGTGTCCGAGAACGCGGAACAGATTAGTTCAGGAACAGACAATATGGATGATAAAGTACAGGATTCGACAATCCAGAATTCCGATTCTTGTAACGAGGTTGCCGAAAAGAATGTATCGGTTCCTCCTAGCTCTGCTACAAAAAATACATGTGCGACAGTTATGGAAAACGTATTACCAAATGACTTCATGCAGATGTTACTCTCGCAGCTCTCTAAGTTAAATGAGAATAGTCAATTACAATCTCAGGAATCTCAGAAATTAGGTGAAAAACTTGAGAAAATAGAACAAACGTGCGATTCGAGGTTTGTGAGTGTTCAAAGTAGTTTTAATAAAATAAATGAGGACAACAGTCGGTTCAGGGAACAACTGCTCAATACTTTTAAACGTGAATCTCAGCAAATAAGACAAGATATTCGCGACGAGATTAATCCGGTTATGGAAAGCCTTGCGTCACGAGTCGAAAATATAGAAACAACTGAACTCACTCAATTGAAGCAACAGAGTAATCTATTTGATGAAAAGTTGCAGAACTTCCAGTCAGTCACGACTGAACAGATCAATAAAATTAATAAACAGGTTGAGGATATTACTGTTAAGATGACCCAAAAAATGACAAAAGTTCTGATGTAACGCATACTACCCTATTTAATGAAACTAATGAATATCTCGCCCTTGACCGTTTCAAACAAGGTCAAATCACCATTAACCCTAGGAGCACCAAGGTATTTTAGGTTACACGGAGCACCAATCAAGGGCAAATTTTGCCCGTGTTACAAAAAGGCTGTAAATCCTGTAAAATGTATTTATTTGATTTAATTCTGTTTCCAATGTAACATCAGTTTAATTACTGACAGGAAGTTTCAAAATCTGAAATTAAAGCACTTGTACAAATATGTTTTAAGGTACGTTGAAGATTTTCAGAAAAACCTTTCTTCACTTGTAGAGAAAACAAACATTTACAGATGACACTTACATCCTGCACGCAAAATGGTTGATTCTGAATGTCTCTTACACAGATGTAGACCACAGCTTGCACATGTTAACTTGGAATTTGTGATGTTGTCCCTGCCTCTCCGGTTACTTACATTCTTCAAGCATATGTAACATCTTGCTTTCCTAGTTGGTTCTTTGTCTGCAGCAGTTTTCATCAATTGTACTGTGAGGTCCACTTCTGTAGTACCTTGGGAATGTTCCATTTAGTGCTTCAAAAACTTCACGCAGTGGCGCAAATTTATCACTGGTACCTTTATCATCAAAACGAAGAATATTCAATAGCTGATATGCTCTTGTCTTACTCATAGTGCCTCTATAAACGGCTCTTCCGAATAAATTTGAACATAAATAAGATAAAATATTGGTGTCCTGGTAAATTCCCATTAGAATCAAAGTTCCCATCAAAGCATATATTTCAGTTTCGTCAACAGGAGGAACATTATTTTCTTACAGCTTCTTCATTGTATCCTCAACAATTTTCTGTACTATTTCAGGTGTGAAAAATTTCTTGAATGATTTACGTGCTTGGAGGTTGCAGAGGGCATGAAGAATTATGGCCGCATGGACTACCAACCCAGGGAAAAATGTGCTCTTGGGAATAAAATTGCTATATTTTGTTATCAGTTTTTAAAATTGTAACCATTTAAATGTGTAGGATAGTACTTTATAAGGTGAGAGACAAATGGAAGAAAGCCCGTAAACATTGAAGGATATTAATTATTATTTTTTAATAAAGGAAAAGGGTACTGGCAATTTTTACCCGTGCTTCGTGCTTGTAGGGTTAATCAGCAATACAAGGCTGAGGTCAGGAAATTAGATGATCGCGTGGCGTGAATAGAGAGGAAATTTGAACACACTTGTGGAAATCCATACGAAGACGTAGAAGAAACTTTGAACGAAAATGACAATGATAATGATTCGAATCAAGTAGGTCCCTTGGTACGTGAACGAAGTGTACATTGTAGTAACAACAATGAAGACGCGGTTCGTAGTTTACGCCCACTTACACCGCACAGGCGAAACGAAGCGTTTGACTACAAGCATTTCCTGACTGTACGTAAATTCAAAATATTCAAAAACTCTCCGAATGACTTGCACCCTAAAAAGTGGTTGCAACCATTCGATTATTGTCTTCCCCCGAAGTGGCCACTTGAGCACAGATTAGAATTTATATGTGGTTATCTGGAAGGCGAGCCAGCCACCAGAATTAGAGCTATCGCTCAAGAGTGCCATAGTGATAATCAGTTCCGACGCTCATTTCTATCCGCATACTGGTCGGAAGCGGCACAAGATCGCGTTAAAAACAGTATTGCGACGTTCAAAAATTTGAACGATCAAATTTCTCAAGCCCGGTGGAATATTTCCAACATTTAGTATATAAAAATCAATTTTTATCAGCACCTTACTGCCCTGCCGAATTAATTAGAATTAGTTGATTTTATTTTAGATTTCAATAGGGCTAGTGCCACTGCTTTCGTTCAGGAAAATGCCATTCAAATTAAATTCGGAGACTGGATTACCAGATATGAAGAAGGTGCCAGTTGTTTAAAATTTTTATCTACTTCTAATGTGACGCACGATGTCAAACCTGATGATCATATAATAGATAAACATTTCGAGGCTGAACGAATTGACTTGCTTTCTGACATCATTGAGAACAAATTATTAGAAGTTGAAGGTGCCCCAGAACGTGATAAGGAAGAATTGTTCCTTATCTTGCGGCGGTATTCCCGTGTATTCACTAACAGTCCTGTTACCATAAAAAATTTCTCTATGAATTTAAGTTCAAAGAACATAATAAATTTTTTGTACCCCCATATCCCGTTCCTATAGTATACAGGGAAAGAGTTAAGGCTGAAATTCAGTACATGCTCAAGCAAGGTGTAATTGAACCTGCAATTAGCTCATATAACAGTCCCCTACATATTGTTGAGAAAAGAGATAAGTCAATTCGATTAGTGCTCGATTCCAGACAAATTAACACTATTATTTTACCAGAAACCGACCGATCCCAAACCCTGGAAGAATTGTTACAAAAATTCTATGGTGTCAAAGTTTTATCCTCATTAGATTTCAGGTCGAGTTTTTGGCAAGTGAAACTGCACCCCAACTCTAGGAAGTACACCGCGTTTCTCTGCTTCGGAAACTGTTATCAATTCCGTAAACTGCCTTTCGGACTGAAGATCTCCTCATCTGCTTTCATCCGTGCGATGAATTCCACACTTCCCGAGCACTTAAAACAACAAATCACAATTTACGTTGATGATAATTTGATTGCAGAATCTTCCTGGGAAAAACATAACAGTACTTTGGCATCTTTACTTGAAGTGCTTGCTCAATCCGGGGTTACTGTCAACTTAGAAAAGTCACAGTTTGGTCATTCTCAGACTAAATTTCTAGGGCACATTATTTCTAAAGATGGGATCCAGCCCGACCCTGAGAATTTAGAGGCGATAGTGAAAATGCCTGTTCCCACCACTAAACGCCAATTAAGAGCTTTCTTGGGTTTAATTAATTTCTATCGCCGTTTTATAAATTTGAAAGATCTAACTACTCCCAGATTATATGGATTAACTGGAAAGAATACTTTTTGGTTCTGGGATGAGGCTGCCCAATGAGAATTTCTTTGCTTAAAAGATGCACTCCTTCACGCACCTATTCTGCACCACCCAGATTTGTCTAAGAAATTTTGAATTTCTACCGGTAGTTCAAAATTCGGACTTGGCGTTCACGTGTTCCAAGAGGATGAAGAAAATGGCATTTCCTCACAGAGAACCATTGCGTTTGCTAGTCGCATACTATCCAAGTCAGAGCGGAACTATTCCGTCACTGAGCTTGAAGCTTTGGCAGTAGTTTCGGAATTCGAAAAATTCCGTTATTTATTGTTTGGCAGATACACAAAAGTTTACACGGATCACCGTGCACTTCAATTCCTCATGTCCTAGAATTAGACGTTGGGCCTTGTTCCTTCAAGAATTTGATTTCTCTGTAATTTACATTCCTGGTAAACAAAACATCGTTGCAGACTCGTTCGTCTGTTGGACTCATCAAGGCGACGGAAGAGGCATACTTAGAAAATAACTTTATTATCCTCTATATGCAGCAAGTTGCTTTCGAAAATTACATATGCCACATTTTCTGACATTGCTAAAGAACAAGATAAAGATCCAATCTGGCGTGATATTAAAATAAAATGGCACGATAAATGTAGAGTTTCCATCAGACAATTTTATATTATCCACAATAACATTCTCTAAACGTAAAGCCCCTGACAGACAATTTTGGTTAGTGAACAAATTGATTTGGTATATTCATCTCAGTTACGGACACTATGGTGCTAAGAAATGCTTCGCGAAATTACGCGACTCTTGTTATTTCATCAACATGGAGAAACGTATACGCAATGTGTTATCTCGATGTAAATTGTGTCAGAAAGCAAAGCCGCCGACTATATCGCATTCTGCTCCACTCTTTCTGATTATACCTTCAAAATTAAAGCAGTTAGCAGCCGTTGACCTGTTTGGACCTCTTCCGAGAACTAAGAATGGTTTCCCTTTTGTCTTCGTTGCTATTGAGCTCACATCAAATTATTGTAATTCTATCCGTCCAAACAGCGTGGTCATCAGTCCGTAGCTTACAAACTACTTAAACCTAGGTACACTAACCTAAGGACAACACACACACCCATGCCCCAGGGAGGACTCGAACCTCCACGGCGAGCAACCGCGCGCTCTGCAGAGAGACGCTTTAGACCGCTTGGCTACTTCACCGCGGCTGAGCTCACATAAAAATTTGTATTTTTTACTCCGCTCCGCCGTGCCAAGGCGAAGACAGTAACTAACGCCTTTGTCAAAAACTTCCTAAAAGATGTTGGCCATATAGATAAGGTCATCTCCGATAACGGACCTCAATTCCGTTCTCATGATTGGGCACGGATGTTGCGGCGCAGAAACATCAAACCCGTGTTCATATCACTTTATCATGCTGTCTCTAACCCTTGTGAACGGGCGATGAAAGAGGTTGGAAAACAATGTAGGCTGTATTACTACCGACAACACAACACATGGGATAGATGTCTTCAGTCATTTCGAAATATCATAAATGAACTTCGTAATGATTCTACAGGCCTTTCACCAATTCTGGTTCTGAAAAACAAGCAACCTCCCGACCGTATCAAGGAATTGATACCTTTTCCTAAACACAGAAGACTACGTCATCATGAGATCATTGAATTAGCACTTAAAAACATTAAGAAAGCCGCAGACAAAAGGAAACGCTCTCAACGTAATTGTTATGCCTAACAACTCCATGTAGGACAAAAGGTATTAATTAGATCCCACCACTTATCCCACAAGGAAAGATCTATGATTCACAAATTCTTCTTACTGTACAATGGTCTGTATCACGTCAAGTGTATCATCCACGACAACGTCGTTGAGGTAGAGACTTTAAGGACGCACAAGTCGAAAGGCATACGCCACATTTCCAATATTAAAATTTTCAAGGCATAAAATTGGGGTAGAGAGTCCATTAATCTGTTTTGGCGATTGGTGCCCAGTTCTCAAGCTGTCACTATTCTTCCACTTTTCCTTAGTGCGCTCTATCTACCTCTTTCTCTCACTGTTACTTTTCTCTAACTGTAAATACTTATGCTCTGTGCTACGCTGCTATTTTACCATTAGAAGTTGTAACCTACTTGTAGTTTGCGTTTAACGGACTCTAAAAATAGGTATAGCAGTCAACAATCCGAAGATTAGTTTGAACACCACAGTGCTTTACTAGGCCTGGCCTTACTAGGCCGTTGCCTTCCTCCGACCTTGGAACTGACTTACCCAGCCAGTTGTAGGGGGACCTACAGTTTAACGTGGGTTCCGAACCACGGTGCTACTCGGTATTTTTCACATGAGCAATACTGCCAAAGGTGAAAGAAGTGGAAAGTGAGAGATAAAAATCCTAGGACCTGGCGGGGATCGAACCGGCGACGTTTGGATTTGTAGTCTGGCACGCTACCACTGTGCAACCGAGGCGCACTAACGGACTCTATGGCCAGGGAATAAGGAGTATACAGAAAGGAAACTCCCGCTGCAGTCTGTCGTCCAAAATTTAGTGCGCATGCGCGGAAACGGCCATCTTGAAAAGTAGTAAACGCGTGGTCACTCCCTACTCTGGCGTGGTAATGCGCCGTCTTTGTTTGTTAATTGTGTATTTTAACGCCTGAATCGCATAAAAGTAAACAAGTATTTGGTACAGTGCAGTGCAGTGAAAAGAAAGAACTGCGTGTCAGTAGTTGGAGCTGTTCCGTTTTTATTTTGAGCAGCAATAAAAGAAAAGGCAGCAAATGGTGTTCAGCGCCTAATTACCGCAATAATTCGAATACAAATAAGGATATAAGCTTCTTCATCTTCCCAAAAGATGTTGAACGATATAACCTATATGTGTAGTAAAAGTTAAATGTTATCAGTTTCGAATGAGAGCAATGTGTGCATAATTATTAAAAGTAGCCTTGCTTCTTCCCTTGACGATAACTTTCGCTGTTGCTGTAGCAGTTCAACAGCATCGAAATGTTTCAGTACATTTATATTTTATAAGTTCAACGTCGCAGGGAATAACATAAAATGAAAGACAAAGAATAGTGCGTAAGTAACAGGACTTCAACATTTTGCTGGTACGTTCCCTTTCCCTGTTGTCCACATAGGCGAGATATTTCAGGAATTTCTTAGGCTCATCTACCTGCTCACCTTCACATAATTTGATGCAAACGGTAAAATTTTACTAACGGCAAAGGAGGCGTAGAGTGCTAGTGTTGTCAACGACCGTTGATCCTCTTACAAGGGGAGGTCGTCAATCGGGACCCGCCGATTTCGCCCAAATTGCGTGTGTAGAAGGAAGATTGGTCTCCCTATAACGTGCCTGAAATATTTCGCCTGAGTGGGCCTTAGGAAAGGAGAAAATGCTCTCAAACGTTTTTCCAATAGTACTGTTCGTGACTAACGGCGTAGCGTAATGGTCAAGCACATTACTTGCGAAACAGACGCACTGGGATCAATCCCAGAAGCCTCCTTTTTTTTATCATTACGCCACGCCGTTAATTCACGGTCAGAGCGCTGAATGATATGTAGAGTGCTATCGGAAAAACTTTCGAGAGCATTTCCTCCTTTCCTAAGGCCCACTCAGGCGAAATATTTCAGGCTCGTTATGTGGAGACCCATCTCCTTCTACACACGTAACCTGGGCGAAATCGACGGGTCCGATTTCCGACATCTCCTTGTTAGGATATTCAAATGGAATAAGGGGAATAATCTTGCTCTTCTTGCTCAATCTTTATAGCTACATTAGACAACTGGAGAGCATTTTCAGTGACAACAGAATGTTGGAAATAAACTAATTAATTTTATGGGGAATGTAAAATTCAGTTACCCATGTAAGGAGTCAGAATGAGAATTTTCTATTTTTTGAAGTTCAGAAAAAGAGACTTGAAATATAAAACCAAAATTGAAAAAAAAATTCAAACTGTTAAAAGTAACCCATCTGTGAGGTACAAATGATGTGTAACGTTCTAGTGAATGCATATTGACAAGGAAGACTAAGAGGAAAACGATGAACACTTTTTCCTGAAATAATGTGTGCCAAAAGAACAGACTAAGTTTGTTATGTAGTTTTGTTTCCGCTACCTGTCCTTCATTTGTGTGTAATTTAACAGTTTTATATACGCCCAGACGTCATTAGTTCTGTGTAATCACGATGTACTGCTAAGTCTGACTCAATATTTTGTGCAAATTCATTTGTGTAAAATAAAACCTGGCAGTTTTAAAATCACTTTCTTGTTTATAACTAATTTCCCAAACCTAACTTCGCGTTACTTGGGATTTTTTTAGAGATAAGCAACAAATAAAACGTTCATTGATTCCATCGTACATTTTCATTGTTGTATTAAAATTTAGGCCTACTTTTTTTCGTTGGGTTACAATTAGTTGCAAGAACAGGGCGCAAAATAGAGGGGAGCATAATGAAAAGCCGTTTTCTTTCGTAAAAGTCGGTGAGATTTGCTGCAGTTCGTAGAAAGTCAATTTCCAGCCCGGTGGCATAACTAGGACTTGGCTTTGGTGGGGGGGGGGGGGGGTCGATCTGCTTGCCGAGAAAAATTTTAGTCAGTTTCCACACAGACTACCATCTACCACTTCCGTTGAAGAAACTAATTCACTCCCATCCAATGAAAGCTTATGGTAAAACACCTCAAGTTTCCCGTCTTTACCTTTACCAGATTGCTGTTATACAACTTTTTTCTTTTTCCTTTTTTTTATTTTTTTATTTTTTTTTTTTGGGGGGGGGGGTGTTCTGTGGGGAGGGGTTCTATCCCCCTCATCCCGCCCCCCCCCCCGTAGTTACGCCACTGTTCCAGCCAAAGTACTAGGTGGCTATAGTTCCGCGTTTACTGCTTTTCAATATGGCGTCGAGCGCAACGCTTAGTAACATACAGATCAAAGGCGCCGCCCCCAGCTTTCCCTTCTGTATGCTTCCTATTCTGTGCTATGACTGTACAAGGCAAATAAAATTAATGGAAATTTTTCATTGAATAAACTAATTAATTTACTATGTTTCAGAAAATATCACATTTATCTTCTGTGTTATTAATTGCATAACTTACGTACTTCGGAGCGAACGAAGAACATTTTTGTGTTGACATAAGAATTTTGTAAGCCAATTAAGCAGTAAAAAGGGACTTGCTGAAGGATGATGCGTAAGGCAATACACAATATGTCATGGTAGTCTTTATAATGTATTATTGTTTATGGATAAATGATGGTACGGGAGGTATTGGTAACAGTCAAAGATGTTTGATAAATATAATTATGTGGACGAGGGTCTACAATGGTTATGAAGCAATTATCAGGAGAATCGCCCTGTTCCTAATGATGCTATGCTCTGTTCTTTTCTTATGTGCTCACTCGCACTGCCTTTGGTGTTTTCTCTTTGTGCTTATGTGCACCATTTTGTATGTTGATGCATTGTGCCTTCAATGGCATGCGTGATTGGTAAGAATCATATCCTTCTGATGCTCTGTAATTATGTGCAATGAATATTTCTAATTATGCTTGCAGTTGTGCTTATTGCTCTTGTAATCAAAGCTTACCGCTATGCTCACTAATTATATAGCTAAGCCCTACTACTATGCTCATTAATTTTATAATTAATGTCAATGACAATGTATGGTTATGCTTATACGTTGCACACAGCGATCTCTCATGAAAACTTGCAGCTATGCCATAAATTGCGCCTAGTTAAGTCTAGAAAGATAATATAATGCACAGAGATACTTTGCTTTTACTTATTGCTATCTTCAAAATTTTATTGATGATCTTGTTGATGAAAATCTGCAGTTATGCCTAACAAGTAGTAACGTCTGTGTTAATGTTATTGGATGATTTACTGTGATGTACAGCTATTAATGTGTCAAGATTTGCCTTAATTGTTTTGTCTGACCCTAGTGCTGACTCAGACAGACACAGACATGACCTGATTACTTGAACTTCTTTTGATATCCTCACGAACCTACCCTGATGTGTTACACCTTAAGGCAATGAAATATGTAACTCAGTTGAGACAAAAGCCTGGCCATGGCAACATATGTAATTTAAGTGTTATGATTTGGTGGTAATGCAGTCCCCACCATAGTGACATATGTTAATTTAAAGAGATGTGATCTTGTGGCAATGGAATGTTAAGTTATTTGAAATTACTTCATGTTAATCACTCTAATTATGACAACAAATTTACTTTATATGACCTAATACCAAATATATGACAAAGTACCCTGGATGTATTTCATACGATTATGTGTTTGTAAAATAATGTGTACATAGTGTGTAAAGCCTTTTGCCTATATGAAATGACACAAATTTCGTAGATATTCTAGTATAAGAACTAAATTACTCATTAGTATTCAAATGTATCTGTCTTAAAGACCCTACTAGTAATGTAAAAATATGGTTTAATACCACGTCCCTCTAAACTGAAATATCATGACTATGTTACTAATTTGTGTGTAGAATGCTTTATTTCATGTCCTTTTGACACGCATGGGAACTGGCGATTTCGCACACGAGATTCCAGAATGCACACAGAACAATGGACGTGCTGTTATACACCACTGACTTTAGGCCTTTTAATGGAAATATTGGTTGGATGATGTTTAGCCACATAGTACTGTCCATTCCACCCTTGGCCAACCACCACTATTTTGCTCTAAATTTGGCTGTGCTGATGCACTCTGCTAGTAGCTCCGTTGGTTGGATCAAACTTGTTTGTCGAATTGCATGGAGAAATACATCGCAACCTTTTCCCGATAACTTCAACTTCAATGCAACCAGCCAGCTCGCCTACAGTGTGGTGTAATCTTACAGTGTTTTGTGTTCGTGTGCAGACCTAAAATGAATGTTAGGAACTAATGTGCTATTCGTGTGCAGACCTAAAATGAATGTTAGGAGCTAATATGCTATTCGTGTGCTTGTACCATTCAGTGCCTCGCATTGCAAACATTGTCCACAGGTTCATTACCTAGGTATATTTCATGGTTCTTTTACATTCATTGACCAAAATAAGATTTTTGCTCTTGATAGATACATATTCTTTCAGAACTATAATGAGTTAATACCCTTTAGTCTGAAATGTGTTGTGCCTATTCGATTGACAAAAGTTATGTTAAAATCCTATTGTGCCGAAACAGTGACATTATTTTGTACTCGATCAGAAACCTATGTAGCCAAAAAAAATTTTTTTTACATGAATGTCCTAGTATCCATGAAAGAATGGCATCTTAAATGCATCACAGAATGCAAAACTGACACTTTATCTTGTAGTGAGTGCACTAACATTTACATAGACTACATTATGCACTAAATACAAATGATCATTTTATGTTTAAAAAAATCTGATCTCTGTTACAAAATTTAGACGTATGGGACTTACACTACTGTGTGTATTACTTGTAATTACCTCATTTTCTCCAAAGAATGATGACATTAGTTAAATTATCTTTTGTAAAACTTTGTATATGCTCATGTTTATTATTGTATTTTTTCCATTTGTGTATTACTTCTAGCTACCTCATTTTCTCCACTACGTCATTTGTCAAACTATGTTCTGTAAAATTCTATATATACTTATGTTTGCCATTATGTATATTTGTCATGTATTCCATTTATTGCTGATGTTCTGTAAATTTTGGCATTTGCTTCTGCCTGTCACATTCTGTACCACTCCATGCATTACTGTTGTTGGTACTCTTTTGTAAAATGGCATGTATTTATGACTGTCACATTTTTGAATTTTTCTATGTACTCCATATGTTGTTTTAATCTTGAATATCTAGTATAAAAAATGTTTATCAGGTTTTCATATTTTCCATGTAATATTTTGGATATCATTAATGGATTTTTGAACTTGAAATTCAGTAATTTTGCTGGCTAGGCAATGCCATTGGCATCACCCACCCTAAAAAATTTTAATAGGTAGGAGGTGGGTGATGAAACGTGTCTATAGAAAATTTCTTATATTGTGCCTCCTGTTTTGTGTCGAGTAACTTGCTTGCAAGAAAATGTATAATATTGCTTCTACTGTGTGTATCGATATGTGTACTTAAGTCTGTGAAGTTTCATCTTTGGCAAAGATTATGTATCGCATAGCATTGTAGCTCGTGCAGAGAGGGAGTGGGACTTGTGGTTTAGCTCACTTAGAGAGCGGTTGAGTTGTGTGCGTGGCTTCGATGTAGAGCAGAGGCTGCTGTGCCAGCAAGTTGATTTGATTGTATTTTGTATTTTTTATTACTATGAAAACGTTGTATCACCGCTGGAACGAAGGTAATTGCATTAGATCATGTTAGAAGATCCATTGCGCACATAATCAGTTTAATGCACTGTTTCTTATTTAATAGTATATACATCAATGTGAGGGCCATAATTAAAGCAAATTACTGTGTTAATGAACCATTTATTGTCCGATTTAACGATCGGTTCAATATCAAACAACACGTACACAGCTTATAAAATTTGTTTACAAGATAAATCACTCAAAAGTGATGGCCGTAAACTCCACAAAATACCTAGGAATTGCTATTACTTCAGACTTAAATTGGAAAGAACACGTAGATAATGTCGCGATAAAGGCGAACCAAAGACTACGATTTATTGGCAGAACCCTTAAAAGATGCAACAGAACTAAGAGAGACTGCATACATTACGCTTGTCCGTCCTTTTATGGAGTATTGCTGCCTAGTGTGGGATCCTTATCAGGTGGGGTTGACGGAGGACATCGAAAGAGTCCAAAACAGGGCAGCTCGTTTCGTATTGTAACGATACAGAGAAGACAGCGTTACGGAAATGATACAGGATCTGGGATGGGAATCATTACGACAACGACGCTTATCGCTGCGGCATGGGCTACTTACGAAACTTCAATCGCCAACATTCTCCTCCGAATGCGAAAATATATTGCAGACTCCCACTTACATGGGTAGAAATGATCATCAGAATAAAATACGAGAAATCAGAGCCCGAACGGAGAGATTCAGGTGTTCATTCTTCCCGCGCGCTATTCGAGAACGGAATGGGAGGTAATATAGTATAACGATGGTTTGATGAACCCTCTGCCTGGCACTTAAATGTGATTTGCAGAGTATCCCATGCAGATGTAGATGTAGAGATGTTTGTAGAGCTTATGGGACTTAACTACGGGGTCATCAGTTCGTAAACTTACTAACTACTTATGAACAAGCTTATACTAAGGACGGCACAAATATCCATGCCCAGGAGGGATTCGAACCCCGACCGTAGTGGCCGTGCAGACTGTGACTGTAGCGCCTCAGTCCCCTCTTCCACCGCGGCCAACGCACTTCGTTTGTTGTCAACTTACAGCAAATGAATCGCCGCATTAACATCACTTTTCGAAACTATATGATATATTGTGATGATTGAAACATTTATTTGTATTTTAGACTGCCATTGTGAAACTGTATTTAATTGTTTTCGTGCAGTTCATGCGTAACTAGGTCGCTCTCATCTGTTAACGTCCTCATTATAAATGCGATTACATATTTCCAGCCCCTGCGGTTTGAGGCGCCTATGTATATGATAAACAAGCTCAGGTTTCTATACATAGACCTTTCACTTTGATTAAGCTTAAAGTAATGCTCGCCAAAAACAAATATTTCATCTGTTAACTACAGCATACTTAAGGAAAAATAGCAAATATTTTAGAAGATGGTAATAAAGACAATTTGCAGTTAAAATTTCATATAACGTATGTCTAATTTTTATTGGGTACAGAGATACAACTCTTGGTTTGTACAACAAACTAATTTGTATGTTTTGACTCATTCTTTCATCGGTTCTTGGTAGATTACCATACTGACTTTTATTTAAATAACCGATTTTCGACACAGTTTAAACTCTGAATATGTCCTAGCAAGCCGAAACCGGCTAACTAAGTGAAAATGAACGTGTAGAAGATACACAAAATTCTACTTTTAAGTAAGTGCGATGTTGTACTACCAAGAACCGACGGATAAATCAGTGAAAATTTCTTGATTTACATTTGCTCTTCGTTTGTAAGGATTTCATACTAACAGCTATATATCTTTATTCAATAAAAATTTTACACAGGTTATATTAAATTTTTAATGCAATTCCTCTGTAGTATCACCTCCTAAAATACGACTGAGTCGAAAAACTACGTTCCTCTGAGCAGGAGACAAGTACACATTCTCAAACGAATTCCCGACTTGACTTCGTTTGTCAGCTGGGTTCCCCTTTCGGTCGTCTGAGCATGCGCGAAGCACTTCTATACGCGTGAGAATAGGATCCATTCTATTCCTTCTACCAGCGATCGTAAGCGTGCATCTTGTGCAAGTGGACGCGTCTACAGTGTATGCGGTCGGCATTGACATTGAAGACATCAAGAAATGAATAAGGTGGTGAAACGATGGATTAAAACAATTTAATGGTGATAAATCGGAGATACTTAATACAACAAGGTTGTTTAAAAGACACACAGACACTACATCTACATGGGAAACTCTGCAAATCACATTTAAGTGCCTGGCAGAGGGTTCATCGAACCACCATTATACTATTTATCTCCCATTATCGAATAGCACGCGGGAAGAAAGAACACCTGAATCTCTCCGTTCGAGCACTGATTTCTCGTATTTTATTCTGATGATCATTTCTATGTACATGGGAGTCAACAACATATTTTCGTATTCGGAGGAGAATGTTGGCGATTGGAGTTCGTAAGTAGCCCACGCCGCAGCGATAAGCGCTGTTGTTGTAAGGCATTTCAGATCCTGTATCATTTCCGTAACGCTGTCTCCCCTGTATCGTGACATTACGAAACGAGCTGCCCTTCTTTGGACTCTTTCGATGTCCTCTGTCAAACCCACCTGATAAGAATCCCACACTGGGCAGCAATACTCCAAAAATGGACGGACAAGCGTAGTGTACGCAGTTTCTTTTGTAGTTCTGTTGCATGTTTTAAGGGTTCTGCTAATAAAACGCAGTCTCTGGTTCGCCTTTTCCACGACATTATCTACGTGTTCTTTCCAGTTCAAGTCGGAAGTAATAGTAATACCTGGTTATTTTGTGGAAATTACGGCCTTCACTTTTGATTGATTTATCTTGTAAGCAAAGTTTAACGGATTTCTTTTCGTACTCATGTGGACGTCTTCACACTTATCATTATTTAGAGTCAATTGCCAATTTTTGCACCATACTGATATCTTATTCAGATAGATCTGCAGTTGGTTTTTTTGTATCCCATCCTCGTCGCCACTTTTGTGTCTCGCTTCCGCCGGCTGTCGTAGGTGTCGTTGGCCGAGTACAAAAGAGACAGACACAGGAATAAAGGATGCACACTTGTGCAGGTATGGAGGTGACCAGTGGGACAGCAGAAACTAGAACACTAGGCTAAATTAGAACAAGATATATATTTCGTGGAGTCTTGGTAATACTTTACTCTTACATAGTTCTTGCCTGCAGAATGCTGATACATAGTTTAGGTAGATGCCTGCCTAATGATGATTCCTAGTGCCTATCCGATAGCCAAGTCTTAACTGGTGCCTATCTGATTCCCAAGTGAACGATGCAGCAGTCGTGGCCACGAGCGGAATCGCAGCAGAGGGCGCTCGTGGCTGACGTCGTAAGAACGCCGCGCCGTGCGTGCATGGCGGCGCGCGGCGAAAGTACGTGGCGCGCACTTCATACTAGTGCGACACCACAGGTTTTGGTCGTCAGATGTTTTTACTGGGCGGTAAATGACGGCGTCATCTGCGTAAATGACGGCGTCATCTGCAAACAACCTAAGAGAGCAACTTAGATTTTCCCCTAAATCGTTAAGGTACAGCAGATGACCAATAACACTACCCTGTGGAATGCCCGATATCACCTCTGTTTTAGTCGATGCCTTACCATCGATTACTACGAACTGTGTCCTCTCTAACTGGAAACTCCTATCCAATCGCAAATTTGGGGCGATATACCAAAACCACGCAATTTGATTAAAAGCCTTCTGGAAATCAAGAAATACGGAATCGATTTGCGAACCCTTGTCGATAGTGAATAAAGAGCTAGTTGTGTTTCACATGAACGATATTTTGTAAATCCATGTTGACCTTGGGTCAATAGATCGTTCTGTTCGAGATAATTCCTAATATTTGAATACAGGACATGTTGCAAAACCCTGCTGCAAATTGACGTAACTACAGTCAGTACGTAAAATCGGCCATGGTGACAAAAATACATATGTAGCTAGACAGTCACTAGTACACGGAGCCGACGTCGGCGACCCACAAAAAGAACACTGGCAACACTTGTTCTGCCGATGAAGGCGATTGTAACACTGTAAAATGATGAATGAGTGCACTGACACACACAATGCACTAATCGAAATTCAACGCACAAAGATCGTGCAGGGGATGGGAAGGGTAGAGGAGTCGTGGTAGGAAAGTGAGGGGGCACTCGAACTAGGAAACTTAGTGAGCCACCAGTGGAAGAATTCTGGCTGTAAACACGCCTCGTACCCTTCTCGACGCTAGAGAGCGTCTTGGCAGACCAGGTCGAGTCTCTCTGCGTCCTTCAAGTTGAGGTTATCTATCTCTTTGACCTCTATCCCGTACATGCAGGATCGGCACTGTGTTAAACGCGGATTTGGCATGGGTTAATATTTACAGGGTGGTCGGATGCCCTTCCTGCCGCCACCCCATGCCCCACAGGAGGAAATGCGTACGCCAAATGCCTGCGTATAGTGTTATAAGTGTGCGAAAGTGTAAAGCGTTACGAAATGTTTGCGAACCGTGTAACTGAGGCGGGACTTGGGGACCAGCCCGGTATTCACCTAGGGGGATGTGGGAAACCGCCTAAAAACCAAATCGGGGCTGGCCGGCACTCCGACCCGTTTCGTTAATCCTCCGGCCGGATTCGAACCGGGGCTGGTACGGGTACGCCGTACGCCTCCCCGTCTCGGACAGCGGTGCGTTAGACCACACGGCTAACCGAGCGGGTCCTTCAAGTTCCGGTTATAGAAGAGAAAAATATGCCAAATAGACACGTTTTGCGACCTGTTTATTGTAAACGTAGTTCAGTACATTTTACGTTGCAAGCAATTGTAATAAACTCAAACTTTATACTGACATGCCCTTAAATGTGATTTGCGGAGTATCCCATGTAGATGTAGATGTAAATTCAGGATCTGAAGAAAACGCACGACGATGCTGCGGTAACAATTCATTGATCTGTTAACTTGTTCAGTATAAGCAGCGAAAACCTTTTTCCGCGTTTTTCAGGCCAGCATTAGCATAAACCAGTTCCAGAACAGGTCTATGAATTTTTCTTCGTGAGCTCTATGCAGAAACTAGCTCACCTCTTGAGCAGGACGACCTGAAAAACAGCTGAGCAGGTGTTTCACAGTTCTGTTCAACATCTCAAAGGTGATCTGAAAGATACCTGCCTGGCACTGCAAAAGATGTATAAATATAATACGGGTAGAAGGGTGATTCTGTTGTCAATAAAAATATTTCGTAATACTTTAAGGAAATTCGACGTATTCAAAGGAAAATATATTTACCTGCCGGCCGCGGTGGCCGAGGAGACTGAGGCGCTCCAGTCACGGTCTGCACGGTCACTACGGTCGGGGGTTCGAATCCCCCCCTCGGGCATGGATATTTGTGCCGTCCTAGTTCGTAAGTAGTTCATAAGTAGTTTGTAACTTTAGGGACTGATGACCCCGTAGTTAAGTCCCATAGTCTTTACAAACATTTAAACAATTTATATTTACCTCTTATTGTCAACAGGTGGAACAAAATTCAATGCTCTCTCATCTTATGAATCTCCTTATAAAATACTTGTTACTTTAATATCAGAAATTTACTGTATTGGCTGGTGGCAAATGATTTTGCTGACGTAGTCTTAACAGTAGAAGAGGAATGGGTTGCATTGAAAGATGAAATAGTGAAGGCAGCAGAGGACAAAATAGGTAGAAAGGCAAGACCCACAAACAATCCTTGGATAACACAGGAAATACTAAATTTAATTGATGAAAGGAAGAAATATAAAAATGCAGTAAATGAAAGAGGCAAAATGGAGTATAGACGACTAAGAAATGAGATTGGCAGGAAGTGCAAAATAGCTAAGCAGGAGTTGCTAGAAGCCCAATGCAAATCTGTAGAAGAATGTATAAGAAGGGGAAAAGTAGATACCGCCTACAGGAAAATCAAAGAGACATTTGGGGACAAGAAAAGCAATTCAACGAATATCAAGAACTCAGATGGGAAACCGGTTCTCAGCAAAGAAGGGAAAGCTGAAAGGTGGAAAGAGTACATAGAGCAGCTCTACAAAGGAAATGAACGTAGAGACGATGTTGTAGGAAGAGAAGAGGAAGTAGATCAAGATGAAATAGGAGATACTATACTGAGAGATAAATTCCTGAAAGACCTAGGTCGGAACAAGGCCCCAGGAGTTGATGACATACCCTCAGAGCTAGTAAAGTCTCTGGGAGAGGCAGCCATGACAAAACTATTTGAACTGGTGTGTAGACAGGCGAAATACCATCAGACTTTAAAAAAAATGTAATAGTCCCCATTCCAAAGAAATCAGGCGCAGACAGGTGTGAAAATTATAGAACAATCAGTTTGATAAGTCATGGTTGCAAAATTTTAACACGAATTATCTACAGGAGAATGGAAAAGCTGGTACAAGCCGACCTCGAGGAAGATGTTTGGATACAGGAAAATACTCACTTTATGGCTTATCTTAGAAGATATATTAAGGAAAGGAAAATCTACATTTCTAGCTTTTGTAAATTTGGAGAAAGCATTTGACAATGTTGACTGGAATACACTCTTTCAAATTCTGAAGTCAGCAGGGGTAAAATACAGGGAAAGGAGAGTTATTTACAACTTGTAAAAAACCCAGACCGCAGTTATTAGACTCGAAGGGCATGAAAGGGAAGCATCAGTTGGGAAGGGAGTAAGACAGGGTTGTAGCCTTTCTCAGATGTTATTCGATTTGTACATCGAGCAGGCGGTGAAGGAAAGCAAGGAAAATTTTGGAATAAGGATTAAAGTTCAGGGGGAAGAAATAAAAACATTGCGTTTTGCTGATGACATTGTAATTCTGTCAGAGACAGCGAACTACCTGGAAGAGCAGTTGAACGGATTGGACATTGTGTTGAACAGAGCGTATAAAATGAACATTAACAAGAGCAAAACAAAAATAATGGAATGCGGTCTTAGAAAATCAGGTGATGCTGAAGGAATTAGATTAGGTAACGAAACAATGAAGGTGGTAGATGAGTCTTGTTACTTGGGTAGAAAATAACATGCGATGGTCGCAGTACAGAGGATATAAAATTCAGAATGGCAATGGGAAGAAAAGCATTTTTGAAAAAGAGAAATTTGTTAACATCGTGTATTAATTCAAGCATAAGGAAGTCCTTTCTGAAGGCATTTGTGTGGAGTGTTGCCTTGTACGGGAGTGAAACTTGGACGATAAGCAGTGCGGACAGGAAGAGAAGGTTTTTGAAATGTGGTGCTGCAGAAGAATTCTGAGGATTAGGTGGGTTGATCGCATAAGTAATGAAGAGGTACTGAACAGAATTGGTGAGAAAAGGCATACCCTGACTAAAAGAAGGGATCGCTTGGTAGGACACATTCTTAGACATCGAGGAATCGTAAATTTAGCATTGGAGGGAAGTGTCTGGGGTAAAAATCGCAGAGGGAGGCCAAGAGACGCGTATAGTAAGCAGATTCAAGTGGATGTGGGTTGCCGTTCTTATGAGGAGATGAAAAGGCTTGCTCAGGATAGGGTATTGTGGAGAGCTGCATCAAACCAGTCTCCGGACTGAAGACCATAACAGCTAACAACAACAGTCTTAACTGAACTGAGGACTTTGTATAAAGCGTCTTATTGACTATTTACCTTATTTATCCATGTTTAGTGTGTCTAATGACATGGCAAAGGGAATTTAATCCACCAAAGTTAAGCACTCAGTTTTCGATAACATATGGGCGTTTTCACTGTTTCCTGAGCTCCACTTTATACATTTTTTATTTAGCAGACAGTTATGTCATCGGTTGATACATTCAGTTGTAACCTTCTTGCTTCCTCTTTCATCTTACAGTAATTTTAAAAGGTATACGCTGTTTAATTTTTAATTTTTTTATTTTCTTACTGCCTCCAATATTTTGTTCTAGTAAAGCAATGTTCAAGGCCTCATTTAATTGCATTGTGTTTATTACACCAGGTTTGAGAAAGAATTTATGAGCTAATTAATAATTCCAGTTCGGTTTACTTGACAGATAAAAATTACTGTGTTTTAGGAGTCCTGTTCCTCAATGCTCTATCGTTAACTGCGTCGTTTATACAACTGCTGTCCGTCGGTTTAGCTTAGCAGTCGCTTACAGCATAGCTAGTTATAAGCAATAACTCGCCACAGATTTACTACAATATTCCTAACGACTGATGCGGATAGATTTGGCCATCTCCAGCAAAAAAATTAGGATGGTGTCAGTGTATTCACCCTGTGAAGGAACAGATCAAGATGAGATGGACAGATTTTACAACGCACTTAGTGATGTAGTTGTTAGAGTGAAGGATAAGGATAGTGTTTTACTCATGGGTGATTTCAACGCTAGGATAGGAAATCGAACAGAAGGTTATGAAAAGGATATGGGTACGTTTGGAGAGGATATGGAGGCCAACAGGAACGAAAAACAGCTCTTGGATTTCTGTTCCAGTATGGGCTTAGTTATCACAAACTCCTTCTTTAAGCATAAGGACATTCATCGCTACACTTGTGAAGGAAGGGAACCAGATCTATCATATAATAACAGACCAGGAATTCCGGAAGACAGTCAAGGACACGTGTGTTTTCTTTGATGATACTGACCATTATTTAATTTGCAGTGAAATTGGTTTTGTGAGGCCAAAAGAGCAGAAGGTCAGGTCCATGTGTAGAAGGATGACAGTGGAGAAGCTTCAAGACAAGGAAATTAGGCACAAATACATAACAATGATCTCGGAAAGGTACCAGTTAGTTGAATGTAATGATTTACAGTCACTGGAGTAGGAATGGTCACTGTTGGAAGGTCTTGGAACTGTAGTGTGTAAAGGCAGGAAAAAGCAGACAGCTTGGTGGAATGACACAATCAAGGCAGCCTGTAAAGACAAAAAGAAGGCATTTCAAAATGGCTCCGTACTAGAAATCAGGCAGACAGAGAAAGTTATATTGAAGAAAGAAATAAAGCCAAACAGATAATAGCAGACTCAAAGCAGAAATCATGGGAAGACTTTGGAAACAAGCTAGAAACTCTGGGTCCAGCCGCGGGAAAACCATTTTGGAGCGTAATTAGCAATCTTCGAAAGGGAGAGAAGAAGGAATTAACAAGTGTTTTGGACAGGTCAGGAAAGCTGCTAGTCAATCCTGTGGATGCCTTTGGCACTTGGAGGGAATATTTTGAAAAATTGCTCAATGTAGGTGAAATGCTCAATGATGTGTCAGATTTTCTGGTAGAAAGGGATAGGAACGACGATGGAAACAGGATCTCATTTGAGCAAGTAGAGAAAATGGTCAGTAGATTACAGTGCAATAAAGTGGCTGGGGTGGATGAAATTAAGCCGGGACTCGTCAAATACAGTGGAATATCAGGTCTCAAATGGTTACACAGGATAATTGAATAGGCGTGGGAATCGGGACAGGTTCCGTCTGATTGGACGAAAGCGTTAATCACGCCAATTTTCAAACATGGAAACAGAAAAGATTGCAACAACTATCGAGGTATCTCTTTAATTAGCGTTGTAGGCAAAATCTTCTCAGGTATTGTTGAAAGGAGAGTGCAAGTATTAATTGAGGACAAGTTAGATGAAAATCAGTGTGGGTTTAGGCTTCTTAGAGGCTGTCAGGACCAGATCTTTAGCCTACGGCAGGTAATGGAAAAGTGCTATGAGTGGAACAGGGAATTTTATCTATGTTTCATAGATCTGGAAAAGGCTTACGACCGTGTTCCTAGGAGGAAGCTACTGTAAGTTCTACAAGATTATGGTATAGGAGACAAACTTCTGCAGGCAATAAAAGGGCTTTACGTAGACTGTCAGGCAGCAGTTAACAAATTAAGCTCATGGTTCAAGGTAGTTTCAGGGGTAAGAAAAGGCTGTAACCTGTCACCACTGTTGTTCATCCTATTCATGGATCATATGTTGAAAACAGTAGACTGGCAGGGCGGGATTAAAATAGGTGAAAACAAAATAAGCAGTCTCGCATAAGCAGATGACTTAGTTGTAATGGCCGATTCGATTGAAAGGTTCCAAACCAATATTTCAGAGCTCGATCAGAGGTGCAAGGATTATGATATAAGATCAGCATCTCCAAAACGAAAGTAATGTCTGTGGGAAAGAGATTCAAACAGATTGAGTGCCAAATAGGAGGAACAAAGTTAGAACAGGTAGATAGTTTCAAATACCTGGGATGTATTTTCTCACAGGATGGCAACATAGCGAAAGAAATGGGATCAAGGTGCAGCAAAGCTAATGCAGTGAGTGCTCAGCTAAGATCTACTCTCTTCTGCAAGAAGGAAGTCAGTACCAAGACTAAGGTAGCAGTGCACCGCTCTATCTTTCGACCAACTGTGTTGTATGGGAGTGAAAGTTGGGTGGATACAGGTTACTTTATTCATAAGGTAGAGGTTACAGATATGAAAGTAGCAAGAATGATTGCTGGTACTAATAGATGGGAACAATGGCAGGAGGGAGTCCATAATGAGAAGAACAAAGAAAAACTGGGAATGAACACCATGGATGAAGCAGTTAGAACGAACAGACTGAGATGATGGGGTCATGTTACACGCATGGGAGAAGCAAGGTTACCTAAGAGACTCATGAGCTCGGCAGCGGAGGGTAAGAGGAGCGAGGTAGACCAAGAAGAAAGTACTTAGATTCGGTGCAGAATGATTTTGGAGTAAAAGGCATAACAGACGATGCATCAATGTTAGCATTGAATAGGGAATCATGGAGGAGTTTTATTAGAGGTACTATGCTTCAGACTGAACGCTGAAAGGCATAATCAGTCTCTAATGATGATTTCTCTGTAAGGTTTTTAAAGTAAACGCCTTTTGCTACTGCGAAGGTTTTTATTTTTATATTTTTAAGTCACACATACGCGTGTCGCCTTTCTCTCAAGGCATCATCAGTGGGTGTCCTGAAATAATTACATGTTTCTGTTTACACGTATAGGTTAGGTTTCTTACATATGTACAAAACATTTCATTTCTGATTTAAAACAGTTCGTTGTTTGCTATAAAATGGTGTACTTATGGCACTTATTACTCCACGTCAGTCTCTTTCTGGCAACCAGGTGGAAATGTGACACTGTTTTCTGAAACACATTGCAGTTTTCTGGTTCCACTGTCACCTGCTGCCATACTGTGTCCACTGCTGTTTGTTTTGTAGTGTTGCCAAACTTAGCTTATTTGAAATTCAACTTTTTCATTGAAAGTGTGTTGAAGGTATCTTTGTGTGTGTGTGTGTGTGTGTGTGTGTGTGTGTGTGTGTGTGTGTGTTTGTAGATACACACATACACACAAAGATACCTTCAACACTCAATGAAACAGTTGAATTTCAAATAAGCTACGGTTGGCAACACTACAAAACAAACAGCAATGGACACAGTATGGCGGCAGGTGACAGTGGAACCAGAAAACTGCAATGTGTTTCAGAAAACAGTGTAACATTTCGAGCTGGTTGCCAGAAAGAGACTGACATGGAGTAACAAGTGCTGTAAGTACACCATTTTATAGCAAACAACGAACTGATTTAAATCAGAAATTAAATGTTTTGTACATATGTAAGAAACCTAACCTATATGTGTAAACAGAAACATGTAAATATTTCAGGACACCCACTGATGATGCCTTGAGAGAAAGGCGAAACGCGTATGGTGACTTAAAATATAAAAATAAAACCCTTCATTCGAAGTAGCAAAAGGCGTTTACTTTAAAAACCTTACAGTGAAATACAATTCAGCTGCTGCTCAAAAATGGCCACTGCAAGCAATGTATATGATGATGATGATGATGATGATTGCTAACTTCACCGAACTGCAACTACTAGCCCCAGCCTGTAGAATGGTGACCCACCGTTCTCCTAATAGATGAAAGCATCAGAGGTAGCCTTCGTTTCGATGAACGATAGTAGCGAAAGGATTCAGAGAAACCCTCATTTATAAAGTGTTGAGATATGACGTCTCCCATGTTTAAAAAATAGTTTCTATTACATGTTTTAATATTTATGTTTGCCATCTCTCTGCAGTTTCATGCACTACTTGAAGAAAATGAAACATTCTGTCGGATATGATTGTTTTCAACCAAATACATTAAAAATACAAACGTTGAGGGTTGTCGTTATATTGTCGATATCACGTAAGTGAATCTCGTGACAATCGTGAATGCAAAGTATTTGAGCTGCCGTAGGAAAGTTATTGCTGAGGTTCTATGCAGCTGTTGTGACAAATGGTTTCATTGGGGGGAATGTAACGGTACGGGAATTGGGAACTCAAACGAGTCTCTTCCTTTCTTTTGCAAAGTGTGTTCGAAGGACAGAAAAATAGTTGAACAGGAATGGAAGATTATAGTCCTTCAGGCTGAAATGGAAAGTGTTAAACAGGAACTTATAAGGTTAAGGGGGGAGAAGGGTGAACAGAGGTGGGAATTGGCAATTTCATAATATTTCAGTGTAAACAGATTTTCCTTTATATCCTACAAAACAGGGCTGATATAGGAAAGTGGAGATAGTCTATGTTCGTCACACTACATTATTCGTAGGTGGGATTTCACTAAGCATGGCCTGCACCTCAAGAGAAAAGGGAAGGAGAAACTACGTAACTGGGTTGATAGTAAAATCGCTAAGGTGGGACAGTGAATTTCATGGAAGTACTTTGAAAGACCACCGTTAATTGTAAAATTAACTCTGGCTGAAAGGAGCCAGTTCAAAGTTTACTTTAAACATATAATTCTGGCGGTAAAAAACAGCTAAAGGATTCGCGTGAAGTACTAACTACTTCCTGCAATAGAATCTTGTTCCCTGGCCCCAGAATTTAGAACTGACTCATAATTTACTTTAGCAGCAGGAAGACAGAGACGGTGGCCAACACACAGGATAGATAACGAGAATTACACACAATCATTGATATACAAGCCATCCCGAACTAAACCATTTCATTTAGATGGCTGTAAAAACATTTATGGCGCAACGGAATTGAAAATAAGGTAATATGCATCTGAATTTGTTCTCAGCACTAAGAAAAACCACACGAAATAAAATGGAAGGGTATTCGTTAACTAATATACAAAAGTAGAACAATATTTCACTGATATTAACCTATTTATTCAGTTCAGACATGAGGAAACGGGGGAACCAATTTTTTTTAAACAATAAAAATGAACACCGTCGGGGAGGGATTTACAATCAACTAGCGTTCAGCCACTCACACGCTCAAAGCAAAGAGAAACTCACCCAACTCAGCGTGCTGATACGAAGCAGAAGCAGACGTCACTATCGTAGGCGAAATTCAGCGAACTAGGATGTACCACACAACACCAGAAAAAATAAACTTCGCAGATCGCTCTGGTCTGTCTTTCTTTACTTGAGATGGTAAGCGATAACGGCGAGATTAAATTTAATTCAATCAAACCGTGAGCATGCACAATTATTGAGACACAAGGCACGTGTCTACTAAATTACATATTCGCACCCAACTGAAGGCGAAGTGCTTAGAGGTCGCATTCCTTTCAACAAAAACCAGCGGAATCCCAGATTACGAATTACGAATCCCCCCTTGGGCATGGATATTTTGTGCCGTCCTAGTTCGTAAGTAGTTCATAAGTAGTTTGTAAGTTTAGGGACTGATGACCCCGTAGTTAAGTCCCATAAGATTTACAAACATTTGAACATTTGAAAAGAAGAGAAAAAGGCCTCTCTTTGCTTTTAAGTTCCTGTTTCCTTTTGATTTCTTTCCGTAAACAAAGCTCCGAAACGTTGAAAAGGTATGCATGGAGACTTATGGAGCAATAACCAACTTCTTGAAGCTTATGTAGTACTCTTGAATTCTGGAGGCTTTTCTTATTATTATTATTTTATTAATTATTGGAGTTATTTATTGCTTTTTTGTGGTTTCAAGGAAACACCAGAAAGTCATCAAGCACGTTCGTTAGAAAACTTATGTAATTTTTCCAGGAGGTTGCGGTTCTCAGCAGTATCAAATGTTCGGTGTGTAGGAAACTTCCGTAATCCCAGACGTAATGTTTCACGGTGTTTAACATTTAGTACATGGTAAAGTCCCTTCAGTCAGTGCAGTGCGTTTCTTTTCGTTTTCGGATAGGGACTGTGATCCGGGTAAATTAAGGACATAAGAGGAATAGCATGATGCGCGGTGTGTTCTTTCAAGAAGGAAAGGCGGCAAAGCAGTTGGCGTACTACCATTGCAGCCCACGAAACCAGTCCATTGGCGTCTGTGGCAGGTCTCGCGCAATGACGTCGCCACAAGGTGGATGTTGTGCAGACGTAACTGCGTTCCGTTTTTACCATTCGTGAACACTAAAGAGCCAAATAACTGGTAGTACACCTGCCAAATATCGTGTAGAGTCCCCGCAAGCACACAGACGTACCTGGAACAGAGTTGGAGGGAATACAAACTACTTATGGACTATCTTATACGAAAGAAGACACAAACATCCATGCCCGAGGGGGGATTCGAACCCCCGACCCTAAGAGAGAGAGAGAGAGAAATGAATGGGACTCATCCTGAGAAAGAGGGGAATAAAGAATACTCAGGCAACGCCAAGTTTTCAGCTAGTTTACATCTTTTCTGTCTCGGCATGGCAATAAGGCATTTGTCTATATGAGTTTGTTGCTTGAAGTGGGCGTACCCGGCCGCGGTGTCCGAGGGGACTGCGGCGCGCCAGTCACGGTCTGCACGGCCACTACGGTCGGGGGTTCGAATCCCCACTATTCCACTTTTCTGATTTTTTTCGTCCATCCTTCCCAATCGCGTCTAACTGTATTTCTTTAGCTTCCTTATGATATCCTACGCATTTCTAAGGGTTGCATGCCGTAGCTATTTTTCTTTATTTTTCGGAAATTGAATTTTGTATTTTTGCAGGTTTTCGAAACCACGTGGTTCTGAACTCCGACTTCAAGGGTTTATAGCTAGTCACTTGAGTTCTCGCTACTGCTGACACACCAGTGCCTTCCTATTGTGTATTCCCCGTCCTTAGTGTTAGCTAATTCATAAGTATATATACATGTGGCGTCTGTTCCGAAAGAACAGACGTCACTTCTGATCCTGCAGTTGTTATAATGTAATATTCACAGAATATATGACATCAACTGCGATTGGGCAAAGCAGAAAATGTGTAGCCCTTACTCTTAAGGGAATTAGTTTCATAACTACGAGTTTGAGTACTGTGGGCAGGGCGAAGCTGGGAATTTGTATCTGACGGGAGGCGTGCTTAGGTAGTCCTTGCAGGTGCGGTGTACACCGTGTCCTCAGTGGTGTAGGGGTCAGCGCTACTGTCTAGAGAGCAGGAGACCCGGGTTCGAATCCCGGCTGGGTGCACGTTTTCAGCTTTGCCCAATCGCAGTTGATGTCATATATTCTGTAAATATTAAATAATAACAACTGCAGGATCAGAAGTGACGTCAGTTCTTTCGGAACAGACGCCACATGTATATAAATACAATGCATTTTGACTGTGGATTACTTTTTATTTTTTGTAGAAATGGAGTGGAAGAAAGAAAGCGTTGAGGCTGTTATTTCGGCTTATGAAGAGGAGAGAGCCCTCGTAGATACAGGACATCATTTACATCACAATAAAGTACGTTTAACCGCCTCTACTATTATCTATGATATTTGCATGTTACGGTGACTGCAGATACTCATTGAAAATATATATTTTCTAAAATACACGGAATGAAATGCTCAAATTAGTGACAAACAAAGTATCAGCAGTTTGCCCGAAAGTTACACTATCAGAAGCAGAGTTCGTTTTGTTTGCAGATGATACAAGTATTGCAATAAAAAGTAGCCGGCCGCGGTGGCCGAGGGGGCTAAGGCGCTCCAGTCACGGTCTGTACAGCCACTACGGTCGGGGGTTCGAATCCCCCCTCGGGCATGGATATTTGTGCCGTCCTAGTTCGTAAGTAGTCCATAAGTAGTTTGTAAGATTAGGGACTGATGACCCCGTAGTTCAGTCCCATAGTCTATACAAACATTAACATTAAAAAGTACGTCAAGCATAGTGATAGAAAGATCTGTTAATGATATTTTCGTGTACATTAATAAATGGTTTAAAGCCAACTCATTGTCATTAAACTTTGAAAAGACTCACTACATGCAGATGCAGTTCAGAACATGTAAGAGATTTCCTGACAGCATATGCATTAAGTATGAAGAAGAGCAGATAGAAGAGGTTGACAGTATTAAATTACTGCGCTTACAGATTGATAATACATTTAGTTGGGAGGAGCACACCACATAACTGCAGAAACGACTCAAAAAATCTGTATTTTCAATAAGAGTGCTATCAGACATAGGAGACATAAAAATAACAAAGCTTGCATACTTTGCTTACTTTCATTCTCTAATGTCATATGGTATAATATTTTGGGGTAACTCTTCAAGTCAGTCAAAAGTCTTCAGAGTCCAAAAACGTGTAATACGTATTATTTGTGGAGTAAGAACTGGGTATATTAACTACTGCCTCTAAGTATAATTATTCCTTAATGAAATTTGTCATAAATAATATATCCCTTTTCCCAACAAACAGCTCAGTTCATACGTACAATACTAGGAATAAAAATGATCTACACAAGGACTTAAAAGCACTTACTTTAGTTCAAAAAGGGGTCCACTACTCAGGAACACACATTTTCAATAATTTACCATCAAGTATAAAAAATTTAGCTACAAATAAAGATCAGTTTAAGAGGAACCTGAAAGAGTTTCTAGTGGCCAACTCCTTCTACTCCATTAGTAAATTTCTAAATTGTACCAAATGATGCCTACTCATACTATATTAGTATTATTATATTATCAGCAAAAAAAATCCTTATAATTTATGTATCTGTATTTATAAGTGTATGTATCTGTATTTATATTGTTAGTATTATCTATTAATCAACTTGTAAATTTTGTTTCTTGACATGTTCCACATCCACGAGGATCCCTTCAACATGGCTCTACGGAACGAATAACTAATCTAATCTAATCTAATCTAAAGATTGTAAAACTAAATTTGGCACTCTGCGGTCACATTACTGCGCGGAGTTAAAAAAAATCGCCAGAGCGAAAAGAGCGGGTGTTCTGCATCCAACCGCTTCTCTTCCTGCGTCTGCGCTCTTTCTTTTTGCTTTCCTGCAAAGCGGCGGCGATTACTACCTTTGCTGCAGTCAATACCACAAGAGTTTCATCCATTTCTCTGTGGTGGATAAAAGCTTGATTTAAATCCAAACGAGCACACGAAGTATTACGACGACAACCACAACGCAAAGACCACGCAGCAGATAGTACACACACAAATTTCGAAGCTTTCGTATAAACGCAAACGATCACGCAAAACACATGACACACAGAACCACCAGTGGCGTTGCAGTCAACACACTCGATTCGAGTAGTCAACCGAGGCAGCAAAGTTGCTCGTGTAAAAGAGGCTTAAGGTAGCGATGAGGTGAGGATTTTCACATACAACCATTTCGTGAATATCGGGAATCCGGTAAAATATCTGACATCACAACGGCCGGGGGAAAGAATAATGGAATCAATGACGGCTGAAGGGAATCGTTCACGTGACAGAACTGAAACCGTTTTGCAACTTTCCGCAGACTTCATTGCTGAGCCATCAACAAGTGACAGCTTTTGACACCGTACCTCACAAACGCCTTTTAATCAAATTGCGTGGATATGGTATATCGCCGCAAATTTGCGATTGGATAGGGGATTTCCTGTCAGAGAGGACACAGTACGTATTAATCGATGGTAAGGCACCGCCTAAAACAGAGGTGATATCGGGCGTTCCTCAGGGTAGTGTTATTGGTCCTCTACTGTTCCTTATTTACATAAACGATTTAGGGGAAAATCTAAGTAGCTCTCTTCGGCTTTTTGCATATGACGCCATCATTTACCGTTTAGTAAAATCATCTGAAGATCAAAACCAACTGCATAACGATCTGAATAAGATATCAGTATGGTGTAAAAATTGGCAATTGACTCTAAATAATGAGAAGTGTAAAGTCGTCCACATGAGTATGAAAAGAAATCCGTTAAACTTTGTTTACAAGATAAATCAATCAAAAGTGAAGGCCGTAAACTCCACGAAATACCTAGGAATTACTATTACTTCAGACTTAAATTGGAAAGAACACGTAGCTAATGTCGTGGGAAAGGCGAACCAGAGACTGAGTTTTATTGGCAGTACCCTAAAAACGTGCAACAGAACTACTAAGGAAACTGCATACACTACGCTTGTCCATCCATTTTTGGAGCATTACTGCCCAGTGTGGGATCCTTATCAGGTGGGTTTGACGGAGAACATCGAAAGAGTCCAAAGAAGGGCAGCTCGTTTCGTATTGTCACGATACAGGGGAGACCGTTACGGAAATGATCCAGGATCTGGGATGGAAATCATTACAACAACGGCGCATATCGCTGCGGCGTGGGCTACTTACGAAACTTCAATTGCCAAAATTCTCTTCCGAAGGCGAAAATATATTGTTGACTCCCACTTACATAGGTAGAAATGATAATCAGAATAAAATAAGAGAAATCAGAGCTCGAACGGAGAGATTCGCTATTCGAGAATTGATTGGGAGATAAATAGTATAATGGTGGTTCAATGAACCCTCTGGCAGGCACTTAAATGTGATTTCCAGAGAATCCCATGTAGATGTAGATGAAAGGAACATCATCGATATTGGCTGTAGGAGCCGAAAGCCACGTACCTTTTACTGGCTACATCAAACAGTACCTTACAGCTCACCTGGGTCCATCAACATCGACATTGGACTGTTGATGACATCGAACATGTTGCTTGTGTAACGAGTCTCACATCCAATTGTATCGAGTGGGTAGACTTGTACGGTTATGGAGACAGCTTCATGAATTCGTGGACCCTAATGTCACAAGGGACTGTTGAAGCTGGTTGAGGCTCTGTAATGGTGAGGAGCGTATGGAGTTGGACACATATGACAGGTTACACGTTGTACGCATCCTGGCTGATCAACTGCATTCATACGTGACCATTGTGCATACCGACAGGCTTGGGCAATTCCAGCAGAACAATGCGACACTCCAGACGATAATAATTGCTACAGATTGGTTCCAGGAAACGATATTCCGAGTTAAAACATCCGCGCTGGGCACCAAACATTATTGAGCATATCTGGGAGGCCTTGCGAAATGCTGTTCAGAAGATACTTCCACTCCCTCGTAATCTTACCGAGTCATTCACAACCCTGTTGTATGTATGGTGTATTCCCTCCAACTCTGTTCCAGGTACGTCTGTGTGCTTGCGGGGACTCTACACGATATTTGGCAGGTGTACTACCAGTTATTTGGCTCTTTAGTGTTCACGAATGGTAAAAACGGAACGCAGTTACGTCTGCACAACATCCACCTTGTGGCGACGTCATTGCGCGAGACCTGCCACAGACGCCAATGGACTGGTTTCGTGGGCTGCAATGGTAGTACGCCAACTGCTTTGCCGCCTTTCCTTCTTGAAAGAACACACCGCGCATCATGCTATTCCTCTTATGTCCTTAATTTACCCGGATCACAGTCCCTATCCGAAAACGAAAAGAAACGCACTGCACTGACTGAAGGGACTTTACCATGTACTAAATGTTAAACACCGTGAAACATTACGTCTGGGATTACGGAAGTTTCCTACACACCGAACATTTGATACTGCTGAGAACCGCAACCTCCTGGAAAAATTACATAAGTTTTCTAACGAACGTGCTTGATGACTTTCTGGTGTTTCCTTGAAACCACAAAAAAGCAATAAATAACTCCAATAATTAATAAAATAATAATAATAAGAAAAGCCTCCAGAATTCAAGAGTACTACATAAGCTTCAAGAAGTTGGTTATTGCTCCATAAGTCTCCATGCATACCTTTTCAACGTTTCGGAGCTTTGTTTACGGAAAGAAATCAAAAGGAAACAGGAACTTAAAGGCAAAGAGAGGCCTTTTTCTCTTCTCTACAAACATTTTGAAGCGCTTTTATGATATTTCTTTACAGTTACATTCTCCAATAGCTCGCGGGAGAAAACGTACCCCTAAATCTTTCCGTTTTCTTTCTTACTTCTATTATTTTATTTTGATGATCATGTCTCCTTATGTTGGTGATTGCTAACAAAATATATTCGCTTTCGTAAGAGAAAGTTGGTGAAAGAAATTTCGGAAATAGATACCGCAGCAACTAATAATGCCTTTCTCTTAATGATTTCCACCCCAACTCGTGTATCATTTCTGTGACACTCTTTCCCCTATATTGCGACAAGACAAGTTTTCCTTCTCTGAACCTACCCTAAATTGTCCGTCAGTTCCACCTGTTGTGGATCCTAGAAAGCGCAGTAATACCCTGAAAGAGGACGCACAAATGTGGTGTAGGCAGTTTCTTTAGTAGTACTGATGCATCTTCTAAGTGCACTGCCAGTGAAACGAGGCTTTGCTTCATCTTTCCTACAATATTTTATATGTGTTCTTTCCAATTTAAGTTGTCGGTGATTGTTATTTCTAAGTATTTAGTTGAATTTACGGTCTGTAGATGTGACTGATTAAGATTGAAAATAAAGTTTAACGGATTTATTTTAGTGGTCATATGCATGACTTCGCACTTTTCATTATTAAGGTTCAACTGCCAATTTTTGCATCATTATGATATCTAAATTATTTTGCAGTTACTTTTGATCATCTGGGAACTTTACTAATCGGTAAATGACAACACCATCTGCGAAAAGTCAAAGGGAGCTACTCAGATTGTCTCCTAAATCGTTTTTAAAAATAAGGAACAGTAGGGGCCCTATAACATTTCCCTACGGAACGCCAGATGTCACTTCCGCTCTATTCAATGACATTCCGTCAGTTACAACGTACTGTGTTCTTTCTGACAGTAAATCAAGAATTCAATCGCACAACTGTGGTGATATTTCAGAAGCATGCACTTTGATTAGTAGACGCTTGTGAAGTACAATGTAAAAAGCCTTCCTGAAATCTAGAAACACGGAATCTATTTGAGATCCCTTGTCAATAGTACTCATCACAACATATGAGTAGAGAGCTAGTTGTGTTTCACAACAACAATACTTTCTGGATCCTTGTTGACTATGGGTTAATAGGTCGTTGTCTTCGAGGTAGTTCATAACATGTAAGGAAATTATATGTTCTAAAATCCTGCTGCAAACCGTCAGTGGTATAGGCCTGCAATTTTGCACATCACTCCTATTGCCTTTCTTGAATATTGGAGTGATCTGTGCAACTTTGCAGTCTTTGGGTACGGATCTTTCACTGAGCTAGTGCTTGTATATGATAATTAAATATGGGGCTATCGCATCAGCATACTTTGAAAGGAACCTCATTGGAATACAATCGGGAACGGGAGACTTACATTGTTAAGTGATTTAAGTTGCTTTAATTACTCCAGGTGTACGTACTTACAAATTCAAATATTTGTAAATCTATTAAAAATGTTCAATTGTTTGTTAATGTATCTACCACGACGCCCCAGATGAATAAATTTGCGGCGAGCAGAACCCCCATACATCGTAATGTTGAAAAGCTAAATATCTTGTTTTGAAGTGGTAGAAAGGAACTGTGATTACTTAAATAGAATATAGTAAAACATTTCAAAGTATATATGTATCAATATGGTTTGTACTCCTCGTATATATTGTAATTACGTGCTTTAAACATCTGAAATGTAATTTTCTTCTTTTGTACCACAGATCTGTTGATGATGTTCTCGAAACGCGTTATGTGAAATAAAGCTAATCGCGACCGAGACTTTTCAAATAAAAATTTTCATGCATGCCAACATATGGTCACTTGTCCACATAATGGAAGGTTTCATGAACCAAGTGATAAACTTCACGTTTAACGGAGTATTATAGAGACTCTATTAACATTGTAGCACAGCGATTTAGTTTCTTTCGCACGAAAAAGAAACAAGGTTAGACACATGGCGAGTGGGTCGCAGAACTGAAAGGACTGACTAGAGACTGTGCATTTCAATGTTCGTGTGGACAGTCTTACGCAGATGTGATGATCAGGGACACTATTGCTCAAAACATTCAGGACACGCGTATCCGCGGACAGCTACAAAGATCGTAGCATCTATATCTATTCAGACAGCCAGGCAGATCACTGGCAGCTCCTGCAACAAAGTCTAGAATTGTTGCAGAATGGCACAGGGTTCTGGTGGAGCTAGGGGAAAGCAATAGAGTAAACCTATTGTGGGTCCCTGGCCACTCGGGGATCAGTGGCTACGAACATGCCGACAGATTAACCAGGATGGGGGCAGAGACTCCATTTATTGGACCGGAACCTGTCCTGACAATCACCAAGGAAATGATCAAACTGGAGCTACGTACCTGGCTCAGAAGACAGCACGTAGAATATTGGACCAAAGTCCATCAACAAAACCATGGCAAGGTAATGATGCCAAAGCCATGTTTTAAAAGAAGCTCTGCAATCCTGGGCCTGAACAGGAAAGAGATTAGACTCATGGTTGGATTGCTGACAGGCCATGGGAATTTTTTTAAAAAACCTACATAGAATGGGAATAACAGAAGAGGATCCTAAATGTAGGATCTGTGATGACGGCGATAAAACTGTATCACATCTAATCTTCGAATCATTGGAGAGTAAAAGGCACAGAACATTTGCGACAACTAGACCCGAAGAAATTGTGTCTAATAGAGAACTGGTAAAGGGACTCCTTGCACTGTTCAAGGGCATTGGTTGGCTTTACTAGATACACAGGGAGCGATACCGCACAATAAACTTAGTTTCGGTGCGGGCAGTGGCGGGTTGGACCAAGACTGTTGTGGCTTCCCCGGAAAAATCAATCAATCCGCGGCCAGATTTTGAAACTTAAAAACCCTCCTTTGCAAGACGTTTTGGACATCGTGGAAAGACAAGATACACTAGATGTGGCAACAAGCCAGCAGGATTAAATCAGTTTCGCCACAAGTTAGTGAACTGCGGTCTTGTCCCAAATGTAATACGGCACATTCACGTAGCATTCCTGACGTGTGACTTGTTACTATTGCTCCCGCAAAGGTCACGTACAATCGGTGTGCCACAAAAGAAAAAACTCTGCTGCATTGGGACAGAACAGTACCCGCGTGGCTACACTTGGTCGTTCGCGTAAATATAAGCCCCAGCCCATGGAAATAAATCAAGTGTTTGCCATTCATAGTGACTCTAAAAACAATGGTTCTAATCTGCCTGAGACATTGCCCAATCCTTGTGTGTCTACTTTTTGCCAGCGGGATGACAATAAAATATTTGTAACTGTTGAAATTACTGGCACTCCAGTTCGTATGCTCGTAGATACGGGTGCGTCCGTTTCTCTCATCAATGGTCAGACTTATGGACAATTAGGTGCTCCCCCAGTGCGTTCATCTAGTGTACATTTGTCTGCTTATAACGGACAGGACATCCCGGGGTTGGAACACTTGCGGGGAGTGACACTTGCGGGGAGTGACACTTGCGAGGAACCCGGGGCCCTAATAGCTTTTCCTGGGTACAGGCACACCAAGAATTCTAGCACTGTCAACATAACACGAAACTTGTTCTAACTACATATTAATTCGTTGAGAGTTCCTCCTGAAAACAAAACGGTATTTTAACAGTGATAATGTTTGGAGAGTTATTAAGACATTCACTGCTACTACAAGACGATGACTTTCAACAGTCATACCTCCTAAAGGCATATTATTCAGAACACTAAGCATATCAAGACACCTGCGCAAGCAATAAATATATTAGGCACCCTGCACAGATACGTTGATGTAACTGACCGCTATGTAGTTAACCCCACTATCACGCAACTTCCATCTCTTTAAAAATAGCTTCTATGCTTTTTAATAGGAGACGCAACCTTAAACCTTCAATTAAAAAACGTTAATAATAAGTCAATGAGTATTTTACATACTTGATGCGTTTATTCGAGACCCCGAAACGATTTCGCTGTATTCGAATTACAAGTACATCTAATAAATGTATGAAATACGGAATCGTCACACCGAAAAATGCTAAAGATAAATTTTATTTTCTATCACCGTCATATAGAACCATTTTTACTCCGAACTTGGCATAAACCAACAGGGAGAAACATGTTTCAAGACTTCCAGGAAAAATGAAGCGAAATTGGCAGCCAATAGTTGGTTATAAATTACATTGCCTATTAACTGTTGTTGTTGTTATGGTCCTCAGTCCGGAGACTGGTTTGATGCAGCTCTCCACCCTACTCTATCCTGAGCAAGCCTTTTCATCTCCTTATAAGAACGGCAACCAACATCCACTTGAATCTGCTTACTATACGCATCTCTTGGTCTCCCTCTGCGATTTTTACCCCACACACTTCCCTCCAATGCTAAATTTACGATTCCCCGATGTCTAAGAATGTGTCCTACCAAGCGATCCCTTCTTTTAGTCAAGGTATGCCAAAAATTCCTTTTCTCAACAATTCTGTTCAGTACCTCTTCATTAGTTATGCGATCTACCCACCTAATCTTCAGCATTCTTCTGTAACACCACATTTCAAAAGCCTCTATTCTCTTCCTGTCCGCACTGCTTATCGTCCATGTTTCACTCCCGTACAAGGCAACACTCCACACAAATGCCTTCGGAAAAGACTTCCTTACCCTTAAGTTAATATTCGATGTTAGCAAATTTCTCTTTTTCAAAAATGCTTTTCTGCCCATTGCCATTCTGCATTTTATATCCTCTGTACTGCGACCATCGCATGTTATTTTACTACCCAAGTAACAAAACTCATCTACCACCTTCATTGTTTCGTCACCTAATCTAATTCCTTCAGCATCGCCTGATTTTCTAAGACCGCATTCCATTATTTTTGTTTTGCTCTTGTTAATGTTCATTTTATATGCACTCTTCAACACGCTGTCCATTCCATTCAACTGCTCTTCCAGGTCCTTTGCTGACTCTGACAGAATTACGATGCCATCGGCAAAACGCAATGTTTTTATTTCTTCCCCCTGAACTTTAATCCCTATTCCAAATTTTTCCTTGCTTTCCTTCACCGCCTGCTCGATGTACAAATTGAATAGCATCGGAGAAACGCTACAAACCTGTCTTACTCCCTTCCCAACTGATGCTTCCCTTTCATGCCCTTCGAGTCTAATAACTGCGGTCTGGTTTTTGTACAAGTTGTACATAACTCTCCTTTCCCTGTATTTTACCCCTGATGACTTCAGAATTTGAAAGAGTGTATTCCAATCAACATTGTCAAACGCTTTTTCCAAATCTACAAAAGCTAAAAATGTAGGTTTGCCTTTCCTTAATCTATCTACTAAGATAAGACGTAAAGTGAGTATTGCCTCCCGGGTTCCTACTTTCCTCCTGAATCCAAACTGATCTTCCCCGAGGTCAGCTTCTACCAGCTTTTCCATTCTACTGTAGATAATTCGTGTTAAAATTTTGCAACCATGACTTATCAAACTGATGGTTCTGTAATTTTCACACCTGTCTGCTCCTGATTTCTTTGGAATGGGGATTATTACATTTTTCTTAAAGTCTGAGGGCATTTCGCCTGTCTCATACATCCTACACACCAGTTCAAATAATCTTGTCATGGCTGGCTCTCCCAGAGACTTTAGTAGCTCTGAGGGTATGTCATCTATTCCTGGGGCCTTGTTCCTACCTAGGTCTTTCAGGGCTCTGTCAAATTCATCTCTCAGTATACTATCTCCTATTTCATCTTGATCTACTTCCTCTTCCCTTCCTACAACATCGTTTCTAAGTTCATTTCCTTTGTAGAGCTGCTCTATGTACTCTTTCCACCTTTCAGCTTTCCCTTCTTTGCTGAGAACTGGTTTCCCATCTGAGTTCTTGATATTCGTAGAGTTGCTTTTCTTGTCCCCAAATGTCTCTTTTATTTTCCTGTAGGCGGTATCTACTTTTCCCCTTGCTATACATTCTTCTACAGATTTGCATTTGGCTTCTAGCCACTCCTGCTTAGCCATTTTGCACTTCCTGTCAATCTCATTTTTTAGTCGCCTGTACTCCACTTTGCCTGTTTCATTTACTGCATTTTTATATTTTCTCCTTTCATCAATTAACTGTAGTATTTCCTGTGATATCCATGGATTTTTTGTAGGTCTTGCCTTTCTACCTATTTTGTCCTCCGCTGCCTTCACTATTTCATCTCTCAATGCTACCCATTCCTCTTCTACTGTTTTATTTCCCCCTGTTTCTATCAATTGTTGCCTAAATATCCCTCTGAAATTCTCCAGAACTTCACTTTCCTTCAATTTATCTAAGTCCCATCTTCTTATTTTCCTACCTTTCTGCAGTTTTTTCAGCTTCAGCCTAGAGTTCATGACTAACAAGTTATGGTCAGAGTCTATATCTGCCCCTGGGTATGTCCTGCAGTTTATAACCTGGTTCCGGTACCTATGTCTTACCATTATAAAATCTATCTGATACCTTCCGGTGTCTCCTGGTCTCTTTCATGTATACAACCTTCTTTTGTGATTCTTAAACCACGTGTTTGTTACGATTAAATCATGTTCCGTGCAAAATTCTACCAGGCGACTTCCTCTTTCATTCCTCCTGCCCAGTCCATATTCACCTACTATTTTTCCTTCTCTTCCTATTAACTGTATAAATATAAATTACGGAATACGCAGAACTTCTGTTCAGTACAGTCAAAAAGGTCTAAGGTAAGAGGCAATGGTTTACAATCAGATATCCGTATCACTCTCCTCCTCAAGAAGTCTGTGTGAAGATTGATATTCAGAACATTCAAGAAAAAGGCTACTGTGATGTTGAAAGTACAAGAAGCAGCTCATTTAGTAACGAAGGGGAAACGTTATGGTGCCCGTAAATTTGAATGGCTGTATCTCTTGTCGTAACATTCATTTTTTGATAAAATGTTAAAATCCAATATACCAGAATTTTGTTTTTCTAAACTCAGTGCCAACTTTTTTTGTGGAAATGTTTGCAGGAAGTAGTCTTTATGTGATTTCATACTTTTATGCATTAAATTGATATTATCAAACATGTAATTTGTGTCACAAATTGCGCGGCCGGTCCGGTGCGCCTTTTCCCTGAATACGGCACCGGTAGGGCATGGAGTAGGGGTGGTGTATCCCTACTTCTGGAACACCCTGTTCACTACCTGCAGCGTCCGGGTCTACCCGCAAGTGTCTACACATTCCCTTTCCCCGCAAGTGTCACTCCCCGCAAGTGTCACAAACTCGGACATCCCAACCCTTGGTGTATTTAGTTTGCCAGTTTCCTTCCGTTCGCAGAACAGACTAGCTATCTTGCATGTGCTCCATTCACGGGACGCACAGTATATTTTTGGCTTTGATTTATTTGATTTGTTTGCTCTTTCGGTGAAACGAAAAGTTCTTTCGGTGAATGCTAGTGTTCCGACAAACGGTATAGAGGACTTGTGTAACGAATATGGTGACTTGTTTTCTCCGGGTTTAGGTTGTGCGAGGGATTTCCATGCGCGTGTTGGTCTGAAAGACAATGCCCGCCCGAAATTTTTCCGTTCGCGTTCAGTGCCGCACGCGCTTCGTGATGACGTTGCGCAAGCTATTGACGACTTGCACGCACAAGGCGTACTGGAATCAGTGGTAGCTTCCCAGTGGGATTCTCCTTTAGTAGTGATTCAGAAGCCATAGGGAAAACTTCGACTGTGTGTCGACCTCAAAACGACTGTGAATCCACAGATAATCATTGTTTCGTTGTTGTTGTTGTTTATAGGGGACCAAACTTCATTGCTTCGTACCCCATGCCACGTCCAGAAGACATTTTCGACAAATGTGGCGCGGGAAAGTAATATTCCAAAATTGATTTGAAGGACGGTTACCTGCAGATTCTCCTGGATGAACAATCACAAAATTTTCTGGCTGTCAACACGCATCTGGGTATGTATACATTTTTCGAGATTGTCTTTCGGCTGTGTCTCCGCACCAGCCATATTTCAGTGTTATTTACAAAACCCTTTGCCGAAGTGTTCCAATGTTGCTCGAACTACTTAGATCAGGGCCGCTCAAGGTGCATGCACCGGCGCATCGCACAGTGCAGAGTGCAGATGACGGCTGCGCTGTGTTGACGACGGTGCAAACCCCCACTCCTCGGCTTTGCGCCGCTTCTCTCTTTCCTTACGCTTGCGTCGCTCGTGCCGCTTGTCTCGACCTTTTCAAAACTTTTACCCTTATAACGTTGCCCTTGCTTCGTATGATGCCATAATTGTTAAAAGTAGATTTTTTTTTTTTTTTTTTTTTTTTTTTTTTTTTTTTTTTTTTGTCAAAGAATTGATGGTACCAAATGTTTGAACTTGAAATAAGTTAAAGCACAGCACAAGAACATTAAAGCAAATAAACCGCGGATTGCATATTAAAGTTGGGCACCATACAAGCAACAAAACGTTATAAAACTTACGGAAAGCATCTATCTGGATCCTGCACTTCGTATTGTAGAAGCTGTAAATGATAACTTTTATGTCTTATTTAATAAGTGAATGTTGGAGATACTTTCCGTAGGAGATCAATGTTCAGACTGTTCACTTCGCTTTTCATTGTTGTGGGACCGTGGGTGGAACATGAAGTTACTGGTAACGATATAAAAAAAATTTAAAAAATGATCGGACTTCGTGAAATTACAAAAGAAATGACTGCAGGTTCTAAAATCAAGCAAAGTATAGTATAAGGATGATTGATTGAAAGTTTGCAGACAATGCGAAGCGATTGTAATGGCGTCTGAACATTAAACTATTACGGATGTAGAGGAGCTGAAAACCTTAAGAGATTAAATATTTGACGTGGAGGGATTCATTTAAATAAAAGCCAAAGAGAGGGGATGATTTTAAATTTAAGTAATATATTTTTACTATTTGCATGACAATACCTGAATAGATACTTGAATGGAAGACGTCCGCACAGAACGAAGACAGTGAGTGCAACTACCATCTCGGTTCCGTCTTCTCGCTTGTTTGGGGAAAAAAAGATGACGAACGAAGTTAAATTAGTTGCATTGCGAGTCAGAGGGAACCGGAGGCGATAAGTATCGCTGATCAAAGATAAACAAAAAATAAATAAAAATTTCAGTGTATCGTTACACCCTGTTTTCTTCTTCATTGCCAAATACTTATGTACACTAGGCGGAGAGCTTAGTTCGGTGGAACACGATTACCGGTATAAAAGAGATTTAAATAATAGTAATAATTGTAATGATAACAATTTTAAATTTGGTTTCAACACAAATTTATCTCTTCTATGTTCTTTTTTTTTTATTATTTGCAATTATGCTACTAAGATCTGGAACAAGAGATCGGCTGACAGCAACTCTGAGAGCATTTTTTAAATTACTATTAGAAATACTTGCACGCAATCTAGCTTTCGTACAAAACAAAACAAAAAAACCTTTCACGTACACACGTGGAGCCAAACATAGAAATAATCTTCGCTGATTCTCTATGTAACTTGGGAAATTCTTCCTTCGATAAATTCTGGTAGAACTGGAGCAAACCTTTTGTGTTGTAAAACAAATCCTTTCGGTGAACATCGGTTTGCAAATCAGTCAGTTAGAAATGTAAATTTGGAGGCACACTTTCAATATCCACCGAAAATGGTTTCACAAAAACATCGAGAATTGGCTGCAGGTTGGTAATTGCCTGAAACAATGAAAAAACCAATATTAATAAATGAAAGTAAAGTAAGTAGTTTTTCGAAGTACTAAAAAGCGATAGGTTTTAATAAACATGTACTGTGTACTACTGCTTTTAATCTAATTTTACACTTGTATGTATAACGCAATCTCGTTTATTTAGCTGTTAGTTGTTACCTGGAATCGGTCGTTAAAAACATATTCAAGGGATTGTAGCACCTCGACGTAGACGTATTTTTTAAAGCGCGCTCCTTCCTGCACAGATGCTGTCACACAAAAACATAGTACCACCGCGGGACCACCGCGGCCGGCCTGCATTTAACTACTCTGTACACTATTCAATGTCACACATGGTGGGAGAGGAGGGGGTAGGAAATCTGAACACTAACGGACATAAAACATGCAAATCACTCACTGCATGATTAGCGCAAAGCTCTATACATATACTATTCAAACTAATCCTGCTGGTCGAATAGTAAGTGGGCTTGTGGACGCAATATACAGAACAAAATTTACGATTACTTTAAAAAAGAATGGCCCGATATTCTCACCTTTAACATCTGAATAGTTACTTGTAATTGTCGCACACTTATAAAGAACAATCGGAAGCACTTGTAGGTGCATAACCACCAAACAAGTATGAAGAAAATGGGGCCACCAGCTCAACACAATGAAATACAAATACAATTCCCTCAGAAATACGAAAACTCAGTACTAAATTTACCTAAAGACATTTTAATAAATCAAATTCCACTTCCCCACTTACGACTTTAATTATCTCTTGTGCCGCGTTTCTTACCACATTCTGGAGAATTTTGCGCAGCAAGCAGCACCAGCGTCCGTACATCTCGATGGTCTCCTTCCAACTCCTCTAAAGATGGCTCCCCTCTACCTCAACCGTCCGCCAATTCGAACACGCCAAGAAGACGCGCCCTGATTGGCGGAGGCCGGTGCAGTCAACTGAGCGCCTTCGCGAATCCACCAGCCTACCATCGACCAGCAGCAAAGCTTGCTAAACTCTTAGCACCACTAGCTGCCTATACAAAAAAGCGAAAAAAGCGAAAAACTCAAACTACCGCCACCATCATGCTAAAGTACCCCTACTGGTTCAACTATGCTCAACCACTCTTTCACTCACGCTGTGATGGGAAACATGGGAGTGTGACATTAATAAAAAGAAAACGGAATAAAATATAAGAAAACACAAATTCGCCATGTCTGCTTCTACTTCTTTTCCCTCGCCAGTCGGCCATGAAACCACATGATAATGCTCAAGTTAAATCAATTTATATTGAAAATAGCAAACATTACTAATACAAATGAGAAAAACATGATCACTCAGCGAAAGATCCGTACCCAAAGACTGGAAAGTTGCCCAAGTTACTCCAATATTCAAGAAAGGCAATAGGAGTGATCCCCAAAATTACAGGCCTAACTCATTGACGTCGATTTGCAGTAGGATTTTGGAACATATACTTTGTTCGAATATTATGAACTACCTCGGAGAGAACGACCTATTAAGCAGTAGTCAACACGGATTCAGAAAGTATTACTCTTGCGAAACACAGCTTGCCCTTTATTCACATGAAGTGTTAAGTGCCATCGACAAGGGATCTCAAATCGATTCCATATTTCTGGATTTCAGGAAGGTTTTTGACACTGTACCCCACAAGCGGCTTCTTATGAAATTGCGTGCTTATGGAATATCTCCCCAATTGTGCGGTTGGATTCACGATTTCCCATCAGAAAGAACACAGTTCGTTGTAATTGACGGTAAGTCATCGAGTAAAACAGAAGTGATATCTGGCATTCCACAGGGAAACGTTATAGGTCCCTTACTCTTCCTCGTGTTTATAAACGATTTAGGAGACAATCTGAATAGCTCCCTTAGATTGTTCGCAGATGATGCTGTCGTTCATCGGTTAGTGAATTCAACAGAGGATCAAAAGCAACTGCAAAGCGATTTAGACAAAATTTCTGCATGGTGCGAAAATTGGCAATTGACACTAAATAAAGAAAAGTGTGAAGTAATAGACATGACCACTAAAAGAAATCCGCTGAACTTCAATTACGCGATAAATGAGTCAAACCTTAAGGTCGTAGATTCTACCAAATACCTAGGAGTTACAATTACGAACAACTTTGACTGGAGAGAACACACAGAAAATATTGTGGGGAAGGCGAACCAAAGGTTACGTTTCATCGGCAGAACGCTTAGAAGATGCACCAGCTCCACCAAAGAGAATGGCTACATCACACTTGTGCGTCATCTCCTGGAGTACTGTTGCCCCTTGTGGGACCCTCGCCAGGTGGGATTGACGGAAGACATTGAGAAGGTTCAAAGAAGGGCAGCTCGTTTTGTTCTATCACGTTATGGGGTGGGGGGGAGCGTCACGGAAATGTTGCACGAATTGGGGTGGAAATCATTAAAAGAAAGACGTTATTCATTGCGGCGTGATCTGTTTGCGAAGTTTCAATCACCGACTTTTACTTCTGAATGTGAAAATATTTTTCTAGCACCCACCTACTTAGGGAGACATGACCATCCCAATAAAATAAGAGAAATCAGATCGAAAACGGAACGATTTAGGTGTTCTTTCTTCCCGCGCGCTATTAGAGAATGGGACGGTAGAGAAAAGCTATGAAAGTGGTTAATAAACCCTCTGCCAGGCACTTGAATGTGATTTGCAGAGTATCTATGTAGATGTAGATGTAGATGTAAGAGAAATTGGCAAAATCGATTAGGTGGAGCAATGAGGCGGTATGACAGTAAAGTCTCAAACTATTTGCAAATTGAAAAAGAAGCTCTTGCGATAGTCTATGGTGTTACGAAGTTTCACGATTTCTTGTAGGGGCGTAAATTTGTTTACTTAGTCACAGACCACATGCAATTGACGTCTTTGTTTATCCCGTCAAGGCCGGTGCCCCCACCCCCCCGCACCGCACGGAAATTGCAGCGCTGAGCCACAGAATAGGGAGCATACAGAAGGGAAAGCTGAGGGCGGCGCCTTTGATCTGTATGTTACCAAGCGTTGCGCTCGACGCCATATTGAAAAGCAGTAAACGCGGAACTATAGCCATTTAGTACTTTGGATGGAAATGGACTTTTTACGAACTGCAGCTAATCTCACCGACTTTTACGAAAGGAAACGGCTTTTCATTGTGTTCTCATCTATTTTGCGCCCTCTTCTTGCACCTAATTGTAATCCAACAACAACAACAAAAATAGGCCTAAATTTTAATACAACTACGAAAATGTACGGTGGAATCGATGATCGTTTTATTTGGCACTTATCTCTAGAAAAATCCCAAATAACGCGGATTTATGTTATAGTTATAGTTATATAGTAGTTATAAACAAGAAAGTGACTATACAACTGCCAGGTTTTATTTGACAAAATATTGAGTCAGACTTAGCAGTAAAACGTGATTACTCAGAACTAATGACGTCTGGGCATATATAAAAGCTGTAATTGCTTTAGGAGTATCATTAATTTACTGATCGGAGAAAGGCATATAGAGGAATGTCAACCACAGAGCAGGAACAGCATAAAATAATTATTCCCCTTAATCTATTTGTTTGAGTATCCGAAGAGCATTCATTGCCAACATTAGCACACTACGCGTCCAACGAGATAAGTAAAATTTTACCTGCCTACATACGCACTATTCTTTGTCATTCATTGTATATTATTCCCTGCAACGTTAAACTTATAAAATATAAATGTACTTCAACATTTCGATGCTGTGGAACTGCTGCAGCAACAGCAACAGCGAGAGTTATCGTCAAGAGAAGAAGCAAGGCTACTTTTAATAATTATGCACACATTGCTCTCATTCGAAACTCATAACATTTAACTTTCACTATACATATAGCGACGTTCCCTTACTGCTCAGCATCTTTTAGGAAGGTGAAGAAGCTTATATCCTTATTTGTATTCGAATTGTTGCGGCAATTAGGTGCTGAACACCATCCGCCGCATTTTCTTTCTTTGCTGCTCATAATAAAAACGGAACAGCTCCAACTACTGACACGCAGTTCTTTCTTTTCACTGCACTGCACTGTACCAAACACTTGTTTACTTTTATGCGATTCAAGCTGTTAAAATACACAATTAAGAATCAAAGACGGCGCATACCACGTCACAGAGTAGGGAGTGATCACACGTTTACTGCTTTTCAAGATGGCCGATTCCGCGCATGCGCACTAAATTCTGGACGACAGACTGCATCGGGAGTTTCCTTTCTGTATACTCCCTATTCTGTGGCTGAGCCGTATTTCTTTCTCAATATCATTACGAGATCTTGTATCGCCCTACGTCACAGCATGGCAACGCCGAGCCTTATCACGTCTTCCGTTCTGCTCTGACGAATCCTTCGATTCCTCGGAACATGCCTGTTTGTATATTGACGCCCTCAATGAAGACGTAGTGGATGGTTTCCCCATCGATTTTCACTGCGTTGCGGAAGCAACGGCATCTGGTTCTTCTTTGTGTTGCATTTTGCAGTACTGGGGTACCCAGTGGCCGATGTCAGTTAGATTGCAGGAGTTTGTGACACTTGCGGGGAGTGACACTTGCGGGGAAAGGGAATGTGTAGACACTTGCGGGGAGACCCGGACGCTGCAGGTAGTGAACAGGGTGTTCCAGAAGTAGGGATACACCACCCCTACTCCACGCCCTCCAGCCGCTACCTGCGCCGTATTCAGGGAAAGGCCCACCGAGCGAGATGGAGCAGTAGTAACGGGACGTAGACTTTTTCTTGAATGTTCTGAATATAAATCTTCACACAGACTTCTTGAGGAGGAGAGTGATACGGATATCTGATTGTAAACCACTGCCTAATACCTTAGACCTTTTTGACTGTACTGAACAGGAGTTCCGCGTATTCCGTAATTTATATTTATACAGTTAACAGGCAATGTAATTTATAACAGCCTACTGGCTGCCAATTTCGCTTCATTTTTCCTGGACGTCTTGCAACTTGTTTCTCCCTGTTGGTTTATGACAAGTTTGGAATAAAAATGGTTCTATATGACGGTTCTAGAAAATAGAATTCATCTTTAGCATTTTTCGGTGTGTGGCATTCCCTTACACATTGTGTTTCATACATTTCATAGATGTATTTGTAATTCGAATACAGCCAAATCGTTTTGGGGTCTACGGATAAACGCTTTAAGTATGTAACATACTCACTGACTTATTATTAACGTTTTTTAATTGAAAGTTTAAGGTTGCGTCTCCTATTAAAAAGCATAGTAGCTATTTTTAAAGAGATGGAAGTTGCATGATAGTGCGGTTAACACATAGCGGTCAATCAACGTATCTGTGCATCATGCCTAATATATTTATTGCTTGCGCCGGAGTCTTGATATGCTTAGTGTTCTGAATAATATGATTTTAGGAGGTGTAACTGTGGAAAGTCATCGTCTTGTAGTAGCAGAGAATGTCTTAATAACTCTCCAAACATTATCACTATTAAAATACCTTTTTGTTTTCAGGAGGCACACTCAACGAATTAATATGTAGTTAGAACTAGTTACTATATTGTTCTTCAGCTTGCAAAGGGTTGTGCAATTTCACTGAGTTTCTTGTTATGTTGACAGTGTGGAAACTTGACAACAGCAGTGATAGACTTCTTGGTGTGCCTGTACCCAGGAAAAGCCATTAGCCGCCCCAAGGGCCCCGGGTTCCCCGCAAGTGTCACTCTGCAAATGTCACTCCCCGCAAGTGTTCCAACCCTGATTGCAGATCCAGTCGTACGTCGTTACTTCGGACACCGCCACAATCTGTCTGTATTACGTGGTGTTATTTTGTTGCGCACTGACAACGGCATTACACGCGTCGTTGTTCCACATGCTTTGCAGAAATTCTTCGGCTTCTACATCAAGGTCATTGGAGCACAGTCCGGACCAAGCAGTTGGCCCGTCGTCATTGTGCATGGATAGGTATGGACTCTCAGATAGACAAGTTGTGTTCATCTTGCACGGCGTGTACTGACATTCAATCTGCAACACGCCAAAAAATTTTTCCTTGGCCCGCTGCTACCGCACCATGGCAGCACGTTCATTTTGATTATGCAGGTCCTTTCTGGGATACTCGCTGGTTGATTGTGATAGTTTTAGCAATTTTCCCTTTGTGGTTCCCCTGAAATCAACCACGTTTGCTACCACCATCCAAACTCTTACGGCTATTTTCTGTCTTGAACGCTTGCCAGAAGTAATTGTATAAGCTTCCTAGGGTTTTATTTGCGGAAGGAGAAGTTAGTACTGCTTCCTCCCACAAGTCCCCTGAAACCTCCACATCCTTGCAGATGCTGTTGCGTAGCAGTGTGCGTTTGTACCGCCCTACAGTACGCACGAGGTGCCGTAGTTGCTGTCCAAGTCTTTATGGAATGCATAGAGTTCTGACTAACCTGTTGTCTTCTATAGTTGTGTCCCCAGCGCAGAATACAGCACACAGGTCGTTGGTTCTTGTCCAGCATACAAGTGAGGCTAAAATAAGTTCTTAGAATGGAAGTATAAGAAGCGACTCGCGAGATTTTTAATTGTCAGGGATGCCATTTATTCAAAAATGTTCAAATGTTTGTTAAGCTTGTGGGACTTAACTACGGGGTCATCAGTCCCTAAACTTACAAACTGCTTATCAACTACCTTATACTAAGGACGGCACAAATATCCATGCCCGAGGGGGGATTCGAACCCCAGACCGTAGTGGCCGTGCAGACCGTGACTGAAGCGCCTCAGTCCTCTCGGCCACAGCGGCCGGCTGCCATTTATTAAATAAATAATTAGACATGAACAACTTTTGTTAATAAGACACGGCCTATGCTGCCTATAGCTCATGTTGAGACCTCGACTGTTATAACTATTATACAAATCTTTACTAATGACCGGCGCGGTCCGGCGCGTATAGTGGTCAGCTCGAGACTGAAACTGCGGCGCGTTGCGAGACTGGAGGGCACCTGACGCTCTATTTCGCGCCAAAACAGGGCCGTCGCGCGCCTTCTGCAAAATCGCTCTTCTCTTGTTACAATAAGAGAAGGCACCTTAAATTTTTTAAACTGTCAAAACCTAGCCTTTCCTTGAGAGATATTTATCATAAATACTCAGTTCTGAATAATTAATATTTAGTATATAATAAACAAAACTAATTTCAAAAGAAATCACGTGACGTGAAATGCAGCAGCCGATGCGAGGAGAGTACTAGTAACATAGGCGGGCTTTCCCACGGGAACCAGCACCTACAGTGCCATATGCTACTGCTCCCCACCCCAACAGCATATGCTGCACTGCTGTCTTTCTTCCGCGTTTAAGACACGTACGATGTCAGCAAAGAAACGGCCAGCGGCCAGAAATATGAAGTGGCCACAGGCCAGGAATATCACAATTGTTTCGGACAATGGTCCCCAATTCGTTTCTTCCGAATTTGGAAAAATTTTGTGCCTTCAATGGTATTCGTCATCTGATCCCCAATTCGTTTCTTCCGAATTTCAAAAATTTTGTGCCCTCAATGGTATTCGTCATCTGACTTCAGCCCCGTTCCATCCCCAGTCGAACGGTGCCACCGTTTGTACGTTTAACGCACAGATGACAAAGTTACGAGGTACACATTCGCGTCAGCTTACCGTCTTCTTACCGTGCGCATTCACGCAACGGTCAGTCGCCGGCAGAACTTTTGCACGGACGGCGTCATCGTACCCTGCTGCACCTTTTGCACCCCCCGCAGCATACTTCTGCGCCAGAGCTGCCGTCCCCTCCTTTAGCACCCCACGAAATAGTGTCACAGACATATATATACAGACGGGAAACCTCCGTAAGGGCCCAGTCACATGCTCAGGGGTGCAGGAAGGGAAGGTTCCGTAAGATGTCCCACGATGGCGCTGAGGTCAGAAGCAGCCCTTTAAATTGACCAGAGCAGGCGGCAGGCAGCGGCTGTCCCCGCCACCACCTCCCATCAAACGCCTACACACCGGACAGCTGTGGCCTCAGGGCAGGCGGCACGAGCTCTCCCCTCAGCCTCCCCTCCACGCTACCCTCAGAAGTGCCTCTAGTGTCGTCCACCGGTACTAAGACGGGGAACCGTCTGACACCTGCTAGCATCTTACGCGTAGGACAGAGGTTTAGGGGTGGCTTCTCCTCTGTATATGTTACTCTGTGATAGTGTGTTTTCGTGTTTTTTGTTTTCCGCTCACAATGCTGGGCACGAGGGCGCATTCTTCGCCGTATCAGCTGCGCCATGTATCTCATTGCAAGAGCGTCTGGTCACGTGCGTAGGCAGCACAACGAGATTCTCCTTTGTCGTGGACCGGATTCTTCCGCGGGCCCCGATGTTCCAGATTCAGTATAGTCCAGCCAAATCGTGCACAAAAAGGGCTCAAAGTCGAAAAATTTGGTGTAATTATTTTGAGTGGCTTATTTTATGTTTTCCAACAAAAATTCCGTTCCAAAAGGGCTCGAAGTCGAAAAATTTGGTGTAATTATTTTTATTGGCTTATTTTATGTTTTTCGGGGTGCTGAATACGAATCTGAAGTTTTCCAACAAAAATTCCATCGCCAAATATGAGAAATGATCGAAACACAACTAAAAATCACAATCGTCAGTGGTTTTCAGCTTATAGATTACAAAGCAAGCTATATACACAAAACTTGACCCAGTAATAAAATGTAGAGGAGAAAATTACCCACAATTTATGCCTGTAACATTTTTTTTTTGTACTTCGTATGGTTTCCACGTAAAACAGCGTTGAAAAAGTGGTGAAATCAGTAAATTATGGAAAATAGAGAAAAAATTGCATGTTTTTTTCGGGTGGATTATTTCATCAGCAGTCCCTTGCCTTTCAACGTGTTTACCTTGCGAACCGTGGAAGCAGCTTGCTGCCAAAACACCGAACTGTCCTCAATTCTCCAGTTTGTATACGTTCGCTGCCGTGATCGTGTTACTTCCCTTTCTCTCAAAGAAGTGAAGCTATGTTTGAATGTTTTCGTTGAGATATAGCGCAACAACTCGGGCGCAATGTCGAGTGATAAGTGTTTTATTGCGAAAAAGATTTAGGTGAGGGTACAGTGATAATGGTCAAGGAAAAGGAATAGAAACTTTACGTGATGCTAGTAAAAAAAAAAAAAAAAAATAAAAAAATAAAAAAAAAATGATGGGAAGGTGTCTGTTTTAGCGAGTAAAACATCTGTCAGCGTACATGTTGCATGCCAGAAAAGTTACATATATGAAAGAATGATAGCCGCCTACTTGAAGAAAGCTGCTGAACCAAGCACATCTTCAGGAAAATTAAGATCATCCTCTACTTCCATTGGAAAACACATTGTTTTGTGGTGGAACAGGTATTCCTGAAGATTACCAAAGTTCACAACGACGACTGCCTCCTCATAAACGTAATTTGGTGCATCTGGTGACGAAAATTGAGATGAAAGACACAGTTATGAAACAGGCTCAACTACGTGGAGATGATTTCGGTGCAGCAGTTATTAACAGGATCCATCCGCTAACAGGCATGGTGGCTGCTGACTAAGTACTATGATAAATGTTTAAAAAATCTTTACATTAGTAGGTCCAAGGCTGATAAAAAGAAAACCATTGGCCCTTATGCTAAAGAGATTCAGAGGGCTATGAATGACATTTTCAATTTTATGGAAAGGAATAACGAGTTTTCATTAGATCAGCTAATCACTCAGATAGAGGGCAACTTAATTCCTGAATGAAGAACCGTAATACAACATTTATTGGATAGATATGGGGAAGATATTATCGTATCAAAGATCAAACAGAATACAGTCATATGTTTCAAAAATACAGTCCATAAGATTTTGACTGATTCCTGGTAAACGGAAAGACGTTCGTCAGAACGGGAAGAACGTCTTCGATTAGTTGAGACAGCAGCTGACAAGTGGAAAAAAAAGTTTTAGCCATTTCACACAGTGTTATTAGTGCTGTGAGGCACACTTCTTTCCTTTTCCCGTTACAAATTGGGATATCAGCTTTCTTTTATAAGAAGTCTGGATCACGAAAACTCAAAAAATGTTCAAATGTTTGTGTAGTTTATGGGACTTAACTACGGGGTAATCAGTCCCTAAACTTACAAACTACTTATGAACAACCTTAGACTAAGGACGGCACAAATATCCATGCCCGAGGGGGGATTCGAACCCACGACCGTAGTGGCCGTGCAGACCGTGACTGGAGCGCTTCATCACGAAAAGTGATTGATGTTGTGTCATCCTTGGGATTTTGCGCCTCTTATTCCGAAGCTGTTCGTCTTGAAGTGTCATCAATCATGAGGCCACCACTACAAATAGATCCGACAGCTTTCCATCAATTTGTTCATGCCAACGCTGATTTTAACACACGTACATTGGATGGATATAATACCTTCCATGCAATGGGAGGAACACATTTGATTACTCCTAGAAATGCCATTGCTCCGGATCAAAGAATTGTACCAGCTCCACTAATTGGTAAGATGGTAGCTGTTTCCTTAAAACATTTTGAGAAGAAACGTTCTCTTGGGTTAAAGAATATCAACATTGAGGATCTCAAACAGCTATTTGTATCACCCTCTTTATCAGATCTACTTTGGCTTTATGGTTACTGAAAAGATGTACCTGGAATTCCAGGATGGAGTGGCTTCATGGAGCAAATCACAAGTAGTCTTCTCTTTCATACAACCTATGTCGCTTGTCTATCATTTATGAACCCTCCACCATCTGATCACAATACAATATATACAGCTTTAGTCGCATCCATAGAACAGAGCAAATCAATGAATCAACAAGCAACTGTGAACGCCTTCGACCAGCCTCTATACCTAAAGGAAAAATTTATTGTAGCTTGCCAACAAGGAGATCCCGAATTTAATTATGTCATCATTAGAATAGGTGGTTCTTTTATAAGGGCCGGCAGCGGTGGCCGAGGTGACTGAGGCGCTTCAGTCACGGTCTGCACGGCCACTACGGTCGGGGGTTGGAATCCCCCCTCGGGCATGGATATTTGTGCCGTCCTTAGTTGTAGGTAGTTCATAAGTAGTTTGTAAGTTTAGGGACTGATGACCCCGTAGTTAAGTCCCTTAAGCTTAACAAACATTTATTATTCTTTTATAAGGATTTACAATAATGTTTAATTTCATGAAATAAAAACTATATATTAATGTTCTTTTTTGCTGTTTTCAAAAAAATGACTGATTTTCCTGATATTGTACCACTGTTTTTTGTGGAAACCATACGACTTATAGAAAAATGTTAAAGACATAAATTGTAGGTAATTTTCTCCTCTTTATTTTACTACTGGGCCACTTTTCGTGTAAATAGCTTGCTTTATGAGTTATAAGTTGATAACCGCAAAAAATGTTATTATTAGTGATTTTTTGTTGATTTCTCATATTTGCCGAGGGAATTTGTGTTGGAAAACTTCAGATTCGTGTTCAGCACCCAAACAAATATAAAATAAACCAGTAAAAACAATTACACCAAATTTTTCGAATTCAAACTACCATTTGACTGGACTAGTAACGGAGCGGTCACCTCGGCCTCAGGCTGTACCCCGCGCGCCGCCGGCAGTGCCACCGGTCGACGCCCCCGCACTGCTGCAGACGTCCCGAGGGTCTCCGGCGGTCGTGGTTCAAGAATCGATGCCACCACCACAGGAGTCGTCGCCACCGAGACCGCCGTCACCGCTGCCTTCGACTTCCGATGATGGGCAACGAGCGAGCCGCGCTCTCGGAGCCGCCTGCCTGAGCCGGAGCAGAGTCGAGGCACAGAATAGGGAGTAATAGGAAACTCCCGCTGCAGCCTGTCGTCCAAAATTTAGTGCGCATGCGCGGAATCGGCCATCTTGAAAAGCAGTAAACGTGTGATCACTCCCTACTCTGTGGCGTGGTAATGCGCCGTCTTTGTTTGTTAATTCTGTATTTTAACTGCTTGAATCGCATAAAAGTAAACAAGTATTTGGTACAGTGAAAAGAAAGAACTGTGTGTCAGTAGTTGGAGTTGTTCCGTTTTTATTATGAGCAGCAATAAAAGAAAAGGCGGCCGATGGGGTTCAGCACCTAATTGCCGCAATAATTCGAATACAAATAAGGATATAAGTTTCTTCACCTTCCCAAAAGATGCTGAGCAGTAAGTGAACGTCGCTAGATGTGTAGTGAAAGTGAAATGTTATCAGTTTCGAATCAGAGTAATATGTGCGTAATTATTAAAAGTGGCCTTGCTTCTTCTCTTGACGATAGCTCTCGCTGTTGCTGTTGCTGCAGCAGTTGAACAGCATCGAAATGTTGAAGTACATTTACATTTTATAAGTTTAACGTTGCAGGGACTAATATAAAATGAATGACAAAGAATAGTGCGTAAGTAGGCAGATAAAATTTTACTTACGGCATTGGAGGCGTAGTGTGCTAATGTTGGCAATGAATGCTCTTCGGATACTCAAACAAATAGATTAAGGGGAATAATTATTTTATGCTGTTCCTGCTCTGTGGTTGACAGATTCCTCTATATGCCCTTCTCCGATCAGTAAATTAATGATACTCCTAAAGCGAATACAACTTTTATATATGCCCAGACGTCATTAGTTCTGTGCAATCACGTTGTACTGCTAAGTCTGACTCAATATTTTGTGCGAATTTATTCGTGTCAAATAAAACCTGGCAGTTGTAAAGTCACTTTCTTGTTTATAACTAATTTCCCACACATAACTCCGCGTTCTTTGGAATTTTTCTAGAGATGAGCACCAAATAAAACGATCATCGATTCCACTGTACGTTTTCGTAGCTGTATTAAACTTTAAGCCTATTTTTTTCGTTGGATTACAATTAGGTGCAAGAAGATGGCGCAAAATAGATGAAAGCCGTTTCCTTTCGTAAAAGTCGGTGAGATTAGCTGCAGTTCGTAAAAAGTCCATTTCCAGCCAAAGTACAAAGTACTAAGTGGCTATGGTTCCGGGTTTACTGCTTTTCAATATGGCGTCGAGCGCAACGCTTGGTAACATACAGATCAAAGGCGCCGCCCCCAGCTTTCCCTTCTGCATGCTCCCTATTCTGTGGTAGAGGCCTGCAAATTGCCAGTTTGCTCGCTCGTAGTCGGTCGAGTACGCAACGCTCGGCGGTGGCGCGCCGAGTGTGTACGCTCGCAGCGAGCGTGTTGACACTCGAACGAGGCTACGTAGGGCGGGGCGGGCAGAGGCCGCACCCGCTATAGAAGAAAGCCTGTGCACGACGTCACAACATGGCGGCGGTGAGAGGCTTAGAGTCCTCCGAAAGATTGTAAACATTAGCAGTGCACACTGTTTATAGTTCATTCTTTCGTTCAGGAGTATATTTATTACGTAAATTGGTGTTGTGTACGGTGTGACCGCTACGCTGGACGATTTGTGTGTGTTTGAGAACAACGTGTGATCTGTTTTACTGACAAAATGCCGTTTTGCTGTTCTGTGCCGAAATGTACAGAAAATTACGACTGTGGCCAAAAATTCAACGTCTTTAAACGTCCGGAGAAGAAGAAGAAATGGTTATCAAGAATTCCCAGGATAACTGAGCTCCTTCTTCAAGTTAATGAGAAGTTTTCGTTTTTGTTTAACCTTATAAAAGAGTTTTAAGTCATGACTGTTTACCGTTGGATATTGTGATTCATTTTATTTACGTAACCACCCCATTACCGTATTCTTCTCCGGACGTTTAAAGACGGTAACTTTTCGACCACAGTAGTAATTTCCTCTACATTTCGACACAGAACAGCGAAACGGCATTTTGTCAGTAAAAAAGAGATCACACGTTGTTCTCACAGACAAATCGTCCAGCGTAGCGATCACACCGTAGACAACACCAATTTACGTAATAAATATACTCCTGAACGAAAGAATGCAGCCAGCCGCGGTGGCCGAGGGGACTGAGGCGCTTCAGTCACGGTCTGCAAGGTCACTACGGTCGGAGGTTCGAATCCCCCCTCGGGCATGGATATTTGTGCCGTCCTTAGTTGTAAGTAGTTCATAAGTAGTTTGTAAGTTTAGGGACTGATGACCCCGAAGTTAAATCCCATAGACTCTACAAACATTTGATTTTTGAAAGAATGCATAATAAACAGTGTGCACTGCGAATGTTTAGCCGGCCGCGGTGGCCGAGGGGACTGGGCGCGCCAGTCACGGTCTGCACGGCCACTACGGTCGAGGGTTCGAATCCCCCCTCGGGCATGGATATTTGTGTCGTCCTTAGTATTAGGTAGTTCATAAGTAGTTTGTAAGTTTAGGGACTGGTGACCCCGAAGTTAAATCCCATAGACTCTACAAACATTTGATTTTTGAAAGAATGCATAATAAACAGTGTGCACTGCGAATGTTTAGCCGGCCGCGGTGGCCGAGGGGACTGAGGCGCGCCAGCCACGGTCTGCACGGCCACTACGGTCGGGGGTTCGAATCCCCCCCTCGGGCATGGATATCTGTGCCGTCCTTAGGATTAGCTAGTTGATAAGTAGGTTATAAGCTTAGGGACTGATGACCCCGTAGTTAAGTCCCATAAGTTCTACAAACATTTGAACTTTTTTTTTTTTTTTGAGGTGTTGGCTGCTGTTGCGTCTGACGCACCCCCACCACCTAAAGGAACTAAAATCAGTTATGCTGTAGACGTGTATTTCTGTTAGTAGCATGTAACCGCAATATCATTATACCGCAAACGAGACAAAAAGGTTGTTTTTACCACCTACAACATTTGGAAGTAATGTAAAGTATCCAAAGGGAAACTATGGAACGAACGACGTTTTTATTGCAATGTACAAAAGTGAATGTTACCGTGCAAAAAAGTACACATCGAAAATTAACATCATTATCCCCAAACTATTCCTTGGTAGCATTGCAATTGCAATGTACTGTTAAAATATCATTGACACGTTATAGATCGAGTCGAGTTCTTCTATCAGAGATCAGGTTCCCTTCCCCGCTGAAAGTGCGTTCACTAGCTGCATCTGAGGCGGGCACACAAAATACTCTTTTTGCCACTACAGCTACCTTAGGAAAGAGATTACTGTTGCGTTTCTACCATTCAAGCGGATTTTTGTTATCACCATCAATTCGTGCTAAATAAATGTCCACCTTATTGGTAGATTGCGACTCGCGTATTTCATAATCCAGCCATTCAGAAAACATGCACTTCATTCTTTTGGCTGGTCCACCCGGGAGACATTCTTCAGACGGACCTTAAATATGTATATAGCACAGATATCACTGAAACAGCAGGAGCACCATAAATTCGCACAGCTGTGTAAACAGTGGGAATAAGAGGATTTAAAACAGTTACAGGATATATGAGTATTAGACCGCCATATAACCCTGACGAAAGAAAACGCGGATCCTATGTATTGCTTGCATGCGTACTTTATTATGTAGATAAGAATGACGACAGTGGCATTGGGGGGATATATGAATGTTGGAATTGGAAATAATCCCGTTAACCACTCACTCGGAAAAGGTAGGGGCATAGCAACCACGCACAGTGCCAAAATGCTACGGGAATATATATATTAACGGGGTGCAACACAGATGTACAAACCTAACCTAACGGGTGTACATCAATATCGTGTATTTAATATCAATATAAAAGACGGAAAAAATATTCCAGGACTTGAGAGTGATAAGAGGGATGGATATAAAATACAATCACCTCCTCGTTTAGACGGCAAGTAACACCTACCACTTAACAAGGGCTAACAGTCCACAAAATGGGAACAAGAAAGAAAGGTCGTGGGAAACTCATTTAGTTAATGATCTTAGCACAGCAACTTTCTTTTAATCACGTATATTAACCCGTATGGTAAAGTATAAAATGCGAAACTGAATGGCTAGTTCACCTGGATCGAGAGAACAGTTTTCGAAGCACCCAGGAAAGGAAAATTCCAAATTTCTACATCTACATCTACATGGGATACTCTGCAAATCACATTTAAGTGCCTGGCAGAGGATTCATCGAACCGCCGTCATACTATTTATTTCCCATTAAATTCTCGAATAGCAACTCTGTTCGAGCTCTGATTTCTCGTATTTTATTCTGATGATCATTTCTACCTATGTAAGTGGGAGTCAACAATGTATTTTTGCATTCGGAGTAGAATGTTGGCGATTGGAGTAGCCCACGACGCAGCGATAAGCGTCGTCGTTGTAATGATTGCCATCCCAGATCTTGTACAATTTCTGTAACGCTGTTTCCACTGTATCGCGATAGTACAAAACGAGCTTCCCTTCTTTGGACTCTTTCGATGTCCTCCGTGGAACCCACCCGATAAGGATCCCACACTGAGCAGCAATACTCCAAAAAAGGATGGACAAGAGTAGTGTATGCAGTGTCTTTAGTAGTTCTGTAAAAATATATAAAATAGCGAAGATCGCTTATCATCAATTTTTATTCAAATCAAATGTTCAAATGTTTGTAAAGCTTATGGGACTTAACTAAGGGGTCATCAGTCCCTAAATTTACAAACTACTTATGAACTTGCTACAACTAAGGACGGCACAAATATCCATGCCCGAGGGGGGATTCGAACCCCCGGCCGTAGTGGCCGTGCAGACCGTGACTGAAGCGCCTCAGTCCCCTCGGCCACCGCGGCCGGCTCAATTTTTATTAACGACGACCGGTTTCGCTGAACTATGTCAGCATCATCTGGTCAAATAAAATATTTTACAAGGCCATAATCTTGTAATGGCCTTGTAAAATATTTTATTTGACCAGATGATGCTGACATAGTCCAGCGAAACCAGTCGTCGTTAATAAAAATTGATGATAAGCGATCTTGGCTATTTTATATCTTTTTACAATATTATAAGTGGATCGCCTCCTAAAACGTAAACCAACTCAATTTAGTAGTTCTGTTGTATGTTTTTAAGGGTTCTGCCAATAAAACGCAGTCTCTGGTTCGCCTTTCCCACGACATTATCTACGTGTGCTTTCCAGTTTAAGACTGAAGTAATAGTGATTCCTAGGTGTCTTGTGGAGTTTACGGCCTTCACTTTTGATTGATTTATCTTGTAAACAAAGTTTAAAGGATTTCTTTTCGTACTCATGTGGACGACTTCACACTTCTCATTATTTAGAGTCAACTGCCAATTTTACACCATACTGATATCTTATTCAGATCGTTCTGAAAATTTCGCAGTCAGGATGTGTTCTCTAGCTTCTAGTTTGCTCCCGACACTCGCCTACGACTCGAGTGGCGCTGCGGTGGGCGACCGAGTGGCGAGGCGTCCATCACGTAGTTCCTGCTGATAAGACTAGATGGCGTTAGCGCAGCCAACGCGCTAACGTAGCCGCAGAAATGCACCTGGCTGAGTGAGTTATGAAATAACTTATAAAGATAATATTGCAAACTCTATCGAATGAACAGATTCCACTGCTAGGGGTATCTCCTGAAAAATGCTATTATTTTTGTAAGTAAGTAACTTATAAACATAATACTGGAAACTCTTCTCTAAAACGTCCAGCGCGTGCAGTGGAGCCGGCAAATCTCTTATAAAGATAAGAGCGATTTTTGTTTTGTTTCTCCAACCTCACCTTTCAGCCGAACTCCAACTGTTGCGAGTTACGGAGTTTCTGGCGTATAAAATGAACCGGGCGTATTACACAGCTGCAGCGTTTTTAGACATTGAGACTGCGTATGACAAAGTCTGGAGGGCTAACTTAATAGTTAAAATTCATAATATTGGTTTAATTCCACTACACCTGATCAAACTAGTGGACAATTCCCTAACAGACAGACGATTCTTTGTACGGCTGGAAAATCAACGGTCTGGTATTCGAACACTCCAGGAAGGGATACCACAAGGTTCTGTTTTATCGCCGACACTGTTTATCCTATATGTTAACGACCTACCGACCGTCCGCCAAGTCACAATTGCTCAGTTCGCAGATAACACTGCATTCTTGGCTAGCAGTCGGCGTCTGACCGCCGCCATCATCAGAATCCAGCGTCACCTTACGCTTACTGAAAGTTGGGCCCATCAAAATACGATCAAGATAAATGCCGACAAAACCAAGGCAGTACTGTTCACCAGGCGACGACCTGATCTACGCGATAATCTCCACATAAACATTACAAATATTCCTTGGTCTCCACAAGTTCGATATCTCGGAGTGCAACTCGATAATAAGTTAACATTTAAACACCACATTTTACTTAAGAAAGAAAAAATGGTTAAATTAATCCATAAACTGTTTCCGTTATTGTATAGTACCCAGACGGCCACACATACCAACGTTTATACAAATCCACGGTCCTCCCTGCCATGACACACGGATGCTCGTCTTCGGGGACGGCATGTCCCACCAATATAAAAATGTAGCAAAGTACTGCAAAACAAGTGCCTCCGACTCATTCTACGAGCCCCTAGATGGGCCAGAACGAGAGAGTTGCATGACGAGCTCCATATGGACACTGTGCAAGACTTTATAATCAAGCACACAAGGAACTTACTAAGCAAAGTAGAAATCCTACGACCGACCACTAGGCACCTAGAATATACGGGCACAGTACACCCCGCGAGATGGCATCGTGTGAGAGTTCCACGTGCAATTATTGAAGATCCACCATAACAGCAGGTGCGGGACCTCCGATAATAAAGGTAACCACCATCTGAGTAGGGCAAAAGAGCGACTGCTCAAAAGTCCTGCTAACGTAGAACAGCTGTTAAAATGATCAGTTGACTTAGCACACATGAAGTCCACCTTTCAAAGAAGGTAGCACTTCTGAGAAAACATTAAAAAAATAATAATAAAAAAATTGTTTTGTTTCAGAAGACACCGCTAACAGTGCATTCTATTTTCCAGTTCAACTCTAGTTGGGAGTGTGATTACTTGTTCACTGAAAACGAAGGAGAAACAAAATGTTTGGTATGTGTTAAAACACTAGGCATAAAAAAGTACAATTTAGAACGCCACTATAGAACACATCACTTCAACCAGTATGGAAGTGTAGAAGGTGAAGTACGACTTAATCTTCTTAATAATCTACGCAAGGAAGGAAGTAAAGTAGAGGTATGTATTACAATACTGTACCTACATACGAGATAACTTAATCACAGTGGTTTGTTTAATAAAACCAATTTTCCTTTGAAATGACAACTCTGTTAATTTATTACACAGGAATGTGATGCCTCATCCTCCGATGCATCTGTTCGTGCTAGTTACAGAATAGCTTTGCTGATAGCCCGTACTTCCCGACCATTTTGTGACGGTGAATTTGTGAAGCAGAGTTTGGAAGTCGTAGCAGACGAACTATGTCCGCAGTTATCACGTTCTTTCGCAAGTTTGAGTCACTACGTTTACATGCAACACATCTTCCGGAAGACGAAAACCGATTTTCGTAAACCGTTTTTCGCTGTCGTGTTTACATGGCGTACCCTGAATCGGATTTCGTAGCTCACTTAAAATGGCGGCTGGAAAACAGCTGATTCAGTTCCTTATTTAGTATGCACAATCGCTATTTTTCCTTTATTTAAATCCACAGATTTATGTTTCACATTAGAAAATATCACTCTTTCCATATGTGCCGAAAATTCTTAACAAGAAAACACAATCTGGCAAGCCAAGAACGCTTCAAAAACGGTTGCGTTTACATGGGCACGAAAATCGATTGTGGAACTGGAAAACCGCTTTAGAGAAGCGGATTTCCAGAATCGATTTTGGAGTGTTTACATGACCGACCAAAAGCCGAATTGGGAAATCGGTTTACGAAATCTGGTTTTGGGAGCCCATGTAAACGGGGTGAGTCTGTCGCGGCGTACTATAACTCGCCGTATCGAACGTTTGTCAGGTGCGCCAGCAAGTATGCAGACCTCTAGCGGCAACTAGGATAACTACCGGCCGAGCGTGAACGCTGCTCTTTTTCCGGCCTGAGCCGGAGCGCTACTGTTTGAGCCGATTTGTGCCCAAGATTCTCGCCAGGTGATGATATCAAACAGGTTTGTGTTTCGCGCTACGACCATCGCCGCCCGGCCTGAAACTTGCACCGTGATTGGTTGCTTCAAGGTCACTCTAGCGGAGCGGCGTTTGACTGTTGCGCGCGTGGAACTCTCGTGCCCATCGCGCACAATATTGTTTGTTAGAGGAAATTTCAGTACAGGCAACAATGAGTGAAGATCTGAAGCATATGATTATTATGTCTGATAAAGCGATCTGGACAGTTTTTGAGCTGTTGGTAGTACTTGTGGAAGTATCCGTAGTTGAGGACGCTTAGCAAAGGTTGCGCTCCATACCTCCTCTTCCTTCTCCTTGCCAATAACATTTTTGCAGCGAACAAATCACTGTCACTGTCGTCAGACTATGTGGAGAACATGTTTGACGCTTCACGCTACAACTGTTTGTACTCGGCTGTAATGTGACAGCTGCAGGAGAATACACTCGGCGAGCAGCGAACTAGTCCAGTCAAATGGTAGTCTGAAGTCGAAAAATTTGGTGTAATTGTTTTTAGTGGTTTATTTTATGTTTTTTGGGTTACTGAACACGAATCTGTGTTTTCCAACAAAAATTCCCTCGGCAAATATGATAAATCAACAAAAAATCACTAAAAATCACATTTGTTTGCGGTTATCATTTTATAACTCATAAAGCAAGCTGTTTACACGAAAAGTGGCCTAGTAGTAAAATAAGGAGGAGAAAATTACCTACAATTTATGTCTGTAACATTTTTCTGTAAGTCGTATGGCTTCCACAAAAACAGTGGTAAAATATCAGGAAAATCAGTCATTTTTTTTAAACAGCTAAAAAGAACATTAATATACAGTTTTATTTCATGACATTAAACATTATTGTAAATCCTTATAAAAGAGACGAAATTCTGTACAATTTTATATGATTTATGTGCTGATACGGGCCTTCTTAGACACGGGTTGCATAATTTCTTCGGAACGCCTACACAATCAATGCCGTAATCCCAAATACTTCACAATTTATTGAATAGGTATGAAAGCAATACTTATTAAGAAACCTTTTTTCAATCACAAATCTGCAGTAAGTGGAGAAATAAAGGTGCGATAGAATTATTTCTGCATAGTTACCTTCAAGAAATTCAGAGAACTGGGGGTCATCTTCAGTTTGTTCTTCAATTTCTGCGACGGCCATGTTATTGCAGCTGTTCTCGCAGTTCAGGCACACATAGGAACAGTTGAGACCAGCTTTCTTGCATCCACAGTTGGTCTGACAGGTCTTCATACACTTACAAGAGATAAGTTTCAAAACTGCTTCTGGTGCTGATGGCTGTAGCGTTGGTACTGACTGCAGACCATCTTTGGTTTTCTTCCAACCTCACTGTTGAGGATCTTTTTCATTTCGAAGCCACTGCTGCACTTGAAAATATACTCTCAACGTATGTTGCCGTGCTGCTGCCTCGGTAGGAGGTAGAGCCGCCAAATGGGCTGCTGTTCTGTATGCTGACCTTGTATAGTGTTTATACCGCAATTTATTCAAGGACGTGGCTTCCTTTACAGTCAATTTATACAACGCAGTGAGAAACGTTAGACCAGCATTAGTGACAGCGTCAGCATGTACAGTAGGATCTTTAAAAATTTCAATGGTCTTGGTTAGAGCAGGCTTTTTCTTCAGGGTTTGGAGAAACCTCATCTTTCCTACTCTGAACAAGCCCGAAGTTCCGTCACATCCTCCCATGGCATGCAAAAACAATATGTTGTCACTAACAGATTTTTCTGGTAGGCAGTCAGGAGAAAAAATCAGTTGTGGCGCTGTCCCTTTGCCTGTCTTCAGAAAGTATACATTAGAACTGCTGATGAAATAATCCACCCGAAAAAACATGCAATTTTTTTTCTATTTTCCAAAATTTACTGATTTCACCGCTTTTTCAACGCTGTTTTACGTGGAAACCATACGACGTACAAAAAATGTTACAGACATAAATTGTGGGTAATTTTCTCCTCTTCATTTTATTACTGGGTCACTTTTTGTGTAAATAGCTTGCTTTGCAATTTATAAGCTGAAAACCACTGACAATTGTGATTTTTAGTTGTGTTTTGGTGATTTTTCATATTTGGCGATGGAATTTTTGTCGGGAAACTTCAGATTCGTATCCAGCACCCAGAAAAACATAAAATAAGCCACTAAAAATAATTACACCAAATTTTGAGACTTTGAGCCCTTTTTGTGCACGATTTGACTGGACTAAACAACGATGTGCAGATGCCAGTAGCGAGGAGCGAGCTGACAGCTGCGAGGCGGCAGCATAAATGCACCCGGAGTTCCTTACATCTCCTCTGATCTATATTTAACCCCCTGTTGTTCCGCCTCTGCTACGGAACGTGTCATCCATCTCGTGGCATTCCTCTTCTTCAGCTGCCATTACTAGGCCTTCACCCTCTACATAGACTTAGACTTGGATGACAGAAAAGTGTATCTCCTTGACGAATTTTAGAGGAGCCCAAAAACAAAAATAAAATAAAACTAAAAATAAGCTTCATGAATTACTCGTCTTCTTTTTTGAAGTTGTTATTTAGGCCGGTGAAATCTCGGATTCTTGCGCTGTTATGCTCAGTGCAGTTGGGACTTTTCCAGGAAATGAATTGATAATCACCTTTCAGCTTTCTTTTTATTTCTGTAAAATAGTTCACGAAGACTTATAATTCAGTTTAATCTTCCAAAGCCTCTCCACCCATCTACCTCGTTCTACATCACGATAAACAGTGACAGTCATCGCTATCTGTTGCCTTCCGACTTCTTCCACATCATAAATCAACTAAACTTTTACATTACGAAACATTTTTTCAGTTTGCTATGAAATAATATTTACTCAAATCATTTATATAAATTAGCTATTTCAAATTCTTATTCTACTCTGGTGTGTGTAGTGTTATGCAATCGTAAATGAATTTTAAAATGTTTAGTAGACAAGATATTTGGTTGGACTCAGGTTAACGTGTCGATTTGTTTACTCAATAGAGTACACTACATGACAATTTGGTATAGTTCATGCCTGCTATTAGATGTTCAAATGTTTGTAATCTATCGGACCAAACTGCGTGGTCATCAGTCCGTAGCTTACAAACTACTTAAACCAAGGTAAACCAACCTACGGACAAGCACACACACCCATGCCCCAGGGAGGACTCGAACCTCCACGGCGAGCAACGGTGCGCTCCGCAGCGAGACGCTTTAGACCGCTCGGCTACTCCACCGCGGCCCTGCTATTAGAAAGTGTGTTATTTTGGCAAGTGTGTTTTGGTGAAATTATTTTATTCGTTTCTGAACGGATTTTACATGAATTTGAAAAGTACCATATATATTTAATTGGTATTTTATAGTGTGTCATGCATTATTTATGTTTGTAAATGTTTAGTTGTCAGTACATCCTAATGGTTCTACTAAGATAATATGTTTCGGTGCCGTATTTTTGTATGTAACTTTTCCCGATTTGCGTCATACGTCGCCATGAGTTGCATCGTGTAATTTCTGATCTTCAGTAAACAAGTATGTGTTCAGAGGTAATGTAAGCTATGAATCATTTACAAACAAGTTGCAGCAAAGGCATCACAGCTAATACAGCTAATTTGAATGTTTTTATGGGTACTAACTTCACTTTGTACTAGTGTTATAACTTTTTGGGGCTGAAATGTAATGAAGTTTGCCACTTAATTATTTGGGAGATACAGTTTGCATATATAAATGTTTCTATTAAGCGTTTATTCAAATTGTCTGTTTGTGAGTTTCAGACGCACCGCCGCAGAGAATCGTCAAGAAAAGGACTCAGTGTTGGAAATAAAACGGCCTTTCCTTTGGTAACGAGGTTCCCACTGCGATTACCAACAAAAGGGCGTTTTAGACAATGCGCAACACTGTTGACGTCAACCAGGATATTAAATCCTTCTTTAAGGATATCGTGATCTGTGATCCTAATAGACGTGATATTACTCCTCTGGATTATAGTATGAGCGCAGTTTTTCTATCGGTAAACAAGGAACCATGTATCGCAACTGCTGCTGCTTTGAAATGGTATCCTGTGAGCTCTAATGCACCGGGTGTTCAAAAAGTCAGTATAAATTTGAAAACGTAATAAATCACGGAATAATGTAGATAGAGAGATAAAAATTGGCACACATGCTTGGAATGACATAGGGATTTATTAGAACTAAAAATAAATAAATAAATAAAAAGTTCAAAAAATGTACGACAGATGGCGCTGCGTCTGATCAGAAAAGCAATAATTAGCATAACAAATTAAGACAAAGCAAATATGATGTTCTTTACTGAAAATGCTCAATATGTTCACCATCATTCCTCAACAATAGCTGTAGTCAGAGAATAATGTTGTGAACAGCTTTGTAAAGCATATCCGGAGTTATGGTGAGGCACTATCAGTTCCGATCGGAAAATTCAATTGAATGCCAGTCTTGTTTAAGCAACAGCATTACAGCACCGGTGCGTGCACTGTTACCGAAACAATTCAACACCAGATTAATCGAGGGCAAGAACTATGACCTAGAAGGATTTTACTAGTGAGAGCTGCTGTCACTCTCAATGTTTTTACTCCGTCATTGTTTTTAAAGTTAGTTTTTTTGTTGTTCTAATAAAACCCCATGTCATTCCAAGCATGTGTGTGAATTTTTACCTATCTACATTATTCCGTTATTTATTAAGTTTTCAAATTTATACTGACTTTTTGAACACCCGGTACATTTTCCAAATTAATATTTGGTCTTAGCACTTTCAAAATCATTGAGCAAGGGAATGCACAAATTCAGAACAACAAAAAGATATAATCTGTGACTGATCTTGGCTCTCGAAGTAAACTGGTGGTCTCGTTGTCTCAGCAGGTAAGATTTTCCTAAAATAGGCTTTGATTTCCGCCAAACTAGTAACAACTTTTTCACTATACAGATATAATTGAGAAGTTGATATTTATTTTCTCTTATCGCAAGCACAAAAGATCCACAAAATATTAGTGGCCTTCATGACACACAGCTTAGGCTCTTTAGCCAGTACTGATAACAAACAGCTGACTCCATGTGACACACTTACCTTGAACGGCTGCCCTCGATTAGCAGCTCACTTGTTTTTATAAGATTACAAACATTCTGCGTACAGTCTTTGACTTTTTGTACTAAAATTAAAATTAAATACATAATTAATACAACAAATTGTAACATGAGTACATTTGACATAGTGTTGACATCAGTGTTTGTGTTCTGAAGTTAATATTGCTAATGAACATTTTAATTCAGGTGCTTTAAATAACAAGTAAAAGTATTTGAGTAACTTGGTGTGTGCTTACATTATAAATAAACCAATCTTACAGAATTTTGCTTGATTTAGAAAAAATTTGAAGTGATTTCATAAATAGCGCACATTAAACTAAGCATTGAATAAAGACATCCAGTTTTTCGGCACATAACTTCGGATTTCCATTCTGTTGAGTATCAGTTCTCTTTATTAATTTTATAGCTTAAGACAGTTATACAATAAAAAGCAAACAACATAACTCGCCGAGGTGGAGTAGCCTCGCTGCGGAGCACGCGGTTGCTCGCCGGCGGAGGTTCGTGGCCTTCTTTGGGCATGGGTGTGTGTGTGTGTTTGTCCTTAGGTTAGTTTACCTTAATTTAAGAAGTTTGTAAGCTACGGACTGATGACCACGCAGTTTGGTCCGATAGATGTACAAACATTTGAAACATAACTCATCTTCTTCTAATATATAAAGCAGAGTGTCCGTATGTTTGTACGTGTTGCATATAAATCTACAGTTTTGTTCCAATCTTTATGAAATTTTGTACACGTAAGCTTCAATCCATGAGGACGGTCGCCGTAAATGTAAGAATCACATTCGATATATAGTTCACGAGATATGACGTCATAAGCAATGAGCTGCGCGAAAAACTGCTGCATTTTGCGAGGATGCTGCTCATTTTCTCCTAAACCATTGGACCGATTTCAACCAAATTTGGTACACACATTCCTTACCGTGAGGTAACAATTGCTGCATGGTTAAGAATCACATGCGGCACATAGTTCAAAAGATATTACGTCATAACCAATACAAATCGCAAAAAATGCCATATAATGCGTCGAGACTTTCGAAATACACTGTATGAGAATGACAGTACTTAGCAAATGGCAACAAACTTTAAACATAATTTCAAACTTCTATTAAACTTTTTCTCGCTGGCAACCATAGCAAAAAGATGAAAGGAAAAAAGTTTCTCGCTTACTACTTTTCCGCTGTTTGTGGAGTAAAACTACAGAATTCGATATAGCGTTACAATTTATAATTTGTACACTACAAACTGTAGTTGCAGGAAATTTTACGGACAGTATACACACATATAGTTGAATGTACCTTCTAAATTGCATCACAGTACGGCTCGTATTTGAATAGATATGAGTAAACAAACAGTAACGCTTCGCTGTTCATGAAAACTACGGCTTTCGGTAAGACGTAACAATAATTTCTACACTACAAATTGTAGTCGCAGAAAATTTTACTGACAGAATACACGCATATAGTTGAGTGTACCTTCTAAATTGTATCACAGTAAGACACGTAGTTCATGAGATATGAGCACATAAAAAGTAATGTTCATGGAAAACCGCCCCATCACGCAGCACGTTCTAATCTATTACTTCTTTACGAGTAATTATGTTCCCAACAGATCTTACAGACATAAAGCCCTTATAAAAAGGAATATATACCTGAAAAAATGGCAGTAATAAATAAATAAATACCTGGGCAACGCCGGGTTTTCAGCTAGTAATTAATAAATGTTATTAAAGGATGAAACGGTTTTTTTCAGCTCTTGATAAGCACGGAGAAATATGGTGCCAATAAACTCTGTGATTAAAAGTGTTCAGACAGGCCAATAACATACGTTTAGGTGCATTGTGCTGTCACCTACTGGCAGGTACTCCATATCTGCGACCTCAGTAGTCAATAGACATCGTGAGAGAGCAGAATGAGGCGCTCTGTGCTACCACAGAGTAACATATACAGAGGAGAAGCCTCCCCTAAACCACCGTCCTACGCTCCCCTCATAGTTCCGTAAGACGCTAGCAGGTGTCAGGCCGTTTCCTGGCTTAGGGTGCCTCTCGCACATCAGAGGGTAGCGTGGAGGGGAGGGTGAGGGGAGAGCTCGTGCCGCCTGCCATGAGGCCACGGCTGTATCCGGCTTGCTGGGGTTTGAGGGGAGGTGGTGGTGGGGGCAGCCACTACCTGCCGCCTGCTCTGGCCAGTTTTAAGGGCTGCTTCTGACCTCAGCGCCATCATGGGACATCTTACGGAACTGCTGGAAACCCTCCCTCCCTGCACCCCTGAGCGTAGGACTGGGCCCTTACGGAGGTTTCCCATTTGTATTTATTTGTCTGTGGCGCTACTCAAGGACTTCTAACGTGGTCAGTTGATTGGGTGTCACTTGTGTCACAAGTCTGTACTCGAGATTTCCACTGTTGTGATAGTGAAATGGAAACATGAAGGGACACGTAGAGCACGAAAGCGTACAGGCCGACCTCGTCTGCTGACTGACAAAGACCGCCGACAGTTAAAGAGGGTCGTATAGTGTAACAGACAAGCATCTCAACAAATAATACAATTCCTTGAGATAACATTGTCTAGTTATACCAAAGATATTAAACATAAGGAAAGGCATTGAATTAAAATTTATGTGGTGGCCTGGATTCGAAGCTGGGACCTCCTACTTACTAGACATGTGTGTGGTGTTGCACAAGTAGGAAGTGCGCGCCACGTACTTTTGCGCGCCGCCATGCACGCACGGCACGGCGTTCTTACGACGCCAGCCACGAGCGCCCTCTGCTGCAACTCCGCTCGTGGCCACGACTGCTGCATCGGCCGCTTGGAAATCAGATAGGCACCAGTTAAGACTTGGTTATCGGATATGCACTAGGAATCATCAGTAGGCAGGCCTCTATCTATTCTATGTATCAGCATTCTGCAGCCAAGAACTATGTGAAAGTTAAGTATTACTAAGTCTCTATGAAATATCTGTTTCTAATTTAGCCTAGTGATTTAGTTTCTGCTGTTCCAGTGGCTGATTACCTCCATACCTGCACACGCGTGCCTCCTTTATTCATGTGTCGGTCTCTTTCTACTCGGCCACCGACACCCAAGATAACCGGCGGAAACGAGACACAAAAGTGGTGACGAGGCTGGGACACAAAAGTGGCGACGAGGCTGGGATACAAAAATGTGCTTTAGACCACTCAGATAACACAGCGTTGTAGCCAAAGCAACTACACGGACTTTCTTAAAGCACATCTCCATCCACCCACATACTTTATTTCTGCCTCATGTTCTTTGTGAAATGCGTATCATAAATTTTAATTCAATGCCTCTCCTTATGTTTAATTCCTTTGGTATAACGAGACAATGTTGTCTCAAGGAATTGTATTATTTGTTGATATTTATATCATTTCGGCCTGAGGAACAAGGTAGTATAGTTCCTATTCGCGTTCTTTGCTGGGGTGCTATTCCAATGTAGGAGAGCACTGGCAATTTGATACGCGTTTTACAGGGAACATGAGACAGAATTTAAGTAAGTGGTGTGGAGGGAGACGTGCTTTAAGACAGTCCGCGTAGTTGCTTTGGTTACAACGCTGTGTTACCTGAGTGGTCTAAAGCACCTACCTAGTAAGTAGGTTGTCCCAGGTTCGAAATCCCGGCCATAGCATAAATTTTAATTCAATGCCTCTCCTTATGTTTAAGAAAAGCATCTATCGAGACCAACACAGGAATTCCAAACTGCATCAGGAACCAGTCCAAGTTGTGAGATTACCGCCCAATAGAAATATTGGTAATTAATAGCATTTGATAATTAAACAGTATGAAGTTCACTGCAAACATTGACCATGCCAATGCACTAAATGTTACACAATTTTTAATCTTATTAATTATGGTAGCAATGTATGTACGCAGTTGGGTGATAACATTTATAGTTAGGCCATAGGTAGAAATTCTCCACGTTGAGATTTGCTGTGTGCTTGTAGCTGACGGGAGGCCAACGAGCAGGCCGACGTTGGTGGCTTGTTCCAGCTTAGGATTTTCCAGGTTCGTTTCCGGTGAGGGGGGGAGAGGGACAATGGCGAGTGCCAGGCACAGTGCAGTGCACAGCGTGAAATAAAATATTCTAATACTACTGGCGTTTGAAGTAATACGATGCAGTCAGGTACCTTTAAGGCCCTCATCACAAAATAGCCTGTTGACAAATAAACAATACATTAGCTGATATAGTCACATCTGGCGTAATATGTTTAATTGACAATGAAAAGTAATAAATTACCAATGAATAAAAGACAGTTACACGACTAGCATGGCAATGTTTGTTTATAAAAGTAATATATTAACTATTTCTCATTTTATTTTCAATTAATCTTGTGCATTTTATCTTGAAATATTCAGTTAAATTACTTATCTGTGATATAAGAAATTGCACGATTATAATAAATAGTGCAAAGGATGTTTATACCTATAAAAAAACCTAATAAGAAGAAATTTGTTTAATGTGTAGTGTAATTATTTTGATTTTAAGTAAAGTTTTAGAAAGTATTGGCTGAGCACTGTACATAGGTAAGTCGGTTAGAACAGCTTACCGGAAGTTGATGACATAGGGAAAAAACTGGGCAGTTGGGCTTTTGGCGCGCGCGCGCGTCCCAGGAAGTGTGGGGAGTCGGGAGCGAGTGGTGGAGCTGGCCGGGCGGCGTCGCTCTGCACGGTCGGCATGTGGATCTCCAGGTGGAGACTATAGATTTTTGTTTGGCAATTGCCATGTGTGATTGCTCGTCGTAGACTGCACCAAGTTGAATCGAGTGCTACTGTGTGTTGTGAATATTTAGACGGTGGAACAAGGTGTGCATCGCATTGAATTAAAGTGACTGTGATTTGTTAATGTAACACGTGTCGTCGCATAGGCATGAACATAAACGGTGTTTGAGACAGCCACATTGTGTGAAATCAATTCGCGACAAATATTCATTTTGTCTGGGGGCTCACGAGCTGTAACTTTATTTGTTAACTGTGTCAACGTACAGACGTATCAGCCACAGGGTTTTAATGTTGTGAAATAAACAACAAAGTGAACTTTCACGTGTTTTCAAAAATAGTAGTTAGTACACCCTTTTCTCTCATAAATTTGACTTTATTATGAATTTTTTTGTTAATCATATGCAGGGAAGGAAAGCTGTGAACGTGTGATATCATCCCCTAGAAAACGAGTCAAATAGTCGCAATCACAGTTCCAGTGCTTTTGCATGTTTAGGAATTTGGTTCGCAGTTGGTGGTTGTGAGTTTTAAAAATTAATCTTTCCCTAATTTTAAACTCTCACCCCGACCTTCGCCCTCGCAAAGTACTATGACAGGCGTGAGGTGGGGTTCATGGTTGCTTCATAGACCACAAGAACGTTATTTCCCAGAATCAAAGAACAACGCCGTGTACTGGCTATTGGGTCTTTATGTAAATTACGTGATCAACAGGATGGGAACAGAAAGTACTATCGATTTTCTAGTGTACTTGCAGTGTGAATATCACAAAATGTATAATTATAAGAATTACAAGAAAAATTTTGGAAACATGTTAAAAAATTGTGTTTGAAAGATTGGGAATAGGGTAAAGTCAAATAAAGATTCATAATGTCTAACACAGGGAATACGTAAGTGTTGCAAACAGAAGAATGAACGTATAAAATGGATAACTTTTTACCTATCGTTATTGTTGATAATTACCTTCACAATGTTTTCGTGTTTTTCAAATCCATAAATAAGAAGCATCATAAGCAGAAGTTATGCTGCCTTAGAATAAGATAAAATTTACGTTCAAATAATATCGACATTCTTGTAAAAAACATAATACATATAACCTAATGATAATAGCGACAGCGGTAAGACGGCATTTGCTGTAGTATTATTCTGAGCTGCAGTCATCACGGGTGGCTATTAGGCTGCTACCTTACCTATTTGGTGATTTGTCAAAGTTGCTGATTCTCTCTGTACTGCTGTAAACGCTCAACGGCGTTAGTATCATTTTTAAACGAAGGAAGTTTAGTTTTGACGTTTTCTACTAGTTTTTGCTGTTTATTCGTCGTTTCTTTCATTAAAATTGACTTAATACCAAAAAAAAAAAAAAATACATAAAAGAAAAATAAAGAGAAACAATGGTCGGGCGGTTGCCCATAAGCCACACATGATAATGACGCCTCGTTTGGTGTAAGCGTAGAGACATTGTGTGGAGTGACGAATGATGGTACACAATGTGTCAATCCGATGGCAGGGTGTGGTTGTGGCGAATGGCCGGTGAACGTCATCTGCGGGTGTGTAGTGCCAACGGTAAAATTACGGTGTTGTGAAATTCATGGAGGGGCTTTGCACCCCTTGTTGTTTTGCGTGGCACTATCACAGCACAGGCCTACATTGATGTTTTAAGCACCTTCTTGCTTCCCCCTGTTGAGGAGCAATTCGGGGATGGCGATTGTATCTTTGAACACGCTCGAGTGCCTCTTTATAATACGCGGCCTGTGGCAGAGTTATTACACGACAATAACAGCCCTGTAATGGACTGGCCTGCACAGACTCCTGACGTAAACACTATAGATCACCGTTGGGATGTTTTGGAACGCTACTTCGTGCCGTGCTTCACCTTCCTAAATCGATACCTTTTCTCAGTGCTGCACGACGTGAATAAAGGACTGCCATTCCCCAAGAAACCTTCGACCACCCGATTGAACGTCTGCCAGCCAGAGTAGAAGATGTCATCAAGGCTGAGAGTGGGCCAACGCCTTATTTAATTCCAGCATTACCGATGGAGGTTGCCATGGGCTTGGAAATTTTCATCCAGTCTCCGGATACTTTTGATCATATACTGTATGTCTCACAATCGTTATGTGTGTTGGTACTTCAAAAATTGAGATATATAAACATTTAATGTCTGGTATCGAACACTTCAGAATATCCAGAATGAAACTTCACTCTGCAGCGGAGTGTGCGCTGATATGAAACTTCCTGGCAAATTAAAACTGTGTGCCGAAACCGGGACTCAAACCTGGGACTTTTGCCTTTCGCGGGCAAGCGCACTACCGACTGTGCTACCCCGACACGACTCACGATGCCGCCTCACAACTTTTACTTCCGCCAGTACCTCGCCTCCTACTTTCCAAACTTCACAGAAGCTCTTCTGCAAACACGCAAGACTAGCACTCCTGGAAGAAAGGATATGGTGGAGACATGGCTCAGCCACAGCCTAAGGGAGAGCTTCTGTGAAGTTTGGAGGCGAGGTACTGGCGGAAGTAAAAGTTGTGAGGCGGCATCGTGAGTCGTGTCGGGATAGCAGGGATAGCACAGTCGGTAGTGCGCTTGCCCGCGAAAGGCAAATGTCCCAGGTTCGAGTCCCGGTTCCGGCACACAATTTTAATCTGCCAGGAAGTTTCACTTCAGAATATCATTCCCATCCGATGTTATGCCACATTGCAGTAAGCGATTTAGACAGCCATCCAGGTGAGTGATACACTCCGTCTTCACTAGTGCCTGCTTGCATGGAAGTCCATTGCAAAGACGATCGACAGTGTTGGCTGCCCTCATGCGCTAATGCAGCAGCGAGGTTGAAGGGCTGTCGAAAAAGCTTACAGGTACATTTTAAGTAGTTTAGGAATGGTGCATCAATTGGACAGAGGGGTTTTGTTGAACTGTAAGAGGGCTTAGAGGCCTGTTATGTTCATCCCATATTTCACCCCCTTAGAGATGGGAATATGACTGATACCTACAGTGTAGGTCTCCAAATTTAAAGTTTCTATAGTCTGTAAATTCACGTTTCAGCGCCGTTTTCTGTCTTTTAGAAATGGGTCGAGAACGCGAAATTTCTTTCTTACTCTTTGGCATCTTATTTAGTAGTTTTACTTTTCAAACTGCGATATGCACTTATTTTTCTTTATTCGTACGGTTATTGCAGAAAAACAACTCAAGATTGCATCACGATTCGCTCTCTGTATATAACCTCTTTGCTATTATACAGTCAAAAGTCATCTCTGTTCTTCGAGACTTTCAACGACTTTCAACCACTGAATCTTCCACCCTCTTATAGCTATCGACACGGAACTGCTATGGTGTACAACAGGAGACTTCGTACTACAACACAGATCCTTGTTTGCAGAGACGCCGTCATTTACTGTCTAGTAAAATCATCTGAAGATCAAAACCAACTGCAGAACGATCTGAATAAGATATCACTATGGTGTAAAAAAGGCAATTGACTCTAAATAATGAGAAGTGTGAAGTCGTCCATATGAGTACGAAAAGAAATCCGTTAAACTTTGTTTACGAGATAAATCAATCAAAAGTGAAGGCCATAAACTTCACAAAATACCTAGGAATTACTATTACTTCAGACTTAAACTGGAAAGAACACGTAGTTAATGTCGTGGGAAAGGCGAAACAGAGACTGCGTTTTATAGGCAGAACCCTTAAAAGATGCAACAGAACTACAAAAGAAACTGCATACACTACGCTTGTCCGTCCATTTTTGGAGTATTGCTGCCCAGTGTGGGATTCTTATCAGGTGGGTTTGTCTAAGGATATCGAAAGAGTCCAAAGAAGGATACTTTTGATCATATACTGTATGTGTCTCAATCGGTATGTGTGTTGGTACTTCAAAAATTGAGATATATAAACATTTAAAGTCTGGTATCGAACACTTCAGAATATCATTCCCATCCGATGTTATGCCGCATTGCAGTAAGCGATTTAGACAGCCATCCAGGTGAGTGATACACTGCATCTTCACTAGTGCTTGCATGGAAGTCCATTGCAAAGACTATCGACAGCAGTTGCGTAACTTGGATTTGGCTTTGGGGGGGGGGGGGATAGATCTGTTTGACGACCAAAAATTTTAGTTAGTTTCCAGACAGACTACCATCTACCACTCCCGTTGAAGAAACTAATTCACTCCCTTCCAATGAAAGCTTATGGTAAAATACCCCAAGTTTCAAATCTTTACCTTTACCAGATTGCTGTTATATGATTCCCCCCCTCTCTTTTTTTTTTTGGGGGGGGTGTTCATCTGCTCATCCCCTCACCATAGTTACGCCACTTATCGACAGTGTTGGCTGCCCTCATGCGCTAATGCAGCAGCGAGGTTGAAGGGCTGTCGAAAAAGCTTACAGGTACATTTTAAGTAGTTTAGGAATGGTGCATCAATTGGACAGAGGGGTTTTGTTGAATTGTAAGAGGGCTTAGAGGCCTGTTACGTTTTATTCATACATATCTCATGTTGCATAACCCTGTGTGCCATGCCATAGGATACTGCGAAAGTGGAAAGCCGGCCGCGGTGGCCGAGGAGACTGAGGCGCTCCAGTCACGGTCTGCACGGCCACTACGGTCGGGGGCTCGAATCCCCCCTCGGGCATGGATATTTGTGCCGTCCTTAGTATAAGGTAGTTGATAAGTAGTTTCTAAGTTTAGGGACTGATGACCCCGTAGTTAAGTCCCATAAGTTTAACAAACATTTGAACATTTGAAAACGGAGAAATTATATGCACTTCCTCCTGCTTTCGTCGAATGGCTTTGATCGGCCTCTAGTGGTTCCGCCCTGAATACCAGACTAGACGTTACGGTCGCGCTACGTTAGGAAACGGTCAGATCTCGTCCATTGTGGTTGAAATCCCACAATGTCCTCTGAAAAATTGTGAATCCTCGGACGGTAGGAGATCAGCAGCGTAACAAATGGTCAAAAACGTTATCCTTTTGCTAACAGCACTCCTAATAGTTTCGACAACGTACCAAAGGAAAGTTTGGTTCCATTGACGCCATGTATTAACCTTTTCTTTCCTGTGCTTGTATGCTCTTAGGCTTTGTCGTATCGATTCCAAGTGTCGGTGTGTCTGAAATGTTTTCTGCAGCAACTCATGAGAAAACCTCGCGATTTCAACCCTATTATCTCCGTCGAAGAGGTGTTAAAGAAGGGATGAAATATGGGAAAAAGGAGATGCGACAACCATCCCATCCACTGAGACTTCCATGGCGGCGTCGGTCACAACTGTGGTGAAGATCGGTGCCATTGTGACATCGTTAAGCCACCTCCCAGTTCACCACATGATCTATTGAGCTGTAGTCGTTCTTCCCACAAGTGTCAACACTTTGATTCTGAGCCCATTGCAGAGGAAGGCCAAATTTCTAACTTTGGCGTCAATGTAGGAGACATTTAAAACGTTTTAAAAAAAGGTGCTCTTTAATTTTGTTGCGCAAAGTAAATGTATGATCATATATGTCAATTAAACCTTTAATGTTCTTTCAATTAATGGTTCGTTTTAAACTTTGATAATATAGAAACCCATAATAAATATTTAATTAATTTTTTTTTGAAAGAACATTATCTACATTCAGTCAATGAAATATCAGTAGTACATGGCAATCTCAACGTATGTCAAATCTTGAGTGACTATTTTTATATTGTTCAAAATGAAATGACAAGATCGCGAAACACTAATTTATTGAATGACGACAGGTTTCGGTGAACTGTGTCACCATCATCTGGTCATATATATTTTATAAGCTGGTCATCTATTTAAAAATGGTTACAAAATAATAAGTGTAACATAGCACTTAGACACCATATAAAATGGTGAGTATCTTGTAAGCTGTCATGCTTTAACTTGTGTATTTTTATATGGTGACTAAGTGATATGTTGCACTTATTATTTTATATCCATTTTTTTTTAGATAAGATGACCAGCTTGTAAAATGTATATGACCAGATGATGTTGACGCAGTTAACCGAAAACGGTTGTCATTCAATAAATTATTAATTGGCGATCTCGGCATTTCATTGTTAAGAATATAAAACTATCAGATCGCCTCCTAAACCGGCAATGTCAGGTAATGTTGAATGTTTACTTTTTAAATTTTTCTTTACGAACAGAATAATAGTGACGTTTCAAAACGGGATGAGTCCACTCACAATCGGAAACTACTTTGAAGTGGATCTGAATTTATACTCTAGAAGAGAGGCTGCATCAACATATGGTGTTGTTTTAATTCAAAACGCAATTTTTAACTATGTAAATCAAGTGCAAATTTCAGCCTCTAGTTCAAAAAGCATAACGTCCAGCTGTAAATTTTGTTCAAACCGCGATATGTCCTTTTTTTCCCCGACTGATAATGTACGAATTGATCATCTTGTGGATGATGCATGTTTTATTTACGTGCTTGCTAACATAAACTGGAGAGGAATTCGTCTTTATGCAAGACATCTTTTGTGTTTTTATCATCCAAAGATATTTCGGCATGTATTGTGCCATCTTCCTCTTGTTCTTGCCTTTATTTCTAAAATTGGGTTGACATGTTACAATTGTTTTTGATTGTACAAAAATTTGGCTAAATTCTTTACATTTGACAATTAGGTTGAATATTTTAGGCCTAAGTTTATTACATGAAGTTATATTCAGGGTTACATGTTGCGTTAATTAAGGTACAGCACTTTTTACAATTGTAATCTGTAATAAGAAAAGGTTTTTATTTCCAAAACAAATCTATTTGCTGTTTTTAAAACACCATATTTCTATCTCTCTCTGACATACACACAACAACATACACACACACACACACACACACACACACGCAAATCATCACTAGTTAAAACCATCCAAAATCGCAAGCCACATACAAACACGCTACGTAAACAAATCAATTCCATACAGCTACTACAACACAAGAAATGACGACATAAAAAACGCGAATTGCTACAAAAATTGTGCAAGATCTCACACAGAACAAAAGTAAGGCGCTTAATAGGCACACATAATTCATTGTAATATGCATGCACTATTATCACAAGTACCTGACACATAGTTTATTAGTTACTCTGATTCAAACTATTAGGCCTTAATTTTATCATTCTTTATTTTTTTAATTTCTCATTATTATAAGACACTATACAATAAGAGTTGTTAGGTATATACGGGCGTGTACCTTTTTAGTTCTGTAAAAAGCGCAGATCTCACCAAATAAGAGAACGATGATTATCCGATTTAACACAAAATCTTGACTCATCTGTGAACAGAAACTTCACTCAGTTTCTGCGAGCTAAACGGTGACATTTGTAGTGTTATTGCTTGCCTGACTATTTTGGATGGAAAAATAGGCCGTACTGAAGTAATTGAAAAGTTTTTCAAAATAAGTAGTAATGAAACCTACAGTTTATACGAATCGGTAATTTAAAAAAATGAAAAGAAATGGAATGACCAAACATTTAAAAGATTAAAGTATTTTGGAGAACAAGCAATCCACAGAATTTGACGAATAGTTACCTTTCACAGCTGTGTAGAAGATCTCGTTGATGAGCTGTAATAAAATTATTTGTAAACCGCGTAGCTATTGGCCGACATTGCATGGAGGTTAGGAATATTTAGATTCGATCCCCATGTAGTATAATTTTAATCAAAGTGGTTTAATAAATGAAGGAATAGTAATAAATGATGCCCTAACGGCTGATCAGACTTCGAACCGTTCTTTACGTAAAAGTGATTGCAGGTTCTATACCAATAAATACTGCAAAAAGATTGAATAAATTCAAAGATGCACTGGAAAGCTACACGAGATACATAATTTCGACATATCTAATACCCGAACCATCCATAGTCGTAATAGTTCACTTTAACTGAAAACAGCATGATAATTAGAGGGAGGATCTGGTAAAATAATTAAATGAATAAAAAAGTGACTGAAATTAATTTTGACTGAGGGGATTTATTAATAAAAACAGAAAGCAGATAATGGGTACCTGAGTTTCGATTTTATCAGTAGATCTTGTACACAGTAAAACAATAGTGAATATTTAATAATGCTCATTGCAATACAATAGTTCCGATCAGGACAAAGCCAGACAATAGAGAGAGAGAGAGAGAGAGAGAGAGAGAGAGAGAGAGAGAGGACCTATATTTTACACTTTGACACTCCAATAGCTGCATCCACCTTGCACTGTGTGTGTCCCGCCTCCAACCTTCCTATGACTCTGCATGCTATAGCTTCGGGTAAGTTACTGTGACACTACCTGCTCACTACACTGTCTGTGTAATTCGTCTGGTAAACACAAGTCAACACCAACCCTCTCTGCTGCAAATTTCTGTTATTACCACTCCGTAAAACCGAGAAAAAGAAGTAGTACCATTACAGTTAATTCTGCCGATAACAATACTTTCGGACCTAGATATCTCAACTCATCCCATGAATGACCAGTGTGCATGCATGCATTTTTATAAAATATACTAGCTTAATTCCCGATGCTTTGCACGAGTAGACTGGATGGTCTGCATTGGTTGTTTCTACTTCTAAATGTAAATGTTCATATATTTGGCTTTAAAAATGCTTTCCTAATCACGTATTTTCATAAACTTGTTATCCCCTATTGCACCATTGATGGCAGAATTGAAAACATTTCAAAAACCTTTCTTTAAAATTGAAGCCATCGTTCCAAATCAAAATTTTCGGCCGGCCGCGGTGGCCGAGGAGACTGAGGCGCTTCAGTCACGGTCTGCACGGCAACTACGGTCGGGGGTTCGAATCCCCCCTCGGGCATGGATATTTGTGCCGTCTTTAGTATAAGGTAGTTCATAAGTAGTTTGTAAGTTTAGGGACTGATAACCCCGTAGTTAAGTCCCATAAGCTTAACAAACATTTGAACAAAATTTTCGCATTTCTAGCATCAAAATAGTCTTAGTAGCACGCTTAAAAGATTTTTCCTTATTTCAGCCGCTTGAATTTCCAAAAATATCGAAACACGTGTTTTTCAAATTCCAATCAAAAATCTAAATTCGGTGTTTTATATTTCTTGCTTCAATTTTCAAAAAAGTGTTCATCCCCTACTTCACCCCCTTAGAGATGGGAATATGACTGATGCCTACAGTGTAAGATAAAAAACATCTCCAAATTTCAAGTTTCTATAGTCTGAAGATTCACGTTTCAGCGCCGTTTTCTGTCACTTAGAAACGGGTCGAGAACGCGAAATTTCTTTCTTACTCTTTGGCATCTTATTTAGTAGTTTTACTTTTCAAACTGCAATATGCACTTATTTTTCTTTATTCGTACGGTTATTGCAGAAAAACAACTGAAGATTGCATCGCGTTTCGCTCTCTGTATATATCCTCTTTGCTATTATATAGTCAAAAGTCATCGCTGTTCTTCGAATTTTATATAAGCTGACGACTTTCAACCACTGTATCTTCCACCCTCTTATAGCTATCGACACGGAACTGCTATGGTGTACAACGGGAGACTTCGTACTACAACAACACGGATCCTTGTTTGCAGAGGACGCCGTCATTTACCGTCTAGTAAAATAATCTGAAGATCAAAACCAACTGCAGAACGATCTGAATAAGATATCACTATCGTGTAAAAATTGGCAATTGACTCTAAATAATGAGAAGTGTGAAGTCGTCCATATGAATACGAAAAGAAATCCTTTAAACTTTGTTTACAAGATAAATCAATCAAAAGTGAAGACGGTAAACTCCGCTAAATAACTTGGAATTACTATTACTTCAGACTTAAAATGGAAAGAACACGTAGATAATGTCGTGAGAAAGGCGAAACAGTGACTGCGTTTTATTGGCAGAACTCTTAAAAGATGCAACAGAACTACAAAAGAAACTGCATGCACTACGCTTGTCTGTCCATTTTTGGAGTATTACTGCCCAGTGTGGGATCATTACCAGGTGGGTTTGACTGAGGATATCGAAAGAGCAGCTCGTTTCGTATTGTCACGATACAGGGGAGACAGCATTACGGAAATGATACAGGATCTGGGATGGGAATCATTACGACAACGACACTTATCGCTGCGGCATGGGCTACTTACGAAACTTCAATCGCCAACATTCTCCTTCGAATGCGAAAATATATTTTTGACTCCCACATACATAGGTAGAAATGATCATCAAAATAAAATACGAGAAATCAGAGCTCGAACGGAGAGATTGAGGTGTTCTTTCTTCCCGCGCGCTATTCGAGAATGGAATGGGAGATAAATAGTATAACGGTGGTTCGATGAACCCTCTGTCAGGCAGCTGTTCGTCTCCATTGTGTAGTTTTTGGTGAAGAGCAAAATACTGACACCCACATGTAGAATTTTATGTAAGTCGGTAACTCTCAACTGCCATATCATTCACCCCCTTATCGTTATCAACCGTCTCTCACAATTGTAGCCATACCTACTACCACATACAAGCACTATTCGTCTGCGATGTGTAGTTTTGGCTGCAATGTGAAATATAGGAACAAAAACATAATTTTTTGTGTGTGTAAAGATACAGAAACAAAAAGCGTAGTTCTTAATACATTGTTCAGAAAGATTGACAATTGAGGGTTGCGTCTTCTTGCTTAGGTATGTAAAGCGGTACTTATGCCGTGTACATAATGAATCTGATTGTGGGAGTTTGCCGATCCATTCAAGCCGAAAACAGCCTGTCGGAGACCTTGTTTTACGTAACTCCTTCGCGTCATTGTGCAAAGTAGTTGTTACCGGGGTAGCTACGTTGCGGAAAAAAACTCCGCTGTGGGGCAGTGTGTCCACTATCAACGCCACCTAGATACAAGGCCTGTGCGCTGCCTGCCGTAACAAAGTAGCGGTAACAAAAGCAAATTATTTGTCTTATATAGCGTTCTGCTGAGTTTTGTAATACGTACACGTTGCACACTGTATTTTAAAACGTTCTGAATATTATTTATGTGCCCAGAATGACACTTTCACTCTGCAGCGGAGTGTGCGCTGATATGAAACTTCCTTTCAGATTAAAATTGTGTGCTGGAACCGGAACTCGAACCTGGGACCTTTGCCTTTCGCGGGCAAGCGCACTACCGACTGTGCTATCCCGACACGACTCACGATGCCGCCTCACAACTTACATTCTGCCAGTACCTCGCTTCCTACTTTCCACACATCACAGAAGCTCTCCTGCGAACCATGCAAGACTAGCACTCCTGGAAGAAACGATATGGTGGAGACATGGCTTACCCTTAGCCTAAGGGATGTTTCCAGAATGAAACTTTCACTCGCAGCGGAGTGTGCGCTGATATGAAACTTCGTGGCAGATTAAAATTGTGTGCCGGAACCGGGACTCGAACCTGGGACCTTTGCCTTACGCGGCATCGTGAGTCGTGTCGGGATAGCACAGTCGGTAGTGGCACTAAGACTTTGAAGTAGCCGGCCGCGGTGGCCGAGGTGACTGAGGCGCTCCAGTCACGGTCAGCACGGCCACTACGGTCGGGGGTTCGAATCCCCCCTCGGGCATGGATATTTGTGCCGTCCTAGTTCGTAAGTAGTTCATAAGTAGTTTGTAAGTTTAGGGACTGATGACCCCGTAGTTAAGTCCCATAAGCTTAACAAACATTTGAACATTTGATTTGAACTTTGAAGTACCTCGCTTCAGAACCATTGGAAGATGGATGTATATATTTTATTTGTGACTAGAAATTTTATGTTTGGTGGCGCCTCAATCTGGATGTACTCTATTAGTATGTAAAAAATGTTGTGACGTTATGTAAAATACGACAGTTCTGAAGATGGCGTCGAGCACGCCGAAACCAGTAACATAATAAATGAAAAATGCGATCTTGGCTGCAAAATCATTATTAATACATCAATTAAATGTGAAGGCCGTAAACTGCACAAAATATCTAGGAATTACTATTACTTCAGACTTAAACTGCAAAGAAAACGTAGATATTGTCGTGGGAAAGGCGAACTCTTAAAAGATGCAACAGAACTACTAAAGAAACTGAATACACTACACTTGCCCGTCCTGTTTTGGAGTATTACTGCCCAGTGTGGGATCCTTATCAGGTGGGTTCAACGGAGGACATCGAAACAGTCCAAAGACAGGCAGATCGTTTCGTATTGTCACGATACAGGGGAGACAGCGTTACGGAAATGATACAGGATCTGGGATGGGAATCATTACAACAACGGCGTTTATGGGAATGGGGGATGAATAGTTTAACGGTGGTTCGATGAACCCACTGCCAGGCACTTAAATATGATTTGCAAAGTATCCCATGTAGATGTAGACCCAGTGAACGCTGTCTCGTACAATGCATTCGTGCAAGGCACACTGGAACTACCCCCACATCTTGCGGTCTGAAGTGGGATAAGCTATAATTCTCGTTGCGCCTTGCTGTTTGTGGAGGGGACAACTAACACGTGTGACTCTTCAACCCTTGCAGGACTACGTGAACAGGTCGAGTAGTGTACCCTAAGACAGTATTTGACATCTACAACATCGTATGGGTGTCAGATTCAGCGGCTGCACTGGCGCACTTGGAAATTACATCTACATATACATATATACCCCGCAATTCATAGTAAGGTGCCTGGTGGAGGGTACACTGTACCACCACTAGGCATTTCCTATTCCACTCCCAAATTAAACAAGAAAAAAAAAAGAATGCCTATATGCCTCCGTACGAGCCCTAATTTCTCTTATCTTGTCTTTGTGATCTTTACGCGAAATGTAAGTAGGCGGCAGCAAGCTCGTACTACACTCAGCTTCAAATTCCGGCCCTCTAAATTTACTTAACAGAATTTCACGAAAAGAACGTCGTCTTTCTTCCAGCGATCTCCAATTGAATTGCCGGATCATTTCCGTGACACTCGCGCATTGGTCGAACCTACCGGTAACAAATCTAGCTGCTCGCCTCTTAACTGCTTCTATGTCTTCCTTTCAACTGATCTGTTGCGGGTCCCAAACACTTGAGCAATACTCAAGACGTGGTCGTACAAGCGTTTTATACGCGGTCTCCTTTACAGGTGAAGTACATCTTCCCAAAATTCTCCCAATAAACCGAAGTCGGCTCGTTCCATTGCATATCGCTCTGCAATGTTACGCCTAGATATTTGAACGACGCGACAGCATCAAGAAGCTCACTACTAATGCCGTATTCGAACATTATGGGATTGTTTTTTCTACTCATGCGCATCACCTTACATTTTTCTACATTGAGAGCTAGCTGCCATTCTTCGCACCAACTAGAGATTTTGTCTAAGTCATCCTGTATGCTATTACAGTGAGTTGCAGACGACACCCTCCCTTACACCACAGCAACATCAGTAAACAGCCGCAAATTACAACTGACTCTGTCCATCAGATCATTTATATACATAGACCCGTACTAATACGGGTGTTTCAGCATGGATCGACATATGGAACCTCAGTATCGCTTGACCTGTTCATCTGTAAATGTAATCATTTCATACACGGTGGTCGGAAATTTCTGTTACTTCTAGGACTCTATGACTCGTAGGGGGTAGTAAGTACATAACATTTTGAATAGGAACCCATGCCCGGAAGCGTATCTTTTCTTTCTGCGACAGTTTCCATTCTGCATGATGGTGCACCACCTCACTTTTCACTGGCTGTCCAGAGACATTTCAACAGACGATTTGGTGAAAAATGGCTAGGCCGTGGTGGTGAAACCGAGTGACTTCCACGATTGCCGGATTTAACCACTAAGGACGACTTCTTGTGGGATCGTATGAAGAGCCTAATTTATAAGACACCTGTAGAAACAGATGAAGATCTGTTACCACGAGTACTGGCCGCTGCACAACAAATTCAAGAGACACCGGGTGGAATGGACAGAGTGTACAACATACAATATGTGTAACGATGTTGGTGGTCGCCATTTCGAGCCGCTATTGTAATGCATCAGTGCATTGCGGCTGGACCGTAGGTGTTGGGTTCTCGTTATTGTCGACTAATGTAAACCATAATAGTTTTCAAAATGACAAGCCAAGATCGCACACTAACAATTTATTAAATGACGACCGGTTTCGGTGCAGTGTGTCACCATCATCAGGTCACATGTATCTTATAATCTAGTCATCTGTCAAAATATAAAAGACATGCAAGAGATAACGTAAAAAATTACATACATTTGGAATTAAGAGGCACTTAACCTACCTTGTTAAAAAGTAAGTTAAGTGCCTCTTAATTCCAAATGTATGTAATTTTTTTTTTTTTGTTTTTACGTTATTTCTGGCACGCCTTTTATATTTTGACAGATGACCAGATTATAAGATATATGTGACCAGATGATGGTGACACAGTGCACCGAAACCGGTCGTCATTTAATAAATTGTTAGTGTGCGATCTTGGCTTGTCATTTTGAAAACTATAAAACAATTCGATCGCCTCCAGATCGGACTATGTCAGGTAACCTAAACCATAATATGTAAATTGTAATGAAAATGCGTAAATAAAAACGGTTGTTGTTGTTATGGTCTTCAGTCCGGAGACTGGTTTGATGCAGCTCTCCACAATACCCTATCCTGAGTAAGCCTTTTCATCTTCTCATAAGAACGACAACCCACATCCACTTGTATCTGTTTACTATTCGGGTCTCTTGGTCTCCCTCTGCGATTTTTACCCCACACACTTCCCTCCAATGCTAAATTTACGATTCCTCGATGTCTAAGAATGTGTCCTACCAAGCGATCCCTTCTTCTAGTCAAGATATGCCAAAAATTCCTTTCCTCGCCAATTCTGTTCAGTACCTCTTCATTGGTTATGCGATCTAGCCCACGTAATCTTCAGCATTCTTCTGTAGCACCACATTTCAAAAGCCTCTATCCTCTTCCTGTCTCTGGTATCCCGGAACGATATGTTTGAGAGCCCGCCAGACCACATGGACTATGACAGCAGCCGTTAGGCGTCGCGCACAACCTACTAGCGCTGCCATCGGCACTAGAGCGCTGCACGTCGTGGCGCGCCTACCGCGCCGGTCATCTGCGCAGAGAGCCGCACTATATAGGGCCCGGAGCCACAGCTCGCTCCTCAGTCTTGTGTTGACTGCGCTCCGTTTACCTTCGATATATAGTGGTTATCTGGCTTCGTACTCTGCTCTGTCACGGTTCCGATTTGGCTTGCGTTTTGATCTTTGTTTTCGATTAGTTGTTGTTATTGTCGTCTCTGTGGTTTCGTGGAGTGTTTCTCGTTAGCGGCGACGCTTGATCGGTCGGTCGTCGCTAGTCGCTCCCGACCGAGTCCGGTCTTCGGTCACTATACTGTCCGCACAGCTTATCGTCCATAATAAAAACGGAACGATTCATTATTCTTTCCAAATTGATTGCAACAATTGTACTGGGTCACGCCTAATCACATTCCTCAAGTAGGAGTGGATGAGATAATCACCTGAATTGAAACCCTTGTGGAACGGAAACGATACGTTTCCGGAGATGGGTTCCTATTCAGAATGTTATGTACTCACTGTTTCTACAATAAACATGATTTTATTGGTAGGTGGTGTACCAATTTTTATTTTCGGCATTGTAGTATGAGATCAGAATACAGCCTACACTTTATTTCGTCACAACAATAAGGCGATACGGAAGGTAGATGTAGCAATCTGTTTACTCACATTTCTACCATAGCAAAAGAGAGAGGACAAGAGGAAGGAGAGAGCAAAGAAGAAGAAGATGGGTAGTAATAACATGCCTAAATAATGCAGTTCGTACGGGGAGACATCCCAAAACATCAAAGCAGGTGCCATCACTGAGAGCAAGGAACGTTTTGTCGTCAATATACATGAAATGCCGTTTCAGATATAGACTATCGTGCTGCAGTAATGTGAAATTTATACTATGCGGGAAATTCAAAATACTATTTTGTAGAAAACTGATATTTTGAGCCCGTATTTGCATATAATATCGGGATGATTCTTACAATAAAGAAAACTGCAACTAACCACATTTAATTATGCATCATCAACTTCATCATCACTAGAGACTGATTATGTCTTTCACGGTTCAGTCTAGACCATAGTACCCCTAATAAAATTCCTCCATGATCCCCTGACTAATGCTAATATTGATGTCTCATCTGATGTTAAGACTTATACTTCAAAATCATTCTTGGTTACCTCGACTCCTCTTACCCTCTACTGCCGAACCCATGAGCCTCATACGTAACCTTGCTTCTCGCATGCATCTCAGCCTGTTTTCTCTAAGGCTTCATCTATGATGTTCATTCCAAGGTTTTCTTTGATTTCCTCATTATCGACACCCTTCCTGCCATTATTCCATCTACTAGTAAGCACAATTACCCTCACTACTTTCACATCTGTAACCTCAACATTATTAATAAGGTACCCTGTATCCATCCAGCTTTCATTCCCATACAACAAATTTGGTCGAAAGGTAGAGCGGAGCACTGCTGTCTTGATACTGACTTGCTTCTTGCAGAAGAGAGTAGATCGAATCGCCGCGCGGGAGTAGCCGAGCGGTCTGGAGAGCCAGGTTACGGATCGCGCGGCCTCCCGCGTTGGAGATTCAAATCCTCCATCGGACATGGATGGGTGTGTTGTACTTAGGTTAGTTTAACTTTGTTTAATTAGTTTGTAAGACAAGGGACTGATGACCAACGTAGTTTGGTCCCATAGGATTACAAACATTAGAACATTTTGTTGATCGAATCTGAGCGCTCACTGCGTTAGCTTTGCTACACCTTGATTCAACATCTTTCACTATGTTGCCAACCTGTGAAAAAATACAACCTAAGTATCAATTAATACAAATAAACAATCCCAGAGACGGATTTACGTCTCAAATATGTCAAAGACATTATCAATAAATCTGAAGCATTAAATTAAAATTTGTGGTGCGGGCGGGAATCGAACCCGAACCTCATGCTTACTAGGCAGACGTCAACCGTTAGACTATCACACTACTAACGATTAAGGCGCCTTGGAATAGTTTATGTACGATTTCCCTCCACATCAGAAACTTTAATTCAGCTTCTGTGTTCCAAAGATAATAATAAAGTTTAGAGGTGGAGGGAAATCGTACATAGACTATTCCACGGCGCCTTATTCGTTAGTGGTGTGGTAGTCTAACGGTCGCCGGGCACCGTGGCTCAGCGCGCCCGGTCAGAAGGCTGAACGGCCTCTGTAATAAAAAAAGCTGTGCCAAGAACAAATCGAACAAAAACGAACAAACTTGATCAACGTCCGCAACGAACAGAACTATACATAGAGCAAAAAAAAAAAAAAAAAAAAGACGGTTAAGACGTCTGCCTAGTAAGCATGGAGGTCCGAGTTCGATTCCCGGCCGCACCCAAAATTTTAATTTAATGCTTCAGATTTATCAAGAACCTAAGTACTTGAAACTGTCTACTTGTTCTCACTTTGTCCTTCCTATTTCGCACTCAGTCTGTTTAAATACCTTTACCGCAGACATTACTTTCATTTTGCAGATGCTCATCTTCATAACACTTATACGTCTGATCGAGCTCTGAAATACTGGATTGCAAACTTTCATTCGAATCTGTCATCACTAAGTCGTCTCTGCATATACGATACTGTTTATTTTGTGTTAATCTGTTTTAATCTCACCCTGCCAGTCTATTGTTTTCAACATATGACCCATAAATAGTATGAAGAACAGTGGTGTTAGGTTACAGCCTTGTCTTAACCATGAAACTACCCCGCACCATGAACTCAACTGCTGCCTGACAGTCTAGTAAAGCCATTCAATTGCCTGCAAAAATTTGCCTCCTTTTCCACAATCTTGTAGAACTGACAATAGCTTCATCCTAGGAACACGCTCATAAGCCTTTTCTAGATCTTTTCATCCAACTTTTCTTCTACTAATACTCGAACTCTCCTTTCAACAAAACTTGAGAATATTTTGCCCAATGCGCTAATTAAAGAAATTCCTCTCTATTTCTTACAATATTTTCTGTTTCCATATTTAAAAATTGGCGTGATTACTGCTTTTGTCCAGTCAGACGGAACCTGTCCCGACTCCCACGCCGTTTCCATTACCCTGTGTAACCATTTAAGACCTGACATTCTAATGTATTTGACGATTTCCAACTATCCCATCCGCTTTATTGCATTGCAGTCTATTGACCATTCTCTCCACTTCCACAAATGTGATCCTGTTTCCATCACAGTTCCTATTTCATTCTACCTGAAAATCTGGCGCATCACTGAACGTTTCACTACATTGAGCAATTCTTCGGAATATTCTCTCATTCTGTCAAAAGCATCTACAGGATTTACTGGCAGCTTACCTGACCTACCCAAAGCAATTCCGTCTACCCTCCATTCAAAGAGCGCTAATTACGCTTCAGAATGGTTTTCCCACGGCTTGACCGATAGTTCCTAACTTATTTCCAATGTCTTTCTAGGATTTCTGCTCGGATTCTGTAAATATCTGTTTGGGTTTGTTTCTTTCTTCAATACAACTTTCTCTGTCTGCCTGATGTATGGAGCCAGTTTTGAAATGTATTCTTTCTCTTTTTTACATGCTGCCTTGACTGTCATTCTACAGTAGTTTCACAGTAGCTTCACAATATATATATTCACTTATGAAATTTGTTATTAACAATCCAACTGAATTCAAATGTAACAGCAGTGTGCATAGCTACAACACTAGAAGAAAGGGTGACATACACTATTCAAGGTTAAATTTAGCTCTGTCACAGAAAGGGGTTAATTATTCTGCCACAAAAGTCTTTGGTCACTTACCAAGTAGTATCAGAATTCTGACAGATAGCCAACTAGCATTTAAAAATAAATTAAGACAATTTCTGAATGGCAATTCCTTCTACACATTAGATGAATTTCTAGGTAAAAGTTAGTACTTTAGGAAAGAAAATAAAAAGAATGAAAAATAAATTATATATAGTCAATCCGAAGATTGATTTGAACACCACATTGCTTTACTAGGCATGGTCCTGTTTGGAGGTGGTATGCCATTGCCTTCCTCCGACCTTCGAACTGACTTACCCAGCCAGTTATAGGGGGACCTACAGTTTAACGTGGGTTCCGAACCACGATGCTACTCGGTATTTTTCAGATGAGCAATACTGCCAGAGGTGAAAGAAGTGGAAAGTGACAGGTAAAAATCCTGGGACCTGGCGGGGATCGAACACACGACCTTTGGATTTGTAATCTGCCACTATACCACTGTGAAACCGAGGCGCACATACATAAAAAAACTTCAAAAATTGAGTGTCATGTAATATTATGTCATTTAACTGACACGTTCCACATCATTATGAAGTGTCGTATTCATGATGTATGGAACAAGTATTAATCAAATCTAATCTAATCGAATCTACAATATGTCTGCTTCTTCCAGCCCTTCCACACTATTGCTCCAAGAAATTCTCTAGCCACTTCTAATAGTGTGACACTGTACCTTGTCCGTTCCTCTTCCAATAACTGTAAATGACTACCTTCAACTAACTGGGACCTTTCTGAGATCATTGTTATACAGGGTGTGCCATTTTAATCTACTCCGTCCGATATCTGTGGAGTGGCATAGTTCCGGAAAAAAAAAAAAAAAAAAAAAAAAAATTCTCTGCTAAAAGTTGTAAGGTTTGAAGGGGTTTTTGGAATGGTTACCTCTAAATGACCTTGAACCCTATTTTCAAATTCAAATCAAGGTCAAGTTCATTATTTCAAATGGTAACCGCTTTTCTACATGAAAAATACGCTTTTTCGTGTGAAACATTTTCTTCGAAAAGTCAATCATTTGTCGCCAAATGGCACTTCATTGTAAGTTTCCCATGTTACCAATATCTGGAGAACGAAGCAAGATTGAGAAACATTTTCAATAAGAAACTTGTGTGGTTTCTTAACTTTGTCCACTGGTGAAATTTTCGTGTACTTGAAATGACCTAGAACATCTTCAGAACGGATTAACCTTAAAGTAAGTATATACATGTGGTGTCTGTTCCGAACGAACAGACGTCACTTCTGATCCTGCAGTTGTTATGATTTAATATTCACAGAATATATGACATCAAATGCGATTGGGCAAAGCTGAAAATGTGTACCCAGCCGTGATTCGAACCCGGGTCTCCTGCTTTCTAGGGACTTGCGCTGACCTCTACACCACTGGGGACACAGTGATCACCGCACCTGCTAGGACTACCTAAGCACGCCTCCCGTCAGATACAAATTCCCAGCTTCGCCCTGCCCACAGTACTCAAACTCGCAGTTATGAAACTAATTCCCGTAAGAGTAAGGGCTTCAAACTTGCCCACCCCTCCCCACTAACGATAGGATTATTGCCCGTCACCGGCATATATATATATATATATATATATATATATATATATATATATATATATATATATATATATATATATATATGGCGTCTGTTTCGAAAGAACAGACGTCACTTCTGATCCTGCAGTTGTTATTATTTAATATTCACAGAATATATGATATCAACTGCGATTGGGCAAAGCTGAAAATGTGTACCCAGCCGGTATTCGAACCCGGGTCTCCTGCTTTCTAGGCAGTTGCGCTGACCCCTACTCCACTGAGGACACAGTGATCACCGCACCTGCACCTCTTACGGGAATTAGTTTCATAACTATGAGTACTGTGGGCAGGGCGAAGCTGGGAATTTGTATCTGACGGGAGGCGTGCTTAGGTAGTCCTTGCAGGTGCGGTGATCACTGTGTCCCCAGTGGTGTAGGGGTCAGCGCAACTGCTTAGAAAGCAGGAGACCCGGTTTCGAATCCCGGCTGGGTACACATTTACAGCTTTGCCCAATCGCAGATGGTATCATATATTCTTAAAGTAAGTACCATCGTCTTTAGCATAACCCAATGTGCAGCACTTGGATGCCGGATCAGAGACCAGCATTGTGCTTGTGCCATTACAGTCAGAGAAGAGAAGGGTGGCGCTTCGAAGTTAACTAATAAATTTCATTATCGGAGAATTTGAAATCATGACAGGGTCTCAGAGAAATTTTATCGTTGGAGACTTCGAAAGTTTCTCGGCTGTGCTCATTTGGAATAATTCTTGACTGGATGACTGTGATAAATTTTTCTCTTTTGGACTTCGCGTCGAACATTGAACAGTTTCACCTCGTGGGACTCCAAACCCTCACAAACAACAATTTTCTCAACGAGTCACTTTGTCTCGCAATCGACTTTCTCGAGCACCTCTGTCGTTTCTGCCTTCCCTCCATATTTGAAAAGGGTGGATTATTATGGGGTAATTCATTGTTTTATTATTTACATCAATATCGAGATATGTAAAGGTGCCCTCCAGAAAGACACACCTGTTAGACACCTAAGTACTTTTCTAAAAGAGTTCACTTGATACAAGCTTCCTAGGGTTTTATTTGCGGACGGAGAAGTTAGTACTGCTTCCTCCCACAAGTCCCCTAAAACCTCCACATACTCGCGGATGCTGTTGCGTAGCATTGTGCGTTTGTACCGCCCTACAGTATGCACCAGGGGTCGTAGTTGCTGTCCAAGTCTTTATGGAAAGCATAGAGTTCTGACTAACCTGTTGTCTTCTATAGTTGTGTCCCCAGCGCAGAAGACAGCACACAGGGCGTTGGTTCTTGTACAGCATACAAGTAAGGCTAAAATAAGTTCTGTAGAATGGAAGCATAAGAAGCGACTCGCGAAATTTTTAATTGTCAGGGATGCCATTTATTAAATGAATAATTAGATATGAACAACTTTTGTTAATACGACACGGCCTATGCTGCCCATAGCTCATGTTGAGACCTCGACTGTTATCACAATTACGCAAATCTTTACTCATGACCGGTGCGGTCCGGCGCGTATAGTGGTCAGCTCGAAACTGCGGCGCGTTGCGAGAGGGTACCTGACGCTCTATTTCGCGCCAAAACAGGACCGTCGCGCGCCTTCTGCAAAACCTCTCTTCTCTTGTTACAATAAGAGAAGGCACCTTAAACTTTTTAAACTGTCAAAACTTAGCCTGTCCTTTAGAGATATTTATCACAAATTCTCAGCTCTGAATAATTAATATTTAGTATATAATAAACAAAACTAATTTCAAAAGAAATCACGTGACGTGAAATGCAGCCGCCAATGCGAGGAGAGTACCCGTAACATAGGCGGGCTTTCCCACGGGAACCAGCACCTACCGTGTCATATGCTACTGCTCCCCACCCCACATTTCAACATATTCTGCACTTCTGTCTTTCTTCCGCGTTTAGAACACGTACAATGTTAGCAAAGAAACGGCCAGCGGCCAGAAATATGAAGTGGCCAGGAATATCACATTGAATACCGTATTGTTTGGCTTCACGTTGTTGCGGAAATTACTGCAATCATGTGTAAACAAACGGGTTGCATACGCTGTAATAAGTCAGTTGTGCTGCAACATGCTTACCGGATGGTTCGTTGAAGGGAAAACCTAAGAAAACCAAGAATAATACAAGTGATCAGTACAATTTATTTTTGACTCTAATACGTATGTCCGAAATGGCTGATTAAATGCCATTCGAAATAGTGACAATGATAAAAATTGTTGGCGAGTATCGCCGAAAGGTATCCCGATGTCTGTCATCCCACGAAGGAATTGTGTCTCTGGTAAGAGGAGCTGAAAGAGGTACCTTGAAAAGACAGAGAAGAAAGACGGGCTCGAGACAGGCGATTGCGTTGGGAGTTCGTACTACCGTCGCTGAAGATCCACATCTTTTAACTCGTCAGATTTAGTACCATATTTAAGAAAGAGGATCGCAAAATTTGCTCGAACTATCGAGGAATTTGTGTTACAAATACACTAATGAGGATTTTTTGGAAAACAATTAAAAATAAAATGGAAAAAAATTTTAGAACCCAAGAAGAACAATGTGGTTTCACAGCTGGTAGATCATGTGTAGACCATATTTTCACATTACGACGGATTTTGGAGAAACACAGAGAAAAATCGAAATATGTTGGACTTATTTTTATAAATCTAGAAAAAGCATATGATACTGTTCCAAGGAAACTACTTTGGAGAGTAATAAATATGGCAAACATAAATACTTCTTTAATTAAAATAATACAACAGATGTATAAAGATAATATTTGCCAAGTGAAAATTGGTAATACACTTTCCCAGAAATTTAGAACAAGCAAAGGTTGTTGCAAGGCTGTCCCATGTCACCGACATTATTCAAAATCTATATAGATATTTGTCTTAGTACGTGGTCACAGACATGTAATAGTATGGGACTAGAAATAAGAGATGGAGTTTATCTACATCATTTATTATTTGCTGACAATCAAGTTGTCATAGCACAAGACGGGGAAGATGCAAACTACATGTGTAATCAACCAGCAATAGCATACAAAAATTGGGGTCTGAAGATTAATTATCAAAAAACAGAATACTTGACTAATGATCCACATGAACTATACATAGAGGGAAAGAAAATCAAAAACTTTACACTTTCTGTTATTTGGGGTTCATTTTAGAAACTGAGGGAAAATCCGACTCAGAGATTAATAAAAGAATTAGCAGTGGACGAAAGGTCATTGGAATGCTCAACTCAGTCCTATGGAGCAGAAATGTAACGAACAGCACAAAAAATAAAATCACATATAAATCTATATTTCAGAGTGCAGTTCTGTATGGAGCGGAAACCTGGACCATTAACCAGAAGCACACTAAGAAACTACAAGCTTTAGAGATGGATTTCTGGAGAAGATCGGCCAGAATTTCCAGGAAAGAAAAAAGAAGAAACGCCGAATTAATAAGAAAGAATAGATGAGGTGATGGATAGAAAGAAATTACGGTGGTACGGGCATGTAAGAAGAATGGAGGACACCAGAATACCGAAGCTGGTACTGGAGTGGCAACCTGAGGGGAAAAGAAGAAGACGACCTGTGACCACCTGGATCCAAAATGTACAGCTCACAATGAATAGACTGGGAGCAGAAGAAGAGGACACACAAGATAGAGACACCTGGAGAAATATAGTGAATAATTAGTGTAAAACCTTATGTACTAGGTGCATTCATTTCTGGGCGAATTATTATGTTGGAGGTGAACCTCTGTAATGAGGAAAATCTCAATAATAATAATAATAAAAGATTTAGCAGATGCATGGCGTGCCTCGATCAACGATATGTCATGTTTTAAGATACTTTAAATTCCACCCAAATCGATTTCATATCATCCAAGCAATTGAGCCTGGGGATCTTGAGAGACGCCTGGCATTTTGTCGGTGGGCTGACAGGCAAATACGTCGTGATCCCTTTTCTTCGCACGTACTTTACAGACGAGGCAATCTTCAAAATGTTCAAATGTTTGTTAAGCTCAAGGGACTTCACTGCGGGGTCATCAGTCCCTAAACTTACAAACTACTTATGAACTACCTTGTACTAAAGACGACACAAACATCCATGCCCCAGGGGGGGATTGGAACCACCGACCGTAGCGGCCGTGCAGACTATGACACGCGCCGCAGACCGCTCGGCCACTGCGGCCGGCTGAGGCAAACTTCGACAACATAGGAGGAGTCAATCTCTATAGCGCACACTGCTGGGCGGAAGAAAATCCTCGCTGAAAACGAGATCACCAAACACAAAGACGGTGGTCAATCTATGTCTGGGCGGGCATAGTTGGATATTACGTGGTAGGTTGCGAGCGTGAAGGTCGGGGTGAGAGTTTAAAATTGGGAATGATTAATTTTTAAAACTCACAACCACCAACTGCGAACCAAATTCCTAAACATGCAAAAACACTGGAACTGTGATTGCGACTGTTTGACTCGTTTTCTAGGGGATGATATCACACGTTCGCAGCTTTCCTTCCCTGCATATGATTAACAAAACAAATTCATAATAAAATCAAGTTCATGAGAGAAAAGGGTGTACTAACTACTATTTTTGAAAACACGTGACAGTTCACTTTATGTTGTTTATTTCACAATATTAGAACCCTGTGGCTGATACGTCTGTACGTCGACACATTTATCAAATAAAGTTATAGCTCGTTAGCTCCCAGACAAAATGAATATTTGTCGCAAATTGTTTTCACACTATGTGGCTGTCTCAAACACCATTTATGTTCATGTCTATGCGACGACACATGTTACATTGACAAATCACAGTCACTTTAATTCAATGCGATGCACATCTTGTTCCACTGGCTAAATATTCACCAACACACAGTAGCACTCGATTCAACTTGGTGCAGTCTACGATGAGCAACTACACGTGGCGATTGCCACACACAAATCTATAACCTCCACCTCACGATCCACATGCCGACTGATGCAGAGCGACCCGCCCGGTCAGCTACCCCACGTGCTCCCGACTCCTCACTTCGTGCCCTCGCGCGCGCGCCATAAGCACAACTGCCGGGGTTTTTTCCCCTACGTCATCAACTTCCCCATGTGAGCTGTTCTAACCGATTTGCCAACGTACAGCGCTCAGCCAATACATTTCTAAAACTTTACTTAAAATCAAAATAATTACACTACACATTAAACAAATATCTTCTTACGTTTTTATATTAGTATAAACATCCTTTGTACTATTTATTATAATCGTGCAATTTCTTATATCTCAGATAAGTGATTTAACTGAATATTTCACGATAAAATACACGAGATTAATTGAAAATAAAATGAGAAATAGTTAATATATTATTTTTATAAACAGACATTGCCATGCTAGTTGTGTAACTGTCTTGTCTTCGTTGGTAATTTATTACTTTTCATTGTCAATTAAACATATTACGCCAGATGTGACTATATCAGCTAATGTATTGTTTATTTATCAACAGGCTATTTTGTAATGAGGACCTTAAAGGTTCCTAACTGCATCGTATTACTTCAAATGCCAGTAGTATTAGAATATTTTATTTCACGCTGTGCACTGCACTGTGCCTGACACTTGCCATTCTCCCTCTCTCCCCTCACCGGAAACGAACTGGAAAATCCTAAGCTGGAACAAGCCACCAACGTCAGCCTGCTCGCTGGCCTCCCGTCAGCTACAAGCACACAGAAAATCTCTACGTGGAGAATTTCTTCCTATGGCCTAACTATAAATGTTGTCACCCAACTGCGTACATACATTGCTACCATAATTAATAAGATTAAAATTGTGTAACATTTAGTGCATTGGCATGGTCAATGTTTGCAGTGAACTTCATACTGTTTAATTATCAAATGCTATTAATTACCATTATTTCTATTGGGCGGTAATCTTACAAGGTCCTGTATTTGATGGCGAAATGTTGAATGGCGTGCGCTATCTTGATATTCTTGCGAATCTGGCGCCTTCTTTAACAGAAAATATCCCTCTGGACATACGAGCGCGTATGAGGTATATACATGACGGCGCTCCTGCGTATCGGAACTCGCGTTCCCATCACCGCTGTTTTTTCGGGTTCGGTAGCTTCGCGCCTCCTGGCCGCTCGCTCTTCACTTTGTGCTCGGATCGTGGTGAGGTAAGGTTGTTTCTGCTTTTGTGTGTGCGGAAATGGTAGCATGTTTAACTTAGACTACTGAACTTAGATTCATTTTTTGGAATACTTTTTCCGATCGTACACGGAAATGTGTTCTAGTTTTTCAATCCAGTTATTTCCAACAGGGAAACACTGTGTATCTGTTACTAGTTGCAGTTTGATAAAGGTCTGGTATATTCAAACCTTTTGTGATTATGTGGCGGTGTACAAACTCTGTGTAAATTCTTTCTAGCTTTGTGGGGCCTGATTTCTAGCAGACAATATGTTCATTTTTTACAGTGCATGTAAAATCCTTCTTATCATTTCCTTCCGTGAGTGATATGTGATACACGTTTCTTCTCCGAACTTGTCTTTGTCAGTAATTCTCTCCCAGCCTTGTAAAACCTCCTTCAATAGCTTGCTTATGAAATTCTATGTATTTCTAAGGGTTCCATGCCGTCTCTGTAATTATTTCACTTTTATGGTTTTTTGAGACTGGACGTCATCCGTCTCTGTAATCGCTCCCTATCGCGTGTAGTTGCATTTCATTCGCTTCATTATGTAATTCTAAACATTTCTATGGGTTGCATGCCGTAGGTTTTATTTTTATTTTTCCGGCTTTGTAATTATTTCACTTTTCCCGGGTTTGAGACTGGACTTCTTCCGTCTCTGTGAACGCTCCCTATCGCATGTTGTTTCAGTAGCTTCCTTATGAAATTCTACGCAGTTCTAGGGGTTGCATGCCGTAGTTAATTTTGTAAAACCTCCTTCAATAGCTTACTTATGAAATTCTATGTATTTCTAAGGGTTCCATGCTGTCTATGTAATTATTTCACTTTTATGGTTTTTTTTAACCACTTCACCTTCAGTGGAGTGCGATCATATAACGTAGCCGTGTGTCGCCGTTAGCGTGTTTGCTCGCGATCTACTCTAAATGCAACTTAACCTTGCTATACTCACACACCATCTCAAATCAGGCACGACGGACCAGAGCCGTATATTGTATATTGTGTTGTGTGGTACCTCCGGGTTTGCTGAATTTCGCCTACGATAGCGAGGCCTGTTTCTGCCTCGTTTCAGCACGCCGATTTTGGTGAGTTTCGATGTTGCATTGCCTGTGTGTGAGCGAGTGAGTGTTATTTGTAAATCCTCCCCCCAGTAGCGTTAAGTTCTGTGTAATTTATGTTAAATTCAATGCTGTACATCGTCAGTATTAGATTTTGTAAATGGGATGCATTTTATTGTATTAACAAAATTGGTTCCCCATTTTGCTTGCGTTCGACCTGAATAAACATGTTAAGTTCAGTATAATTTTGACTTACCTATAAATTTTAGTTTTCGAGCACCTTCCCTCTTTTATTTAATATTGTGTTTCATCAGTGCTGAGAACAAGCTCAGATGCAATTTTTTAAGTTCCGTTGCGCCATAAATGTTTTTCTTTAGCCAACTTTATGAAATAACTTTAATTGTGGTGGCTTGTTTATTAATACCTGTGTGTAATTCCGTGTGAGCTGCTTTGTATATTGGCCACTGTATCGTTAACTTCCCAGTATTAGAGTAATTTGAACCAAGTCAGTTCTCAATTTGGGCCAGGGAGCAAGGTTTTGCAACATGGAGTAGCCGGTAGTTCACATGGACCTTTTGCTAATTTTGCTGTTAAAATGAAGCTTTTTTATAACAGTGAACTCTTATCTGGGTACCTCCTACCAGAATTAAGCTTTTATTTCGTACAGTGGCCCACTTTTAATCTTTAAGGCCATGCGTCCTTCAGCATTTTCCACCTCGTTTGCTGCTGTTCTTGAAAGTCCGGTTCCTAAAGTTGACGCTTCGACGTAAACGAAGGTCGTTAGTGCTGCCACTAACATCTGAGTTTGTCAGTATATTTGCTAAGCAACAGTCGTAGCTCCTAAGAAAACATCAAGGGAAGGTTCCAAGATTTGTCGAGCCCCTGGTAACTCAAGCGGTAGAGCACGAAAAAAAAAAAAAAAAAAAAAACGTGGGCGCTAACACTTCTAATGCACTTTCAGATCATATCGAAGTTATAATACCGATTCTGATTTTCACAGCACTCCAGAGCATATGGAGCTGGATGTCAAGCTTGGTCCAACTTTTCGCCCCAAAACCGAACCTCCACATAGTTCAGTATTCCCGCCTCGGCGGAAAGAGAAAGTGCAAACTCCATGTTACAGTGGAATTTGACTGGCTTCAGGGCTAACATAGAAGAACTGAAACTACTAACACGGACTCGTCCGTACGCTTGTGCTTACAAGAAAATCATTTTAAAGCTTCTGACTCTCTATACTCAGGGCCTATACCATCTTCCACAAGGACGACCTTACTGGTGAGAGGGCCAAGGGGCGAGTTGCTGTGTTGTCACTGATGCACATCACTCTTCGGTCGTTACTTTGATAGTAATCTCCAAGCAACAACAATGGAAGTTCATGCGGCTCTGACGATCGCGATTTGTTTCTTGTATTTACATCCCCAGGAACCGATAGACTCTGAGGCTCTCACCAGTTTCATAGTGCAACTCCCACGCCCATATATTCAATGCCCACGATATATTATTGGACTTTAGATTCTACTTGCCCTAGAGAGCCTCATGATGTCTCAGCAGCTCTGAATCCTGAACGTGGGCAATTTTACACAGTTTTATGCTGCCACTGGGTCGTTCTCAGCCATTGACCTTTCTTTCTGCTCTCCAGCCTTCGCAGACTCTGCATATCCTTCTCAGTCCCTGCGTCCCCTGTAGGGGACATAAGGAAAAATAAATCTGGCTATAATATTCAGATGTTGGTCGCAGTGCTAGGCACCTCAACGCACATCTTGGAACTGAAAAAGACACACTATCTTGCCACTTGTTCGCTCTGCAGTAGTGCTAAAGTGGCTGACACAATGGAAAGTATGTTTGTGGCTATGTGAACACTCAAATTTCCATGTATCACTTTAGTTAATGTAAAATCGGCCTGTACTATTAATAACATAAATAAATAAAAACGTGTTAACATATAGTGACAGTTGTGGTACCTAACATAAGTTTTTGTAAATAATAAAAAAAACAACTGTGAAAATTACAGAATCATCAGTTTAAGAAGGCATGGTTGCACAATACTGACACGAATAATTTACAGACGAATGGAAAAACTGGTGGAATCCGACCTTGGGGAAGATCAGTTTGGATTTAGGAGAAATGTTGGAACACGGGAGCAATACATTACGACTTATTTTAGAAGATAGGCTACGTTTTTAGATTTTAGATTTGGAGAAATGCTTTTGACACTGTTGACTGGAAGGTAGCAGGGATAAAATATAGAGAGCGAAGAGTTATATTCAACTTATACAAAAACCAAACAGCTGTTATTAGAGCCGAAGGGCCTGAAAGGGACGCAGAGGTTGGGAAGGGAGTAAGACAGGGTTGTAGCTTTTCCCAATTATTGTTCAATCTGTACATTGAGCAAGCAGTGAAGGAATGCAGTCGGCCGCGGTGGCCGAGGGGACTGAGGCGCTCCAGTCACGGTCTGCACGGCCACTACGGTCGGGGGTTCGAATCCCCCCTCGGGCATGGATATTTGTGCCGTTCTTAGTCTTAAGTAGTTCATAAGTAGTTTGTAAGTTTAGGGACTGATGACCCCGTAGTTAAGTCCCATAGACTATAAAAACATTTGAACAATTGAAGGAATGCAAGGAGAAATTTGGAGAGGGAATTGAAGTTCAGGGAGAAGAAATAAAAACTTTGCGGTTTGTCGATGACATAGTAATCCTGTCAGAGACCGCAAAGGATCTGGAAGAGCAATTGAATGGAATGGACAATGTCTTTAAAAGAGAGTATAAGATGAACATCAACAGGAGTAAAACAAGGATAATGGCATGTACCGTCCGAAAATCAGGCGATGCTGAACGAATTAAATTAGGTAGTAGGGCAATAAAAGTAGTAGATGACTTTTGTTACTTGGGTAGCAAGATAACTTCTGATGGCCGAAGTAGAGAAGATATAAAATGCAGAATGGCTATGGGAAGAAAAGCGTTTCTGAAGAGGCGAAACTTGTTGACCTCCAATATTAATTTAAATGTTAGGAAGTCCTTTCTGAAAGCATTTGTCTGAGTGTAGCATTGTATGGAAGTGAATCTTGGATAATAAAAAGTTCAGGTAAAAAGATGTGGTGCTACAGACGAATGATGAAAATTAAATGGGTAGATCACGTAACTAATGAGGAGGTGCTCAACAGAATTGGGGAGAAAAGGAGTTTCTGGCGTATTCTGGCTAAGAGAAGGGATAGGTTGGTGGGACACATTCTGAGACATCAAGGAATCGTCAACTGAGCATTAGAAGGAAGTGTGGGGGTTAAAAATCGTAGATGGAGACCGAGGGATGAATACAGTAAGCAGATTCAAAGGGATGTAATTTGCCGAAAGTATTCTCAGATGAAGAGACTTGCACAGGACAGGGTAGCGTGGAGAGCTGCATCAAACCAGTCTGCGGGCTGAGGACTACAACAACAGATAATAAAAGAGTCAGGATATTTGAAAATATTTTTGAGGCGTTTTTGGAATATTATTAATCATAAAAATATTGAAAAAACTTTTTCGGGACTGCTGACCTTCACAACAGTGATCCCTTTCCACTGTGGAACCCTCTACTAAATGGCCCATCAGTAGTTCAGAAGCCGCCGAGATGGGTAACTATCAGGGCTAACTGGATATTGTTCCGCCCTCGGGCTGTGTTTGACCACCGAGATTACATTCACGATTGAGTGGGCCACATTACGCAAGTGATCCACCATGCTGCTGACTTTTCTAAGTCTTCAGGTCATCTTCGAAGGCACGCTGTTTCATGGTGGACAGATTATACACTCCTGGAAATTGAAATAAGAACACATTGACGCCGGTGTGTAAGACCCACCATACTTGCTCCGGACACTACGAGAGGGCTATACAAGCAATGATCAAACGCACGGCACAGCGGACACACCAGGAACCGCGGTGTTGGCCGTCGAATGGCGCTAGCTGCGCAGCGGTTGGGCACCGCCGCAGTGTCAGCCAGTTTGCCGTGGCATACGGAGCTCCATCTCAGTCTTTAACACTGGTAGCAAGCCGCGACAGCATGTGCGTGAACCGTATGTGCAGTTGACGGACTTTGAGCGAGGGCGTATAGTGGGCATGCGGATGGACGTACCGCGCGAATTGCTCAACACGTGGAGCGCGAGGTCTCCACAGTACATCGATGTTGTCACCAGTGGTTAGCGGAAGGTGCACGTGTCCGTCGACCTGGGTCCGGACAACAGCGACGCACGGATGCACACCGAGACCGTCGCATCCTACGCAGTGCCGTAGGGGACCGCACCGCCACTTTCCAGCAAATTAGGGACACTGTTGCTCCTGGGGTATCAGCGACGACCATTCGCCACCGTCTCCATGAAGCTGGGCTACGGTCCCGCGCGTCGTTATGTCGCCTTCCGCTCACGCTCCAACATCGTGCAGCCCGCCTCCAGTGGTGTCGCGACAGGCTTTTATGGAGGGACGAATGGAGACGTGTCGTCTTCAGTGATGAGAGTCGCTACTGCCTCGGTGCCAATGATGGTCGTATGGTTGTTTGGCGCTGTGTAGGTGAACGCCACAATGAGGACTGCATACGACCGAGGCACACAGGGCCAACACCTGGCATCATGATGTGGGGAGCGAACTCCTACACTGGCCGTACACCTCTGGTGATCTTCGAGGGGACACTGAACAGTGCACGGTACATTCAAACCGTCATCGAACCCATCGTTCTACCATTCTTAGGCCGGCAAGGGAACATGCTGTTCCAACAGGACACTGCACATCCACATGTATCCCGTGCCACCCAACGTGCTCTAGAAGGTGTAAGTCAACTACCCTGGCCAGCAAGATGTCCGGATCTGTCCCCCATTGAGCATGTTTGGGACTGGATGAAACGTCGTCTCACGCGGTCTGCACGTCCAGCACGAACGCAGGTCCAGCTGTGGCGCCAGGTGGAAATGGCATGGCATGCCGCTCTACAGGACTACATCCAGCACCTCTACGATCGTCTCCATGGGAGAATTGCAGCCTACATTGCTGCGAAAGGAGGATATACACGGTACTATACCCGGGCCGCTGAAATTTTGCACTTGACGTTTACAAATAACAAGTGAAGACCAAAAAGCGCGAGGCGCTAGTCGCTAGGAACGATCCAATCACAGCGCGCTAAACACTTTCAGTGATCACGTGCCGTGACGTCAACATTCCCGCGTTGCCGGCTTTGTTCAGTTCTACCGTAAACAAAGTTGTGTATCATGTTTATTGCGTGTTTATGTTGTGTGTGCATTTCTCGCAGCGATTTGTTTTACTGCAAGTGGTTTAAGTTGACTTTCGAAGTTCAAGTAATTGCATAATGTAGCCGAAAAGAAGTTTGTCTAGTGAGGTTTTCTGAGTAAGTTCTCAATTTCGTATGAATAAACGAAGCATATGCTCTGAGCGGGAAGTTCATTCTCGCTTCAAACGATCGGAAAGAAGTTATGGTGCAATGGTTACAAGAAAGAAATATTGCTGCAGATATGTCAATGTCAAAATTTCTTTTATATTCGCTCGTGAAACAGAATAAGCCTCTTACAAAAAATGTTCAAATGCTTGTACAGCTTATGGAACTTAACAACGGGGTCATCAGTCCCTAAACTTACAAACTACTTATGAACTACTTACGAACTAGGACGGCACAAATATCCATGCCCTAGGGGGGATTCGAACCCCCAACCGTAGTGGCCGTGCAGACCGTCACTGAAGCGCCTCAGTCCCCTCGGCCACCGCGGCCGGCAAGCCTACTACACCCACATATGCAGTAGACGAAATCGCAATGAAATAAATCTTGCCCCCATTTCATTGCCGTGTTAACGCTATTAAATTGGTATGATGTGACGTGAAGAATTACTTAAGGAACAATAAGTCTTTGACAATAACAGAGGTGGAAAAGCTGTTGCATGAAGCTGTTGCCAATGTAAATGCTGCATCTTGGAGAAAAAAACGGTCGAGCACGTTGGAAAACTGATTCGGGCAGCGCAAACAATGGAAGGGATCATGAATAGTTAATGATTTGTCTTGGTGATGACGACGATATTGGCAGTGACGACAACAGTGAAGATGGGGAGCTGGATGTAAAGTGTTGAGTGAGAAGCATTCTGATTATAAAACGTAGAGAGAGAAGTTACTATCTTGATTATTGTTTATTTTGTATCTGTTGTGATCCAATGATTATTTTTTATATTGCTTTGCTCCGTAATTGAAAGCGTGTGCATTGTTGTACTCTGGTCTTCATTAATATGCCGTTAATTAATTGCAAGAACGAATTATCATTTGCACTTTTATTGCTCAACAGCTTACATTTACAAGATGCAACTGAAAACAGTTTCGTCTGATGTGTGTATAGAGGCTAGTGTTGCAACGTCGCTAAAGCAGTGTAGCCAACTTAACTCGTCGTAACGCGAAACGTCAAGTGCAATGTTTCAGCGGCCCGGGTATAGTGCCGACATTGTGCATGCTCTGTTGCCTGTGTCTATGTGCCTATTGTTTTGTCTGTGTAATCATGTGTTGTATCTGACCCCAGGAATGTGTCAATAAAGTTTCCCATTTCTGGGACAATGAATTCACGGTGTTCTTATTTCAATTTCCAGGAGTGTAACAACGCAGTTGATAACAGACTTTTGGTTCCTTTGTTTTGTGCATATGCGGTGGTAAATGTATTGCGGAAATACTTGTGTAAATTTTATTCCGTATATATGTTACGATTTATTTGTGTGATTTTATTCTGTATGTGACGTTAGATTTGTATGCCAATTTCAATACTGAATTGATATTTGTATCCATGTAGTAGATGCGTTGGTCTAGCCAGGGACTTTGACATTATAGGAGTAACACAATATTTGACTGAGAGCTTGATCGCCAGAACGCTGAGGCGCCAGTATTAGTGCGAAGGATTTGGAGCCGAGAGTAGGTGTGAAGTATTTGTGGTATAGGGCTAGAACAAAAGGAAGTTATTAATGAGGGGTAATTAAATGGTTGTGAGCACAGTACAAGTAATGAAGAAGATATATGTAGAAGGAGAGTACTGTAGGCCAAAATTTATTGTAAATATTCCGCCGCCAAGAAGAGCCTGTTGTAATCATTGAATGCCATGATGCACGCCGCCTCACTAAAGTAAGATCCAGCCAATCAGTCCTGTATTAGCATGAACTGCTAGCCAGCGTATTAGAACGTTTCTTCTCAATAGTGAACCACAATTAGCGAAAATTGTTACGAAGTTTTCACCCGAAACATGCATCAGACAAGGTCCTATCCTCATAATTGGTATTCCGAGATCAAGTCATTAAAAATTAAAAGTGAAAAATATTAATTATGCTGGTTAGGAATGAGAATTTCAATTATAATATCTATCAGTGTTTTTTACACTATGAGAATCTGTGAAATTACAGTTACGTAATATTGAACTGCCAATTATCGAACGTAAAGTTGTCTTGACTCAGACGTATTCATTAATCACTGTTTGGTCAAGGTCAGGGTACTTTATTCACTGTGTAGACAGTGTTAGTTAAAACAACACAGCTAATAAAATTCTGCAGTTGGTAATTGCAAGGAAGATATTGTTGAGGGTAATAAATTTTCTCAGACAATAGTGTTCACTAGACGATTCATTAATTCATTTGTTTTGCAAGACTTTTCATAATGTTGACCATTTACAATTTCCATAGTTACATTGAAAAAAAAATTAGAAAGTGTAATTCTGATTACGTAAAATTACCAGGCTATGACGATTAAGCTGCTCACTTAATGAGTACGATTTTCTAGCTGTGGTTTATTGTGTTATAATCAATATGAATTGCAGTGAGACCCAAATTTAACAGTAACATGAAACTAGCTTTGCTGCTTAGCAACACGCAATAGTTGTGAGAGTGCTGCATTGTTTTACAGTTGATTTATCTTCAGTACATTTTTAAGTGGCATAATTTGTTTTTGTGCTTGGCCTACCTTATCATAGTGTGAGTTCTGCGTAATTAACCCCTCATTAATTAAATTTCGTAACTAAAAACAATCCAATTTTGTTCGCTCTTTCAGTTCCACGTTTGTTCAATATATTGGCTTCTGTTACAACTGGTAAAATATTTTTCCAAATTTTTCCCCACCAAATTTCCGATCGTTGTCGTACACAAAGGTGCTGCGGGAACGATCAAGTTATAACTTCCACTATAACCTCCTCAAGTTATAACCTCCACAAGTTATAACCTCCACTCCTTCCGGGATTACATTTTGGACGATTGCCTTTTCAAATGATTAGCGATTTAGGCGCACGGTATCCATGATTGCTAACTGTCCGTTAATTGTAAGAGTGAGAGCTTATGCGTACCACATAGCAATTCCAGCGAGGCGTGCTGTCCTCCGATGGCTCAAGAGTGCCCAAAAGCTGACAACCTTGCAGCCTTTAGAGTTGAAAGATCCAAGGCTCAAGTCGTGGCAAGCCTTCCTGAGCTCTGTTTAGGGTTCTACTTGTCACACAAAAGTATGGATACCGTAAGGAGGATATCTGGTAAAAGCAGTCGCTTATCTATCGCAGCTGTGCTGAAACAGGGGAGTATACAAACAACACCTGGAGACATCACCCAGACAATAACGGAGCATGTTACAGACAACCAGAATTTTGTGTTCCGGCGATTTCGTGCCACCTTCGAGAGCGGCAAGCCGGTCTTTAGATTCAAAAACTCACTTACAACTTTCCTTTCTCCATGTGGGAAGGACATTCTGCTCTGCCTGCGGCCATGACTCTGCACCTGGTCATGACAACATACGGTATACCATCCTTCAGCACATGTCTGCAGCACGAAAGAAAAATCCTTGAATTTTTTATTTGATATGGCAGGATGGCCATTTCCCACTTCTCAAACCAGGAAAGAACCGAACAGTTCCCAGTAGTTATCGCAGCGTCGCCCTAACGACTTGTGTAGGGAACACCCTGGAACGAATGGTCAATCGTCACCTGGTCTGGATGTTAGAAACCAGGCTGTTGTTTAACAGCTCTCAGTGTGGATTCAGGAGATACCGCTCCACTGTCGACATCCTGACCCTGTCAGAGTCAGCTATCCAGCATGCCTTCTTGCGGAAACAGCACTGTATAGTATAATGTTTCAGCCTGGCTATTAATGTTTGAGATTAACAAATTTACAGAAGGAAGAGGTTTGAAGTTAGAAGCTATGAAAGATCCCAATCAGATAATTTCGAAAAAAAATGAAAAAATTATTAAATGCATTTAAATGAAATGGCAAGCTAATTAACGGTAGATTGTTGTGCAGGCAGAACATTACAAAAAAAAAAAAAATCGACGAGCAGTTACCTTTAACAAGAGATCCATCGGCGGTTGAAATTTGGCTGTAAATGAAATTTTAATAATATGATAACCACTGGCCGAACAGTGGATGGCAGTTCGTAAATATCAAACTACGACTCATATAGCAAACCGTAAAGGAAGATAAGTGACAAGATATAAATCGGATAGAAGTATTACGTAAATCTAACACATCGGACTTCTAAAAATTTACAAGAAAATCGACTGCAGATTCTATTGCCAGTAAATGATAATATTATGGAATAAATTTTGAAACAAGAGTGGCAGGCTACACGAAATATCACCATTCAATATTAGCCAAAAAAACTGTTCCATCCACTGTTGCGGTGATTCAACAAGGCTGAAAAAGACGTTATGGGCGGAGGGAGGATAGGGCAAAATTATTAATAAAAATTCATAAGTACGAATTTAAGTGAGAGGTGGGATTTATTTATTAATTTAAGATACGCACACAGCACATATATTTACCTGAATGTACATAGCAGCGGCCACATAAAAATGCAAGATGCTATCGCTACGAAGTACAAAGCAAGAGTACCTTCTGTCTTAAAAAAAATTGAAATTGATGTTCTTAAATTATTACTCTGGTATTCAGAGATAATTATTTTACATGCCGAAATAATATAAAATTACAAAAATGTTCTCTGATGATATCGGGGAAAGGAAACCGTGTCATTATACGGCCCCCTTTGGCACGGCTGAGGTATGATACAGAATCCGATAGCCGTGACAAACAAGCATTGTGTCAAGGCTAGTTTCATAGAACACAAATACATCGAATATTACATAAGATAATAATGTAAATTACATATAATGCACATCACATTAGTACAATATGGATCAGTCTTTTGCAATGTTTGTTTTTCAGAATTGTTTTCTCAAGAACAGATCATGTTTCGTCGTATTACAGTCTATTCATTTTTCAATGGATGTCTATAGTACAGAAAGTTGCATCAGATTTTTTTATTGATTATGAACTTGATTTTTTTCTCTTTTTTTAGTAGTCTCTAGGTTGAATTTCAGTAACGACGGCGACGGCTCGAGGTTGTTGCGTTGGTACTGGAGGCGGGAGCGGCGGCAGCGAGCGGCTTCCATTATTGTGCACGGAGTGTGCGCGTGGGCAACAGCGTTCCGTGATGAATCGTCAGTTCAGCGCCCCTCGCTCGCACCGTCTCATTGCAATTTTTGATCAGGAAAAGAACAAAAAGATTGGAGTTAGCAATGTCTACTGCACTAGGATAACTATTAATTTTTTAATAGGATAACTATTAATTTTTTTCCTGCAAAGAATGCACACTTGATTAGTTTCCTTCATTCACACGTTGTCTGGTGCATGAGTGTTTTTTTGTGGATTCGCAAAAGCTATTACGTGATTGAATTCTGATTATTGAAGGAGATAGCTAGGTGTATATATGTGTGTGTGCGCTCTTGTGGGTAAAGGATAAAATGAACAAACTCACATGAACATACGGCAGATATCATACAATTTTTTTTTTAGAATCCAATACAAATGACGTATGTCCATGACTTTCATACTAGCAGGTTATTTGTCTAGTATTTATCTTACTTTCCTATCTACATATACATTTTGGTGCTATATACATGACTATTTACAGAATGCCTATCATGAATACTAGTCATTGGTCAGAATCATTATTCATGTTGATCGTACATGCGATCTTTCAAGGCAAAAATGTTAGATGTTTCATAATTTACTATCTATCATATACTAGCTGCTCCCCGCGGTTCAATAGTCAGACATTAAAGTGCCAAGAAAGGGCATAAATAACTACATGACTGTTTGCGACATTGTTAGCACGGAATATACAATTGTCTTGAAACGGATGGAGAGCCAAAAATCTATTGCAATACGTCCCTGTAAACGACGTTTCGAGACTTCTTGTTCTCCGAGTATACGTAGAGATTTCTAGCTTTCGATATACGGGAGCAGCCTACGTAGAGCTGTCCGAGCGAGAAACATGGGGTGGCCACATGAATACCTACCACTTTTAATGTTTGTCCTTGACTCTTGTGTATAGTAATCAAGAAGACCACTTTCAATGGAAACTATAACCGGTTAACCTGGAATGGCAAGTTTGTTGGGATGATGGGAATTCGTGGTATTAATACAGTCTCTCTCTTGGCTCCACCGGTGATGATGGTGGCCTGCACGATATGCCTTCTCAGGTCCGTGATGCGTAACCTGGTGCCATTGCATAATCGTGGTGCATCCAAGTTACGCATCAATAAAACAGGCACACCCACCTTCAGCTCCAACTTGTGGGATGGCACCCCTGACAGTAAGTAACTAAAATAACAACAATACCATAATCGAAAACAAATGCCAAGTAAAGGAACAAAATAAACAGCAAACCTATCGGAGAAATGTAACGATAAACAAACCTAACGGAGAAAAGTAAAGAGATAAAAAAAGACATCTGACGGAGAAACGAACTGTTGAGATCCTACAAATGCAAAGCGAACCAACAAAAGAACTAAATGCAAACGTTCGAATGCTATAAATAATCGAAATCACCAAAGAAACTATTATTCATTGAAATCCAAAGAGAATACAATTCTAAAGAATTACGATAACATCACAATGTTCGAACATCTATAACGTTTCATATGTCAACGGCAGCGTACCGCCTGCCATCTGTTGAGTGCATTTGCTACTACTTTCGTTGCAGTTTACGTACGCTATTTATACGTGGCAGTTCGCTCTTTGTACACAAAATAGGGCTTGGTATCTAGATCCCATTCTACACAAAACGTCAATGTTTTTTCTTGCCATGGTACTTAGAGCATATTTTATTTAAAGTCTTCAATTTATATACATACTTCCTTCATTTGTTACAACAAATGAAAATGAATGCGGCATAAACGCCAACATTTAGATTTCTTATGTAATTATATATCAGTTAAGCCGTTTTGGCAGTATCCAAGAATCTTTTTGTATATTCGAAAATAAAAAAGATAAAAATAACAAATATAAAAAATTTCACTATAGCAGGACCCGAACCATTGCCAAAATAACGGAAGACTATTACATGACGCATTAAACCCCGCAGCTAAACATGATATACCCTACGATAGCCTTCAGTTGTTGTATTAGAAGCTTCTTACAAACCGTTACGTATTTCTATGGATATATTTCAAATAAATAACTTGTAATAAACATTTTGAAAAGTAGCCTATGTCCTAATCCAAGACATAAGAAATCTCTATATGAAATTTAATCTAAATATGTGCTGTAGTTTTAGCGTGATGCGGTAACAAACATAGAAACTTTCGCATTTATAATATGTATAGGATACATGGGGTCACAAGAAATGGAGAAATTATCTGGAATATCTTACATACTATGGCATCTGATTTAAATTTATGCTAACATTTTAAAATATCTTATTTGATTCTATATTAATATTTTTGTTTCGCTGAACAGATTCAGTCTCTATTAATGCTAACGCAGCTTGCTGCGAGTCCATACATTTTTTTTATGTTTTTTATTTGATTAATATTGTCCGTTACACGGTGTTGTAAGAGCTTTGTTTGCATAGCGCTGTCAACAATCAGTAATGACGTCACGTCGCGCCACTAGTTCAGCTTCAGTCTATGCCTGCGTTGCATCGTGGCAGGATCGCGCGGAATGACTTCCGTAATTTTATTCGTACTGTTTCAAACTGCAACACATTTGGGATTACAGTGTGGTGTGTTTTAAGGAAGGAGTGTCCAATTAGCACTCGTCGAGGGTCCACACTTCACACCGGTTGGTGAGTACCACATTACGTTTTTTGTCTGTTTGTCTGCAACAGGCGAGGTTTGTACGTGTCGTGGAATTCACATCACCTAGTAGTGTCTCTGAATTATCACACGGCACTGTTCTCTTGTTCATATGCTTACATTCATTAATTGATTCACAGTATGTAAGCACGTGCGTCAATTAAACGTCCTGCGTGCGCATTATTCATCCTTTATTCTTTGATTGATTCCCGTGAGCGTTTATGGTGGCGTTAGAATGCGTCTTTATTCACCATCACGCACTGTTCAAACTAATTTATCACTTTAATTTATTTATCGGTCCTCGTAGAACTGTCTTTTAGTTTTTTTAATGGTTCTAAACACTGTTAATTCACTGGACAGTGTCTTTTCGCGGGATGATAAAGTTTGAAATTTGCACTTTCTGTAGTGCGAAGGTCGTTGAACGTCTCTTAAGAATAATGAAATTACTTGTTGGCAACTTTCAATGCACTTAACACATCTGTGCTTATTGCTGTTTCACACGGTCTCCTAATCCACATGTCCCATTCAAATAACTAGCTTCACTGTTCTCTCCCAAATATTTTCGATTTAATAAGACTTTGACTAAAGGACTGTCTCTCATTAACATGCAAATCACATAAAATCATATCTCTTTTAAAAAATTCATTTCATTAGCTATTTAACGGATATAAAAATCTTTACAATTTACGAAATGTATAAGCATGCTTTGATATTGAGCATAACATTGACAATATGTGGTTTGCCTATGCTCATGTCAGTTTGTTTCGTGATAATGCTGTTTTCAGCCTGCACATCGCCTGCACGTCGCTTCTAGGCAGTATTACATGTCTAAATGTGTTTCATTTCAGACTTAAACAATTGTCGGTATTCAATAGTGAATTTGAATTTTTTTTATTATTTTTTTTATTTTTTATTTTATTTTATTTTATTTATTTTTTTTTTTTTTTTTTTTAAGTGTCCCCAATCGTAACGTTTTAAAGTCCGTAATCCGTGTTGTGTTACCCAGGCGTTCATCAACAGAAGTAATCCAGACACACATAAAATATTCGCAATAAACATTCATACACACAGGAAATATATACAAGTTAAGGCAAGACAAGATCAGGCCCGGCCGTCGTGTTAGACACAAGGTACATTTCGTACCATTCGTGCGGCAGAAGTACAGTTAAAGAAGGAAGACTGAGGACAGAGTAGTTAGAGGAATCTCGCTAATTCTACTTGAAGAATATCAATTTTATCAGTCTACAATCGTTACAGCAAAGATCACTCCTAACGTCAATTCGCGAACAAACAACATAAAGCATAAATCATCGATCCTAGCATCGGAAAGTTCTCATCTTGTCAAACCATCCGTATTTTTCGAACATTCGCGACCGTACCTCAGCCTGCTCTTATGTGCGTAATTTAAATCTGTGCAAAGATAGGTAATTATAAATAAAATTATGGCACTCAGATATGCGTGTGTATTCTTGTATGTGTGTCTCTGCGTCGTTCTGTGTTCATATCAAAAGTTAGTTTATTTAAAATGCACCTCCTGAGTTAGATGTTAAAGTAAATAATTCCAGCGGTGGCTGCCACACATACTCGTCATTTATTCTTGCTGAAATAAAAGTTCTTATATCTAGGCTTAAGTCTACGGTGTTTCAGTAGTAAATATTCCATATGCTATGTTGTGAAATTTCATGTGTTTCACGCAATGTGTGGTTTGTCAAACAAAACAATTGCATAACCTAAGCAAATGAAAAGTATTTCTACCAGCTGCATTACTCGAGTAAATCTTAAGAATTTTACATCAATGAAGTGTGATAAACGAAAGAAAATATCTTTAAGTTAACGATGTGATAAAGAATTATCTCTGTTAAGTGTCAAACAGCGCTTTATATAGCAACTAAAATAGTGTGTACCCTGCATCTTAGATTCTTTGCATAGTCTGCAGTTGTTGCTTACAACATTGATTAAGCGGAGAAAATTTAAGTTCGTTCTTACTTTATGCAGATTGTATGCGTGCAAGCTTGTATTGTCATGCAACATGATTCTACTGTTTTGTTTGTCAGCTGATCATTCGCATAAAAGTTAGCAAAATCTCTATAGCTTGGTGTATTCTTCCCTGGTAGCATAAATAGTTATAGCAAAAATTATTTTTAGTGGGCAAACGAGATTTCAAATTCTCCTCTCTCCTATCACAACAAACTACATTACTTGTCCCCATAAGTGACTATCCAAGATTTGGTCGGGAAATAATGCATATAAGTGGTACGTGTGCTTGTACACTCCACGTCCAATGAATAAATAAAGATTCCCGATCACTAACCAGAATAAATCACCTATTTCTTCCAAGCAACACATATATAAATATACCCGTAAATATAAAATATTACTCCTACACAAAATATTACCCACGTCAAAATATATGGTTATTAAGTCTTTAACTGCCCATAACGTGTAAGTGTGGTAACTTACATCTGTTTACTTATTATCCATTGAATGATTGTGACAGCTGACAATAAATATTAGGCACTTACCTGCGATCTTGCTCGTCGCGCGGTGAAGTTCTGACGCAAGACATGCTTGATGCTTACACAAATAAATATATATATATAATGTCGCTTAATGTACGCAGACGTTCATATTAAGCGTGAAATCTTTTTAAATCTCTGTGTGGGTACAGATCTTTAATCTTTCCAGTGTTTGTGTGTGCTAAAAGATAACCGCCTCGGTGTGGAATCTGTACAATTCTGTACGGTCCGCTATAAATTTGCTGCCACTTCTTATTCTGCTTATGTATAACTGATGCTTTAGGATGTGTGCGAATTAAAACAAGGTCGTTGACCTGGAATCTTTGTATACGTTTGAGTTGTTTATCATAGTATATGTTTTCCTTTTAAAAGCTGCATCTGTAAGATCAATCAAAACATCACATAGGTACTTTCTCCTCCAGTGTGGTATTGTTTTGGGTATCTGCGGTATGGGATTGAGCCATTCATTTGATTCTTTGGTTGCCAGAACCAGATCAGATGAGGTATACGGTGTAGAATAGAGCGGAAGATTATTCACAACCTGTTCAAAAGAATCTAGATAGTTTATCCACTGAGTTTGTCTATTTGCGGCGTAGGTTCTGATAAATCTGTTAAGTTCACGGAACATGCGTTCCATAGGGTTAGTAGAAGGGTGAAATTTGGAGATCAGAATGTGCTGAATGTTGTGCTCGTGGATGAAATTTTTCCACGCACGACACGTGAAGGTGGTAGCATTGTCGGAAAGAATATTTGTCGGCTTGCCGACAAAGGGAATGTAGTCCCGTGTTATGCAACGAATTACTGCTTTCGCAGTGGTGGTTTTTAGTACATAAAATTTAACGAACTTTGAAAATACGTCATATAGGCCAAGAATATAGCGAACACCTCCACGACCTATCGGAAGGGAACCAGCGAGGTGTAGGGGTCTGACAGGTAGAATGGATTGCAGTTCCATTTTGCTGAATAAATTGTTGGGTTTACATTTTTGACAAATTAAACAAGATTTTAGGGTATGATGAATTTTTCGTGCCATGTTAGGAAAGAAACAATACAGTTTCAACCTACGGAGGCATTTCAATGGGCCGAAATGTCCCCATAATCTGTGGGTATGCCAGATTAGAGCCTTTTCCTGAGACGACGCTATACAAACGCACGACAAGTTTGATTGTGCGTGGCGACGGAAAAACAATACACCTTGGTGTATTCGATAGTGCTCTTTCAGATCAGAGGCGAGGTTTGTTGATAATTTAGTGATTACTTCCTTCCACCGGTCATCGGTGTACTGAAGATCGCGGATGTTGCGAAACAATTCAAGGTAGTACGGGCGGTATTCTGCGTCTTTCATCAACATGATTCGAAATTCGGTGTCGGCCTCTGTGTAATCATCAGAATTAGGTAAGCCTTGCGGAAAACGAGAAAGCGTGTCGGCAATTATGTTATCTGAGCCTTTAATGTGTATTATTTCAAAGTCATATTCTTGAAGAATCATTGCCCAACGTGCCAGTCTATTGTGTAAAAGTCTGCATGACATGAGGAAACTTAAAGCTTGATGATCGCAAAATACCTTGGTATGTTTACCAAAGATATACTGATGAAATATTTTGAAACTCCAGAGGATGGCAAGTAATTCAAGTTCGGTAGTAGTGTATCGCCTTTCGCACTCGGTGAGTTTACGGCTAGCAAAACTGATAATTTTGATGGATTGTGGGTCAACATCGTTAGATATCTGAAACAAACAAGCTCCGGCTCCATAGCTCGATGAATCTGTGGATATACAGAAATCATTTGTCATATCCGGATGACTGAGAATTTCAGAATTTACCATTGCTTCTTTAATTCGTGCAAAATCATTGCGACAAGTATCGGACCAGTACCACGCAACATTTTTTCGTAGCAGTGATAACAAAGAGCGACTATTTAACAATTGATTAGGTAGAAATGTTCGAAAAAAGGAACATAGCCCGACGAAGGCTTTTAATTGCCGCTTGTTACATGGTTCTGGGAAATATTTTATGGCCTTGATTTTGTCAGGATCGGGTGTGATGCCTACGGACGAGATAATGTGCCCGAGAAATTTCTCTCTATTTTAACAAATTTTGATTTCTGAAGGTTTGCTGTCACACTTGATGACGAAAACTTTTGCAACACCTTTTCCAGCAAAACGAGATGTTCATCCCACGTTGCAGTGGCTATTAACAAATCATCAACATAAACGGTGAGCTGATCTATTAATTCCGGTCCGAGCACTGTGTCTAGTGCGGTAATAAAAACTCCAGAACTGACATTCAATCCAATCGGCAAAACTTTGAATTGATAAGATCTCCCTACAAAAATGAAGGCAGTATACTTTCACGAGTCTTTCGAAATGGGCACTTGCCAATATGATGATCTAAGATCTAAACTGGATAGATACTGCACTCCGAAAGATGTTCTTCAAGACTTTCTGGGCGCGTCCTGACTGGAATGATAATCTTATTTATTTCTCGTGCATCTAGCACTAGACGCACACTATTGTCAGATTTGGACACGGCCTACAGAGGACTGGCATGAGGTGACAAGGAAGTTTCAATTATGACCCATTTGAGCATTCGGTTGATTTCTGCTTTAACAGCATCACGTTTGGCCCATGGTATGGCGTACGTTTGCTTGCAAAAGGTTTCATGTGGTTTAACTTGCATATGATATTCATAGGTTTTGATGAGACCGGGTCTTTTGTCAAAAACATGAAGATATTTGTAAAGAAGTTCAACCAGATGTTGCTTTTGTGTTTGTGATGCATTAGAAGACTCTGAAATTTGCTTAACAATTGATTCGTAAGTCTCACTTTCTGTGTTTACATTCAGTGTTTCTGTTTCTAAGTATTCCTGATTGATGGGTGTAATCACAATTTTCACTGAACCACAAAATTTGCCATGTGAAGCTCTCCATTTCACTAAGTTCAATGTACAGATACTGTTACATATTGTCAAATGACACTTTCCCTGTCTTAGATCAATTATAGCCTCTCTATCTCTAAGATAGTCTAATCCCACAATGCAATCCTCTATTAAGGAGTCAACGACAAGAAATCTGTGATTGAATCAAAAGTAAGTGGAACTTGAGTCTGGATTTTCACTGGTTTAGACTTGACACCTGTTGCTCCTATGATCTTGCAATTTTGAACAGGAAAGGTCGGAGCTTTTGTTGTTGACATATTCTGTGAAATAACGTCTGTGATAGAACGTTAACTGCTGCTCCGGTATCAAGTAATACATTGGTACAAATACTGCCAATTACAATAACAACGTTTGCTTGTAAGACTTCAGATAGATTCCTTCTACAAGTTGTGTGTTCTTGCATCAATTCATCTTTAATGTCTACACCATCATTAAACCTCAGCTTTTGAATTTTCTAGTACCGTGTGCCCCCATTGGATTCACCGCTCAAACTCGGAGGGCGTGAGAAGAACGATTTCAGTTTGTTTGGGTACCTGATGCGGTTTGGGGAGGTTCAGTAACTTCAGTTATTGTCACGGTAGACTGTGGTGGTCCACAAGTCGTTTGTTGTCCGCAGTCAGTCGTTATCCGTGCCACCGGCACGTAGTCTGTCTGTCGATTGTCATTGGCTGGGGAATGGTTCGAATATTGTCTACCTGTGTATGTGTTTTGTTGTGTATTTCCTATTTTAAAATTCCTGCCCCCGTTTCTATTATTGTTCCAGTTGTTTCCTCTATTACTATACCCTGGATGGTACCTATTGTCTGTTCTTTGCCTTGTTATATTGCCCCCGCTGTATGTTTGTCTGTTAGAATTTCTACCGCCCCCGTTGTATGTTTGTCTTTGAGCCTGTGAGTTTGTGTCATAGCTGTTAACGTGCGATGCCTGAGTATTTGTGCGCGACTGTTGGCTGGCCTGCTTCGGCGGTGACGGCATCAGCTGGTTTATTCCATTACTGTTGGCGTACCGACTGGCGTTGGCATAAGTATTGTTGTGGTTACCACGTCCGTTCCCTATTGTTGTGGTTACCACGTCCGTTCACAGCTCGGTCATCTTCGTAAATTAAGCAATCGAATCGACTGTCGACAAGAAGTCTTCCAGATTATATGTAGAAATATGTAACAGTTGCAGTCTGAGGTGTGTCGGCAGGCGTCCTATCAGTACTCTAAGTACTTTTCGATGCGACATTGGTTCGTCGAAGACGCGTGCTTTGTTTAGATATTTTTCAAATTATTTTCTTAAACTTCCGCTTCTTCCGCTCATTAAACGGTGGAGGGTTGTATATTTCATTCTTCACACGCTCCTGAATTCCCACCGACCAGTACTTCCTAAGAAATGCATTTTCGAACTCTTGGAGAGTGGCACAGTAGCGGTATACGCCTGAAGCCCAGGTATTCCCTTCACCTTGAATATATCCCACTACAAACCTAATTTTCCTACGCTCACTCCAGGTGTCTGGAACCAATTCTCGGAAGGACTGTATAAAAATGACAGAATGCACGGATTTATTTTCAGGTATAAAGGTGGGAAACTGGTGGTGTTTGAGGAGACTTTCTTCCAACAGGATTGAGGTAACACTAGGACGGGGAAATTGTGAGCGTTGCATAATTGTGCGTTTGTCACTGTCAAACCACTCGTCGTCTACGTGAGTCTGTCTTGCGTCACGGTCTCGTTTATGGTACCTATCTGGAGATGACGTCACCGGTGATGCGTGTCTCGTACGTGCTTGCAGTCTGCCTCCGGGATTCCCTTTGTACACTAGCCTTTACATTCAACAATTCCTCCTGCAATGACTTTACAGCGGTGCTGTGCTCCTCATATACTTTTGCAGCAACGTTTTGAATGACAGAGTTTAAATCACGTACTAGCTTATCATTAATTTGTACCTCGGTCTGCTCCAAAGGTTTGAACTCTCTATGGCTTCTACCTGAGAGGTTATGTGCGTTACGGCAGTTTTTAAATTTTCATGTTCAATCCTGAGTGCTGACAAGTCCTGTGTAATATTTTCAATGGCTGTCGGAAGGGCTTTGGATGTTTGCGAAACGTTATCAAGCTGTGAAGCAATGTTAGAGATCTTTTCATCAACTACGTTCAAAATATTACTGTTAACTTTGCCTTCTACATCTGCTACCTGTTGTTCAAGATTGCCTATCAGTGTATTTAATTGTCTGCTCACCTCGTCAGAAATGAGAGCTGGTAGGTTTTTCTGTGCTTCCTCGAGTTGCTTAAATCTGTTCTCTATTTCTTCCCTCGTTACCATTTGATCCGCGATTTCCTTTTGTTGCTGTTCTAGGCGTGTTAAGACATTCTGTTGAGCTTGGAATTTATTATGTAAGTCCTGTTTTGTGGATTTATAGTGTTCATAAAGTTCCTGTCTCACTTTCGTGGATGTAGATGCATGAAATCAGAAATACAACTATTAATACGTTGACAATGGAGTAACACAATGATATAGTGCTAAGATCTATTTTAATAAACTAAGAGCAAATTCGGAATCTTACGGTACTTGTAACACAATGAAAGTCATCTGAACGGTCGCCAAATCTTTTTATAATGTTCCAGCCTGGCTATTAATGTTTGAGATTAACAAATTTACAGAAGGAAGAGGTTTGAAGTTAGAAGCTATGAAAGATCCCAATCAGAAAATTTCGAAAAAAAAATGGAAAAATTATTAAATGCATTTAAATGAAATGACAAGCTAATTAACGGTGGAGTGTTGTTCAGGCAGAACATTACAAAAAGAATCGACGAGCAGTTACCTTTCCCAAGAAATCCATCGGTGGTTGAAATTTGGCTGTAAATGAAATTTTAATAATATGATAACCACTCGCCGAACTGTGGATGGCAGTTCGTCAATATCAAACTACGACTCGTGTAGCAAACCGTAAAGTAAGATAAGTGACATGATATAAATCGGATAGGAATATTACGTAAGTCAAACACATCGGACTTCTAAAAATTTACAAGAAAATCGACTGCAGATTCTATTGCCAGTCAATGATAATATTATGGAATACATATTGAAACAAGTGTGGCAGGCTACACGAAATATCACCATTAAATATTAACCAAAAAACTGTGCCATCCATTGTTGCGGTGATTCGACAAGGCTGAAAAAGACGTTATGGGCGGAGGGAGGATAGGGCAAAATTAATAATAAAAATTCATAAGTGCGAATTTAAGTGAGAGGTGGAGTTTATTTATAAATTTAAGATACGCGCACAGCACATATATTTACTTGAATGTACATCACAGCGGCCTCAAAAAATAATAAAGTACAGCTCCCGTCTGCAAGATGCTATCGCTACGAAGTACAAAGCAAGAGTACCTTCTGTCTTTAAAAAAATTGAAAGTGATGATTTTAAATTATTACTCTGGTATTCAGAGATAATTATTCTACATACCGAAATAATATAAAAATACAAAAAAGGTTCTCTGATAATATCGGGGAAAGGAAACTGTGTCATTATACATCCTTCAGCACCTGTCTGCAGTAGCAAAGAAAAATCCTTGAATTTTTTATTTAATATGGCAGGATGGCCATTTCCCTCTTCTCAAACCAGGAAAGAACCGAACAGTTCCCAGTAGTTATCGCAGCGTCGCCCTAACGACTTGTGTAGGGAACACCCTGGAACGAATGGTCAGTCACCACCTTGTCTGGATGTTAGAAACCAGGCGGTTGTTTAACAGCTCTCAGTGTGGATCAGGAGATACCGCTCCACTGTCGACATCCTGACCCTGTTAGAGTCAGCTATCCAGCATGCTTTCCTGCGTAAACAGCACTGTATAGGGATCTTCTTGCACATCAGTAAGGCGTACTACACTTAGAAACGCCTTATTTTAGAGCAGCCCCATCGGTGGGGTTTCGGTGGCCTCCTACCAATTTTCCTACAGTCCTTCCTGTTTAGGCGCTTTTTAGGTACCGAGTTGGTGACGTGGGAGAATGTCAAAATGTTGTTTCAAATATTTGTATAGCTTATGGAACTTAACTACGGGATCATCAGTCCCTAAACTTACGAACTACTTATCAACTAGCTAACACCAAAGCACAAATATTCATGCCCGAGAGGGGATTCTAACCCCCGACCGTAGTGGCCGTGCAGACCATGAATGACGCGTCTCAGTACCCTCGGCCACCGCGGCCGGCTATAATCATCAACAATATCACGTTCACATCACGGAGGGCCTGTACAGTGCTCCTAATTTGTAGACGATTTTACAGTTTTCTGTGTTAGAGGTCTGCATTTAGCGGTCATGCTTGCTTGAGCACGTAGTTCTATGACAGTCCGGTAGATGTCAATGTAACCGCTTCGCCCGCTGCTTGCAATCGCGGAGGTTTCGGGAAAAATGTGGAAGTTGCTGACTGCCATGGGCAGGGTCCATTTGGGCTACTCAGCAATCAATGTAAAAGATTACTTGGTCGTGCCAACATGCAACAATTGCTGTGACCTGGATCACGTGATGAAACATTGTACTAAGAAGTCCGCATGCTCTCGCTGTGGCTCTGAAGAGCACTCGAGGAAAGAATGCAAAAAAGGCCATCGTCTGCATACCATGCTCGAGATGGGGGGGGGGGGGAGAAGAGCTGTGGCGTCACTGGACGAAATTGTCCCACATACAAAATTCTCGAGCAGTGACTGATCTGTCGAATCGGCTATGGCTAGTACTAGTTCGATGATGATGATGCCTCAAAAGAAGAGAAAATCCCCTAGCAAGAGGAGGGGGGACGCCGAAAGATCTCAAAGATTTAAAATCTTCGTCAGTCAGCAAAAATCGCAGATCTGGCCAAAACCGTCCTCCAAGGACGCTGGCACAGAAACTGAGCCTGAGCCCTCGGTGTCATAACTCTCCTTGCAAGGAGGAACACCAGCCCACGACACCAAGGCAAGTGGGGCCTCCAGTGGCAACGCAAGTTTACAAAATGTCGAATGACGTACGAGGACACAAAGTATCTAGCACCAATGATCAATCCCCCAAGGCAAAAGCCACTCGGGCATGGTGTCCAAGCGTGGACCCAAAGTGGGTATATCTCAACCTGGAGTCCGCGCTTCAGCTGGCGAACCTTAAGCAACCACTGATCCTGGCCACAACGTTGCGGCACCTAGTGCACATAGGGCACAAGTATGGCAGGGAAGTCACCTTGCGGTGATGGAAGCCATAGACAGAATACATCTCAGGTCAATGAACCTCCCTACCGAACTCGGAGCCCTGCAAAGTCTTGTCCAGAAAGTCTTCGGCCGAATGGGGGAAGTATTCAGTGTGGACGAAATCTATAACCAGGCCGTCCTGGCCAATGGAAAGAAAGCACCAGACCCAGCAAAAGAGGCCAGAATGTAATGTACACACGTACTTCCCCTAATGGCTAAGGTCTTAATAGGACAATTGAACGTGCAAAATAGTCGACTTGTGATGCAAGAGCTTCGCAGGTTGGTAGACGAGATGAGACTCGAGTGATCTGGCTGCAAGAGCCATACACCCTCTCTGGACAACTGGCATATGCAGCTACTGGCTGGCATATAGTTTCAAATGGTCCTGAGCCAAAAACAGCAATCATCATAATAAACAGAACTTTAAGAATAACTGTCATTGCTCAGCTATCCAACGCACATTGCGCTGTTGTTGAACTTCAGTCCCCTATAGGACTAGTGGTACTAGTGAACATGTACTTTCAGTACGGGGATGAGATTGACGAACACCTTGATCACATAGTACATGTAATAATGGCATTGCGTGGGCGAAGGGTGGTAGTCATGGTAGATCTCAATGCCTGGTCCCCCTTGTGGAACAGCCGCACTCGTGATGATAGAGGTGCAAAGGCTGAAAAAGCCATCGTGGCTCTCCAGTTGATCATAGCCAACAAACCTGGCAACACGCCCACCTACACTGGGGGCGGAGGAAAAGTCACTAACATTGACGTCATGTTGGTCACGCCCAACGCGATCAACGATGTCAAGAACTGGAGAGTACGTGACAAAGCAACAACAAGTGACCATAATCTGATCACTTTTGATATTGGCGGAGAAAAGTGCGACTGGGAAGCAGGGTGGGAGTGGCAGTACAATTTTAACAAAAAGAACTGGCAACAACTTGAGAGGGAGTGTGGCTTGCCAACATTCCCGGATGGTGACTTGGATGTTGACAATTTCACACAGGACCTGGTTAATGCCATAACTCATGCAATGAGTGTGGCTGTACCACACCTTCGCCATGGTCTGCTGAGCTGCAACGGTTGTGGCAGGAAGTCAGACGGGTGAGGCGGTACTATCAGAGGAGTGTGGTCTGGCGAGGAAACAGTACTGGCTCCAGCAAATCCAGGAACCTAAAAGACCAGTTCTTTAAAGAACTTCAGTCAACCAGACGGCACAGCTGGGTGGGAGCAGTATGTGAAATCACAACTGGCTACGGACCCCCGGGGCACCCCCTACAAGTTGGTCAGGGAGATCCGCTCACCTATGGTGATGTCGACGATCAGGGATACTGGTACATTGAATCCTGGCAGGAGACTGCTGGTGTCCTGCTCTAGACTCTACTTCCTGATGACGACCCGGATGCTCACTCTGACATTCGGACGCAAGTGAGGGTAAACAATGCCCTCCCATACGACACGACAGGATGGTTTACCCCTTCTCAGAAGACGAGGTGGCAAACCTGTTCAGAGGCTTGAAAAAGGGGAAAGCCCCAGGACCAGATCGGATCATCTACGAAGTGGTGCAATTCCTCGCCCCCCAGGGTAGTCCCTCAAGTGACTGGACTATACAACAAGGGAGGTTTCCAACCCTCTGGAAGAAGGCAGATATCATTAAAACGGGGCCTGATAGGGTTGCGGCACTCGCCAAGTCCTATCGGCCCATTTGCCTCCTCGACATATTAGGAAAGGCACTTGAGAGACTCCTGGCTGATAGAATGGAAGCACACCGCGTTTTGTGCAGGGATGAGCAACAGACAGTTCAGCTTTCGTGCGGGGCGATCTGCGTGTGACGCAATCGCTCTGGCAGCCGAGGTCTGCGGCTCCACTCTGTGCAAATACCTAGTAGGCTTCATGGTGGACATCAGCGATGCCTTCGACAACTTCTGGTGGCCCTCGCTCTTCTCCCGCTTGCGGGAGATCGAGTGTCCAGGGCTGCTTTATGAGTGTCTGAGGGACTACTGTATGGAAAGGGAGGTTCGGCTATTATCCCCTAGCGGATCAGTGAACAAGAGGATCACAAAGGGGTGCCCCCAGGGCTCTATTCTGCGGCCACTCTTTTGGGATATTAATGTGGAGCCCTTGTTAAACTTCATGCTCTGTTCTGCGGCCACTCTTTTGGGATATTAATATGGAGCCCTTGTTAAACGACATGCTAGAGATAATAGCATACGCAGACGACCTCCTTGTGATGGGCGACGGAAAAAGTAGGGAGGACCTCGAACCGAAAGTCGACAGAGTAATGCACATTCTTAAAACATGGTGCCAAAAAACAAAGTTGAGCATTGCACCCACCAAATCAAACTACCTACTGCTGAAGGGTAATCTAATCAGAAACCGGACAGTAAGAATAGACGGAGTTCCCGTCATTCGTAGGAGGCAAACCAGATACCTGGGCATGATCCTGGATGTACGCTGGAGCTTCGTGGCCCATATCTATGCTGCGGCTGACAGAGCGCTGCTAGCGTTAAGTAGGCTTGGGGGTATTGGGCACCGGAGATTTCATCTCCCGCCCAGTCTCATCAAACTTTACCATAACAGCATTCTTGCATCGATGATGGGTTACAGAGCTGGCAGCTGGGACCACAGGATCACCAGTGTGGCACCCACAGTGGCAATGAGGAGAGTTCAAAGGAGCATTTTACTTCTCTCAATTGGGGCATACCAGACCTAGCCTGGCTGTTCCCGCCTGCTGCTGATGGGACTTTGTCCCCTTGACATCAGGATACAGGAGTTTGCTGCGGGGTACTGATTGAAAAAGAGGGAATTTGGACAAGATCCAGGAAATAATGGGAGCCAGAGTGGACGGGAAGATGGCAATTAGGGAAAGGGGTCTCCAGCTCTGGGAGGAGTATTGGGACCAGGGAGATACTGGGAGAAGAACCTAGAATTCCCTCCCCAATGTCAGGGAGCGATTACAGATGAAGTACTTCCAACCGTCTCATGGGCTCATACATTTCCTCACTGGCCATGGCCCGTATCCGACATACCTATGTCAGTTCGGAAAGCAGGCATCTCTACAGTGTGACTGTAGGTGTCTGGAAGGAACACCTGACCATGTCATGTTTGACAACTTAATTTCCCAACACAGGCAGCAGCTTCCACATACTGATGTCGAAAAGCTTTTAAGGGATGTTGTTGTTATGGTTTTCAGTCCGGAGACTGGTTTGATGCAGCTCTCCACAATACCCTAACCTGAGCAAGACTTTTCATCTCCTCATAAGAACAACAACCCACATCCACTTGAATCTGTTTACTATACGCGTCTCTTGGTCTCCCTCTGCGATTTTTACCCCACACACTTCCCTCCAATGCTAAATTTACGATTCCTCTATGTCTAAGAATGTGTTCTACCAAGAGATCCCTTCTTTTAGTCAGAGGAAGGGATGAAAACACCTTTAATATCCTCTACGATATAACCAACGTTGTTTCCCAACACACCATGGAGCAGTATATAAACCAATTATGAGTCTATTTCCAGATTGCGACTGCTGCGCCAGAGCTGTGCCACTGGGGTGTGGAATGGCCGCCAGCAATGGCTGGAACCCGCTACACTTGGGATCAAAAGGAGTGGACGCAGCCATTCACCGAACAAGATTTTTAGTTTAAGTTAGAATAGATAACTCTGCAGATAACACACACATATGCACAACACTTCCTAAGTATCTGCAGTGGTAAGGGCCAGCCCTGTGCCAGGGGCACGTCTGCTGGATTTAGTTCAGGCACAGGCCAACAAAGTAGGTTTATACATTTCTGGCACATTTGTAACGCTGCAAAAGGGAGAAAACACATTCACACGAACAACACACACACACACTCACACATACACACACACACACACACACACACACACACACACACACACACTACATCTCACAACAAGAGACGCAAACACAGACAAGTTAACACAGCAACAAACACAAAACAAAGTAAATATAGTATTAGTAAATCAATTAACAATTGACAGATAGAAACTTTTTTATATAACAAAGAATTTGTAAATTAAAAATAAAAGTAGAACAATAGGACCCACTTAGAAATACGTAATGGGTTATTGTATTAATTAAAGAATAAAAGATTTTTTAAATAAAAAAGGGCATGACACCATTAATAAACTTAGATATCGATGAATCGTCAAGTTAGCATTATAAGTACTTGTCTGGGGTAAAAATCATAGAGGGAGACGGATGAATACGGTAAGCAGATTGAAAAGGATGTAGGTTGCCGTACGTATTCTCAGATGAAGAGGCTTGCACTGGACTGGGTATCATGGAGAGCTGCATGAAATCATATTTAACCAGAAGAGTGCAGAATGTTGAAATAAGCAGTTCACATGATATAGATGAAACAATTAATTTCTCTAACTGGGAAGTTATAAAAATGGGGTCCCACAAGGTTCGGTGTTGGGTCCCTTGCTGTGCTTAATATATATTATTGACTTGCCATTCTACATTCACGAAGATGCTAAGCTAGTTCTTTTTGCTGATGATACAAGCATAGATATCACATCTGACAAACAGAAATTAACTGATGAAATTGTAAATGATATCTTTCAGAAAGTTATTAAGTGGTTCTATACAAATGGACTCATTAAACTTTGATAAAACCCAGTATATACAGTTTCATACAGTAAATGGCATGACACCGTTAATAAATTTAGACTTTGAACATCAATCTGTAGCTAAGGTAGAATATTCAAATTTCTTTAGTGTTTTGATTGACAAGGGATTGAATTGGAAGAAACATATAGAAGATCTCCTGAAACGTTCAAGTTATGATATTTATGCTATCAGAGTCATTGCAACTTTTGGTGATATACAGTGAGATACATCTCAGTAAATTAGCTTACTATGTCTATTTTCATTCACTGCTTTCATATGGGATCATATTCTGGGGCAATTCAACATTGAGTAAGAAAGTATTCATTGCACAAAAGCGTGTAATCAGAATAATTGCTGGAGCACACCGAAGAGCATCCTGCAGACATTTATTTAGGGATCTAGGGTTCTTCACTGTAGCTTGTTATTAAAAATCCAACCCAATTCAAAAGTAATAGCAGTGTACGTAACTACAACACTAGGATACAGGATGATATTCACTATTCAAGGTTAAATCTAACTTTGGCACAGAAAGGAGTGAATTATACTGCCACAGAAGTCTTCGGTCACTTACCAAACAGCATCAAAAGTCTAACAGATAGCCGACTAGTATTTAAAAAGTTAAAAAGAAATTAAAGGAATTTCTGAATAGCAACTCCTTCTGAAATGTATATGAATTTTTAGATAAAACTTTAAAAAATGTGAATAAAATATCCTTAAAATATTGATTGTTATGTATAGACAACATTTAGTAAACTGGCATGTTCCACATCATTACAAAATGTCATGTATATGATATGTGGAACAAGTATTAATCTAATCTAATCGAAACAGTAGACGCACTATTAAAAGACACTGATAGACTGTAAACACGGAACACTGGACTATACACTATGTAAAGTCGGCAATTAAGAACCCACTGGGGAGGAAAAAAGTATGGGAGGCGGGAAGCGCATGAGGAGGGAATGGGGAAGGAATGTAGGTAGGGACACCAGGGAGGGAGAGGGGTGGGGGGATAGCCGAGCGGAAGGGGGAGTAGAGGAGGGGGAGAGGAGGCGTGGCATTTATGGGGAGGGGGTCAGAGTCGTGGGAGGGATAGATTTCGGGACGGAGAGCAGCAACCTGGGCAGAGGCCTGGGTTTGGTAAAGATCTGGCAGACCAGAGGGTTAGGGGAATCTATTTTCGGATCCGGATGGTGAGGGGATGGGATTAGATCATAAAAGACCCGTGGGGGGAAGGGGAGCTTGATGCTGTAGGCGAAACGGAGGGCGTAGCTTTCGAGGATTTGAAGGGTCTCGTAGTAGGTAGGGGGAGCTGACACCCAGGCGCGATGGAAGCTGCAGAGAACGGGATGCATGATGGATCTGTAAGTGTATAGGATAGTGGATGGGTTGAGGACCCACGTCCAGCCGGAGAGGAGTTTGAGGAGGTTAAGATAGGACATTGCTTCCTGGCGAACTGTACGCAGGTGAGACTGAAGGAAATGATGGGATAGGGAAGGGAGGGGGCGAGGGCTTGGAAGGCGGTGTCGTCAGCATATTGCAGGAAGCGGAAAGAGCCAGACCCACTTTTGATTTATTCACTACATCGCAAAGAAAAATCATTAAAAACTTACTTCCAACATTATTGTTGGCTTGTCTTAATGCAAACAAAACACCGAAAACATCATGTTTTAATGTGAATTAAAACAAAACTGAGTAAATTAGCCGCCCAACTAATAATATGGCAAGATGGCGATATAGACATGACAAGAACCACGATGTCGTATACATCTACTGTGGTGTCGCACAAGTACAAAGTGCGCGCCACCTACTTTCGCCGCGCGCCGCCATGCACGCACGGCGCGGTGTTCTTACGACGACAGCCACAAGCGCCCTCTGCTGCAACTCCGCTCGTGACCACCAGTGAACGACATCGTTCACTTGGGACTGAGATAGCAACCAGTAAAGACTTCGGAATCAGATAGGCATCAGTGAAGACTTGGCTATCAGGCAGGACTCTAGCTCAACTATGTATCAGCATTCTGCAGTACTATGTAAAAGTTAAGTATTGTATAAATTCTGTGCAATATATATCTCGTTCTAATTTACTCTAGTGGTTCTAGTTTCTGGCTGCTCCTCTCCGTACCTGCACCAGCGTGCTATCTTTATTCCTGTGTCGGTCTCATTCCACTCGGCCACCGACACCTACAACGGAACGAGACACAAAAGCGGCGACGAGGCTGGGACACCAAAGTGGCGACGAGGGTTGATAGACGATTTGTGGAGCAGCCCGCTTGCAGCAGCCAGACAGCAGTAGTAGTCGGAGCACACAGAAATTGCTCCCGCCCACCCACCCTTATTATAAGAATTTTGGGGGAAGATATTTTGTTATGTGTTTTGTGGACTTTTTTTGTTGCAGCGCGTCCTCTTTCATATTGCATTTGTGGTTTGTTATAATTTACTTGTATGCCCGGCGCCTAATCGGTCAGCATGGCCACTACCCCGAACCCAAACTTAATGGAAATTATTCAGTTACAGACGGCGCAAATAACACAACTCCTGCAGGCTGTGGCCCAGCTCACAGCGCAAGCAGCTAACCAACAACAACAGCCGCCGCTTCAGCAGCCCACACCTGCCGCCGCAACGCTTCCTACGTTTCGCCAGTACAACGAACGTGAGGAAGAATGGAGCAACTACTTCGCACAGTTTCAAGAACTCGTCGCGGCTCATCAAATTACTGGTCAGAAAGTGAAGCATCTGCTTTTATCTGTGGTGGGCACCAACACCTTCGTGTTACTGAAAAAACTTTTCCCCGACGTATCTCTTCGTGATGTAGACTTTGAACAAATAGTAGAGGCACTAAATGCTCATTATGAGAGAAAAGTTCTCGTAGCTGCGGCACGGTACCGATTTTTCAGACTTAAAAAATTACCGCAGCAGTCACACCAAGAGTGGATTACGGAATTGAAGGGCTTAACCCGCAAATGTAAATTTACTTGCTCTTGTGGACTTTCGTATAGTGACGTGATGTTGAGGGATGCGATTACGCAGAATATTCAGGACCCCAGAATTAGAGTAGCAATTCCAAAACAGTCAGTCCCCTCATTAGACTGTGTACTGCAGTTTATAGAAGCGTATGATACTTTTGACTTAGCAGATGTAGAAATGCAAAGCCACAGTGTAAAATCAGTGCGCCGCAACGGTCGCTTTCCTAGCCGTAGTTCTCAGTGTAGCACTAGTGATTCTTACAATAGTACAGGCCGTGCTGAACAGACAGTGAACAGTAGCCAGTGTAAAAGTGCGACACAAAGGTCGCCCAGTCGTGTTAGAAACAATGATTTGAATAACGGGCGCCAACGCTCATTTCAGAAAAATGTACGTAAATCTTGCCCCCAGTGTGTGTCTCGCCACAAGCGTGCTCATTGCCCTTGTCGCAACGCAACCTGTTATCAATTTGGCAAATCAGGACATGTACAGTCTGTGTGTATGCAAATTAAAAACTCAAAGAACGGTACCGTTAGAAACAGTGCTTCGCAGAGTGCGAGAACAGTTCATTCTGTAAATGTTATACGGGCTGTGGAATTGAACAGTGTTTTCCTTGCATCTCAATTGCAAGAAAGTAGTTCTGCGCCTATGGCAAAACTATATAGTGCACCACGTAGCAAGCGCCGACGAGCGCGTAAAACAGTACAACGGAAAAGGGTTCGGGACAAGCAAAATGACTATGAACAGTGCATTCCTGTAGTGAAAATAGTGCCTTCTGCAACTGCTCCTTGTAATAGTGCCCAGTACTGTGTAGCTAGTGACAGTAGACATCAAGTAGCTACTCAAAAGTGTAGTGCAATAGTTAGTGACTCTGTAGTAGCCTCTCATTGCGCGGACGCCGATCCGGCGGTAGTGCCATCTAGTGACAGTGTTGTTAATCCGCTGCGTGCCGAGTCTGCACCTCTTACTTCACTACGCGGCCCGCGCAAGCGCAGTAAACTAACCGTAGCAGACGTTGCCCACATTCGCGCACCTGTCGAGCGCCGCAAGCAAAAACTGTTTGTGACTCTCTTCATAGAAAATAAGACGGTGCAATTTCAGCTTGATACTGGTTCCGCTGTCACATTAATAAATAAAGATACTTATGAACTTCTGGGTTTCCAATATGCTGACGACACCGCGTTCCTTGCCTTAGCTCCCACCCTTGCCCGTTCCAACCGCCTGCTCCAAGAACACCTTGACCTCTTTGCCGCTTGGTGCAACCAGTGGCTCCTGTCTATAAATCCTACCAAAACCCAGGCGATCATTGTAGGTCGTACAACCCGTTCCTTCCGTCCCCGAGATTTTTATCTGACCCTCTATAACCGTCCCATTCGTCTCACCCCTACCCTAAAGTACCTGGGCCTCACTATTGATCGCTCCCTCTCCTGGACTCCCCATCTACGCGCTATCCAAGAAAAAGCCCACTCCCGCCTCCGCCTCCTCGGACTAATTGTTGGCCAAACATGGGGCCTCAACCCTTCTACCATCCTCTATACCTACAAATCCCTCATCCGCCCAGTCCTCTGTGTCGCCCATCCTGCCTGGATTTCCGCTCCCCCATCCTTCTACAAATCTCTGGAGATACTGGAACGCCATGCCCTCCGCCTCGCCTTCCGTATCCCACTTTATCCCCCTTCCCCCACGCGGATCCTCTATGATCTCATTACTTTCCCCAGACTCGTTCTCTTTATTGAAAATCTCCGCCTCCGTTACATATCCCGCAAATCAGATCCGCGTAATCCTCTAGTCCATCTCCTCCTCTCTGCACCTGATACATTGCCGCGCCTCCACCACTGTATTCCCCCTGCTCTCCACTTGTCCACCCTCCGGATCCTTTCCCGTGGCAACTTCCGTACCCTCCCCCTCCGGATGATGCCTGCCGACCTGACATCTACCCTTCATGCCAGCTTTGATCCTTCTCCTTGCTCCCTCTCCCCTTTCTCTCCCTGAGGGCCCCGACTATCCCTCCCTTCCTGTCCCTTCTCCCCTCCTCTGTCCCTCCGGTTCCTCCTCTTACCGCCCTCCCCTATCCTTCTTCCCCGTGGCTTCCTGGGACATCATCCCCCCCGTCCCTTCCCTACCGGCTCTGTGGCTCCTCCCCACCCTCTCCATCTCCTTTCACCCCTTTTCCCCCCACACCACATCTTCAATGCTGTCAGTGCCCCACCATCTACGGAACCTCCTTTGTGCTTCGAAAAGTGTGGTGTGTTTTAGTTAAATTGTTTTATCTTACAACAGTAGACGGCCAACCCGCAGCCGACACCATCAGCTTTTATTTGTGTACTCTCGAAGTATGTGTTGTGTTTTTTTATTTTAACTCCAATCAGCGGACGGTCTCACCATGGCCGCTGCCCTATGCTCATTTTAATTGTGTGTGCGCGCCACTGACATTCGAGCAACTGTTTTTATTCACCACTTTCGCCGTTCTAAGTGTCTTATGTCACCACTGTTTCCTCCATTTTATGTACTTTGTTTTATCTCCATTTTAAATCTCCGTTTTATGTCTGTATTATCTCCAAAATTTTATCTCCGTTGTGTTTTTATGTTCTCCGCTGACAAATTTTATTTCTACAGGCCGAAGAGCGCCAGTGGGTGCTGCCGGCCCGCCCCTCTTTTAGGGGAATTGAAACGACAATAAAGAAAAAAAAAAAAAAAAACTTCTGGGTTCGCCAAAATTGTCGCCGTCACAGCAAGTGTTAACAGCTTATACAGGTCAAAATATTCCCGTGCTAGGAACGTGTAGCCTGCCCGCCTCTTTTCAAGGTGTAACAAAAACAGTTGCTTTTGTAGTTCTTCAGGCCAAATCGACACAGACCATTTTTGGACTAGATGCTTTTGACTTGTTTGGTTTCTCAATTCAAAGAGATGTGCTTCAAATTTCGTCAATAGTGCCTCAGGATAAAATCAATGAATTGTGTGACAAATATAGTGACTTGTTTTCGCCGGAACTAGGTTGTGCAAAAGACTTCGTGGCACATGTAACTTTAAAAGAATCTGCAGTTCCAAAATTTCGTAAAGCTAGACCAGTGCCTATCGCCTTGCGTGATACAGTTGCCGCAGAACTTAAACGTTGGCAAGATAGTGGGGTGATTTCTCCTGTTTCTGCGAGTCAGTGGGCCTCGCCTATAGTACTTATACCCAAGCCGTCAGGAAAACTTCGTCTCTGTGCGGACTTCAAATCAACAGTGAACAGTCAAACAATTGTAGACACTTATCCCCTGCCCAGACCTGACGAACTAATGGACAAATTAGGACAGTCTCGCTTCTTCTCTAAGATCGATTTAGCAGAGGCATACTTACAGATTCCGCTTGATGACGAGTCAAAAAAGTTTTTCGTCATTAATACTCACATGGGCCTTTTTCAATTTCAACGCCTACCCTTTGGCAGTTCTTCCGCTCCCGCTATTTTTCAGCGTTTTTTGGAACAGCTGACAGTTTCGGTACCTTGTTGCTCGAACTATTTAGATGATATTGTGGTATCCGGACGTACAGTTGAAGAACATTTAGCAAACCTGGAGTGCCTTTTCAAAGTTTTGACTGCAGCAGGTCTACGTTGCAATAAAGCAAAGTGTTCGTTTTTTCAAACTGAAATAGAGTACCTAGGCCATGTGATTAATGCCCAAGGTATACATCCCTTACAGTCACATCTTCGAGCAATCAAAGACTTGCCTCCTCCTAAGAATGTGCACGACTTGCAAGCAATAACGGGAAAGCTGAACTATTATTTCAGGTTTATTCCCAATGCCTCTCAGATTGCAGCTCCACTGCATCATTTATGTAGGAAGAATGTTCCTTTTGTATGGTCTAAAGATTGCCAGGTTGCCTTTGACAAACTAAAGTCTGCACTACTCAGTGATGCATGTTGATTCCCTTTGACCCACAGAAGCCTGTAGTGTTAGCAATTGATGCCTCATCGTACGGTCTGGGTGCAATTTCGTCACATCGTATTGGTTCTCACGATCGTCCTATTGCCTTTGCGTCCAAGCTACTGACGCCGACGCAACAGAATTACAGTCAGATAGAAAAGGAGGCCTTAGCAATCATTTACGGCGTCACAAAGTTTCATTATTATCTCTATGGCAGAAAATTCTATTTGTTGACTGACCACAAGCCTCTCACGTCGTTGTTCTCACCCACAAAGCCAATTCCGCCACGAACGGCACAAAAGCTTCAGAGATGGTCCTTGATATTATCTGATTATCAGTATGAGATTTTGTACCGCCCTACCACTAAACACGCCAACGCGGACACACTTTCCCGACTTCCGGTTGGCCAGGATGTGTCGTTTGATTCTTCGGAAATGGCATGTTGTCAGACTCCAGAGATGCTTCTGCTGTCGCAGATTTCCCTTTGAACTCTCGTCGGGTAGCACAGGAAACAGCTGCGGATGCAGATCTAAGTATGGTAGCACGTTTTGTTCGCTTTGGTTGGCCTGCCGGAGCCAAAGACATTGAGCGGCCTCTGGTTCGACGTTATTTTGCACAACGTCATGCATTGTCTTTAAGTCTGGGTGTTCTGTTGTTACATACGGACAACGGCCAAACACGAGTGATAGTTCCTCGTTCCCTGCAACGAGAAGTGTTACGCCTCCTGCATCAAGGACATTGGGGTATTGGTAGGACAAAGCAACTGGCCAGACGTTATTGTACCTGGGTTGGTATGGACGCACAGATAGAGAGCATGACATCACAGTGTACTGTTTGTGCGGAGCATCAGGCGGCTCCTCCGCAACGTTTCTCAGACTGGCCACGCCCCAAGGGACCATGGCAACGTTTACACATTGACTTTGCCGGACCTTTCTGGAATACGCGCAGGTTAATCGTTGTGGACGCTATCTGCAAGTTTCCTTTGGTGATTGCCATGAACTCAACGACGGCTTCTAGTGCAATCAGTGCCTTAACGTCAGTGTTTTGCATCGAAGGTTTGCCAGATACTATCGTCAGTGACAATGGACCTCAGTTTGTTAGTGCGGAATTTCAACAGTTTTGTCGTATGAATGGCATTCAGCATATTACCACTGCACCTTTTCACCCTCAGTCCAATGGTGAAGCAGAACGTTTCGTTCGAACATTCAAGTCTCACATGGAGAAGATGAAAGGTCAGCACTCCAGGCAGCAAGCTCTTCAAATTTTCCTGTCTACGTATCGATGCATGCCACGTGACGGCCCGTCTCCTGCCGAGCTGCTACCCGGCCGCCGTCACCGCCCTCTCCTTCACCTGCTGCAGCCTACCACGCACCGAGTCGGTTCGTATGGCGCTACGCGTTTTCAGGTTTCTACGCCGCTGCTGTACAGGGTGTTTGCTGGTATGAAGAAGATATGGTTGCCAGGCACCATTCAGCGCGTGCTCAGTCGCAATATGTATGTTGTACGTTCTTCCACAGGGTCGGAGCTGCGGCGCCACGCAAACCAATTGCGCTTGCACAGGCCGCGCGATCCTGGCTCCGGTTTCTTGATTCCAGACCCAGTTCACCGCCAGGGAGCACAGCCACATCGCTCGCCGCCGGGCCCAGCTTCCCCGGGCTACGAGCTCCCGATGGATGTCGACGCGCCTCCTATGCAGTCGGCCCCTTCGCCTCCGTCGCCGCCTCAGCTGACAGCGTCACCGAGAGGGACTCCGGGACCGTGCGGGCCCCCCCAGCTTGGGCCACGCACCTCAGAAGATGACCTGCTCAATGTGGGCGGCAGCGTGCGCCCTTCCCCTCGTTTTGGCGGGTTTTCCGGGGAATCGCACGGCGGATGCCGGGGCGCGGACGGCGTCTCGATCCCGGCCTCAGCTACGACGCCCGTCTCACCAGTAACGCCCCCGCCCAGGCCCTCCTCCCAGTGCCGTCGCCGTGGCCCTCAGCCCTACGCCACGACGGCGCGGCGATTTGGGGGGGAGGGGTGTGGTGTCGCAGAAGTACAAAGTGCGCGCCACCTACTTTCGCCGCGCGCCGCCATGCACGCACGGCGCGGTGTTCTTACGACGACAGCCACGAGCGCCCTCTGCTGCAACTCCGCTCGTGGCCACCAGTGAACGACATCGTTCACTTGGGACTGAGATAGCAACCAGTAAAGACTTCGGAATCAGATAGGCACCAGTGAAGACTTGGCTATCAGTTAGGCACTAGGCAGGACTCTAGCTCAACTATGTATCAACATTCTGCAGTACTATGTAAAAGTTAAGTATTGTATAAATTCTGTGCAATATATATCTCGTTCTAATTTACTCTAGTGTTTCTAGTTTCTGGCTTCTCCTCTCCGTACCTGCACCAGCGTGCAATCTTTATTCCTGTGTCGGTCTCATTCCACTCGGCCACCGACATCTACAACGGAACGAGACACAAAAGCGGCGACGAGGCTGGGACACAAAATCTCCGTAGATACTCTGCAAATCACATTTAAGTGCCTGGCGAGGGGTTCGTTAACCACTTTCATAACTTTTCTCTACCGTTCCATTCACTAATAGTGCGCGGGTAGAAAGAACACCTACATCGTTCCGTTTTCGATCTGATTTCTCTGATTTTATTGGGATGGTCATGTCTCCCTATGTAGGTGGGTGATAGCAAAATATTTTCACATTCAGAAGTAAATGTCGGTGATTGAAACTCCGCAAACAGATCACGCCGCAATGAGTAACGTCTTTCTATTAATGATTTCCACCTCAATTTATGCAACATTTCCGTGACGCTCCCCCCCCCCCCTCCCGTATCGTGATAAAACGATCTGCCCTTCCCTGAACCTTCTCAATATCTTCCGTTAGTCCCACCTGGTGAGGTCCCAAAAGGGGCAACAGTACTCCAGGAGAGGACGCACTAGTGTCATGTAGGAAGTCTCTTTGGTGGATCTGGTACATCTTCGAAGCGTTCTGCCAATGAAACGTAACCTTTGATTCGCCTTCCCCACAATATTTTCTGTGTGTTCTCTCCAGTCAAAGTTGTTCGTAATTGTAACTCCTAGGTATTTGGTAGAATTTACGGCCTTAAGGTTTGACTGATTTATCGCATAATTGAAGTCCAGCGGATTTCTTTTAGTGGTCATGTGTATTAGTTCACACTTTTCTTCATTTAGTGTCAATTGCCAATTTTCGCACCATGTAGAAATTTTGTCTAAATCGCCTTGCAGTTGGTTTTGATCCTCTGTTGATTTCACTAACCGATAACCGACAGCATCATCCACGAACAGTCTAAGGAAGCTATTCAGATTGTCTTCTAAATTGTTTATAAACACGAGGAAGAGTAGGGGACCTACAACGTTTTCCTGTGGAACGCCAGATATCACTTCTGTTTTACTCGATGACTTACCATCAATTACAACTAACTGTGTTCTTTCTGATAGAAAATCGTGAATCCAATCGCCCAATTGGGGAGATATTCTATAAGCATGCAATTTCATTAGAAGCCGCTTGTGGGGTACAGTGTCAAAAGCCTTCCGGAAATCCAGAAATATGGAATCGATTTGAGATCCCTTGTCGATGGCACTTAACACTTCATGTGAATAAAGGGCAAGCTGTGTTTCGCAAGAGCGATACTTTCTGAATCCGTGTTGAATATTGGTTAATAGGTCGTTCTCGTCGAGGTAGTTCATATTCCATAAGCACGCAATTAACATTGAAAATTATAGACATTGACAATCAATATTTATTACATTGTGTCGTCAATTTACCGATAAAATTTGAAACAATGTATTAGGTGCCATATAATACAGGTCATGCAATTAAAATTATAGAATACGATTATCTCAAACCATTATTGTCGAATGTTTAGATAGTATCCAAATCAAGCAATATATGTATACAATTATAGGTAACAATTGAGGAGTTTGGTGTACTTAAGCTCGAAAAATGCTTTTCTGGTAAAAATGAATTGAAAATTTGCATTTTATATGTAATTGAAAAACAGTTTTATTTCAATGACGTAATAACAATGTTCTATACTGTAATTTTAACACACAGAATCAGTCCTTACAACGGACGATATTATTTCTATTTGTCATAAACTATTCAAAATATAATGAACAGTTTACGCCGTTTTTCCATCAAACCATCATACCTCTACAAAATATCATGAAAATTTAGTTGCAATATTACTTTTATTATTTTTTATCTAGTTAAACTGTACATTAACAAGAAACGTGTGTTTATGACTATTATACTTTATGTTCCTGTTCAGAGTCAGTAGTTTCTTCACTGTTTACTCTCTGTGGCAGTTCTTCATACCAGCATTTTTTGGATGTCTCTCATGCTGCTGCTAAAACTGTCTTCTGTAATAACGACACAATAAAATATCTTCACGGAGTCTCGTTAATATATTTAACTAACTGAAATCCCGGCGTTGCCCGGGTATTTAATTTTTAGGTATATATTCATTTCTATAAGGTCTGCATGTCTGTAAAATCTCTTGGAAATACAATTAGTAGTAAAGAAATAATAGATTAAAACATGGTGCGTTATGGGGCGGTTTTCCATTAACGTTACTGTTTTTGTGCTCATATCTCATGAACTACATATCGTACTGTGATACAATTTAGAAGCTACATTCAACTATATATATGTATACTGTCTGTAAAATTTCCTGTCGCTACAATTTGTAGTGTTCAAATTATAAATTGTAATGTAATACCGAGAGCCGTAGTTTTACTCCATAAAAAGCGGAAAAGTAGTAAGCGAGAAACTTTTTTCCTTCCATCACTTTACTATGGTTGCCAGCGAGACAAAGTTTAATAAAAGTTTGAAATTATGTTTAAAGTTTGTTGCAAGTCGCTAAGTACTGTCATTCTCATACAGTGTATTTCGAAAGTCTCGCCGCATTATATGGCATTTTTTGCGATTTCTATTGGTTATGACGTAATATCTTTTGAACCATGTGCCGTATGTTATTCTTAACCATGCAGCAATTGTTACCTCACGTTAAGGAATGTGTGTACCAAATTTGGTTGAAATCGGTCCAATGGTTTAGGAGAAAATGAGCAGCATTGTCGCAAAACGTAGGTTTTTCGCGCTTCTCATTGTTTATGACGTCATATCTCGTGAACTATATATTGTGCGTGATTCTTAAACTTACGGGGACTGTCCTCATGAATTGAAGCTTACATGTACAAAATTTATAAAGATTGGAACAAAACTGTAGATTTGTATGCAACACGTACAAACATACGGACACTCTGCTTTATATATTAGATATAGGTAAAGGACATAAACACTTTAAAATAAGATTCTGAAGCACCGATTGTGACATCACTGCCGAACTGCGTCCTCACAAACTGCAACTGGAAGGAAATTTCTCCTGTGGCTTTGAAGAAATGGTCTCTTACACTTTGCTTCCAATCTTTAATAAACTCTCTTCCGTCAATAACTTGAAATGACTCTGGTTTCTCCCTGCAATGTTTAAGGACTAGGACACATTCTTACTTGGAATTTAGAGTTTACCCTTTCTTAAAATTATCCCCATAAATTCCAAAATTCTGGTTACACTGACTGTGTAGGATAGCCACGTATTGAGGAAATGTGTGATGTATTCCAAGTGTTTTTTTTTCTAACCAGTTTTTGTTTTCCCCTTCTGCAGCATCAGAAAAATGTTTCCTAATATTCTTTAATATGACGTCGTGTAGGAATACATTTCTGTAACTTTCTCAACTATTTATCCTCGTCTTTTTGTGCTGTAAAGTCATTTCCCGATTGATTACTATTCACTAGACTCATTATGTCACAGAACTTAACACACAATGCCACTCATAGTCGACTCATAACCTGTAAGCGGTAAACAAGGTGACAACCACTTCCCATCTACTGTCTTCTTAATATGACTACTTAAGACTACTCGAAATAGATCGAGCTGGAATATTTGGGGCAGGAATTCAAATGCGGAGTTATCGAATTAGCACTTTGACGGAAAAAGGGCATAAAGCCAGTTGCGTCCATAAATGTTCAAATGTTTGTAAATCTATAGGACCAAACTGCGTGGTTACAAGTCCGAAGCTTACAAACTACTTAAACTAAGGTAAACTAAACCATGCCCTAGGGAGGACTCGAACCTCCGACGGCGAGCAACGGCGCGTTCCGCAGCGAGACGCCTTAGACCGCTCGGAAACTCCACCGCAGCGTTGTGTCCATATTCCATCACACTCTTCAATTATAATAAATACGATAATCTTTCTATGCCATTTAAAATTATGAATAAAAAAGAGAAGATATGATAAAATCGCTGCAAACTTTTAACACATGTGATGGCAACTTCTTTGTAGCCCAAAGTATAAATATAGACATAGGATATCAATTATCTCACCTGCTTTATACAAATTTGGGCTAAAAAGGTAATAAAATTTGTGACATTTTAAACAAAATGAGAGTACAAACAGGATGCCATTGTGGAAACAGTTTGTTATGAGGAACCTGCATTATAACATAAGGTGTAGGTATGGATACATAGTATCAGATCTTAGCTACCGTATTTGCTCGAATCTAAGCCACACTTTTTATTCCAATTTTCGCGATCCAAAAAACTGACTCGGCCTAGAATCGAGAGCAAAGTGAATGGAAGTTCTGAAAAATGAAGATAGTTGTGGCGGGTTCTAACTTTTTTCCTTCTTATATAAGCAGCGCTAGGCATGCTTTGCACAGGGCGCCAAAATTCTGTGCTAATAAAAATACAAATACCAAAAATACGGTAGAAGAGGTAGTGTACTTTTTCCGAGTGTCAGCTACTGAACTAATGCGACGCAACTTAATCTATGCAGCGAAGGATGGATACATTCAGTAGTCCTATTGCTGATCTCCGAATGTAGCTGCGTTTCAAATAAACGTAGCGACAATAAATTTATATACATGAATACCAACAATGCAACAATGTTTTAGAATTTTTGTACGAGTTGGTAGTTACGAATGTAATGATTTTCGAATACGAGGTTACGCAGGAACCTAGTACCACAGCTATAAAATACACAGTTTTGCAATTATGAAATATTCGCATGTGTTTCTACGTATTTCACGTTACTAATGAGGGAGCAAGGAAAAAGATGGGCGGATGTATAATCGAAGCAACTGTTTTGTTTAGTGTTTTTGGCAGTGCATATTAGCGATAGTCGTAATTCCTTGTGATTATAGTGAAAGTACAAATTGATACACTCACGATCCACGAATGATTTAATTACAATCACTAATCATTAGAAACATCGCTTTCATGATGAAAATCTCATTTTCTATTCAATTTTTCTTTAGAACGCGGGGTCTGTCTCCTGCCTCATTCCAACCAAAAGGCAACTACACATTCACAGACTTGCTTGTTAGATATATATTGCTGTTTCTACGAATATTTCGTGACTTTCGAGTTTGTGATTAGGTTGAACATAGCTGCTGTAAAAGGCAGAAACGAAGATTTATTTACATTCGGAAAAAGTCAACGGCAGTCTGCAAAGCCATATGTTTGGTCGCGCATGCTTCGCATGATTCGTCACGCCGTTATCAGCAACTACCGCCGACACGTAACAAAAGCACGACTGCTACATCTACATACATACTCCGTAATCCACGGTAAGGTGCGTAGTGGTGGGTACACTGTACCACTACTAGGCATTTCCTTTCCTATTCCACTCCCAAAAAGAACGAGGAAAAAAAAATGCCTATATGCCTCAGTACGAGCCCTAGTTTCTCTTCTCTTTGTGGTCACTACGCGAAATGTAAATAGACGGCAGGAAGAGCGTATTATACTAAGCTTCAAAAATCCAATCCTCGAAATTTCCTCAACAGAATTTCTAGAAAAGAACGACGTCTTTTCTCCAGGAATCCCCATTTGAGTTCCCGGAACATTTCCATGACACTCGCTCATTGGTCGAACCTACCAGTAACAAACCTAGCTGCTCGCCTCTGAACCGCTTCTATGTCTTCCTTTAAACTGATCTTCTGCGGGTTCCAGACACTTGAGCAATACTCAAGACGTGGTCGTAAAAGCGTTTTATAAGCGGTCTCCTTTACAGATGAAGTACATTTTCCCAATAAACCGAAGCCGGCTGTCCGCCTTACTCACAAGTCCTTACATGTTCGTTCCATTTCATATCGCTCTGCAATGTTACGCCTAGATATTTTTTTTACGACGAGACTGCATCAAGAAGCTCACTACTAATGCTGTATTCGAACATTATGGGACTGTTTCTCCAACTCTTGCGCATCACCTTACATTTTTCTACATTGAGAGCTAGCTGCCATTCTTCGCACCAACTAGAAATTTTGTCTAAGTCAACCTGTATGCTATAACAGTTAATAAAAGACGACACCCTCCCATACACCACAGCATCATCAGCAAACAGCCGAAAAGTACAAGTTACTCTGTTCATCAGATCGTTTATATAGTCATTATAGCGGTCCTATCATACTTCCCTGGGGCACGCCTGACGATACACTCGTCTCTGATGAACACTCGCTGTCGAGAACAACGTAGTGCATTCTGTTACTCAGGAAGTCTTCCAACCAGTCACAAATCTGTGAACCTCTTCCATAAGCTCGTATCTTCCTTAGCAGTATGCAGTGTGGCACCGCATCAAACGCCTTTTTGAAGTTGAGAAAAACACATTCCTTCTCTGGCTCTCCGTCCATGGCTCGGAAGATATCATGTGAGAAAAGGGCAAACTGAGTTTCACATGAACGATGTTTCCTAAACCCGTGCTGATTCATAGAAAGAAGCTTACGACTCGGACCCAACTACTGTATCATCATCCTTTCTACCTAATTTGTGTCTTAAGTTAGAATGAAAACAGCTTTGTTTCCATTTCGAAATTCGGCCTACAAGTTTTTTCCCCTTGAATTTCGAGTCTTATTTTCCGGGTGAGGTTTAGATTCGAGTAAATTCGGTAACTGAAATGTACTAAAATAACATGATGTAACTGTTGCGTGATTACGGCTCACTTTCGATTAGCACTTCCCTTTCTTTTTGACGTTTAGTGCATTTATGGTCCAAGGGTCGATTCGGTCACCGAAATAGTATTTATGGGAGTATTTTTCAACCTATGCAATGCGACAGCCGATGGGGATCACAAGCTTTGTTTAGGGGGGTGCGGGTCCCCCTCACAGGAGGAAGCAGTTGCACCACGAAACTACCATCCACGATCATGCATGACTACTATGGGTTCAGGAATGCATAAACATAAGCCCAAGAAAAATGAAATGCATTTTATATTAAAACTAGCTGAAAACCCATGTATTTATGTATATTTATTCCTGACTTAATACTTCTGACCCTTCTCTCTCTGCGCATCTTCTTTTTATAAAATAATGTTATATTTATCGGAGAATATATCAGAAATAAAGCTGTGTTGCCTAATGTAAAGCCGGCCGCGGTGGCAGAGGGCACTGCGGCGCGCCAGTCACGGTCTGCACGGCCACTACGGTCGGGGGTTCGAATTCCCACTAGGGCATGGATATTTGTGCCGTCCCTGGTATTAGCTAGTTCGTAAGTAGTTTGTAAGTTTGGGGACTGATGACCTCCATAGTTAAGTCCCATAAACTCTACAAACATTTGAACATAATGTACAAAATTGTTAAGTGCAATGTACAAACAAAGATAGATAGCAGTCAAAATACAAATGTATGAAAATTCATCGTGAAGATGAAGTACACTTTGGAGGCGCGTGAACGCATCATCTATTTGAACCATTTTTTTTTTTTTTTTTAATTTAAGTGTAATCATGTATTAACAGTGGATAACGTATAGATTTTATCAGTCATTTGCTTCAAGTAGTGTTTTGTTACGGTTAGAATAAGGTCTATGGTTTGAAAATGGACGAACAAGTCCGAAACTAGTTACCAACTTCTAAATAGTGCAACTGTGACGAAAAAAGAAAAATAAATGGTTTTCAAAATACAAATGACATAAAATTCGTACGATCTCATATTTACTGAATTATATGTTGTACAATTGTATATTTTTTTCAGGTATACATTCATTTGTATAAGTGCTGTATGTCTGTAAAATCTCTTGGGAATAGAATTAGTAGTAAAGAAGTATACGATTAAAATTTGGTGCGTGATGAGGCGGTTTTCCATGAACGTTACTGATTATGTTCTCATATCTCATGAACTACGTGTCGTACTGTGTACAATTTAGAAGGTTCATTCTAACTATATGTGTATATGCTGTAATGTAGAAATTATCAATTGTAACGTCATACCGAATGCCGTAGTTTTACTCCATGAACTGCGCTATGGTTCTCAGCAAGAAAAAGCTCAATAATGTTTGAAATTATATCTAAAGTTGGTTACAAGTCGCTAAGTACTGTCATTCTCATACATTGTGTGAATAAAGTCTCGTCGCATTATGTGGCATTTTCTTGCAACTATATAGTTATAACATTCTATCTCCTGAACCATGAGTCGTATGTGGTTTTTACCCCGGAAGTATTGTTACCTTAAAAGTTGTGTGTGTTTGTTTGAAATGAAATGTGTTTTCGGGGCGAGCGTGTCACTGTTTTTGTTACGAGAGCGTCCCCGCTAAAATTCCCAAATAAATGTTCTTTTGTGGTTTTGGTTACAAAATAATTGTACATAGCAATGAGACTCTGTACCTTTCTTTTCCCTGTTAGAATAAATTGCAACTGACATGGGATGCAATGGTCTTACGTAAATGTGGTTTTGTTTGAGGCGCAACGGATAACACTTTAAATTGTACAGTGGTTAATAAATTAACAGTAATTAAACTCGTAAGTTATCTACACATTAATCTCGTGTGTGAGAGACAATGTAAGCAAATGAAAAGTTCAGTCAGATCTGTTAGCGTGCACCATATACCAGTTACCAGACTAGACATGCACAATTCGACTGCGAGAGCCAACGAAAAAGGAGCGTGCTACTACTACGATAATTTTGGCACTTGAATAGACAGGATGTCAAGCAAAGATACTTGAGATTAATTGGATATCAAAATCACTGCACTTGATAATGTGCCTATCTCTACAACAATTAACATACTGATTCAGCGTAATGAAAAATGTCCTACAAAGCTGGTAATGGTTTCAAGTCTCACTCACTGCAAATATTTCTCATCTCTTTACGTGATCTACTTCTCTTCTGATCAGACAAATCACTTTAACTGTTACTAACATTGACAGACTTAATAATCTGAACTTTCATTAAGACTGAGAACATCTCTAACTATGAATTTTACTGCATTTATGAACAAACTACTTCCTGTTCTCATTAATAGACCAATTGATCATGACAAAATCTCTACACTGAACTGTTCTAATCAGCACATAAATTTACAAACACAATAATTATGCAACACTATCATAACACACAATGATCAGAACGGAAAGCAATTCAAATTGGTGAAAGGAACGAGGAACTGGAAAATGACTCAGGGTAAAATGATAAATGCAAGCTGCACTAAACAGTATTCATTAGCAAAAAAAGACAAACACCAACTACAATAGTTCAAATACAGGCTAGAATACATAACAATAGAAAAGTACAAGTTTACCTTATTTGAGACAGATTAATTTCCATACAAAATTACAATCTGCAGACTTGGCTGCGTTTCTTCAAAATTGTCTGAATTTTTACTCTTCGAGTCTAACACACAGACAGACTAACCCGACAGTTTCACGACTACAACTCTACCATAATCAGACATCGACTCTCTTTCACGAAGGTAACACACAGACTCTTTTTTCCATGGAGGTCACACAACCGACCCTTTCAACGTAACTACTACGAGAGCAAGACATACTCCAGAGACAAAACAAAGTCTTTGGTTTACAGCAAAGATATTAAAATAAGTACAGTATGTTATATCGATTAGTGAAATGGTATAAAATGCTACATACATTTGTTTTCTACAAAATTGTAGCTTAGATTTTTGTAACAAAACATGCTCAAGGCTGTATGTAAGGTAAAAATTAAGTGAAAATTATTTTGCGTACTCCTTTCAACCTCTGGGTAATTTGGTCGAAAGCGGTCCAGTGCTTTAGGAGGAAATGTGCAACACTGTCGTTTAATGCAGCAGTTTTCGCACATATCATTGTTTATGACGTCATATCTCGTGAACAATATGTTATACGTGATCGTAACACTTACGGTGACCGCCATGGATTGAAGCTTACGTGTGCAAAATTTCATAAACATTGGAAGAAAACTGTAGATTTGTATACAATACATACACACAAACAGACAAACATACGTACAGTCTGCTTTATATATAAAGATTAGCTGAAAACCCGGCTTTACCCGGGTATTTATTATTCCTGCCTTGAGTTAGTACTTTGCCTATCCCTTCTCTATCCATCTAAAATCATGCTATATTTATCGGAGAATAAATAACGAATAAGGCTGTCTCGCATAATGTACAAAATTATACGTGCAGTATCCAAACAAAGAGGATAGTAATCAAAATACAAATTACTTACAAAATGCGTACGATCTCAGATGTATTGAGTTATATGTTTTGCAGTAGTATAATATTGCTGTTCTATATTGATTTGTATAAGTGCTGTATGTCGGTAAAATCCGTTGAGGACAGAGTTGGTTGTAAAGAAGTAACAGATTAAAACTAGGTGCGTGATAGGGCAGTTTCCCATGAACGTTACTGTTTATGTGCTCATATCTCATGAAATGCGTGTCGACCTGTGATAACACTTTCGAAGGTGCATACAGCTATATGTGTGTGTACTGTCTGTACAATTTCCTGCGGCTACAATCTGTAGTGTAGAAATTATAAACCGGCGCTGGGCCGTTCGCCGTCGGGGGTTTGAGTCCTCCATCGGGCATGTGTGTTCATCTTGTCCTTAGATTACTTTACCTAAGTTTAAGTAGTTTGTAAGCTACGGACTAATGATCAAGCAGTTGAGTCATATAGATTTACAAAGAAATTATAAATTGTAACGTCAAACCGATTGCCGTAGTTTTAGTTCATGAACAGAGGAAAAGTAGTAAACGAGAAACTTTTTTATCTTTATAATTTTGCTATGGTTGTCAGTGACAAAAAGTTCATCAGGTACGAGGCGGTAGCTAAATTTACAAGGTACAATTTTGTGATTCACCTGCAATATGAAACCTGTCGGAATTCATGTAATAACAGGATCCAGATAAATGGACTAAACTTTAACAATTTTAATAATAATAATACGGTTTTCTGTTCCGCAGGACCTAATTGAGGAGTAAGACTCCACGGTCATTGAACAAGTCAATACATGAAGTTTAACACAAGAATGGTAATACGAAAATTTAAGTAGTCCTATGCACACGACAAACTTAATACTAAGTGGAAAGAGTCAATAACGAATAAAGTAGGAATGAGCATAATTGTTTAACTTTTTTACGAGTTCCTCGACAGAATAGAAGTAGTGAGCCATAATTTAGATTTAAAAACGCGTGGGTTAGTACTAAGATTCTCGAGTTCTTGTGGCAGCTTCTTGAAAATGGATGCTGCAGAAAACTGCACACCTTTCTGCACAAGTGTCAATGTGGTGTGGTCGAAATGTAGATTCGACTTCTGTCTAGTATTCACCGAGTGAAAGCTACTAACTCGTGGGAATAAGCCGATATTATTAACAACAAAAGACGTTAAAGAAAATATGTATTGTGACGCCAGTGTCAGAATTCCCAAACTGCTGAAAAAGGGTCAACATGAAGTTCGTGAACTTACACCACATATTGCTCGAACCGTCCGTTTCTGAGCCATAAATATCTTTTGGTTTCAGTCGAGTTACCCCAAAAAATAACGCCGTATGCCATAAGTGAGTGAAAGTAAGCGTAGTAGACTACTTTTCGTGTTGAAAATGAGATATTGGTAACTTGGCGGGATTGGTATGGGAGCATGTGTGCACATTTTTATTGGGTCAGGCCTTGTTATAACATTTATTCTTTTAGCATATATCAAAAATTTTTATAAAAATAACTTTGGAATTAAATTTCACACACAGTTTTAATTATGATACTAAAAAATTTAAAGGCACCGTTGACCAAGAACAGAATCGTAAAAAAAAAAAAAAACAATGTTTTGTGCCTGGTAAAATATTAACAATTGAGAAAAGTGTTTTCATTAAATAACAGATTCAAATTAACACACAAGCCATGAAAATGCCAAACGTGAAGTCATTAGAAGACCAGAGCACTGAATTTTGTTAGCGGAATCAATTTACTTGAGAAATAGTACAGTGTGGGAAAAAATTTAACTTTAAATGCAGCAGCGAACAAGGGGATAACTGACGAAATTTAAACCTAGTGTTAGTTCAAAATGTTCAAATGTTTGTAGAACTTATGGGACTTAACTACGGGGTCATCAGTCCCTAAGCTTACAAACTACTTATGAACTAGCTAAGACTAAGGACGGCACAAATATCCATGGGGATTCGAACCCCCGACCGTAGTGGCCGCGTAGACCGTGACTGGAGCGCCTCAGTTCCCTCGGCCACCGCTGCCGGCTAGTGTCAGTAAAACACTGTCTGTGGAAGACACGAACTCAAAGTAACAAATGATTTAAGAAGTTACGGCAATGAATAACAGCCAAACCTCACCCACAAGCCTTACTTATAATGTCGCGTTAAGGAGTTTTCATTTACATAGATCCACTTCCTTAAACATAAATAATAGTGAATTTATAACAATCGGTTACAACTGCAATGTCGCATTAATGTGGAACATTTCTTTAATGGCCTGTGCTCATGTCACTGATTAACATAAAAACACAGCAACAGGATAAACAGGATTGAAATTTAATAAAAATAAATAAAAAAAATACAAGTTTAACGATCACAGTCCAATACTTATCTGCAAAATGTGACGACTGCTTTTACCTTAAGATTAGGAATAAGGGACCGAGCACCTTACGAACACCACCAGGTTCTTAAGCAATGACAAGAATAATGTCCTAACTTAAACGACATACAAATCAAATGAACCTAGACCAAGCTGGCTCTGGAGTCTGGACACACACGCAACATGGCTTCTTTTGGTAATTCAAGGTGAAACATACGTTAGTATGCGCCTAGGCAGACCCGCAAATTCCATTTATGCGGCCAGAAACCAAAGGCCCAAGCAGATTCTGATCTAGCCCCCGTTACGTCTCAATATCGAGCGTGTGCATCCATAAGGTTTAATCCATGGGCAGGTGCCACCATTGCTGCCACACTCTTTTCTCCATTGAAGCTCAAAACCAACCTCCCACAATACTGCTCCACCGGCGACGCGCCCTCTCGCGTTAGACGGGCTAAGAACGCCCTCTAAACTAAGACAAACGACGGAGTCTCGCGGGGAATTGAAAAACGCCGCCGAGTTGTAACACGGCTCAGAAAAATCACTTGTTTCAGATATTTTTCTAATCTCTATATATAAAAGGAAGTGTCCAGATTCACTGACTGACTGACTGACTGACTCATCATTGCCGAGCCCAAACCACAGAAGATAGAAACTTGAAATTTGTAGGGGTTGTTGATCTTACTTTGTAGGCGTCATTAAGAAGCGATTTTTCGATATTCCGTCCGTAAGGGGGTGAAATAGTGGATGGACGTTTTTCGAAAATACGTAGCTATTTAGGCACTTTTGAGGCTAGAACGACAAAATTTCGGATATTAATTCACGGTTCGAATTTAAAAGACACGTGTTTCGGCATTTTTTGAAATTCGACAAATAAGGGGGTAAAATAGGTGACGCAAAAAATCGATTTTCAAAAATATGTTGCTTTTAACTCAAATTTTAAGCTACAACTACGAAACTTCGGATATAGAATCTTGGTCAGGATTAAAAATCCATGATTTTTAGTATTTTTGTAAATTCAATAAGTAAGGGAGTTAAATAGAAGATTAAAAATTCTATTTAAAACACGTTGCTATTGATACAATTTTGAAGCTAGAGCTGCAAAAACTGATATTTGTATAGTAGGTTAGACGTTAAAAAATACCTGTTTCGGTATTTTTGGAAATTCAACCATCAACGGAGTTAAATTGGAGAGGGGGTGGTGTCCGAATATATGTTGCTATTTAGGCAATTTTGAAGTTAGAACTACAAATTTTAGGATTTGGATTCGGGGTTCAAATTTAAAAGACACGTGTTTCGGCATTTTTTGAAATTCAACCAATAAGGAGGTAAAATAGAGGACGCAAAAAATTGATTTTCAAAAAACGTTGCTGTTAACTCAAATTTCGAGCTATAACTACGAAACGTAGGATATGGACTCTTGATCATGATTGAAAAGACACGTGTTTCGTTATTTTTGGAAATTCAACAACTAAGGGGGTAAAAGAGGGGATCAAAAATTCTTTTCGAAAACACATTGTTGTCAAGACAATTTTGAAGCTACAGCTACAAAAATTGGTATTGTAAAAAGATATAAAATAGCCAAGATCGCTTATCATCGACTTTTATTAATGACGACCGCTTTCGCTGAACTATGTCAGCATCATCAGGTCAAATAAAATATTTTACAAGGCCATAATCTGTTAAAAAGGAAAGACGGAAATTTAAAACATGCATGTCATTATAATAAAACGAGAAGATACGTCAATTAAATCCATAAGAGCAAGATCGGGCATATTTAGAGATGAGACACACATTGTAATGTCAAACAGTTGTTGACATTACAATGTATGTCTCATTTCTAAATATGCCCGATCTTGCTCTTGTGGATTTAACTGACGCATCTTCTCGTTTTTTTATAATGACACGCATGTTTTAAATTTCCGTCTTTCCTTTTTAGCAGATTATGGCCTTGTAAAATATTTTATTTGACCTGATGATGCTGACATAGTTCAGCGAAAGCGGTCGTCGTTAATAAAAATTGATGATAAGCGATCTTGGCTATTTTATATATTTTTACAATATTATAAGTGGATCGCCTCCTAAAAACGTAAACCAACAAAAATTGGTATTTGTATTGTTTATTATGATTTAAAAAATACGTATTTCGGTATTTTTGGAAATTCAACCGTCAAGGAGGCTAAATTGGAGAGGGGATGTTTTTCGGAAATAGGTTGCTATTTAGGCAATTTTGAAGTTAGAACTACAAATTTTCGGATTTGGGTTCGGGGTTCAAATTTAAAAGACACGTGTTTCGGTATTTTTGGAAATTCGACCAATAAGAGGGTGAAATACGAGATGGAAAAATTGATTTTCAAGAATATGTTGCTGTTAACTCAAATTTCCAGCTACAACTACGAAACTTAAGGATTCTTCATCAGGATTAAAAAGAATCAACTGGTGCAGACCAATCAGCCTACGCATGAGAAGCAGCGGGGGTTCAGGTAGTCTCTATATATAAAAGGAAGTGTCCCGATTCACTGACTGACTGACTCATCATTGCCCAGCCCAAACTACTGAAGATAGAGGGTGTTGTGAAGCGTGTTGGTCTTACTCTGTAGGCGTCATTTAAGAAGCGATTTTTCGATATTCCGTTCATAATGGGGTGAAATAGGGGATGAAACGTTTTTTTGAAAATACGTTGCTATTTAGGCAATTTTGAAGCTAGAACTACAAAATTTCGAATTTTAATTCAGGGTTCGAATTAGAAAGACACGTGTTTAGGCATTTTTTGAAATTCGACAAATAAGGAGGTAAAATAGGTGACGCAAAAAATTGATTTTCATAAATATGTTGCTGTTAACTCAAATTTTAAGCTACAACTACGAAACGTCGGATATGGAATCTTGGTCATGATTAAAAATCCATGATTTTTAGTATTTTTGAAAATTCAACAAGTAAGATGGTTAAATAGAGGATCAAATTTTTTTTTGAAAATACGTTGCTATTGATACAATTTTGAAGCTTGAGCTGCAAAAATCGATATTTGTATAGTTGTTTAGATTTAAAAAAATACTTGTTTCGGTATTTTTGGAAATTCAACCATCAACGGGGTTAAATTGGAGAGGGGGTGTTTTTCGAAAATATGTTGCTATTTAGGCAATTTCGAATTTAGAACTACAAATTTTCGGATTTGGATTCGGGGTTCGAATTTAAAAGACACGTGTTTCGGCGTTTTTCGAAATTGGACCAATAAGGGGGTATAATAGAGGACGCAAAAAATTGAATTTCAAAAATATGTTGCTGTTAAGTCAAATTTCAAGCTATAACTACGAAACTTAGGATATGGACTCTTGATCAGGATTAAAAAGACACGAATTTCGGTATTTTTGGAAATTCAACAACTAAGGGGGTAAAAGAGGGGATCAAAAATTCTTTTCGAAAACACTTTTTTGTCAAGACAATTTTGAAGCTATAGCTGCAAAAATTGGTATTTGTATTGTTCGTTATGATTTAAAAAAATACGTGTTTCGGTATTTTTGGCAATTCAACCATCAAGCGGGTTAAACTGAAGAGGCGATGTTTTTCCAAAATATGTTGCTATGTAGCCAATTTTGAAGGTAGAACTACAAATTTTCGGATTTGTATTCTGGGTTCAAATTTAAAAGACACGTGTTTCGGTATGTTTGGAAATTCGACCAATAACTGGGTGAAATACGAGATGCAAAAATTTATTTTCATAAATTTGGTGCTGTTAACTGAAATTTCATGCTGTGACTACGAAACTTAAAATATGGATTTTTCATCGGGATTAAAAAGAAACGACTGGTGCAGATCAACCAACCTACGCATTTTTTAGAACAATGCCTCCATTGCGTCGGCGTAGCACCGATCGGCGTACTCGCAACGCAATCTTAGTACGTGATCGTAGTCAAGGAGACCGACGAAGATCGTACACAGCGCTTAGAGGTAAATCGAAAAGAAATTCTCAAGTGCGATCCGTTATGACTCTGAAACAAAGGGTACAATAGAGTTCGACGCCCTCAGTTGCAGTTTACGCACGAAATAAGTTGGGTCGTCGACAAAACAGACGACCACGCGTTGCAATTATAATTGAACGTTTGTGGTACAGACACAATCCAGCAGTCGATTACGCAGCTGATGCATCAGTTGGCTTCGGGACAAACAGTCGCCATCTAAAATTTCATTGGCTATCTCAGACTTTGCCACGACTGGTCGGCTTCATTCCCACGATCCAACAGCTGTTGCCAACATAGCTATACCACAGTCTAACGTCTACAGTCACGACACTCCCGCAGATTTTTGTTATACACTGCGACAGCAGCGCTCCAAGTGGCCAGTAAGCTACGTTTCTGAATACAATATTGCATGAGTGCGAATAGTATCGTTTATATTGATTTCAACATACTTTTTACATCAGGAAACGTATGTAGTGTCATAAAAATAGGCAATAATTTAAAAATAGCTCCACCTTTGTCTTTCTTAGGTTTCCTAAGATCCCTGACACGGTATGAAACTGTACATTACAACACCGTTTATTTACTATTATCTTGTAACCTACAAGCTTTTACTGAATAATCTCATACAGTATTAAAATTAGAAAAATGGCTAGGAAACACCAGAAGACCTGCCCTTTGGCAGAAAGACGTCGCTTTTCTAGTCAAGAACGTTAACACTACTTCACTACAATTTCAGTAAAATCTATGAGGGTGGAACGTAGGAAACGAATACAGAATGTAATAACTACAGTATTTAACATAATAAATCAGCCGCCACAACTGTAGCTGAAAAATAGTCACAGACCTGACAAGAAAACGGAAAAAGCAATCAAACTGTGTCAACAAAGAAGAACCCAGTTCTACAATTGTTGCTACAGTTTAACCACAAACGGCAATAATCTTCAAGGCATTGTCTTCTTAAGCTAAAGTAATCACACTCAAAGGAATATGCGCGTATAAGAAAGACGAGTGAAGCCTACAAATGTGCGAATCATTATACGTCATACCGGAATGACACATCTCAAAAAGCACTTTGTCATGGGAAGAACACACCGTAATAGAAATTTGTTTGTCTTATGTTTATACTCTACCTACTTTCAGCGGAAAAACCTGCAAATATACACGTATTCGTAAGTATTGGTTCATGACGAAGTTCTTCGTTATACCACTCAATCAGTTAAATTCGGCTGTTTTTACATTAGTTTACGTATTATGTATATCTGTTGATATTTTATTAATGTCTGTAACTCAAAAATTATACTATTTTATTAATTACGCACACAAATAATGATAAACATTGCTCCTTCGGCAGCTTGCCAACCGCTAGGAGCGCTAGTGTCGTTGCAACTGTCAGTTGGTAACGACTTTCACAGCAGTGAGTGTCGCGACTGTGCACGCATGTGTCGCGGATTGTAAAATGTTTACCGGTATGTAACAATGTTGTTTCTGTTAGATTCCTAATAATACAAGAAATGAACGCAACACAAAGACTTTCGAAAAGTTGCAATGCCACTTATTTTCAATTAATTGTTTTGTTTCATATAGAATTTCTATCATTAAATTACGATCATTCTACAATTATTTCGTATCCAATTCAAAAACTCTTAATAAGATATACATGTGTTATAAGAAATATTTCTATACTGTTCGCTGCGAGAAATATATCTAAGATGTGGTGTAAACATGTGCGGTTTTGTTTTTTTCTTCCCAGTCATTTTTAACGTAAAACATTAAAGTTGTTTTTATGCCTACATTTATAATCATACATGTTCGTACAATGCAACTATTAAACGTGCGGACTTTGAAACTACTAACTTCACAGATAGAGCAGCTCGAAACGTCTAATAACCCCGTTTCCAATTGATTTATCTGTCCATTTTGACTTCTATCCCCAATCAAGTTCCCGATTGCAATAACAATAAATAAGATCAGAGAGCTGGGAAGGAGGAGACAGAGTATGGGGGAATGAAATGAAGCCATCCGCGGTGGCCGAGGGGACTGAGGCGCTCCAGTCACGGTCTGCACGGCCACTGCTGTCGGGGGTTCGAATCCCCCCCCCCCCCCCCTTGGGCATGGATATTTGTGCCGTCCTTAGTATTAGCTAGATCATAAGTAGTTTGTAAGTTTACGGACTGATGACCCCGTAGTTAAGTCCCATAAGCTTAACAAACATTTGAACACTTTTTTGACTGAAATGAATTTGGGAGGAGATCGATATGGTGTGGGGTAAGAGGGAGTGGTGTGAAGGTAAGGGAAGGAGGAGATGGAGAAAAGAAGGGGAAGGAAGGGATAGACATAGGGAGAAGCTACTGCGAAGCGTTGCAGGGTTTGCTAGTGGTAAATATAGCAGTATATAGTTTTGTCTGAGAATGTTGTATGAACAGAAGAAAATTAAATTTGTTGTCTTTGAAATTACATACAAAGTTGTGTTATGTATCGGGGAGGGGCTTGGGGCTCGCCAAAAAATTTTGAGTCAGAAGAGGATCGAGTATTCAAAAGGCTAGGAAGTACTGATCTACGACGTAGCGAGTCTGAGGGCAGTGGCAGAAAGGGGGGGGGGGGGGGGTTAGTCGGGTTTGCTCGCAGTTCGACGCGATGGGTGCAGTCTTGGAGGTCCTATTTCGCTAATCTGAGATTCCTGCTTGGCCTTCGTTTGTGGTGACTGTGACACAATGTTGTGCGAATCTGGCCGCTGGATGCTATAGCTTTCTCCCGCTTGCGAGAACCGATAGCTGAAAGTTCCGTTTACCCCAACACATTTGTCTTCTGTACGCCTGCGTGAAGTGACTGGCCGAAACAGTAAATGACATAGATGTTTTACGTGTTTCGGTGCTAGTGACACTGATTTGAATTGAATTTTTTCTTACTTATGTTGGTTGTGTTTAAACCTTTGAGCGCCTGCGTGCCTTGTGATTTTCGCAATCTAAGATTCTGAAACTGTACAAATAAAATTATTAGTTAGCCGAAGTTATGGTTCAAACAAGGAGCGTTTTTCTCTCTCTCAACCTTAAGACACATTCCCTTGTTTTTCTGACAAGAGAGAAAGAACAGTGTTCCGCTTCTTCTGTCTGTGCTTGGCCTCTGATTAGTAAAGACGTATCCGTAGCGGCGCCAGTGATACTTGTAATGCATAAAGTGGGTATATTGGTCTTATTAGTCAAATGTACCGCGAGATGTGGTGGCGACAAGTATTCAACGGACGCCATCAGCTGATTGCTGTGTACGCAAGAAGTTCGTGCGCCTGCCGCTTGGGGTGCTGCCTTGCGCGCTTATTCCTTTTCGCGGAAGTAACATTCCATGAAATAATTTAATTTATGTTGTTTAGGGCCGGTTCGACCATCTTTCGTTAATCTTCTCGTTAGTTAACGAGAAGATGACTTTAACGACCAGTTAAATGTGTTCGTTAAGTGAATTGTGTTTGTCATTGCTAGATAACCTCTCGTTTGCTAACCCGCAGAACACGAGAAGGTGTGTATATTTCGACTATGTTGGCAATAGAAACAAATGAAAGTGCCGTCTGAATGAACAGCTGGCAGGGAAGAGGTTAGCAGACCGTAACAAACGTGAAAGAAGCTCGTATTTTACAAGAAGTGACTGCGTGTGCCTTGCGGCCTTAATAGAGAAATATAAGGGCACTTGAGACTGCCGGCCGCGGTGGCCGAGGTGACTGAGGCGCTCCAGTCACGGTCAGCACGACCACTACGGTGGGGGGTTCGAATCCCCCCTCGGGCATGGATATTTGTGCCGTCCTAGTTCGTAAGTAGTTCATAAGTAGTTTGTAAGTTTAGGGACTGATAACCCCGTAGTTAAGTCCCATAAGCTTAACAAACATTTGAACATTTGAACTTGGGACTGACAAGGGGAACACCAAGAATGGTACAAACGAATTTTGATGGGTCCCAGGTATGTTGTGCGGGAACTCCTCCAGACCACCAAGCTATAAGGATTTGTTCCAGTGCATTATTCCGCTGTCGGCGGGCGAGCAGTGCGGACGCCTGGTGTTTACGTCCTCGCCGCTGCCGGCAGAGCGCTGTTTGTGTGGTAAGTGCCACGCCGCTGTGCGTGTTTACTTGTTGGTGATGATATTTCCAACGACTTAACGATGACGCAACCACCACGAAGAGACACATTGAAATTGACGTTTGACCCGAAATTAGTGCGACCGACATCTTTTGAGATTGAGGATTTTATAGAAGAATCATTGAAATTGAATACCGACGATGTCATTGGTTACCGTTTGTCGCTCTGTAGCAGCACGGTTTATTTGAAACTTCTCAGTGCAGCCAAATGTGACGCGGTTGTCGAATCTTGCGGAGGAATTTCAAAGTTTAAGCACTCCGACGGTAATATAGGAGAGGTCCGCATAACACAAGTGGGTCTAGGTATCAGGACGGTTAGAATATTCGAACTGCCTTTTGAAATTACCGCCGAGGATATCGACTCTGTTTTAAAGAGTTATGGCACCGTCCTTAGTAATGTTGCTGAAATATGGTCCGGTGCTCACAAATTCAAGGTGCTGAATGGCGTTAGACAAGTCAGAATCGAACTTCTGAAACACATTCCGTCCTATATTTCAGTTTGTGGCTATAGGGCAATAGTAATGTACGACGGTCAACCACGCATGTGCGGGGCGTGCGGCTCCACCGGTCATGTCCGCTCTCAATGTATGCAACGACGAGTGACACAGACCCCGGTAGGCGAGGCGGAAGCGCCGACCACCGTAACTTCACTGCCGCTCAAGTACGCAGCGGTAGCCCGCGGACACGTGGCCACACAACCGACCGTAGCGGCTCTCACATCTGCCACCGAGGACACGTCTGTAGAAGGTGCAACCAGAGAAACTAGCGCTGTAGCGACAGACACGACTGTTACCGTGAACGCTTCGGCAGACGGTGTCGTGGTGGATTCCAAGATAACGACGGACGCACCTGTCGCCGAAAACACTTCGGCAGTCGATGTGCATATGGACTCCTGTGACACGGCGGTGCCGACTGCTGCCGACCGCGTGGTGGATAAGAGTTGTGCCGCAGTGACACCGGCACACCACGGCTCGTCCGAAGTTGCTTCCCTAATTTTGGAGGTCAAAGCACACAGCGCTCCATCAGAGACGGACATGATGGAGGTAACTGAAACTTCAGGCGACGTATCTCCCCAGGAACACAAGAAGCGTCGCATCGCTCATGAAGCAGCGGAAAAATATGCGCCGACGCTGCGGGAAAGGGCGGCGCAAGTTCGCCGGAAAATCACGGCGAAGGACACGGCCGGCGGCTCACAGCCTTCTAAAACAAACAAGAAATCGCGGACGGGAGACATGTCGGACCGAACAACCGGAAAAGTGGCCACTTTTGCCCCCACGGGAAAAGACACAAAAGGTTCCGACAATAAGAATAAACCGTTAGTATCCACGGTACAGGAGAAGGAAAGTCCGATCCCCGACAACCGTACGCTGGATTGGTACCAGGACATGGAAGATAATGCCGAGGACCACGGCGATGCTGATACACTGCAGGTGGAACCACACGGCGGACTGCCTCCTGGACAAGAGGGCCCGCCGCGGGATAGAGATGACGACTCGGATTTTTACTAAAATTTACTACATTTACGATGTACAACACCAAGACATCCTTGCACGATGAACTCCGGCGGACAGAGGGCGTCTGAACTTCCAACTAGTTGGATGACCTGTCTTTCCTGCCTGTATATGATTTCACTCGTGTTACAGGGGAACATTTGATCCTATACCCATAGATGTCACTTCTTCAAACATATAAAATAGCAACCCTGAACATCAATAAAATAACGACGTTCCTGAAGGTTGACGCCCTCCGAGATTACATCTACAGCGCCGATGTTGACATCGTGATGTTACAAGAGGTCGACTATGAGCTACAGCTAAATATAACTGGCTATGATGCGATTTTTAACACGACGTTGGATGGAACCTTTGGGACGGCATTCCTGATTAAGGAGGGAATCGTAGTCTCTGATATAGAACGGATAGCAAACGGCCGAGGGTTGTCTTGTTTAATCCATGGCGTTCGTTTTATAAACATTTACGCTCCTTCAGGCAACCAGCACAGGGCGGAGAGATCACTTTTTTATGAACAGGACCTCCTGTATCTAATACGACGAGCTGAAGAAGCAATGGTTTTAGCCAGTGATTTTAATTGTGTACTTAAGAGAAAAGATCAGCATCCCAACTTTAATTACAGCGCAGAGTTAGACCGCGTAATACGAGAGATGCGATTTGCCGATACTTGTGAAGTTATTCATGGAGATCGTCAATGTTTTACCTTTTATACCCCCACCTCAGCTAGTAGAATTGATAGGATTTATGTAACACCGTGCTTAACAGCAAATGTCACTGGACCTGAAACATGGCCAGTGTATTTCTCAGATCATTTGGCGTATCACTGTCAACTGAAAATGACCAAACAGGATATTTTTCGGGGAAGGAACATCTGGAAACTTAACGTCACTATCCTTCCAGAAGATAGTTTGAGGCTTCGTGTGGAAGAGGTATGGAATACCTGTATGAGACGACGCCGAAACTTCCCAAGTACGATACAATGGTGGTGCAAGTGTGCGAAACCAAAGATAATCAGTTGCTTAAAAACGTATTGTTTTCAACGGCGTCAAGACGAAAAGAGCGTGTCTGAGTTTTATTTCTGTTGCCTCCGGGAACTCCACGAATGTCGTAACAGAACAGCGGACACCATATTACAAATTAAAAAAGTGAAAGCAAAATTAACGGCGCTAAAAAGAAAACAGATGGAAGGCATCATAATCCGGTCGAGAGACCACAACAGATTGTCCGGTGAAGCGCCTTCGCTGTACCACCTTGCGAAGGAACAACGTCACAAGCGGAATGGGCTGATACACAGCCTTCGAAGAGGAGACGGAAACCTATTGAAAGATCACCGGGCAATTAAGCAATACGTCACTGAGTATTATATGGAATTGTACGCTTCGGAGCATGTCGACGACGAGTTGCTCAGGCAGATTATGAACAGCTTACCTGACCGACTGAATACACGAGAGGCGGAATCTCTGTTGGTGGACATAACAGTAGAAGAACTGAGATCAGCAATGAAAAGAGCACAGGGAAACAAATCACCTGGCGCGGGCGGATTGCCAATAGAATTCTACAAACGATTTTGGTACCTACTGGAAAACTGCTTCCTCGACATGTGCAACGAAATTAAGGACAGGACAATTATACCGGATGGATTCAACGAGGGGATCATAGTCCTTATTCCCAAGGAATACCCCTGTAACGAAATGCATAAAATCCGCCCGTTATCCTTACTCAACTCGGATTACAAGATAGTAGCCCGTGTCATGGCAGCGAGGATCAAACTGGTGTTGCATAAAATCATACATCTAAGTCAGACGGCAGCAGTACCGGGACGAACGATCCTTCAAAGTCTCACTGATTGTAGGGAGCTCATAAGCTACTGTGCTCTTATCCTTAGACCTTAACAAGGCTTTTGACAGGATCAGGCATCAGTACCTCTTCGCAATAATGACCCGTCTGGGGTTTAGGGAAGAATTCGTCTGCATGCTCAAAAATCTCTTTAACAATGCCAAGTCGAGGGTAAAGATAAACGGACATCTCACGAAACCAATCCCCATAGAGAAATCCGTACGACAAGGCTGTCCTTTGTCAATGACTCTCTTCGTCATTGCTATCGACCCACTACTTACGAGACTCAGCCAACGGCTCCAAGGAATGACCATCTACGGCAGCACTCTCAAATGCATCGCGTACGCGGATGACGTGGTAGTTGTTCTTAACAAAGCTCAGGACCTGCGTGACGTGCACACGGTGGTTGGCGAGTTTGAACACACTTCAGGATCCAGACTGAACATACGGAAAAAGAAATTACTGCCATTAGTAAGGGGGTTCCCAGAAAATGAGGGAGAAGACTACGTGCGTACCGACTTCCTGAAACTCCTCGGAATAAACATGTATAATTGTCCTCTGCGAACAACAGCTGCAACTTGGAGAGACATTTTAAATATGACGAGAGCATGTCTCCGACAGAACTACGGTCGTATGCAAAATTTACTTGAAAGAGTTCACTTTGTTAACACCAAAATCCTATCGAAAATTTGGTACGTAGGCCAAATCCTTCCGGTCAATGCAACAATGCTGGCAGAGTGATGGCGGCGGTAGGGTGGTATCTATGGCGAGGCAGTATATTTAAAGTCGGAATAGATGTAACGACACTTCCGCCCAGGGAAGGAGGACTTGGTGTAGTGGATGTTGGTACCAAATGCAGAGCACTACTGATAAGACGAACTCTCCAAATTTATGACGAACAACCACAAAGCGTTCTCCGAGCAGTCATCAACGCATACAGACCACTTAGTTTAGAGGCTCCGGTTAACCTTAGTGCCGTACCACACGAACTAGTTCATATTCGCCAGTTCTTCCTAGACGCAAGCTACCTGCGAAGGCAGAGCAACACTATCGGAAATAAAACAACAGCGGAGATATACAAGTTTATGAATGACAACGGGAGACAGAACAGGATGGAAACCAAATACGCGCACATACGGTGGCCCACAGTGTGGAAAAACATCAACAACAAGATCCTCGACACAAACATCAGATCAACATGGTACAGAGTCGTAAACGAAACAATAGCCACGAAGGAAAAACTTCACAGAATAAAGCTGGCCAAGACACCAACGTGTAAGGGTTGCGACCTCATCGACACACTACAACACAGGTGTGTATGCGGAGAGAACACGAAGATATGGGAATGGTGTCGAAGGAAACTTGCTCTGATAGGCAGAACGACCATCAAAGAAATAGCAATTGGAACCATGTTACAACCTGATTTCGACTATTTCCCAATGACGAAACAAAACATGTGGACCTGGCTAGTCGGCCACACATTACATTATATAATTAATAAACCGGCGGAAGGCACTTACCACGATTTTCGACTCTATAGTATAAATCAGGCTATGAAACTCCTAAACAATCCACGACACAAAACATTATTTGCAAACTACCCAGTGGCGTTAGAATTAACGCAGATATGAAAAACAAAGGGCAATGAACGATATTAGTTTATGATGAACCCTACGACACTAGTGAAACATTAGAAAGAGGATGTCAAAGAAGCATGACGCATAGTCATATCGGCGCGTGGCGCTACCGGAGTTAAGAGAGGACAAAGTAAAACAGTTTCAAAATGAGGGAGATTAGTGAGTTTTTACGAAAAGAAGATCCCAAACGGAAATCAACCCAACCCAATTCACGAGAAGACGAACTCTTGTAGTAGACAGTGTGTTGAAAATGACGTGTGTGAAGACAGAAGTGTCAGTTTCTTTATCATATTCCTTTAGTTATTCTTATTTGTTTTATTTTTTTATCATTATTATTATTTTCCTGTGACAGAAGTTGTCGATAGATTTTGTTTCCTTCTGGATGAAGCTCCACACTTACCTGCGGAGGACTTCAAGACGGAAAGAGATCCTCTACCTTAACGTGCAGAAGAAGAGCACATTACTTTAGCCAAAGGCCGATGAAGCCGACGCCGATGAAGGCGAATTTGGTGAGCGGAAGGACGGGTTGTAGGGGAGTAGGGGAGGAAGGAGACCCGAAAAAAAAAAAAAAAAAAAAAAAAACATGGCCGGCAGTCAAAGTGTTAAAAAGTTAAAGTCCGTCTCTTTTTATATTGTAACTCCCACCAACATCTACCATCCTATTTTCCAAGTTATTTAAGGACTAAAAATTATTTCCACTATTTATTAAGAAATTCCGACCTCTGAAAGTATTCAAAATGTTCAAATGTTTGTAGAGCTTATGGGACTTAACTACGGCGTCATCAGTCCCGAAACTTACAAACTACCTATGAACTACTTACGAACTAGGACGGCACAAATATCCATGGGGATTCGAACCCCCGAACGTAGTGGCCGTGCAGACCGTGACTGGAGCGTCTCAGTCCCCTCGGCCACCGCGGCCGGCTGAAAGTATTAGTTACGAAATTTTGATCCCATTCCTCACTTACGAAGTATTTACGAAATTAATTCTGAACTGAAAGTTGAACTTTTTTTCATAAACCTTAAACCCCAAGGCAGTTTCATTATAATTTCTCTCAATTTAGACGAAGAGTCATGTCCGCTATCGGACCGTTGTGTAATGTTACTGTAGGACTGACTATGCATTTTCTGCTCTTTTTCATTCGTGGCCATTTAGAGATGTGCATCTGTTCATCTTCAATGTGTTATTTCCATTTGGCGTACTGTAACTGTGTTCGCACGTCTAATTACATTTACATTTGTGTTTTATATTCCTCTGAATTATTCATGCTAACGGTCCTTCGTCCAGTGTTTTGACAGCTGCTGCCTTTGTTCTCTTGCTCCCGGGCGGTGGGCCTTTGGTCGAGGGCGCTCATCCATTTTTAACTTATTTTCACATGTCTTATTGTGTTTTCGCGCATCTAGCTATGTGTAAACTGGTGTTGTAGATGCCTGTGATTACATTTCCTGAAGATATCTGGCGTACGTGTCCTTTAGTCTCGATCTCCCCGAAGGAGGATTGTTCTTGAAACATGTCTTGTGGTTTTATGTAATCTTTTAGTAAATAGGCCTGTTTTCCTATGAAGTGGTTTGTGTATACCCATTAGATTTCTATCTGATTATGCTGAAGCGATAGTTCCTTACGTAACAGTCATATACAACCGCTCTCTCATAGAAGGATCTGTACCAAAAGATTGGAAAGTTGCCCAGGTCACACCTATATTCAAGAAAGGCAGTAGGAGTAACCCACTAAACTACAGGCCTATTTCATTGACGTCAGTTTGCAGCAGGGTTTTGGAACATATCCTATACTCAAATATTATGAATTAACGAATTAACGATCTATTGACCCAAGGTCAACACGGATTTAGAAAAAAATCGTTCATGCGAAACATAACTAGCTCTTTATTCACACGAAGTGATGAGTGCTATCGACAAAGGTTCGCAAATAGATTCCGTAATCCTTGATTTCCAGAAAGCTTTTGACACCATGCCTCACAAACGGCTTTTAATCAAATAGCGTCGTTATGGTATATCGCCTCAAATTTGCGATTGGATAGGGGATTTCTTGTCAGAGAGGACACGTTCGTAGTAATCGATAGTAAGGCATCGACTAAAACAGAGGTGATGTCGGTTGTTCCACAGGGTAGTGTTATTGGTCCTCTGCTGTTCCTTATTTATATAAACGATTTAGGGGGAAATCTAAGTAGCTCTCTTAGGTTGTTTGCAGATAACGCCGTCATTTACCGTCTAGTAAAACCATCTGAAGATCTAAACCAACTGCAGAACGATCTGAATAAGATATCAGTATGGTGTAAAAATTGGCAATTGACTCTAAATAATGAGAAGTGTGAAGTCGTCCACATGAGTACGAAAAGAAATCCGTTAAACTTTGTTTAAAAGATAAAGCAATCAAATGTGAAGGCCGTAAATTCCACAAAATACTAGGAATTACTATTACTTCAGACTTAAATTGGAAAGAACACGTTGATAATATCGTGGGAAAGGCGATCCAGAGACTGCGTTTTATTGGTAGAACCCTTAAAACATGCAACAGAACTACAAAAGAAACTGCATACACTACGCTTGTCCGTCCATTTTTGGAGTATTGCAGACCAGTGTGGGATCCTTATCAGGTGGGTTTGACGGAGGACGTCGAAAGAGTCAAAAGAAGGGCAGCTCGTTTCGTACTGTCACGATACAGGGGAGACAGCGTTACGGAAATGATACAGGATCTTGGATGGGAATCATTAGAACAACGGCGTTTATCGCTGCGGCGTGGGCTACTTGCGAAACTCCAATCGCCAACATTCTCCTCCGAATGCGAAAATACATTTTTGACTGCCACTTACATAGGTAGAAATGATCATAAGAATAAAATACGAGAAATCAGAGCTCGAACAGAGAGATTCAGGTGTTCTTTCTTCCCGCGCGCTATTCGAGAATGGAATGGGAGATAAATAGTATAATTGTGGTTCGATGAACCCTCTGGCCAGGCACTTAAATGTGATTTGCAGAGTATCCCATGTAGATGTAGATGTCGAAACGGTGAAATTAAGCTTGATTAGTGTAATTTTGAGGTGCGGCCTGTGACGCAACACCGTGTAAGGCTCCTATAAACCCGAGCTGAACTCCCAAGCTCTTCCAGACGAACTCACGCGTTAACTCGCGTTTCATTCAACTCGCTCACACTCGCAAACTACTCACTGTATGAACGTGGTACTTTCATCAGTGTCTTCGTTAACAACTACACTACATTTTCATTTTATATTTATGGCAATATTTTATAAACAGCATATACTGATAGTTTACGACCATGCACTTTCTCACGACGTTACGGAATTTTCGACATGCGAGGAACTTTTTTCTGTTGAAGTTACGTGAACACAAGCGAATGAAACGTTCAAAATACGTCAAATTTTCATACTCTCCAAAGAGCAACTCTGTGAGAAACGGATAACTTGAGATAATGTCAGTTGAATATGAAGCACTGGGATTCGCCCGCCCGTCTAATAACCCGTCTTCCGTATTAGAGCTCCTAATAATTAGGCACATGTTGTTACTGGATAACGTCCATACTTGAAGATACTGGTGCTGACTACTTTTAATCCATTAAATTTAAAAGTTACAAACTACAAAAGTGCTGTGCCTCTATGTAATATTCAATTTCCATTTTTCAGTTATATGAGACGGACATTCTAAATATCTCAGTACAGAGTGCTTTATTCTGTGAGGAAGTGAGAACAATTCAGTTCGTTAGCTAGTGAAGAGATCCTTGCTATGCGTCATTTTCGAGTATTCTCACATAAAATCCTCATTAGATCTACTAACTTCTGTTACTGCTAGGCGTTAAACTGAAGGAAATGTAACGCTTATTAGGTTTTGAAAACGTAGTAGGCGTAGTAGCTCTGAAACACATTGCACAAGAAGCAAAGAAATAAACATTTGTGACTGACGAAGGAATACCTGTATATCGAATAATAAATCACTAACTTTTTTTCATTCTACAACTATGTATTTCCTTGAATAACGCGTCAGTTAATGAAGTTTTGCGTAGTAACCAGGTGGTAAAATACGCCCCTCTTTGCACGTTATGCTTTGCCAAAATATAATTTTGGTACCTCTAACCGTGTATGAGATACGCTCTGATTCATTTTGGCCTTATCGCTGTCGGAAATGAGTTCGCTAAATAAAATAAAGTTTAGCGGTATGACTGTAAGGTAAAGATCTCCTCCTAAGTCGAAAATAAAATTCAGTCCATTAGGAAAGTTTCATCAGCAGCAACATTTGGTGCAACATTCACCAAACGGAATATCATAGCAGCCTCTATTTTGGCCCACTTGGATTATGGTAGTAACACTAAAAGTGGGCCTTTGCGATCGTCTTTTGACAGCTCAAATTTAAATGAAAATAACGGCTTAACTAAATTGAATAACTGAATTTGTAGAAGAGAAAATTCTCTACAACTTTGCTCTCTTATGGTTTTTTTTCCATATCTCGTAGCGTTTCAAAGATATTTGCAAAAATAACGGCGATTTTGGGATGTCAGTCTGTCTGTCTGTCCGTAACGTGTTCCCTGTTTTTAAGACGAACCGTTCAAACGATCAACACCAAATTTTAAAGACATGATTGTAGGCCGCCAAAGACCAGAACCTCGCTTTTTCAATTTTTTTTCGGAAAAAAAATACGGTAGTAAACAAAAAAGGCCGTTTGTAATATAATTGTAATTGCAAACGAACCGTTCATCTGACACGAAAATTGAATAACCTAATTGGTAGCGGAGAAAATTCTCTACAACGTATCTCCCTTATGTTTTTTCATATCTCGTATCGTTTGAGACATATTTGCAAAAATAACGGAGATTTGACACCCTCCATTCAATTAACGAAAACCAGCCGTTCGGAGATGTCACGTGACATTCCACGCGTATTTGAAGATTTTCTTATTGTAGCTTACACGTTGTCATTTCAAAGCAACGGCACACTGAGGAATTAACAAAAACACATCGTTCTTCGTACGATAAATGATAATCTGTTCTTGTTGTTATAGTCTTCAGTCCGGAGACTGGTTTGATGCAGCTCTCCACCCTACTCTATCCTGAGCAAGCCTTTTCATCTCCTCATTAGAACGGCAACCCACATCCACTTGAATCTGCTTACTATACGCGTCTCTTGGTTTCCCTCTGCGATTTTTACCCCACACACTTCCCTCCAATGCTAAATTTACGATTCCCCGATGTGTAAGAATGTGTCCTACCAAGCGATCCCTTCTTTTAGTCATGGTGTGCCAAAAATTGCTTTTCTCACCAATTCTGTTCAGTACCTCTTTATTAGTTATGCGATCGACCCACCTAATCTTCAGCATTCTTCTGTAGCACCACATTTCAAAAGCCTCTATTCTCTTCCTGTCCGCACTGCTTATCGTCCCGTACAAGGCAACACTCCAACACTCCACACAAATGCCTTCAGAAAAGACTTCTTTACCCTTAAATTAATATTCGATGTTAGCAAATTTCTCTTTTTCAAAAATGCTTTTCTTCCCATTGCCATTCTGCATTTTATATCCGTTGTACTGCGACCATCGCATGTTATTTTACTACCCAAGTAACAAAACTCATCTACCACCTTCATTGTTTCGTTACCTAATTTAATTCCTTCAGCATCGCCTGATTTTCTAAAACCGCATTCCGTTATTTTTGTTTTGCTCTTGTTAATGTTCATTTTATACGCTATCTTCTAATGTCCACAAATATTAACATCAGTTAACAACGGACATCAATAGTATGAGATTACAAAACCCGGTATTTTGGTATATAGCCGTAGCTGTAGTCACAGTGGTTTAGTTAGAAGAGTGCTTGCTTGCGTAAGGACATAGTTTCCCAACAAGCCAACTAGCCAACCACTTGTGACTACACATAATATTTCAAATAAAGCAGTGACGCTAACGAAAGTGTCACAAGGTTTACAAAAACAAGAAGGAAGATAAAAATAATTGCTTTCCGTTTACCTTAATTTCATATCATAACGCCCATGAGGGCGTTTTTCGAAAACAATCAAAGGAGAAATATTATTCAATGAAATAAATAAATAAATAAATATAGCGTAGTGGGCAAGGTGCTGGACTATGTCGCGAAAGGGCGGTGGTTCGAACCCCGCCACTACCTAATTTTTTTGCCTAAAAGGGTTTCAGACTCTTATTAATTAATTAATTAATTATTATTTTGGTCCAAAATATTTGCAAAAACTTATAAAACTACAAAGCTAAAGTGGGCCTTAAAACACGTCAGTGCGATTTTTTTATTGCAAACTTTTCGTAACTTAGCGCAGTCTTTTATTTCAAAGCCAATATCTTATTAACTATGACTATTAACGAAATGACGACCATTTCGTCACAATGCTGACGTATAAAGATATGTTGTTGTTGTTGTGGTCTTCAGTCCGGAGACTGGTTTGATGCAGCTCTCCACAATACCCTATCCTGAGCAAGCCTCTTCATCTCCACATAAGAATGGCAACCGACATCTGTCTGAATCTGCTTACTGTATCCATCTCTTGGTCTTCCGCTGCGGTTTTTACCCCACACACTTCCCTCCAACGCTAAATTCACAATTCCTTGATGTCTAAGAATATGTCCTACCAATCTATCCCTTCTTTTAGTCAAGGTATGCCAGAAATTTCTTTTCTCCGCAATTCTGTTCAGTACCTCCTCATTAGTTACGCGATCCACCCACCTAATCTTTAGCATTCTTCTGTAGCACCATATTTCAAAAGCCTCTATCCTCTTCCTGTCCGCACTGTTTATCGTCCATGTCTCACTCCCATACAAGGCAACACTCCATACAAATGCCTTCAGAAAGGACTTCTTTACCCTTAAATTAATATTCGATGTTAGCAAATTTCTCTTTTTCAAAAATGCTTTTCTACCCATTGGCATTCTGCATTTTATATCCTCTGTACTGCGACCATCATTTGTTATTTTACTGCCCAAGTAACAAAACTCATCTACCTCATTTATTGCTTCTTTACCTAATCTAATTCCTTCAGCATCACCTGATTTTCTTACACTGCACACCATTACCCTGGTTTTGCTCTTGTTAATGTTCATCTTATATGCACCTTTCAGCACACTGTCCATTCCGTTCAATTGCACTTCCAGGTCCTTTGCTGTATATGACAGAATTACTATGTCGTCGGCAAAACGCAATGTTTTCAATTCTTCACCCTGAACTTTAATTCCTTCTCCAAATTTCTCCTTGCTTTCCTTTACAGCTTGCTCAATGTACAAATTGAATAACATTGGAGAAAGGCTACAACCCTGTCTTACTCCCTTTCCAACCACTGCATCCCTTTCATGCCCTTCAACTCTGAGAACCGCTGTCTGGTTTTTGTACAAGTTGTATGTAACCTTACGTTCCCTATATTTTACTCCTGCTTGCTTCAGAACTTGAAAGATTATAATAAGCGGAAAAATTAAATATTCCTACCAATTGGTTTTTGTGAAATCGTTTGTGAAAGATGGCAGGGCATGCGCCACTATTTGTTAGTGCAGCGCGATTCCAACCATGTTGGGGAAAACATGGCGGGCGATTCAACCTGGGTATTTAGGTCTAACACCGCGAAACACCGTTTGGAGCGCAAAGCGCGCATTGTCAATGACAGCGGAGAGTGTCGAGGGTTGCAACGAGTGAACAGGCCATCTGCCGCTGCGAGGCAGCGTTGCCAACGTGACGGTTTTCCCGTTAAATTTGACGGAATTTCAGGCTGTATGACAGATAAAATTTAGCTTTGACGGTTGGCGGATTTTTTGATTGATGATATTAGAAACTTAAATTTTTTGATGGATATTGCTGGTTTAATACAAACTTGGAGGAAAATATAACATTTTCTTTAAAAAAAAAAAAAATCTATTACGGATACAGATATTTACGTGACTTAAAATGTTAACTGCCTAGTGGGTTGAGGTCGTAGAGGCAAGTTTAACTTTTAGTATTTAATCAATTTCGTAAATAGTTTGCAAGATATTAATGGGATTAAAGTAGCCAAAAAGTACGTAAATACTGACTGCAGTGATTATGAGTCATAAATGAACATGGGAATTAATTTTATTATTAAATATCTTTGACGATTAAAGAGTAGATGTTGGCGGCAGTTACATTACAAAAAGAGACGGGGCCTACCTTCTGGAACATTTGGCATGTTTTGCTGCAATATAACAATTCATATTTACAAAGGTATGACACTGTCGTGATGAGGGGTTGGACTTTTTACGTAATTTGTTCGTGCAACGGACCGTGCGTTATTTCAGTACGGAAAAAATATTACGCGGAACAAAATCGGAAGTCGAAATTTAATATTAAAAAAATAGAAGGATACACTACTGCAGGTTCTAAAAAGGACTTATGGGACTGATAAGGATTGAAAAATTGTAAAACTTATAATAATCACTGCACGATGTCTTGTCTACCGCAATGGCGTCCAAACCCACCACACAACTTCAAGGGGAAAATTTATTTACGCCAGATTCATTACCGGAATGATAAATGAAAACCCGTCATATTAAATTTTTAAATATTTCATGATGTATTTAACTCACAAAAGGAAACGATAGGAGCTGCTGTAGATACGTCTGTATTAATCAGAGGCCGAACATAGACAGATGAATCGGAACGTTGTTCTTTCTCTCGTCAAACAGAGACAAGGGAAGGTAGCTTAAGGTTCAGAGAGAGAAAAACGCTCCTCAATGAAAATATATCTTAGGTCGTTAATTTTTTTGTATCGTTTCAGACTGCAAGACAATAGCATAGTATATTAACGAATCCTTGCCTTAAGCCCAGTAACAAACATCTCAGGTGCCATATGGATTTAATTTCCCTGAATACAGCGGTACGCGAACAATGATATGCCTTGCTTTACGGGCAAGTTTTGGAAATTCTAGATAGTGAGCTTAGTACAATGGTGTGATGTTTTAAGTATTGTAGTTCGTTGTACCATGCTTCTCTGTTTAACCCGCGGTCGCTCGCATATATTGTTGTCACGCGATAACTCACATGTTAGATTTTTTTTTCTAACAATGAGATCTTGCACCTTTTCATCTCTTTGTCCCAGAAAAAGACACGTTTATACAAAAAATCATTTCTTTGTTATTACCAAAGCAATATAAATTAGTATAAACACGGTGTGGAACATGTCATTTGACGAATTTGTGGATGTTTGCAAGAAGAGCTATAGTACCGACGCACTGACAATGATAGACGAGATGTTAGAACCATTCCGCGGAAATTTAAAATTCAGGCAGTATATAGCAAACACGCCTGCAAAATATGCCATCAAGGTGTATGCACTTTGTAATGCTAGAACCTTATATACTCTACATATGGAAGAACATGAGGGCAAATAGCTTACTGGGTCATATCAAGTAGCAAATGATGCAGAGCATGTAGTGTTACGATTGATTAGACCGATTGACAAAACAGGCAGGAACGTGACGATGGACAATTATTTCACATCTATACCACTTGGTAACAAAATGTATGCCAACCGTAGATTCACATTAGTATATACTCTACGGAAGAATAAAAGAAATTCCACCGGAATTTCTGGATTTAAAATGTAGGCAACTAAACAGCAGCATTTGGAGAAAAACCAAGAAACAACTGCTTCATTTGCTCATACGTCTCAAAAAAATAATCAGAAAAAGAACGTTCTAATGTTATCCACCATGAACAGCGACGATTCTGTAGACGCTGACAGTGGCGAAGCGAACAAACATGAAGTAATTACACTCTACACTCTCAAAAAAGGAGGTGTTGATGTTGTTGACCGTTCGAAATCAGAATATTGTGTTTCCAGAAGAAATCGCTGGCCCCTTACACTGTTTTTCAGTTTCATATACATCCATATCTGACAGACAATGTCATGTACTCTGTATAAACAATTGCTTCATTTAATTCGTAAAGCTCAATAAGAATATCTGCTTTCCTCATAAAAGACGTAACAAGAGCTGAACAGTTTCAGGAGAAGACAAACGAACACAGCCGCATGTTACAAGTACAAGAAACAGACTAAAAGTGAAGCAAGGTGGTTTTCCACGGAAGGAGAAGTAATTGTTACGTTAAGACTCCCGTGTTAGAAAAAATCTAACACTGCCCACCACTTCAAATAATGGCACAACTAACAAGCTATTGTTGAAATAGGATTGTCGAGTCACAAATTAATTGAATCACGAGATATGAAAGAATGCATTTCTAGATGGTCAGTTCATTAGCTTTGAAATGTGATGGAATATTCAAGTAAAATCGTAAATGTTAGTTTTTTTTCTAACAACGCGAGTGATCGCGGGTTGAACGACTTACTGAACATGTCAAGAAAGATTGTAAGTGTTATGTACGGCGTGGTTAAATGACCAACAACAATTAAAGGACTGGTCGTTAGAGGTGCCTAGTAGTGCACGGCACGAATATTGCCAATGCAACCTGAATTGGTGCACGTCAGATTACTTGTTCATGGACAAGTAAGAAACATTTAAAAGCAGCCAAACCCTTTTCATCTTCACGGCAGTCAACACTGCCTTCCCAGTCTCTCAAACAGAAATATGAATGCGCAGACGCTGTTGCTGCTCTTACATCGTTTGTAGTTAGATTTTAATTCGATCTCTATTTCTGTAAGAAAATTTTGAATGTCTAATTTTGATGGATTTTTAAATATTTTTTCCGACACGTAAACAAAATAACGGGTCCAATACTCACCATCATTAGAGACTGATTATGCCTTTCATCGTTCAGTCTAGAGCATCGTACCTCTAATAAAATTCCTACATGGTCCCCTATTTAACGCTAATATTGATGCCTTGTCTGATGTTTGCCTTTTACTTCAAAATCATTCCGCACCGAATCTAAGTACTTTCTTCTTGGTCTACCTCGACTCCTCTTACCCTCCACTGACGAGCTCATGAGTCTCTTAGGTAACCTTGCTTCTCCCATGCGTGTAACATGACCCCACCATCTCAGTCTGTTGACTCTAACTGCTTCATATATGGTGTTCATTCCCAGCTTTTCTTTGATTTCCTCATTATGGAAACCCTCCTGCCATTGTTCCCATCTATTGGTACCTGCAATCATTCTTGCTACTTTCATATCTGTAACCTCTATCTTACGAATAGTATCCACCCAACTTTCACTCCCATACAACAAAGTCAGTCGAAAGATAGAGCGGAGCACTGCTAACTTAGTCTTGGTACTGACTTCCTTCTTGCAAAAGAGAGTAGATCTTAGCTGAGCACTCACTGCATTAGCTTTGCTGCACGTCGATTCCAGTTCTTTCGTTACGTTGCCATACTGTGAGAAAATACATCCCAGTTACTTGAAACTGTCTACCTGTTCTAACTTTGTTCCTCCTATTTGGCACTCAGTCTGTTTGAATCTCTTTCCAAAGGACATTACTTTCGTTTTGAAGATGCTTATCTTCATATCATAATCCTTCCACCTCTGGTCGAGTTCTGAAACATTAGTTTGCAACCTTTCAATTGAATCGACCATTACAGCTAAGTCATCCGCATATCCGAGACTGCTTATTTTGTTTTCATCTACTTTAATCCCACCCTTCCTTTATTATTATTATTGTTTTTTTCTGTTCCATAGGACGTGGAACAAGTCAATACATTAATTGTTACACAAGAATGGTATTAGAAAATTTTTAAGTAGTCCTTTGCACACGACAATCTTAAGACAACGTGAAAAGAATCAATAAAGAAAAAAACTGAATTAGCTTAATTGTTTAACTTTTCTAGGAGTTCCTCGACAGAATAAAAGGAGTGAGCCATGAGGTAACTCTTCAATTTAGATTTGAAAGCGTGTGGATTAGTGCTAAGATTCTTTAGTTCTTGTGGCAGCTTATTGAAAATGGATGCCGCAGAATATTGTACCCCATTCTGCACAAATGTTAAGGTGGTGCGATGCAAATGTAGATTCGACTTCTGTCTAGTATTCACCGAGTGAAAGCTACTAACTCGTGGGAATAAGCTGATATTATAAACAACAAACGACATTAAAGAAAAAAACCTATTGTGACGCCAGAGTCAAAATTCCCAGACTACTGAAAAGGGGTCGACATGACGTTCGCCAACTTACACCAGATATTGCTCGAACCGCCCGTTTTTTAGCCAGAAATATACTTTTTGCATCAGGCGAGTTACCCCAAAAAAACAATGCCGTACGTTATAAGTGAGTGAAAGTAAGCGTAATAGACTACTTTTCGTGTTGGAAAATCACTTATCCCAGATATTGTTCTAATGGTAAATATAGCAGAATTTAGTTTTGGAACAAGATTCTGAACATGGGCTTTCCATGACAGATTACTGTCTATATGAACACCTAGAAATTTGAGCTGTTCAGTCTCACTTATCACATGCCCATTATATGTAATCAGAATGTCAGCTTTCGTCAAATTATGTGTTAGAAATTGCAAAAACTGAGTTTTACTGTGATTTAACATCAACTTGTTTTCTACAAGCCATGAACTTATCTCTTTAACTGCTATTTTGATACTGTGTCAATATTACGAGCAACATCCTTCACTACCAAGCTGGTATCATCAGCAAACAAAAATATTTTACAGTCACCTGTTATACTCGAAGGCATATCATTTATATAAATAAGAAACAGCAATGGTCCCAAAACAGACCCCTGGGACACCCCATACTTAATCGTGCCCCACTGGGATTGCACGTCATAGCCATTTTCTACACTGCGGAGAATTACCTTCTGTTGTCTCTTATTAAAGTAAGAGGTGAACCAGTTGTGGGCTACTCCCCGTATTCCATAATGTTCCAACTTCTGCAACAATATTTTGTGATCAACACAATCAAACGCTTTTGTTTAATCAAAGAAGACGCCTAATGTCCGTAGCCTCTTATTTAACCCATCAAGTGCCTCACAGAGAAACGAAAATATAGCATTTTCAGTCGTTAAACCACTTCTAAAACCAAACTGCACGTTTGACAATAAATTATGTGAAATGAAATGATCAATTAATCTTGAATATACAGCCTTTTCAATAACTTTGGAAAAAACCGATGGCATAGAAATAGGTCTATAGTTGTCTACATTATCCCTTTCTCCTTTTTTATAAAGCGGTTTCACTACTGAGTACTTTAATCTGTTAGGAAACTGACCATTCTGAAAGGAAAAATTACAAATATGGCTTAGTACTGGGCTACCATATGGAGAACAGTACTTTAGAATTCTGCTAGATACCCCATCATATCCACAAGAGTCCTTAGTCTTTAGTGATTTAATTATTGACTCAATCTCACCTATGGAAGTATCAAGAAGGACCATTTCAGGTAACAGCCTCGGAAAGGCATTTTCTAAAAACGTTATATGATTACCTGTAGAAACTAGAGTTTTGTTTAGTTCCCCTACTATATTCAGAAAGTGATTATTGAATATTGCACATATATCTAACTTGTCAGTAACAGAAACATTCCTACTACGCACTGACGTTATATCTTATACCTGCTGCTGCTGACCAGACCCTTCCTTCACGACTGACCAGATGGTTTTAATTTTATCCCGAGAGTTTGCTATTCTTTTTGCATACCACATACTTTTTGCATTCTTAATGACATTTTTCAGAACCTTACAGTACTGTTTGTAGTGAGCTACTGCATCTTCATTCTGACTGCTTCTAACATTTTGATACAACTCCCGCTTAGCTCTACACGATACTCTTATCCCCTTTGTCAGCCACCCTGGCTGTCTGTTACTGGAAGTACCCTGTTTTGATTTTTCTAGCGGAAAGCAACTTTCAAACAGCATAAGAAATGTGTTCAGAAAAGCATTATATTTATTATCTGCATTATAAAATGTTCAAGTGTTTGTTAAGCTTATGGGACTTAACTACGGGGTCATCAGTCCCTAAACTTACAAACTACTTATGAACTACTTACGAACTAGGACGTCACAAATATCCATGCCCGAGGGGATTCGAACCCCCGACCGTAGTGGCCGTGCGGACCGTGACTAGAGCGCGTCAGTCCCCTCGGCCACCGCGGCCGGCATCTGCATTATCAGCACTTATAAACATCCTGCCATTCTTGTTCCTTAATTAAGCTTAAAAAGGTCCCAATTGCAACTGGATTAACTTTTCTGAGTAGTTGATATTTATGTCGAACATTTGTTTGAGAACAAATACTTTTTAGAATTCAAAGTTGGGCATCGTGGTCTGATACGCCATTTACTATTCTGCTGACAGAGTGCCCCTCTAATAATGAAGAATGAACAAAAATATTGTCAATGGTAGAACTGCTATTTCCTTGCACTCTCGTTGGAAAAAATACTGTCTGCATCATGTTATAGCAATTAAATAGATCTAACAGCTGACTTTTCCTTGAGTTATCACCTACACAATTAGACTCTTTAAATATACAGCAACTATCGGTTGTGTGTAAATGTATTACACATACGGTGTACAAATCGGCCAACAGCTTTTCTTCTTAACTATACCGAATTGTAACATTTAGGGCCGGTTCGTCCATCTCTCGTTAATCTTCTCGTTAGTTAACGAGAAGATGACTTTAACGTTCAGTTAAATGTGTTCGTGCATTGTGTTTGTCATTGCCAGATAACCTCTCGTTTGCTAACCTACAGAAAACGAGAAGGTATGATATATATCGACTATGTTGGCAATAGAACAAATGAAAGTGCCGTCTGATTGAACAGCTGTTCGTCATATTTGACTGGCAGAGAAGAGGTTAGCAGACCGTAACAAACGTGAAAGAAGCTCGTATTTTACAAGAAGTGAGTGCGTGTGTCTTGCGGCCTTAGGGCCGGGTTGTCAATGTCTCGTTAAGTTCCAGTTAACATTTTAACGTATCGTTAGTGGAGAATTGCATTTGTCAATGTTTCGTTATGAGTTAACCTGAGGTTAAAGGACCTCAAACTGGCCGTTAAGTTAACGAGTAAAATTCTGCACGTTACATGGCTGACGACCAGTTAAGTGAGAATCTGTATCAAAATGGCAGGATTCCAAAGCCGGCTGAGCTAGCGGGCTCCCGCTCGTTGACACAATTCGTTAACACCAAAAATGTTCAAATGTTTATAAAGCTTATGGGACTTAACTACGGGGTCATCAGTTCCTAAACTGACAAACTACTTATGAACTACTTACGAACTAGGACGGCACAAATATCCATGCCCGAGGGAGGATTCGAACCCCCGACCGTAGTGGCCGTGCAGTCCGTGACTGAAGCGCCTCAGTCCCCTCGGCCATCGTTAACACCCCACAGTCTTCGCAGAGGGTGGGTCGCCGAGGCAGATCTCTGGAGCAGGGTCGAGGCTCCACGATGAAACCTGTCCACCTTCGATGCGACCTCCAAAGTTTTCCAGAGCTGTTTCAGCAGGTACCCACTACACGTGTATATTTTTTCGCTATTAACCAGCTTGCCCGGGAGCCAGTCGGACAGGCTGCTGAACGTTGTTAACACAGCAGGCAGGTCAAGAAAAACCCAACCCAAGCAGGCTACATGAAAACTTGCTTGTCTGCCCATCTCAACTAGGGATGCAAACGATACATCGATGTTTTGAAAACAACGATGTTTCGTCCATGAACATCGATGTTAATGTCGATGTTTTGAACGGCGATATATCGCCGATGCGACAGAAGTCCAAAACTATCGACATCGTTCAACAATTGATTGTCAACTCTATTATTACTTTATTTATTGCTTAGCCAGCGTCAGCTCAAGTGCAGTGCTCCTGCTGTCGTCGCTCGTCGCTGTTTTCATACTTTTGAAAAAAATGTTCAAATGTTTGTTAAGCTTATGGGACTTAACTACGGGGTCATCAGTCCCTAAACTTACAAACTACTTATGAACTACTTACGAACTAGGACGGCACAAATATCCATGCCCGAGGGGGGATTCGAACCCCCGACCGTAGTGGCCGTGCTGACCGTGACTGGAGCGCCTCAGTCACCTCGGCCACCGCGGCCGGCCATACTTTTGAAATAGTTGTTGTTGTTGTGGTCTTCAGTCACAATTCCTTGATGTCTGAGAATGTGTCCTACCAATCTATCCCTTCTTTTAGTCAAGGTATGCCAGAAATTTCTTTTCTCCCCAATTCTGTTCAGTACCTCCTCATTAGTTACGCGATCCACCTACCTAATCTTCAGCATTCTTCTGTAGCACCATATTTCAAAAGCCTCAATCCTCTTCCTGTCCGCACTGTTTATCGTCCATATCTCACTCCCATACAAGGCAACACTCCACACAAATGCCTTCAGAAAGGACTTCCTTAGGCTTAAATCAATATTCGAGGTTAACAAATTTCTCTTTTTCAAGAACGCTTTTCTACCCATTGCCATTCTGCATTTTATATCCTCTGTACTGCGACCATCATTTGTTATTTTACTGCCCAAGTAACAAAACTCATCTACCTCCTTTATTGCTTCGTTTCCCAATCTAATTCCTTCAGAATCACCTGATTTTCTTACACTGCACTCCATTACCCTAGTTTTGCTCTTGTTAATGTTCATCTTATATGCACCTTTCAGCACATTGTCCATTCCGTTCAATTGCTCTTCCAGGTCCTTTGCTGTATCTGACATAATTACTATGTCATCGGCAAAACGCAATGTTTATAATTCTTCACCCTGAACTTTACTTCCTTCTCCAAATTTCTCCTTGCTTTCCTTTATAGCTTGCTCAATGTACAAATTGAACAACATTGGAGAAAGGCTACATCCCTGTCTTACTCCCTTTCCAACCACTGCATCCCTTTCATGCCCTTCAACTCTGACAACCGCTGTCTGGTTTTTGTACAAGTTGTAAATAACCTTACGCTCCCTATATTTTACTCCTGCTTGCTTCAGAATTTGAAAGAGTTAATTCCATTCAATATTGTCAAAAGCCTTCTCCAAATCTACAAAAGCTAGAAATGTAGGTTTGCCTTTTCTTAATCTATCTTCTAGGATAAGCCGTAGTAGGTAAGTGAAATATGAAACTAACAACAATATCGTTTACTCACCTTTGTTTGCTATTCTCTCAGTGCTGCCGTCATCTGTTCGAGTGAAAACAATAGTATGTTTCACTTTTGTTGGACAGTTTGTACGCGTACATATAGCCAATTAGCCACAAATGTAGTAGTTTGCTATCATGAGTTTGTTGTGTGCAGCAGTAAGTGGTCAAATGCAAGGACTACCAATTTTATAAATCCGAATCTAGAGTTCTATAGGATATTGAAAGTAATGCACACAAACATCGCAACTGTAATATCACACCGTTAACTTCAAAATAACAAAAAAATTCGATATAATCAAACCTATGTCAAATTAGAAGCAAAAAAATTGCGTAGGGAGAGGGGCTCTTCAATCATATGGCTTGCATTTGATGTCAAGTTCCGTTATAAAATAATTCTTATTCATATTTCAAAATTCCTTTAATGAAACCCGTCAGTATCATGAGACTCACTGATGATTAGTGCGCTTGAAAGAAGTACTTGACTTCTGGCTAGTTACCAGTAGCTAAATCTTAAGGGTAACCACCAGTCGGTTTGTAATTGGTATATAATCTCTCATACTTTTATTTGTAATGGTTTTTGTATACCCGGGAAAATTGTATGAGATGTCAAGATCGTATTCAGCTTTCTGGTAATAGACCCTATTCTGTAACAAAGTGCGCAGCATCATTTCATTAGTTAAATTTTCTGAAGCATTCTGTTTCTTTAAACAGAACGTATCCACAAAACTGGATTTGTCTTCTTCTTTCTGACTTGGTACCTTGTGTGTGTCAAAGCAGTAGCGCAGTGTGTTTTACCTAATATTTCTTAAACGCATGGAAACATCGGAAAAACATCGTTTTTCAGAGCGATTTTTTTTAACATCGATATTTTTCCGCAGGAACATCGATGTCTAAACATCGATGTTTTTATCAACGATGCTGCATCCCTAATCTCAACACGATGCTACGATACGCACCAATTCACTCTCTGTTACGTTTAGCGCTGGGAAGTTGATGGAAAGTTCTTTTTCACCGAAGTACTAAAAAAAGACGAGGCCTACTCTAAACTACTCTCTTCTGTATATACAGGGTGTATCAAAAAGGATGGCGCAAACTTACACGCTTGAAAGTATGCGATAAAAGAAGCAAAAATGTCCCAGTAAAGATGGGTCCATAAATGAGCTGTTTGTAAGACGATTACCAATGTATGGTTTCAAACTGCCAGTAATGTCATTGTAAACATCGTCCTAGATTAGTTCACATTAATTTGAAATTTACATCGCATTTAGTTCACATTTCAATAACTTTATTCGGATCGCGCGGCCTCCCGCCGCGTGATTCAAGCAAATATAGTGTTCGATCTGCTCAAGGCAGAAATTTCATACGTAATAACGCATCCGTCGTATCGTGCGGAACGGGATGGCGTTGTCGTGAACGCTTACAAAGACGCGAGTCGCGTTGTAAGAAACCGCACAGCTTATGAAATGTGCAAAGTGGAGCAAGAGCATGTATCACATAAATGTGGGGATAATGGATTTTGGAAAACTTATTGGAGAGGATGTATTGTTAAACCACCGTTGTAAAACCTATCTAAAGATAACGAACATCGCTGGACTTTCTGATAAGCAGTAACTTGATATGTATGTCAAATTTTGTAATTAATATATATTAAAAAAGTGTTCACTGACGTTAATTTGCAATAATACATTATGGGATGTTATGTTATTGTTTTTATAATAAATACTACCCCCATTCTTGAGTAACAAAGCTAATTGATAATAACTGGACAGACTGATCTTAGGTTTGAGAATAACATTTTCAAATGAAAACCATTATAGAAAGCTTAAATATTGATTGTGAATTTAATTAGATTATTTGCATATTAACACTGAACGGCAGACGCCATTGTTTTTAAATTCATTTAACGGACAGTAATTAATTTATTTGGGACTTTGATAATCACCTACTTCGACGAAACAATATTCAAATATGAAAATTTATTTAACAGTTATTAATCTCAAAATTAATGTGTAGGCATTCAGTGAATGCAGTAGTGTCTGAGTTCAACAATTCTTGCCACCGCCAAAATCGATCTTACCTGACAGATCATTTTTAAGTTTATGTAAGCAAAACATTTTTCAAAGTCTAATTTACGTAATTCGATAATTGTTCAAAGAGAAGTATAATCAGAGATATAGTAAGTACAGAGGTTGGCTACCACCCATGTGACATTAATATAGAAAATCACTAATTAAAATTACTACGAGTCGTGTGAAAATTACTAGCACGTCGCATGCATTGCACATAGGCGGAAATACTTTAAACTATTTGGGAGTGTCCGTATGTTTGTACGCGTTGCACACAAATCTACAGTTTTGTTCCAATCTTTATGAAATTTTGTACACGTAAGCTTCAATCCATGAGGACGGTCGCCGTAAGTGTAAGAATCACATACAATATATAGTTCACGAGATATGACGCCATAAACAATGATATGCGCGAAAAACTGCAACGTTTTGCGAAAATGCTGCTCATTTTCTCCTAAACCATTGGACCGATTTCAACCAAATTTGGTACACACATTCCTTACCGTGAGGTAACAATTGCTGCATGGTTGAGAATCACATACGACACATGGTTCAAAACATATTACGTCATAACCAGTAGAAATCGCAGAAAATGCCATATAATGCGGCGAGACTTTCGAAATACACTGTATGAGAATGACAGTACTTAGCGACTTGCAACAAACTTTAAACATAATTTCAAACTTTCATTAAACTTTTTCTCGCTGGCAACCATAGTAAAATGAAAAAGTTTCTCGCTTACTACTTTTCCGCTGTTTATGGAGTAAAACTACGGTTCTCGGTATTACGCTAAGCTCCGTTATTTCCGTTGTCAGTCACGCTTTTTGCGTTCGCTGAAGAAGTGTTTCGCGGTCGTGAAATTGCGCGTTACGTACTGTGCGACAACATGGAGAATTCTGTAAACGAAGGCTTCCGCGGCCGTTGTCATTGTTTATAAAACTCTTCTGGGTGTTGGACCGCATCGTCAAAATATCAAACACTTCACCGACGTTTCGGCCACTATTGCAAGTGGCCATCTTCTGGGTGTTACGTTTACGTGTTACGTAACACCCAGAAGATGGCCACTTGCAATAGTGGCCGAAACGTCGGTGAAGTATTTGATATTTTGACGATGCGGTCCAACACCCAGAAGAGTTTTATAAACATGGAGAATTATGTCTATGATCTACTACAGAGTCCATTTTCCAATAGACCTTTGAAAGAGAAACTGTAGACCTACTCCAGTTTTATATCTCAGTCAAAAGACTATAGGAGGTGGCAAGAAAAGTGAGTACACGAGGAAATTTAGAACGCAAGTGTATGAAAACGAATTTGCGCATGTGATATTCGCAATGCACTATTTTGCTTTCATGTTTGTTTCAAAATATTTGTATGGCTTACGGGACTTAACTACGGTGTCATCAGTCCCTAAACTTACAAACTACTTACGAACTAACTAATACTAAGGACGGCACAAATATCCGTGCCCGAGGGGGGATTCGAACCCCCGACCGTAGTGGCTGTGCAGACCGTGACTGGAGCGCCTCAGTCCCCTCGGCCACCGCGGCCGGCTCATGTTTGGGAACAGTTATGCGTGGAGTACAGGGGGAGTGAAAGACCTCGGACATTTTAATGCATTAATAAAGAAACACAAAGGAAATCATAAACATGTAAATAACATACTTGATCTTATTTCATTAAGTAAAGCTAATATCACAACAAAATGTTCAAATGTTTGTAAATCTATCGGACCAAACTGCGTGGTCATCAGTCCGTAGCTTATAAACTATTTAAACCTAGGTAAATTAACCTAAGGACAACACATATACCCATGCCTCAGGGAGGATTCGAACCTCCACGGCGAGCAACCGCGCGCTCCGCAGCGAGACGCTTTAGACCGCTCAGCTACGCCACCGCGGCAATATCACAACAATTTTAAGTCGTGCCTTTTATTTTAGTATATTTTGTTTCCTGTTTATTTTTGTAATACAGGGTAATTCAAAAAGAATACCACAACTTTAGGAATTTAAAACTCTGCAACGACAAAAGGCAGAGCTAAGCACTATCTGTTGGGGAATTAAGGGAGCTATAAAGTTTCATTTTGTTGTACATTTGTTTGCTTGAGGCGCTGTTGACTAGGCGTCAGCGTCAGTTGATGCTAAGATGGCGACAGAAAGCTTTTTGTGTTATTGAGTACGGCAGAAGTGAATCGACGACAGTTGTTCAGCGTGCATTTCGAACGAAGTATGGTGTTAAACCTCTTGATAGGTGGTGTATTAAACGTTGGTATAAACAGTTTACAGAGAATGGGTGTTTGTGCAAAGGGAAAAGTTCTGGACGGCCGAGAACGAGTGATGAAAATGTAGCACGCATCCAGCAAGTATTTGTTCGCAGCCCAGGAAAATCGACTCGCAGAGCTAGCAGAGAGTCATACGAAAAAGGTTAGTTATGAAACTTATCGTCTGAAATTGGTTCAAGCACTGTCTGCAGCTGATAAGATTAAAAGAATCGATTTCTGTGATTTTATCCTTGCTCAAATGGAAACAGATGAATCTTTCGTTTCAAAGATTGTGTTTAGTGATGAAGCAACTTTCCACACTAACGGGAAAGTCAACCGTCACAATGTCTGTATATGGGGCACTGAGAATCCGCAGGAAACAACTCAGTATGAACGTGACTCTCCTAAGGTGAACGTTTTCTGTGCCATTTCAGCCAATAAAGTTTTTGGTCCCTTTTTCTTCGAAGGTGCTACAATATCTGGAGATGTTAGAGAATTGGCTGTTCCCTCAGCTCGAACAAGAAGCACAACAATTCATATTTCAGCAGGATGAAGCGCCACCACATTGGCACTTATCTGTCCGTAACTACCTGAACGTTAATTACCCGAGGAGATGTATCGGCCGCCAGGCAGCCCGTGACAGAGCACTTCGTCACTGGCCTCCAAGAAGCCCTGATCTTACCCCCTGCGATTTTTTCTTATGGGGGTATGTTAAGGATATGGTGTTTCGGCCACCTCTCCCAGCCACCATTGATGATTTGAAACGAGAAATAACAGTAGCTATTCTAACTCTTACGCCTGATATGCTACAGTGAGTGTGAAACGAGTTGGAGTATCGGGTTGATATTGCTCGAGTGTCTGGAAGGGGCCATATTGAACATCTCTGAACTTGTTTTTGAGTGAAAAAAAAAAAAAACCTTTTTAAATACTCTTTGTAATGATGTATAACATAAGGTTATATTATGTTTCTTTCATTAAATAAACATTTTTAAAGTTGTGGTATTCTTTTTGAATCACCCTGTATTGTAGCACACTGGTCAAATTTTGTACGAGCCGCCACCGAGTTCTACACGCTTTTCTCAGCACGGCTTGCTGGACCAGCGCGACGAGTTTGTTCACAATGCGGCGAGCTGGGCGACCGCGTGGCGATCCCATCAGCAGAGTACCTACCAGATCGGGTTTTTCCTTCCAAACGAGTTGAGCAAGTCACGAACGCGCAAGCCATGCCCAGAGCCAATCGTTTCGCAGAAGCCCAGACGCTCTTTTCGCCGCTATGTAATTTGCTGCTATAAGCACGGGAACGTATATGCAATGTTCCTGCACCACTTGTTTAGTTGTCGTTTTTCGTATTTACGGAACTCAGTTCCATTTAGTTACTACGAGAATGGTGCATGGAATAAGTTTACCAACAATATTACTTCTGTTTCACAGCTCTGTAACATTATTTAGGTCAAACAACGCTCCAAAGTTCATAAACCAATCAAGAAGGCTAGGAGCGTGTTTTTGTTGGGAAGAGCCGATAAGCAAATGTTAGGATCGCACTTAGAAAATGAATGAGCATCGTTTAATTCCGGAACTATGGATGTAGAGGAATTGTGGACTAAATTGCAGTGCATTGTAAATAAAGGGTTAGAGAAATATGTGCCAGTAAAGACGATTAAGGATGGAAAAGATCCACCGTGGTATAATATTAATGTTAGAATGCTGCCGAGAAAGCAAAGACTGTTGGACTCTCGGTTCAAAAAAGAACAATGATGACAGGCAAAAATTAGTAGAGATTCGTGCGTCTATAAAAAGATCGATGCGAGAAGCATACAATAATTCCCACAGCCATACCTTATCAAAAGATCTTTCCGAGAACCCGAAAAAATTCTGGTCCTATGTAAAATCGATAAGCGGGTCAAAGCCCACTCTCCAGTCACTCGTTGATCATTCCGGGGCAGTAATAGAAGAAAGCAAACGGAAAGCTGAATTTCTAAATTTAACCTTTAAGAAATCTTTCACGCAGGTGGACCGCACAAATGTACCATCATTTGATGAACGTACTAATTTCCGAAATGGGGGACAAAGCAATAGGTATTTCCGGTGTAGAGAAGCTGAGAGAGCTAAATACGAAAAAGTCTGCTGGTCCGGATGGAATACCAGTTCGGTTTTACAAAAACTATTCTGCGGCATTGGCCCCCTACTTAGCTTGCATTTATCGCGAATCTTTAATTCAGCGCAAAGTTCCTAGTGATTGGAAAAAAGCGCAGGTTATAAGAAAGGAAAGAGAACTAACCCACACCATTGCAGGCCAATATCGTTGACATCAGTTTCATGTGGAATTTTAGCGCATATTCTCTGTTCGAATATAGTAAATTTCCTTGAAACGGAAAAGCTTCTTTCCATGAATCAGCACGGGTTTAGGAAACATCGTTCATGTGAAACTCAGCTTGCCCTTTTCTCACATGACATCTTGCGAACCATGGATGAAGGGCAACAGGCGGATTGTGTTTTTCTCGATTTCAAAAAGGCGTTCGACGCGGTGCCACACTGCAGACTGCTTACGAAGATACGAGCTTATGGAATAGGTTCACAGATTTGTGACTGGCTGGAAGACTTCCTAAGTAATAGAACGCAGTACGTTGTTCTCGACGGCGAGTGTTCATCAGAGACGAGTGTATCGTCAGGCGTGCCCCAGGGGAGTGTGATAGGACCGCTATTATTTTCTATCTATATAAATGATCTGATGGACACAGTAAGTTGTAATTTGCGGATGTTTGCTGATGATGCTGTGGTGTATGGGAGGGTGCCGTCTGTAACTGACTTTAATAGCATACAGGATGACTTAGACAAAATTTCTAGTTGGTGCGAAGAATGGCAGCTACTTCTCAATGTAGAAAAATGTAAGGTGATGCGCATGAGAAGAAAAATCAATCCTATAATGTTCGAACACAGCATTAGTAGTGAGCTTCTTGATGCTGTCGTGTAGTTCAACTATCTAGGTGTAACATTGCAGAGCGATATGAAATGAAACGAACATGTAAGGACAGTTTTGAGTAAGGCGAACAGCCGACTTCGGTTTATTGGGAGAATTTTGGGAAGATGTACTTCACCTGTAAAGGAGACCGCGTATAAAACTCTTGTACGACCACGTCTTGAGTATTGCTCAAGTGTTTGGGATCTGCAGCAGATCAGTTTAAAGGAAGACATAGAGGCAGTTCAGAGGCGAGCAGCTAGATTTGTTACCGGTAGGTTCGACCAATGCGCGAGTGTCACGGAAATGCTCCGGCAACTCAATTGGGGATCGCTGAAAGGAAAACGACGTTCTTTTCGTGATTTTCTGTTAAGTAAATTTAGAGGGCCGGAATTTGAAGCTGAGTGTAGTACGATCTTGCTGCCGCCTACTTACATTTCGCGTAAAGATCACAAAAAGGCAAGATAAGAGAAATTAGGGTTCGTACGGAGGCATGTAGACTTTCTTTTTTCCTCGTTCTATTTGGGAGTGGAATAGGAAAGGAAATGCGTAGTAGTGGTACAGTGTATCCTCCACCACGCACCTTACGGTGAATTGCGGAGTATGTATGTAGATGCAGATGTAGATGTACATATATTGCGTTACATTCTGGAACTAAATTACATTATGTTACAAAGAGAAAGGTAGATGACGTAACGTTACCAATAATTACGTTACTTCTGCACCACAGCACAGTAACGTTCTTCGGATCAAATAATGTTTCACTCCTGGCCATTAAAATTGCTGCACCAAGAAGATGACCTGCTACAGACGCGAAATTGAACCGACAGGAAGAATATGCTGCGATATGCAAATGATTAGCTTTTCAGAACACTCACACAAGGCTGGCGCCGGTGGCGATTCCTACAACGTGCTGACATGAGGAAAGTTTCCAACCGATTTCTCATACACAAACAGCAGGTGACCGGCATTGCCTGGTGAAAAGTTGTTGTGATGCCTCGTGTAAGAAGAAGAAATGCGTACCATCACGTTTCCGTCTCTGATAAAGGTCGGATTGTAGCCTATCGAGATTGCGGTTTATCGTATTGCGACATTGCTGCTCGCGTTGGTCGCGATGCAATGACTGCTTGCTAAATATGGAAACGGTGGGTTCAGGACGGCAATACGGAACGCCGTGCTGGATCCCAAAGGCCTCGTATCACTAGCAGTCGAGATGACAGGCATCTTATCGGCATTGCTGTAATGGATCGTGCAGATACGTCTCGATCCCTGAGTCAACAGATGGGGACGTTTGGAAGACAACAACCATCTGCAAGAACAGTTGGACGACGTTTGCAGCAGCATGAACTATCAGCTCGGATACCATGACTGCGGTTACCCTTGACACTGCGTCACAGACAGGAGCACCTGCGATGGTGTACGCAACGACGAACCTGGGTGCACGAATGGCAAAAGTCATTTTCTTTCTGATGAATCCAGGTTCTGTTTACAGCATCATGATGGTCGCATCCGTGTTTGGCGACATCGCGATGAACGCACATTGGAAGCGTGTATTCGTCTTCGCCTTTCTGGCGTATGACCCGGTGTGACGGTATGAGGTGTCATTGGTTACACGTCTCGGTCAACGCTTGTTTGCATCGACGGCACATTGAACAGTGGCCGTTACATTTCAGTTGTGTTACGACCCGTGGCGCTATCCTTCATTCGATCCCTGAGAACTCTACATTTCAGCAGGATAATGCACGACCGCATGTTGCAGGTCCTGTACGGACCTTTCTGCATACGGAAAATGTTCGATTGCTGCCCTGGCCAGCACATTCTCCAGATCTCTCACCAATTGAAAACCTGGTGAATGGTGGCCAAGCAACTGGCTCGTCATAATACGCCCGTCACTACACTTGATGAACTGCGTTATCGTGTTGAAGCTGCATGGGCATCTGCACCTGTACACGCTATCCAAGCTATGTTTGACTCAATGCCCAGGAGTATCAAGGCCGATATTACGGCCAGAAGTGGTTGTTCAGGCTACTGATTTCTCAGGATCTATGCACCCAAATTGCCTGAAAATGTAATCACATTTCAGTTCTAGTACAATATATTTGTCGAATGAATACCCGTTTATCATCTGCATTTCTTATTGGTGTAGCAATTTTAATGGCCAGTAGTGTATTTCTCAATTCCGTTCCCTTTCGCTGATGACGTTATCGGATCAACTTTGTAATTTGGTGCGAAACGTAAACCGAAAAACAGCGTTAAAACCAACTATTTCCATAAGTTACAGGGTTTTGACCAGCATTGTCAGCACCAGACAGAGAGATTTTTGGTCTTCTTTGCCCATATCGTGGAATAGCATATTTGTGTGGCGTTCGAATTTCGAATGCAGTAGTGCCCCATTTTCAGTGTGCATGGAAACTGCGTCTGAACGACGTCTGTTAGATGAATTGCTAGTTATTGCGAATGACAGCTATTGATCATGAGTGACTTCGTCACCACTCCGTCCGTATACAATCGAAATATTACATTTTGTTCATATATATATATAAAACTGTCTGATGAAGGTTTTTTGTACGAAATAGGAATCTGTATCTCAACTGAACTGTCAATATGAATCAAACTGTGAGTGTCTATTCCTTAAAATTTCGTCGGAAATTCTCCTTTGTTTTATAAACCACAGATACAGTTTATGAATCAGTTGTAAAATAAAATATAGATTCACAAACTCGAAGATACATTTTATTAACTGATGATGAGTTTCTAAAACTGTATGTAGTCTTGATTAAATCCTGTAATAAACTTCAAAAATATAATTCACTACAATATTTAAAATTTCAGGTGTTTTAATGGCTGAAATGGCACTCTTCAACTCAGTGACACTTGAAGTAAAATTTTCAGTTTTATTTCCCCTCAAACAAATCAGTAAAATAAAATGTACACATCTTCCAACATTCAAGTAGAGACTCAAGATAGTAACTGAACCTATTTGTGATATACAAAACTACGAAAACTCTTTTAATAATACTAATAATTCTTTTTTTCTTGTTTATTGGATTATGATGACTAGCAACGGGGTCGCTTAAGACGATTTTCTTTTGCTCCGTAACTGTTGACGGCGACGTTTGATGACAGCTATATCATATATGGCACCGGCAGAAAAGATGTTGTTTTCGTGGGTTGTACCGTTGTCACCGCACATGAAACAACACACATTGTTTTAAGAATAATGTAATAACAATCATTAACATTAAAAATCATTAACAGCGACATTAATAAACATGATTTTACCTCCAAAAATGAGCTCATGAAAGGCAGTAGCTGAGATAATATTTCGTTCTACTACGAAACGTGATCGAAGGTGAACTCGTTGACGATCTTCCGGTCGAATAATTCTGACCATGACAACAGAGGACCGCGATCACCATATTGTGAACAAAGCGCTTCAAAGCCTCTTCTCATAAGCACCTCACCAAACCAATAGCAAGTAAAAGACTTTTTTAATTTTTATTATCTCGCGTTTCACAGGACCTAATTGAAGGTCAGTCTCCATGTTCAAGGATTACAAATGTTCAAATGTTTGTAGAATTTATGGGACTTAACTACGGCGTCATCAGTCCCTAAACTTACAAACTAGGACGGCACAAATATCCATGCCAGAGGGGGGATTCGAACCCCCGACCGTAGTGGCTGTGACTGGAGCGCCTCAGTCCCCTCGGCCACCGCGGCCGGCCAAGGATTACATCAAATTGTAAGAACAGTAACAGATAAAGTGCAACGTGTAGCAATCCTATCCACACGACAGGTCTAAGCTTGAGTAAAAGGAACCAAGAACGTAATACAAAATCAACCATTTATTTATTTTTATTTATATATTTTTTTAATTTCTTGGTGGCATAGTAAGAGTGAGCCTCGAGAAAAGTTTCAGCTTAGTCTTGAAAGTGCATGGATTACTACTGAGGTTTCTGTATTGTTGAGGAGGTTATTAAAAGTGGTTGTGGCAGATTAATACACACATTTCGCCACAGGGGTCGAGGGGGCGTAATACAAATGCAGGTTCGATTTCTGTCTGGTATTAAAGGAGTGAAAGCTGCCATCTCTTGGGAGTAGTCAAATATCATTAACAACGTAGGACATGCTTTGAATAACCGGACATCATCAGTTGGGATTTTTTGTGATCTCTCAAAGGCTTTTGATCGTGTAAATCATGGGATTCTTCTAGATAAGCTTAAGTATTGTGGTATGAGTGGGACAGTGCACAAATGGTTTAAATCATACTTAACTGGAAGAGTGCAGAAAGTTGAAATAAGCAGTTCACATGATATAGATGAAACAAGTAATTCTTCTAACAGGGGAGTTATCAAAATGGGGTCCCACAAGGTTCGGTTTTGGGTCCTTTGCTGTTCTTAATATATATTAATGACTTGCCATTCTACATTCACGAAGATGCGAAGGTAGTACTTTTTGCTGATGATACAAGTATAGCTATCACACCCAACAAACAGGAATTAACTGATGAAATTGTAAATGATATCTTCTACATCTACATCTACATACATACTCCGCAATTCACCGTAAGGTGCGTGGCGGAGGGTACACTGTACCACTACTACGCATTTCCTTTCCTATTCCACTTCCAAATTGAACGAGGGTAAAAAGAATGCCTATATGCCTCCGTACGAGCCCTAATTTCTCTTATCTTGTCTTTGTGATCTTTACGCGGAATGTAAGTAGGCGGCAGCAAGATCGCACTACACTCAGCTTCAAATTCCGGCCCTCTAAATTTACTCAACAGACATTCACGAAAAGAACGTCGTCTTTCTTCCAGCGATCCCCAATTGAGTTGCCGGAGCATTTCCGTGACACTCGCGCATTGGTCGAACCTACCGGTAACAAATCTAGCTGTTCGCTTCTGAAGTGCCTCTATGTCGTCCTTTAAACTGATCCGCTGCGGGTCCCAAACACTTGAGCAACACTCAAGACGTGGTCGTACAAGCGTTTTATACGCGGTCTCCTTTACAGGTGAAGCACATATTCCCAAAATTCTCCCAATAAACCGAAGTCGGCTGTCTGCCTTACTCACAACTGTCCTTGCATGCTCGTTCCATTTCATATCTCTCTGCAATGTTACGCCTAGATATTTGAACGACGCGACCGCATCAAGAAGCTAACTACTGATGCTGTATTCGAACATTATAGGATTGTTTTTTCTACTCATGCGCATCACCTTACATTTTTCTACATTGAGAGCTAGCTGCCATTCTTCGCACCAACTAGAAATTTTGTCTAAGTCAACCTCTATGCTATTACAATCAGTTACAGACGACACCCTCCCATACACCACAACATCATCAGCAAACAACGGCAAATTACAACTTACTCTCTCTATCAGATCATTTATATAGATAGAAAATAATAGCGATCCTATCACACTCCCCTGGGGCACGCCTGACGATACACTCGTCTCTGATGAATACTCGCCGTCGAGAATAACGTACTGCGTTCTATTACTTAGGAAGTCTTCCAGCCAGTCACAAATCTGTGAACCTATTCCATAAGCTCGTATCTTCGTAAGCAGTCTGCAGTGTGGCACCGTGTCGAACGTCTTTTTGAAGTCGAGAAAAACACAATCCGTCTGTTATCCTTCGTCCATGGCTCGCAAGATGTCATGTGAGAAAAGGGCAAGCTGAGTTTCACATGAACGATGTTTCCTAAACCCGTGCTGATTCGTGGAAAGAAGCTTTTCCGTTTCAAGGAAATTTACTATATTCGAACAGAGAATATGCTCCAAAATTCTACATGAAACCGATGTCGACGATATTAGCCTGTAATTGTATGGGTCAGTTCTCTTTCCTTTCTTATACACGGGAGTCACCTGCGCTTTTTTCCAATCACTAGGAACTTTGCGCTGAATTAAAGATTCGCTATAAATGCAAGCTAAGTAGGGGGCCAATGCCGCAGAATAGTCTTTGTAAAACCGAACTGGTATTTCATCCGGACCAGCAGACTTTTTCGTATTTAGCTCTCTCAGCTGCTTCTCTACACCGGAAATACCTTTTGCTATGTCCCCCATTTCGGAATTAGTACGTTGATCAAATGATGGTACATTTTTGCGGTCCTCCTGCGTGAAAGATTTCTTAAAGGTTAAATTTAGAACTTCAGCTTTCCGTTTGCTTTCTTCTATTACTGCCCCGGAATGATCAACTAGTGACTGGACAGTGGGCTTTGACCCGCTTATCGATTTTACATAGGACCAGAATTTTTTCGGGTTCTCGGAAAGATCTTTTGCTAAGGTATGGCTGTGATAATTATCCAGGATGTTATTAAGTGGTTCTCTACAAATGGACTCTCATTAAACTTTGATAAAACCCAGTATATACAGTTCATACATTAATGGCATGACACCATTAATAAATATAGACTTTGAACATAAATCTCTAGCTAAGGTACAATATTCAAAATTTTCAGGTGTTTGCATTGACGAGGGACTGAATTGGAAAAAACATATTGAAGATCTCCTGAAACGTCTGAGTTCAGCTACTTATGCTATCAGAGTCATTGCAAAATTTGGTGATATACATCTCAGTAAATTAGCTTACTACGCCTACACTACTACTACAGTCTGGATGATTGACTGAGCTGGCCTGGTAAAATCAGCTAATGTGGCTTTGCCACACGGTTACTGCGAACGGCTGAAAGCAAGGGGAAACTACAGCCGTTATTTTTCCCGAGGACATGCAGCTCTACTGTATGAAAATATGATGATGCCATCCTCTTGGGTAAAATATTCCGGTGGTAAAATAGTCCCCCATTCGGATCTCCGGGCGGGGACTACTCAGGAGGATGTTATCATCAGGAAAGGCAATACTGGCATTCTACGGATCGGAGCGTGGAATGTTAGATCCCTTAATCGGGTAGTAAAATTAGAAAATTTAAAAAGGGAAATGGATAGGTTGAAGTTAGATATAGTGGGGATTAGTGAAGTTCGGTGGCAGGATGAACAGGATTTCTGGTCAGGTGAGTACAGGATTATAAATACAAAATCAGTTGGGGGTATCACAGGAGTAGGACTAATAATGAATAAGAAAATAGGAATGCGGGTAAACTACTATGAGCAGCACAGTGATCGCATTATCATTGTCAAGATATATACGAAGCCAACACCGACAACAGTAGTACAGGTTTATATGCCAACTAGCTCTGCCGATGATGAGGAAATCGAAGAAATAGATGAGGAGCTAAAGGAAATTATTCAGACGGTTAAGGGAGTGGACAACTTAATTGTGATGGGAGACTGGAATTCGGTAGTAGGAAAAGGAAGAGAAGGAAAAATAGTAGGTGAATATGGACTGGGCAGAAGGAATGAAAGAGAAAGTCGCATGGTAGAATTTTGCACGGAACATAATTTAATCATAACAAACACGTGCTTTAAGAATCACAAAAGAAGGTTGTATACTTGAAAGAGACCAGGAGACACCGGAAGGTATCAGATAGATTTTATAATGGTAAGACATAAATTCCGGAACCAGGTTATAAACTGCAAGACATACCCAGGGGCAGATATAGACTCTGACCATAACTTGTTAGTCATGAACTGTAGGCTGAAACTGAAAAAAACTGCCGAGATGGGACCTAGATAAATTGAAGAAACGTGAAGTTCTGCTAAATTTCAGAGGGAGATTTAGGCAACAATTGACAGAAACAGGGGGAAATAAAACAGTAGAAGAGGAATGGGTAGCATTGAGAGATGAAATAGTGAAGGCAGCAGAGGACAAAATAGGTAGAAAGGCAAGACCTACAAAAAAACCTTGGATAACACAGGAAATACTAGATTTAATTTGATGAAAGGAGAAAATATAAAAATGCAGTAAATGAAACAGGCAAAATGGAGTACAGACGACTAAAAAATGAGATTGACAGGAAGTGCAAAATGGCTAAGCAGGAGTGGCTAGAAGCCAAATGCAAATCTGTTGAAGAATGTATAAGAAGGGGAAAAGTAGATACCGCCTACAGGAAAATCAAAGAGACATTTGGGGACAAGAAAAGCAATTCTATGAATATCAAGAAAGATGGGAAACCAGTTCTCAGCAAAGAAGGGAAAGCTGAAAGGTGGAAAGAGTACATAGAGCAGCTCTACAAAGGAAATGAACTTAGAGACGATGTTGTAGGAAGGGAAGAGGAAGTAGATCAAGATGAAATAGGAGATATTATACTGAGAGATGAATTTGACAGAGCCCTGAAAGACCTAGGTCGGAACAAGGCCCCAGGAGTAGATGACATACCCTCAGAGCTACTAAAGTCTCTGGGAGAGCCAGCCATGACAAAACTATTTGAACTGGTGTGTAGGATGTATGAGACAGGCGAAATACCCTCAGACTTTAAGAAATATGTGATGATCACCATTCCAAAGAAATCAGCTGCAGACAGGTGTGAAAATTACAGAACCATCAGTTTGATATGTCATGGTTGCAAAATTTTAACACGAATTATCTACAGGAGAATGGGAAACCTGGTAGAATCTGACCTAGGGGAAGATCAGTTTGGATTCAGGGGGAACGTAGGAACCGGGGAGGCAATACTCACTTTACGTCTTATCTTAGAAGATGGATTAAGGAAAGGCAAACCTACATTTTTAGCCTTTGTAGATTTGGAGAAAGCGTTTGACAATGTTGATTGGACTACACTCTTTCAAGTTCTGAAGCAAGCAGGAGTATATTATAGGGAGCGTAAGGTAATTTACAACTTGTACACTAACCAGACAGCGGTTGTCAGAGTTGAAGGGCATGAAAGTCAGCAGGGGTAAAATACAGGGAAAGGAGAGTTACCTACAACTTGTACAAAAGCCAGACCGGAGTTATTAGACTCGAAGGGCATGAAAGGAAAGCATCTGTTGGGAAGGAAGTAAGACAGAGTTGTAGCCTTTCTCCGATGTTATTCAATTTGTACATTGAGCAGGCGGTGAAGGAAAGCAAGGAAAATTTTGGAATAGGGATTAAAGTTCAGGGGGAAGAAATAAAAACTTTGCGTTTTGCTGATGACATTGTAATTCTGTCAGAGACAACGAACGACCTGGAAGAGCAGTTGAATGGAATGGACAGTGTGTTGATGAGAGCGTACAAAATGAACATTAACAAGAGCAAAACAAAAATAACGGAATGCGGTCTTAGAAAATCAGGCGATGCTGGTAACGAAACAATGAAGGTAGTAGATGAGTTTTGTTACTTGGGTAGTAAAATAACATGCGATGGTCGCAGTACAGAGGATATAAAATTCAGAATGGCAATGGGAAGAAAAGCATTTTTGAAAAAGAGAAATTTGCTAACATCGAATATTAATTTAAGGATAAGGAAGTCTTTTCTGAGGGCATTTGTGTGGAGTGTTGTCTTATACGGCAGTGAAACATGGACGATAAGCAGTGCGGACAGGAAGAGAATAGAGGCTTTTGATATGTGGTGTTACAGAAGAATGCTGAAGATTAGGTGGGTAGATCACATAACTAATGAAGAGGTACTGAAAAGAATTGGCGAGAAAAGGAATTTTTGGCATACCCTGACTAAAAGAAGGGATCGCTTGGTAGGACACATTCTTAGACATCAAGGAATTGTAAATTTAGCATTGGAGGGAAGTGTGTGGGGTAAAAATCGCAGAGGGAGGCCAAAAGATGCGTATAGTAAGCAGATTCAAGTGGATGTGGGTTGCCGTTCTTATGAGAAGATGAAAAGGCTTGCTCAGGATAGAGTAGGGTGGAGAGCTGCATCAAACCAGTCTCCGGACTGAAGACCATAACAACAACAACAACGCCTATTTTCATTCACTGCTTTCATATGGGATTATATTCTGGGGAAATTCAACATTGAGTAAAAAAGTATTCATTGCACAAAAGCGTGTAATCAGAATAATTGCTGGAGCCCATCCAAGAGCATCCTGCAGACATTTATTTAGGGATCTAGGGATACTCACTGTAGCTTCACAATATATATATTCACTCATGAAAGTTGCTATTAACGATCTGACCCTATGCAAAGGTAATAGCAGTGTGCATAGCTACAGCACTAGGAGAAAGGATGATATTCACCATTCAAGGTTAAACCTAACTTTGGCTCAGAAAGGGGTGAATTATGCTGCCACAGAAGTCTTTGGTCACTTACCAAGTAGCATCAAATGTCTGACAGATAGCTACCTAGTATTTAAAAAGAAATTAAAGGAATTTCTGAATGGTAACTCGTTCTACAATGTAGATGAATTTTTAGATAAAACTTTTAAAAAATGAATAAATAAAAATAAAAAAACAAAAACAATCCTTAAAATATTGATTGTCAAGTATAGACAATATTTACTAAACTGACACGTTCCACATCATTACGAAATGTCGTATATATGATCTATGGAACAAGTATTAATCTAATCTAATCTAATCATTAAAAACGTATTTTGCCGAGAAAATAACAGAATTCCCTGAAGACTATTCCGGCTGAACTATCACTTATTTCAGATACTGTTCTAATGGTAAATAACGCAGCATTTAGTTTGTGAACATCCTGAACATGCACTCTGTACGACAGCTTAGTATCTATCAGAACGCGTAGAAATTCAAACTTCATTCTCACTCATCATATTCTTTGTAATCAGGATGTTAGTTTTTGTTGACGTGTGTATTAGATACTGCAAAAACCGTTACTTTGATTTAGCGTCAATTTATTTTCCACAATAAATGAACGTATTTCTTTTAAGTGCATTATTTGATACTGCGTCAATATTGCAAACGACATCCTTCACTATGAAGCTACTGTTATTGGTAAACAGAATTATCTCATTATAACTTTCTATAATTTGCTGTACAATTGGTCACATTAAGGATACAGCAGGACTAGATAATTACTCTGGTATACGAAGGCTACTGTTGGAGTGGAATCATGAGCAAGACGCGTGGCTTGCAGATGAATGCCTTCTCATTGTGTTCAGTCTTGAATCATAGTTTTGCGGTACCATCAATGACCACAGCTGACATCTGCACTCTCAAGAGTCATTTTAGTCTTCCAGTGTTTTTGGAAGGACACAACGTCGTTGTTATTCGTGACGTCATTGATGGCGTGAAAAGCTTCAGGTTATGCTGGTTGTGATAAAAAGAATGCCAGCTTAACGATAAATCGCAGGTATTTTTCATTTTCATTTGTTACTTTCAGTGGTAGCATTTGTGATATTCCTGGCCTATGGCCATTTCATATTTCTGGCCGCTGGCCGTTTCTTTGCTAACATCGTACGTGTCTTAAACGCGGAAGAAAGACAGAAGTGCAGCATATGTTGAAATGTGGGGTGGGGGGCAGTAGCATATGTGGCACAGTAGGTGCTGGTTCCCATGGGAAAGCCCGCCTATGTTACTGGTGCTCTCCTCGCATTGGCTGCTGCATTTCTCGTCACGTGATTTCTTTTGAAATTAGTTTTGTTTATTATATAGTAAATATTAATTATTCAGAGCTGATAATTTGTAATAAATATCTCTCAAGGACAGGGTAGGTTTTGAAAATTTAAAAAGTTTAAGATGCCTTCTCTTATTGTAACAAGAGAAGAGCGATTTTGCAGAAGGCGCGCGACGGCCCTGTTTTGGCGCGAAATAGAGCGTCAGGTGCCCTCTCGCAACGCGCCGCAGTTTCAGTCTCGAGCTGACCACTATACGCGCCGGTCATGAGTTAAGATTTTTGTAATAGTGATAACAGTCGAGGTCTCAACATGAGCTTTGGGCAGCATAGGCCGTATCATATTAACAATAGTTGCTAATTTATTTTTTTATTTTTTAGTTAATAAATGGCATCCCTGACAATAAAAAATCTCGCGAGTCGTTTCTTATGCTTACATCATACAGAACTTATTTTAGCCTCACTTGTATGCTGTAGAAGAACCAACGACCTGTGTGCTGTCTTCTGCGCTGGGGACAAAACTATAAAAGACAGCTGGTTAGTCAGAACTCTATGCTTTCCATAAAGATTTGGAGAGCAACTACGGCACCTCGTGCTTACTGTAGGGCGGTACAAACGCACACTGCTACGCAACAGCATCCGCAAGGATGTGGAGGTTTTAGGGGACTTGTGGGAGGAAGCAGTACTAACTTCTCCGTCCGCAAATAAAACCCAAGGAAGCTTGTACATTCTTCAACAGGATAAGCTCGTCAACAGATGGTACGGTCTCTGTGATATACCTGCGTGATATAAGGCACTCCCTACGCCAGCGTATTTTCCAGATCTTCCGCGATAGAATGCGTGGGGGATCAGATTCGATATCAACTCAGTTCTAGTGTCAACATCGAAGGTGTCAAAATACAGTTGGAATATTGATGACTGGAGGACACTGCATTCGTTATATAGTTACGCGCGGACACTCCACATCGTATTTCTGGCCAAAACAGGGGCTGCAACGTTGAATGAGTGTCTCGCCCTGTCCGAAAATCACAGATACTTAGTGAGTACTGTAACGATACTGCTGACCCCCTCATCTCAATGTTATCGTACGATACCGTCTGCCTGGTCCTCTCATCTCAATGTCATCCTACGATACCGTCTGCTGTGGTTCAATAGTAATAAAAGTTGCGTGTGAAGTTAGTTAAAAACGATATAGCCAGCTTAGGAATCAGTGTAGGACAGAGTCTCGGTGATACTGCGATTATAACAAGTGATAGATTTCATTAATTAAGAGATTTGTATAAGACGTTTCCAGACAGTTCTATAAACAATACTTTTGTTATCGTACATTATTTCAATAACTAGACAGACGAAGGGTACAAACTTTTGTAAAACATAAAGACATTAAAATAAATAGCATTGTATATATGTTAGGCTCATAACCAAGTTGTGTAGACCAGCCAATTGTGTAATTAATGATGTACTTGAGATTTGAATATTGTATTTCTTTGTATATATTGACTGACGTGACATTTTAAACCTAGTTTCAGAATCGACAATATAATTGATAGTTCAATGTAACTAAATAACTAATTAATTGACATTTAACATTTTGGTTTGTTGTCAAACAAAAAGTAGCGTGATTAAAACTTAAAAAGATATGGTGTGTATAGGTTTCATTTTTATTGTGATTATTTTTGTGTACGTGAAATGTTTTTCTGTTGTGTTTGTTAATTGTAAATTAGTATATTCATTTGTTATAAACAATGCATAATGTAATGCCATTATTGTGAATGTTATATATTTGCCTCACCACCTTGCGTGGGGGAGTTCGAGTTTTGGCTTTTCTGAAGTGCACTGGAAGATATGTCATTTGTTTTGAAATGGAATTACTACAGTTCTGATGCTTTGTAATTTGTATATGTTTTGAAGTTGTTATGTTGTGGTAAAGAAGAAGTTTGATTTAAATTAAACAAGAAGTGAAAAATTGTATCTACGAGTATTTATTTCTACCACGACGCCCCAGGAGAATAATGTTGCAGCGAGCAGAACCCCCATACACCGAAATCTTGAAAAGCTGAGTATCGGTGGAATAGACTGTAATTACCTAAATAGTATAGAAATGTTTCAGTACTATAGGGTAAGAGTAGACAGTGTGTGACCAGTAGAAGGGTGATCTTCAAAGAATATTTGTCCTATCATAAAGAAACGCATATATGCGTCACTAAATAGTGTTAACCTATAAAGTCTTAAAACAACCAGGAAATAAGATCTTTAATGGATCACGGCAACGAAGGAGTAAAACGATAAACACGTAAGACAGAATGTATCACATTGCTTCCAAGGTCTCCTGAACACTGACGTTGAATGTGTAGCCCTATATTGCGTCAATAACATACTTCCATAGATTGTCCATATACGAGGTTTGGAACCGAAATAGTGGCAATTATTTATTCACAACCGATACAAAAGCGTTACACGTTGGCACCTGTTACTGTCCTTCAAAGTAGTCACCAGCGTTGTGTAGAACCATCCCCAGCGATGTAGAAGGCGTAGTATACGGTTATCAAGGCCTGTTCTGTTGATGGTGAGAATGAAGCGGTCTACTGCCTGTCGAATGTCTGAAAGAGTTATGAAGCAAATATTACAAAGTGGTTCCTACATCTTCGGAATCAAAGTCACAAGGACTTATGTCCGGGGAGTATGGTGGGCAGTACAGTACTTTCCAGTCCCATCGATCGGACAGAGCAGCCACAGCTTGCACTGTTTGCGCTAATCCGGTTTCGTGGGCGAGTCAACGAATCGTCTGGCGTCAATCACTGTCCACTAACGTGGCATCAGTATGTACTTCTTCTTCAGAGACGCTAGGACGACCTGCCCGATGAATGTCTGTCTCGGTTTGCCAACTCTCGTTGAAGGCTTTTACCCAATGTGCCACTGTTCTATGCGGAATTCAGATTCCCTACACGCCTCTTGAAGACCTTCATGACACTGTCGTGCTGTAAGACTTCTGGCATATTCAATCTTTATCCAACTCCGTTGTTCCTGTTTCGAAAATTTATTGACACCGTTACGTTAGACCGCTCGGTCACAAGTGACTGTGTTTCCCTCGATTGTGCGCACACCAGTCAGGTGGGACAGGAGAGTCCATTTGCTCAGAGGTAAGACAAGTATGTCAACAATGTGTGCTATTAGTGACAATAGTCTTCACAGCAATGTTGCCTCCATGTTGTAAGTTCCAAACCTAGTATGTCACTTAACCTGCGCCGGCCGCGATGGCTGAGGTGACTGAGGCGCTCCAGTCACGATCTGCACGGCCACTACGGTCGGGGGTTCAAATCCCCCCTCGGGCATGGATATTTGTGCCGTCCTTATTATAAGGTAGTTGATAAGTAGTTTGTAAGTTTAGGGACTGATGACCCCGTAGTTAAGTCCCATAAGCTATACAAACATTTGAACATTTGAACTTAACCTGTACGAAGATGTAAACAACACTCATTAGCAGTGCCAATACGACAACGTGGGTAAGACGGCCAATCAGTTTCAATCATAACATCAGGGAGGAAGTACGCTGCTTGTTTTGAATGTAGTTCTGCCATGCCTAGGTGGTCCGTTCCAAAGTATGGTCGCATCCGCAGTGTTCCTTTATGTCAGGATGGACTCTAATCAACGGAAGTGTCCAGATATTGGAATTGATTCTGGGTTCACCTTATACGAAGTATAAAAATTTAGTTGTGGGTAGAGATCTTAACATTGTGTAAGTGATAGCGCAAGGAAAAGTCAGCTGTTAGATCTATTTAATTCATATAACCTGATGCAAACAGTATTTTTTCCAACGAGAGTGAACGAAGTAGCAATTCTACAATTGACAATGTTTTTGTTCATTCTTCATTATTAGAGGGGCAGAACAGTACATGGCCTATCAGACAAAGATGCCCAAATTTGAATTCTAAAACGTATTTGTTTTCAAACAAAGTTTATAGTGGTGATAATGCAGATGATATATATATATATATATATAATACTCTCCTGAAGACATTTCTTACGCTGTTTAAAAGTCGCATTCCTCTAGCACGCTCAAATAAGGGTACTACCAGTAACAGGCAGCCAGGGTGGCTGACAAAGGGGATAAGAGTATCATGTAGAACAATGCGGGTATTGTATCAAAATGTTAGAAGCAGTCTGAATGAAGAAGCAGTAGTTCATTACAAACAGTACTGTAAGGTACTGAAAAATGTCATTAAGAATGCAAAAAAGTATGTGCTATGCAAAAAGAATAGCAAACTCTCGAGATAAAATTAAAACCATCTGGTCAGTCGTGAAGGAAGTGTCTGGTCAGCAGCAGCAGGTAGAAGATATAACGTCAGTGCGTAGTAGATATGTTTCTGACAAGTTAGATATATGAACAATATTTAATAATCACTTTCTGAATATAGTAGGTGACCTGAACAGAACACTAGTTTCTACAGGTAGTCATACAACATTTTGAGAAAATGCCTTTCCGTGTCTGTTACTCTAGATGGTCCTCCATGATACTTCAACAGGGGAGATTGAGTCAATAATTAAATCACTAAAAACTAAGGACTCTTGTGGATATGATGTAGTATCTAGCAGAATTCTAAAGTACTGTTCTCCATACATTAGCCCAGTACTAAGCCATATTTGTAATTTTTCCTCTCAGAATGGTCAGTTTCCTGACAGATTAAAGTACTCAGTAGTGAAACCACTTTATAGAAAAGGAGAAAGGGATAAGGTAGACAACTACAGACCTATTTTTATGCCATCAGTTTTTTCTGAAGTTACTGAAAAATATGTACATTCAAGATTAATTGATCGTGTCAGTTCACATAATTTGTTGTCAAACGCACAGTTTGGTTTTAGAGGCGATTTAACGACTGAAAATGCAATATTTTCGTTTCTCTGTGAGGCACTTGATGGGTTAAATATAAGGCTGCGGTCATTAGGCGTCTTGTTTGATTTAACAAAAGCGTTTGATTGTGTTGATCACAAAATATTGTTGCAGAAGTTGGAACATTATGGAATACGGGGAGTAGCTCACAACTGGTTCACCTCTTACTTTAATAATAGACAACAGAATGTAATTCTCCGCAGTGTTGAAAATGTCTATCATGTACAATCGCAATGGGGCACAGTTAAGTGTGGGGTGCCCCAGGGGTCTGTTTTGGGACCATTGCTGTTTCTTCTTTATATAAATGATATACCTTCGAGTATAACAGGTGATTGCAAAAAAAATTTTGTTTGCTGATGATACCAGCTTGGTAGCGAAGGATGGTGTTTGTAATATTGACACAGTTTCAAATAATGCAGTTCAAGAGATAATTTTATAGCTTGTAGAAAACAAGTTGATGTTCAATCACAGTAAAACTCAGTTTTTACAATTTGTAGCACATAATTTGACGAAAGCTGTCATTTTGATTACACATAATGGGCATACGGTGAGACTGAACAGTTCAAATTTCTAGTGTTCAGATAGACAGTAAGCTGTCGTGGAAAGCCCACGTTCATTCTGCTATATTTACCATTAGAACAATATCTGAAATAAGTGATTTGTGAACATGAAAAGTAGTCTACTACGCTTACTTTCACTCTCTTCTGACGTACGGCGTTATTTTCTGGGGGAATTCGACTGAAACAAAAAAGATATTTTTGGCTCAGAAACGGGCGGTTAAAGCAATATGTGGTGTAAGTTCACGAACGTCATGTCGACCCCTTTTCAGTAGTCTGCGAATTTTGACACTGGCGTCACAATACGGTTTTTCTTTAATATTCCCACGAGTTAGTAACCTTCACTCGGTGAATACTAGACAGAAGTCGAATCTACATTTCGACCACACCACATTGACACTAGTGCAGAAAGGTGTGCAGTATTCTGCAGAATCCATTTTCAGTAAGCTGCCACAAGAACTAAAGAATCTTAGCACTAACCCACACGCTTTCAAATCTAAATTGAAGAGTTACTTCATGGCTCACTCCTTTTATTCCGTCGAGGAACTCCTAGAAAAGTTAAACAATTAAGCTAATTCATTTTTTATCTATATTGATTCTTTTCACTTAGTGTTAAGATTGTCATGTGCATAGGACTACTTACAATTTTTCTACTACCATTCTTGTGTTAAACTTAATGTATTGACTTGTTACAAGACCATGGAGTCTTACTCCTGAATTAGGTCCTGCGGAACAGAAAACCATGGTATTATTATTATTATATATCGTAGTGAACCGAAGCGATGTGATTCGAACCTCTAGTAGGTACCGAGGCAAAGGAACTGTCGATGACATTATTCGGTCTGGCCACTCAAAGGCTGCCACAGCAGCTGATGACCGCTACTTACGTGTTTCAGCTCGCAGGAACCCTGACAGAAACGCCAATCTGCTGAATAATTATTTTCGTGCAGCCACTGGCCGTCGTGCTTCGGCTCAAACTGTACGTCATAGGCTGCATGGCATGTAACTTGCCGCGGCGGAGCGGCCTAGCGCATTGAGGCGCTATGCTCTGATGGGCGAGGCCGTTCCCCGTCGAGGGTTCAAATCCCCCCCCCCCCTCAGGCATGGATGTTTGTGCTGTCTTTAGTATCAGTTAGTTCGTAAATAGATTTGTGGTTGAATCCGCCTGATGCAAGAAACCTTTTTTTGTTTTAATACCGAAACATTTATTTTCTAGAATAACATGTTACATATTTCGGTTATACAATCATTTGGACAAGTTGTTTGGTTTGACAATTTTGTTAGATGTATTAGGCCTAATTTATTCAATTGCGCGTATACTGTGGTCACTAATAAAGTAATTTAGAGCAGCAGTGAGCGTTTTGACTTATATTCGCAGATCTCAACTGCTCGAGATCTTGCTAATTTTAATAACAGGCTACTTTCAGAGTGTCTCATGCTGTATGTGAATCACAGATACTTACCGAGTCCTATAGGGCAAGAGTAGACTGTGTGTGGCCAGTATAAGTGTGACCTTCAAAGAATGTTTGTCTTATTATAAAGAATTGCATATAGGTGTCTCTAAATAGTGTTAACCGATAAAGTCTTAAACAACCTGAGAAATAAGATCTTTAACGCATCACGGCAACTAAACAATGAAATGTTACCACTTAAGACAAAATGTATCACATTGTTTCCAAGGTCTCTTGAACACTGTCGTTGAGTGTGTAGCCCTATATTGCGTCAAGAACAGATTTCCCTGGATTTTCCATATACGAGGGTTGGAACTAAAATAGTGGCAACTATTAATTCACAACCGATACAAAAGCGTTACATGTTTGCACCTGTTACTGTCCTTCAAAGTAGTCACCAGCGTTGTGTAGAACCCGTTTCCAGCGATGTGGAAGGCGTAGTATACCGTTAGCAGAGACAGTTCTGTTGATGGTGAGAATGGAACGATCTACTATTTGTCGAATGTCTGGAACAGTTCTAAAGAGAATGTTACGAAGTGGTTCCTTCATCTTCGGAATCAAGTCAAAGTGACAAGGACTTATGTCCGGGGTGTATGTGTTAATCCGGATTCGTGGGCGAGTTTACGTATCGTCTGGCGTCAATCACTGTCCACTAACGTGGCATCAGTGTGTACTTCTTCTTCAGAGACACTAGGACGACCTGCCCGATGAATGTCTGCCTCAGTTTGCCAACTTTCGTTGAAGGCTTTTACCCAATGTGCCACTGTTCTGTGCAGAATTCCGATTCCCCGCACTCCTCTTGAAGACCTTGATGACACTGTACGACTTCTGGCACATTCAATGTTTATCCAACTCCGTTGTTCCTGTTTCTAAAACTTAGTGACGCCGTTAGGTTCGACCGCTCGGTCACAAGTGACTGGATTTCCCTCGATTGTGCGCACGCCAGTCAGGTGGGACAGGCGAGTCCATTTGCTCAGAGGTAAGACAGGTATGTCGACAATGTGTGCTATCAGTGACAACAGTCTTCACAGCAATGTTGCCTCCATGTAAGTTCCAAACCCAGGATGTCACTTAACCTGCACGAAGATGTAAACAACACTCATTAGCAGTGCCAATACGACAACGTGGGTAAGACGGCCAATCAGTTCCAATCATAACATCAGGAAGGAAGTGATTCTTGAAGTTTTCCCGGCGGACATAATATTCCATCATCTTTCTGGAGTGCACCCGGGACAGTGACAATTCTTCGTCCGATATTTCGGCTGCAAACCTTACAGCCATCTTCAAGGCAAGTCCAAGACTGAGTTCTCAGTGTCTGCGCGTGCCTATTTATACGGTAAATCACGTGATGCAAAACTACTGAGGAATTAGACTGCGCATGCTTGAAGATATCACATTCGTAACTGCTGCGCTAGTCATAGATAAATATATACTTCAAAGATAACCTGTGAGCAGTGATTGCAAACATAAACAGAGCTGTTACGTATCCACAGTGCTTACAAATGAATAATTAATCATTAAAAGTGGTAACAGCAATCGGAATAGAAGACGCAGACATTCTTTCAGAACGAAGGCGTGATATAAGTGGCTTCCATACATTGTCAAGATGAAATCCGTCGTCACGATTTAGCAGGTGGTCCGCCAGTTGCATGTACAGCTTCCTTTACAACTGAGTCCCAGAAAGTAGAAGCTGTGGTTAAAATCTTTACTCCTTTGTAATTCATGGAATGGACAGTAGAAGTACAATGTTCGGCTACTGCAGACTTGTTGGACTGAAGAAGGCGTGTATACCGTGCTCAACGCATCGTTCCTGCACAGTGCGCGTGGTTTGACCTATATAACGTTTTCCACACTCACAAGGGATTTCATAAACCCCCGCTTTTCGCAATAACAGATCATCTTTGAAAGATCCCAGAAGAGCTGAGGTCTTAGCTGGTGGGCGAAAGATTACATCCACTTTATGTTTCTTCATGATTCTGGCTATTTTTGAAGACACATTACCCACGTATGGGAGAAAGGCTGTAGATTTCACATCCCTTTCCTCTTCATCTTTCTCCTGTGATTTATCTGGTGTTTGTATTTGCAAGGCTTTTTTAGTATGATGTTGCGAATAGCCATTTTTCTTGAAAACCGCTTCCAGGTGCAGGAGTTCATCCTGTAGGCTGTCAGCATCAGACACTACCTGAGCCCTGTGAACTAAGGATTTCAGTACACTCATAGTTTGCGAAGGATGGTGGCAGCTGGACGCCTGCAAATAAAGATCTGTATGGGTGGGCTTGCGATATACGCAATGACCTAGGAATCCATCCTCTTTGCGTCGAACCAGAACATCCAGGAACGGTAAAAGCCATTCTTCTCCCGCTCCATAGTGAACTTGATGTTTTCATGAATGGAGTTAAGATGGTCTAAAAATTCTGTCAGTTTATCCTCTCCGCATTGTCCAAATCCTTATTTGACCATTCAGTCGCAGCAAGACGTAAGTTTTAAAACCTCTGTTTTTAACAGCTAAACAGCTACCCAAACTGTTCAAAAAGGCGTTCGACGCGGTGCCACACTGCAGACTGCTAACGAAGATACGAGGTCGATTCACTAATCGTGGTAGACATCTCGAAATTTTACCAATGTATAGAATGGACAATTCGTTTCAGACACAACAATCGACTCCTTTTTTTGCGGGCGCTTGCTGTGTACGAGAACCGACGCACTTAATCGCCGATGTCGTCGGAAAAAGATATAATTTTCCGTTCTCTTTCTACACCTTAGATTAAAATATTGCCCAAATTTAAAATAATGTATACTACATACTTACACAGAAGAATTAAACACAAAATTAATGACAATTGGACATAGTAGATTAGAAATGCAAACAGAAAATATAAACCTTTATTAATAAAACGCTTCACGGAATAAACAACAATGTAATGAATCTGCGATCGTAAATAGCAACATAGATCACACATACAACTTACACGTATCTCTTGTCAGTGTATATGTTACTGACCAAACCCGATTTTAGGATGAAGTGGTTTCGCCTAGGCCAAACCAGTTCTTCCTGCATGCGATAAGACTAACTAGTTTATCCTGGGACAAACTAGTTCATGTTGTTAACGATAGGAGAAAGCAGCTTAGACTAGGTCGAATCGGTTTATCCTAGTCAGAATTTACTTGCCTTAGGACAAACTGGTACGTCCTAGTCTAGGGTGACCATATGTCCCATATTTTACGGTATCGTCCCTTATTTAGCTGAAGTGTCCTCTTGTCCCAACAAAATAAATACGGGATGTAGATTGTCCCGTATTTTATTAACCATCCCATATATTTTGAAATAACGTGTGTCAACAAGATGTTTCAGTATTTCCACATACCTTTCATGCATGCTGAAGAACCAAGAGACTTTTCGGACTTTTCTGAAGTGGAATACTAACAGGTGCTTGGTAGTATAAAAACCAAATTGCCATTCCTTCGAACCGGTTCTTGATAGAAATATCTGGTCACCCTTTCCTAGTCTCAACTAATTTTGCCTAGTCGGAACGAATGTAGCTGCCTGTGCGAATAGGAAATCCCCTAATCATCTCTGGCTCCCAGCCTGCACGAATGGGGAATACCCGAATCACCTCTCGCGGGGCCCTCGCGGCTTTTAACCACTCTTCAACCGCCCTGTTCGTTAGCTTGCATCGACGAGTGAGTGTGTTAAGTTCCTGGTTGCGTTTAAAAGAGTTTATTATAATCCTAGTATAATTGCGAGGCGTTGTTTCATGGATGAGCCTTCGTGAAGTAGACAAGCCAATCAAAAGCTATGGAGAGAAAAGTTTTTGGAGGAAATTTTGCAGAGTGAAAACAAAAAGTCTTCTCATTATAATGTGTTATCAGCAGACGAATATGCGGATTTGGTTAAACAATACAAGACGCGGAAAAGTTGGAAATAAGAACATCATTACAGAAAACAACACGGCAACGATTTTCTGTTTTGAAAATTGGTGATGTGAAAAAAACTCATTGCACGGTGTGAAGGGAATATAAAATACCATCCAGCTGATATACTTTATGATGTGATTAACACAGCCCATGTAGCTGTGGGTCATGGTGGTCGTGATAGTATGTTCGCCGAGACATCAGAAAAATATGCGAATCTCACAGAGGAAATTATAGGCTTCTATTTATCAATGTGTGATGTTTGTCAACAAAAGAAGACCAAAAAGAGAAAAGAGGTAGTTTCAAAGCAAATTCTTCATTCGGAAATGAATAGCAGATGCCAAGTCGATTTGATTGATTTCCAAACACAAGCAGACGAGAATTTTAAATGTATTCTAGTATACCAAAACCACCTTGCAAAATTTGTTCGCCTTCGTGCGGTAACATCAAAGAGGGCTGTGTCAGACTTACAAACAACATCCTTCGCTACCAAGCTGGTATCATCAGCAAACAAAAACTTTTTACAATCACCTCTTATACTCGATTTTATATTAATAAGAAACAGCAATGGCCCCAAAACAGACCCCTGGGGCACCTCACACTTAACTGTGCCCCATTGCGATTGTACATGATAGACATTTTCAACACTGCGGAGAATTACCTTCTGTTGTCTATTATTAAAGTAAGAGATGAACCAGTTGTGAGTTACTCCTCATATTCCATAATGTTCCAACTTCTGCAACAATATTTTGTGATCAACACAATCAAACGCCTTTGTTAAATCAAAGAAGACGCCTAATGACTGTAGCCTTTTATTTAACCCACCACGTGCCTCACAGATAAACGAAAATATTGCATTTTCAGTCGTTAAATCCCTCTAAAACCAAACTGTGCGTTTGACAACAAATTATGTGAACTGAAATGATCAATTAATCTTGAATATGCAGACTTTTCAACAACTTTAGAAAAAACCGATGGCATTGAAATAGTTGCCTACAGTATCCCTTTCTCCTTTTTTATAAAGGAGTTTCACTACTGAGTACTTTAATCTGTCAGCAAACTGACCATTCTGAAAGGAAAACTTACAAATATGGGTTAACACTGGGCTAACATATGGAGAACAGTGCTTTAGAATTGTGCTAGATACTCCACCATATTCACAAGAATCCTTAGTTTTTAGTGATTTAATTATTGACTCAATCTCCCCTATCATCGGAAAGGCATTTTCTAAAAATTTTGTATGATTACCTGTAGAAAATAGGGTTCTGTTTAGGTCACCTACTATATTCAGAAAATGATTATTGAATACTGCACGTATATCTAACTTGTCAGAAACATATCTACTACGCACTGACGTTATATCTTGTACCTGCTGTTGCTGACCAGACACTTCCTTCACGAATGACCAGATGGTTTTAATTTTATCCTGAGAGTTTGCTATTCCTTTGGATACCACATACTTTTTGCATTCTTACTGACATTTTTCAGAACCTTACAGTACTGTTTGTAATGAACTACTGCATCTTCATTCTGACTGCTTCTAACATTTTGATACAATACCCGCATTGTTCTACATGATACTCTTATCCCCTTTGTCAGCCACCCTGGCTGCCTGTTACTGGTAGTACCCTTATTTGAGCGTTCTAGCGGAAAGCAAGTTTCAAACAGCGTAAGAAATGTCTTCAGGAGAGTATTATATTTATCATCTGCATTATCACCACTATAAACATCCTGCCATCTTGCTCCTTAATTAGGCTTTAAAAGGTCTCAATTGCAACTGGATTAACTTTTCTAAGTAGTTGATAAGTATCTTTAACATTTGTTTGAAAACAAATACTTTTTAGAATTTAAATTCGAGCATCTTTGTCTGATAGGCCATTTACTGTTCTGCCCGTCTAATAATGAAGAATGAACAAAAACATTGTCAATGGTAGAACTGCTACTTCGTTGCACTCTCGTTGTAAAAAATACTGTTTGCATCAGGTTATATGAATTAAATAGATCTAACAGCTGACTTTTTCTTGAGCTATCAATGTTGAGATCTCTACCCATAACTAAATTTTTATACTTCCTATAAAGTGAACCCAGAACCAATTCCAATATCTGGACACTTCCGTTGATAAGAGTCCATCCTTACATAAAGGTACAGTGCGGATGCGACCATACTTTGGAAGTGACCACCTAGGCATGGCAGAACTACACTCAATACAAACAATGTACTTACTTCCTGATGTTATGATTGGAACTGATTGGCCATCTTACCCACGTTGTCGTATTGGCACTGCTAATGAGTGTTATTTACATCTTAGTGCAGGTTAAGTGACATCCTAGGTTTGGAACTTACATGGAGGCAACATTGCTGTGAAGACTGTTGTCACTAATAGCACACATTGTCGACATTCCTGTCTTATTGTAAATGTGACATAAAGTCACTGAGGAAGTAGGCGACCACGATGAAATGATTAGTTAGTACTGCTGCGAAGCTGGTTAGGTCGCAAATTCTTTGTTATTGGTCACACTTCATGTACAGCGTGCCCTCAAAATGACGCGTTTCGGAATTACCATCATCAAATGTTGTTCAAATGTTTGTTAAGCTTATGGGACTTAACTTCGGGGTCATCAGTCCCTAAACTTACAAACTACTTATGAACTACTTACGAACTAGGACGGCACAAATATCCATGCCCGAGGGGGTATTCGAACCCCCGGCGGTAGTGGCCGTGCTGACCGTGACTGGAGCGCCTCAGTCCCCTCGGCCGGCTACCATCATCAGATTAGCATCTCTTCCGTGCCATGTGCACACGTGAACAGATGGAAGATGTTCTTCAATATACATACAAAAGCAGACTACCTAGACGTAGTCTGCTTTTGTATGTATATTGAAGAACATTTCCCATCTGTTCACGTGTGCACATGGCACGGAAGAGATGCTAATCTAATGATGTTAATTCCGACACGCGTCATTTCCAGGGCACGCTGTACAATGAAGTGTGACCAATAACAAAGAATTTGCTACCTAACCAGCTTAACCAGCAGTACTACCTAATCATACCTGTCTTACCTCTGAGCAAATGGACTCGCCTGTCCCACCTGACTGACGTGCGCACAATCGAGGGAAACATAGTCACTTGTGGCCGAGCGGTGTAACGTAACGGTGTCACTAAGTTTTAGAAACAGAAACAACGGAGTTGGATAGAGATTGAATTTTTTTTAATTTCTTTTATTATTATTATTATTATTATTATTATTATTATTATTATTATTTATTTATTTATTTATTTATTTTTTGCCGGCCTCCATCCACCCTTTCTAGCCCGTCCTTGCGCTCGCCAGGATTATGCCTTCATCGGCTAGTTGTGTCAGCTGGAAACAGTTTTTCCTCTGTGTATTAACTTGTACTCTTCTGATTAATTTAAAACAAAAGAAATGTCCTCTTCTAGACTTTGGAATGGCCAACTGAATTTACTTCTTTTGTTGGAGTATCCTTTTGCCTTATTTGTTCCTATAACAACTGAAACAATTATTTCTCTTGGGAAAAAATGAATGGGATACGGTTGTTCGTCATGCCAATATCCTGGAAAACTTAAACAAAACACCAGGTGATCAATTGCGAAACCAGATGGAACGCAAGACTACCTTCTCTCACATCATCCTTGGACGGACATATTTGTATTTGCTGCATCTTCTTGTTTACTAAACTTTTTCGTAATTGTGAACATAAAGTTCTTCTTTTTTAACTCACATACATTTTGTGAATATTCAATTTGCGATGCCAAGCAAAAGTAGTGTCGCTGTTGCTGGTTTCCTTAGGAGATCCCGATGTCTGTTGTATGCGCTTAGTTTGTAAGTGTTAGCCAACTCCTAACCTCTCAAAAGTAATTTTTAGCATGTTTCCAAACTGTTTTTTTGTGATCCGTGTATTTTTTACTTTTATAATATTCATACATCATGTATGCGGTAAATTCTGTAGTGTTATCCGTACCTAAATTGTTTATTACATAACTGACGAACTTGCCCATCAACCAATGTATGGCGTTGTTTTTGCAGCCGGATAGTGAATTTTTTGTGGCCTGTAAATTGCCTCAGGGTAAATGTAATCGGGCGAAGACCTCGAAAGGAAAGCGATGCTCTGTCTGATCCATTTCCAGTTATCAAAATGACCTGCACAAGTGAATCTGTGTGTTATTGTGTCCACCAGTTGGCATCTGGGGCAAAGATTGGTATCACTTTTACCGACTGCATGTAATCTTTCATTTGTTCTGCAGATGTTGTGCACTACCTTCAAACATCAGATGACAAACATTTCAGGTGTACGTTTTTACCTGGGAAACGTCGGATATCACCTCTATTTTACTCGATGACTTTCCGTCAGTTACTGAATACTGTGTCCTTTCTGACAGGACATCGCAAATCCGTTTGCGCAACTATGGCAATATTCCTAAAGTACGCAATTTGTTTAAAAACTCAGAATGAAACTTTGCAGCGGAGTGTGCGCCGATATGAAACTTCCTGGCAGATTAAAATTGTGTGCCGGAACCGGGACTCGAACCTGGGACCGTTGCCTTTTGCGGGCAAGCGCTCTACCGACTGAGCTATCCTGACACGACGCACGATGCCGCCTCACAACTTTACTTCCGCCAGTACCTCGCCTGCTAGTAGGAGGAAGTAGAGTTGTGAGGCAGCATCGTGAGTCGTGTCGGGATAGCTCAGTAGGTAGAGCGCTTCTCAGCGAATGGCAAAGGTCCCAGGTTCGAGTCCCGGTTCCGGCACACAATTTTAATCTGGCAGGAAGTTTGTTTAAAAACTGCTTGTGAGGTTCAGTGTCAAAAGCCTTCCAGAAATTTAAAAATATGAAAACTATTTGAGATATCTTTTCGATAGTACTGATTACTTCATTTGAATAAAGAGATGGAAGTGATACAAAAGAACGATACTAGCTGAAACACTGTTGACCGTTGGTCAATAGGTCATTCTCTTCGTGGTAGTTCATGGTGTCAAAAAAAATATATGTTCCAAAATCCTACTGCAGATCGACGTCAATGACATGGGCCTGTAATTTTGTGGGTAATTCCTGTTGCCTTTCGTAAATATTGTAGTGACCTGTGCAAGTTTTCAATCTTTCGGTACGGATCTTTCGCTGAGTGAGCGGTTGTACATAATGGTTAATTATGGCATTGACATACTCTGAAAGGAACACTGTTGCTATACAATCATGACCGGAAGACTTGCTTTTGTTTAGTGATGTAAGTTACTACTTCTAGAGTATCCACTTCTAAATCACGCAAGCTGGAAGCTGTTCATGATTAGAATTCTGGAGTATTTCGCCATTGTATCTGCAGGATTTCACGCTACTGTAGTCTAAATAAATCTCTTCACCACTGCAGAACTTTACCCCTTTGTAATGTTTAAGTTCAGAAGACAAGTAGTAACTAAACATGAAAAGTTTAAAACGTACTTCTCGATTGCTAACAGTTTCTGCTTCGAACAGTAAAGTAGAAAGAACTTAAAAGACTGTGCAATTTCAGTAATGTGTTATCAGCCATTGAGCAGAATCAGTATTTATCATGCTTCACGATGTGCCTCCGTGTGAAAAGAGACGACCGGTGTTTAAGCAAGACATGACTAAACTTCGTGATGCCACATATCAACATAAAGTGAGGATTAGTTCTGATACCGAAATTAAAAATTGTCATACCTATGTTACATCCTTTTTGATCTGCTAATGGTATCACACAAATACACTGAATCCATATAAAAGAGCCTGGCGGTTACTGGCAGTGTCCCAATTCGTTATGCAAAATGTTTTATAACTCTGTCACACGTATTTTACAATCCGATAGGAGGTTTCTTCCTACCTGTTAGATAATGGTCTGACTGCTTCACTGTCCATTACGGTATTGTTTCGCCCTGACAAGTAGAAAGATTTCTTACCTCGAAAATAGCTATCTACTGTCTCATGAACACAGACTCTTCGCTGTCTGTTAATTTATTGCCTATTAATGAATTTCTAATCCCTAAGTAAATCACGATTATTTATCTCTTTAAAAAATGAACATCGAAAAAAAATCTGCGTTACAGATAAATTAAATGCAAATTAAACAATCGCCTTCTCTATATTCACAAATATCAACACACAGTCATGCGTGTTTAGAACCATGACGTAAACTTAAATGGATTATACCCCTTAAGAAAAAAAATCGTGAATCTTAATACACTGTCCCTTTATAGACTACACTACAAAACAAATACTGAAACTGAAATACTATGAATCTCTGATATATCGAGTTTTTTCCTACACTCCCGAGGATCACTAAAGGTTTCCCAGCACACTTGAAGAAGAAGTCAGACATTTAAAAACACACTACGGTCGGGGGTTCGAATCCCCCCTCGGGCATGGATATTTGTGCCGTCCTTAGTCTTAGCTAGTTCATAAGTAGTTTGTAAGCGTAGGGACTGATGACCCCGTAGTTAAGTCCCGTAAGTTCTACAAACATTTGAACATTTGAACATTTAAAAACAAGGTAAATTTGACCTTAATCGATAATGGCAGCTCTCGTCTGTGTGCAACATTTTCTGTCATCTGTGTCGATTTTTAAAGGAAGTTGAAACCTAAAATAATTTACGAAATGCCTTTGACTGACAACGTCAATAACCAAATGGCCTAATCATCATAGCTCAGTTCTCATGGCGCTGTACCACACTACGCCTATGAGAATTCTCTCCTTATCTAGCACTTCAATTCCTTAAAGTAGTCTTTAGTTTGGGGACATACGCCACCTTGGATCCGCCCAGTGACATCTGACAAATCACCACTCTGCGCTCGCCTTACAAGTATTTCAGCCAATAGGTGTCAAGGGTATGTGTGTGTGTGTGTGTCAATTTTTGCTGTCTCTGTTTTCTCGCCTCTCTCTCCCCAAATAAAACTCGAAATTTCATAATTTGCTTTCTTGAGATTTTCGTAATGTGTAATCTTTAACCTTTTGACATTTAAGACCCTCTAGCTGTATTCTGTCGACTTCGGAAAAGGGTCTGCTTATCTGAGGCTTTATCTCAAACACTCACATTAACAAGCAAAGCATTTTACGACCAACTGCTGATAGTACGATATTTATGACTTGTCCCTTTCCCGAATGTATGTTTTCTATGAATGGCTGTGTACTTTAGAAGCTTTTAAGTTCGCACAAACAAATATTCATCTTCTTAAAGGTGTGGAAATTGTTTATCTGGCAGTTTATGCGGCAGCGGATAGCCTTCGTGCTCGCTAGATTGGGAACGGCAGAGCAGCCAATCAGAAGTCGCGATGCCGCGGCCAATGAGATTGCGTGTTTCATGACGAGTAAATTTGGCGTCAATTTCGAAGTTTATTCGAGGATATCGGTGCGGCGTTTGTGTGACTGTAATTGATTTTCCATGTATAAGAGATTTTTTAGATAATTGTCGTATTACGGACATAAGTGACCTATTATTAATACACCACAGCAGTCAAACATGTTTTATTTATGACCAGTACGAAGCACTGATTATTTTAAGTTAAAGTTAAGTTAGGTATAGGTTAAACGAGAAGGTTTTTCCATTTTTTTTTTTTTTTTTTTTTTTTTTTTTTTTTTTTTTTTTTTTTTTTTTTTTTTTGTATGTGAGGGCGCGTAGCACCCGAGTCTCAGGTTCAAGAACACTCAATCAATTTAGTTTTGTACGCTCGATATATATATCATTTCAGTCCGAGCCACCTCGATTCCAAGCATACTTGGAAATTATCGCAATTAACTGACAATTACTTTTACTGACGGGACAAGGGCACATACAAGAACCTGTCAACCATAGAGCAGGTATAGCATGTTTTATTTATTTTATGATATATTCGAAACAGTGATCAAGTGACATCCATATTGATAGCAACTGTAACTTGTAGATCATCAAAAACTTTTGCATGCATCGCTTCGATTTGTTTACATAGTACAATTGTAACGCTCCTTCTTATTGGCCGCGGCTTCGCGACTCCTGATTGGCTGCTCTGTCGTTCCCAACCTAGCCGCTGCCGCATAAATTGCACTTTTACCGGCACCACATAGGTTACATAAATTTCCAAACCACACCGCGTGCCTCGTATTATTCCAAAAGAGACAACAAAATGAAGACCGAAGTTTTAAATTTAACATTTAAGAAATCTTTCACGCAGGGAAATCAGGCAAACATACCTGCATCTTATGATAGCAGTGACTCCTAAATGAGGAACATAGTAACATGCGTAGCCAGTGTAGGGAAACAAGTGAGAGAGTTAACACGTTCGCTGCCGTTCACGCTCTGACGCGATGATGCTAGGTGCCACTTCACGCTCTGGTGCGTGATCGTATTTTGACAGTATATTTTCATAGTTTTGAGCCACTGAATGTTTTGGTTTTAGTTTTCAGTTTTTTTGATATGGTTTTTTATTTGCATTTGTATTTTTGTGAAAACAACAAATGAACAATATAAACAGCACATACAAGGTATTTCATAAAACATAAGCATATTTCTATATCATCAGCAATATAAGTCTGAATAATATCAAAACTAAGAAGTATTTTTTTATAAACTGGTAACTAATCGAAATAAAATTAAAGTAATCAAAAGCTTGCTTGCTTGTTTACATAAGAATCCAATAAATCTATCATGACATCATGAGAAGCGTGTGTGGCTCGTAGCCGGTAATGCAAATCAAATGTTCATATGTTTGTTAAGCTTAAGGGACTTACCTACGGGGTCATCAGTCCCTAAACTTACAAATTACTTATGAACTACCTACAACTAAGGACGACACAAATATCGATGCCCGAGGGGGGGATTCGAACCCCCGGTCGTAGTGGGCGTGCAGACCGTGACTGAAGCGCCTCAGTACCCTCGGCCACCGCGGCCGGCCCGGTAATGCAAACGCGGAAATCTGGACCCACGTACGTGTGCATATCACTTATAGTCTTCCCAGAGTGCCTACCAGAGTATACAGCTTTATTAGACGATGCCAGTTTACAACAACCCATAATAGGATGCTAGGTCGCAGCACGCGCCACAGCGTGAGCGGCACCTGACTCAAGTAACGTTTACACGCGCCAGAGCGTGAACGGCAGCGAACGTGTTGGAAACAAACAAGTAACTTTTATCAGGTCCAGATGGGGTACCAATCCGGTTTTACAACAGTACTCCAGGGCATTGGCCACTTACGTAGCTGCATTTATCGCGAATCTTTGATCCAGCACAAGTTCCAAGCGACTGGAAAAAGGCGCAGCTGCCGTCCAGGCCCAGGAAGTTACAGAACTGTATTACTAACATCAGTTTCCTCTAGAATTCTTAACCATATTCTCAGTTCCAATATAGTAAATTTCCTTCAGGCGGAACAACTTCTGTCGAAGCACCAGCATGGCATTAGGAAGCTCCGATCGTGAGAAACCCAGATTTCCCTTTTCTCACGTGTCATCTTGCGTGCTATGGGTGAAGGGCAACAGGCAGACTGCATATCTCTCGATTTTCGAAAGGCGTGAAACACAGTCCGCATGGCAGACTGCTAATGAAGTTACGGGCATATAGGGTAAGGTGGTACAATTTCGATCATTTCGGACAAATGTTATTATAACTAGTAATAAATTGAGAAAAGGAATAATTTTAACTATGGCACTTGTTCTTGGATGTTTAATGAATATGCAACATAAATATTATACAGTTACAAATGTTGGTACAAACACAAGAAAAGGTTACGGAATTGAGATAAATCGATCGAAAATGTACCACACTAGGTACAATTGTGATCACTTCCTCGTACAATTTTGATTACGGGCATCTTCCACATAAAAAGCACTTTTTCTGTCACGCACCAACGCATACTTCGTGGTATCAAACATTGCATTTTTGGCAGCGAATCCAGTCACCCTTAACTAGATAATTTATAAGAGCGCGTTAGACTAAGTAGCTTCACTTACCTCTTTAAAGGGAAAAAATTTATATCTCCTTACCGCAAAGCGGTATATTCTTGGAAAAGACAGGAGGAGCTGTAGAAACCTGCTACTCTACAACGCGACACAACGAGACACTACGAGACAGAAAAATAGCGCGAAAACTTACGTTGATCGGAATTTTACCTTTATCGAAATTGTACCACCTTACCCTAGAATAGGTACCAGAATATATGAGTGGCTCGAAGACTGCTTGAGTAATAGAAACCAGTACTTTGCTTTAAATGAAAACATTTTGGTAAGGCTTTGCCGTGACTATTGTTTGAAACTGATTGAAACACAGGGTGTTACTGTTTCCAGTCACTTAGTTTATTGTACCCACAACGCGTTTCGAGAGTTTAAACCCCCATCATCAGGTAGAATGACATTAAGAAGAGTACATATAGGTTTTGTTGACGTGTTGTACTGTCTCCTGTGGCCACAGGTCCCTTGTATTGTCGTAACCTCACTTACATGTAAAAAATCACAATCACCATTTTTGTTTATTTCTAACTTTGCTCCTGTGGCTACGAAAACATTTAATTGTGCAGAATCAGTCGTCGGACAGTGAAAAAAAGTAGGTTCCGATCGGGATTTGAACGCGGATCGTCTGTATGGCAGTCAAAAGTATAGCTAATAACACCCCACTGACTCACGTACCGGTACTCACTACGTACAGGTATAATTGTTACGCACTAGACTTTGATCTCGATTTTCGTAGAAACTAGGGCGCATTGGAACAAATCCTTTTAGCTTGGTGATCTGGAGGAATTCCGTCACAACATACCTGCGGCACGTCAAAATTCGTTTCTTCCAAACTTTGTGTTTCCCCTGTGAGTAACCGCCGCCATGCACCTTCTACATCTACATCCATACACCGGATGCCACCCGACGGTGTGTAGCGGAGGGTACCTCGAGTACCATTATCCTATTCCAGTCACGTATTGTTCGCTGACAGAAAGATTGTCGGTATGCCTCTGTGTGGGGTCTAATCTCTGTGATTTTACCCTCCTGATCTCTTCGCGAGATATACGTAGGAGGGAGCAATATACTACTAGACTCCTCGGTAAAGGTATGTTCTTGAAACTTCGACAAAAGCCCGTGCCGAGTTTCAGAGCGCCTCTCTTGCAGTCTTCCACTGGAGTTTATCGATGATCACCGTAACGCTTTACAATTACTTATTGATCCTATAAGGAAGCGCGCTGCTCTTCGTTGGATTTTTTCTACTTCTTCTATCAACCCCACCTGGTATGGATCCCACACTGATGAGAAGTATTCAAGCAGTGGGCGAACAAGTGTACTGTAACCTACTTCCTTTGTTTTCGGACTGCATTTCCTTAGGATTTTTCCAATGAATCTCAGTCTGGCATCTACTTTACCGACGATAGTCGTTCCTTTTTAAATCATTCCTAATACCTACTCCCAGATAATTTAGGGAATTAACTTCTTCCAGTTGCTGACCTGCTATAGTGTAGCTAACTGATAAAGGATCTTTCTTTCCGTTTATTAGTAGTACAGTACACTTGTCTTCAATGAGATTCATTTGCCATTCGCCGCACCATACGTCAATTCGTTGCAGATCCTCCTGCATTTCAGTAAAATTTTCCATTTATACAACCTCTCGATATACTACAGCATCATCAGCAAAAAGCGTCAGTGAACTTCCGATCTTATCCACGACACTCCCCTGTGGCTCACCTGACAATACTCTTACACTGTACTTCTGAAGACTTCTCTCCATTCAGAATAACATGCTGAATTCCGTTATCTAGAAACTCTTCAATCCAATCACACACCTTGTCTGATAGACCATATGCTCTTACTTTGTTCATTAAACGACTGTGGGGAACGCCTTGAGGAAGTCAAGAAACACGGCATCTGCCTGAGAACCCGTCTCTATGACCCTCTGAGTCTCGTGGACGAATAGCGCGAGCTGGGTTTCACACGATCGCCTTTTTCGAAACCCATGTTGATTCCTACAGAGCAGATTTCTAGGCACCAGAAAAGTCATTATACTCACGTGTTACAAAATTATACAACTCACCGACGTTATATATATATATATATATATATAATTTCGTATGCGAGCTACAAACAGTATATAATAAATTCACAAATTGTAAAATAATAATAATGTCTACACATTTTTACAATAACATAATAACAGGTGGTCTATGGTCTGTATGTTTCCGCAAGAACACAAAACACTTTCACCGATTCCCCACTTGTGCAAATTCTTGCTGCATCTACCCATTCCAGACCGCAGTCTGTTCAGAGTCTTCCATCTCTGCCAGTCAAGTTCTGCGCCTGGTGGCAGCGCCTCCTCGGCGTAGTTGGCATGTCCTTATTTCTCCCGCCACAATTTTATTCTGGTAGTTCTTGGTGGGTCTGCGAGTGGTTCCGTTGAATGTAGAAAACTGCTTCTTGATTTAAGGCGTTTTGGTACAGTTTGGTACCCATGTGATGGGTGACGTTGGTCTTTAAGCTGTTTTGATCGTTCGATGCTGCTCTGTACCGATCGTCGGACCTTTGGTGGAGCGATTCCTGATAATGAGTATAGGTGTTCAACTCTTGCAGGTTTGAGACAGCCAGTGATAAGCCTACAGGTCTGATTCAGGACAGGGTCCAGTTTTTTTGCATGACATGATCGTTCCCACACAGGACTTGCAAACTCAGCAGCAGAGTAACACAGCGCAATTGCTGTCGCGCGTAAAACTTTTGCATTAGCTCCCCATTTTGACGTTGTTAGTTTGCCAAGTAAGTTATTTCGTGTTTGGACTTTTGCCTTGCTCTTCTCAATGTGGCGCTTAAATGATAGTGTCCTATCAAGGGTAACTCCCAAGTACACTGGGGAAGGGCAGTGTTCTAATCTTGTGCCATTCCACCAAACATTCAGTTCCCTCTTTGCCTCTCTATTGTTACGATGGAATAGGCAAGTCTGGTCTTCCTTGGATTGGGCTGCGTTCATTCTCAGCATATCGTTAGAGATACAGGCCTATAGTTCTGCACATCTGTTTGACGTCCCTTCTTGAAAACGGGGATGACTTGCGCCATTTTCCAGTCTTTCGGAACGCTACGCTCTTTTAGAGACCTACAGTACACCGTTGCAAGAAAGGGGGGAGGGCAAGTTCCTTCGGGTACTGTAACTCGAACTTTGGGTGGATTGCGGAGTAAGTATGCAGATGAAATCATGTATTCACGCCTACGGTAAGTCGTTTGGCCGCCTCGCTAGTCATCAGCGTGCAGCAGACAGGCATGCTCACTGAACTGCCTTATGCCTAGGTGGAAGGTCAATGGCCTGCCACAGGCGCCAGGGGTCACAGTGCTTTTGTGCTACCTGACCGGACTGTCATTACACTCATTCTTGGCTTTAAAACGTTTTCATAATTATTAAGTAATTACAGTCTATTCTACCACTTCCAAACAAGATACTTAGCTTTTCAACATTACGATGTATGGGGGTTCTGCTCGCTGCAACATTATTCTCCTGGGGCGTCGTGGTAGAAATAAATACTCGTTATGTACAATTTTTCACTTCTTCTGTAATTTGAAACCAAACTGCTTCTCCACCAACACATTACAAATTCAAACTTGCGTACAACAACAACAACAACAACACAGACTGACATAGATCCCAAACCACTTTGCGAAAGCCAGAACTCGAACTCCCCCACGCAAGGCGGTGAGGCAAATATATAACATCGGCAATAATGACCTTACATTATGCATTGTTCATAACAATTGAATATACTAATTTACAGTGAACAAACACACAAAGAAAACATTTCATGTACACAAAAATAATCACAATATAAAATGAAAACTATACATACAATAATTTTAGAAGGCACATATCGTTTTAAGACTTAATCACGCTACTTTTTGTTTGACAACAAACCAAAATGTTAAATGTCAATTAATTAGTTAACGAGTACATCATACATGTTCCTAACATATACTGAACTATCTGAAATATCTTCGCAAATCTGAAAATATATTCAAAATCTCACGTCAGTCAATATATACAAAGAATTCAATATTGTAAATCTCGACTATTACATTAATTAACACAATTAGCTGGTCAACACAACTTGTTTATGAGCCTAACATATATACAGTGCTATTCATTTTCATTTCTTTTTGTTTTTCACAAAAGTTTTTACAATTCGTCTGTTTAAGTCTTTAAATAACATACAATGACGAAACTATTGTTTATAGAACTGTCTGGAAAGAAAATATATGAATCTCTTAATTAATGAAATTTATCACTTGTTTTAATCACAGCATCACCGAGATATTATCCTACACTGATTCCTAAGCTGGCTATGTCGTTTGTAACTTCACACGCAAAATATATCACTATTACACCACACGATTCCGGGTCCGACGCAGACGGTATCGTACAATACCATTGAGATGAGAGGTCCAGAAATATCGTCACAGTTTACAGTTATATTGTCGGAACTCAGTCCTGCGCCGCCGTTCTAAGGTCTGCTTCCGTGCTCCGTTTAGTAATTCTACTGGTTGCTTTTTCCCATATGTTATTACCAGTCGCGGATTCTTAGGTTAAAACTTACTCTTTTCCCAAAATAACCTATTTCGACGTTAACGTCTACTTTTGCCTATTTCAACTTTAAAATCCTAAAAGGCATTTATTTCTTCCCATTTAAAAAGACTTGCTTCGAAAAATCAAAGGCAGAAACAATGAAACCGATTTCTTTCTTTCTTTAGCCCTGTTTCCGCACATGCAGGGTCGGCTTTGTGTTTTTGGATTTGGCACGTTAATATTGACGGGGTGGCCAGATGCCCATCCTGTCGCAACCCCTACCCCCCTGGAGGAAATGTGTACCTAAATGTCTGCATATAGTTTATAGGTGTGATAAGTGTAAAGTGCTATTAAATGTTTGTGAATCATGTAACTGAGTCGGGACTTGGGGACCAGCACGGTGTTCACCAAGGGGGATGTGGAAAACAGCCTAAAACTACATCTAGGCTGGCCGGCACCACAGACAAATACATACAGACGGGAAACCTCCGTAAGGGCCCGGTCCTACACTCAGGGTTGTGGGGAGGGAGGGTTTCCAGCAGTTCCGTAAGATGTCCCATGATGGCGCTGCGGTCAGAAGCAGCTCTTTAAATTGCCCAGAGCAGGCGGCAGGTAGCGGCTGCCACCACCACCACCTCCCCTCAAACGCCAGCAAGCCGGACACAGCCGTGGCCTCGTGGTAGGCGACACAAGCTGTCCCCTCAGCCTCCCCTCCACGCTACCCTCTGACTTGCGAGAGGCACCCTAAGCCAGCGATCCGCCTGACACCTGCTAGTATCTTACAGAACTACGTGGGGAGCGTAGGACAGTGGTTTAGAGGGGGCTGCTCCTCTGTATATGTTACTCTGTGTTACTCTATGTAGTGTTGACTTAATAAGCAAATTTTCAATCGTTGACAATAAGAAAAACATCACACATCATTCGTGATTAAACTGAAACCAAACATTTATTGTTTTCGAAGATAAAAATACAATGCAGATCAGAATCCGTATGTTAAAATAAATGTAATAGGCCTATACAATTTAATAAATTTTGAATAACCCAGTGGTTTCAAACACTCAGACGGGTTCACGCTAAATGACAAACCTTTTGTAGATATTCCAGAGAACAGCCACGATATGCTGAGAATGAACGTTCTACTCCAACGGATGTGACGAGGGCGAACTTAACATTCGGTACATTCTGGACAGGAGTGCTACATTTAGTGGAACTGGATTTGTTTGCAGAGGCCATTCATTCAGGTCGGTGGTTTGTTCTAGAAAATCTGTTGAACTTTTCCCCGTTCTTTTTCTCCCACTTCTCCTGCGTTTCATTTATTTTATTTTCCACTTCCTCCAGAAAAGAATATTATCGTAGATAAATCGACCTGAGCTGTCGCCATAAATGTAAAGTTGGCTCTACTGTAAGCCAAGTCCTACTGAACTGGGAAATCTTCGAATACTTGTGTTGCTTGCATCTTTCACAGCCAGAAGCACTTTATTTTCATCTACGTCATTTTAATATGGCACTTTCAGCCCAGTGTTGACAAAGTGTGCGATTATTTGCTTTTTAGTGTCTGGGTTTTGCTTTGAACAAATAAAATAGGCCATGAATTGCGCTGGGACTTAATTGCTAACAGTAAGTTTTGGAATGTGTCGTAGTTTCACCTAGAGAAATCCATATGCAAGACTCCGAAATACCTTATCGGTTTCTTTGCAGTACGTCCGAATAAACTGAGTCAACAATAATTTTTACACAACGTTAACTCTGAGGATACAGTCCAGTAGCAGCACACTTTTTTTTCTTTTTTTCAAATACCGATTTTATTGTTTACCCGCTCGGTTAGCCGCGTGGTCTAACGCACCACTTTCCGAGACGGGGAGGCGTACCTGCCCCGGTTCGAATCCGCCCGGCGGATTTACGAAAGGGGTCGGAGTTCCGGCCAGCCTGCATGTGGTTTCTAGGCTGTTTTCCACATCCCCTTTGGTGAACACCGGGCTGGTCCCCAAGTCCCGACTCAGTTACATGATTCACAAACATTTAATAGCACTTTACACTTTTCACACCTATAAACTATATGCAGACATTTAGGTACACATTTCCTCCAGGGGGGTAGGGGTTGCGACAGGATGGGCATCTGGCCACCCCGTCAATATTAACGTGCCAAATCCAAAAACACAAAGCCGACCCTGCATGTGCGGAAACAGGGCTAAAGAAAGAAAGAAATCGATTTCATTGTTTCTGCCTTTGATTTTTCGAAGCAAGTCTTTTTATTAAATGGGAAGAAACAAATGCCTTTTAGGATTTTAAAGTTGAAATAGGCAAAAGTAGACGTTAACGTCGAAATAGGTTATTTTAGGTGCTCGGGAAAAGAGTAAGTTTTAACCTAAGAATCCGCGACTGGTAATAACATATAAGAAAAAGCAGCCAGTAGAATTACTAAACGAAGCATGGAAGCAGACCTTAGGACGGCGGCGCAGGACTGAGTTCCGACAATATAACTGTAAGCTGTGACGATACTGCTGGACCTCTCATCTCAATGTTATTGTACGATACCGTCTGCGTCGGACCCGGAATCGTGTGGTGTAATAATTTTGCGTGTGAAGTTACAAACGAAATAACCAGCCTAGGAATCAGTGTAGGATAGTATCTCGGTGATACTGTGATTAAAACAAGTGATAGATTTCATTAATTAAGAGATTCATATATTTTCTTTCCAGACAGTTCTATAAACAATAGTTTAGTTATTGTATGTTATTTAAAGACTTAAACAGACGAATTGTAAAAACTTTTGTGAAAAACAAAAAGAAATGAAAATGAATAGCATTGTATATAGGTTAGGCTCATAAACAAGTTGTGTTGACCAGCTAATTGTGTTAATTAATGTAATAGTCGAGATTTACAATATTGAATTCTTTGTATATATTGACTCACGTGAGATTTGCGAAGATATGTGATAGTTCAGTATATGTTAGGAACATGTACGATGTACTCGTTAACTAATTAATTGACATTTAACATTTTGGTTTGTTGTCAAACAAAAAGTAGCGTGACTAAGTCTTAACACGATATGTGCCTTGTAAAATTATTGTATGTATAGTTTTCATTTTATATTGTGATTATTTTTGTGTACATGAAATGTTTTCTTTGTGTGTTTGTTCATTGCAAATTAGTACATTCAATTGTTATGAACAATGCGTAATGTAAGGTCATTATTGCCGATGTTATATATTTGCCTCACCGCCTTGCGTGGGGGATTTCGAGTTCTGGTTTTCGCAAAGTGGTTTGGGATCTATGTCAGTCTGTGTTGTTGTTGTTGTTGTACGCAAGTTTGAATTTGTAATGTGTTGGTGGAGAAGCAGTTTGGTTTCAAATTACAGAAGAAGTGAAAAATTGTACATAACGAGTATTTATTTCTACCACGACGCCCCAGGAGAATAATGTTGCAGCGAGCAGAACCCCCATACATCGTAATGCTGAAAAGCGAGGTATCTTGTTTGGAAGTGGTAGAATAGACTGTAATTACTTAATAATCATGAAAACGTTTTAAAGCCAAGAAGGAGTGTAATGACAGTCCGGTCAGGTAGCACAAAAGCACTGTGACCCCTGGCGCCTGTGGCAGGCCATTGACCATCCACCTAGGCATAAGGCAGTTCAGTGAGCATGCCTGTCTGCTGCACGCTGATGACTAGCGAGGCGGCCAAACGACTTACCGTAGGCGTGAATACATGATTTCATCTGCATACTTCGCAATCCACCCAAAGTTCGAGTTACAGTACGCGAAGGAACTTGCCCCCCCCCCCCTTTCTTGCAAAGGTGTACTGTAGGTCTCTAGAAGAGCGTAGCGTTCCAAAAGACTGGAAAATGGCGCAAGTCATCCCCGTTTTCAAGAAGGGGCCTCAAACAGATGTGCAGAACTATAGGCCTGTATCTCTAAAGATATGCTGAGAATGAACGAAGCCCAATCCAAGTAAGACCCAGACTTGCCTATTCCATCTTAACAATAGAGAGGCAAAGAGGGAACTGAATGTTTGGTGGAATGGCACAAGATTAGAACACTGCCCTTCCCCAGTGTACTTGGGAGTTACCCTTGATAGGACACTATCATTTAAGCGCCACATTGAGAAGAGCAAGGCAAAAGTCCAAACACGAAATAACTTACTTGGCAAACTAACAACGTCAAAATGGGGAGCTAATGCAAAAGGTTTACGCACGACAGCAATGGCGCTCTGTTACTCTGCTGCTGAGTTTGCAAGTCCTGTGTGGGAACGATCATGCCATGCAAACAAACTGCATCCTGTCCTGAATCAGACCTGTAGGCTTATCACTGGCTGTCTCAAACCTGCAAGAGTTGAACACCTATACTCATTATCAGGAATCGCTCCACCAAAGGTCCGACGATCGGTACAGAGCAGCATCGAACGATCAAAACAGCTTAAAGACCAACGTCACCCATCACATGGGTACCAAACTGTACCAAAACGCCTTAAATCAAGAAGCAGTTTTCTACATTCAACGGAACCACTCGCAGACCCACCAAGAACTACCAGAATAAAATTGTGGCGGGAGAAATAAGGACATGCCAACTACGCCGAGGATGCGCTGCCACCAGGCGCAGAACTTGACTGGCAGAGATGGAAGACTCTGAACAGACTGCGGTCTGGAATGGGTAGATGCAGCAAGAATTTGCACAAGTGGGGAATCGGTGAAAGTGTTTTGTGTTCTTGCGGAAACATACAGACCATAGACCACCTGTTATTATGTTATTGTAAAAATGTGTAGACATTGTTATTATTTTACAATTTGTGAATTTATTATATACTGTTTGTAGTTCGCATACGATATATATCGGTGAGTTTGTGTAATTTTGGAACACGTGAGTATAATGACTTTTCTGGTGCCTAGAAATCTGCTCTGTAGGAATCAACATGGGTTTCGAAAAAGGCGATCGTGTGAAACCCAGCTCGCGCTATTCGTCCACGAGACTCAGAGGGCCATAGAGACGGGTTCTCAGGCAGATGCCGTGTTTCTTGACTTCCTCAAGGCGTTCCCCACCGTCGTTTAATAAACAGAGTAAGAGCATATGGTCTATCAGACAAGGTGTGTGATTGCATTGAGGAGTTTCTAGATAACAGAATTCAGCATGTTATTCTCAATGGAGAGAAGTCTTCAGAAGTACAGTGTAAGAGTATTGTCAGGTGAGCCACAGGGGAGTGTCGTGGATAAGATCGGAAGTTCACTGACGCTTTTTGCTGATGATGCTGTAGTATATCGAGAGGTTGTATAAATGGAAAATTTTACTGAAATGCAGGAGGATCTGCAACGAATTGACGTATGGTGCGGCGAATGGCAACTGAATCTCACTGTAGACAAGTGTAATGTACTACTAATAAACGGAAAGAAAGAACCTTTATCATTTAGCTACACTATAGCAGGTCAGCAACTGGAAGCAGTCAATTCCATAAATTATCTGGGAGTAGGTATTAGGAATGATTTAAAAAGGAACGACCGTCGTCGGTAAAGTAGATTCCAGACTGAGAATCATTGTAAAAGTCCTAAGTAAATGCAGTCCGAAAACAAAGGAAGTAGGTTACAGTACACTTGTTCCCCCACTGCTTGAATACTTCTCACCGGTGTGGGATCCATACCAGGTGGGGTTGATAGAGGAAGTAGAAAAAATCCAACGGAGAGCAGCGCGCTTCCTTATAGGATCAATAAGTAATTGTAAAGCGTTACGATGATCATCGATAAACTCCAGTGGAAGACTCCAAGAGAGACGCTCTGTAACTCGGTACGGGCTTTTATCGAGGAGTCTAGCAGTATATTGCTCCCTCCTACGTATATCTCGCGAAGAGATCAGGAGGATAAAATCACAGAGATTAGACCCCACACAGAGGCATACCGACAATCTTTCTTTCAGCGAATAATACGTGACTGGAATAGGAGGGAGAACCGATAGTGGTACTCGAGGTACCCTCCACTACACACCGTCGGGTGTCTTGCGGTGTATGGATGTAGATGTGGAAGGTACACGGCGGCGGTTACTCACAAGGGAAACACCAAGTATGGAACAAACAAATTTTGATGGGTCGCAGGTATGTTGTGTCGGAATTCCTCCAGATCACCAAGCTAAAAGGATTTGTTCCAATGCGCCCTGGTTTCTACGAAAATCGAGATCAAAGTCTAGTGCGTAACAATTATACCTGTACGTAGTGAGTACCGGTACGTGAGTCAGCGGCGTGTTATTAGCTGTACTCTGCCATATAGACGATCCGCGTTCATATCCCGCTCGGAATCTACTTTTGATTCTGCATAATTACATGCTTTCATAGCCACTTTTATGTTAATGCTTGAGTAATTGGTCATGATGATAACTTATGTTAATTGATCAATATGTTATGTATTGCACGACGATTATTGTATTTAATTAGTTATTTTGAAACATACTTCTACGGCGATTGAAAGATATCTCTAAATCAGTAAACCGTCTGTAGTTAGCATTTCTACAGCATTTGCTAGCTTCGTTTAGCCGGCCGCGGTGGCCGAGGGGACTGAGGTGCTCCAGTCACGGTCTGCACGGCCACTACGGTCGGGGGTTCGAATCCCACCCTCGGGCATGGATATTTGTGCCGTCCTTAGTATTAGCTAATTTATAAGTAGTTTGTAAGTTTAGGGACTGATGACCCCGTAGTTAAGTCCCATAGACTTTACAAACATTTGAACATTTTGAGCTGCGTTTACAGTCTCCGACCCCATTGTTGTTATACCGTCTAATGCAGGGTGTGCTCACTTGACATGTCCCAGCGGATTATTATGCTGCGGCCAGGCGGCTAGTTATTCGTAGAGTATCTTTCACAAATTAAACTGTAATTAACTGATATAACTTTATCTTTGCAATAAGAATTGATAAAGTGGGAAAAAGGAATATAATAGTACACAACCAATCATCGGACAAGTGTAAAAAGGGACTTTTGCCTTTCGCGAGCAAGCGCACTACATACTGTGCTATCCCGACACGACTCACGATGCCGCCTCACAACTTTTACTTCCGCCAGTACCTCGCCTCCTACTTTCCAAACTTCACAGAAGCTCTCCTGCGAACCATGCAAGACTAGCACTCCTGGAAGAAAGGATATGGTAGAGACATGGCTTAGCCATGGAAAGTAGGAGGCGAGGTACTGGCGGAAGTAAAATTGTGAGGCGGCATCTTGAGTCGTGTCGGGATAGCACAGTTGGTAGTGCGCTTGCCCGCGAAAGGCAAAGGTCCAGGTTCGAGTCCCGGTTCCGGCACACAATTTTAATCTGCCAGGAAGTTTCATATCAGCGTACACTCCGCTGCACAGTGAAAGTTTCATTCTGGAAACATCGCTTAGGCTGTGGCTAAGCCATGTCTCCACCATATCCTTTTTTCCAGGAGTGCTAGTCTTGCATGGTTCGCAGGAGAGCTTCTGTGAAGTTTGGAAAGCAGGAGGCGAGGTACTTGCGGAAGTGGAGTTGTGAGGCGGCATTGTGAGTCGTGTCGGGATAGCACAGTCGGTAGTGCGCTTGCCCGCGATAGGCAAAGGTCCAAGGTTCGGGCCCGGTTCCGGCACACAATTTTAATCTGCCAGGAAGTTTCATATCAGCGCACACTCCGCTGCAGAGTGAAAGTTTCATTCTTATTTTCCACATAGTTGTTGAGACACTTGTAGTGGTTAATCCACTTATCTAGTCTTACCTCATAAAGCGATGCCGCCAGTGATGAGAACCATTGCTGCACTCCGACTTCCACTTCTGACCCGGGGGCTCCTCTTGTGCGAAATCGCCGCGCCGCTTTTCTCTTATGTGTTTTCCTGACATGTGGCAGCGCTAGTTCATGTCTGCTTCTCTGCCTTCCCGCGGCGTTCGGGTGGCGGCGAAGGCTAGTGGGTCTGCGGCAGCGAAACGCGCAGCGGGGGGGGGGGGGGGGGGGGGGTTGCTTAGACGACGCCGTCCCCTCGGGCGTGGAGGCCGGTTCGTTCTGTTTAAGCGTGTGTTGGCTGCCTTCTACAGGTTGAAGGCAAGTTCAACTTCTCTTGGTCATTACCATTACCTTGGTATTTCCAAATAACTCGTCTGTGACGCCAGCGTCTTTCTGAATCAGTTCATTATTAAGTATAACGAGCGGAATTTATGTGCCGTTTTGCCCTTCTGCGACTCGATTGCCTCCCCCGAGCGTATTCGGAAATCAGGTTTTGGCCTTTTCACCTCTCGTTGTTGTTTCTTCCGGTGACGTGTTGTAATTTGTAGTTTTTGATTGTGTGCTACGGGAAGAAAAGCGTTTCTAAAAAAGCGAAACTTGTTAACATCCAACATTAATTTAAATGTTAGGAAGTCCTTTCTGAAAACATTTGTCTGGAGTGCAGCATTCTGTGGCAGTGAAACGTGGACGATAAGGAGTTCAGATAAAAAGATGATAGAAGCTTTTGAAATGTGGTGCTACAGACGAATGATGAAAATTAGATGGGTAGATCACGTAACTAATGAGGCGCTAAAAAGAATCGGGGAGAAAAGGAGTTTCTGGCATATCCTGACTAAGAGAAGGGCTAGATTGGTTGGACACATTCTGAGACATCAAGGAATTGTCAACTTAGCATCAGAAGGAAGCGTGTGGAGTAAAAATCGTAGAGGAAGACCAAGGGACGAATACAGTAAGCAAATTCAAAAGGATGTACGTTGCCGAACGTATTCTCAGATGAAGAGACTTGCGCAGGACAGGGTAGCGTGGAGAGCTGCATCAAACCAGTCTGCGGTGTGAAGACCACAACAACAACAACAACAACCACAACAACGATTGTGGTTGATCTTCCTTGGGGGCTGGTCATTGCCGATGGTATGTGGTGGATGTGTGGTTCCGTTATCTAATAGACTTACCGCATCTCGTCAAGGAAAGTAAACGGCAAGAGTTTAATTTTAAAAACATTTGCGTATTTGCGTTCCTCCCCCCCCCTCCCTTCTAACCTGTCGGTCGTGGCAGTGCCACATCCCCCCCCCCCCCTCAATTGAAGTGGCTCGTATATTTCCCAAGAACGTGGGGTACTGCTTTGGCCAAATCTGTTAAATGTCTTTAAAGAGCTGTGATTAATATTTGTGAAACTTTGAGACTTTTAGAAGATGCAATTACATATCTCTTTGATGGCGTAAGAACGTTCATTGAATGAAATAATTCGCAATTTGCGATCAGTTATGGCTTCACTGTACTAGGTTTAGATGGAATACCGAAGTGCAGCGAATGAAAATTTGTGCTCGGCCGGGATTCGAACCTGGGATCTCCTGCTTACTAGGCAGAGCCGTGGCAGACAGCGTGGCGAATGGAGATTTGGGTGTGGCGGGAGACGTGCAGGGAAGAGTCCTCTGCAGTCGGGCTAATCACTGTGTCATCGGTGGCGGAAGAGTCGCGGCCGTAGCGAGCGGAAGCGTGGTGTTTACGCCTCGCGGCTGCTGTCCGGGCGCTGTTGGTGAGTTTAACGCCGTAGAGCGTTGCACTCTTGTTACATACCGAACACATAGTAGACGTAACCACAATGGAACCTAAAAGAAAAGACACTTTGAAGATCTCATTTGATAATACCCTTCCGCGACCGAAATCATTTGATGTAGAAGACTTTTTGATGGAAAAATTGCAGTTAACTAGTGACGACGTTATAGGAATACATCTCTCGATTAGTAGCAGTACTGTGTATTTGAAGTTGCGTAATCCTACCAAATGTGACCAAATTGTCGAATTATATGCGAACAAATTGAAGTTTAAACATCCTGACGGAAGTATCGGTGACGTTCAAGTTACGCATACTGGACTTGGAACGAGAACTATTCGCATATTTGAACTGCCGTTCGAAATCACAGACGAGGAAATTAACGCTGTTTTGCGACCGTACGGCACTGTACTTAGCAATGTGGCTGAAAAAAATGGTCATCTGCTCATAAATTTCAAGTTTTAAACGGCGTAGGACAGGTCAGAATTGAGATGATTAAACACGTTCCGTCATATATAACTTTCTGTGGATACAGGGCTATAGTGATGTACGAGGGCCAGCCGCGAACGTGTTCTGGATGTGGTGCTACCGGCTACGTGCGCGCTCAGTGTTTACAACGCCGAGTGACGCAGCTGCCGCGAGGCGAGACAGTAGCACAACCCGCTATGACGCAGTTTCCCCTGACTTATGCAGCGGCAGCTCGCGGAATTACGGAAGCAACGACAGACGCGCCTCTCCAAGACACTATTAGTAACACCGAGGAAGACGCACGCGTGGAAACCGTTCAAGTAGACGAACCCGTCGGAGATGCACTTCCTGAACATTCCGCTGAACAGGGACAGAGCTGTAGTACGGAGCCAGCACGGAACCGTCCACAGAATGGGGGCTTGTCCCCCGCACACACCACTGAATCGCAGCCGGCGGACAAGAATTTGTCATCGCCGACAGTTCAAGAGATGACTGAAAACTATTCCAAAGACACCAAAAAGAGACGTATCGCCCATCAAGGAGTGGACAAAACGGCGCCCATTCTACGGGAAAAGGCCAAACAAGTCCGACAAAAATTACAGGGCGTGCCAACCGCAGGCCAAGAAGACAGTTTGCAAACTGTCAAAAAATCACGGACGGCGAAATTGACGGACGAAGTGACGGAACAAGTTGGGCGGAAAGCAACGACCGCTGATATTTTGCAGGTTGCAGACAATGCAGGTAACGAACCTGCTGAAGCATCGACAGGAAAAGAGTGCACGCGTAAAATCACCCAAATGCCAGCTTGGGGGGGGGGGGGTGATGAAGACAGTGGCGCTTCAGATCAAGAAATGCTTGAAGCTCCGAACGAAAAGGGACTAGGAATGAAAGAAAATACAACGAAGTCAACACAACGCCATGCATCTCTGGCTGCACATACAGTGACTACAGCGTCTGACGACAGGGATAATACTAAGGAATCACCGATGGATGTAGTACACCATGATAGTCATGATGCAGTTCCTCCTGCCAACGGCGTCAACACATCTGCGTCCTCATTTAACAGCATGCATTGTCACGTGGCAGGAACGCCAGTCGTTCGTCGGCGATACAAAGTGCCATCACGGGAGCTGACAGGACTGATTCCGACATGGAAGACAACTTTTATTAATAGGAACACTTCATCTTATTGCAATGACAGCTAATATTCCTCTACAATCACACAGTATAGCCACCGTTAACATCAACCGAATCGTAAGCCAAACGAAAGTAGAATGCCTACGCGATTTTATCTACGCTTTTGACATAGACGTTGTCCTGCTTCAAGAAGTGTGTACAGACAGGGTTGAACAGATCGCGGGATACAGTGCAATTCTCAAACGGGGCACTGAAAGCGGTACTGCCACATTATTGAAAAACGGCATTATACCGCGGAACGTGAGAAAGCTAGCGACTGGACGAGGAATATCAGTCGAAACAGACACAGCACAGATCATTAACATCTATGCACCGTCGGGTTCCAATGCCAGGCAGGCTAGGATACATTTCTTCCAAGAAAGTATAATTGATAAATCCTGCGACCGCAAACACCATACTAGCCGGTGATTTTAACTGTGTTATTTCCGCAAACGATCAGATGCCGAATCCCAATATATGTATTCAACTGGGAGATTTGGTGGAAGGATTGCACCTTACCGACATCTGGCACAACCATCCACGTGCGAACGCAGGGTTCACGTTTATCACCAGCCACTCGAAGAGTCGGATTGATAGAATATATACTTCTCCTAGTCTGACCCGGAGTGTACTCAGTTTCGAAACCTGTCCAGTCAGTTTTTCTAACCATCTGGCAGTTTTAGCAAATATTAACATGGCCAGACAGAAGACATATCAAGGTAGAGGTGTGTGGAAATTTAACACTGCACATTTAATGGACAGTGCATTAGAAACGGAATTACAGCGAGTCTGGGAACTGTGTCTGAGGAACTCACATCGATATAGATCTAAGCTCGAATGGTGGGTCACACATGTGAAACCCAAACTTCGATCATTCCTCAAGAGCTACGCATATGAAAAGAAGCAATGGGAAAGACACACTATGGAATTTTACTTTCGGTACTTACGCGACTTACATGCCGATGAAGTCAATGTGTCTCGCCATACCGTCGAAATCAATAGACTCAAGGCCAAAATAACCGACTTAAAACGCCAACAATTGGAAGGCATCAAAATACGATCGAGAGATAACTGTGGAATTGAGGACGAAAAACCAGCACTCTTCCATCTCCTGTCGGAAGTCAAGAGGGGACGACGTCAGCATATCAGTGCTCTCACCGCGGACGACGGTAGACAGATCACTTCTCAACGTGAGATCTTAATGTTTGTCCAGGACCATTATGCTAAACTGTATGCTTCGAGCGACACTTCTGGCATCACCACATGTGAAGCGTTTTTGAATGTTATTCCACCAACGGTGACGAACGAAGAAAATGTTGATCTGGAAGCACAATTCACAGAAGAGGAAATCTTCGACGCTTTGAAAGCAAGCCCTCGGAACAAATCCCCTGGACCCGTTGAATTTTATGTAAAGTATTGGTCCTTATTTGGCGGTAAACTGACGGAAATTTTTAACGAACTACGTACTATTGATATGGTTCCAAGTGAGTTTTTAGAGGGCATCATAGTATTGGTCCCTAAAAAGTGCGGAACAAAATAATTGCGAAATATGCGCCCTATTTTACTGCTCAACGCGGATCTCAAGATAGTTGCTCGGGTTTTGCTTAAAAGACTGAAAGCTGTTGCTGCTCGTATCATCAGTCCCTATCAGTCGTGCGCCGTCCTTAGAAGATCTATACAGCAAGCGCTCAAGGAATACCGCGATATCACGGCCGTCAGCGCGGCATCCAACTGTAGAGCGGCCATCTTGTCATTAGATATGGACAAAGCATTTGACAGGGTTCAACATGAGTACCTGTTTGAGGTGATGTCCAAGATGGGTATGCGGCCGTATTTCATAAATATTATCCGGCGACTGTATACTGGTGCGGCTTCCCGAATTCTTGTGAATGGACATTGTACAGCAAAAGTACCGATTCTAACTTCGGTGAGGCAGAAAAAAAGGGGGGGAAAAACTAGCTAGCTTCTAATTGCTCCGTCCCGCCTTCCGGTCAGATCGGGCCGTCTCGTCCCTTTAATTTACTGCCTCCAACGTGTACAAGACTAATAAGCCTCTCTACATTTATTGTTGCTAATTAGCGCGAAAAACGCACAAGCGGTGACATGCACTCGCTTCGACAGGCTACGTGCGACTACGTCCGACCATTCCCTTCCCGGGGCGTCGGTCCCCCAGGCTTACGTACGAGGCCGGATGCAGTGGTTGCTAAAGCCCTGTATAGGGAAAGTATGGCCATTCTTTTCCGCACCGCTTGCCGCTGTCTGCAGCTCGTGATTGGCTAAAACCGAGTCACGTGGTTCTTTCCACCATCTTGGTCCTATACGTTGCTTGGCTGCCATGAGCAGTCTTGTGAATATTCGTATGTTTTGGTTTGAATAATGCCACAGTGTTGTACTTTTGGGTGTTTTTAAGAAGCGAAGAAGGGAGGTAAACATTACAGTACTTCCATTAGGTATCAGAAATGCAGGATGATGAACAGCCTGGCTGATGAAAGTCGTCAGAGAAAACTAGGAGTCCAGAAACGAGCTTCGGTGCTTGTGCTGTGACGATTTTAATTCATACTGTAAATTAATAAAGATTCACCGACGAATGGATCACGCAGCAGATACCTATATATTTTTAACTTGAATAAATTTGTGAAGAAAATTCCTGCACAATGTCGTGAGGTTAAATTATTCACGCGTCGTTGATTTTATCTGCAGGTAGTTGTCGCGTTTTTTATTTATTTATTTATTTATTTTTTTTTTTTTGTACATATTATTGAGTGAACTAGATTCCCGTTAGATATGAAATTAACATACAATCCCTGAAACAAGCTTTTCTCATTCGTTTTCATGTGTTAGAGTGTATCATATCAGGAAACAGAATTGAAACAAGACAAATATTAGACATTCAAATGTAATTGGCTTTGTAAAGACACCTTTAATTTCTGTTTCGGGTGGTGGGTAGTGGTAGTGGGCATCTCCTTGCATTTTTCGTAGTTCATGTAAGATATAAGTACATAATAAGCAAGAAAATACTCATCAAATACTTTTCCATGATCTCAATTACACTATGCTCCGATGACGACATGTTCGCGGTCTATTAAAATATTTGGCTACGGTACAGGTCAATCTGAATTTATAGGGTGAACTCTTTAGATAAAGAGCTACAAACCAGTTTTCTTAAAATCGGACAAGTATTCCGTAGGGCAGCCAGGTCCGCATGAACAGAAGTACGCGAAGTTCCCGCATCTGTCCGTCGGATATAACAGCCTGTATCTCGAGAATGAAAAAGAGTTATCGTTCTGCTCTGAACCTTAAATAAAATTTCGATATCTTACCTACAGTTCGTCCGCAGCATTGTATGACCTAAAATCAACCATACGCAAAGTCTACGCAATGCGACTTTTCCTCTGCAAACTCTTCAAAATTTTGCGCAGTAGTTTACTTAATTTGATGTAGCACGGACACTATAAGTAAACAATGAACAGAAATTGAGATCATTATCGAGAGAATGTTTCACACTATAACACGTGAAAAAATTATTATTATTTTTTTTCATTGAATGGTTTTCTCAAAATCGGTTGAGAAGTATTGTTAAGCGCTGGGAACGTTGTAGCGGTCGGTGCGTAAGCAGCAGCGGAATAGGCCCAACATGGCTGCCGCCGGCCATACTTTCTCTATACAGAGCTTTAACCCTACAACGGTCGGGCGAAAACAGTTTCATGAACGGTCGGGCTGGGTCTGAGAGACCCAATATATAAAACACTTTTAACAAGTGACGAAATGTATATTTTCATAAAATGACTATTTTTTTATTTAATTTAGATAGTACTAAATGGTACAGTGACATAATTTTACCTGTCTGAATTGTACAATAATTATAATAAAATAAAACTGACAAACATACAACTTTGTAGTACCAAATGTTAATAAACAGAATTTACAAGAAAATTTCATTAAAATATGAATACAATTCAGATACGTACAATAACTAAGAAGCAAAAATGTTGAATTATCACTACAAAAATGGAAATTGTGAACACATGAATAGTTTGTGAGTTATAGGCCTCTAAAATCGTCACTTTTCAAAACATTCACCGCAAACTATTTCTGCATGCGCCAAGCATAACCACACCTTGCAAACTTTGCAAAGGTATTTTGTTTTTCTGTCTTTGCATTCGTAGCATCTTCCCTTTCTCCTTGGTTGTGGATCTTCAACTATGCCTTGTTCTTGTGTGCCGGAGAGGATAGAAGCAAGCCTGCGAATTTGGCGCGGGAGGTGTGCCTGGGTTGCGCGCATTTTCAAATATGGTGTTACGAGAGACTTCCCTATCGTTCTCAGGTACTCTCTTCTAACTGAAACATTTCCGTTGGCTTTGAACACAATGTAGTCATTCAGAGCTGCAATGTTCAACATCTGAAAAAAAGAGACAGAGGCCAGCGTCTTGTTCCTCCGGCAACTGTGTATTCACCGCACATAGCATCAACAACGTCTACGCCGCCCTTGGTTTTGTTGTAGGACATTATTATACTTGGCTTTTCATCAACTCTTGTAGGCCTAGCAATGTTTGGGTCACTTGTACTTGTCTCGACCTGAATCAATGTAGATATTGGTTGATCCAAGAACAGTTTCAATCAATGACTTGCTAAAAATAACTGCCATGATTATAACGGTGAATGTACATCCATCGAAGCTCGAATACTTCCAGGCAAATGCATGGTAACTATGTTGTGACGTCTTGTACGAACGCTTTGTGGGAAACAAATTTTTCTCCATTTGGTTGCCCCGTTCCTTCCTTTGTAAAAGCTTACAGGTGACGTACCTGAGTCAGAATGATGAGCTGTACTTGAATCAACAACAGTAGGTGCATCGATGCTCGCAGAAGGCTGAACATCTTCCTCTTCCTCACCAGTAACTTCACTATTGCTTTCATGGACACTGTTTATTTCAAAGTCTGGGTCCACATCAGAATCATGTATTTCACTGTCGTCATATAAAATTTTGTATATTTCACTGTACGAGAGACTTTCTCATGCCATTTTATACTATAAACTATTGACTGATAGCTTGGTGTTAGGAGATCACAAATAGTCCGCAAAGGAACTGGTAACTCAACGATACAACAAAATATAAGCGGGATCGCACTGGCAGAAGTTAGTTACGTAGACGGTCGGGCTGGGTCTGACAGACCCGCGCGCTTCTTGAAACACTGCCAAGCAATGAGTAAACAGTGAAAAACCTCATTCAAGCTGTCAACGCTTTCTCTCGGGTGTTTCGGGAAGCTAGCGGACCGCTCAAGTCAAATCAGCAATTATAAGAATATAAAATCAGTGAAACAAAAACTAGTGGGTCTCTCAGACCCAGCCCGACCGTTCTAGGGTTAAGTGGTTGCGGGTCTGCGCTGCGCGGCTTCGGACCATTCGGCTGGTTGCGCACCCACAGCAATTTTGGCCGGCTGTCCACATTCCAGCAGTGGGCCACTGGAGGACGCTGTAACCTGACCACCGGCCGGCCACGGAAGACAAACCGGCACCCGAAAAAAGCCGGTCAATGACGGCCGCTGCCACCGCGGACCACCAGACGTCCTCCATACAATTCAATGGCGAAGTTGAAAACTTGTGCCACACCGTCACTCGAATGCTTTTTTTTCCCCCTTAGATAATCTTTTTTCCCTCTATGTCTTTATTGAGATCTCCAATCGTTTTATTATATTTCTTCAAACCGTCTTGATTGCAAATTTTTATTAGTTAATGACGCGTTTCGCCCTTTAGCAGGGAATCTTCAAATTATCTGCGTGACAGAATTTACACAAAATTACAAGGCGGAATTACAAACGGTTATAATGGTACATGGGCTTATTTTGTGTTAAGAAGACAGTATAAATGGTAAAGCTTACAATGCGCTCTTCGTGGTGTGACACCGTATGTTGTTATTGCGGTGTTTCTATTTTTCTGGAATTTTTTTGGATTTCCTTGTCGCCCTACAAATGATCGGGTAACAACGAATTACAGGTGGAACATACTCTGTGAAGATGTGATAAACATAAAACCGATTTTTAAGATTACCTTAATAATCTTAAAAATCGGTTTTATGTTTATCACATCTTTATCGAGTAAGTTCCCCATATCCCTTGATGTGCCTTAACCCATTCGAAATGCACCAGCCACTTGTGTGTCTGCAACCTTCTGATTTTACATCTTATTTCTTCAATCAACAAGTTGTGGTTCTTCGGATTTCGCAAAGAGCCCAAAGTAATCCTGCTGTCGGTGTGAGTTACTGCAGTTGTATCAGTATTCGAGAGATTATTTATGAACTCAAGAGCATAGAGGATGGCAAATTGTTCCGCTTGATTGTTTAAGCATTCATTAGACAGTTTTAGCTGTACCTGGTAAGTAAGCCTCTTATTAACAAATATTGCTATCTCCGAACCCACTCCGTCGTCTGACTTACTTCCAACTGTTTCAACAGCGTAGATTTTGCTGGCGTCCTTCTCAGTTATCCTTGTAAAGTCTGCCGGGAGTGCCCAGCTTCTGTACTCTAGGGCGATGTCTCTTATAACACTTGATGATGCTTTTGATTAAATCCTCAGATTCTATCCAGTCCAAAATGCTGAGCATCGTGTGCTTTTACAGCAACTAAATGCCATCGAGCTTTTTCTGAGTTATGTTCACGCCCCCACTTTATTCTTTCCTGATATTGTAGTGGATAGGTCCGCGGTAAGAAACTGACATATTTGTATATTTTTCCTGTTACAGTGTTCTGATGAAGCGCCAAAAGCGCAAAACGCGTTAAAAAGAAATAAATGTAATAATTTACAACTGAGACTACCTTTCAATTCAAAAGGTCAAAAATGTATCATGGACGTCGTTTTCGAAGTGATAACCACATATCCTCGCAGCGCTGCAATCTTCTTATCATAGTTTGATTGGTATTGTGTATCAGTCAGTCCAGTGCCAGCTGCCGCCACGGTCACATCGTTCACAGCGCTAAGTATCATAATTTAAGTGGTGTGAAATTCAATTTGCCAGTCAATTTCGTCGTCAGTACTTATGTTATGAGAGGTTAATTCCCCCGTACTTCGAAGATTTCGTTTGTGCTACTGTTTTATAGTTTATTCTCGCGTTTTTGATAAGTACTATTGGGCGCGAGCCACAGACTCAGCAGCACCAGTAGCGTTACAGACAAGTAGAAGCGAACTATTATGACTTATTTGTCTGGTCAGCAGTGTTAAATTTTTTATAAACTCTCGGTAGTAACAAGTTGATGCATTTTACTGACAATTGTTGTTTTTTTAGGATGGATAGGATATGTGACTGTGTGATATTCCTGGCCTATGGCCACTTCATATTTCTGGCCGCTGGCCGTTTCTTTACTAACATCGTACGTGTATTAAACGCGGGCGAAAGACAGAAGTACAGCATATGTTGATATGTGGGGTGGGGAGCAGTAGCATATGGCACAGTAGGTGCTGGTTCCCGTGGGAAAGCCCGCCTATGTTACTGGTACTCTCCTCGCATTGGCTGCTGCATTCCACTCACGTGATTTCTTTTGAAATTAGTTTTGTTTATTATATACTAAATATTAATTATTCAGAGCTGAGTATTTATGATAAATATCTCTCAAGGACAGGTTGCGAGTCGCTTCTTATGCTTCCATTCTACAGAATTTATTTTAGCCTCACTTGTATGCTGTAGAACAGTGGCGTAACTATGGGAGGGGGATGAGGGGGATAGAAACCCCCCCGCCCCCGCCAAGAACAAAAAAAAAAAAAAAAAAAAAAAAAAAAAAAAAAGAGAGAGAGAGAGAGGGAGGGAGAGAAAGAAAGAAAAATCGTATAACAGCAATTTGGTAAAGCTAAAGATTGGAAACTTGGGGTGTTTTACCATAAGCTTTCATTGGATGGGAGTGAATTATTTTCTTCAATTGGAGTGGTAGATGGTAATCTGTCTGGAAACTGGCTAAAATTTTGCTCGTCAAGCAGACCTATCCCCCCCCCCCCCAAAGCCAAGTTCTAGTTACGCCACTGCTGTAGAAGAACCAACGATCTGTGTGCTGTCTTCTGCGCTGGGACACAACTATAGAAGACAACAGGTTAGTCAGAACTCTATGCTTTCCATAAAGACTTGGACAGCAACTACGGCACCTCGTGCGTACTGTAGGGCGGTACAAACGCACACGGCTACGCAACAGCATCCGCAAGGATGTGAAGGTTTTAGGGGACTTGTGGGAGGAAGCAGTACTAACTTTTCCGTCTGCAAATAAAACCCTAGGGAGCTTGTAACTGCTGCGTACGGACGCAGGAGGAGCTCGCCGCTGTTCGCGAACAGCTGAGCATGCTGTTGGTCGCGGTCAGCCGTCTTCAGGCTGCTGCCTCGTAGTTGTTGTTGTTGTTGTTGGGTTTTTAAAGGGGAGAGAGACTGGTGCGTCGCATAGGACACTCCAGGCGTTACATGCTTCACCCACGGTCCCTGCTGTCGGGACATCTTCGCGCGTACCAGACGTGGTTGAGCAGCGGGTTCAAAGGCGTTCGCGTCGCTCGGGACGGAAGATCAATGTGGAGGTTGACCGTGCGGCATCGCCCGTCCTGCCTGTGAGTGGACATATGGCCGCTCCTTCAGCAGGGTCCGAGCAGGCACACGGGGGGAGAGGTTTATTAGTGACTAGTTTATATTCCCGTGCTTCGCAACGGTTGTTAAAGAAGGTCCTGTGTATATCATGGTTTTTTGGGTTCCGGACGTAGGTCAGCAAAAACACAATCCTTATTGGATATCTCTGTCAATAAACTCAGTTCTCCTAGCCAGGATGTCAAATTTAAGTAGAAGTCATTGTCGAAAACGATGAATGTTCATAAAGTTTTTCATGCTAAGAGTGAAATTAATTTCACAATTCGGAACAATGTAAATTCAATGTTAGGTTGTGTTCATAAAGTTACACATTGCAACAGCAGCGCCGAAAGCGGCTGGCAAATCACATTTCTGAACACGATATTGCATTAGTGCGAATATTGATTTGTAACAGTTTTCACAAATATCTTCTTTAATAGGAATTTGGAATGAATTGTAAGACTGTGTGAATCATGAGACTTTATACAAAAGAGTTTCGCGTGAAAGTGCCGGTCATAATGAGATGTGACAACAACGGATGTATCTGATTCGGTAAAATTTGAAGAAAAAAAAAAAAAATGTTCAAATGTTTGTTAAGCTTATGGGACTTAAAAAAATGTTCAAATGTTTGTTAAGCTTATGGGACTTAACTACAGGGTCATCAGTCCCTAAACTTACAAACTACTTATGAACTACTTACGAACTAGGACGGCACAAATATCCATGCCCGAGGGGGGATTCGAACCCCCGACCGTAGTGGCCGTGCAGACCGTGACTGAAGCGCCTCAGTCTCCTCGGCCAGCGCGGCCGGCGTAATATTTGACTTATCCTGGCGGCCTCGTGTTTTTATGTTGGCAACATCAATAACACGATATAAAATCGTCGCAAAGATGACCGAACCACATAGAGTGTAGATAAACACTGCTGTTCCTGCTGTGTGCTTGATTTCACGACAAAATATTTGCGTGTCACGCGATTGGCTTATGACGATGTCACATGATTCTCGTTATTCAACATCTGTTGCCAACAGTATCACATGAGGCCACCGGGATATGAGTAGGACTACGTCGCATAGAAGACCCAGCTGTCAAACGATAACACCTTTCACAGCAGAGAGTGTCGTGGCTATATGTATTAGAGATCACTGATTAGCACAGACCAGTGAGCTTACTGGCACAGGCATATCAATATCTATGGCCTAAGAGACATTCATTAATGTTTGTCTGTGTTTCCACCACGCTTCCACGACAGTGATCAATGTTCCACGAGTATTTTTATCTTTGAGTCCGGATTTTTATCTTTGTTTTGTGTCTCCTTTCATAGTCGGTAATGTGTGGTTGACAGAAACATGTGATCTATTTAAAAAATTGCGTATTTGATATTCCTCGTCGTTATTAAAGTCTGAAAGGACCGCATTGTCTGACGATTGAAAGAAACAGATTTTGACTCGTGCCGTAAAGTTCGTAAGTGAGAGAGTATATAGCTTTTCCTAAGAGTATTTACTGCATATTTTGCGAATTTTGCTCGTCACACTCACCCACTGCCACGCACCGCGACCAAACTCCCTTACCAAACATCATTAGACCAAGGGCTATCTACCACCACAACCACGAGTGTGTGGCAATATGTGGTCTTGGAGAAAAGTCTGTCAGCACGTACACACACAAGCCTTTTATATACAGATATAGATTGGGAGCTCCAATGTTAGGGGGGTGATGGAACCCCTTAGGGAAATAGCGGAAAGGTCGGGGAAGAAGGCCAGTGTTCACTCTGTTTGCTTGTCTCATCCGAGATGTGGAGGAGCCCCTCCCGGCGGCGATAGAGAGCACTGGGTGCACCCTACTGCAAATTGTTGCCGTCTGGGTTCAGAAGTCATACTCAGTTCACACAGGCGTTGGCGGTTTTGGTGAAGGCTTAAAGCCTCGCTCGCGGGGTGAATCTGAACTATTTGTAGTGTCGTGCCCAGAACTGATTGCGATCGTCTGGTTTGGAGCAGAGTGAAAGGCTCAGACGATTCTGCGGAGATCTGAGGTGCAAATTTCTATCGGGTGGAGGAATGTAGTGTCACCCTCAATAGGTCAGGCGTGCAATACATGCAGGAAGCGGCTACAAATTCAAATGTTCAAATATTTGTATAGCTTATGGGACTTGACTACGAGGCCATCAGTCCCTAAACTTACAAACAACTTATGAACTAGTTAATACTAAGAACGGCACAAATATCCATGTCCGCGAGGGGGGATTCGAACCCCCCACCGTAGTGGCCGTGCAGACCGTGACTGGAGCGCATCAGTCCCCTCGCTCACCGCGACCGGCAAGCTGCTACAAGTTTTTTTTTTTTTTTTTTTTTTTTTTTTTTTTTTTTTTTTTTTTTTTTTTTTTTTCTCTCTTTAGGCCGGCAAGACGCCTCCTGAGCCGCGACGAGCTAGAAGTAGGCAGAATGCAACAGGGAATGATAAGATCAATGTAGTATTATTTAACTGCAGGAGCGTCTATACAAAGGTCTCAGAAATTCCCACATAGTAATAGGGTCGGAAAGCTGTCTGAAACCAGATGTAAACAGTAATGAAATTCTAAAGTCAGATTTGAATCTGTACCGCAGAGACAGGCTAGACAGTGAAGGGGGATATGTGTTTATAGCGATATAAAGTGCAATAGTATCGAAGGAAATTGACGGAGATCTGAAATGTGAAATAATTTGGGTGAAGGTCACGGTTAAAGCGGGCTCGAACATGGTAACTGGAGGTTTCTATAAGGCTTCGTGGCTCAGCAGCTATTCTAGCAGAACACCTGAAGGAAAATTTGGAAAATATTTTGAGTAGATTTCCCGATCATGTTATAGCTTTGGGAGGAGATTTTAATTTACTGGATATAGACAGGGAGACTCAATCGTTTATAACGGATAGCAGGGACAAAGAATCCAGCTAAACTATGTTAAGTGCATTACTGAAAACTACTTTGAGCAGTTAAGCAGAAAGCCGGCCGTGGTGGCCGAGGGGACTGAGGCGCTTCAGTCACGGTCTGCACGGCCACTACGGTCGGGGGTTCGAATCCCCCCTCGGGCATGGATATTTGTGCCGTCCTAGTTCGTAAGTAGTTCATAAGTAGTTTGTAAGATTAGGGACTGATGACCCCGTAGTTAAGTCCCATAAGATTTACAAACATTTTTGAGTTAAACAGAAAACCGACTCGTGGCGATAACATATTGGACCTTTTGGTGTCAAACAGACCCGAACTATTCGAAACAACGCAGAACAGGGAAACAGTGATAATAAAGCGGTTACAGCATCGATGATTTCAGCAGTAAATATAAATATTAAAAATGTAGGAAGATTTTTCTGTTTGGCAAAAGTGACAAAAAGCAGATTTCAGAGTTTTATCCATTGTGTTGGAACCTGCGACTGTTTCTTGAAATAGGTTTCAGAAATTACTGCAACCAGTCGCCTTTTGTTTCTTCTTAATGAAGATTTATTTAAACCATTACCGGTTTCAAGCTGCCTAACAGCTCATCATCAGATGGTATACATTTATTGCAATAAATGTATACCATCTGATGATGAGCTGCTAGGCAGCTTGAAACAGGTAATGGTTTAAATAAATTTTCATTAAGAAGAAACAAAAGGCGACCGGTTGCAGTAATTTCTGAAACCCAGATTTCAGAGTACTTGATGACTCAAGACGGAAGTGTTGAGTAAGAGTTGACAGACGGCCGCGGTGGCCGAGGAGACTAAGGCGCTTCAGTCACGGTCTGCACGGCCACTACGGTCGGGGGTTCGAATCCCCTCTCGGGCATGGATATTTGTGCCGTCCTTAGTTGTAGGTAGTTCATAAGTAGTTTGTAAGTTTAGGGACTGATGACCCCGTAATGAAGTCCCTTAAGCTTAACAAACATTTCAACATTTGAAGAGTTAACAAAGTTCAAAGCCATCGTACAATATGCATTAGATGAGTATGTGCAAAGCAAGATAGTAAGAGATGGAAAGGAGACATCGTGGTACAACAACAAAGCTAGAAAACTGCTACTAAAGCAAAGGGAACTTCACTGCAAACATAAACATAGCCAAAGCCTTGTATACACACACAAAAATTACACGATTAGAGTGAGGAGAGCTATGCGAGAGCCATCCAACGAATTAGAAAGTAAGTGCCATTTACTAACTTGACTGAGAATCCTAAGAAATTTTGGTTTTCTGTCAAAGCGGTAGGTGGATCAAAACAAAATATCCAGACACTCTGTGACGAAAATGGTACTGAAACAGAGGATGACTCTTTAAAGGCTGAAATGCCTTTTCCCAAAGCTGTTTTACGGAGGAAGACTGCACTGTGGTTACTACTCTTGATTGTCGCACACATGACAAAATGACAGATATCGATATAAATGACAGATGGATAGAAAAATAATTAAAATCGTTCAAAAGGACCTGATGGGATACCAGTTCGCCGCGGTGGAGTAGCCGAGCGGTGTAAGGCGCCTCGCAGCGTAGCTCGCGGTTGCTCGCCGTCGGAGGTTCGAGTCCTCCCTGGGGCATTGGTGTGTGTGTATGTGTGTGTGTGTGTGTGTTGTCCTTAGGTTAGCTGACCTTAGTTTAGGTAGTTTGTAAGCTACAGACTGATGACCACGGAGTTTGGTCAGATAGATTTACAAACATTTAAACATTTTGATACCAGTTCGATTTTACACAGATTACGCGAAGGAACTGCCCCCCTACCCCCCACCCCCTCGTTTCTTGCAGTGGTGTACCGTAGATCTCTAGAAGAGCGTAGCGTTCCAAAAGATTGGAAAATAGCGCAGGTCATCCCCGTTTTCAAGGAGGGACATCGAAGAGATATGCAGTACTATAGGCCTGCACCTCTAACGTCGGTCAGTAGCAGAATTTTGGAACACGTATTATGTTCGAATATAATGACTTTTGTGGAGACTGGAAATCTACTCTGTAGGAATCAGCACGGATATCGAAAAAGATTATCGTATGAAACCCAGCTCGGGATATTCGTCCACGAGACTCAGAGGTCCATAGATACGGGTTTTCAGGTACAGGACCGAGCGAGGTGGCGCAGTGGTAACACACTGGACTCGTATTCGGGAGGGCGGTGGTTCAAATCCACCCCCGGCCATCCAGATTTAGGTTTTCCGTGATTTCCCTAAAACACTTTAGGCAAACGCCGGGGTGGTTCCTTTTATAGGACAAGGCCGATTTCCTTCCCTATCCTTACCCAAAGCTCCGAGCGTTTGCTCCCTCTCTAATGACCAAGCTGTCGACGGGACGTTAAACCCTAAGCTTCCTTCCTCCTTCAGGTACAGGCCGTATTTCTTGACTTCCGCGAGGTGTTTGATACAGTTCACCACAGTCCTTTAATGGACAAAATAAGATAATATGGTCTATCAGACCAATTGTGTGATTGGATTGAGGAATTCCTAGATGTCATTCTCAAAGGAGAAAACTCTTCCGAAGTAAGAGTGATTTAGGCGTGTCACAGGGGAGTGTCGTGGGACCGTTGCTCTTCACATTATATATAAATAACATTGTGGATAATATCGGAAGTTCAATGAGGCTTTTTGCGGATGATGCTGCAGTACATAGAGATTGTAACAATGGAAAATTTTATTGAAATGCAGGAGGATCTGCATCGAATTGACGCTTGGTGCAGGGAATGGTAATTGAATCTCAATGTAGACAAGTATAATGTGCTGCGAATACATAGAAAGATCCTGTATCATTTAGCTTGACTATAGCAGGTCAGCAACTGGAAACATTTAATTCCATAAATTATCTAAGAGTAGGCATTAGGAGTGATTTAAAATGGAACGACCATATAAAATTAATCGTCGGTAAAGCAGATGCTAGAGTGAGATTCATTGGAAAAACCGTAAGAAAATGCAGTCCGAAAACAAAGGAAGTAGGTTACAGTTGTTCGTGCACTGTTTCAATACTGCTCACCAGTGTGGGATCCGTACCAGGTGGAGCTGAAAGAGTGAGGTAGAGAAGATCTAACGGAGAGCAACGTGCTTCGTTACAGGATCATTGAGTAATCGTGAAAGCGTTACGGAGATGATCGATAAACTCCAGTGAAAGTCTCTGCAAGGGAGACGCTCTGTTGCTCTGTACGGGATTTTGTCGAAGTTTCGAGAACAAAAATGTTCAAATGTTTGTTAAGCTTATGGGACTTAACTACGGGGTCATCAGTCCCTAAACTTACAAAGTAATTATGAACTACTTACGAACTAGGACGGCACAAATATCCATGACCGAGGGGGGATTCGAACCCCCGACCGTAGTGGCCGTGCAGACCGTGACTGAAGCGCCTCAGTCTCCTCGGCCACCGCGGCCGGCTTTCAAGAACATACATTTACCGAGGAGTCAAGCAGTATATTGCTCCCTCCTACGTAAAATCAGAGATATTAGAACCCACACAGAGCAATACCGACAATCTTTCTTACCGCGAATAAAACGTGACTGCAATAGGAGGGAGAACCGATAGTGGTACTCAAGGTACCCTCCGCCACACACCGTCCGGTGGCTTACGGAGCATGGATGTAGATGTAGATCTCTCCGTCAGTTACAGGCACTGCCATGACAATGAGCATGAAATTTTCACTCCGCAGAATGCCGCCAGCAATCCATGCTGCCAAGCTCTCGTCACCATTCTAGCGCGACAGAACCGGTCGGCGGTTTCACAATGGTTATCGCTGCTACCTTTTTGGCTTTCGTTGACCTTCAAAGACCTTACTATTACACAACACTGGTCTCGATAGTCGATATCAAAATATAGCATCCCATTTAAAGAAACAAAGTTGACCATATCTCTAAAGCGACCCCACCAAGCAGCCAGAAAACCATCATCATATTAAGGCCCATGCAAATTTTGTGTCAGGCTTTTCAGCTCCTATCATACTTTCGGAGTTATTCTAGTTAGCAACACATAGTGACTCACCCTCTCTATATAACTATACATACCATACGTTTGCAATTGATTAAGTGTTTATGAGATAAATGATGTTATGTTGTTCGCGGATAATGCTGTCGTTTATCGGTTAGTGAAGTCAACAGAGGATCAAAAGCTACTGCAAAGCGATTTAGACAAAATTTCTGCATGGTGTGAAAATTGGCAATTGACACTAAATAAAGAAAAGTGTGAAGTAATACACATGACCACTAAAAGAAATCCGATGAACTTCAATTACGCGATAAATCAGTCAAACCTCAAGATCGCAGATTCTACCAAATACCTCGGAGTTACAATTACGAACAGCTTTGAGCTTGGAGAGAACACACAGAAAATATTGTGGGGAAGGCGAACTAAAGGTTACGTTTCATCGGCAGAAGGCTTCGAAGATGCACCAGCTCCATCAAAGAGATTGCCTACATCACACTTGTGCGTCCTTTCCTGCAGTACTGTTGCCCCTTGTGGGACCCTCACCAGGTGGGACTGACAGAAGACATTGAGAATGTTCAGAGAAGGGCAGCTCGTTTAGTTTTATCACGTTACGGGGGGGAAGCGTCACGGAAATGTTGCACGAATTGGGGTGGAAATCATTAAAAGAAAGACGTTATTCATTGCGGCGTGATCTGTTTGCGAAGTTTCAACCACCGACTTTTAGTTCTGAATGTGAAAATACTTTTCTAGCACCCACCTACTTAGGGAGACATGACCATCCCAATAAAATAAGAGAAATCAGATCAAAAACGGAACGATTTAGGTGTTCTTTCTACCCGCACGCTATTAGAGAATGGAACGGTAGAGAAAAGTTATGACAGTGGTTAATGAACCCTCTGCCAGGCACTTGAATGTGATTTGCAGAGTATCTATGTAGATGTAGATTTCGGTAGTGGAAGCACGACCACTTTTGTGGAACAAAACTTTGGACACATTTCGTAATTTGTACTCTAATGTGGGATTTAGTTCTTTGCATCGTGACAGCAATATATGTCATATAAATATTATTAAAAATCGTTTGGAATTCATTATGTTTGGAATCAACTTCACTCTACTACGTCAGTCAAGCGACTGCTCATTCAATTGGTAAAATTCAGGCGTGTGTGCAAGCAACGCTCCACCGATAAAATATCGATTGATGTTTCATCACCGTCCAAAGTCGGTGTGTGTGTGTGTGTGTGTGTGTGTGTGTGTGTGTGTGTGTGTGCGCGCGCGCGCGCGCGCAACCAGCCTAAGGCGTATTCAACCGTTGAACCCAGCATTCGAACGGAATTTAATATTGACAAGTACGAGCTGTTTAATTTTCCGTTTCTATCGGGTTCGTTCGTCCGCAAATAATAGAATTTCAAATGTTCAAATGTTTGTATATCTTATGGGACTTAACTGCGGGGTCATCAGTCCCTAAACTTACAAACTACTTATGAACTAGCTAATACTAAGGACGACACAAACATCCATGCCCGAGGGAGAATTCAAACTCCCGACCGTAGCGGACGAGCAGACTGACTGGCACGCCGTAGACCACTCGGCCACTGCTGATGACTAAGAATATGTCTTGACTTCTTAATTATGCCACCATTGTTATAATACAATTCAATGAATAATTTTTTGGCACAACAACACAATTTCTGGGTATGCTTGGTGCCTAACACAAAAGTGCTGCCTAAATAATGAGACTGCATTTGTTTACGTTATAATAAATAACGCTGCCAGTAAAAAAAAGTTACAAGCAGAAATATATTAACTTAGAACCTTGATATCTTTAACAAAATGTTCTGTTTCGTGTTAAAGGGACAACAATGGAATTTATATTTCAGTCATTCAATGCCTTGAAATAGATCTCCGGTGAACAGCCTGGTGTATGTGTGCATAGGACAATATTTCGACAATCGACCATGTTGCCATCATCAGGTGATGGCAACATGGCCGATTGTCGAAATTTTGTGTCCTATGCACACATACACCAGGCTGTTCACCCGAGATCTATTTCATGATGAAATACGCCTGGAGAAATTGAAGAACCACTCAATGCCTGTTACTAACACGCACGTCTTTAGAAATGTTTGTAAATATATCGGTCCGTAGCTTACAAACTACTTAAACTAAGGTAAACTAACCTAAGGACAAACCTTGGTACAAGCCAATTTATTTTATAACTTTCGTGTTTGATTCATGTATTAAGAAGAAAGTTTTATTTATGAAGATTTTTAAATTGTTAAAAGAATATATATTTAACGATTTACTTTCTAGGTGTAATAAGACTGACCACCCAGAAGAACACATAAATGTACAATTGCCGGCCGCGGTGGCCGAGTGGACTGAGGCGCATCAGTCACGGTCTACAGGGCCACTGCGGTCGGGGGTTCGAATCCCCCCTCGGGCATGGATATTTGTACCGTCCTTAGTTGTAGGTAGTTCATAAGTAGTTTGTAAGTTTAGGGACTGATGACCCCATAGTTAAGTCCTTTAAGTTTAACAAACATTTGAAATGTACAATTTCATCAAAACTTAACAGCTTGGTGCAATGGCTACAGTGACTAGGTCCCGGCCAGTTTTTTAACTGAACTGTATGAATAACGTAAAACAACCTAAAGCACAAGTATTGTTGTAATTATTTTTGGCAAACAAAGTCATTATTTAAGGTTACTGTAGAATTTTATACGACCAGTTGATGGTGGCATAGCCCATTGAAACCAGTCGTCAGTAAATTAAGTAATAGTATAACGATCTTGGCGTTTTACTTTTGACAATAATTGATCTATGCAGATCGCCTCCATCCTTCGATGTCAGGTAATGTAAATGAAGCAATAAATACTCTTAGGAAAAGCTATAATCTCCGTGACTTACGCTACTGCAGCCGTGTGTCTCGCATTGTGCACTTAGTCACAGATGTAAGTGGATGAAAGCTTGCCATTTGCCACAATTTCTTATAGTTATTTAGCTTCAGTAATAGTACTACTGCTTACGATCGAAGAGATCTGCCTTTCGCATCTCATACTGAACAGCTACTGCGAACGGCTGAAAGCAAGGGGAAACTACAGCCGTTACTTTTCCCGAGGACATGCAGCTCTACTGTATGAACATATGATGATGGCATCCTCTCGGGTAAAATATTCCGGAGGTAAAATAGTCCCCCCATTCGGATCTCCTGGCGGGGACTACTCAGGAGGATGTTGTCATCAGGAAAGACAATAATGGCATTCTACGGATCGGAGCGTGGAATGTTAGATCCCTTAATCGGGTAGGAAAATTAGAAAATTTAAAAAGGGAAATGGATAGGTTGAAGTTAGATATAGTGGGGATTAGTGAAGTTCGGTGGCAGGATGAACAGGATTTCTGGTCACGTGAGTACAGGATTATAAATACAAAATCAGTTGGGGGTATCACAGGAGTAGGACTGATAATGAATAAGAAAATAGGAATGCGGGTAAACTACTATGAGCAGCATAGTGATCGCATTATCATTGTCAAGATAGATACGAAGCCAACACCGACAACAGTAGTACAGGTTTATATGCCAACTAGCTCTGCCGATGATGAGGAGATCGAAGAAATATATGAGGAGTTAAAGGAAATTATTCAGACAGTTAAGGGAGAGGAAAACTTAATTGTGATGGGAGACTGGAATTCGGTAGTAGGAAAAGGAAGAGAAGAAAAAATAGTAGGTGAATATGGACTGGGCAGGAGGAATGAAAGAGGAAGTCGCCTGGTAGAATTTTGCGCGGAACATGATTTAATCGTAACAAACACCTGGTTTAAGAATCACAAAAGAAGGTTGTATACATGGAAGAGACCAGGAGACACCGGAAGGTATCAGATAGATTTTATAATGGTAAGACATAGATTCCGGAACCAGGTTATACACTGCAAGACGTACCCAGGGGCAGATATAGACTCTGACCATAACTTGTTAGTCATGAACTGTAGGCTGAAACTGAAAAAACTACAGAAAGGTAGGATAATAAGGAGATGGGACCTAGATAAATTGAAGAAACGTGAAGTTCTGGTAAATTTCAGAGGGAGATTTAGGCAACAATTGACAGAAACAGGGGGAAATAAAACAGTAGAAGAGGAATGGGTAGCATTGAGAGATGAAATAGTGAAGGCAGCAGAGGACAAAATAGGTAGAAAGGCAAGACCTACAAAAAATCCTTGGATGTCACAGGAAATACTAGATTTAATTGATGAAAGGAGAAAATATAAAAATGCAGTAAATGAAACAAGCAAAATGGAGTACAGACGATTAAAAAATGAGATTGACAGGAAGTGCAAAATGCAACTCAGATGGGAAGCCGGTTCTCAGCAAAGAAGGGAAAGCTGAAAGGTGGGAAGAGTACATAGAGCATCTCTACAAAGGAAATGAACTTAGAGACGATGTTGTAGGAAGGGAAGAGGACGTAGATCAAGATGAAATAGGAGATACTATACTGAGAGATGAATTTGACAGATCCTTGAAAGACCTAGGTCGGAACAAGGCCCCAGGAGTAGATGACATACCCTCAGAGCTACTAAAGTCTCTGGGAGAGCCAGCCATGACAAGACTATTTGAACTAGTGTGTAGGATTTATGAGACAGGCGAAATACCCTCAGACTTTAAGATAAATGTAATAATCCCCATGCCAAAGAAATCAGACGCAGACAGGTGTGAAAATTACAGAACCATTAGTTTGATGAGTCATGTTTGCAAAATTTTAACATGAATTATCTACAGGGGAATGGAAAAGCTGGTAGAAGCTGACCTCGGGGAAGATCAGTTTGGGTTCAGGAGGAACGTAGGAACCCGGGAGGCAATACTCACTTTACGTCTTATCTTAGAAGATAGATTAAGGAAACGCAAACATACATTTTTAGCTTTTGTAGATTTGGAGAAAGCATTTGACAACGTTGACAGGAATACAATCTTTCAAATTCTGAAGTCAGCAGGGGTAAAATATAGGGAAAGGAGAGTTATTTACAACTTGTACAAAAGCCAGACCGCAGTTATTAGACTCGAAGGGCATGAAAGGAAATCATCAGTTGGGAAGGGAGTAAGACAGGGTCGTAGCCTTTCTGCGATGTTATTCAATTTGTACATTGAGCAGGCGGTGAAGGAAAGCAAGGAAAAATTTGGAATAGGGATTAAAGTACAGGGAGAAGAAATAAAAACATTGCGTTTTGCTGATGACATTGTAATTCTGTCAGAGACAGCAAAGGACCTGGAAGAGCAGTTGAATGGAATGGACACTGTGTTGAAGAGAGCATATAAAATGAACATTAACAAGAGAAAAACAAAAATAATGGAATGCTGTCTTAGAAGATCGGGCGATGCTGAAGGAATTAGATTAGGTAACGAAACAATGAAGGTGGTAGATGCGTTTTGTTACTTGGGTAGTAAAATAACATGTGATGGTCGCAGTACAGAGGATATAAAATGCAGAATGGCAATGGGAAGAAAAGCATTTTTGAAATAGAGAAATTTGCTAACATCGAATATTAATTTAAGTGTAAGCAAGTCTTTTCTGGAGGCATTTGTGTGGAGTGTTGCCTTGTACGGGAGTGAAACATGGACGATAAGCAGTGCTGACAGGAAGAGAATAGAGGCTTTTGAAATGTGGTGTTACAGAAGAATGCTGAAGATTAGGTGGGTAGATCGCATAACCAATGAAGAAATACTGAACAGAATTGGTGAGAAAAGGAATTTTTGGCATACCCTGGCTAAAAGAAGGGACCGCTTGGTAGGACACATTCTCAGACATCGGGGAATCGTAAATTTAGCATTGGAGGGAAGTGTGTGGGGTAAAAATCGCAGAGGGAGACCAAGAGATGCGTATAGTAAGCAGATTCAAGTGGATGTGGGTTGCCGTTCTTATGAGGAGATGAAAAGGCTTGCTCAGGATAGAGTAGGGTGGAGAGCTGCATCAAACCAGTCTCCGGACTGAAGACCATAACAACACTGAACAGATGTTACGCTTAGATTTCGCAGAGATATAAATTCGTCATTATGCGTTACAAAGTTAAGAAGCTAGCTAACTTAAATTACTCTAAAAGTAAGTTGTAAGAAATACAACAATTTCTTGCTTAACTCCTTAAAGTTATAGAGCTAGCTAACTTAAAGTACTCTAAAAGTTAGTTGTAAGAAATACAACACTTTCTTGCTTAACTCCTCAGTACGACAACTGTTACCGAGCGAGGTGGCGCAGTGGTAACACACTGGACTCGCATTGGGATGGACGGTGGTTCAAACCCACCTCCGGCCATTCAGATTTAGGTATTCCGTGATTTCCGTAAATCACTCCAGGCAAGTGCCTGGCCGGCCGCAATGGCCGAGCGGTCTGCGGTGCGTCTGTTACGTTCTGCACGGCCACTACGGTCGGGGGTTCAAATACCCCTCGGGTATGGATATTTCTATCGTCCTTAGTATTAACTAGTTCATAAGTAGTTTGTAAGTTTAGGGACAATACTCCGTAGTTACGTCCCATCATCTCTACAAACATTTGAACATTTTTGCAAGTGCCGGGATGGTTCCATTGAAAGGGCACGTCTGATTTCTTTCTACATCCTTACCCAAGCACTCCAAGCCTAAGCTCAGTCTCTTATGGTCACGCTGTCGACGACAACTGTTAGGTCTACATCTACATACATACTCCGCAATTCACCGTAAGGTGCTTGGCGGAGGGTACATAGTACCACTACTAAGCATTTCGTTTCCTATTCCACTCCCTAATTGAACGAGGAAAAAAAGAATGCCTATATGCCTCCGTACGAGCCCTAATTTCTCTTATCTTGTCTTTGTGATCTTTACGCGAAATGTAAGTAGGCGGCAGCAACATCGTACTACACTCAGCTTCAAATCACGGTCCTCTAAATGTACTTAATAGAAATTCACGGAAAGAACGTCGTCTTTCTTCCAGGAATCCCCAATTGAGTTGCCGGAGCATTTCCGTGACACTCGCGCATTCGTCGAACCTACCGGTAACAAATCTTCAAATCCCGGTCCTCTAAATGTACTTAACAGAAATTCACGAAAAGAACGTCGTCTTTTTTCCAGCAATCCCCAATTGAGTTGCCGGAGCATTTCCGTGACACTCGCGCATTCGTCGAACCTACCGGTAACAAATCTAGCTGCTCGCCTCTGAACCGCCACTATGTCTTCCTTTAAACTGATCTGCTGCGGGTCCCAAACACTTGAGCGATACTCAAGACGTGGTCGTACAAGCGTTTTATACGCGGTCTCCTTTACAGGTGAAGTACATCTTCCCAAAATTCTCCCAATAAACCAAAGTCGGCTGTCCGCTTTACTCACAACTGTCCTTACATGCTCATCCCAAAATTCTCCCAATAAACCGAAGTCGGCTGTCCGCTTTACTCACAACTGTCCTTACATGCTCGTTCCATTTCATATCGCTCTGCAATGTTACGCCTAGATACTTGAACGACGCGACAGCATCAAGAATCTCACTACTAATGCTGTATTCGATCATTATGGGATTGCTTTTCTACTCATGCGCATCACCTTACATTTTTCTACATTGAGAGCTAGCTGCCATTCTTCGCACCAACTAGAAATTTTGCCTAAGTCATCCTGTATGCTATTACAGTCAGTTACAGATGACACCCTCCCATACACCACAGCATCATCAGCAAACAGCCGCAAATTACAACTTAGTCTGTCCATCAGATCATTTATATAGATAGAAAATAATAGCGGTCCTATCACACTCCCCTGGGGCACGCCTGACGATACACTCGTCTCTGATGAACACTCGCCGTCGAGAACAACGTACTGCGTTCTATTATTTAGGAAGTTTTCCAGCCAGTCACAAATCTGTGAACCTATTCCATAAGCTCGTATCTTCGTTAGCAGTCTGCAGTGTGGCACCGCGTCGAACGCCTTTTTGAAGTCGAGAAAAACACAATCCGCCTGTTGCCCTTCATCCATGGCTCGCAAGATGTTATGTGAGAAAAGGGCAAGTTGAGTTTCACATGAACGATGTTTCCTAAACCCGTGCTGATTTGCTGGATTTGACAACGATGTTTAATGAGGACCTTTGTGCGGATCGCACGAGCAATTTCCGTACAAAGATCTCCTAATTAGTTACGCTGTGTTTTCATGTCACAGCGCTGTCGCCCGTGTTTGTCCAAACTGTTTACATCAAATGAGTGTCAATGTTCGAGGATAGTATAATACAACAAATTCTACTTATGAAGGGACAAGATCTAGAGAATAATTGAAGGGCGATTAATTAATATCTTTTATTATATATTATAACTTTTCCTCAATAAGATGCAGTAACAAAAATAACCAAAATATATTAGAGCAGAACGCTCAAACTTAAAAGCAAATTTTCGTGATCCAGAACAGCGTCGTAAAGGAAAAAAGATGGTGCGAAACACCAAAATCGATTAACATAGAGAGGGACGACTAGCAATGTCACGAATAAAAAAATAGAACCAAAACGAAAAAGACTTACTACATTTTTCATTTTCCATTATTAAACTAATAAAACTGCTAACAGAAAATTAAGATCCAGCATTGTGGATTGTTATCAGATAATAGTAAATATTTTAGTGACTGGTGATATAGACGAATCGCAACAAAAATATCGTGTAACGTGCGCCCAGTTTTTATTGAGTACAGAGATACAGTTGTTAGTATGTAAGACAAACCATTTCCACTGGCTCATCTGTCGGTTCTTGGTACATCATCACCATATTGAATTAAAAGCAGAATTTTGTGTATGTTATACGACCTCATTCTTATTTAGGTAACCTGTTATCAGCTCAAGAGGCCATCTTTAGACTTTGTTGAATGGTTTTGAGTCCGGTTACAAACATGCCGTTTTCTTTATGTTTATGTTTGTAATTCTATCGGACCAAACTGCGTGGTCATCAGTCCGTAGCGTACAAACTACTTAAACTAAACTAACCTAAGGACAACACACACACCCATGCCCCAGGGAGGACTCGAACCTCCACGGCGACCAACCGCGCGCTCCGCAGCGAGATGCTTTAGACCGCTCGGCTACTCCGCCGCGGCTGCCGTTTTCTGAGAACATCAGAATTCCCCAGGTGTAATTGATTTAATTCTTTCAATGTCAGCAATTAGGATGAAATTTGATGGTGACTTGAAATTCCAGTAACTCAAGCTTTTGAATATACTGGCTGAGACATTTAAAACATTTTTTCGAATGTTTGGAAAAATACATAACGGATTTAGGAAGAAAAAAGTGGCAATAAAAGTCGTTCACCTCGAAGAAGGCCACCCAATAACTCAAATCTCGATCCCTGGTACCACCAGAGGGGTGGGAGGGGGACATGACCTCAACATATTAAACAGGATCCTCTATCTTTTGACGTTACCTGACATCGTAGGTTGTGGAGGCGATGTGGTAAATTAATATTACATTCAAAAGAAGGTAGCCCTAGGGTTACCACATGTCCGTCTTCAGAAAAGAGGACATTTCTAGAGTCATAAAAGAAACTTCTCTCTCTCTCACTCTCTCTCTCTCGTATTGACAACTAAAGTACTAGTAATGTCTGTACTGTATTATCAGAGTCTTGTTTGTAATGTATCTTACGAAGTTTGTTCACCTTCTTACAAATTGAGAAACATGAGATATTGAGACTCGTAGAACTAATTACTTGATTACATAGCAGGGAAGCCATAATATTTCATCACTTCACCACTTGTAATTATCGTCTTAAGTGCTGAACACTTTTCCATACTTATAATTTTTTTACGGTGCTTCATTTACTCAAACCATAGTACTGTTGACTGTAAAATCGTGACGAATAAAGTTACTGTAAAAGTTATTTAAGCGTTCCTTGATATAGCTACGCTCTCATTTCGGATTATACCGGCGTGACTATATACATTATTACCATCTATATTCTAGTGTGTGAATGGAATATGTAAGGCCTAGATGATAAAAGCAATGAATAAAATAAACATTTTATTTACCGTACAAAGGCTCGCAATTAATTATTTAAAGCTACTCAGGTTTTTGGACAAAAGCTTTAAATAGATTTTTTCAAAACACTATTTATGTAGTTACGTATCATCGGTCATAAACAGGCGAATGGTGACTGTGGCATCTGACCTCATTTGTATGAAGTTTTGAACAAGTTTTTAACTTATGTATAACGAACATTGCAATAGCGTTTGATCTTAAAGTGGTATGTGTGATTGATAGACAACACACAGAACTGCCGAGTCCCAGCACGACAGACAGAACGTCTTATTTTTTGGATGTCACATTCCGACCAGAGAAAGGGGGGGGGAGAGTTTCATATTATACTATGTGTATTGCACTGTCTTGCATTGTTGCATACGTATGTTTTTAATTGGTCGCCTCGAAGCTCGCACTCCGCGACGATTGCCACGCCAATTATTTTAGTTTTTCCCAAGTAGCTTGACCTCAGAGCAGCGAAGGCACAGAAACGAGAAAATTAAAAACACTGTTTCAAGAAATTCTCTAGAGTTAGTGATTGTGACTGTTCAGAGAGTTGTATTTACGCACTTTCAAGTTGAATCAGTTGCACAGCGCAAAAAAAGAGCACATGTCCGGGTAAAAGAGGACGTCTGGTAACCCTAGGTAGCCCAGATGACAATATAATATTATTTATTTGATGACGACTGATTCGAGTCAGTCTCTTACAAGCTGTTGATGAACTTAACTTATGAATTTTATATATCGCCTAAGTGCTGCGTTGCACGTACTATTTCACCTTCATGTTTTAAATAACGTAAGATAGCCACATTGTATAATTTTAAATGACCAGATGATGGTGGCATTGTCCATTGAAACTGGTCGTCATAAAATGTTCAAATGTTTGTATAGTCTATGGGACTTAACTACGGAGTCATCAGTCCCTAAACTTACAAACTACTTATGAACTACTTACGAACTAGGACGGCACAAATATCCATGCCCGAGGGGGGGATTCGAACCCCCGACCGTAGTCGCCGTGCAGACCGTGAGTGGAGCGCCTCAGTCTCCTCGGCCACCGCGGCCGGCTGGTCGTCATAAATGAATATATTGCGATCTTGAATTTCTACTTTTAAATATCATTCCTTAATTTTTTATTACAGATAACAAATAGGTTACTTTGGTATGAAACTTTTTTATCATTTTTTGATAGATGGCAGTGTTATCGGCACAAATTAGTTGAAAATTCCAGAATGAAACTTTCACTCTGCAGCGGAGTGTGCGCTGATATGAAACTTCCTGGCAGGAAGGCGAGGTACTGGCGGTATCGTGAGTCGTGTCGAGATAGCACAGTCGGTAGTGCGCTTGTCCGCGAAAGGCAAAGGTCCCAGGTTCGAGTCCCGGTTCCGGCACACAGTTTTAATCTGCCAGGAAGTTTCATATCAGCGCACACTCCGCTGCAGAGTAAAAGTTTCATTCTGGAAACATCCCTTAGGTTGTGGCTAAGCCATGTCTCCATCATATCCTTTCTTCCAGGAGTGCTAGTCTTGCATGGTTCGCAGGAGAGCTTCTGTGAAGTTTTGAAAGTAGGAGGCGAGGTACTGGGGGAAGTAAAGTTGTGAGGCGGCATCGTGAGTCATGTCGGGATAGCACAGTCGGTAGTGCGCTTGCCCGCGAAGGCAAAGGTCCCAGGTTCGAGTCCCGGTTCCGGCACACAGTTTTAATCTGCCAGGAAGTTTTAGTTGAAAATTGTTGAAAACGGTAATATCTTGAACAAATAGACATCGGACTCTTTACCTTGGTTTAGTACTTTCAGTTTTAGCAAACTTGGACAATACTGCAGTCCTATCAGAGAACAGATTAACATACCTTTTACGAACTTCTTCAACATTATACGAGCCTCAAATTACGTCGAGTGAAGTCCCATCAACAATGATGATCGAGACTTCAGAATGAATGGTAAGTACTTGCTTGTCTTCGCTTGTTTATTCTTCTTACATTTTAGTGATGAACTTATAAAAGCCCATGTGTTCTTCTGCAAGATACCACAGGTCGATGTAGTCATCTGACTAATGACCTAGGAACTTTGTATCTGTGCCATGGAAGAGCAGGTTTTCTACCTAGGTTGCGGAAGTCGTAATCAGAGTCAGGTGAGGTGTCGACCTTGTAGTTCGGCTTCGTTGTCCGCTTCCGGACAGGTTTCAGTATCGCGTCCACGTCAAGTTCAGCATGTAGGTCAGTGACTAGAATGTATCTCCTGGCTCCTAGGATCCATTGAGGACTTGAAGACGTCCGAGTTGTGTTGGTCTGGCAAGATCCCTATAGAGGTGCGATAAAGTAGTTTTGAGACAACTGTCTCTTTGTAGAGGCGCACTTTTGCAGTTCATCTACATCTACATAGATACTCTGCAAATCACATTCAGGTGCCTGGCAGAGGGTTCATTAACCACTTTCATAACTTTTCTCTACCGTTCCATTCTCTAATAGCGCGCGGGAAGAAAGAACACCTGAATCGTTCCGTTTTCTCTTATTTTATTGGGTTGGTCATGTCTCCCTAAGTAGGTGGGTGCTAACAAAATATTTTCACATTCAGAAGTCGGTGATTGAAACTTCGCAAACAGATCACGCCGCAATGAATAACGTCTTTCTTTTAATGATTTCCACCCCAATTCGTGCAACATTTCCGTGACGCTTTCCCCCCGTAACGTGATAAAACTAAACGAGCTGCCCTTCTCTGAACATTCTCAATGTCTTCCGTCAGTCCCACCTGGTGAGGGTCCCACAAGGGGCAACAGTACTCCAGGAGAGGACACACAAGTGTGATGTAGGCAGTCTCTTTGGTTCTGCCGATGAAACGTAACCTTTGTTTCGCCTTCCCCACAATAATTTCTATGTGTTCTCTCCAGTCAAAGATGTTCGTAATTGTAACTCCTAGGTATTTGGTAGAATTTACGACCTTAAGGTTTGACTGATTTATCGCGTAATTGAAGTTCATCGGATTTCTTTTAGTGGTCATGTGCATTACTTCCCAATTTGCTTTATTTATCCATAAATATGGAATCGATTTGAGATCCCTTGTCGATGGCACTTAGCACTTCATGTGAATAAAGTTACGCTGAAGTCTGTGATACGGAAGAAGTTGCTTTGCTATTCAGTAAACTTATAGGGATGGCCGGTGCGGCGGGGAATTGACTAGTAAAATTAGGCAAGGGTACTCTGTTCAGGTTCATTTGACATGTTTTATTTTAATGGAAATATATTTTAAAAAAGGTAATCTCTTTTACAACTAGAGGCTGAAGGCCCATTAAAAAATTTTATTTGACACAATTAAGTAAAAGAGCTGAATGCCCGAAACAATCCTTTATCTTACTTATACAATAGTAAGTAATACCCTAAAGCAGGAAAAACAAATCCGGCTCAATGATATTACACGGCAGAAGGCCGAGTAAACAAATTATGTATCACAGTAAGAGAGAACTGACTTTCCCGAATAATAAAATAGGTCAAGCAAAGCTACCTAAAACCAAGACACAGACGCAAGCAGTCGGGCCAGACTTTTAACATAACAAGAGACACATGTTTAAACAGCCATGAAATAAGGCCTCCGCGACAAATAACACTTTCAGTGTAATATAAAATCAATTTAAGAACAGGATTGGCTACTCGGTAACTTAATTCAAACTCCAACATATAAAACAGATGAGCAGACTACAGACAGGAAGAGAGGGGTAGGGTGCCCAACCGTCCACGACAACTACAGCTCTGATACGATGGATCTTATACTAAAAACGGACTCGGCACCAAATTACAGCCGTGGATTGGCGATGCTTCACGGAGGGAAATGGTTTGCAAGCAGAAGATGAAAAAAAAATTGAAAAATAAAACTAGACAACTACCGCCCGTGCGAGCTAGCAGAGGGGTACAAACCAGATAAATTCCCCAGTGGCGTTAACAAAGTTAATGAGAATTGAATAATTACGTACGATGTGCAGTGTCCGTGTTTATTGATAGAACTAAGCAAATGTCCTTCAGAAATGCACGCATGTCTGAAGGAACGGACAGTGCGGCGACTACAGCTGCTAATATAAATACAAGAAATGTACTCGCAATTTCGAATATTAATCAGCATCAGCTGATCAGCAGCGTCCGTGTTTATTGATAGTGCATGTCTGAAGGACATTTCATTAGTTCTGTCAATAAACATGGGCACTGCACATCGTATTTAAAATCAGTCACAGCAAGACTTGCGACAAATATACTAAAAAGTGTCACCCTGTGCGGGAATTACATCTACATACATACTCCGCAATTCACCGTAAGTTGCGTGGCGGAGGGTACACTGTACCACTACTAGGTATTTTCTATCCTATTCCACTCCCAAATTGAACGAGGAAAAAAAGAATGCCTATATGCCTCCGTGCGAGCCCTAATTTCTCTTATCTTGTCTTTGTGATCTTTACGCGAAATGTAAGTAGGCGCCAGCAAGATCGTACTACACTCAGCTACGAATTCCGGCCCTCTAAATTTACTAAACAGAAATTCACGAAAAGGACGTCGTCTTTCTTCCAGCGATCCCCAATTGAGTTGCCGGAGCATTTCCGTGACACTCGCGCATTGGTCGAACCTACCGGTAACAAATCTAGCTGCTCGCCTTTGAACCGCCTCTATGTCTTCCTTTAAACCGATCTGCTGCGGGTCCCAAACACTTGATCAATACTCAAGACGTGGTCGAACAAGCGTTTTATACGCGGTCTCCTTTACAGGTGAAGTACATCTTCCCAAAATTCTCCCAACAAACCGAAGTCGGCTGTCCGCCTTTCTCACAACTGTCCTTACATGCTCGTTCCATTTCATATCGCTCTGCAATGTTACGCCTAGATATTTGAACGACGCGACAGCATCAAGAAACTCACTACTAATGCTGTATTCGAACATTATGGGATTGCTTTTTCTACTCATGCGCATCACCTTACATTTTCTACATTGAGAGCTAGCTGCCATTCTTCGCACCAACTAGACATTTTGTCTAAGTCATCCTGTAGCTATTACAGTCAGTTACAGACGACACCCTCCCATACACCACAGCATCATCAGCAAACAGCCGCAAATTACAACTTACTCTGTCCATCAGATCATTTATATACATAGAAAATAATAGCGGTCCTATCACACTCCCCTGGGGCACGCCAGACGATACACTCGTCTCTGATGAACACTCGCCGTCGAGAACAACGTACTGCGTTCTATTACTTAGGAAGTCTTCCAGCCAGTCACAAATCTGTGAACCTATTCCATAAGCTCGTATCTTCGTTAGCAGTCTGCAGTGTGGCACCGCGTCGAACGCCTTTTTGAAGTCGAGAAAAACACAATCCGCGTGTTGCCCTTCTTCCATGGCTCGCAAGATGTCATGTGAGAAAAGGGCGAGCTGAGTTTCACATGAACGATGTTTCCTAAACCCGTGCTGATTCATGGAAAGAAACTTTTCCGTTTCAAGGAAATTTACTATATTCGAACTGAGAATATGCTCTAAAATTCTACATGAAACTGATGTCAACGATATTGGCCTGTAATTGTGTGGGTCAGTTCTCTTTCCTTTCTTATAAATGGAAGTCACCTGCGCTTTTTTCCAATCACTAGGAACTTTGCGCTGAATTAAAGATTCGCGATAAATGCAAGCTAAGTAGGGGGCCGGACCAGCAGACTAGAATGTACGAGTACTCAAGGGCAGTAGACAATGTGTGGTATATGAAGGTTTGTGTCGTTCCGGGAAGCGTGGGTGGTAACGTAATGGAATCGCGACCACTCGCGATAAGCGGGAAATCTGGGTTCGAGTCCCGGCCCGGCACAAATTTGCATATGTCACTTTCACACCATACAGCTGATGCTGATTAATATTCGCAACTGTGAATACATTCCTTGTAATTAAATAATTGCTACACAGAGCAAAAGAGAGAACAATTGAGCCGAACTAGAATTACGGCACAAAAGTAAAATTCAATAGACGTAGACATAAGCAGTGACGGTCCCTGGGGAACGACCACCGATCCTGATAAATACAACACACACACACACACACACACACACACACACTCACACACACACACACACACACACAGAGAGAGAGAGAGAGAGAGAGAGAGAGAGAGAGAGAGAGAGAGAGATTTATGGAGCAGGAATGTAGAGGTCACTTAATTTACTCACTCCAAGAGAAGTGCAGCCACCCATCAATGGTGTACAAGGGCTATATCAACAAACGCTCTGAAAGCATTTCATGGATCCCAGGTAGAAAGCAATGGAACGACGCGATGCGCAGCCAGGAAATTTTTTTCTTTATTGTTATTTTAAAACCAACTATGTACAGTTGGCAGGCTGGCAGCAGCTGCGTTGGCTGCTCTTCAGCCCTGCGAAATACATGTTATGACATACGGTATAGGAACATAAAACAGAAGAATAAAAATTTGTGGAATTAAAAACAATAGACAGGCTGAGATTTGTAGGACTAAACGTAAATGAACAAAGAGACAAACATATATGGTAGAACGAAAACGAGAACAATCAAGCGGTAATAAAAACACACATAGTCAGTAAAAGTACATTGGAGGAAACACAAGGACAAACACGAAGACAGTTGACGGCGCACATGACAAAACTTGTTGACGACGATCGCGGAGGCACTGATAAAAAACCACACATGACACTGGACACACTGGCACTGTACACGTTTAAAAGGTCGAGACGCCCCAGCGTGGGGGGGATGAAGGGGGAGGAGGTGGGACAGGGGTGGGGGAAGCGCTGGGGAGGGGGGAGGGGAGGGGAGAGGGAGAAAGGAGGGGAAAGAAGGATTGACGAGTGGGCATGGGAGAGGAGTAGCCAAGAGGGTGGGAAGGAAAAGGACGGGAGAGAGGGGAGGGGCGCTGATGCTACGGGGAAGGGATCAGATTTGGTAGGAGTGGTAGATATTGGGACGAAGTTCGTTATCTGGTAAGGGAAGGGTGCGGAAATTGCCCTGGGAAAGGATACGGAATGTATGTAGGTGAAGGCGTGGCAGAGGCCGGGGATTGTAAGAATAGGGTATACCAGAGGGTTTTGGGACTCTATTTTTAGGGTAGTGTAAAGGAGTCGGAGGTGTTCGAGGTGTTGTAAGAGATGAGGGAAGGGGATTAGGTAATAGAGAATCCGCGTGGTGGAAGGGAGTCTGATACGGTATACGAGGTGGAGCGCGTGGCGTTCCAGGATCTGTAAGGATTTATAGAAAGTAGGAGGGGCCAATATCCAGGCGGGGTGGAAGGAACAGAGGACGGGGCGCATGATGGATTTATAGGTGTGAAGAACAGTGGAAGGGTTTAGGCCCCTCGTACGGCCGGTAAGGAGTTTAAGGAGGTTGAGGCGGGACAGAGCTTTCTCACGGAGGGATTTGAAGTATGGGGTCCAGGAAAGTTTGCGGTCAAGGGTAAGGCCAAGGTAGGGTAGTACGACCTATGACGATTGCCTGGGATTTGTCTGGATTTACTGATAGGAGCCACGGGTTTAACCACGAGGCGAACTCGGTTAGGTGGGACTGGAGCAAAACTTTGGAACGGGCAAGGGAGGGGGCGAGGGCTAGGAAGGCGGTGTCGTCAGTATATTGAAGGAGATAGACGGGAGGTTTGGGTTGAGGCATGTCGGCAGAATAGAGGAGATAAAGGAGGGGGGAGAGGACTGAGCCCTGGGGCACCCCGGCGGAGGGGTAGAACAAACGGGAATCGGAGTTGCAGACAGTGACATAGGAGGGGCGGCGGATGAGGAAGGAAGCTATGAGGCGGACTTAATTAATTGGAAGGGCGTATAACTGGATCTTGAAGAGGAGACCGGAATGTCATACACGGTCGTAGGCTTTTTTGATGTCGAGCAGCCAGGCACTGACTGTGGAGTACAAGTTGTTGACTACTCCGCTGCTTGGCGAGGAACGAACGTGGGATCGCACGGCCGCTAGGAACACGACCGCATAGCCGGGGAGATGAGGTAAACAGCCGCTGATGCTGGAACTTGACACAATTCCCTCTCCGTGTCCAGACCTCTTCAGCTGTTCATATCGTCACCTACACGGCTGCAACAGACTGACAGGACGCCACTGCGGAACTACTTTGGCGCACGTGCCGGGCCCGGCCACAAACGACCAATTAATGTAAATAACTCGACCCTGGCGTCGCCATGCAGTGTATCAAACTAACACTGCACGATATTGGCACTCACACCCAAACCTTCAGATGTCAGGCACTCAGATCGGTACCAAACGTTGTATATCGATAGAGTATCAGCCGAAACTTGTATATAGCTCGTGCTATGTGCTGCCATCTAGGAGAACGTGCGTAAACTATAATAATAAGTAACAACTAACCTACGGAGTAATGGAAAAGCATGACTGTGAGAGCTTATAACGTTGCGCTACCGTGGGCTAGTTGGTAGAGCGTTAGTTCATCGAACCAAGGGTCGTAGGTACAAGCCCCGCGTAGAGTCTTTTTCTTAACTGCAGTACGTTGAAAATTAAGAAGGAATCTCTGTAACGTTCCACGGGTTCATTTCACAAAACAGCAGTGTCAGCTGCAGCAGTAGCGGACTAGACTAAGGCTTCTATAAGTACGAGCTGAAGCATCCCCCATTTTCATTCTCGAGGCTCGTAAGTAAAAAACACTGCGGTGCTATAGGATTTGCGTCACGGCACTTTAGCGCGACATGATGGGTGGTTGTGTTGCCATAAACTGCTCAAATCATTCCAGAGGTGGCGACAGAACGTTTAGTTTCCCGAGAGATTCTAAGAGAAGAAAAAAATGGATCATTAAATGTCGGCGCAAAAACTGGGAACCCGAACCGAGCCCACAGTTATGTATTGGAAGTAAATAGTTATTATTATAACGTGAAGCAATATTTAATAGTATAAATCGTCTGTGATATTCTAACGTAAGTTTTTGTTTAGCTCTTCTGAGAGTAGTACCTCTTAACAGAGAAGCTGCCTGTAGGGAATTAGCAGCCGCAAAATATCATATTACAGCAAAGCATCCCAGAACATACTGTTTTTAGAGTACAATATGTGTGTCTCAAATGTTCAAATGTTTGTAAATCTATCGGACCAAACGGCGTGGTCATCAGTCCGTAGCTTACAAACTATTTAAACCTAGGTAAACTAACCTAAGGACAATACACACACCCATGCCCCAGGGAGGACTCGAACCTCCACGACGAGCAACCGCGCGCACCGCAGCGAGACGCTTTAGACCGCTCGGCTACTCCACCGCGGCTATGTGTGTCTTATATAGTATATTGAGAAATACACCTCATCAAAAAGTTTTGTACTGACATTGCACAAATTATTGAAGATACTTCTGTTACGTTATTGAGAGAAAGTATTACAAATACTAAAACGGAAAATATAAATATACTAGGCAAAAAGTTTTGTTAGGGCTGTGGCAGCGTACTGTGCTGATACAGGCAACTACCGTTGAATGCTATTTGTGGTATTTCGAAGTTTCGCGTCATAACTTGTACTATGCAATTTGAAACAATAGTAGGGTACCTGATGTTTCATCTCAAAATACACCCTCAATTCAGTTTCTTATTAGTAACTGCCAATATTGACGCTTATCTATAAGAGGCTGTAACATAACTGGCAAAGAATACTGGGTAAATTTTACTTACGGCTGTGGCGGTGTAGTGTGCTAATGTTGGCAATGAAATGTTTGCTTTACAAGGATTATTAAATTACTGACAAGACAAGGGTACTGTTACATACTAAAACCTGTCAACCTTAGACAAGGAATAGAATTATTTATCTATTTCATGGTTAACACATTCTATACAATTAGGTTTTCAAATAGCAGTCAAAGGTTGTTACCAACATCAGCAACGTCTGCCACTACGACCGTAAACTTTAGATCCTGTACACTAATATTCTTTTTTAGTTTTATTATTTGTAAAGTTTAAAGTTTAAAGTTTCTCAGTAACAGAAGTACTTTCAGAAATTTGAGTACAAAAATCCGATGTGGTGAATTTGTCACAGCAAACAAACACTTACTGCAAGACGGCAAACAAACCTCGCATATTGACACTCATTATTCAAATAAAAGCCAAGATCGCTTAAAAATGTTATCTAGATGACCAGTTTCGGCAGCGTTAAACCTAGTATGCGATTTTTATCACAGAAATATGTTTCTTGCTCTTTTTTCTGTATTTGGACAGAAGCAGCAATAAGGAAAGAAAACGCCAAATTTTTATGTTTAATCCACATATCGAATGTAAACAAGAGCGGAATGCAATCTCAAAGTAGCACACTCTAAAGCTCTACGCCGGTCACTTGTAAAATATTACTAAACTTAAATAAAACAACGCTGTTCGTATAAGCTGCGTGCTGTGTTTAGCATCCGCAAGAATGAAAATGGCGGATGCGCCAGTCTGTGTTTTTAGGAGCTCTAGACTAGACAGCAACGTCTGCCCCACTTGATGGTGTGGGCCAACAAACACCCTGCACTCCAACCACAACACGGAGGTGCTGCCTATCTAGCACTCATTTATTATTATTATTACTTTAATATTTCCTCACATATGATGCAATTGTTTCTTTTTACTATCAATATACAGGTTTGCTACTTTCAAATAAAACGAAGCAGAAGCAAACTGCCGATAACACAGTGCTATAAAATCGAACAGTCCTTTTACATTTCAGGAACATGTTGTCTCGTGTAACTCTCGGTGTACGTTTGTCGACGTTGTAACATATTAATAGATTTTGAGTAATTACAGTTTATTCTACCGATACTCAGCTTTTTAACGTTACGATGTATGGGGGTTCAGCTCGCTGCAACATTATTATCCTGGGGCGTCGTGGTAGAAATAAACACTCGATATATACAATTTTTCACTTCTTCTTTAATTTGTAATCAAACTTCTCCACCAAAACAATTTAACAACAAAACAGTTACAAAGCATCAGAACTGTAGTACTTCCATTTCAAAACACAGTGTGACGTAGATTCCAGTGCACTTTAGAAAAGCCAAAACTCGAACTCCCCCACGCAAGGCGGTGAGGCAAATATATAACATCGACAATAATGACGTTACATTATCCATTGTTCATAACAATAGAATATACCAATTTACAGTTAACAAACATGACAGAAAAACATTGCAGGTACACAAAAATAAAAACAATATAAAATGAAAACTATGCATACAATAATTTTAGATGGCACATGTATTTTAAGACGAAATTTCCGATCTTTCTGTTGAAAACAAAGTGCGATGTTAAATATCAATTAATTAGTTAACGAGTACATCATACATGTTCCTAACATATATTGAGCTATCAATTATCTTGGCAATTCTCAAACTAGATTCTAAATCTCGCGTCAGTCAATATATACAAAGAATTCAATATTGATAATTAATGTAATAGTCGAAATAACACAATTAGCTGGTCAGCACAACTTGTTTATGAGCCTAACATATATACAATGCTATTTACTTTCATGTCTTTATGTTTTACAAAAGTTTGTACCCTTCGTCTGTCTATTTATTGAAGTAATGAACAATGACAAAAGTATTGTTTATAGAACTGTCTGGAAAGAAACTATATGAAACTCTTAATTAATGAAAACTATCACTCGTTTTAATCACAGTATCACCCAGACACTGTCCTACACTGATTCCTAGGCTGGGTATTACGTTTTTACCTTCACACGCAACATGTATCACTATTGAACCACACGATTCCGGGTCCGACGCCGACGGTATCGTAGGATGACATTGAGATGAGAGAACCAGGCAGACGGTATCGTACGATAACATTGAGATGAGGGAGTCAGCAGTATCGTTACAACGTAGAACAATTTGCAACGTCATACAGAAAAAAAATTCGCGCCACCAGGATTTGAACCGAGGACCCTCGTAACGACAAACATTGGCTCTATGAACTACCTCACGGAAGTTATGGGCTGCAGCCTCTCAAAATACGCTTCTTTTGTGCTCCGTAGGACAGGTGTTACATATCATTTCCCGTTTACGCACGTTCTCCTGGACGGCACATAGCAAGAATTATACAGTAGTTTTAGCTGATACTCTGTAACGACACACTGAAATTTTTATTTATTTTTTGTTTATCTTTGATCAGCGATACTTATCGCCTACGGTTCCCTCTGACTCGCAATGCAACTAATTTAATTTCGTTCGTCATTTTTTACTTAAAAACAAGCGAGAAGACGGAACCGAGATAGTAGTTTGACTGTCTCTCTTTTCTATGTTAGTTCCGTACGGACGTCTTCCATTTATGTACCTATTCAGGTATTGTCATGCAAGTTGTAAAAATATATTACTTAAATTTAAAATCATCCCCTCTCTTTGGATTTTATTTAAATGAATCCCTCCACGTCAAATACTTATTTACTATTGTTTTCAGCTCCTCGACGTCCGCAATAGTTTAATGTTCAGTCGCCTTTACAATCGCTTCGCATTGTCTGCAAAATTTCAATAAATCATCCTTATACTATAATTTGCTTGATTTTAGAACCTGCAGTCATTTCTTTTGTAATTTCACGAAGTCCGATCATTTTTTTTAAATTTTTTTTATCGTTACCAGTAACTTCATGTTCCACCCACGGTCACACAACAATGAAAAGCCAAGTGAACAGTCTGAGTATTGATCTCCTACGGAAAGTATCTCGAACATTCATTTATTAAATAAGACATAAAAGTTATCATTTCCAGCTTCTACAATACGATGTGCAGGATCCAGCTAGATGCTTTCCGTAAGTTTTATAACGTGCTGTTGCTTGTATGGTGCCCAACTTTAATATGCAATCCGCGGTTTATTTGCTTTAATGTTCATTTTATGCTGTACTTTAACTAACTTATTTCAAAATTCAAACATTCGGTACCATCAATTCTTTGTCCAAAAAATATAATCGCGGAATCTACTTTTAACAATTATGGCATCATACGAAGCAAGGGCAACGTTATAATTGGCTCCCTTTGCGACAGGACTGGATGTCGGTAAAAAATAATTGTTTTCTTTTCATTAATATCCACCCTGTGAATTTTGTAAAATAGCTAGTAATTGAAAATAATTAAGATTTACGTAATATTGTTACCAATGTTTCATACCACCATTGTATGTGTCTAATCCTATTTTATTTTATTTCATGTACTACAACTACAATATTGTACGAGCCGTTCCTGAACCGATGTTTTAAAGAAAACGAGATTGCAAGACCGACCCATAAAATTTTGTATTATCTGGAGCCGTCACGTCGCGTAACAAGAGATCACATCACACAGGTAAGGACGGACCAGTAATTTGGTTTATTTGGTGCTTTAATATATTCTCATATCTGTCGCTTGTATGCGCATTTCTATTCAGCATTTCTTTTAGCAATATTGTCTTTTTTCCAAATTTTTCTATAGTTAGCCAGTTCATTGTTAGGAAAATTCTAGAAGTGCACAAACATGGTTGACGTGCGCAAATATTAGCTTCGCGACTCTCGCTTGTTCCGTGTGCTGTCCTCCGTTCTGTATCAAGTCCGCCATTACAGTGCTATGTTTATTAATTTATTTAAAATTAACTGAGCGTGTGAAGATAGACAGAAATCAATTTCTCTCATTTTATTCATAATTAGTAGGGTCAAAACCCGTAGCCAAACCCCAGCAATGAATACCGAAGAAAGTAGTAGTAGTAACATACAACAATTAGTTCCGTCCGCAGAGGTCAGTATGGCGGCCCGGCCGGCGGAATTAATAACACAAAATTTCGGCACAGAGCAAGCGGTCCCGACTATCGCGTCCGATAACACTTCTACACCCGGGAGCAGTTCACATAATCCACCAGATGATTGGATAAGGAAATTTGAAACATTACTTATAAACATGTCAGCGAATTTAACGCAACAGATTAATGAACAAAAGAATCAAATTACCGCTTGTCATCAAATCTTACACAACAAATTAATGATCAGAATAATCAAATTACTGCTTTGTCTTCAAATCTTACACCGCAGATTAATGACCAAAAGAATGAAACTTCTGCTCTGTCCTCGAGTCTTACACAACAGATCCATAACCAAGTTTCCGCTTTGTCAACAAATCTTACACAACAAATTAATGATCAGAATAATCAAATTACTGCTTTGTTCTCAAATCTTAGACAGCAGATAAATGATCAAGTTACTACTTTGTCATCAAATCTTACACAACAAATTAATAATCGGAATAATCAAGTTTCTGTTTTGTCCTCTACTCTTACTGAACACCTTGAACGAGTAGAATTACAACAACAGCAGACAAAGGAGGAAATTGTAAAACTAGAAAAAGTGCAACAAAATTTGCCTACTTTAATATCTGAAGAAGTTAATCGGCAAATCAGTGCTCAAATGTAAAATTTTGAACAAGCTATTGACAGTAAATTCGCTGATATACGAGGAAAGGTTACTAAAGAAATTTTACAATCAGTTGATGGCACAATTACCTTTGTTGTCGGCGAAGTTGCTACTCTAGGCCAGTCTGTGAAAACTATTCCACCGGTTATTGAATCACTTACACGCGACGTAACACAACTTAAACAAAAACAAGAGAGCTTTGAAATTGTTGTCGCACAAATTACTAGTCAGGCTGAAGCTGTTGTTAAAGACAATCAGAATCAAGTACATGAATTCTTACAAAAAACAGAAATCGAGCTTAATGAAAAGATAGACTCTGAGCTGAATATTGTTATAAGTAATGTTACTGAACAAGTTTATAAAAAGCACGGTACGACTGTGAAAGCAATGCAGGATGACTTGACTGAACTGAAATCTTTAGTTAAAGAACTAAAACCTGTAACACACATAAACCGTAGACAGGAAACCGACCCGAATTGTGACTTTAAAGGCCGAGAAACAGACATAAGTAATGGGCGGGCACGTCCGAGTCAGGCGGCACACACGTGTCCGCTGCGTGACATGCAAAACGCACGTGACAATTTCCCTGATTTTTCTGTGTCCGGTAGTAGGAATCTGATGTCACCACAGCACTCACCTTCTGTGTCTAATAACGGAATCAATATCAGTAACGTCATGATCTGGGCAAAAGGAATGAAAGAGGAAGCCGCCTGGTAGAATTTTGCACGGAACATAATTTAGTTATAACAAACACCCGGTTCAAGAATCACAAAAGAAGGTTGTATACGTGGAAGAGACCAGGAGACACCGGGAGATACCAGATAGATTTTATAATGGTAAGACATAGATTTCGGAACCAGGTTTTACAGTGTAAAACATACCCAGGGGCAGATATAGACTCTGACCATAACTTGTTGGTTATGAACTGTAAGCTGAAACTGAAGAAACTACAGAAAGGTAGGAAAATAAGGAGATGGGACCTGGATAAATTGAAGGAACCCGAGGTGCTTAAGAATTTCAGAGGGAGCTTTAGGCAACAATTGACAGAAACAGGGGAAAATAAAACAGTAGAGGAGGAATGGGTAAAATTGAGAGATGAAATAGTGAAGGTAGCAGAAGACAAAATAGGTAAGAAGGCAAGACCTACAAAAAATCCTTGTATATCACAGGAGATACTAAATTTAATCGATGAAAGGAGAAAATATAAAAATGCAGTATATGAAACAGGCAAGATGGAGTACAGACGACTAAGAAATGAGATTGACAGGAAGTGCAAAATGGCTAAGCAGGAGTGGCTAGAAGGCAAATGCAAGGATGTAGAAGAATGTATAAATAGGGGAAAAATAGATACAGCCTACAGGAAAATAAAAGAAACATTTGGAGATAAGAAAGACAGCTCTATGAATATCAAGGGCACTGATGGAAAACCAGTTCTCAGCAAAGAAGGGAAAGCTGAAAGGTGGAAAGAGTACATAGAGGGGCTCTACAAAGGAAATGAACTTCGAGACAATATTGTAGGAAGGGAATAGGATGTAGATGAACATGCAATAGGAGATAGGAGATACTGTACTGAGAGAAGAATTTGACAGAGCCCTGAAAGACCTAAGTCAAAGCAAGGCCCCTGGAGTAGATGATATTCCCTCAGAGCTACTGAAGTCTCTGGGAGAACCAGCCATGACAAACCTGTTTCACCTGGTGTGTAAGATGTATAAGACAGGCGAAGTACCCTCAGACTTTAAGAAAAATGTTATAATCCCCATTCCAAAGAAAGCAGGTGCCGACAGGTGTGAAAACTACAGAACCATCAGTTTAATAAGTCATGGTTGCAAAATATTAACACGAATTATATACAGAAGGATGGAAAAACTGGTAGAAGCCGACCTCGGGGAAGATCAGTTTGGGTTCAGGAGAAATGTAGGAACACGGGAGGCAATACTCACTTTACGGCTTATCCTAGAAGATAGATTAAGAAAAGGCAAAACTACATTTCTAGCTTTTGTAGATTTGGAAAAGGCTTTTGACAATGTTGATTGGAATAAACTCTTTCAAGTTCTGAAGCAAGCAGGAGTAAAATATAGGGAGCGTAAGGTTATTTACAACTTGTACAAAAACCAGACAGCGGTGGTCAGAGTTGAAGGGCATGAAAGGAATGCAGTGGTTGGAAAGGGAGTAAGACAGGGTTGTACTCTTTCTCCATTGTTATTCAATTTGTACATTGAACAAGCTATAAAGGAAAGCAAGGAGAAATTTGGAGAAGGAATTAAAGTTCAGGGTGAAGAATTAAAAACATTGTGTTTTGCCGACGACATAGTAATTCTGTCAGATACAGCAAAGGACCTGGAAGAGCAATTGAACGGAATGGACAGTGTGCTGAAAGGAGCATATAAGATGAACATTAACAAGAGCAAAACTAGGGTAATGGAGTGCAGGGTAAGAAAATCAGGTGATGCTGAAGGAATTAGATTGGGAAACGAAGCAATAAAGGAGGTAGATGAGTTTTGTTACTTGGGCAGTAAAATAACAAATGATGGTCGCAATACAGAGGATATAAAATGCAGAATGGCAATGGGTAGAAAAGCGTTTTTGAAAAAGAGGAATTTGTTAACATCGAATATTGATTTAAGCCTAAGGAAGTCCTTTCTGAAGGCATTTGTATGGAGTGTTGCCTTGTATGGGAGTGAGACATGGATGATAAACAGTGCGGACAGGAAGAGGATTGAGGCTTTTGAAATATGGTGCTACAGAAGAATGCTGAAAATTAGGTGGGTGGATCGCGTAACTAATGAGGAGGTTCTGAACAGAATTGGAGAGAAAAGAAATTTCTGGTATACCTTGACTAAAAGAAGGGATAGATTGGTAGGACACATTCTTAGACATCAAGGAATTGTGAATTTAACATTAGAGGGAAGTGTGTGGGGTAAAAATCGCAGAGGAAGACCAAGAGATGGGTACAGTAAGCAGATTCAGACAGATATAGGTTGCCGTTCTTATGTGGAGATGAAGATGCTTGCTCAGGATAGGGTATTGTGGAGAGCTGCATCAAACCAGTCTCCGGACTGAAGACCATAACAACAACAACAACAACGTCATGATGGATGAAAACATGATCAAACATCATCAGTTTCAGATTTTCACGGGTGACAGTAAAAGTGTACATCCTGTTGTTTTAATTCAATCATTCCAAGACATTTTGCCAGAATCTTGGTCAGAAAAACGAAAGATACGATTTATCACAGGATATATACAAGGTGAGAGCAAAGTATGGGCAAATCAGGCTTCCAAAACTTGTGAAACTGTAGAAGAATTTGAACAAAAATTTCTTTCGATATTTTGGTCCCCCGCTACGCAAGAGCGCCTGCGGAATGAAGTTTACAATCCGCAGCCATTTAATGAACGCAATGGTAGTCTCAGGAGGTATTTTGAAAAGTATATAAATAAATCAAAATTCTTCGACGAACCTCTGGGCTACAGAGAAGTGCTTCGGGTAGTAATGGCAAAACTGCCAACACACCTGCGACTGGAACTCGCACATGTTCCCGACCACAATTTAGAAAGTTTTCTAAATTATGTGGACAAGCTGGATTTAATTTTTGAAGATAGGCGTGCACATTTTGGTAATGAGCGTGCAAATCAATACGGTTTCAGAAATTTCAAGAATAACAATCAGAACGTAAATTTCCGTAACAACCATAATAATGGTAATAGCCAGCTTGTGCCGTATTACTCGCCAGCCCAATGTTTACAAAACATGCCACACCCACCTCAGCCGCAGCAGCCAGCATTTGTTAACACCTCTGGCCAGCAACAGGCACAACAGTTGACGAGCGATTCGCGCTGTAGAAATGTGCCACGCAATGCGCTTAATGGCGGGAATTATTATCGCCGTCGACAAGACAACAGATTTAATCCAGTTTATTTTGAAAATAGTAACAGTGTCCCATATCAAACGACAAACTCCAACAACAGCAAAAACAACAATAATTTCAGTAACAACAGAAATAATCAGTGGCGTAATGCTAATTTAAATGGTCAACCCCGTAATGGTGGCAACCGTAATTTTTACGGTAACAGGAACGGCCAACCTGCACAGAACCATTATCCACAGCCCCCTCAAAACAATAACAATGGAATTCATAACGTCCCTGTGGCTACGATGACAATTAACCGCCCACCGCAAAGCACGCAATACACACAAAACGGATCGACTGTGACAATTACTGACGTGGGAGACAGCACTACCCAATCGACAAGACAATATGAAATGACTCAAACAAATTAATTGCGCTCAACTCATGCCCTCCGACGTTGAGCCACAGAATAAGGAGTATACAGAAAGGAAACTCCCGCTGCAGTCTGTCGTCCAAAATTTAGTGCGCATGCGCGGAATCGGCCATCTTGAAAAGCAGTAAACGCGTGGTCACTCCCTACTCTGTGGCGTGGTAAAGCGCCGTCTTTACTTGTTAATTGTGTATTTTAACTGCTTGAATCGCATAAAAGTAAACAAGTATTTGGTGCAGTGGAAAGAAAGAACTGTGTGTCAGTAGTTGGAGCTGTTCCGTTTTTATTATGGTCAGCAATAAAAGAAAAGGCGGCCAATGGTGTTCAGCACCTAATTGCCGTAATAATTCTCATACAAATAAGGATATAACTTTCTTCACCTTCCCAAAAGATGCTGAACGGTGAGTGAACGTTACTATATGTGTATTAAAAGTTAAAATTTATCAGTTTCGGACGAGAGCAATGCGTGCATAATTATTAAAAGTATCCTTGCTTCTTCTCTTGACGGTAACTCTACCTGTTGCTGTTGCTGTGGCAGTTCAACAGCTTCGAAATGTTGAAGTACATTTATATTTTATAAGTTTAAAGTCGCAGGGAATAATATAAAATGAAAGACAAAGAATAGTGCGTAAGTAACGGGACTCCATTTTGCGTGTGCGTTCCCTTTTCCTGTTGCCCACATAGGCGAGATATTTCGGGAATTTTTAAGGCTCATGTACCTGCTCACCTTCACATGATTTGATGCAAACGATAAAATTTTACTAACGGCAACGGAGGCGTAGCGTGCTAATGTTAACGACCGTTGATCCTCTTACAAGGGGAGGTCGGCAATCGGGACCCGCCGATTTCGCCCAAACTGCGTGTGTAGGAGGAGATTGGTCTCCCTATAACGTGCCTGAAATATTTCCCCTGAGTGGGCCTTAGGAAAGGAGATAATGCTCTCGAAAGTTTTTTCAGTAGTACTGTACATCTTATTTAGCGATCTGTCCGTGACTAACGGCGTAGCGTAATGGTCAAACGCCTTACTTGTGAAACAGATGCCCTGGGATCAATCCCAGGAGATTCCTATTTTTTTTTTTTTTTTTTTTTTTTTTTACCATTACGCTACGCCGTTAATTCACGATCAGAGCGCTGAATAATATCTACAGTGCTATCGGAAATTGCATTTCCTCCTTTCCTAAGGCCCACTCAGGCGAAATATTTCAGGCACGTTATATGGAGACCCACCTCCTTCTACACACGTAACTTGGGCGAAATCGGCGGGTCCGATTTCCGACCTCATCCTTGTTACGATATTCAAACAAATGGAATGAGGGGAATAATCGTGCTGTTCTTGCTCAACCTTTATAAACTAGTGACACTAGTGAAACTAGTGACACTAGTGAGGGCATATCTCGTAACTGTATAAATTTATTGCGTTACAACGATGGTGTTGACATAAGGGAAGAACTACTTGCTGACACACATGTAAACAAAAGCCAACTTGTTGACACTTTCCAGGCCAATATATTTATAAATGTAGGAGGAATACCTAGGACTGTTCGAACAAGTAGTCAACAATTTACCCCTTTTTTCCACACCATACACACCAACTGATTTAGTTCTGCAAACTAAAGAAAACAATGAGTGGGTAAACCCAATACCAAAAATCCCACGAGATCAGCCATCGCTGGAAGAGAAGGTAAGGATAGTTTTAACAGCACTAACGAACGCAGCTTTCAAATGTAAAAGCTATTTCGACAAACAATTAAAACGCACCCAGTCATTCAAACTTAATGATTTGGTAATGCTAAGGGTACATTCAAAGTCTTCAGCTATCCAAAAGAAAAACATAAAATGGCAATACCTTTATTCCGGACCGTACAGAATACTACAGATTCCTCACGAAGGAAATTATTTATTGTCACCTGTACACACGACACGACCTAGAGGAATCTATCCACACAAAGATCTTAAGAAATGTTATGCATAAATTGTTAGTAAGCTGATTTAATGTCTATCATAAGCCTTCCTAGAATGTATTGTTATGTTTGAAATACTCAGTGATTGACATATACCACTTTAAACTACCGACACAATAATAAACACTTTTCAGAGAAGCTTCTGAGCACTATAACTTATCTACGTTTATGCTGTGTGACAAATATACTAAGTAATGTTTCTTGAAACTGGTAGTGTAACTTTGCAACTGAATGAATGGCATCATTTATTATTTATATGAAGATTTAATACAATGAACAATTTGTTATGGCCAGTAGTTGGGAAACATTATTATTATTGTTATTATTATGCGGGTGGAGCGCACAAACACACTCTGATTATTTTTGTTAGGGAACCCACTACTGCGTAATTAATTTATATTATCTAGGTTTAGTTTGTAAGTGTGAGAGAGTGAATGGAAGAGTTTAGATTAGGACCCGTTTGCAAGAATGTCATTGTAGGTCAAGCAACAAATATTTTGACGTAAGCATAACAGATATATTCTGTAGAAACCTTTGTTACACATGACAGGAATCATTATAAATTTATCTGTTTATCAACTACCTCTTATAAAAATAACATGTAAGAGTGACGTACAACAGCAATACGTGACTTCGGAAACCATGGAAGTCCATGAACACCTAGGAATAGAAGATGTAAATAGAATCAGCTGTTTACTTGTTTATGTTTACACACATGCTACACCTAGTAGTATCTGGTCTTGCTTACTGTACTGTGAGAAGAATTTTAATCCTGGACAAACAGTCCAATTTTTGTTTACGTAAAATAATGTATGTAAAACTGTGCCATTTCTTATCTACAACACGATAAGACATACATCAGCATATCAATAGCGTAAGAATAGATTAAGTTTTCTCTTTCAGCTGGTTACCATCGTCTACGAGAACTTTGGTGCCGCCGTCATCGCAGCGAGATCGTCAGAACTATAAGCTACTTCGGAGAGACATGAGATAGAGCTATAACTATTTTGACACAGTGTATACACCAAAACACACACACACTGACAAACTTGGACTGGACAACAACATGAACATTCGTAAGGTTGACACAGGATATTCTCCCTAACACATTGTACTCAGCAGTTTCACACTAGTCAGACAATAGCAACAAAACGTATGGGATGCAGAGAGGTACTGCTAGGGAGGAGCGAGAGAACGCGATGCTTTTATTTAAACTCGATACTTGCATTGTAACTTTATTGTAATTTATGATTGTGACAGTAGTGTTTGTTGTAGTTAGGAACTGTAATGCTGAATTTGCAATGCGTATGCTTATTTTAGCGATGCTTTTCTCCCTCTGTCTTATGTAATGAACCCATCTTTTTAAATCTTTATCTTTCCGCATGCTTTAGTGCAAGCCCTCCTGCACCAAGTATACCTGCTGGTCTGACTTTACCTGTTCAAAGTTTCATAGTAATTGTTTATGTTTATTATAAATGTTATAGAATTACAGTAATTGCTACCATTTTTTAAAAAAATACTTAATGGTTAATTTCTTTTATGTACAAAAATGACATACAACTTGACACTCATGAATTTAAGTAAGACATCACGAGAGGAAATATGACGAAAACTGATGACATTAAGACCAATACAATATGTAAACAAATGTCATGAGACGAAATGTTACCAAATTTGGTAATGTAGATCATACGGAGGTGCTGAAAACAGTCCCTTTTGATAACATTCTTCTCTAAGCTGACATGAACACAGCCCGAAATAAATTTGTGTAACTTTTTAAATAACGGATGTATATATGTGTATCTGTATAATGTTCTAAAGAAAGAGATTGCAATTATCTTGCCTGTAAGGACAAGAATACTTGATCAATGTGTCACGGAAACTTTTTAAGTTAGTACCAACATCAGACATAAACATGCTTTATTTATAGATTTGTTTTGTAAAAGATTATCTACATTTATGATCATAGTGAAGGATGTACGATTGCGTGTGTCGAACTGAAAAGACTATTAGAGCAGTGCAACGCACGTACGAGCGAACGCAAAAAACAGTGAACGGATGTGAATGGACGCCAATCAGAAACTTTCAGTATCCACTGTGTTTTCCTTCCACTTATATATATAACTACAAGTGACAAATAGAACACGTTATGAACGAACTAGTCGTTGCAAGTGCTGCCAGTAATGGCTACTAAGCCGAACAATGTACAGTGACGAACTAAAGGTAGCAAGTGACAATTATTTAGTGAACGATAAAACAGAAGTGTCGTGTGGAATGATAAACATTTTAATCCATACAATGAACGGGACACTACTCCAGTGCCGCTCGTTTTCCCAAAGACAATGTGGTACATAGACAATGTATTATGGACAACTGCACACGATTGTATTAAAAGACTATTTTGTGCCGCGCAAATAAAACCTCATGAACCGATAAATTGTCCTGTGAACAGACTATATGAAGTTATCTTAAAAGTAATACGTAATAGTCACAGTGCTGAAGTGCACACCCTCACAACGGTGTAATAAACTGCACGGACGTGAAACTAAACGCTGTACTGCCGCAAAAGACTCAAAGTGTACTTACAGAGCAGCGGTGGACCTTGCAGAGAACTATAATCCAGTGTTTAGAGCACAAACGGAAAAACGGCAAGAAATCACAATTTACAATTCACAGAAGTCGGGACGCGGAGAGCAACCGCACAAGTAGAAATGTTTGAATATGGACTGTCACCGACAGAGCGCGCGACCGACTACCGCCCGGCCGTGATTGTTGAAGCTAACCGCTACTGCGGCGCTGTGCGTTGCCAACTTGTGAACCTAAGAAGTGAAATTCCGTGAACACATAAAAATTATTTAAAACAAAAATGAGACGAACAAGTAATAGTATTGTTTGAACTGTCTGCACACGCGGGACACACACACACATATATATGAGATGTGCTACCCTAAAATTAAACATATTAAAATTGCATAGACTGTGCTACTGCACTTTACAAACATTCTGAAACTCAAAGACTGTGCTACGGCAGTTAAGAAATTATCATTATGATAAAAATATTTGTTCACTTTTTAACTTGTCAATCTTTAGAATAACTACTTCACGTGACTGTATAAATGAACATATGTCTGTAAACAAATGTACATAGCAGATAGATGATTTTTAAATGTCAAATTATGTAACGGTATGAGTTCATGTCAGAAAGATAGCCTTACAGCTTGCATCACTCTTACCTGAAACACATCAAATGTAAATTCAAATGACCACGCAAACATACGCACACCAATAACATGCTAAAGTGTCCTCATCTTTGAGAAGGAAAACTGACGTCTACGCAAGAAACAGAATGTCATTTTGTGCATATGATTTTGTTTCCATGTTAACCACAATCCGAGGCGCGATGCAGCGCCATACCGAGGGCCAAAAGCTTGGCGTTCGAGACGCATCAGGCTCCCTGCTCGAACGCCGCTGGCCGTGACGTCACGCTTCTCCCCACCCGCTGACGTCACACACCATCCAGCCACCCGTTGTCGTCGCCGCCGCGCTACCGTCTGACGTCATCGCTACCTGTCGCGCCTTTCGCACCTGTCCTCACCGTCCTCGGCTACCTCACCGTCACGTCGCTACAATTCTTTATTTCATTAATATTCTTGTAAAGAAAATAACTTATTTGAATTGTATACATAAAAAATTAAATAAACAAATGAAAATAACAAACTGATGTTAATATTACAAAAAAAAAAAAAAAAAAAAAAAAAAAAAAAAAAAAAAAAAAAAAAAAAAAAAAAAAAAAACCCAACTAGTATGTCTTTGTGTAGGTTGCATTTGCCCCACACAAAGCCAGAGGGGGCAAGTGTAACGATACACTGAAATTTTTATTTATTTTTTGTTTATCTTTGATCAGCGATACTTATCGCCTCCGATTCCCTCTGACTCGCAATGCAACTAATTTAATTTCGTTCGTCATTTTTTACTTAAAAACAAGCGAGAAGACGGAACCGAGATAGTAATTTTTTACTCACTCTCTTGTCTATGTTCGTTCCGTACGGACGTCTTCCATTCATGTATCCATTCAATGTAAGTAATAGTGATGCAAGATGTGGTAAAAATATATTACTTAAATTTAAAATCATCCCCTCTCTTTGGCTTTTATTTAAATGAATCCCTCCAAGTCAAATACTTATTTTCTATTGTTTTCAACTCCTCTACGTCCGTAATAGTTTAATGTTCAGACGCCATTACAATCGCTTCGCATTGTCTGCAAAATTTCAATCAATCATACTTATACTATACTTTGCTTGATTTTAGAAACTGCAGTCATTTCTTTTGTAATTTCACGAAGTCCGATCATTTTTTTAAATTTTTTTTATCGTTACCAGTAACTTCATGTTCCACCCACGGTCACACAACAATGAAAAGCGAAGTGAACAGTCTGAACATTGATCTCCTACGGAAAGTATCTCGAACATTCATTTATTAAATAAGACATAAAAGTTATCATTTCCAGCTTCTACAATACGAAGTGCAGGATCCAGCTAGAATCTTTCCGTAAGTTTTATAACGTGCTGTTGCTTGTATGGTGCCCAACTTTAATATGCAATCCGCGGTTTATTTGCTTTAATGTTCATTTTGTGGTGTACTTTAACTAACTTATTTCAAAATTCAAACATTCGGTACCATCAATTCTTTGTCCAAAAAATATAATCGCGGAATCTACTTTCAACAATTATGGCATCATACGAAGCAAGGGAAACGTTATAACTCTATGGATATACAACGTTTGGTACCGATCTGAGTGTCTGACATCTGAAGGTTTGGGTATCAGATGTACCACAGTCTAACTTATACAGTCGCGACACTCACCGCTGTAAAAGTTGTTACCAACAGTTGCTGCGACACTAGCGCTCCTAGCGGTGGGCAAGCCGCCCAAGTAGTGATGTTTGTTTATAATCGCTTTTGTACGTAAGTAACGAAATAATTACTATAATTTTTGCCTTAGTCGCATTAGTAAAATATCGAGAGACAAACATAATACAGAAATTAATATAAAAACAGCCTAATTTAAATGATTCAGTTGTATAAAGAACAACACCGTCATGAATAAATACTTAAGAATATGTGTTTATTTGCAGCTTATTCCGCTGAAAGTAAGTTGCATATAAACATAATGGTATAATAAATTTCTATTATGGTCTGTTCTTACTATGACAGCCAGTTTTTGATGTGCATCAAATGATACTCACATTTTTACAAGTCACTCATCTTTCTTATACGTGCATATTCTTTTAAGTGTAATTACTTCAGCTTTAAAAAACCAATGTTTTGATGATTTTTGCCGTATGTGGTTCAGATGTAGCAACAATTGTGGAATTGGGTTCTTCTTTCGTTGGAAAACAGTTTGGTTGCTTTTATCGTTATACTGCCACGTCTGTGACGTTTTTCCTTCAGCTACAGCTGTGATGGTTGATTTGGTACGTTAAATACCGTATTTATTGCCTTGTACACACGTTTCCTATGTTCCACACTCACCGATTTTACTGGAATTGTAATGAAGAATACTTAACGTTCCTGCGTAGTAATTGACGTCTCTCTGCTAAAGAGCATGTCTCCTGGTGTTTCCTAGGCATTCTTGTTTTAAATAGAAAATGAAATTCTTCATTTAAAGCCTGTATGTTACATGATTGTAAATTAACTGTTCTGTAGTGTACCGTCTCGTACCTTGTCAGGGATCTTACGGAACCTAAGAAAGAGGAATGGGGAGCTATTTTTAAATTATTACCTATTTATAAGGCAATACATACGTTCCCTAATGTAAAAAGTATGGTGAATTCAATCTAAACGATACTAATCGCACTCATCCAATATCGTATTCAGAAACGTAGTTTGCTGACCGCTTGGAGCGCTGCTATCGCAGCGTATAACAAAAGTCTGTGGGAGTGTCGTGACTGTATATGTTAGACTGTGGATGTACCCCGCAACGAATCTCACTGACTGACCCGGTAACCGACCTCTCCAGACCTGCCTCGGCGCCAACCTCAAATAGCGACACAAGGGGCAAGAATCACACGAGTAAGAAGACAAGTGACGCGCGATAGATCTAACAGCACTGCGAGCGGTGAGGGCACACGAAGTTCGCCGGCGGCAGTGGTCGTGAGCTGAGCGTTGCGGCCGATTGCGCTTTCGCTTGGTGAGTGTTTCGCTATTGCAGCTTGTAGCTGTAACTTATTCGTGGATTGAAGTCTCTGAAAGATGAGTCCGTGATGTCTGAACCGTTTCGTATTGCTACGTTGAAGTTCACGTTGGATCGTAGCCGTCCGATATCGAATTCTTTTTAATTTGAAACGTTCCTTGAAGAAACAGTGTAGTTGAATTTTGACGACGTTATAGGAATCTTTGTGTCTATTATAAACAGTGACATTTTTGTAAAGTTCAAAAGTGCGGAAATATGTGAAAAGGTAGTTCAGTCTTGTGGAGGAACTTTAAAGTTCAAACATCGCGATGGAAACATTGGCGATGTCGAAGTTACCCATGCAGGACAGTAAGAATATTCGAACTGTCTTTCGAGGTTTCAGCTGAGGAAATAAATTCAGTGGTGTCTATGTATGGGAAAATACTTAGCAACGTAGCTGAGAAATGGTCAACTTCTCATAAATTTCCCGTACTGAATGGTATCCGCCAACTTAAGGTCGACCTTCACAAGTATATTCCATCGTACATTAATGTACCGCGCCATAGCGTCATACGATGGGCAGCCCCGCACCTGCGCCGCTTGCGGTAAACAGGGTCACGTGCGCGCCGAGTGCCTGCAGCGGCGCGTGGCTCAGCTGCCGGCCGGCGAGCCCGCAAGGCCAGCCGTGATGAGGTCGCTGCCTGTGACGTATGCGTCCGCTGCCAGCGGCAGACAGCTCGACATACCCGCCACGAAATTGAACCAGTCAGCCATCGCCATTGAAAAAGACGTCCCGATGCAAAGCCCGGACGTTGCCGAAGTTGTTTCTTCTACATCACAGTTAACCGATCTGCCGACACAACCACCACGAGAACACACCAGCACCAACGTAGAGGACACACCCACAGATGACACAAATACGGAAACTGAACTTACAAGCTCTGTAGAAGCTACTAAATCCCCAAAGAAAAAACGTACCTCTCGGACACACAAAAAGCGACGAATTGCACATGAAGGTGCAGCAGAAACTTCCCCCAAACTGCGAGAAAAAGCCAGACAAATCGCTAGTACGTTACCTGACAACGAGGAGAACACCTTCGTCGCTTCCCTGCCAGCCCTTGTGCCAACTGCTACCAAATCCGAGGTCCCACCGGAAGCCAGTCAGCGCGGTAGTGATGGAAAACCGCAAACGACTGCTGTCGATAATACTACAAGATTTTCGTCCAACGACTGGTCACAGGATCAAATGGAAGATGTCGATATGAGCAAACCAGGCATCGTTCAAGGTGAAGCATCGCCGAATGCCACTGATGATCTCCCGAATCATGACAAGGCCAGCGGCTACGAAACTGACACGTATTGAAACGTTTGATAGTGACGTCTTTTCCCGATACCGGTTATCTACCCAATTATGAACACTCTGCAGGCCTATCGAATTGCTACCTTAAACATAACTAGTATACGAAGTTCAGTAAAGTTGGATTGTTTAAAAGATTTTTTATATGCTGCAGATTTAGACATTGCTATGCTCCAAGAAGTGACTGACATTGCCTTACACAATATACATGGGTATAACGCTCACAGCAATGCCGGTAACGGCAACGTATTGGGGACTGCAATTTTAGTGAAAGAGGGCATAATTGTACACAGTAGATCGAGAGATTGACCAATGGTAGAGAAATAGCTTGTACCTTTCATAACGTTAGGCTAATTAACGTGTATGTCCATCAGGAAGCACAAATAGACGCAATAGGTCAATGTTTTACAAACACGAAATCGTACCTCTGTGTGGACACCGTCAAGACAACATTCTTTTAGCGGGTGATTTTAACTGTGTAGTAAGCCCAAAGGACCAGGTCCCTAATTTCAACACCTCTCCTGAATCGGACTATCTTGTCAAAGAACTGCGCCTGACCGATACTTGGGGAATATAAACACGGTGATGCACCAGGTTTCACATTCATTACGCGAACTTCAGCGAGTAGATTGGATCGGATGTACCTATCGAATACAATGAACGACCGCATTTTGCACGCCGAAATATGGCCAACCAGCTTCACCGACCACGCTGCTTATATAAGTACAATCAACATGGAACGACAAGGGACCTACCGTGCACGAGGGTATTGTAAATTAAACGTCACCCACTTGCACGATGCGGAATGTCGTGAAAGATTTAACCAAACATGGGAGGCATGCGAACGACGTCTCCCGTCGTACAATTCCGCTCTTAGCTGGTGGATGTCTTGTGCCAAACCTCAATTGAGGAGAATGCTGATGGACTACTCCAAGGAGGAAGATTATTGGTACAAGAGGACATCTGAATTTTATTTCCAATGTTTGCGGGAATTACACACTCTTGATGGATCAGTCATTGACAATTATGTCCAAATAAAGAGAATTAAATGCAAAATTTTGTCCCTGAAACGAAAGCAATTAAACGGCTATCAAGTTAGGGCACGTATACAGAATGCTCTCAAAGGTGAAGAATCATCGATTTTTCATGTTATCCGGGAACAAAAGGGAGGTCAACAAAAAATAATCACCGAAATCAAGAGACCCGATGGAACTAGTATTACTACACAAAATGAAATTAAAACCGAAATTTATGAATATTTCACAAATCTCATGTCCGGCGGAGCGGTTAGCGCTGAGGCGCAGGGAGATTTGTTCCGACACCTGCGAGCACGGCTCAGCACTGAGGAGTCTGACAGCCTCGTCGCTGAGATCGACGAAGACGACTTGACACTGCCGTCCTAAACAGTCCCAAAAACAAATCACCGGGACCCGATGGCTTGCCGGCCGAGTTCTACCAGGTTTTCTATAGGCAGCTGAAACCCAAACTGCTCCTGATCTACAAAGAACTCATGAATTCAGACAGTGACATCCCAGAGGATTTCCTTGTCGGATACGTTGCTCTTATTCCAAAAAATCTACGTTCCACGCAAATTGAGAATCTAAGACCAATAACACTGCTTAACAGTGATAACAAGATAATGACCCGCATTTTAGCTCGACGGCTCAAACTGATAATGAATGAGGTAACTGGTCCGTACCAGACTAGTGTTGGCAAGGACAGGTCAATCTACAAACAGTGTGCGGATATCGCGACATAATAGCAACGGTGGATGTTCTAAACATTAATTGCGCACTAATGATTTTAGATTTTCAAAAGGTGTTTGACAAGGTCATTCATGGTTACCTCCTCCAAACGATGTTTAGAATGGGTTTTCCACACCGTTTTGTAAACCTCGTCACCAGGATTTTAAAGAACAGCTCATCCAAAATTATGATGAATGGCCAGTTCACCAGAAGTATTCACTTCAAGAGCTCAGTGAGGCAAGAATGTCCCATGTCCACGGCCTTGTTCGCCATTGCTATCGAGCCTTTGCTCGCATCACTGTACCAACAACTACAAGGTCTACGCATAAACGATCACAGAATTGTCTGTAAGGCCTACGCAGATGATGTAGGTGTCATAGTCAGCAACAATGAAGACATAAAACGGACGTTGGAGGTTATCAACAAGTACTAACTGGCATCAGGTGCAACATTAAACAGAACTAAATCCAGTATAATGAATTTAGGCCAAGGACTATTGGTGCAGGACGTACAACTTCCAGTGGTCGACCAGCGGACAATTTTGGGAATTAATTATCGGCGCCATATAAAAGAAAAGGTATCAGCTAACTACAGGAACCTTCTTAACAGCGTGAGGGCCAGAGTCAGGCAGCACAGTATGCGACACATTGACGAAATCCAGAAGACAACCCTTGTCAATATCTACATAGCTTCCAAGATCAATTATGTCGCACAAGTCCTACCCATGCCAGGTACCACTGCTGCAAGGATAATGTCGGCTTTCGGCCACTTCATCAGTCGGGGGAATCTCTTTAAAGTCAGATTCGACATGTTAACTCTGTCAGCTGAAAATGGAGGGCTCAACCTTACTGATATCTTCATGAAATCTAAAGCTTTATTTATAATCAATATGCTCAAGCTCTGGAAGATGACACCTAACTCATTCACAGCCAACTTACTAACGGAAATTGCTCCTACAGATTTCACCCCACCCACTGACGTTCGGCACGTTCCCATAGGGCTTTATCATTTTCAACAATTTCTAGTTGAACTTAGTTATCTTCCCACAACGATCGCAGTCCTGCAGACGGTCAAAGCGAAAACGATATATGACACTTTGATGAAAACGAAACCCGGAAATGTTGTGGAACAGAAATACCCTGTTTATGACTGGAAGGCCATCTGGAGTAACATCAGTAGCCGATTTCTACTGACCACTGTCAGTGCTACATGGTATAAAGCCGTCAACAGAAAACTAGCGACCAATTCTAAGTTGCACCGCATCCACCTCGCAGATTCACCCAACTGTCCGGCCTGCAGTTTAGTTGACACTGAAGAACATCGATTGGTTTGCGCTGAAGTAGAGGAAATCTGGCAAATCACTCGACAACTCATAGCCAAAGTCACCCGAGCGGCTCCACATACCGTTACACCGAAGGACCTTCTAAACCCCAGCGACGTGCCTTACCCAGTCACGAAAAGAAATGCCGTTAACTGGATAAAAGGGCACGCTTTACACTACATACTGACAGAAGAAGCGAAAAGCAAATATAGTTTCCACTTGTACCTCCATACACAGCACCAGACGCTTATGAAGAGAAGGAACTACAAGAAACTCTTCGCTAACTTTCTGCGATACACAATCGAGTGATTTCTGGACAACTCGTACCACGTACACACACTACATGACAACGTTACTATGCCTCAATTATGAGGTTTCCCAACGCATGTTTGCAGAAGAATGTATGTCTCATATTTCAAGTCAAAGAGAAGATTAACTGTCAATGGATACAAGAAAAACATATTCTTTCATTTATTTATCCGCTGTTGAGGATTCAGCAAGAACAAATTATTTTCAGTGTAGCAGCTTTTTTTTCTAATGCTTCCTTTTCCAGGAAGATCGTTTCGTTTAAAATCATATAATGATGTATTTATTTATTTTCATTTATTTCGAAGAAAGCAGCAGAAGCTCGCCGAAGAAGGCACAATTTGGAGAGCGTAAGGAAGGGCTGTGAGGGGAGAAGGGAGGCCCTAAAAATAAATAAATAAATAAATAAAAAAGAGAGAGAGAGAGAGAGATCGGTTAGTACTTGCGCCAGTAATTTAATAAAAAACAGGGTGAATCGAAGAAACACGAGCCGGGAGGCTCATAAACTTTATTTCGGAGTGACTCGACGTGTCGATGAAGAAAGAACTGCTTGTCCACAGTGACTCCCAGGTACTTCACCGTTGTGGCCCAAGGAAGCTTTTCGCCATTCATTTGTAAGGTGGTTGTAAGCAATGGGCGTTTTCTGACAAAATAAATCGCTGCTGCTTTATTATCGTTCCGTCGAATCTTATTCGATTAGCGCCACTTAGCAGTGGTAAGTTCAATATTGGTCCGTACATTTCCGCCATTTCCTGAAAAAGCAGTGTCATCAGAAAGCTGTGCTATTTGGACATCTGCTCGGTTGGCATGTCATTGACATATCTGTAGGAGCACTGAGGCGGTTCCGCCTGCGTTAGTCTTGTGTCGGAAGTTGGTACCTTTCTATTCACCACCATTTTCCTGTCCTTTAGGGAATTCGCCACCAGGGTTAAAAAAAAAGAAAGTTGCAGAAGTAATATAATCCTAATTTGAAATTATTAACGAATATGGACAGATAAATGACTAGGAAATGTATCACATTATTGGATAAAATGTAAAATTCTTAAGAGTTCAAAGGTATTAACAATGGTATGACTCATTGCTCATTGTTGTAGGCTGTTAGTTCTGTGTTGACTTCTCCAATCTCCATGGAGAGGAAGTGTTGTATCACACACTGAGACTGTGTTAATGGTATGTATTTGTTGCTACAGCACTTTATCAGATTTTCCTTGTTGTGAAAATGACTGAACATTGCAGACACTTAATATGTGACTGTACTTCCACTGTTAACTTTCTTTTTTCTCAGATGTGATAACATTGGAATATAGCTGAAATCTAGGCAATAGAATGACTGACGCGACCTCCTTTCCAGACTGGATTACTTTCTGATTTCAAGTACTTATATTTCACAATTTGCTGTCTGTACCCGACAAGCATTGCAATGGCTCAAAGTAATTATTGTTTGTTTTTATATATAACATGTTTACTGAAGTGCTTTTGAATAAACTATATTTTTTTTTTTTTTTTGTATTTCTGTCTAGTGTATACAGATAAGTCAGGTACATAAAAACTCCTCCTTTAAAATGCATAGTTGCGTCCAAATTTCAAATCAATTAGTCAAGAACAAACGAATAGACAGTGGTTTTTTTGCATAGGAACCTCGGAAAGTTCAGTTGTTTTTGGTGGGATTTTACTGTCACTTCGGTGGTTTTTATCATGACCTCGTTGGCAACCCTGCTCGCACCAGTTTTTCGAAGCAATCCGGTATAGACAGACGTCTGTTCGAGCAGTTTCCGTATCAATAATTCTCGCCATACCTCTTCGTGGGCATTTCCGACGTCTTGAAGTACAACTGCTACGGCGCTAGATAAGTTGAAGTTTTGGGTAACGTGTTCTGCAAAGCGGAGGAGTTGTAGTTCCGATGAGAGTTTCTATAGTTTGCAGCCATTGTTACTTCCTTCCGGCGCTCTGGAATGGGTTCCACCTAGGAATGATCGATGTTGGAAAAACATCGATGTTGACATCGGCTCAACGAAATCGATGTACGAAAAACATCGAAAGGAAAACATCTATGTCGGAAAACATCGATTTTTAAGTATGATAAACGTTTTCTGCACGAAGAGTCATTTATTTCGATACCCAAAACAACGATGCTTTCGGAAACATCGATGTTTTAAGTTCAAATTTAGATTTTCCAGTCCTGACTCTTTGGTGACAACGTTAAAAGCCTGAAAATAAAAAGTAAATAATTATATACCATCTCATAAAAGAAAGAAAACGGCTTTACAAATATTTCGTAACAGTGCAAATCTTTCAATTCATCAGTACCCAAAGTTGCCGAAACTGAAAGAAAGAGGTCTTTAAGGCGAAAAAAGCTTATGCTTACTTTACAGTAATTTTAGCACTTCATTTGAAACACAACCTAGAAAAAGTGAGAAGAAATAATATGGTAAACAAATCCTTGGTGAAATATTTGATTAGTGCAAAAGAATGAATTTACTTTGTTAAATTTTCTTACGTTGCCAACACCACTTTTTCACCGCGACAACGAGTCGTGAACTAACGTTAAGTCCATCAGTTCGTAGTAAGTAGCATTTATTACAGTAAAACACATTGCTGCGAATAACAAATGTCTGGTATCGCAGTTAAAGAGGTTCTTCTCACGGGCAGATATCGATCTATCGATCGCAGAGTGGGCAAGAATACATACAAGGAACAGAATTAACGATCGAGCCAAAGAGAAAAATCAGTTTAGAAGTAAGTTTGGGGTAGAATGCCAAAATGGAAGTATCGTTGGTTCGAAATTTTAGAAAACAACATCGATGTTAAAACATCGATGTTTATCTGACATCTATGAATATCGATCATCTCTAGTTCCACCTTAACAATTTTCCAAGCAGATGGAAAGTACTTTGTAAGCACACAGACATTGTAGATCTGTATCAGGAGGATTAATGGTTTACGTGGTAAGTTCTATAGATTTGCGTTGGTGATTTTGTCGACTATACGAGATCTGTTGACGTTGAGTTTCTAGACAATGGTTCGAATTTCACTTGGTGCAGTAAGGCGTGGCCTCGTCCGATCGCCCGCAGTGAGAACCCTGTCCACTTGGAAGGTCGTCCACCCGTGTTCTCTTTGTACGCCGTTCAACGGATCCCGCAGTACTGTTGTCTGTTGCTCGATAGCTGTTACGAACCTTTCTTCCTTAGTGAGGGGTCGTTCGTGAGGCCCTTTGGCGTTTGTAACGGCCTTTTAGGGGTGGGGCCCACTCGAATGGTCTTACGAAGTCTGTAGGACGAAAGAGGACATCTTGTCTTCCAACTTCTCAATATGCCATTCGAGTAGTCTGCGTCTGAACTGTGGCTCAAGCGGTGCATCCTGAGGATTTCTGGTTTTTTGCCGCAGTTTCCGAATCACGTTTTCTGCAGACGAAGTTTCTTCGGGCAGGGATGGTGGTGGGTCGACCACGTCTGTAACGGATACTTGTGAGCGTGCCTTCCTCAACTTGACAGTGAGGTAATCAATAGCAGGTTCTATAAAGGTTAGCTCAATAGGCCCCAAAACAGCACTTAAATCCTGGTCGATAAGGCGAGCTCTAGGTATGTTGCAACAATAGTCACCTCTCTGAGATCTGTCTGCGAACGCCGTCGCTTCCAGATTTGTAGACAGGGTATCAGTGCTGTAATGATACATATAGCAGGATAGTACAAAATAATAAGCAATGAGACAAAATTTTTTCGCTCTTTTATATTTATATTTTTTATTATCTATTATTTTCTCATGGAGAGATATTTTCCTTATTTGCTATTTCATAAAAATATAACGCAAATAATTTCATTGGCAATACATTTTTAGATTCGTTGCCATAGATTATAGATTTCATTAATTAAGCAGCTCATTATCATTGAGGAAAAACTCTGATTAAATAACTAAATGTCTGTGGCTGCTCTCTTGTCTTTCTTTAAGTTAGTTATGGTTAAGTAGATCTGATGCTGTTTGGTAACAAATATGTGACAGTGTAGCTGACGATTAATTAAATTTTAAAGTGTAAGTTTCGTCTTTTCATTAGTAAAGTAGTGCATTTCAATGTTATTTTTATTTTAACTATATCGAGGCCTTAAAGTAATAAGCGCCCTCGACCTTGAGAAAAGGTACTGGTGAAGCGTGTATCGTTTTGTGTATCTCTGACGCAATTTCTCTAGCTCGCCAGGGCTATCTTTGGCTCGGAGGGGCTCGTGTTTGAGCAGTGGTGTGTTGCGGCAGAGTTGAAGAGCTTCGGACAGAGGAGAGCCTCTAGGAAGCTGTCGTAGTAGTTAAACGAGCATTATGGAGTGGAAATAATTTTTGCTAGTTTTATGATGGAAGAGATAGAACTGTATTATATATGTATATATCTAGCGAAGACTAGAGGTAAGCTAACTACAATTTCATGCTGTTGTAATCCAATCATTATAATCCATGTTTGAGCAGCAAACAAATTAAAAAAATATTGTTAACGAACTACGATACACTCCCAAAGAAATAATGTTGTCTCTTGTAATTTTTTTATTTCGAAAGGTGAAGCGAAATGCGAATTGTCTTGTTATTATATATATATATATATATATATATATATATATATATATATATATATATATATATATATATATATATATATATATGATTGCAACATGTTAATGGACAGTTTTGTAATATGATGAAGACATAACGTTGCCCTTGCTTCGTATGATGCCATAATTGTTAAAAGTAGATTCCGCGATTATATTTTTTGGACAAAGAATTGATGGTACCGAATGTTTGAATTTTGAAATAAGTTAGTTAAAGTACAGCACAAAATGAACATTAAAGCAAATAAACCGCGGATTGCATATTAAAGTTGGGCACCATACAAGCAACAGCACGTTATAAAACTTACGGAAAGCATCTAGCTGGATCCTGCACTTCGTATTGTAGAAGCTGGAAATGGTAACTTTTATGTCTTATTTAATAAACGAATATTCGAGATACTTTCCGTAGGAGATCAATGTTCAGACTGTTCACTTCGCTTTTCATATTTGTGTGACCGTGGGTGGAACATGAAGTTACTGCTAATGACAGATTAATAAAAAAAAATGATCGGACTTCGTGGAATTACAAAAGAAATGGCTGCAGGTTCTAAAATCAAGCAAAGTATAGTATAAGGATGATTGATTGAAATTTTGCAGACAATGCGAAGCGATTGTAATGGCGTCTGAACATTAAACTATTACGGACGTAGAGGAGCTGAAAATCTTAAGAAATTAAATATTTGGCGTGGAGGGATTCATTTAAATAAAAGCCAAAGAGAGGGGATGATTTTAAATTTAAGTAATATATTTTACAACAGTTTGCATCACAATACCTGACATTGAATAGATACATGAATGGAAGACGTCCGCACAGAACGAAGACAAGAGAGTGAGTCAAACTACTATCTCGGTTCCGTCTTCTAGCTTGTTTTTTAAGTAAAAAAGGACGAACGAAATTACATTAGTTGCATTGCAAGTCAGAGGGAACCGGAGGCGATAAGTATCGCTGATCAAAGATAAACAAAAAATAAATAAAAATCTCAGTGTATCGTTACAAAGAGTCGATTGTAAATTTCATTGTACTTAACTTCATGTCTTGTGACACAACATCTCAATTAGATAAATACTTGAAACTTACTTAATCATTTTCCCAGAAAACAGTATGAACATGGGTTGTACTATCAGAAGTTAGTTGAGGATTCGCATTGTACATAGCGAATCATGTAGGTAGTATTCTTTTGCAGTGATTTTGAGAGCAGATGTGCAGCTGTCGTATAACAAAGGTTTATGTTAATTGTCAAGGAAACGACTTCAGGAGTCATCAAAGCATTTACATATTTTGGTTCAACGGTAGCGTGTGAAATTGTTTGGTAATCATATCACACAGGATGAGGATACATTTTCTTTATGAACTTAGGTACAAATCAGAAATGGTTTTATTACGTAAGTTTGCTTTCCAGATAGCTTTCCATACTGTGCTTACACAATGGTTTAATCAGACAGAGTTGTGCTGTGGAAAGGGGAGCAAAAAATTTAGTTTCAATCTATATACGCACAAGAAACAAGCACGTTATATGGTGCGTAGGAATTTGTTCATAAATGTTATTAAACAGTCGAATCAGATGCGTAAACAGGTGTTTTTTTTACTAGTGCTAAATGAGCTCGTATAATTACAGCAAAGTTTTTAGATATTTTGTAAACCATTGTTACTTAATCATTACAATGACTTATCTTGAGGCCTAGCGACTATGATTCAACAGTCATTCGAGTTTTACTGTGAGGCTAAATATCGCACAGAGCAACTTTATTTTCTTTACACAGATAATTTTGATTCAGGTAAAGTACGTATAGACTGGCAACCTGACACAAACAAGTTTCAATTATTTTAGTAACAACTCCCACTTAGGTCTCAAGTTCAATTCTTATTACCTATTAGCAACTTTCACTAAGCAGAAGTATAGCTTTGAGAAGACAACAATAATAATACTATTTTTAATTAATTAACACTTTTCACTGGTAATGACAAGTTAAGCCGGAGTAATTAACACTATTCTTGAAGAAAACTTTTTGCACATCATAAAAAAAGCTTTAACTAAAAGAAACTGTGATGAACATCGTCCTTTCTTTAACCACAAATTATTATTTTTTCTATAATTATAATTTAATAGTAACATTATATATTTGCGCCCAACCGCGTGGCCTGATGTTACATGTGAATGTTAATGTGGTTTTGTCTCTACTTTCCGTGTACAGGGGCGTGTGAGAAAATTTATTCCCATGTATTGGAGGCAGTTAAAGAGATTGTATGAATATTTACGCGAATCAAGCCTTTGTTCAGCGGCGATCACGGTAAGGTTAAAAATTCATACTTCTTGTTGGTGAACTTTCCATTTCATTCTTCCATCACAATTACTATCTTCTGCATTTCTAAATAACAATCTTTCTAAAAACTTCAGCTTCCAATGGCTCAAGTAGGTAACTGCATGATACATAATTCAGTAGTCATTGTAGTATGTTATAACTAACTGTGGAAAATCTTTTAGTTTTATCAAAATTTTAGTTCAAAATTATTTTAGCCTAAAATTCTTACTTGACGTATTGATTTTTTTGTTTGAAAAGTGTACTCCAGTGAAAGTGATAATATGCGTGTGGAGAAAAATTTGTCATTGTTGTTCAGGTCATATGGTCATATAATAGGTATCCAAAAATGTCCGAAAATAGAGACAAAATTATTTATTCTGATAGCTCTTCCACCTCAGATAATGAGATTAGCTTTCTAAATACTTCGTTTGCTAAGAGGGTCGAGTCAGGAAAGCACCCCTTGGCACACGAAAGTAGCCCAGGAAACAATAGGCTTTTGTGTAGCAATAACGATCCATTTCTAAACCCGATCGTTGATTCGCCAATCTCCATACAGTTTGAATCTTCTAGGGTATCCGACAATCTATGTAAAGTTGACAATGAGACTTAACATGGGTTTGACCTTCAAAACAATCCGGAATTATGTACTTCCGTATTGTTGGGTGCAAGCATCTCGGAAGTTATTACAGGCAATACTGATAATAGTACGTGTGTACAGGTAGAACAAGGAAGCGAAGGGAAATTTGATATGTCAGTGTTATTAAGAGCTGTGCAAAATATGCAACAGGTGCGGCGGAACGACCTCTTCGTGCGGCGGAACGTGTGCTAAAACCTTATCTTCAAAAGCACCCGTCCTGTATGATTAGGGTTGAATATGGCCGTGTCAGACTTCGTAATCCTTGAGGTGTCAACTCGCCCATAAAAAACTTATATAAAATAAAAAATAAATATGTTCATGTAAAATCTTTATACGTTGCAATATTTCAAAATCAGATTCTTGCGCCGAGGAAAGAAGTCTTGAACAGTCACTCTTGTTAAAATATTTCTAAGTTCTCTCATAGATAAGACGGTCAAAAGAAATTCTTCAGTTTGTGGTCGTTGCTATAGCCACAGATAAAAAAAAAAAAATTTCTTCAATGACTATCGATCAATGTGTATGATCGATTAATCAAAGTTCTAAAAGAAACATTTATCGAAGTCTTCTTGACGTAACTTTTCCACCAATAAAAATTCATAAAAAATTCTTCCTTCACATTGAAGAATAAATTAAATATTCTCCTCGTTTCATTAATATATTATTTATCGTAAAATAATTCTTCATAAATGATGTACTCTGACACTTCCGTCCAGTTTAAACACGATAACATTTATTGCTTTCTATTATATTACATACGTAGTCATTGACAGACAAAAGGGAACTAACTTTTAAAATTTGCTGTTTTAACATGAATCTTCTATAATAATGTCAACTCTTGCGACGACAACCGCAGAGATCAACATCTTCTTGCCTCGTGGCCGTCGACCCGCGACTTGATGTGGCCGGATATTTACTCCTTGGAATCGGCGTCGAAGATGTTGCCCTCGTAGGTTGACTCGCATCACAGCACATGAAACAAACAAAAAACATACAAAAAACTTCTTTAAGAATCATAACATTAAACATTTACATAAAATCATTTAAGAACACAAATATAAGTAAGTTATTCTGCGCAAACTGAGCTGACATGAGATATGTAGCGGATACAATAATCCGTCCCACTACACAGGCCATGCAAAACTCGCAAGAAAACTTGCAAAAACATTGCAGACAGATATGCGAAACATACGAGAACAGATACGAAACGCTATGCAAAACATGCATGAAAACGTACATAAGCAAGTTATTGATTTGCAAACAAGCGTAAAAAATGTTGAGACGAACATACGTGATGACGTTAATAAAAGTTTGCATGAGATAAACGAGGAATTTAAATTATCCGATTCGCGGCAGGAACAACTCACGCGGCAAATCAATCTGGTAGCCAAAGGCTATGACAAAAAACTTAAGTCCGCCAAACAATTAGTAGAACACGACATGGGCGAAATTAAACAGGCAGTTTACGAACTGAATGTAGACTATGGTTCATTGTCCGATCGTATTGAGCACTTGTCACATGAATTTGAGGAAATGTGGACACAACAAGAGTTAGCTAATGATGAGGTACAGGATCTTAGGAGGCAGGTACGATCTGGCGAGTGTGACGCTATTGGTGGACATTACACCGCCAGAGAAAAGGTAGAAAATTGGGTTAATAAAATGGGAGAACAAATTGTAAGAGAAATAAAATGGGAAATTCAAACTATAACTCGTCAAATAAGGGATGAAGCTACTTTACCGGTTCCTCCCCCAATCTATTCAAACAATACAATACCGTCAGCATACAACCTGACCCCAGAATTCATAAATTCGTCAAATTTTTACAATAGATAACAATATTACACTTCTGAGGCCGAGCACTACAAGAGGAAATTTAACGAGTTCACCTCCTGAGCATGCTACGGTTCCACCGACTCAGACATGCCCTACAAATGCTGAACCTGGTTCTTCGGCAGTCATGGCACTGCCTTGTCCCGCTCATACAGGAGAACATGTTACTACCATTGTAATACAAGAAGGTCTATTCGGATCCCGTAAATTTCCCACATTCATGGAGGAAAACAACAAAGTTCATCCAGTCGTTTTCTTTCAAATCTTTCGCAATGCTCTGCCACAAAATTGGTCTGAACAAAGAAAATAAAACACATATATACTACGAATTACAGCGTTCAAATGAATGAAATAAATCGCAATTTGCGATGTTATGGCTTCACTGTATTCGGTTTAGATGGAATACCAAACTGTGGCGAATGAAAATTTGTGCACGGCCGGGATTCGAACCCGGGATCTCCTGCTTACTAAGCAGACGCGTTGACCACTCCGCCACCGAGGTCACAGTGACCAGCCCGACTGCAGAGGACTCTTCCCTACACGTCTCCCGCCACACACAAAACTCCATTCGCCATGCTGTCTCTTTCCTATACCACAGCCTATTTATTCTATAATGGAGATTTGTGTGTGGCGGGAGACGTGCAGGGAAGAGTCCTCTGCAGTCTGGATGGTCACTGTGTCCTCGGTGGCGGAGTGGTCAACGCGTCTGCCTAGTAATCAGGAGATCCCGGGTTCGAATCCCGGCCGGGCACAAATTTTCATTCGCCACAGTTTGGTATTTCATCTAAACCGAATACAGTGAAGCCATAACATCGCAAATTGCGATTTATTTCAAAGAAATATTGCCTCACTTTCTCGGTGCATTGGATACATATGATATGATTCACGAAGGGGACCGAAACACTAGTCGTAACGGTAATCGAAACGATCAGTGGAGCGGAGGTTACACGATAAATAATGACAATAATGATAGACAGAACAGCAACCCCTTACAAAACAGCCCAAATAGTAGTAACAACAATTACAGTTATGGGGACGGTAAAAGAAACGGAGAATACCGGGTTCTAAACAATAATAGAAGAATGGAAAACAATCGATACAATCCGGGTTATCAGACAGGGCAACCGCAAACCGGTTTCCGTCGGAGCCTCGGTAATGAACAGACACAATCACGGAATGTTCCCCCAAGGCAACAGCCAACACACCAACAACGACAACAATCGCGACCACTACTACAATCGGATGCAATGAGTTGGGATAACGCGAATAGGCAAACACGACAAAACAATAGAAATAGACAAAACAATGGTTGGAAGCTGTAACGTTTCTGCTATGTTGCGCGCTCCCTACAGTTTCATTGCCAACATTACGGACAAAACCTGAGAAACCTCAAAGGCAACTTCGCTACCGGACATGTAAAATATCAGATTTTCGCGTGCAGTTTGAAATATGGTCAACACTTTTAGTAAAACGCTTTTAAGAAATAATATGTTGATTTTAACTTAACTTTGGCTGTCCTTTTACGTAATTTTCAATTTTTAATCTTTCGTAAATAATAACTACAAACACCAAAAGTGAATTACACTTAGTTTCGGAAATTGCTGAACCTATAAAGATACTTATTTGTATAAAAACAACTAACTATTGCACAACATGATTACATATGTACCTTTTGTTTAAATAAATTAGGGCAGATTACTAGATCCTAAATTAAACACTGATCATTTTTCACATACTAAAATTAATAATCCGTTTGGTACTAAGGAACTAGCTTCGAAATAGACAAAACTACGTCGACTTTATACAAATCCGTATTTATAAAAAGTTAGACCAAAAATTGAAATACATTAAAATTCCATGTCTCAATAATAGTACACCTTCAAAATATTGCCAAAACACTTAAGTGTACACTTCAAAAACACAAATAGTAAATAAATCGAGTTATTTTAAAAATGAGTCAAAACAAGACATTTTTTTGTACCACATTATACACAGATTTCATGAAACAAGTACATACATTGAGATAAATAGTTAATGTCTAAATGTAATATTTTAATTTGTGTATTTTGGCATATTTCAAGTATTGTTATATTATTTATTTGGTAACCCAAGAACTTTGTCATCAACCTTATTACACGGTTACACTGAAAATGTTTAATTAGAGGCCATGTTTTGTCACTCGGTACGTAGTCACAAATCTGAGGCTAAATGTTTCTAACATTATAATGTTGCACAACTAAATAAGTTTGTTCCCGTCACAATGGAACTATCATCAAGAATGTCTGTGATTATTTAAATGAATCTCCTGAAACATATTATACTATTTTGCTGAATGCTGAGCATCAACAACGCAGATGTCCGTCTTCAAGAACCAAGATAAGTACAATAGTTATATAATTACGTAGGGTTCCGCGGCCAGAGTCAGATGACATAAAAGTTTTCTGGGTATGGTACCGCGTCATGATGTAAGGCTATTACTAAATAACCGACGTTTCGGCCAATGTTACAGTGGCCTTCATCTGGGTATACTGATGTGAGCTGGTTGTTACTACACTATATATTACTTTCATTTACACATTACGTCATAATTTTTAAAAATAAGCGATGTTATTGGTGAATTATTGGCGGAAGAATGGAACTTTATTTTGATAGGATGCTGAGGTGGAGGGAGTGGGGGCTAGCCGTTGTTTGTTGCAAAGCGAGACATGATTGGTGTTCATCGGCGAATGGGGTGAGGGCTTCCGTTTCTCTCCTACTGGCCGTGGGCCGCGCGGCGGCAGTTGCTTACTGGTGACGCTCGCGTGTTGTGATGTCAGTGCGGCCTATTTCGCTGTGATGGCTGGTAGCCAAGAGGGGGCAAGCCTGAGTCCATCTTCTCTGTTCATATCATTAGGGTGTTTTACAATTTCGATGACTTCCCTGATCTTGCGTTTAACCATCCCTGGTTGCTTGGCGAGTATTCTGGCATCGTTAAATTTTATCTTTTTTCTGCAATCTTGCTGCCGTTCGGCTACTGCAGATTTATTGTGTTGGCTACATTCGATTAGAATGCTCGCCAGAATACTCGCCAAGCAACCAGGGATGGTTAAACGCAAGATCAGGGAAGCCATCGAAATTGTAAAACACCCTAATGATATGAACAGAGAAGATGGACTCAGGCTTGCCCCCTCTTGGCTACCAGCCATCACAGCGAAATAGGCCGCACTGACATCACAACACGCGAGCGTCACCAGTAAGCAACTGCCGCCGCGCGGCCCACGGCCAGTAGGAGAGAAACGGAAGCCCTCACCCCATTCGCCGATGAACACCAATCATGTCTCGCTATGCAACAAACAACGGCTAGCCCCCACTCCCTCCACCTCAGCATCCTATCAAAATAAAGTTCCATTCTTCCGCCAAAAATTCACCAATAACATCGCTTATTTTTAAAAATTATGACGTAATGTGTAAATGAAAGTAATATATAGTGTAGTAACAACCAGCTCACATCAGTATACCCAGATGAAGGCCACTGTAACGTTGGCCATCTAAAGTGAAGTGGCTTGCTATAAATCTGACTGTTGAAATGAAATATGTATGCATTACGTAGGATACTTCAATTTCAACGTTTCCAGAAGAGTTGGTGTCGTTAAAAGGCAAGGAAATAATCAAGTTCAGATTACTGAATTAGCGTCCAATTCAGATGCTGAGACACAGACCCAGGAAAATCTATTGTGGTCGAAACGGTATATCCGGGAACACTCGAAGGTGACGTATTTCTTGATTTTGACAGCAAAATAATGTGTTTGTGTTGGAGCGGTTCGCGCCCACAGCGCGCAATGTAAATATTAGGTCACGTGAGCAAACAACTCACACAGGACTCCCCGGCTCAAACAGTCGAATGTTGACTCGCGCGCCAAGGAGCTTAGTTAAGAGTGGGGGTGTGGCTGCCTGACACTGCACACGTAGACAAACTGGAGTGGAACCGAAAAGGGGCCGAGGGGACTGAGGCGCGTCAGACACGGTCTGCACGGCCACTACGGTCGGGGGTTCGAATCCCCCCTCGGGCATGGATATTTGTGCCATCCTTAGTATTAGTTAGTTGATAAGTAGTTTGTAAGTTTAGGGACTGAAGACCCCGTAGTCCCATAAGCTATACAAACATTTGAACATTTGAACCGACAAGGAATAAAAAATAGAGATAAAATAATTAACTAAATAAGAAAAAAATTATTTATAGTATTTACGAAGGAATCTGACGCAACGAGTTACAAACTAAATGACTACTTACATAATGTATATTAACAAAAAAACCACAACGTGGAACTTAACCTAAGACGCAAACTATACCTAATTAAAACAACAACACCAAACCTATCCGAGTTAATTAAAACTTGTGTGTTAACTATATTAAAATCTAATATATAAAGCAGAGTGTCCGTATACTTCTACGTGTTGCATACAAATCTACAGTTTTGTTCCAATCTTTATGAAATTTTGAACACGTAAGCTTCAATCCATGACAACGGTCGCCGTAAGTGACGCTATATAGTTCACGAAATATGACGTTATAAACAATGAGATGTGAGAAAAACTGCCTCATTTTGCGACAATGCTGCTCATTTTCTCCTAAACCACTGGACCGATTTCAACCAAATTTGGTACATATATTCCTTACGTGAAATAACATCTGTAGGGGTATGAACCACATACGTCACATGGTCCAAGAGATACAACTGCATAAACGATAGGAGCTGCAAGAAACTGCCATAATGCGATGAGACTTTACAAATACACTATATGAGAATGAGAGTACTTAGCGACTTGCGACAATCTTTAAACATAATTTGAAACCTTTATTAAACATTTTCCCGCTGGCAACCATTGTAAAATGATGAAAGGAAAAAAGTTTCTCGCTTACTACTTTTCCGCTGTTTATGGGGTAAAACTACGGCATTCGGTATGACCTTACAATTTATAATTTCTACACTACAAATTGTAGCCGCAGGAAATTTTACAGACAGTATACACACATAGTTTAATGTACATTCTAAATTGTATCACATTCCGACACGTAGTTCATGAGATATGAGCACGTAAACAGTAACGTTCCATTATACATGGACTAAAACTATGGCATTTGCTATGACGTTACAATTTTTAATTTCTACACTGCACATTGTAGCTGCATGAAATGTTCAAATGTTTGTGAAGCTTATGAGACTTAACTACGGTGTCATCAGTCCCTAAACTTACAAACTACTTATGAACTAGCTAAGACTAAGGACGGCACAAATATCCATGCCCGAGGGGGGATTCGAACCCCGATCGTAGTGGCCGTGCAGACCGTGACTGGAGCGCCTCAGTCCCCGCGGCCACCGCGGCCGGCCCGCATGAAATTTTACAGACAGCATACCCTAATGTGCCTTCTAAATTGTATCACAGTACGACATGTAGTTCATGATATATGAGCACATAAAGAAGTAATGTTCATGGAAAACTGCCCCATCATGCACCAAGTTTTAATCTATTACTTCTTTGCTCCTAATTGTATTCCCAAGAGATTTTACAGACATACAGCCCTTATAGAAATGAATATATACTTGAAAAATGGCAGGAATAAATAAATAAATACCCGGGTAACGCCGGGTTTTCAGCTAGTAAAGAATAAAACGAACCTTCAGCTAGCCGAGCTTCTTGTTGTTATGGTCTTCAGTCCGGAGACTGGTTTGATTCAGCTCTCCACCCTACTGTATCCCGAGCAAGGCTTTTCATCTCCTTATAAGAACGGCAACCCACATCCACTTGAATCTGCTTACTATACGCATCTCTTGGTCTCCCTCTGCGATTTTTACCCCACACATTTCCCTCCAATGCTAAATTTACGATTCCCCGATGTCTAAGAATGTGTCCTACCAAGCGATCCCTTCTTTTAGTCAGGGTATGCCAAAAATTCCTTTTCTCACCAATTCTGGTCAGTAATTCTTCATTAGTTATGCGATCTACCCACCTAATCTTCAGCATTCTTCTGTAGCATCACATTTCAAAAGCCTCTATTTTCTTCCTGTCTGCACTGCTTATCGTCCATGTTTAACTCCCGTACAAGGCAACACTCCACAGAAATGCCTTCAGAAAAGACTTCCTTACACTTAAATTAATATTCGATGTTAGCAAATTTCTCTTGTACAAAAATGCTTTTCTTCCCATTGCCATTCTGCATTTTATATCTTCTGTATTGCGACCATCGCATGTTATTTTACTACCCAAGTAACAAAACTCATCTATCACCTTCATTGTTTCGTTACCTTGAAACGTGTCCATAAAAAAAATTGTAAGAAAATGTCTAATATTGTGCCTCCTGTTTTGTGTCGAGTAACTTGCTTGCAAGAAAATGTATAATATTGCTTCTACTGTATGTATCGATATGAGTACTTAAGTCTGTGAAGTTTCATCTTTGGCAAAGATTATGTATCGCATAGCGTTGTAGCTCGCTCAGAGAGAGAGTGGGACTTGTGGTTTAGCTCACTTAGAGAGCGGTTGAGTTGTGTGTATGGCTCCGATGTAGAGCAGAGGCTGCTGTGCCATTACAATCGCTTCGCATTACCTGCAAAATTTCAATCAATAAATCATGCTTATACAATACTTTGCTTGATTTGATTGTATTGTATAATTTATTACTATCAAAACGTTGTACCACCGCTGGAATGAAGGTAATTGCATTTGATGTCATTAGGAAAAAGTTGTATTATGTAGGTGATGTAATGGTGATTATTAATAATAAGTAACAAAGTTGACCTTTCTTTCCTGTTTCATTTACGTAGTTAGAAGAATAACCTACTTCCTTCATTTGATAATTAGTTATTAGTGGATTTAAAGTGTAGTATTGATTTTGGTAATCTTGTTAAACAGATTTTGTTATTTGTGCTGTAGTAAATGATTGTTATGCAACACTGCAGTTAATTGATTAGGATACTGAATTTTGATAATCAGGTACTGTTGTTGTTGTTGTGGTCTTCAGTCCAGAGACTGGTTTGATGCAGCTCTCCACCCTACTCTATCCTGAGCAAGCCTTTTCATCTCCTCATAAGAACGACAACCCACATCCACTTGAATCTGCTTATTATACGCGTCTCTTGGTCTCCCTCTGCGATTTTTACCCCACACACTTCCCTCCAATGCTAAATTCACAATTCCTTGATGTCTAAGAATGTGTCCTACCAATCTATCCCTTCTTTTAGTCAAGGTATGCCAGAAATTTCTTTTCTCCCCAATTCGGTTCAGTACCTCCTCATTAGTTACGCGATCCACCCACCTAATCTTCAGCATTCTTCTGTAGCACCACATTTCGAAAGCCTCTATCCTCTTTCTGTCCACACTGCTTATCGTCCATGTTTCACTCCCATACAAGGCAACACTCCATACAAATGCCTTCAGAAAGGACTTCCTTAGGCTTAAATCAATATTAGATGTTAACAAATTTCTCTTTTTCAAAAACGCCTTTCTACCCATTGCCATTCTGCATTTTATATCCTCTGTACTGCGACCATCATTTGTTATTTTACTTCCCAAGTAACAAAACTCATCTACCTCCTTTATTGTTTCGTTACCTAACCTAATTCCTTCAGCATCACCTGATTTTCTTACACTGCACTCCATTACCCTAGTTTTACTCTTGTTAATGTTCATCTTATATGCACCTTTCAGCACACTATCCATTCCGTTCAATTGCTCTTGCAGGTCATTTGCTGTCTCTGACAGAATTACTATGTCGTCGGCAAAACGCAATGTTTTCAATTCTTCACCCTGAACTTTAATTCCTTCTCCAAATTTCTCCTTGCTTTCCTTTATAGCTTGCTCAATGTACAAATTGAACAACATTGGGGAAAGGCTACAACCCTGTCTTACTCCCTTTCCAACCACTGCATCCCTTTCATGCCCTTCAACTCTGACAACCGCTGTCTGGTTTTTGTACAAGTTGTAAATAACCTTACGCTCCCTATATTTTACTCCTGCTTGCTTCAGAACTTGAAATCGTTTGTTCCAATCAACATTGTCAAAAGCCTTCTCCAAATCTACAAAAGCTAGAAATGTTGGTTTGCCTTTTCTTAATCTATCTTCTAGGATAAGCCGTAAAGTGAGTATTGCCTCCCGTGTTCCTACATTTCTCCTGAACCCAAACTGATCTTCCCCGAGGTCGGCTTCTACCAGCTTTTCCATCCTTCTGTATATAATTCGTGTTAATATTTTGCAACCATGACTTATTAAACTGATGGTTCTGTAGTTTTCACACCTGTCTGCACCAGCTTTCTTTGGAATGGGGATTATTACATTTTTCTTAAAGTCTGAGGGTACTTCACCTGTCTCATACATCTTACACACAATGTGAAACAATTTTGTCATGGCTGGTTCTCCCAGAGACTTCAGTAGCTCTGACGGGATATCATCCACTCCAGGGGCCTTGTTTCGACTTAGATCTTTCAGTGCTCTGTCAAATTCATCTCTCAGTATAATATCTCCTATTTCATCATCATCTACATCCTCTTCCCTTCCTACAATAGTGTCTCGAAGTTCATTTCCTTTGTAGAGCCCCTCTATATACTCTTTCCACCTTTCAGCTTTCCCTTCTTTGCTGGGAACTGGTTTTCCATCAGTGTCCTTGATATTCATAGAGCTGTTTTTCTTATCGCCAATTGTTTCTTTTATTTTCCGGTAGGCTGTATCTATTTTTCCCCTATTTATACATTCTTCTACATCCTTGCATTTGCCTTCTAGCCATTCCTGCTTAGCCATTTTGCACTTCCTGTCAATCTCATTTCTTAGTCGTCTGTACTCCATTTTGCCTGTTTCATTTACTGCATTTTTATATTTTCTCCTTTCATCAATTAAATTTAGTATCTCCTGTGATATCCAAGGATTTTTTGTAGGTCTTGCCTTCCTACCTATTTTGTCCTCTGCTGCCTTCACTATTTCATCTCTCAATTTTACCCATTCCTCCTCAACTGTTTTATTTTCCCCTGTTTCTGTCAATTGTTGCCTGAAGCTCCCTCTGAAATTCTTAAGAACTTCAGGTTCCTTCAATTTATCTAGGTCGCATCTCCTTATTTTCCTACCTTTCTGTAGTTTCTTCAGTTTCAGCCTACAGTTCATAACCAACAAGTTATGGTCAGAGTCTATGTCTGCCCCTGGGTATGTCCTACACTTCAAAACCTGGTTCCGAAATCTATGTCTTACCATTATAAAATCTATCTGGTATCTCCCGGTGTCTCCTGGTCTCTTCCACGTATACAACCTTCTTTTGTGATTCTTAAACCAGGTGTTTGTTATAACTAAATTATGTTCCGTGCAAAATTCTACCAGGCGGCTTCCTCTTTCATTCCTTTTGCCCAGACCATATTCCCCCACTATCTTCCCTTCCCTTCCTTGTCCTACTACCGAATTCCAGTCTCCCATAACAATTAAGTTTTCCTCTCCCTTAATTGTCTGAATAATTTCCTTTAGCTCCTCATATATTTCTTCGATTTCCTCATCATCGGCAGAGCTAGTTGGCATATAAACCTGTACTACTGTTGTCGGTGTTGGCTTCGTATCTATCTTGACAATGATAATGCGATCGCTGTGCTGGTCATAGTAGTTTACCCGCATTCCTATTTTCTTATTCATTATCAATCCTACTCCTGTGATACCCCCAACTGATTTTGTATTTATAATCCTGTAGTCACCTGACCAGAAATCCTGTTCATCCTGCCACCGAACTTCACTAATCCCCACTATATCTAACTTCAACCTATCCATTTCCCTTTTTAAATTTTCTAATTTTCCTACTCGATTAAGGGATCTAACATTCCACGCTCCGACCCGTAGAATGCCAGTATTGTCTTTCCTGATGATCACATCCTCTTGAGTAGTCCCCGCCCGGAGATCCGAATGGGGGACTATTTTACCTCCGGAATATTTTACCCGAGAGGATGCCATCATCATATGTTCATACAGTAGAGCTGCATGTCCTCGGGAAAAATAACGGCTGTAGTTTCCCCTTGCTTTCAGCCGTTCGCAGTAGCTGTGTGGCAAAGCCGCATTAGCTGATGTTACAAGGCCAGCTCAGTCAATCATCCAGACTGTTGCCCCTGTAACTACTGAAAAGGCTGCTGCCCCTCTTCAGGAACCACACGTTTGTCTGGCCTCTCCACAGATACCCCTCCGCTGTGGTTGCACCTACGGTACGGCTATCTGTATCGTTGAGGCACGCAAGCCACCCCACCTCGGCAATGTCTGTGGTTCATGGGAGTAGATCAGGTACTGATCTGCATAAAATTCTCGCAGTCAAACATTAAGAAAGTGGTTTGTGGTTTTTTTGTTATCTTTCTCGCAGTCAAATTTTTTGAGTATAGTCAGTGTCTGTTTCATATGGTGACGTTGCGCACTTAATCAGTTTAATGCACTGTCTCTTATTTAACAGTATATACATCAATATCAGGGCCATAATTAAACCAAATTGCTGTGTTAATGAACAATTTGTTGTCTGATTTAACGATAGGTTCATACACACACACAGCTATTAACGTAATCTAATTCCTTCAGCATCCATTATTTTTGTTTTGCTTAATCCTAAGTAACCTAAACTATACCTATCATTAAAAAGTACAGCAACTATCCTAACTAGCATAATTTTGTAAGTTAGCCTATCTGTTTTAATAAAAATACATTATCTATGTGTGCAAACTTATTAATTCAGTATTTACTTAAGCTTGTTGCACCTAGTGTAAGGCCTAAAATGTGATTTCTTCCTACAGGTAAAATTTTACGACGCTCCAGTGCTTATGTTGGCAATAGATGAACAATGAAGTGTATAATAGCGTTAATATTTTTCACGAGCTACAGATTAAAGGTTATTGCTGCTCGTTTCACTCGCAGCTAATTTAATATTGTACCTGCTCTAAGGTCAACAGGTTCTTCTATGTACCCTTGTCCGTTCAGAAAAATTGCAGTTGTCACGAAAAAACATTTACTGGTCATCTGAGTTGCCTTCATTACCATTGGTGCCAACATAACCACTGCAGCCCGGCGAGAAGCGTCGTAGAATTTAACCTGCATCAACGTACTATGCACTTGACAGTATATTATCGTACTAGGCCCTAAGCACTTTTGCTTTCCTACATGTTCCATGGACAGCATTGAATTCATTTGCCGCAAGGTAGCTACCTTTTCGTTCCATGTCGTAGCGTCGGGTTTTTTTTTACATTCTAATGTGTCATATTTCGCTATTAAGGGCACAAGACTCTCGCACTAATTTCTAGTAAAATTTGAGCTTCTTTCACGTTTGTTTGCCATAGCACCAAATAACAACTCTGTGCTAACGTCTTCCCTGATAGTCAAATATGGGGAACAGCTGTTTATTCAGGCTGCACTTTCATTTGTTTCTATTGCCAACATAGTCGAAATATATCGTACCTTCTCGTTTTCTCCAGGTTAGCAAACGAGAGGTGTATGTGGCAATGACAAACGCAGTGCACTTAACGTGAACATTTAACGAGACGTTAAAGGCATCTTCTCGTTTACTAACGACAAGATTAACGAGAGATGGACGAACCGGCCCTTAAAGGCAGAGCCGTGCAGCGCGCCACATTTACCCGCCCGAGCTCGCCTGCGTCGGTCCGCTGCGCTCTGCTGCCCGCACCGCGGTTAGTCGAGCCCCACTGCACCGCTGTACACAGCGAGCGAGCTGCGATGCGCCGTAGAGTCCAGACACTCGCCGGGCGAGCGGGTACCAGGGAGGTGTAAATTCGACTGGCGCGCTTTGCTTCTGTGACGTCACCTGGCAGCAAGCGCCGAGCAGTTGCCGCAGTACCCTTAGTAGGAAGTTGTGTTTTGCACTCGCTCGTTTCGTGACCTGTTAAACCTCCTCTATAAACGTTGCTGGTGACCACACAAATATAAACATTGGGTCGCATCCGACCCCTTGCCTCATAATTGCAATTTCTGAGTAAGGGAATCAATAATGCGCATAGTTTTATATATAATGTAGTTTATTTAACATTCAATTACATATAATCAAAGTAATGAATGACTAAGGCACCTGAAAGAAATGTTTCAGTCTTTTCGAATATAGTAAGACATTATAAAAAAGTAAGACATTATAAAAAAAAAAGAAACACAAATGAAATAAAATAACTTAAAAACAATTATTTCAGTATCATATTCTAGCCATTTGTAACGATACACTTAAATTTTATTTTTTTGTTCATCTTTGATCAGCGATGCTTATCGCCTCCGGTTCCCTCTGACTCGCAATGCAACTAATTTAATTTCGTTCGTCATTTTTTTACTTAAAAACAAGCGAGAAGACGGAACCACGATAGTAGTTTTTACTCACTCTCTTGTCTATGTTCGTTCTGTACGGACGTCTTCTATTCATGTATCTATTCAATGTAAGTTATTGTGATGCCAGTTGTTATAAAAATTTATTACTTAAATTTAAAATCATCCCCTCTCTTTGCCTTTATTTAAATGAAACCCTCCACGCCAAAGATTTAATTTCTTAAGGTTTTCAGCTCCTTCGCCTCCGTAATAGTTTTATGTTCAGACGCCATTACAATCGCTTCGCATTACCTGCAAAATTTCAATCAATAAATCATCCTTATACAATACTTCGCTTGATTTTAGAACATGCAGTCATTTCTTTTGTAATTTCACGAAATCCGATCATTTTTTAAAAAATCATTTTATCATTACCAGTAAGTTCATACTCCACCCACGGTCACACTACCATGAAAGGCGAAGTGAACAGTCTGAACATTGATCTACTACGGAAAGTATCTTCAACGTTCATATATTAAAAAAAAGGTTATTTCCAGCTTCTACAATACGAAGCGCAGGATCCAGCTAGATGCTTTCCGTTGCTTGTATGATGCCCGACTTTAATATGCAACCAGCGGTTTATTTGCTTTAATTTTCATTTTGTGCTGTACTTTAACTAACTTATTTCAAAATTAAAAAAAAAAAAAATTCGGTACCATCAATTCCTTGTCCAAAAAATATAATCGCGGAATCTACTTTAACAATTATGGCATCATACGAAGCAAGGGCAACGTTATACATTTCTAAACATATACTTAGATTAGAGACTAAAGAAAACATATCACGTAAACTTTGTGACTTGGCCCGGGAAGATGTGTCACTATATTTGAACTAGGCGTTCGTGAATATGGTGAAATCAGAGGCTTATATGTCTATATATAGTCCCCCCATCTCTATCAATTTCAAAATTTCTGTCGTCGTGTTGCTGAAAGTTTACAACTAAAAAATCATTTTCTTCATCCAATTCAAACTCATCATTTTCAAAATCATTGTTTGACAGTATACCATCGTCAGATTCTGAGGCTATATCAGAAATTTCATCATTGAATTCCTCATCAGATTCTACTCCTGTCGTCTACATTCAGCCCATATCTCGTCTAAAGTAGTAAAATTATTTTTTGTACGATTTGTCATGATTGCAGAAAATGGAACTCTGCAACAATAACATATAACAATATATAACAATTTGAGTTGGTTTGCGTTTTAGGAGGCGATCCACTTATAATATTGTAAAAAGATATAAAATAGCCAAGATCGCTTATCATCAATTTTTATTGCCGACGACCGGTTTCGCTGAACTATGTCAGCATCATCAGGTCAATTAAAATATTTTACAAGGCCATAATCTTGTAATGTCAAACAGTTGTTATATAACAATTTACAGTGCATAGGTGCACCATGTCATTATAGTAAAACATAATTATCACAGTGAATGAGTTTGCTTTTGTCACACACTGTGATAATTATGTTTTACTATAATGACATAGTGCACCTATGCACTGTAAATTGTTATATAACAACTGTTTGACATTACAAGATTATGGCCTTGTAAAATATTTTATTTGACCTGATGATGCTGACATAGTTCAGCGAAACCGGTCGTCGTCAATAAAAATTGATGATAAGCGATCGTGGCTATTTTATATCTTTTTACAATAATATATAACAATATTATACATAATAATCAATACAAGACCTGAACAGCCGCGGTGGAGTAGCCGAGTGGTCTAAAGCGCCTCGCTGAGGAGCGCGCGGTTGCTCGCCGTGGAGGTTCGAGTCCTACCTGGGGCATGGGTGTGTGTGTTTTTCCCTGGCTTAGTTTACCTAGGTTTAAGTAGTTTGTAAGCTACGTACTGATGACCACGCAATTTGGTCCGATAGTTTTACCGACATTTGGCATTTTTTAAAGACTGGAACACAATAATAAACACTGGGTCACATCCGACCCAGCGAGGAGGGACAATACTATAAACAATGGGTCGGATCCGACCCTGGATCGGGGAATCTATCGTTACACAGCAAACAAATGTGGCGCTCACCTAAGTCTGATGTTGGCTGGATGGAGCGTGCGTCATGACTGCCTGGGAGGGTACCTGGGGCCACGTAGCCCTGGAGGAGAGGGGGAAAGAGACATGCGTACTCTTCTAACTGGCGGGTCGGATCCGACCCGAACGTTTACATACGAGGGTTAAGTGTTCGGATAAAATGTAGCTTTCTTGTATTAGGGAACAATTTTTCCGTATATTCTTTCCGTAATTATTAGTAAGAATACTTACAGTTGTGCTGTTGCGGAGTGCAATAACAGTGGTCGCAAGACGGAAGGTATTTTGTACCATCGGTTTCCAAAAGATGAGAACTTCAGCGCATGTGGGTCTCTCGCTGTAAAGGACAAGACGAGAAAAATGTCAAAAATGCCAGAATTTGTTCCGAACATTTTTGTGAAGCCGATTGATAGAATTGTATGTAAGAAAGTAGTATGCAGTTCAATGTTCATAATAATTGAGTACAACAAAAGCATTAATCAGAAAATCGGCTGCTATGTTAGCGTTGTAATGAAAGATTTCTTTATCTAATGTATAAAAATGAAGGCCTATGTTTGTTCGTATGCTATGCCTGTCAAAGTCATTCAGTCGATTGCGATGAAACCTCAACTTGTTGCATGAACTAGCGTTACAGGCATAGTAAAATTTCGAGATTCGCGCTCTAAGGAGGCGAAATAATGATATTATATAAAACAGAAGCACATTTTCTTTCTGTCTGTCCCTTTAACCTTCTATAACTCGAGAAATACTGATCGTATCGTGATGAGGTTTCTTTTAAATTGTAGATCTCACAAAGGTCTAAAAATATGTCCGTGAGAGCATATGTCTAACTTTTACGAGTGAAGCATATGTATCATTTTTCTCTCCTAAGGCGCTGGCGCCGGATGGCTTTACACTACGCAGTGATTGTGGGAAATCTATAAAAGTTCGACATGTGCTCTCTCGGACTTTATTTTAGATCTTTATGAGCTCTACAATTAAAAAAAAAAAAATACGTACAGTGGTTCTCAAGTTAAAGACGTTCAAATATTACCCGTGCCAAGTCGCGGGGTGGGACGGGTTAGCTAGTTGTTAATAATGTTTGAAGCTTTTCTTTTTCAGTCCTTTGTATGTTAGTATACATATATATTAATCACAAGCGTGTTCCACCGCTTAAAAGCAATGCTTTTTGTCAAATGAGAAAAGAAAAGAGGGAGAAAATGTGTTCACGGCGGCCTTATAATACAGCAGCTTGCTGCCGAGTGACGTAATACAGCGCTAACTAATGACAGCGAAGAAGCCCAAACTGTCATACGTTTCTAGTGGACAGGTGGACGATTATCGCACCTTCCACGTCCATGTCGTTCCGCCGATTGGGCACAGCTGTCCGTCAGCTGCCTGCCACCAACTGGCTGCTCAATATTTTGGCTGCCGCAGCCTGGCTGCCTAGTGCGTTACCGGCCTAAACGTTGCTGGTGACCACACAAATACAAACATTGGGTCGTATCCCACCCCTTGCCTCATAATTGCAATTTCTTAGTACGGGAATCAATAATGCACATTGCTTTATATATAATATAGTTTATTTAACATTCAGTTACATATATATTCAAAGTAATGAATGACTAAGACACCTGAAAGAAATGTTTCAGTCTTTTCGAATATAGTGAGACATAATAAAAAAGTGAGACATTACAAAAAAAACAAAAAAAAGAAGAAACACTAATGAAATGAAATAACTTAAAAACAATTATTTCAGTATTATATTCTAGGCATTTCTAAACATATACTTCGATTAGAGACTAAAGAAAACTCATATCACGTAAACTTTGTGACTTGGCCCGGGAAGATGTGTCTATATTTGAACTAGGCGTTCGTGAATATGGTGAAATCAGAGGCTTATATGTCCATATAGTCTCCCCATCTCTACGAATTTCACAATTTCTGTCGTCGTGTTGCTGAAGGTTTTCAACTAAATAATCATTTTCTTCATCCAATTCAAACTCATCATTTTCAAAATCATTATTTGACAGTATACCATAATCAGATTCTGAGGCTATATCAGAAATTTCATCATTGAATTCCTCATCACATTCTACTTCCTGTCGTCTACATTCAGCCCATAACTCGTCTAATGCAGTAAAATTATTTTTTGTACTACTTGCCATGATTTCAGAAAATGGAACTCTGCAACAAGAACATATAACAATATAATACATATTAATCAATGAGACTGGAACACAATAATAAACACTGGGTCACATCCGACCCAGCGAGGAGGGACAATACTATAAACCCTGGATCGGGGAATCTATCGTTATACAGCAAACAAAGAAATGTGGCGCTCACCTAAGTCTGATGTTGGCTGGACGGAGCCTGCGTCATGACTGCCTGGGAGGTACCTGGGGCCACGTGGCTCTGGAGGAGAGGGGGGGGGGGGGAGAGACATGCGCACTCTTCTGACTGGCGGGTCGGATCCGACCCGAACGTTTACATACGAGGATTAAAATAAAAAAGGAAATCATATACAAGCGAGGGTGTTAAAAATATGGGTACCAGGAGAAAGAAAAAAGTTTGTGTAACTATTGAAGAACAGAGAATGGGTATAGAATAAGGCTGAAAAAAGACAATAGATCATTTTATCGACCAGTTCGTATCTTAAACGATACCCGATTGAATACCTTTTACACGAATTCTGAGAGTTGGTAATTGTATGTGAGATGCGTCACCTGTCAATGCGTAGGTCGCGTAATATTTCTGAAACGAAGGTTATTAGATTTGAATGTGCTAAGTCACATTACGCCGATATGCGTCTTGTCAGTAGCTTTGCGGTATGGTATCGAAAAATATTACGGCCACTGCAACTGCGAATGAGAGTGTGTGTGCAAAAATCAGGATGAGTGTGCGAAGTACGTTAATTAAGAAATATGTGTGCTAAGTAAGACTAGAATGAACCATGGACATTTACCCTGAATGATCTATTGAAAGATGATTAACATATTCTCTCAGAGCTACTTATTCTCTCTTAGAATTACGTTTTTGATCGCAGATAAAGGTACAAAATATACAACCCCGAATAGGATGCATTTTGAAATAGTAAAATATCTTCAAGGTGCAAAAAAAAAAAAAAAAAAAAAAAAAAAAAAAGATGATATCAATGTTATTAAACGTATTAACACAGCAAGATAATGTCTTTGAAAGGTCAGTGTAGCAATTAACGTATTCATTCAGGATTGCACCAGATTTCGAGACACGTGACCGATGAACAAAAACCCAAAGAGGCGTAACGTCACTTTTGATTTTCTGAATGAAGAAAGCCGCTCGTAGTATGTAATCACTTCCCTGACACACACACACACACACACACACACACACACACACACACGCATTCTTGACCAAGCATCAGAGTCAGGATATGAATCTGAAAGGAAGTAAGGAAAAGCAAAAGTTACACCCTTATACATGGAAAGTAGGGATAAGACATTAAATGAAAAACTATTAAATTGTATAAGGAAAAGTTTTCTAATAATATCATCCGAGGCTCATCATAAAAGGTCATGGGACGATATGCAAAGTGTAAAGTGGAATTTTATTTTATTTAGTATAAAAGCACTTGAAAGGAAGGTAAAAAGGTAATGAATCATATCAGTTGTAAATATGTAAAATGCCGTAGTTTCTTAAAATGTTATAGAAGAAAATGTAATATGAGGTTATACCGTGTTGTATCCTACAAAGGTGCAGGCATTGTTTTCCTGTCTGGTGAATAGAAAGTGATAAAAATATTTACTCAAACAAAATGAAGTGTGAAGGAAAGGAGGAAATGTTTCTTGAGTGTTACCGCGTGTAAGTTCACGCGATGTACACGGGAAATCAGTGAGTGCTGCATATGTGGAGCAGGTGGAGTACCTCAAGTGTAGTGTACGCTGTGGGGTAGGTCCCAAAATAATTATCTACACTAAACGTAGACCACTGTACGAAATAAAATCTTAATTCTGGTAGGAGGTACCCAGATAAGAGTTTACTGTTATAAAAAGCTTAATTTTAGCAGTGATATTAGCAAAAGGTCCGTGTGAACTACAGGCTACTCCCTGCTGCTAGTCCTTGTTCCCTGGCCAAAATTGAGAACTAAGTTGGTTCAAATTACTCTAATAACAGGAAGATAACGATACAGTGGCCAATATACGTAGCAGCTCACACGAAATTACACACAGGCATTAATAAACAAGCTACCACAATTAAAGTTATTTCATAAAGGTGGCTAAAGAAAAACATTTAGGGCGCAACGGAACTTGAAGATAAAAAATTTGCATCTGAGTTTGTTCTCAGCACTGGTGAAAAACAATATTAAATAAAAGGAGGAAGGTGCTCGAACACTACAATTAATAGGCAAGTCAAAATTATAATGAACTTAATTTGTTTATTCATGTCGAACGCAAGCAAAATGGGAAACCAATTGTGTTAATACAATAGAAACGCATCCCATTTACATAAGCTAATACTGACGATGCCCAGCATTGAATTTAACGCTACTGGTGGGAGCATTTACAGACTACACTCACTCGCTCACACATACGCAATGCAACAGCGAAACTCACCAAAATCAGCGTGCTGGAATGAGGCAGAAGCAGGCGCCGCTATCGTAGGCGAAATTCAGCAAACCCTGAGGTACCACACAACACAATATGCAATAAATTTGCGAAGATGGCTCTGATCTGTCGAGCCTGATTTGAGATGGTGCGTGAGTACAGCAAAGTTAAGCTGCATCTAGAGTAAACCATGAGCAAACACGCTAACGGCGACACACGGCTACGTTATATGATCGCACTCCACTGAAGGTGAAGTGTTTAAAAATCAGATTCATTGTACCAAATCACGGCGGACTCTTAAGTTGCAATCTGAGAGTAAACTATCTAGGCACTGGTTTTATGAGAAGTTGCGTGAATTCAGGTGACTAACTGCAAACCGCTGAAGTCGGAATTCGGACCCACGTGGTTCCAAATACCGATAAAAATGTATAAATTCATTTTCCGAAAAATAAAGAAAATTAACTACGGCATGCAACTCTTAGACACACATAGAATTTCATAATCAAGCTACTGAAGGAGGTTGTATAAGGCTCGGACAGAGCCCATAAAGCTAGAAAGAATTTAAACAGAGTTCGTACACCGCCACATAATCACAAAAGGTTTGAATATACCAGGCCGTTATCAAACTGCAACTAGTAACACATACACCGCATTTATGTGTTGGAAATCACTGGATTGAAAAACTAGGACACATTTCCGCGCTCGATCGAAAAAAAATTCCGAAAAATGAATCTAAGTTAAAGATTCTAAATTAAACATGCTAGACAACGAATCTATCATCTCTGCAGACACAAGAGCAGAACCCACCTTACCTCACCATGCTCCTAGTACCAAGTGACCAGAAGACCGAGCGCCTAGGTGGCGGGAAAGCTACCAGAAACCGGCAAAACCCAGCAGTGGTGGGGAGAGAAGATTGCGAGACTCGCCCTAGAGAGGGCTCGTCGACTGGCTTGTAACCAAATGGTGTAGAAACCTCTTTGTTAGCATCAGCAGCAGGGGTTGGTAACGACTATCGACTCTGAGCCAGAGAGAACCATGCCAAGCGAACTATTACTACTCACATTCAGACAGCCATTAGATTCTCGCACATCCACTTAAAAGTAAAACAAGTACACATTCTCACAAGGACAGTGGCGTAGTGGATAAACCGTACTTATTGCTACATTCATAACCACAATAATAAATTATTAAAATAACAAAATCCTAGCAATATTAACTCACATTTCAGAAACTAATATTTTAAAACATGAAATAAAAATGCTATTCCTCATGCCTTGGAAAGAGTGGAGTTCTAGTTTTAACAAAATGCTAATCTAGCGACATCAAATAAATTACAGTTTTATAACAAATGTATGGAAGACGACAGACGGTCGTCTTTCAACACTTACCTTATCAGTGTCATGTAGGACGTGCTCCAGGATGCCGAGAGATCCTCTGCTGTCGTGGGAGGCGACGAATTTAAGCGAATAGATTCCTCGGTCGGCACATGTTGCACTTAATCTCTTAAGCACTGAATCCACTCAAGCTCCCAGTTCGAATGGCGTGCGGAACACTTTGAAGGTCACGTGTTTTGGGACAGTCTACCAACCTTTACCTACTAATCCGCAGACCAAAGTCTGCGAAGGAGGTAACACATGCAAGGGTGGTAACATCGAGTGGATAAGACGCAGGAACGATACTAGAGCGAATATCCAAGGAAACTGACAAAAATAAATACGACGCCCTGTGGCGGGAATTATGTAAACACACATGCCCTGTGGCAAGGACAAACTAAATGTAAAATAAAAGAAAGAAAAAAATGCCCCCTGGCATGGAACACAAATGTAAAACCCTCCTTATGTATCTACATCTACATGGGATACTCTGCATATCACATTTAAGTGCCTGACCACTATTATACTATTTATCTCCCATTTCATTCTCGAATAGCGCGCGAGAAGAAAGAACACTTGAATCTCTCCGTTCGAGCTCTGATTTCTCGTTTTTTTATTCTGATGATCATTTCTACCTATGTAAGTGGGGGTCAACAATATATTTTCACATTCGGAGGAGACTTTATCAGTAGATAATGAGAGTTTAAGTTTTAAATTTCCTTTTGTTCCATTCATTTTATATATTATAGTTGGATCTATAGTTTTTATGATTTTTCACACATGATGAACCCCACATAATTAAGGGAATGTCTCTTCTAAGATCCAAAATTTTATTTCAGATACTAATCGCGCTTGTGAAATTATAACAAAGGTTTACTAATAAGTAATTAATATACTTCTGCCGTATGTGGGATACATCCGTCAGGAGTATGGGGGCGGATGTAACGATACATATAGCAGGAAAGTACAAAATGATAAGAATTATATAATGAGGAAAAATTTTTTTCGCTATTTTATATTTATATTTTTTATTTTTAGTTTATTTTCTCATGGAGAGATATTTATCTTATTTTCTATTTCATAAAAATATAACGCAAATAATTTCATTGGCAATACATTTTTAGATTCGTTGCCATAGATTATAGATTTCATTAATTAAGCAGTTCATTATGATTGAGGAATATCTCTGATTAAAAAACTGAAAGTCTGTGGCTGCTCTCTTGTCTTTCTGTAAGTTAGTCAGTGGTTAAGTAGATCTGATGCTGTTTGGTACCAAAATGTTCAAATGTTTGTTAAGCTCAAGGGACTTACTGCGGGGTCATCAGTCCCTAAACTTACAAACTACTTCTGGACTACCTTATACTAAAGACGACACGAACGTCCATGCCCCAGGGGGGATTAGAAACCCCGACCGGTTTGGTAACAAAGATGTGACAGTGTAGCTGATGGTTAATTAAATTTTAAAGTGGAAGTTTGGTATTTTCATTTGTAAAGTAGTGCATTTCAGTATTATTTTCATTTTAACTGTATCAAGGCCTTAAAGTAATAAGTGCCATGGATCATGAGAAAAGGTACTGGTAATGACAAGTCTAGCCAGAGTAATTAACAATATTGTTAAAGAAAAATTTTTGCACATCTTCAAAAAAAGAAAAAAAAAGAAAATAAATAAAAATAAAAAAAGGAAAAGAAAAAGAAAAAAAACTTAAAGAAACTATGACGAACATCGTCCTTTCTTTGACTGCAAATTATTATCAAATTATTATTTTCTTCTCTAATTATTAATTTATTTTAATTGTTTCATTATAGTGCGTCGGATGTTCCATCACCTAGCTCTGCCGTGGCGGTACACACCATGTTGCAAAGTTTAAAAGGCGCTTGCGGTCTACATCTACATGCATACTCTGCAATTCACCGAAAGGTGCGTGGTGGAGGGTGCACTGTACCACTACTACGCATTTCCTTTCCTATTCCACTCCCAAATTGAACGAGGAAAAAAATAATGCCTATATGCCTCCGTACGAGCCCTAATTTCTCTTATCTTGTCTTTGTGATCTTTACGCGAAATGTAAGTAGGCGGCAGCAAGATCGTACTACACTCAGCTTCAAATTCCGGCCCTCTAAATTTACTTAACAAAAATTCACGAAAAGAACGTCGTCTTTCTTCCAGCGATCCCCAATTGAGTTGCCGGAGCATTTCCGTGACACTCGCGCATTGGTCGAACCTCCCGGTAACAAATCTAGCTGCTCGCCTCTGAACCGCCTCTATGTCTTCCTTCAAACCGATCTGCTGCGGATCCCAAATACTTGAGCAATACTCAAGACGTGGTCGCACAAGCGTTTTATACGCCGTCTCCTTTACAGGTGAAGTACATCTTCCCAAAATTCTCCCAATAAACCGAAGTCGGCTGTCCGCCTTACTCACAACTGTCCTTACATGTTCGTTCCATTTCATATCGCTCTGCAATGTTACGCCTAGATATTTGAACGACGCGAAAGCATCAAGAAGCTCACTACTAATGCTGTATTCGAACATTATAGGATTGTTTTTCTACTCATGCGCATCACCTTATATTTTTCTACATTGAGAGCTAGCTGCCATTCTTCGCACCAACTAGAAATTTTGTCTAAGTCAACCTGTATACTATTACAGTCAGTTACAGACGACACCCTCCCATACACCACAGCATCATCAGCAAACAGCCGCAAATTACAAGTTACTCGGTCCATCAGATCATTTATATAGATAGAAAATAATAGCGGTCCTATCACACTCCCCTGGGGCACGCCTGACGATACACTCGTCTCTGATGAACACTCGCCGTCGAGAACAACGTACTGCGTTCTATTACTTAGGAAGTCTTCCAGCCAGTCACAAATCTGTGAACCTATTCCATAAGCTCGTATCTTCGTTAGCAGTCTGCAGTGTGGCACCGCGTCGAACGCCTTTTTGAAGTCGAGAAAAACACAATCCGCCTGTTGCCCTTCGTCCATGGCTCGCAAGATGTCATGTGAGAAAAGGGCAAGGTGAGTTTCACATGAACGATGTTTCCTAAACCCGTGCTGATGCATGGAAAGAAGCTTTTCCGTTTCAAGGAAATTTACTATATTCGAACTGAGAATATGCTCCAAAATTCTACATGAAACTGATGTCAACGATATTGGCCTGTAATTGTATGGGTCAGTTCTCTTTCCTTTCTTATACACGGGAGTCACCTGCGCTTTTTTCCAATCACTAGGAACTTTGCGCTGAATTACAGATTCGCTATAAATGCAAGCTAAGTAAGTGCGTTTCGGATACTTGTAAGATGTCTGTTTTGTGACGAACCATTGTTCGTAGTATTCGTAGTATTTTAACTCTTTCCACCCGAATCTACACGATCATGCGAGTTCTGATATTCTCTTTTCCTCTGACCTCAGTCTTCTGATATGATTCCAACTGACATGTAATGATCATGTAGGCGAAGAGCAGAGCCTGAACTATCATTGCATATTGGTTGGAAGCATACCAGAAGATTGACATCAGGTTAAAAAAAATCAAATCCGAAACCACGCAATGAAGAGGTTAAGGTGGAAAGGGTTAATTACATATGTGGGGATCATGTGAATGAGTTGCCATTTTATTAGTCTGGCCAAGTTGTTCCAACGTTTTAAGTAGGATGACGATTTTATTAGACAGTTTATCTTTCGCTGCCAACATCCTCTTCCTCGCAGTTATCAGTTTATGAAGAACGTTTTACCTGCTCGTGAATTTGACAACTGGTCACCTTGTCCCTGGTGTCCGTCCTGTGTCTCCCTGATAATGCGAAAGATTGTCCTCTGCGGGGCGTGTTGTCTCCCGTTGAGGATTCCTCTGCGGTTGGTGGTTGGGTAATCATGCGATATGTTTGTTGCGACCGGCTTCGCCTCATTGAAATTCACCGGAAGTCTTCCTTATGACTTCTCTGTGCGAACACAATAGTTTATTCATCGGGCAACCACAGTCGAACTTATTCATTTTCTTGACAACACACCATTGCGACTGTTGAAAATTCTTAGCTAAGAACCCACGACCGGTTTCGCAAATGTTCAAATGTTTGTATAGTCTATGGGACTTAACTACGGGGTCATCAGTCCCTAAACTTACAAACTACTTTTGAACTACTTACGAACTAGGACGGCACAAATATCCATGCCCGAGGGGGGATTCGAACCCCCGACCGTAGTGGCCGTGCAGACCGTGACTGGAGCGTCTTAGTCTCCTCGGCCACCGCGGCCGGCTCGGTTTCGCAAATTAAATTTGCATCATCAGGTGTTTACTTCACTCAGGTCATAACTATACGTTCCATTGACTTTAAACTAGCTGATCCCCATCATTATTCTCGAATTGTAACCAAATTGCCTATAAAACTACGTATAAAAATCCCTTTTGTCCAACAAGTGGGGCTCCGTCAAACATTTATTAAAAAACCGAATAAAATTCCATACCTAAAACAATAAATTTTCATCAGCCAATGATCTACATCTGATATAAAACATTACACTGAAACAGGTATTCTGCATAAAAGCCTTAACTGCCAAGCAGAATTACACCACGGTGACATACTAGCTAATTTTGATTTTCTAAAGAATGAAGTAACAATTTTTCTGGGGTTTTACCGAGTATCTTGTAGTGTTACATGCGCCTACATATACAAAACAATATTTATTTGCCCATATTTAAATTAATTATGCTTATATTTGAAATTTTTTTTCTTGTAATTTCGTGTCATTTTCAATGTGTCACTAAATTCTTAAAGACGCAATATTCTTTGAAAAACTTAACTCAAAGACTAACTCTGAACAAAGAGCAATTAGAATAGATTTAACTATTGTTTCTTTTAAAAGAAAGGAGTAGTGACGCCATTCTTTCTTCTGTATTATGCTCTCGTCTAGTAAACGTCTCTTCCATATTACGCTTGTATACGCCCTGATGAATTGTGAAAATGTCTGTACGATATATCTCGATGAGAAAGTTGTAATTGAAATTATGTACTGAATTTATAAAATGATCTCGACTGTATGAAGTTAATGAGATTTCACAAAGGTAACTGAACATTGAATGTGATGTATATGTAGACTTCCTTCATTTATTTGAATAATAATTGTTTCGTGAGTTTACCGAAATTTGTTCGAGTACTTATTTGTAGTGAGATTGTAACCTTATTTTTTCCATTCACATTTTTCATTTAACTGTGATGCAATTGAATTACACTGACTTACGAATCTAATTGTTGGAGATGTGTACAATGGGACCCATTTTTATCACGTTCTTTTATTAAATAATTATTCTAACTGCGACCCTGAGATTACGAACGACTTACCATATTCGATTAGTAACAGATCAACTAGCCGGAAACTTATTTACAAAATCAGCAATATTGATAACGTCTCCAACAGTTAGGTTCACGTTGCTTATCAATACCAGCCAGGTTAGAAAAGGATTTTAACTATTTTCTTGGTGCGTAGCTCATTACTTTCTCTGAAAGTACAGCATAGCAGATTCATTTCAATAGATACATGGTTTTGCTACGTAACCAGTATTGAAATGTGTCTCCCAACCACTCTTTACAGTTATTCTATTTCGTGCTCACATTAACTTGCAAAAATTTATACTGATTTAAAAATTTAAATTAAAATAATAAAATTAAGGAAGTATAACGTTGCCCTTGCATCGTATGATGCCATAATTGTAAAGTAGATTCCGCGATTATATTTTTTGGACAAGGAATTGATGGTACCGAATGTTTGAATTTGAAATAAGTTAGTTAAAGTACAGCACAAAATGAACATTAAACAGCGGGTTGCATATTAAAGTTGGGCACCATACAAGCAACAGCATGTTATAAGACTCACGGAAAGCATCTAGCTGGATCCTGGGCTTCGTATTGTAGAAGCTGGAAATGATATATATATATATATATATATATATATATATATATATATATATATATATATATATATATATATATATATTAATATGTGAACGTTGGAGATCAATGTTCAGACTGTTCACTTCGCTTTTCATTGTTGTGTGATCGTGGGTGGAACATGAAGTTACTGCTAATGACAGATTAATAAAAAAAAAAAGATCGGACTTCGTGACATTACAAAAGAAATGACTGCAGGTTCTAAATTCAAGCAAAGTATAGTATAAGGATGATTGATTGATTGAAATTTTGCAGACAATGCGAAGCGATTGTAATAGCGTTTGAACATTAAACTATTACGGACGTCGAGGAGCTGAAAACAGTAGAAAATAAGTATTTGACGTGGAGGGATTCATTTAAATAAAAGCCTAAGAGAGGGGATGATTTTAAATTTAAGTAATATTGCCTCGAGAGACGACGAACACCGACTGCCGGCGTGGCGCAGGGGATAGCGTCACGGTCTGTGGTGCAGAAGGTAGCCGGTTCAATCCCGCCCACCGGCAAAAATTTATTTCTTTGTAATTAACAATTCCAGAAGGTTCTACATCTTTCTTATGTTCAATTGTAAATTCTACTTGTTTCCTATGTTAACTGTTCTTCTAATTTCTGGTAAATTCTGTCTGTGTATAAATAGCAGAGCACTCTGCCTGACAGGCAGTCAGTGCTGCGTGTATGTTGAGTTCGTAATAAACGTGCTTTCAGTATAAGTGCTGTGTTTAGTTGTCTTCGAAGTCAAGCCTATTTCAATTTCAACGCGACATTGTTTGGTGGAGGCGCCGGGTACACTGTGCAACAGCTGCATCACCGTGGCTCCGATTAGGCAACGTAAAAGCCGTCGCTTACACGGACTGGAACCGGAATACAAGCGATACACCGAGTACATCCTTCCAAAAGTCCGTATTATAAGAAGAAAGATGGAGACGAAACCAGCAATAAGCCAGGTGCAACATCGTACACCCGCCGGTGTTCTCTGGAGATGCTGGACAGGACCCCAACAAATGGCTAAAAGGGTTCGACCGAGTCGCCAAGTACAACAGGTGGGATCATACGATGTGCTTGGCCAATGTTTATTTCTACCTGGACGGAACAGCCCAGCAATGTTTCGAAAACAACGAAGACGAGTTGAATGACTGGGAGACGTTCCAGGAGGAACTTAAGAAGACAAATCCGCTCGGCGGAAGAACAACTGAAGAACCGGTCCCAACGACATGGTGAGCCGACACAATAGTACATACAGAATGTTTTGGCTCTGTGTAACATAGTCAATCCGAACATGACTGAGGCGGACAAAATCACGCAGCTGATGAAGGGAATTGCAGTAGATATGTACCAAGCTCTTCTGATAAAAGACGTCGCTACGACGGAAGAGTTCATCAAGTGGTGCCAGCGTATTGAAGAGATGCAACAAAGGAGGGTTGGACGCAAGAAGTATGACAGACTCCCAAATGTAGTCCCTATGGCCGTTGCGGAAGACCAGCATGACTTCGCTTCTGTCATACGACAAATCGTGAGAGAAAAATTACAACAGTGCCTGGCACCTGGTCTATTAGACCGAGCGAGCATCAGATTATGGCCATGGATGTGAGCCCTGTAAGTCACGAGGGAGCAGACGCCGCTGAGGACGAGGTATTTCAAACATTAGCTCCTGTCTGCCCCGTCAATCGCACCCGACGTGAAGAATGGCGTCGCCCTGCTATGACTTACGCTGCAGCCGCCAAACGGCAGCCCATGAACCGGCCGACGCGACCACAGCCAACTCTCCCGGTAACTATGACGCCCCGCAGAAGAACAGACGTCTGGAGGACAGAAGACAACACACCACTATGTTTCCACTGTGGACGCCCTGGACATGTCGTACGCTTCTGCAGAGAGAGGAGGCGAGTATTCGATGATTATTTTGCCGCGAGACGTCAGCCGTCGGAGCAGTTCTATCCCAGGCAGTCACCTGCTGATGAATTCAGTCGACCTATGGGAAGAAGCCCATCGCCGTACCCTAGACGAGGTCGCTCCCCGACGCGCCGCAGCCGTTCACCGTCGCCGTACAGAGGTACCGGCCGCTCCTCTAGCCGCCGCGCTCAGGAAAACTAAGCGAGGCGACCATCTACGGAGGTGAGGCCGCCGCAGATGAAAATCCTCCATGGACGTCAGTGGCTAAGATGTCGGGAAATCTCATCGACGTCATAATCGACGGCCAACCTGTCCGGGCACTTGTTGATTCAGGAGCCACTTTTTCTGTATTGTCGGATAATTACCGCCGCACACTAAAAAAGACAATGTTCTGTGATACGGGGGCAACTGTGCTGAAGGTCGCGAATGGAAAGTGCGTCCATCCAGCAGGAACTTGTGTCGCAAGAATAACCATCAACAACAGGACGCAGCCGTTTGAATTTGTCGTGTTAACAGAATGTAGTCACAATGTCATCCTCGGATGGGACTTCCTACAGGCATCCCAAGCTATCATTGACTGTGGAAGATCTGAGCTGCAAATTGAAGAAGTTGTTCCGCCAGATACACGTAATACAGAATTTTCTGGGAAGTTATTCGTCGTTGACAATGTGACGATACCGCCGTTGACAATGAGAAGAGTTGCAGTCACAAACACAGATAACTGGTTAAACTGTGAAGTTCTTCTTGATAGTAAAAAGTTTATCAGGCTCACAAAAGAAATTTACATACCAGCGGCTATCATAAGCATTACCTATGGTCAAGGAGAGATTTGGATTACAAATTGTCACGAGCAGTCACAACTTATCCCCAAGGTAATGTGTATCGGGACAGCTGAACCAATACAGGATGGTGAGCTCAACGTCATCAATGAAATACCATTCCCTGCTATTAGTACAGACAACACGCTGGAGGAAACAAACGTGGAACTGCCAATAGGGCCTGGACTGACCAAGGATCAACGCCAGCGGGTGTTAGGTATACTACGCCAATTTTCGGGTGCATTCACACCTCAGCAGGGAAAAAGTCAGACGAAACGGCCCACGATAAAGCACCGTATCAATACTGGGGACCATCCGCCAATTATCCAGCGTTCGTATAGAGTGTCGCCAGCTGAAAGACGGATAATTGCGGGAGGAAGTGGAGAAGATGTTGCGAGACGACATTATTCAACCTTCGGAGAGTCCTTGGTCGTCTCCGGTGGTCCTCGTAAAGAAGAAGGATGGCACGTGGCGATTCTGTGTCGACTATCGGTTGCACAAGTCATACCTATATTCAAGAAAGGCAGTAGGAGTAACCCCCAGGCCTATTTCATTGACGTCAATTTGCAGCAGGGTCTTGGAACATATCCTGTATTCAAATATTATGAATTATCTCGAACAATCTATTGATCCAAGGTCAACACGGATTTAGAAATTATCGTTCATGCGGAACACAACTAGCTCTTTATTCACACAAAGTGATGGGTGCTATCGACAGAGGGTTCACAAATCGATTCCCTATTTCTTGATTTCAAGAAGGCTTTTGACACCGTACCTCACAAACGGCTTTTAATCAAATTGCGTGGTTATGGTATATCGCCCCAAATTTGCGATTGGATACGGGATGAAGATCAAAACCAACTGCAGAACGATCTGAATAAGATATCAGTATGGTGTAAAAATTGGCAATTGACTCTAAATAATGAGAAGTGTGAAGTCGTCCACATGAGTACGAAAAGAAATCCGTTAAACTTTGTTTACATCATAAATCAATCAAATGTGAAGGCTGTAAACTCCACAAAATACCTAGGAATTACTATTACTCCAGACTTAAATTGGAAATAACACGTATACAATATCGTGGGAAAGGCGAACCAGAGACTGCGTTTTATTGGCAGAACCCTTAAAACATGCAACAGAACTACAAACGAAACTGCATACACTACGCTTGTCCTTCCATTTTTGGAGTATTGCTGCCCAGTGTGGTATCCTGATCAGGTAGGTTTGACGGAGGACTTTGAAAGAGTCCAAAGAAGGGCAGCTCCTTTTCGTATTGTCACGATACAGGGGAGACAGCGTTACGGAAATGATACTGGATCTGGGATGGGAATCATTACAACAACAGTGCTTATCGCTGCGGCGTGGGCTACTTGCGAAACTCCAATCGCCAACATTCTCCTCCGAATGCGAAAATATATTGTTGACTCCCACTTACATAGGTAGAAATGATCATCAGAATAAAGTACGAGAAAACAGAGCTCGAACAGAGAGATTTAGGTGTTCTATATTCCCGCCCATTATTCGAGAATGGAATGGGAGATAAATAGTATAATGGTGGTTCGATGAACCCTCTGCCAGGCACTTAAATGTGATTTGCAGAGTATCCCATGTAGATGTAATTCAGATGTATGCCATTGGCTGATGAAAATTTTCTGTTTTATGGTATGACATTTTATTCGGTTTTTTGACGGAGCCCCACTTGTTGGACAAAAGGGATTTTATACATGATTTTATGGACAGTTTGGTTACAATTCAAGAATAATGATGGGGATCAGCTAGTTTAAAGTCAATGTAACATTTGGTTATGACCTGAATGAAATAAGCATCTTATGATGCAAATTTAATTTGTGAAACCGGTCGTGAGATCTTAGTAAAGAATGTTGAACAGTCGTAGCCGTGTGTTGTCAGAAAAACTTCTTGTGTGTTTCCAGAATGAAACTTTCACTCTGCAGCGGAGTGTGCGCTGATATGAAACTTCCTGGCAGATTAAAATTGTGTGCCGGAACCGGGACCCGAATCTGGCTGTGGCTGTGGCTAAGCCACGTCTCCACTATATCCTTTCTGCCAGGAGTGCTAGTCTTGGAAGTTTCGCAGGAGAACTTCTGTAAAGTTTGGAAAGTAGGAGGCAAGGTACTGGCGGAAGTAAGGTTGTGAGGGGGCATCGTGAGTCGTGACGGGATAGCACAGTCGGTAGACCGCTTGCCCGCGAAAGGCAAAGGTCCCAGGTACGGGTCCCGGTTCCGGCACACAATTTTAATTCTTTGTGTGTTGTTTCGATGGCGGGGAGGGGGGGGGGGGGCTTGCGCCTGCTTTTAGTCGATGCTTGGATGCAGGTCACCACATTTCACGCAGTGTGCTGGTAGCCAACAGTAGTTCGTCGTATGTGCCCAAGTTTACACAGTGGAGGCTGGATTCGTGAATGATAGTCCTTCACTCAAACTTTCGTATGGAGTATGTACCGAACACCGTTTGTGTTCGACTTTTCTTCTTGTGCAAGAGCTACGGCCTATACTGATAGAGAGTGGGGCGCACCCTGCTCTTTTATCTTGCCTTGTTGCGCATCATTTACCGCGAAGCCCTGATGACGTAAATCGTCGCGTACCTCCTCTCAAATGTTTGTATAGTTTATGGGACTTAACTACGGGGTCATCAGTCCCTAAACTTACAAACTACTTATGAACTAGCTAACACTAAGGACGGCACAAATATCCATGCCAGAGGGGGATTCGAAACCCCGACCGTAGTGGCCGTGCAGACAGTGACTGGAGCGCCTCAGTCCCCTCGGCTACAGCGGCCGGCGTACCTCCTCTGCAGTGACTGATGGCGGTAAATCCTTGGTCACCACCTTCAGAGCTCTGTTGGTGGTGTCATGGTACGTGTGGAATGGTAGGTTGTGGTCCTGGCAAAAGGTGAACACCTTGCGGTAGTCCACGTGTAAACGTAACATTTGACGACGTCTCCGTATATGCAGCACGTTGCCAGCGACCAGTTACTTGGGATTCCTGCACATTTTCGTGTTTAGTGCAGTTATCTACATCTACATAGATACTCTGCAAATCACATTCAAGTGCCTGGCAGAGGGTTCATTAACCACTTTCATAACTTTTCTCTGCCGTTCCATTCTCTAATAGAGCGCGGGAAGAAAGAAACCTAAATCGTTCCGTTTTCGATCTGATTTCTCTTATTTTATTGGGATGGTCATGTCTCCCTAAGTAGGTGGGTGCTAGCAAAATATTTTCACATTCAGAACTAAAAGTCGGTGATTGAAACTTCGCAAACATATCACTCAGCAATGAATAACGTATTTCTTTTAATGATTTCCACCCCAATGCGTGCAACATTTCCGTGACGCTTTCCCACCCGTAACGTGATAGAACAAAACTAGCTGCCCTTCTCTGAACCTTCTCAATGTCTTCCGCCAGTCCCACCTGGTGAGGGTCCAACAAGGGGCAACAGTACTCCAGAAGAGGACGCAGAAGTGTGATGTAGGCAGTCTCTTTGGTGGAGCTGGTGCATCTTCGAAGCATTCTGCCGATGAAACGTAACCTTTGGTTCGCCTTCCCCACGATATTTTCTATGTGTTCTCTCCACACTTTTCTTTATTTAGTGTCAACCGCCAATTTTCGCACCATGCAGAAATTTTGTCTAAATCGCTTTGCAGTTGCTTTTGATCCTCTGTTGACTTCACTAACCGATAAACGACAGCATCATCCGCGAACAATCTAAGGGAGCTATTCAAATTGTCTCCTAAATCGTTTATAAACACGAGGAAGAGTAGGGGACCTATAACGCTTCCCTGTGGAAACGCCAGATATCACTTCTGTTTTACCTGATGACTTACCGTTATTACAACGAACTGTGTTCTTACTGATAGGAAATCGTTATAGATCACGATAGGTGGTATTCACTGTTGGGGGTGCTGGCATCTGTTCTTCAGTTGCTGGCTCCTTCGGAGGTTGTTGAGTGGCGTCCCCTTTCACCCTTTCATAAAGCTGCGGTACTACGACCAACTTCTTTTGTGTAAATACCGTCTTTAGATGATAACTCAGAGTTGTCATCGGTTTCCTCCAGTATTAAGTGTTTAATTCGTCGTATTCCCTCTAATGACTTTCTACATTGGCCTTCCGATCAGTCTCTTTCTCTTCTGTATGTTTCTCATTTGTGCCAGGTATTGTCAATGACTTCAGACCTTGCCTGGTGGTGTCACTTTACGGGAAGGGGGCAGGTTCTTCACATGCAGTGTCCAATGTCTATTCCAGGAGCCATGTCAGAGGGGAGGCTTGCAATACGCGATGATACGTGCCTGAGACCTCGTCAATTCACGACAATGCCGCAGAGCTCTGCAAGGTTGCGTCCGAAAGCACGGTTACTATCTCGATCGCGAGAAACGTACGTATAACTTCAATCTTCTACGTAACAATATGCTCGGTATATCTTATGTGGGGGTAGATATTTGCACAATGAACAGTCTGACCATAGACTGACAGCATAGTTACTGTGCTTCATTCGAGTGTGGGAGGTATCACATAAATATACAAAACTGCACTTTGATTTTGAGATATTACTGCTTTTCAAAAAACTAATTTTTATATTTGCCGTTTGCAGAGCCATATATCATGAAACGAAGAAAACTCTCATTTTTTAACGATATTCATTAAAAATAGGGTTCCTACTTAAGAAATCAAAGTCGCACCCCCTCCCTCCCATGGGGTAATGCAGGGGGTAAACTTTTATGTTACTGGATGTTCGTATTGGAGCTGAAAATGTTCAAATGTTTGTATAGCTTATGGGATTTAACGACGGGGTCATCAGTCCGTAAACTTACAAACTACTTACGAACTAGCTAAAACTAAGGACGGCACAAACATCAATGCCCGAGGGGGGATTCGAAACCCCAACCGTAGTGGCCGTGCAGACCGTGACTGGAGCGCCTCAGTCCCCTCGGCCACCGCGGCCGGCTATTAGAGCAGAACACTTTTATTGCAACCTTTTTGTAAATTCAATTTAATCCTGTATATATAACCGTTGGGAGAAACGACGGAAATTGCTTAAGCAGAATCTCTTACCCTAAAGATGTAAATCGTTTCACACGAAATTTAATCTTTTTCCATGAATGATTGTCTTTTAGACATCTTTCAAACAAGTAACAAGATAACACATGGACTCCGAACGAGACACAAATGAAACTCAGAACTCAGGACACTAAGATCAAAAGAGGTGCTTGTCAACAATTGCAGTAACCATGGTACCAACCACAGAAGATTGAAGTCCACAGTCTTTTACATCTGATGTTTACGAAAACCAACAGGTTTGAATTCGAGCTCACCATAATTTGCGAAACATTCCTGAGCATACGTATAGTTTTGAAAAACGAAATGAAAACATTTTTAACTAACACGGATTTGCACAGGTATCACTAATTATTGTAGCAGACGATTTCTGGTGGATGAACACAGAAGATCGTGTGACAAAGTTTTAGCAGTTTGTAGAACGATAAACGCGATTCTTAGATTTTACATGTGTATCATTATAGTTTGTTCATAACAACATAAGCAATTCAGATTATATATCGAAATTTTATTTAAAGCTGAGAGCACAATAGTCATTCCATTCTCTAGCTATTAATTTCATATCCGACGGAAGAACCCTCATGGCGTGCCCACCCCTTTCTAGCGTGAAATCTGCTGTGGCCGAACACTGTCTTGACACAGGTCGCCCTATGGAATATGACAAAACGGAAATTCTGGCATGCACTTCCAACTACTGGGACTGTGCTATCAAGGAAGCGATAGAAATAAAACTAGGTGACAACCTTATGAATAGGGATGGAGGCTTCTGCTTAAATTCCGCTTTGGATCCTGCTCTTTCACTTGTCAAAAAACAGAGGGAGAAAACTAATCCGACCTCATCTGTCGAGAACTGATGTTTATTATCGATATTCTGACCGGTTTCATCTCGGGTCGTGTCTGGTGCTGTATGCTTGCTTGCTCGGTGTGTGTTATCTTTCCTGTTTACTCATTGAAAACCGAGGTTTTGAACATCTTTGCACATGGCTTTCTTACTGCAGTTTCGCCTTGAAAATGACAGGGTGGTCTCCTGCCGATTGTGGTACCTGGCAGCATACCCGTTAAGTATTTCGAAGTTTTTATTCGCCATGAGAAAATTAAGGAATCACATTGTAACTCCAGTGGTTGACCCAAGGTGTATTACCTGGACATTACGGTAGGTGACCTTGACCGATCCTCCATCCAGACTTCCCCGTCTGCGTAAGCGAGCGTTTAGTCCACGAGTTTGGCAGGACGGTTGGGGAGGGGATGGGGGCTAGCTCCGCCCCCCCCCCCCCCCTTCGGCAGTGGGGGCCGCGTAAATGCAGCAGCGCGGCTGGCGGGCAGACAGTGGCCTCCAAGCGCGCAGCAGACTCCACACCAGGGGACGCGGACAGCCGACAGCCCACAGCCCACAGCAGCGGAGACCTCCAGAAGGTACGTAGCCCACCACCGAGATAGTGCTCTACATCTACATGGGATACTCTGCAAATCACATTTCTCTCGACTTCAAAAAGGCGTTCGACGCTGTCCCACACTGCAGACTGCTAACGAAGATACGAGCTTATGGAATAGGTTCACAGATTTGTGACTGGCTGGAAGACTTCCTAAGTGATAGAACGCAGTACGTTGTTCTCGACGGCGAGTGTTCATCAGAGACGAGTGTATCGTCAGGCGTGCCCCAGGGGAGTGTGATAGGACCGCTATTATTTTCTATCAATATAAATGATCTGATGGACAGAAAAACTTGTAATTTGCGGCTGTTTGCTGATGATGCTGTGGTGTATGGGAGGATGTCGTCTGTAATTGACTATAATAGCATACAGGTTGACTTAGACAAAATTTCTAGTTGGTGCGAAGAATGGCAGCTAGCTCTCAATGTAGAAAAATGTAAGGTGATGCGCATGAGTAGAAAAAACAATCCTATAATGTTCGAATACAGCATTAGTAGTGAGCTTGTTGATGTTGTCGCGTCGTTCAAATATCTAGGCGTAACATTGCAGAGCGATATGAAATGGAACGAGCATGTAAGGACAGTTGTGAGTAAGGCAGACAGCCGACTTCGGTTTATTGGGAGAATTTTTGGAAGCTGTACTTCACCTGTAAAGGCGACCGCGTATAAAACGCTTGTACGACCACGTCTTGAGTATTGCTCAAGTATTTGGGACGCGCAGCAGATCGGTTTGAAGGAAGACATAGAGGCGGTTCAGAGGCGAGCAGCTAGATTTGTTACCGGTAGGTTCGAGCAATGCGCGAGTGTCACGGAAATGCTCCGGCAACTCAATTGGGGTTCGCTGGAAGAAAGACGACGTTCTTTTCGTGAATTTCTGTTAAGTAAATTTAGAGGGCCGGAATTTGAAGCTGAGTGCAGTACGATCTTGCTGCCGCCTACTTACATTTCGCGTAAAGATCACAAAGACAAGATAAGAGAAATTAGGGCTCGTACGGAGGCATATAGGCATTCTTTTTTTCCTCGTTCAATTTGGGAGTGGAATAGGAAAGAAAATGCCTAGTAGTGGTACAGTGTACCCTCCGCCACGCACCTTACGGTGAATTGCGGAGTATGTATGTAGATGTAGAAGTGCCTGGCAGAGGGTTCATCGAACCACAATAATACTATCTCCCATTCCATTCTCGAATAGAGCGCGGGAAGAAAGAATACCTGAATCTTTCAGGTCGAGCTCTGATTTCTCGTATTTAATTCTGATGATCATTTCCACCTATATAAGTGGGAGTCAACAATATATTTTCGCATTCGGAGGAGAATGTTGGCGATCGGAGTTTCGGAAGTAGCCCACGCCGCAGCGATAAGCGCCGTTGTTGTAATGATTCCCATCCGAGATCCTGTATCATTTCCGTACCGCTGTCTCCCCTGTATCGTGACAATACGAAACGAGCTGCCCTTCTTTGGACTTTTTCGATATCCTCAGTCAAACCCACCTGATAAGGATCCCACACTGGGCTGCAATACTCCAAAAATGGACGGACAAACGTAGTGTATGTAGTTCCTTTCGTAGTTCTGTTGCATATTTTAAGGGTTCTGCCAATAAAACGCAGTGTCTGGTTCGCTTTTCCCACGATATTATCTACGTGTTCTTTCCAATTTAATCTGAAGTAATAGTAATTCCTAGGTATTTTGTGGAGTTTAAGGACTTCACTTTTGATTGATTTTTCTTGTAAGCAAAGTTTAACGAATTTCTTTTCGTACTCATGTGAACGACTTCACACTTCTCATTATTTAGAGTCAATTGCCAATTTTTACACCATACAGATATCTTATTCAGATCGTTCTGTAGTGGGCTTTGATCTTGAGATGGTTTTACTAGACGGTAAATGACGGCGTCCTCTGCAAACAAGGATCTGTATTGTTGTAGTACGAAGTCTCCCGTTGTACACCATAGCGGTTCCGTGTCGATAGCTATAAGAGGGTGGAAGATACAGTGGTTGAAAGTCGTCAGCTTATATAAAATTCGAAGAACAGCGATGACTTTTGACTATATAATAGCAAAGAGGTTATATACAGAGAGCGAAACGTGATGCAATCTTCAGTTGTTTTTCTGCAATAACCGTACGAATAAAGAAAAATAACTGCACATTGTAGTTTGAAAAGTAAAACTACTAAATAAGATGCCAAAGAGTAAGAAAGACATTTCGCGTTCTCGACCCATTTCTAACAGACAGAAAACGGCGCTGAAACGTGAATTTTCAGACTATAGAAACTTGAAATTTGGATATGTTGTTTATCTTACACTGTAGGCATCATATTCCCATCTCTAAGGGGGTGAAATAGGGGATGAACGCTTTTTTGAAAATTTAAGCAAGAAATATAAAACTTCGAATTTAGTTTTTTGATTGGAATTTGAAAAACACGTGTTTCGACATTTTTGGAAATTCAAGCGGCTGAAATAAGGAAAAATCTTTTAAGGGTGCTACTAAGACTATTTTGATGCTAGAAATGCGAAAATTTTGATTTGGAACGATAGCTTCTTTTTAAAGAAAGGGTTTCGAAATGTTTTCAATTCTGCCATCAATGATGCAATAGGGGATAACAAGTTGTATGAAAATAAGTGATTAGGAAAACATTTTTAAAGCCAAATATATGAACATTTACATTTAGAAGTAGAAACAAACAATGCAGACCATCCAGTCTACTCGTGCAAAGCATCGGGAATTAAGCTGGTAAATTTTATAAAAATGCATGCATGCACACTGGTCACACGTGGGATGAGTTGAGATATCTACGTTCGAAAGTATTGTTATCGGCAGAATTAACTGTAATGGTTCTACTTCTTTTTGTCGGTGTTACGGAGTGGTAATAACAGAAATTGCAGCAGAGAGGATTGGTATTGACTTGTATTTACCAAACGAATTACACAGACAATGTAGTGAGCAAGTAGTGTCAAAGTAACTTACTCGAAGCTATAGCATGCAGAGTCATAGGAAGGTTGGAAGCGGAACACACACAGTGGAAGGTGGATGCAGCTACTGGAGTGTCATAAAGTGTAAAATCCAGGTCCTAGACGGTAAATGACGGCGTTATCTGCAAACAACCTAAGAGAGCTACTTAGATTTTCCCCTAAATCATTTATGTAAATAAAGAACAGCAGAGGACCAATATCACTACCCTGTGGAACGCCCGATATCACCTCTGTTTTAGTTGATGCCTTACCATCGATTACTACGAACTGTGTCCTCTGCCCATACCCAATCGCAAATTTGGGGCGATATACCATAACCACGCAATTTGATTAAAAGCAGTTTGTGAAATACGGTGTCAAAAGCTTTCTGGAAATCAAGAAATATGGAATCGATCTGTCGATAGCACCCTTCACTTCGTGTGAATAAAGTGCTAGTTGTGTTTCGCATGAACGATATTTTCTAAATCCGTGTTGACCTTGGGTCAATAGATCGTTCTGTTCCAGATAATTTTGACCATCGTTTGATATGACTATTCCACATCTACATAGATACTCTGCAAATCACATTTAAGTACCTGGCAGAGGGTTCATTAACCACTTTCATAACTTTTCTCTACCGTTCCACTCTCTAATAGCGCGCGAGAAGAAAGAACACCTGAATCGTTCCGTTTTCGATCAGATTTCTCTTATTTTATTGGGATGGTCATGTCTCCTTAAGTAGGTGGGGGCTAGCAAAATATTTTCACATTCAGAACTAAAAGTCGGTGATTGAAAATTCGCAAACAGATCACGCCGCAATAAATAACGTCTTTATTTTAATGATTTCCACCCCAATTCGTTCAACATTTCCGTGACGTTTCCCCCCCCCCCCCCGTGACGTGATAAAACAAAACGAACTGCCCTTCTCTGAACCTTCTCAATTCTTCCGTCAATCCCACCTGGTGAGATGGGCAACAGTACTCCAGGAGAGGACGCACAAGTGTGATGTAGGCAGTAGGCTGGCGCATCTTCGAAGCGTTCTGCCAATGTAACGTAACCTTTGGTTCGCCTTCCCCAAAATATTTTCTGTGTGTTCTCTCCAGGCGAAGTTGTTCGTAATTGTAACTCCTAGGTATTTGGTAGAATTTACGACCTTAAGGCTTGACTGATTTATCGCGTAATTGAAGTTCAGCGGATTTCTTTTAGTGGTCATGTGTATTACTTCACGCTTTTCTTTATTTATTGTCAACTTACCAATTTTCGCACCATTTAGAAATTTCGTCTAAATCGCTTTGCAGTTGCTTTTGATCCTCTGTTGACTTCACTAACCGATAAACGACATCATCCGCGAACAGTCTAAAAGAGCTATTCAGATCTCTCTTAAATCGTTTATAAACACAAGGAAGAGTAGGGGACCTATAACGCTTTCCTGTGGAACGCCAGATGTCACTTCTGTTTTACTCGATGAATTACCGTCAAGTACAACGAACTGTGTCATTTCTGATAGGAAATCATAAATCCAATCGCACAATTGGGGAGATATTCCATAATCACGCAATTTCATTAGAAGCCGCTTGTGGGGTACAGTGTTAAAAGCCTACCGGAAATCCAGAAATATGGAATCAATTTGACATCCCTTGTCGATGGCACTAACACTTCATGTGAATATAGGGCGCGCTGTGTTTCGCAAGAGCGATACCTTCTGAAGGTTGGAGGTCCTCCGACGCGGCGGAGTAGCCGAGTGGTCTAAGGCGCCTTGCTACGGAGCGCGCGGTTGCTCGCCATCGGAGGTTCGAGTCCTTCCTGGGGCATGGGTGTGTGTGTTTGTCCTTAGGTTAGTTTACCTTAGCTTCAGTAGTTGACCAAGTAGTTTGGACCGATAGACTTACAAACATTTTTTTATTCTCCTCCGTACAACCCGGACCTCGCTCCTAGCGACTTTCATCTCTCCTTACACTTAAAATCTGCCCTTGGTGGTCAACAGTGAGCGGAAAGAACATGTTACCACGTGATTGAATTCACAGGCGGCAACCTTATATGAAAAAGGCATACAAAACGTTGTGCCACGCTATGACAAGTGCCTACAAAATTTCGGAAGCTACGTAGAAAAGTAGTTTCAAAGTTGTAGATTTTTGTACAATAAATATTTTTTCTGTGGCTGTACACGTTTGTTTTGCATATCGAAACTGAACTTACTTTGAGGACAGACCTCGTATAAATCTATGCCTTCAATTATAACAGGTAGTTCTAAGATAATTCTACTTGCTGATGACAATAGATTGCTAATGTTGGTGCTGTACGAAATGGTGAGGGAATTAGATGCCGGCCGCGGTGGCCGAGGGGACTGCGGTGCTCCAGTCACGGTCTGCACGGCCGCTACGGTCGGGTGTTCGAATCCCCCCTCGGGCATGGATATTTGTGCCGTCGTTAGCATTAGTTAGTTCATAAGTAGTTTGTAAGTTTAGGGATTGATGACCCCGTAGTTAAGTCCCATAAGCTATACAAACATTTTTGAGGGAATAAAAGTAGTAGATGAGTTTTGTTTTTTGGGTAGCAAGATAACGTTTGATGGCCAAAATAAAGAAGACATAAAATCAGAACGGCTATGGGAAGAAAAGCGTTTCTAAATAAGCGAAACTTGTTCACATCCAATATTAATTTAAATGTTAGGAAGTCCTTTACGAAAGCATTTTGTCCGAACTGTAGCATTGTATGGGAGTGAAACGTTGACGGTAAGCAGTTAAGGCACACAAAAAAGTTAGACGCTTTTGAAGTGTGGTGAAATGGAAAAATGATGAAGATAAGATCGGTAGATAACGTAACTAATGGGGAGGTTCTCAACAGAATTAGAGAGAAAAGGAGCTTCTGGCATACTGACTGTGCGAAGGTTGGTGTAACACATTCTAATGAACTAATAAAACAAATAAGTCTATTGAACATATTGTGGAGGGATAAGCTGACTGCTTTCTGATGTTCTTGGCCTTTGTAGTGTCTTGTCCCGTCGTTGTTTCTAAAATACGTCGTGTTGATTTTCCATTTTGAATTATATGCACATACGCGTTTAATTTGTTTCTTTTGCCTTCGCGAGTTTAAATGATGGATTCCGTTCCTGTGACGAAGTACAGTCATCACTATCTGACGCCGAATCCAATTGAAAAAAATCACAAAAACTTTAAGGGTAAAGGTATATCCGGAACTCTCTTCAAAGATGCTATAAACGCTTCTTTGCACTTTCGAAAATCATACTGTTGTCAACAGTTAAATTATCTTCAGTTGAACCTAGATAGCAGGACAGAAGGGTATTATGAAAATTCGTACCCATGGCAGTAACACGAAAATACGTTCCGCTATAAAACGAAACAATTGAGGGACAATTAACGTCCCGGGTGGAACATTTATTAAATGCTTTAAAATTTGGGACTTTCGCGACCCACCGTTTGGGAGCCAGTGGCCTAATTACTGAATGATTTCAACGCCATTTGACTGTATTATTCTATTCTTTTTAATCACCATCCCGATTTCGGCTTTAAAGCCATGTCTACAATTAGTCGGAACTGTTGGTACATATGGTTAACCAAATAGTTACTGCTAAGAATAATAGGTATTGCATGTGCACAACCTTGAGAATCGTCAATGTGTCGCGATAGCTCTGTACGTTCGGTCAGAGTGCAGACTACCCTCTGATTGTAAAACGTAAACTTTCACGGCCGGAAATGACAATATTGCTAAAATTTTCCCGGCTATTATGCCTTGGTCTTGCGGATTCGTTATTAAAACCCGTCGTCGTAACGATTCAGGGTGTGTATCGGACATTCAAAAGAAGAACGACCCCCATGAGAATGTCCTCCGCAGATGCGGACGAAACGTTCGAAACGCATCGAACAAACTCGAACCCACGCCTGCAAAGGACCGATTTATCTGACGCACAATTTACAATGTACACTCAACTATATGTGTGTATACTGTCTGAAAAATTTCCTAAGGCTACATTTTGTATTGTAGAAATTATAAATTGTAACGTCATACCGAATAGCGGAGTTTTAGTCCATGAACAGCGGAACCTTAATGTTTATTTGCTCATATCTCATGAACTACATGTCTTACTGTGATACAATTTAGAAGGTACATTCAACTGTATGTGTGTCCTGTCTGGAAAATGTCCTGCGGCTATTATTTGTAGTGTACAAATTATCAATTGTAACGTCATACCAAGAGCCGTAGTTTTACTCCATAAACAGCGGAAAAGTAGTAAGTGAGAAACTTTTTTCCTTTCATCATTTTACTATGATTGCCAGCGAGAAAAACTTTAATAAAGGTCTGAAATTATGTTTAAAGTTTGTTGTAAGTCGCTAAATACCGTAATTCTCATACAGTGTATTTTGAAAGTCTCACCGCATTATATGGCATTTTTTGCGATTTCTATTGGTTATGACGTAATATCTTTTGAACCATGTGCCGTATGTGATTCTTAACCATGCATCAATTGTTACCTTATGGTAAGGAATGTGTGTACCAAATTTGGTTGAAATCGGTCCAGTAGTTTATGAGAAAATGAGCAGCATAGTCGCTAAATGCAGCAGTTTACGCGCATTTCATTGTTTATGACGTCATATCTCGTGAACTATGTATCGTACGTGATTCTTACACTTACGGACACCTTCTTTATGGATTGAAGCTTACGTGTATAAAATATCATAAAGATTGGAAGGAAACCGTAGATTTGTATGCAACACGTACAAATATACAGACACTCTGCCTTATAGATTAGATACAACAGTCACATATGAATTTGTCAAAAGAATGTTGGGCAAGGCTGATTGCCTTTCAGGTAGTATAACATTGAACAGTATGAAGAAAATGACACAATAGTTTAAAGAGAATACTCTCTAAATATTAGGACAATCACATATGGTGTATGTAAAAACGTAATTGTTCATTGTTATTAGCAGTATTGTTGACATAGGTAATGGTGTATGGTGCACGGGGCGGATGAGTGCCCATTTACTTGCTTGTGTGATAAAATGTTCACGATCTGGGCCTGGTCATACTAATAAGTGTATTAATTTCATGTGTAAGCAACCTGAACGCACTTGAAGATGTCGACACATTTTCCGAAACCGGTAACACTAAAGGAATTTTTAGCAAGAGTCTATGTTGATTCCCATTACAAGGTATTAGATCGCACCCCCATCATTAAAGATTTCAAGCACATACCAAAAATAAATAAATAATAAAAAAATAAAATAAAGTAATATTTCTTGCGACCGCTGGCCCGAAGCGAGTAATCCGTGTTCGAATCAAGGTCGGGCATTAATTTTCAACTCCGCCAATATTTCAATGCTTTGCAAAAGACGATATGTTTGAATAATTCGAATGCGTAAAAGCTTTATTGGCAACCGGTACAGCAATGTTTGAGTTATTTTTCGAAACAGTCATCGAAAGAAGGATAAAATTTTGCATTCCAGTGTCGTACGAGTGTGGCGCATGTGAACGCTACCAGTGAATGTCCGTCGTCTTTCTCTCTTCGCCGTTGTCAAAACGCTGGCCGCAAGACAGGAATTTCTTGAGGTGCAAGAAAGGATCGAACAGTTATTGCATGCACGTCTTGTTCTCATCTGCGTCAAAGCTCGTTGCTGTGAGACCCAGTGCAAACTCTTTTGCATAAGTATGACTGGGAGCTGCTTGATTACACAGCAGATTGTCCTGATCTTGCTCCCAACGATTACCATCTTTTCTTTGTTCCATTGACAGGCGGTAGACTTTCACGAGACAGGGCTACAAAAGTTGATCCCACGATATAACGAGTGTCTCAATTCCTTTAGTAACTAAGACGAAAAATAGCTCAAACATTGCTGTAACTGTTTCCAATAAAGTTTTTTTATGTAACCATATTGTCTTTGTTTAAAAAGGAACAGGGAAAATTTCTTTCTGAATGCGTCTCGCATATATGAGGCCAGGATTGATCCATTATTCAGCGCTGATGCATATCAAGCTTGAATTACGGAAGTCGTTGAAATTATATATAGGGTAAGGTGGTACAATTTAGATATAGGTACAATTCCGATCAACGTACGTTTTCGCGCCATTTTTCTGTCTCGTAGTGTCTCGTTGTGTCGCGTTGTAGAGTAGCAGGTTTCTACAGCTCTTCCTGTCTTTTCCAAGAATACACCGCTTTGCGGTAAGGAGATATTAATTTTTTCCCTTTAAAGAGGTAAGTGAAGCTACTTAGTCTAACGCGCTCTTATAAATAATCTGGTTAAAGGTGACTGGATTCGCTGACAAAAATGCAATGTTTGGTACCACGAAGTATGCGTTGGTGCGTGACAGAAAAAGTGCTTTTTATGTGGAAGATGTCCGTAATCAAAATTGTACGAGGAAGTGATCATAATTGTACCTAGTGTGGTACATTTTCGATCGATGTTTCTCAATTCCGTAACCTTTTTTTGTGTTTATACCAACATTTGTAACTGTACAATATTTGTGTTACATATTCATTAAACATCCAAGAACAAGTTCCATAGTTAAAATTATTCCTTTTCTCAATTTATTTCTAGTTATAATAACATTTGTCCGAAATGATCGAAATTGTACCAACTTACCCTACTGACCTTGACAAAGCATGGATGTTGTTCACTATAGGCAATGTGTCTGAAATCGTAATGACTGTTTCAATGAAAAGCAATTGTTTTTTAGAGAAAGAAAAAGTATAAAAAGGAAACTACCATTTCATTAAACGAAAAGTCGTTTATTTTTTTTTATATTTTTTTTGCAATTTATTAACCTTTTACGGCTCTGAAGTTATAGTGATAAATTATACGGACGGTATTAACCAGTTATAGTCGTCAACCCAAAGACTGGTATGAAGCACCTCAACGCTCCATTCTATCGCATGCTTAACCTCTACGAGACTCATCCTTGCAGTAACCTAAACCACTTTAATCTTCACCCTATAAAAAACGACTCTTGTGATCTCGATCGTTCGTGAATGCATGGATATACGCTTTCAAGAACACTAGACCATCAGTAAATAAATAAGTAAAAATATAATCGTCTATCTCAATATTAGCCTAAAATGATATCAGATGATAAGAGCAAAAGTGAAGTAATTTTTTTAATGTTTAGGTCTTCAGTGTCTCGTTATATGCACCCGTTTGGATTGTAATCGTCGTAATGTACATTTCGACAATTTTAGTCCAGGGGTCTATCTACTCTTTCATCTAGCAATTTTAACTAGTACTCGATGGACTAACACAAATTTAGGCCTGTTAAAATTTTCACCACTAACTAATTTTAACAATGTTCTGTTTTTAGTCATACAGAAATTAGGCTGGCACATGAAGAGCTTAAGATAGTGATTTCTCTTAACTACTAAAATTAAGTAATATTTTTTATGTTTTGATATTTAACGATTCTGTACAATTTTACGCCATTATAAAAATGTTCAAATGTTTGTACAAGTTATGGGACTTAACTACGGGGTCATCAGTCCCTAAGTTTACAAACTACTTATGAACTAGCTAAGACAAAAGACGGCACAAATATCCATGCCCGAGGGGGGATTCGAACCCATGACCGTAGTGGCCGTGCTGACCGTGACTGAAGCGCCTCAGTCCCCCTTTTTTTTTTTTTCCTCCCCCCTTTTTTTTATTTTTTTTACCGTTCTTTTCCCCTTTTTTTTCCTCCTAAGCTCTTCCTCTTCAGGCGTTGGCGCCTAACTATCATGACCCCCATAAACAAAACATCTCGCCTGCCAAAAAAAAAAAAAAAAAAGGTCTAGTGCCACCGCCACTTTTACCTTATACTAAATGAAAGATTAAACTAAGGGAAAGGATAAAGGATAACAAAAGGTATAGCGTCTTCTTGGATTGCTTTATTTATTTATTTATTTTTAATGGAGCGACACTCACGCCCCATTCTGCCCAGATGGCCGTTGCTGCACGAAATAACAGTACACCGACAGATTCAGGGTTTGTCTTCTCGTAGGTCTGCTGTCTCAGGAAGTTCTTGTTCTCTCAATTACTTTGTGTGTCTGGCTTCGGTTGCCCGAGATGCATAGTCTATAGTATACTTCTGTGAACCTTGACGCCGTCAGTTACCATAATCGTGCATCGCCATTGATTTCTTCAGAACACTAAACAAATAACAAAAGACTCCCATTCTAAAGGGAAAAAAATAAATAAAACTGGGAAAATTCCGCACTACCTCCCATTTGCGGACTATTTTCGTTGATTCTGGTCGTATGCAGTTGATCGTTTGTTAAGGTTCGTTACGGCGGGCGTCCCCTATCCGGCACTCCCCAGCTGCGAGGGGGGTCGGTGAAGACACTACAGCCACTCGGCCACCGCGGCCGGCCATAAAGGAATGTTGGGGATTAAGTACCCCATAAAACTTTAGTCATTCTTTTGACGTAGCTTTTAGCATGTACCTTAGTTGTTCCATACATCATATTGCTATGAAAAATATTTAATTTTTTTTAAAGTTGCAAAAATCTAATTATATGAATTAACCTTTAGCCTACTGCATAAAGGTACGGCCACAGTGAACGGCTCCCCGCTAGCTGCTCGGCCGCTTAACTCGCAGCGGTCGGACCGCGCGCGCTGCAACGGCGCGATGGCAGCTGGTGGTGGCCACAGTGCGCAGCCAACCGCGCGCCGGCTGATGCCAATACGTGGCCAAAATTACTTTTCGATTTTCTTGCTGAAAAAAATACTGCATGTGTATGAAACAAAGCTATATCGCACTCCGATGTCAGGTTTTCGATAAAAATTCTCCTTCTGCTGTAAAAAAATAAAAACCACCTCTCCCGGTTTTGTGGCTTTTCCTTGACGTAGGATACTTCTCACTCGATTCTGAGGAAACTAATTGTCGTACTTCACTGAGTTTTGTACATCTTGCAGGTTAACATAACCGCTTCATAACTGAGTGTGTTTTTACTGTATTCGCCATAGTTATTACGATACTTAATTTCCAGTTAACCTATCGAATAACATTTGAAGCTTTTGCAGTGAAAAATATAGTCTCTGACTGCTTTTCGTTTGGTTAACTTTGGGTTATACATTACTGCGTATGAAATGTAGCCAACATTGTGAAATTGTTTTTAAACCTGAATAGAAAGCGATACATCGCTCCAGTATAGCGAACTGGGTGTTGAAATTTGAGGGCGCTAGCGACGCGCGCTCTCCTTCGGCGCGCCATGTGCACAACTACTGGGCCTCTAGCCTGCAGCTCAGTCAGTCAACCTTCGTAATAAAGCACATGCCCGAGCCAACAGAAATTGACTTTACAAAATAGGAAAGTTTATCTGGGACAGATGCCAGTTCTCGAACTCGTTTTGAAGTAGTGGTGACATACAAGTTCGGATAAAAAAAAGACAGTAAATCTAGTTCTATGTCTTCATAAAAAGAGAATGCTAGTGTTTGTGTTGAATGCCCCTTCCGACATGCAATAGAAATGGGAAGACTAAAATTACCAGAAGAATTTTTGACAGGATCCAATAGCAAGCGTCTAAATGTTATCCTAGGCGCTGCAGCATTTTTCCTCTGAATCAATATTTAATTAGACTTTCTCCACAAAAAACAACAGCGGGGGAACATTAAAGATGTTTTCAACGGCACTGTTAAGTTGGAATATGCAGTTCGTATGTGCAGCCTAAGTGCATCTTCTTTCTAGTAGAGTTTAATGCAAGTAAATCAGTGGTGCTATAAAGTAACTGGTGTTATAACTTGGCAACATCCACGGATGATGATGACGAAAAAAATGTTCCGATCGCAAATTGCATAAAATGCCAAAACTGGACTCACTAGTTGCTGGCATGGTGTAGTAACTGTAAGATCACGGCAGGGAAAAAGTTGCAACTGCTATCCTATAACCTCAATATACATACAAAGTAACTATATAAGATTTTCTATAGTCCATGGTGTGGCTGATACAGCAACCAGTCAAATTTTAATTTCAAGTAAAACAGTCTTGGTTGCAAAGTGGTTTTATTAATTACCAATGACGCGTTTCGCCCTCACAGCAGGGTATCATCACATTATCTGCATGACAAACGTTACGCAAATTGCTACAACAGCCCCTGTTTCACTACTTTAAATGTTGTAGTAATTCTTTTGCAACATTTGTCATGCAGATAAGATGATGACCTGCTGTGAGGGCAGAACGCGTCATTGGTAATTAATAACACCACTTTGCAACCAAGACTGTTTTTATTTGAAATTACCCTGTAACTGACAGTGTACCGTCTGTCACAGTGTATGTATTTTGAGATTATAGTAGGACAGCAGTTACAATTATTTCACTATCAAGGTTCCTAATCACATACCGACATTTTATACTGTTCACTAACAAAAAAATTTTTGGTAAGGTAAATTGACATGGAATGGCAGCAAAGTAATTAAGAATGAAGTAGCATCGTGTTAGTGGCTCACAAAAAAGCCAATTTCACGTGAAACCATTAGCGAAGAAGTAACCATTTCATATTTTGAGATAAATAACCTATCGAAATTATCTTGATTGTCTAGTTGTTTGCTATATTAAAGTACTGGTATTCTTGCACCAATATGAACAACAAGATGCAATTAAAGTCATCGCAAAACCGGTTGTGCGAGTCTATAAAAGTTCAATAAAATTCAGCTACAGTGAATTAACGGCCTTTCATTCAACACTTTTGAGATCAACAAGTCTTTATCAGCTCCCATTAAACTCGACGCGCAGCGCACAGCGTTGAAACCGCGGAACCCGCGAGCTGAGAGCGGCACAAGAAACATAAATTCTTTCTTGCACGCGCCTGTGAAAGCGATGTGAGCGAGCTGAGGCGGCCGCGCGCGTGCACTATGGCCACCCCAATGGAATCACCCACTGGGTTTTCCAACCGCCTCCTTGCCGGCGAGAAGCAGGAAGCGTGGAGCGGCTCACTATGGCCGTACCCTAATATTTATGACAGCTCTGAGAGGTTCATCATAGCACTCTTCTGACTGAAGACCATCAGAGGAATAATTAAATCAAACAATGCTATTATCCGTTTTTGGCCCACTTTAGGTTACGGTAGTAACACTAAAGGCTCTGTCAAACAGAGAGCGGGCAGCCCGCGCGGGCAGTTCTACAGAGACCGCGGCGGGCAAGCGGAGGCAGTGTGGCGGAAAACAGACAAACTGATCGATTTGTTGCGTCCAAAGCCATTCCTCTATGTCATACGTGACCCAGAATACAAAAATGCGTCTAAGAAGACATACAGTTGGAAGGAGACATGCAGAAGTCTGAATCAAACAGGTATTAATTTATTTATCATAATTACAAACCAATGTATACCTACTTGTCTAATCCAAACTATTACATGAAAATGAATTAAGCGAAATATTGAAAATTGCAGTACATTTCTGGTGATGTTGTGCAAAATACAGTTAAAAACGCAAGAAAAACGACATGGTTGGACATACATCAACGCAGATGGCTGCCAACTGTACATACAACTTGATGCCAATACCTTGTTACTGGTTATTGACAAAATACGCAAGAAATTGGTTTCTGTTTTAGTCTTAGCGCATTCGAAAGTGTATTAGCCTGTAGGTTGTCAATAATGCTCCTCTTGTGCAATAGGCACGTAGCTTGCTTTGCTGCGGAGGAAAGTATGTACAGTTCGCGCACTTTTTCGTGGCCCCTCTGTGATCGGCTGAAGTCGGCTGAGTTCGTGGGTCTACGGAATGGTTATGCTCTCTACCAACCTTACCTCGTAACAGCATTGTACACCGTAGACATCGTCACTATATTGTTGATTTGTGCTTGGTATTGATTATTGTCTTCCACTTGTTATTTGCTAAAATAAGCCCACATACCCCGACGACTTCTTTTACAAAAAGGAATTCTGTTCTTGAAAGAGATGAGGAACGTTAATTCCGATTGTTATTCATTTGCGACAATACAAATAGGCATAAAGCATTGCTACACCCGCTTAATAAGTCCTTTAAAAATAAACGTTCCAGTTTTCTATTACTTAAACATTCAAGTGATAATTTCGTTTTCTATTTGTGACACTTTAAGCCCGTACATGTGTCTTTTAAAACTGTAAGCTATAAGCCATAAGTTGGCAGCACTGGGAGAAAGAGGCGGGGCTTGCTTTAACAGCCAATGCGCTACGAGCTGAATGAAAGCTTCAGCTCCCAACATTCTACGCTCAGGCGCCACGTTTCAGTGCGAGATCTGTAGACAGCACAATGCTTCCAAATCTTTATTTACAGCATCAGTTTGTAGGTCTATTGGCCCTAAAAAACACGCCATTTTTCAACAAGAATTTCCACTACATGCAGTCTCTTGCAGAAGCATTTATTGTAAATGGCCTTTTGACGATCTTCCAAGACTGCAGCTTTGGGAAAGGGACATATTTAAAAATTCTGCAATTTAAACCATCACCTACTAACACGCGAGGCACACGAGTGCTTGTATCCTGCAATGGCCTTCGAGGCAGAATATTTTCTCCTTGTATAAATCCGGGGAGAAATGTAGTGTTTTAAAAAATAACACTGTCACTGTGTCTGCTCTAGCTGCCCACATCAAAACCACGAAGATATCATGATCAACAACTCCAAACGAGAAAACCGATTTTTTTATAACAATAATAACCTGAGCCAATCTTTTCTTGGACATTTTAACCGTACATGCTTCCTATGTAGTCGCCAATGCAGTTAGCGAGACATTCGAAAATGATTGAAAAAACTGTCTTCACACAATCAAAGCTCTTTGCAGAGACGAAGAAATTCACCATATTCTTCTCGTTTCATATTAATTTAATGAACCTATTTTTTTTTCTTCGCTTCTTTGAAGCAAGCAAAATGAGAAGTAGAAATTCATCCTCGTCTGAACTGCTGTTCATGTTTATACGCTCCGCAGCTGACTTACACACTACCAGCGCTATTCGACAACCGGAACGCCGAGCGCTGCCCGCGCTGTGACTCCTGCGGAACGCGGCGGACAACAGCGCGTTCTGCCAGCAACCCCTATAGAAGAAAGCCTGCGCACGACGTCACAACATGGCGGCAGTGAAAGGCTTAGATTCCTCTGAAAGATTGTAAACATTAGCAGTGCACGCTGTTTATAGTGCATTCTTTCGTGCAGGAGTGTATTTATTACGTAAATTGGTGTTGTGTGTACGGTGTGATCGCTACGCTGAACGGTTTGTGTGTGTCAGAACAACGTGTGAACTCTTTCTTACTGACAAAATGCCGTTTCGCTGTTTTGTGCCGAAATGTAGAGGAAATTACGACTGTGGCCCAAAAATTAGCGTCTTTAAACGTCCGGAGAAGCAGAAATGGATATCAAGAATTCCTAGGATAACTTGGCTCCTTCTTCCAGTTAATGAGTACGTTTTCGTTTTTGTTTAACCTTATAAAAGAGGTTTAAGTCATGACTGTTTACCGTTGGATACTGCGATTCATTTTATTTACGTAAACACCCCTATTTGCTTATTCTTCTTCGGACGTTTAAAGACGGCAACTTTTGGGCCACAGTCGTGATTTCCTCTACATTTCGGCACAGAAAAGCGAAACGGCATTTTGTCCCTGAAAAAGAGGTCACACGTTGTTCTGACAAACACAAATCGTCCACCGTAACGATCACACCGTACAAAACACCAGTTTACGTAATAAATACACTTCTGAACGAAAGAATGCACTGTAAACAGTGTGCACTGCTAATGTTTACAATCTTTCAGAGGATTCTAAGCCTCTCACCGCCGCCATGTTGTGACGTCGTGCGCAGGCTTTCTTCTATAGGGGGTGCTTGTTCTGCCCGCGCGGGCTGCCCACTCTCCGTTTGACGGAGCCTTTTTAAAAGTGGGCGTTTGCGATCGCCTTTTGACAGCTTGAAATTTAAATTAAAATACTGGCTTAACCGTAAATTGAATAAAATGACACGAAAATTGAATAAATTAATTTGCAGAGGAAAAAATTCTCTACAACTTTGCTCTCTCATATTTCTTTTATATCTCGCATCGTTTCAGATATATTTCTACAAAAATAAGGTGGATTTAACATTGTCTGTTTGTCTGTAACGTGTTTCCACTTTTTAGGTCGCGCCGTTCAACCGATCGGCACCACATGTTACAGACGTAATTTTTTATTGGCTAACAGCGAGCAGAACCTCCCTTTTCAAATATTCCAGACAAAAATGGATTAGTAACACTAAAAATAGGCCGTTCGTGCCGCGGTGGAGTAACCGAGCTGTCTAAAGCGTCTCGCTGCGGAGCGCGCGGTTGCTCGCAGTGGAGGTTCGAGTCCTCCCTGGGGCATGGATGTGTGTGTTAGTACTTAGGTTAGTTTACCTAGGTTTAAGTAGTTTGTAAGCTACGGACTGATGACCATGCAGCTTGGTCCGATAGATTTACAAACATTTGAACATTTTTTGAGGCTGTTCGTGATGGCATTTTGATGGCAGGAAATTCAATTGCTATTAACGGTTTATCTGAGACGAAAATTGAAGAAACCTATTTGTAGAGGAGGAAATTGTCAACAACTTTGCTCTTTCTTGTTATTTTCATAACTCGCACCATTTCAAAGATAGTCGTAAAATTAACGGCGATTATAAGCTTTTATTTGATTTTACGTAAAGCAGTGCAGGCAAAGGAAATAAACTTGAAAAAGAGGAAAAGCTATTACGGATGGACAACTGATAATATTTGATCAGGAAAAGATAATGAGAATATGGTAGAGATATTAAAATAATAATTTGAAGAGTAAAAAGTTCAAAAAGTTTATATTTGTCAAAGCTGAACTCAAATATCAAATAATTTGGGCTGTTTGTTAAAATAAGGTCAAAGAGAATATTACATCTTGAGTGTATAGATATTATCACAATCTATTTTAAATGTGTTTATTTCCGTCAACAGTTGCTATAAAATTGTTTCATAACATGTTTCGATCACTTGGATCATCTTCAGATCTTATAGTTGCGTCCGCAACTCGTCTGGCTGAGTACTAATTGGTACTATGTATAATCGACCATGTCGACTATAATGATTATCACAATCGTTTATCGGAATAGTAGAAATACTGAAATACACTCTTTCAAATTCTGTAGTCAGCAGGGGTAAAATACAGAGAAAGGAGAGTTATTTACAACTTGTACAAAAGCCAGACCGCAGTTATTAGACTCGAAGGGCATGAAAGGGAAGCATCAGTCGGGAAGGGAGTAAGACAGGGTACTAGCCTTTCTACGATGCTATTCAATTTGTACATCGAGCAGGCGGTGAAGGAAAACAAGGAAAAATTTGGAATACGGATTAAAGTTCAGGGGGGAGAAATAAAAACATTGTGTTTTGCTGAGGACATTATAATTCTGTCAGAGACAGCAAAGGACCTGGAAGAGCAGTTGAATGAAATGGACAGTGTGTTGAACAGAGCGTATAAAATGAACATTAACAAGAGCAAAACAAATGGAATGCGGTCTTAGAAAATCAGGCGATGCTGAAGGAATTAGATTAGGTAACGAAACAATGAAGGTGGTAGACGAGTTTTGTTACTTGGGTAGTAAAATAATATGCGATGGTCGCAATGCAGAGGATATAAAATGCAGAATGGCAATGGGAAGAAAAGCATTTTTGAAAAAGAGAAATTTGCTAACATCGGATATTAATTTAAGTGTAAGGAAGTCTTTTCTGAAGGCATTTGTGTGGAGTGTTGCCTTGTACGGGAGTGAAACATGAACGATAAGCAGTGCGGACAGGAAGAGGATAGAGGCTTTTGAAATGTGGTGCTACAGAAGAATGCTGAAGATTAGGTGGGTAAATCGCATAACTAATGAAAAGATACTGAACAGACTTGGTGAGAAAAGGAATTTTTGGCATACCCTGACTAAAAGAAGGGATCGCTTGGTAGGACACATTCTTAGACATCGATGAATCGTAAATTTAGCATTGGAGGGAAGTGTGTGGGGTAAAAATCGCAGAGGGGAGGGAGAGACGCGTATAGTAAGCAGATTCAAATGGATGCGGGTTGTCGTTCTTATGAGGAGATGAAAAGGCTTGGTCAGGATAGATTAGGGTGGAGAGCTGCATCAAACCAGTCTCCTGACTGAAGACCATAACACACAACGGTATCGTCCATAATTTTTTATTTTTATATTTTTATTATTTTTGTCAGAAATGTTTGCAAAAAAACTACAGTAAAATCCGACGCTGGAAGAAATTACTACTTAAGAGGTATACTGGTCAATATAAGTGGCCGGTGCGAATACACAAGCAGCCAGACTATTTGATCTATATGATGTGATACACGACAGTCTTCGTCGCGGTTAGCCTTGACGGCTAAAGAGCCCCAGCGATAGTGGCATTCATCTTGTAGGAGGTCGTCATACATGAGCTCGGTACGCGATTCAACAAGATCAGGATACGAATCCCAGTAAATATGTTCTGAGTCTGATCACCCTAAGCGTTTAGAGAAGAGCGATGTTGACGAGTTGTTCCATAGCCGTATGCGACTTTTAGTTGCAACAGCGAAGTCAGTCAAGAGTGTTGTGGGGCTGCATTTGTGTACGGCACGGTCAGTAATCGTTATTTAGCACTTGAAAATAAATGATAAAGCCCTAGTATCATATCTAGCCACATTGTGTGTTCTGAACCACTGAAATGAAGGGAAAAGAGGAGGAGAAGTCAGCGAAGATTTGTGGCGGAGAAAGTGTCGTGAGCGACACTAAAATGGGTCCCAGAACCACAAAAGGCAAAGGTCACGGTCTGCAAGAAACGGGTGGCGTATATGATGCGGGGCCGACTAGATTTATTAGCAATGCCCCACAAGCGGTGGTGGGCAAAGGCCCAAGGATGAGGATGGGAGGAGGGGAGAGGGGGTTTCTGAAGGACAGTTAGGGCAGCAGGTGTAGGTTGCGTGTCGTGTCGGGGGGAGGGGGGGGAATTATAAACTATAAGCGGAGTATCCTGGTCGAGCCGAAGGGCAACCGCTTCCAATGTAATGGAGTGGTATCTATACGGACTAAACTATAAACACCACCGGACGGACATGAAGGGGTGATCTGTTCAATTAATTTATTATTTTTATCTTTATTTACCGGTTTCAGCAGATGTGACTGCCATCTTCGGATCTGATGGCAGTTTAATCTACTGAAAACGATTATTTCAATTAATGATAATGAGCGGTTTTGGCTATTTATTACATATTAAATCAGTTTATTAATACCTTACGCATTTGTGTCGTCATTTCTTCTAATATATAAAGCACAGTGTCCGCATGTGTGTACGTGTTACATAGAAATCTACAGTTTTGATCCAATCTTTATGAAATTTTGTACACGTAAGCTTCACTCCATGAGGACGGTCGCCGTAAGTGTAAGAATCACATACGATATATAGTTCACGAGATATGACGTCATAAACAATGAGATGCGCTAAAAACGGCTGCATTTTGCGACAATGCTGCTCATTTTCTCCTAAACCATTGAACCATTTCAACCAAATTTGGTACACACATTCCTTACCGTGAGGTAACAATTGCTGCATGGTTAAAAATCACATATGGCACATCGTTCAAAAGATATTACGTCATAACCAATAGAAATCGCAAAAAATGCCATATAATGCGGCGAGACTTTCGAAATACACTGTATGAGAATGACAGTACTTAGCGACTTGCAACAAACTTTAAACATAATTTCAAACCTTTATTAAACTTTTTTTCGCTGGCAACCATAGTAAAATGTTGAAAGGAAAAAAGTTTCTCGCTTACTACTTTTCCGCTGTTTATGGAGTAAAACTACGGCTCTCGGTATGACGTTACAATTTATAATTTGAACAGTAATGACTGTAGCCGCAGAAAATTTTACAGACAGTATACACACATATAGTTGGATGTACCTTCTTAATTGAATCACAGTACATGTAGTTCATGAGATACGAGGACATAAGCAGTAACGTTCCGCTGTTCATGGACTAAAACTACGGGTTTCTGTATGACATTGCAATTTATAATTTCTACACTACAAATTGTAGCCATAGGAAATTATGCAGACAGTGTACTCGCATGTAGTTGAATGTACCTTCTAAATTGTATCACAATATGACACGTAGTTCATGAGATATGAGCACATAAGCGGTAACGTTCATGGAAAACCGCCCTATCAAGCACCAATTTTAATCTATTACATCTTTACTACTTATTATATTCCTAAGAGATTTTACAGACATACAGCCCTTATACAAATGAATATATACCTGAAAAATGGCAGGAATAAATACATAAATACCCAGGCAGCGACGGGTTTTCAGCTAGTAAGGCTATAAAAGAAAAGGACACTAGTGTCCTTGTGTCAGTATGCAATTGCAGATTTGGTTAACACATCACAAAAAACCTACAAATAATTCGTATGTACGTTATGTAATATCACTGTATGATAAATTTGAAATCATAGTGTAATATTGTAACTATATTATGAAGTCTGTATGCTATAATTCCTTTGTACTTGGAAGAAATTTTACATTCATAGTCCTGATCAGAGTTTGTTTTCTGTAGTATTGTTTGATCAAGGGAATTATAACACAGAGTAAACATGTCTTCAGATCATCTATGGAAATTTAATCCGTGGAGATTTTACTACCGTGTAATACTTGACGTCAACGACACCATCTCTTCATTTCCGTACTCTTTAAACCAAAATACTATATCCAGTTCTTCTTGGGTCAGCTTCTCTTATAGACAGTACTAAATTTTGTGTATGAATTTGAAATTACTATAATTGTACTGTAGATATTGTGCCCAAAATTGTAAATTTCAATTTTAATGTTTTTAAATTTAAGCAGTCTCGCATATGCGGATGACTTAGTTGTAATGGTCGATTCGATTGAACGGTTGCAAACTAATATTTAAGAGCTCGATCAGAGGTGCAAGGATTATGATATGAAGATCAGCATCTCCAAAACAAAAGTAATGTCTGTGGGAAAGAGATTTAAACGGACTGAGTGCCAAATAGGAGGAACAAAGAACAGGTAGACAGTTTCAAATATCTGGGATGTATTTTCTCACAGGATGGCAACATAGTGAAACAACTGGAATCGAGGTGTAGCAAAGCTAATGCAGTGAGTGCTCAGCTAAGATCTACTCTCTTCTGCAAGAAGGAAGTAAGTACCAAGACTAAGTTAGCAGTGCACCGCTTTATTTTTCGACCAACGTTGTTGTATGGGAGTGATAGTTGGGTGGATACAGGTTACCTTATTCATAAGGTAGAGGTTACAAATATGAACGTAGCTAGAAAGTACTAATAGATAGGAAGAATGGCAGGAGGGTGTCCATAATGAGGAAATCAAAGAAAAACTGGGAATGAACACCATAGATGAAGCAGTTAGAGCGAACAGACAGATGGTTGGGTCATGTTACACGCATGGGAGAAGCAAGGTTACCTAAGAGACTCATGAGTTCGGCAGCGGAGGTTAAGAGGAGTCGAGGTAGACCAAGAAGTAAGTACTTAGATTCGGTGCAGAATGATTTTGACGTACAAGGCATAACTTCAGACGAGGCATCAATGTTAGCATTGAATAGGGGATCAGGGAGAAATTTTATTAGAGGTACTATGCTCCAGACTGAACGCTGAAAGGCATAATCAGTCTCTAATGATGATGGTGGTGATGATTAAATTTATGGTCTGTAAACTGCTCCGCGAATCCGTCCGCAGCCACAGATAAGCTTACACCTCCTCCTTCCCCCTCCCCACACCGATATAACTCTTATCGCATTTCCTCAATGTAAGCCAATAGAAATGTAAATTCTTATCTAATAGTAAATGTAGAAGCACAATGTAACTTTGCATTTTATGGGAACCACCACCCATAAAGTGACCTTTGCTTGCTGTGTTTGTGCATTGGTGTTTCCTCTCCCACCACAACCCCGTATGCGTTCTCCTCTCCTTTCGCTTCCCCTCCTCTCCCCTCCCCTTTTCTCCCTTTTGTATTTATTTTCAGTCTTTCTTTTAACGGGTTGTAATTTTAATTTTTCTGATCAGCGTTTTTTATTTAATTCTGTTTGGCTTGGAGAGATGTAATCGGTGAATATTGATGCATCGTACGTTATACTGAAATAAAACAAACAAAAATATATAGTTTACTTCCATCTAAAATGGAGGCACGAAAGTTCTGCTTGTGACGTAAAAAAGAAGTCGGATCTCGTCGGCCACGCTCCACTCCATATAACAGTACTTCATTAACGCTTCGTAGTTTACTTCACCGTGGAAAGCCACGCCATGACGTGGCACTCTTTACCGACAGGCAACAAACAATAAGTGTAGAGGTAAGAACCACCTACTACGTATACTCGAGAAGATTTACTTAATGAAGAATGAGAAACGAAAAAAGTGAATAAATAAAAAAATATAAAAGCTGCTGCATTATGGGACAAGTAAATTATGTGACTTTACTCATAAACTGTAATTCCGTAGATTTTCCCGGCGTAATAATATTTGTTGTTCTTCACGGGTTTGCGGCCGGATTATGTCGATCTTCTGATACGATATTTCGGCGGTCCACCTGGCCGCCATCTTCAGGTATGACTGGTGCACAATCACGCCGGAACTGAGGACTCATCAGTTACGGCGGCTCCTTTATACCGCGGGAACAGGCCAGTGCGCATGTGCAAGAAGTGGAAGAACGCCTTCTGGGACGTGAAGAGTATTGCAGCGCCACCAGCGGTAGAAGGTAGCCAAAGCGAGTAATCGAAAATTAAGAAGAAGCTGGTCGAAAACTAGACCGTTGTTTTTTAATATTAGATAAAATGGGATTCCACGCTTTACTCAATGGAAAACCTTTTTCTCTATTAATAAGATTATCTGATAATCTTATTTCGATCGCTTCCTTAAGGACACAATCCCAATAACGTGGGGCTGGAGCAATAATTTGCATGTCTTTAAATGACATGGTATGCCCTTCATTAATACAATGTTCAGCTACTGCAGACTTTTCAGGTTGGAACAGACGTGTGTGTGCCTTTGATGTTCCACACAACGGTCGTGAATTGTACGAATATTCTGCCCAATATATACCTTTCCACAATGGCAGGGGATTTTATATACTCCATATTAATGAAGCCCAATACAGGGCTCTATCGTCGTAAGAACGCCGCGCCGTGCGTGCATGGCGGCGCGCGGCGAAAGTAGGTGGCGCGCACTTTAGACTTGTGCGACACCACAAATATCTTAAGTCATATTGGCAATAACATTTCGCTGTGTAACGTACGAGCCGGACTAGGCCTGACAAAAGAGTGTGTGTTTCTTCGAAGTGGTCATTACGCTGCACGCAAATGAAGACGCTGCCCGCCACTAGGCAAATGAGGAGAATTTCCCTAATTACGCCCCCCGGATAGTTTGTGAAGTACTTACAGAGCCACGAAGCGTCACTGGTACGCCATCTGCTCACCGTGAGACCGTCAACACGAACTATCACGTGTGCATGCGTTTACTCACGTGGCTGCCTGACTGACTGACGAGATCTTTTTCCACCGAGCCACAGGAGAAAATTTTCAGGAGCTTAAGAGTGTCGTAAGGATTTTCTGTCGAAAACAATCGATAGTACGAAGTCACAAATGTCGGAAAATTCCTCTCATTATGTCTACAAACGAAGTAAGACTGGCAGTATTTTACAGAAACTCGAAATTTAACTCTAACTTCAATGCGAGAAGCTTACAGTAAATTCCACAATGATATCCTGTCTCGTAATTTGGTAGATAATCCGAAGAAATCTGGTCGTATGTAAAGTATACTAGCGGTAAAACACAATCAATACCTTCACTACGCGGTAGTAACGGTGATGTTATTGATGACAGTTCTGATAAAGCAGAATTGTTTAACACACCCTCCCGAAATTACTTCATAAAAGAAGACGAAGGAAATATTCCAGAATTCGTATCAAGAAGATCTGCAACCATGCGTAATTTAGAAGTTGATACCCCTTAAATCATCTTGGGACCGATTGTATATCAATTTGTTTCCTGCCGGCCGCGGTGGCCGAGGGGACTGAGGCGCTCCAGTCACGGTCCGCACGGCCACTAGGGTCGGGGGTTCGAATCACCCCTCGGGCATGGATATTTGTGCCGTCCTTAGTGTACGGTAGTTGATAAGTAGTTTGTAAGTTTATGGACTGATGACCTCGTAGTTAAGTCCCATAAGCTTAACAAACATTTGAACATTTTTTAAAAGAAGCTCTGCAATCCTGGGTCTGAACAGGAGAGAGATTAGACTCATGGTTGGATTGCTGACATGCCATGGGAATTTCAAAAAACACCTACGTACAATGGGAATAACAGAAGAGGACCCTAAATGTAGGATCTGTGATGACGGTGATGAAACTACATCGCATCTAATCTTTGAATGCATTGCATTGGAGAATAAAAGGCACAGAATATTTGGGACAACCAGACCCGAAGAAATTGTGTCTAATAAAGAACTGGTAAAGGGACTCCTTGCACTGTTCAAGGGCATTGGTTGGCTTTACTAGATATAAAGGGAGCGATACCGCACAATAAACTTAGTTTCGGTGCGGGCAGTGGCGGGTTGGACCAAGACCGTTTTGGCTTCCCTGGAAAAATCAATCAATCAATCATATCTCCTATCTCATCTTCCTCTACTTCTTCTTCCATTTCTAGAATACAGCCTTCAAGTTTATTTCCTTTGTATAGTCGCTCTATATATTGCTTTCTCATTCCAGCTTTCCCTTCTCTGTTAGTACTGGTTTTCCAACTGAGTAAGATATACATGTAGCTGCTTTCCTTGTCTCTACATGTCCTTTCATTTTCCTGTGGGCGGTATCTATCTTTCCGTAGTTGTATATTCTTCTACGGTCTTGCATTTGTCCTCAAGCCACTTCTGCTTAGCCAGTCTGCACTTCCTGTCAACCTCATTTTTCCGACGTACTGGATAACGTAGAAAAATAAAGGGAAGAATGGTTCTGTCAGGTATTTCGAATGGGCGATGAGTGGATGTTTATCGGCCGGTTGCAAAAAATATTTGCGAAGACGAAGAGGTAAAATTGCTGACGACGTGATGGATGACTGAGATAAAGCGTATGTGCCACAACTTTTTAACGGAGGAAAATATCCTAGTGTCGGTCAATACAAATTTGTGAAAGCAGAAACAATATGGAAAATTACGAAACGAAACATCTTACCGCAGGAAAATGAATTGTTTGTAAAAGCCGGCCGCGGTGGCCGAGGGGACTGAGGCGCTCCAGTCACGGTCTGCACGGCCACTACGTCGGGGGTTCGAATCCCCCCTCGGGCATGGATGTTTGTGCCGTCCTTAGGATTAGCTAGTTCAGAAGTAGTTTGTAAGCTTAGGGACTGATGACCCCGTAGTTAAGTCCCATAAGTTCTACAAACATTTGAAAATTTGTTTGTAAAACAATATTTTCATTTTTAAAGTTTATTTCAGAATTTGATAGGTTTCCAAGGTTATGTCGTAAGCTGTATTAACGAGACCCACTTACATATTATGTTACAGATGATAACGCATTCTGAAGAAAGTACTACAGTGAAGTACAGTGTATCTCGAAAGTGGCGAGACATCAATGTATCGTCTTCACCGAGGCACCTGAAAACTTGAAAGCCACCGTGACTGAATACGGCGGAAAAACACTGTAGGTGTCACTATTGTCGCGAAGGCGCTAAGAGCAGGATGGACGCTCACATGCGTGTTTGTGCAACCTCTGAGGAAGCTCTCTTACGCAGAATTGGACTGACGGTGCAAATTGATTCTATGCAAATACGTCACGTAGTCAAGGTGAAGCGTGCGACAGGGTTAGCATCATCTCGCAACTGAAATACGAAACATTTAACTTCAACCCATGTATACATTTAGATATAAATATTTATGTAATTTTAAAACTACATATTCATTGCAGATATAATGGTCTTGAATGGTATTATTTGTGAATGTAAATAACTAGTTTTTATTAACAATTTCACAGCCGTATGTATCTACAACGAAGTTACAGTCGTCTACATACAGTGAATAACTTGAATATTCGGGCACTAACAGATTTTTACTTCGCTGCGTCATAACTGTATTCGGAACAAAACAAGAATATAATAAAATTATATGAACTTAGGTGCCTAGTAAATAACAGTATGAACGATTCTTAAACAATGTGTAACAGTTGTTAAATAATAAGACCGAAGCAAAGCACTCTTAGATGGGCACGTCACTTTAATAACCAGACAGATGGCAGCATCGCACTTGTTTTCAAGCACTTGGTTTCAAGCACGTGTGTTCAAGCCGGGATAAATACTTCGAATCAGTAGTCAGGTGTGTGTTTAGAAGCGCGGTCGACTGCCCAGACGCCACGATGACACGCAAAGCTAATACCAGACAACTTGAGATTTTTCACAACGCGAAAGGTAAATCGGAAGGAAGGAAGATTAGTGTGTTTAACGTCCAATCGACAGCTTACGATCTGAGTGTTAGGTAAGTATGGGAAAGGAAATCGGCCGTGCCCTTTGAAAGGAACCATCCGTGCATTTGCCTGGAGTGATTTAGGGAAATCATGGAAAATCTAAATCTGGATGGCCGGAGGTAGATTTCACCTACAATCCTCTCGAATGCGTCCAGTGTGTTACCATCTACATCTACATACATACTCCGCAGTTCACCGCAAGGTGCGTGGCGGAGGGTACACTGTACCACTACTAGGTATGCCTATATGCCTCTGTACGAGCTCTAATTTCCCTTATCTTGTCTTTGTGATCTTTACGCGAAATATAAGTAGGCGGCAGGAAGATCGTACTACACGCAGCTTCAAATTCCGCCCCTCTAAATTTACTTAACAGAAATTCACGAAAAGAACGTCGTCTTTCTTCCAGCGATCCCAAATTGAGTTGCCGGAGCATTTCCGTGACACTCGCGCATTGGTCGAACCTACCGGTAACAAATCTAGCTGCTCGTCTCTGAACCGCCTCTATGTCTTCCTTTAGACTGATCTGCTGCTGGTCCCAAACACTTGAGCAATACTCAAGACGTGGTCGTACAAGCGTTTTATACTCGGTCTCCTTTACAGGTGAAGTACATCTTCCCAAAATTCTCCCAATAAACCGAAGTCGGCTGTCCACCTTACTCACAACTGTCCTTACATGCTCGTTCCATTTCATATCGCTCTGCAATGTTACGCCTAGATATTTGAACGATGCGACAGCATCAAGAAGCTCACTACTAATGCTGTATTCGAACATTATGGGATTGGTTTTTCTACTCATGCACATCACCTTACATTTTTCTACATTGAGAGCTAGCTGCCATTGCATGCAAACGTAGGCTTCCGCGGCTGTTGTCACTATCAATAAAATTCTTCTGGGTATGAAACCGCGTCGTCATTTTATAAATTCCACCGACGTTTCGGCCGCTGTTGCAGGCGGCCTTCATCAGGGTCTGTGTCTGACTGCTGAATATACGATATCTTGGGATTTATATAGCTGCGGATGAGGGAAAGGAAGGGGGACGTTGGTTTGCCTGAAGCACCAACTAAATGAAGAATAGAACAATCTACTTGCGAAAGGTCATTTGTAGTATGCCGCAGCATTTGAAAGAAACGATGAAACAGAATGGCTACCTGACAAGATATTGAAAGATTTGTTTTCCACAAAATTTTGTCTTGAAATAATTAATTCTGCATAGTGTCCAAAAAAGATTAAAGTAACATGAATATAGAACCGAGTTGTATTTAAATCGTATTATTACAGAACTTTTGTAAGTTATGTTAATAAAGTTTGTGCTATTATTTACAAGACACTTTACGTAATATAATACTTGGTCATATGTTTTATTGTGAATAAGTTATGATATTACAAGGTTAAAATTTCGTACTGTATTAAAGTTATTCGCCATACTTGGGCAGAGTTATACGCCACAAATCCTAACGCCTAAAAGTGATGAGTGACATACTGTAACCTAAAATTTCGCTGTCTTTAAAGATATATTTATTTATGAATTTTCTCATTTTCTTGTACCGAATAGGAGGGATTATTGTTTCACTCAGTAGTGGAACGTGAACCTCAACGTAATTATATTGTAAACTAACTTAACGCCCGCTGCTTCGCATGCGTATGCTGGTTGGTCTGCACCAGTTGTTTTCCCCTCTTAATATAAATTTTCATAGATGCAGTTTAATTACTCTCTTAATGAAATGTTGTGATACTACTTGTAACCGCGGTCGTTTCGCCCCTCGGGCATCGGTGTTGTCCTTAGCATAAGTTAGTCTAAATTAATTTAATTAGTTTGTAAGCCTTAGGGACTGATGACCCCGTAGTTACGTCTCTTAAGATTTACAAACATTTCATTTTACTACTTGTAACCCCCTATGGCACCGTTAATTGTTGAATCTCGAAAAGTACCTTAACATGTCTCTTACTTTCCAACCAAGTATGCAAATATAATTTTTTGTATTTCTGGGTTCAAATTCGGCTTAGTAGCAACGTATTTTCAAAAAAATGTTTCATCCCCTATTTCATCCCCTAAATAATTAATTATCTGAAAATACCGAAACACGCATCTTTTTAATTCTGACCTAGGAAACATATACCAATTTATGTGGTTGCAGCCTCAAAATTGCCTGAATGGCAAAAGATTTTTGAAAAACATCCCATCTCCAATTTAAGCTCCTTTATGGTTGAATTTCCAAAAATACCGGAACACGTATTTTTTTAAATTCTAACGAACAATCAAATAGGAATTTTTGTTGCTCTAGCTCAAAACTGCCTAAATAGCAACGTATTTTCAAAAAACGTTTCATCCCCTATTTCACCCCCTTGCGGTCGGAATATCGAGATATCGCTTCTTAAATGACGCCTAAATAGTAAGATCAACACCCTCTACAAAATGAAACTTTCACTCTGCAGCGGAGTGTGCCCTGATATGAAACTTCCTGGCAGATTAAAATTGTGTGCCGGAACCGGGACTCGAACCTGGGACCTTTGCCTTTCGCGGGCAAGCGCACTACCGACTTTTTTTTTTTTTTTTTTTTTTTTTTTTTTTTTTTTTGTGGGCAATTATGCAAGTAAAACTAAAATTTTGTGTGCCTCTTAGTAGCATTAAAATAAACTTGTTTCATCTTCTATCATATAACGTAGAACTGAACGTTTTTCCTACGAACTTAGTACTCCTTGCTCGGAAGTAATTTCTCCCTTTCTCTTCTGCAAGGAGCCACAAACAAAAATCTATTTTCCCGTATTCTACGGTTTGATAGAACAGAAAAAAAAGTAAGCAAAACTAAAAATATACTTCCTTTAAAATGAAATCAACTTTAAATACCTGTCAACGATATATGGGTTCTATATTTTTCAAGTTACATTTAATCGTCGGACTAAGCGTTTTCAGGGTTCTGCTGAGGCCTTCACGGCTACCGTAGCGGCCCCGGGGCTCACGGAGTCCCCACCGTACTTCACCCTCAGCAGCAATCCCCTACTTAGCTTTTATCCAACACATTGCCACTGTACCATTATGAAATCCTTATCCTATGCCTTGTCTTTCGAAAAGAATTTTTAACATATTTCCGTAATTCTTCTTGTGATTTTTTTCCTAAATATTTTATAATATTCCTCCTGCATATATTGTCTATATTCCACTATACAGTCCTTCCCTTTCTTGTTAATTACATAATTAATGTAATTACCATATATCCATAATAACACGTTATTCTTCTGCGGGGGGAAAACTATTTCCTCTGGAAAGAATATGTTGTTCAAGGTGATTTCCCGTCCATCACTCCGTTTGATAAAGGCGGCCTGCTCCGTGCTATCTTTCCATATATCTGCGTATCCTTCACATAAGAAGCGATGTCTCAACAAATCGACATTTCCGCACTTTGAGCATACGTTAGTTGTTCTTCGTCCTATGGAATATAATTTTTCGTTGGTACTAACGATATTATTGATGACTTTGTACCACGCCGACTGAACTTCCGTTGTTAGTGTTTTATTGTTAATATTTTTCCATATTTTTGTCCAGTTTTTCTCAGGATACCGACTGTGCTATCCCGACACGACTCACGATGCTTTGCAGAAAAACGACACCCAACTGCACATTGAGGTGTACGTAGAGATCCTGTAACCAAACGTTCATACAGATATGTTTGTTGGAGCCCATGAACTTTCCGTGTTAGTCGAAAAATTGCGAGTATTGTCTAGCTAGTGGCATGTATGAGAACAGTGCGCCCAGTGCAGGGTGCGCGCATACAGTAAACTTTGGAACCTGCGACTGGTGTTCTCGGAAAGCCCCTGGTGGCTGCGTCACGCCCCATCTTCCCGGCTGACATTCTTCGTCCACCGGAAGCGATCGGTATGCGTACAGCGATCCGCTGTTCCATCCTGCCCCAGCCACGCTGTCGCCACCATGCAAATGACCAGTGACTAAGCATCCTTCCTGCCCGACTTATGCAGATGCATACTGCATCGCTTCTAATTCATGGAATTTTTAAATAGTTGTTGCTTCAATTTTAACCTTCGTATTGTGTTCAGAATGAAACTTTCAAGCTGCAGCGGAGTGTGCGCTGATATGAAACTTCCTGGCATATTAAAATTGTGTGCCATAGCCGGGACTCGAACCTAGGACCTTCGCCTTTCGCGGGCAAGTGCACTACCGACTGTGCTATCCCGACACGACTCACGATGCCGCCTTACACATTTACTTCCGCCGGTACCTCACCTCCTACTTTCCAAACTTCACAGAAGCTCTCCTGCGAACCATGCAAGATAGCACTCCTGGAAGAAAGGATATGGTGGAGACATGGCTTAGGAAAGAAGGAATATTAGAGTTTAACTTCTCGTCGACAGTGTGGTCATTAGAGACGAAGCTTAATCTCGGATGTTTGGGCAAGGATGGGGGAAGGAAATCGGCCGTGCCCTCTGAAAGGAACCATCCCGGCATTTCCCTGGAGTCATTTAGGGAAATCACGGAAAACCTAAATCTAGATGGCCGGAGGTGGATTTGAACCACCACCCTTCCGAATTCGAGTCCAGTGCGTTACCCCTGTGCCACCTCGCTCGGTCATGGCTTAGCCACAGCCTAAGGGATGTTTCCAGAATGAAACTTTCACTCTGCAGCGGAGTGTGCGCTGATATGAAACTTCCTGGCAGATTAAAATTGGAAACTAGGAAGCGAGGTACTGGCGGTAGTAAAGTTGTAAGGCAGCACCGTGAGTCGTGTCGGGATAGCACAGTCGGTAGTGCGCTTGCCCGCGAAAGGCAAAGTTCCTAGGTTCGAATCCCGGTTCCGGCACACAATTTTAATGTGCCAGGAAGTTTCCTATTGTGTTGATTGGAATAAACTCTTTAAAGTTCTGAAGCAAGCAGGACTAAAATATAGGGAGCGTAAGATTATTTTACAACTTGTACAAAAACCAGAAAGCGGTTGTCCGAGTTGAAGGGCACGAAAGGGATGCAGTGGTTGGGAAGGGAGTAAGACAGGGTTGTAGCCTATCTTAAATGTTATTCAATTTGTACATTGAGTAGGTTATAAAGGAAAAAAAAGGAGAAATTTGGAGAAGGAATTAAAGTTCATGGCGAAGAATTAAAAACATTGCGTTTTGCCGACGACATAGTAATTCTGTCAGAGACAGCAAAGGATCTGGAACAGCAGTTGAACGGAATGGACAGTGTGCTGAAAGGTGCATATAAGATGAACATTAACAAGATTAAAACAAGAGTGATGGAGTCCAGTCTAAAAAAATCAGGTGATGTTGAAGGAATTAGATTAGGTAACGGAAGAATAAAAGAGGTAGATGAGTTTTGTTACTTGGGCAGTAAAATAACAAATGATAGTCGCAGCACAGAGGATATAAAATGCAGAATGGCAATGGGTAGAAAAGCGTTCTTGAAAAAGGGAAATTTGTTAACATCGAATATTGATTTAAGCCTAAGGAAGTTCTTTCCGAAGGCATTTGTGTGGAGTGTTGCTTTGTATGGGAGGGAAACATGGACGATAAACAGTGCGGACAGAAGAGGATAGAGGCTTTTGAAATGTGGTGATACAGAAGAATGCTAAAGATTAGATGGGTGGATCACGTAACTAATAAGGAGGTTCCGAACATAATTGGGGACAAAAGGAATTTCTGGCATACATTGACTAAAAGAAGGGATCGATTGGTAGGACACATTCTTAGACATCAAGGAATTGTGAATTTAGCGTTGGAGGGAAGTGTGTGGGGTAAAAACCGCAGAGGAAGACCAAGAGATGGATACAGTAAGCACATTCAGACAGATGTAGGTTATCGTTCTTATGTGGAGTTGAAGAGGCTTGCTCAGTATAGGGTATTGTGGAGAGCTGCATCAAACCAGTCTCCGGACTGAAGACCACAACAACAACATTGTGTTCGAAACAGAGACACACACATATTGTGAATGGGCCACTTAGACACGCAGTTTCAAAAAATGTTCAAATGTTTGTAAATCTATCGGACCAAACTGCGTGTTCATCAGTCTGTAGCTTACAAACTACTTAAACCTAGGTAAACTAACCTAAGGACAAACACACCCACCCATGCCCCAGGGAGGACTGGAACCTTCACGGCGAGCAATCGCGCGCTCCGCACCGAGACGCTTTAGACCGCTCGGCTACTCCACCGCGGCACGCAGTTTATATAATATATATATATATATATATATATATATATATATATATATATATATATATATATATATATATATATATATTACTTCAAAATATATTTTGTATATAGTTTTTTCATCTAAAAAAAAATAAATTTTAGCTTTCCAGCATTTATTGAATATAATTAGTGTAAAAAAATATTACATTCTAGATTGTGAAACAAATAATGTTCATACAAGTTAATATAAGTGAATTGTTGCATAAAAGTGCAAGCTACAGCTTATTGCAAATATTAATTAACCTAAATTTATATTTAAATATGATAATTAATTCTGAAGAACTGTATTTAGCTTCAATGTATGCGTGATGTATTAGATTATACAATTATTGCAGTAAATATTTGCATGCTCTTGGCATAGGAATGATTGACATTTTTTACTTTCCGTATTAGTCTTTCGATCTTTCTTCGGTAACACTCGTTGCTCCAGCCCCTTTTCTGTTCCTTTGCTCCAGAACTCGTTCCTGCAAAATTTTACAAATTTACTTTTTTCTTGTCAGCAATATTTTTGGACATTCTTTCCTCTTGAATTGGGCTTGTTAGCGGTCATATGCAAGCTCTCTTAGAAAAAGGCGTCTTTTGTACAATTTGTTTTGATAGTAGCCTGGATTAGTGTGTACATACAACACTCAGTGAAGTAATTTCCATTTCAAGCGAAGATTTCATGACAAAATATTTTAGTTAGTATGAAGATATTGGCATGAAAAAGTTCACGTTTGCGTGAAAAAGTTATTATAAAAATAATAAATATTCCGCGGAAAAACTGGGAATCTCATTGGGTACTATATACTGTCACGCTATTTGCTTGTGTCAACGTCACATGATTCCCGGTGTTCGGCATCCGTTGCCAACATAATCAAGTGAGGCAACCAGGACAGTAAGTGGAATTTAACCGTCCATAAAGAAAACTATTAGGCGGGTATTAAATATCTGTATTGTGGTGTCGCACAAGTCCAAAGTGCGCGCCACCTACTTTCGCCGCGCGCCGCCATGCACGCACGGCGCGGCGTTCTTAGGACGTCAGCCACGAGCGCCCTCTGCTGCAACTCCGCTCGTGGCCTCCACTGAACGACTTCGTTCACTTGGGACTGAGATAGCAACCAGTTAGGACCTTCGTAATCAGATAGGCACCAGTGAAGACTTGGCTATCGTATAGGCACTAGGAAGCAGTACTAGGCAGGCCTCTAGCTCAACTATGTATCTTCAGTACTGAGCAATGTAAAAGTTAAGTATTGTATAAATTCTGTGCAATATATATCTTGTTCTAATTTACTCTAGTGTTTCTAGTTTCTGGCTGATCCCCTCCGTACCTGCACCAGCGTGCTATCTTTATTCCTGTGTCGGTCTCATTCCACTTGGCCACCGACACCTACGACGGAAACGAGACACAAAAGCGGCGACGAGGCTGGGACACAAAATGTATAGTGACCGAACGGAAAATCAACAGGGGGAAATTTGAAGGACACATTGAAGTGTTGTTGGCTAAACTACACGTCTGTAAAAATGCGCATGCGATACGGAGATAGGAAACACAAGTGGCATTTCGACACAGCTCAATATGCGTCTGACGTAAGCACAATTCGATAAACACACGGGGCACGCCTGACGTACACAAATCATTGTATGCATGTGGCTCAAACGGCATTTGGAAAACCACTGTTCCCAGAGGCGAGCTCAGTGAACTTCATTGGCCATCAGGAGGAACTACCGGGAAAATTTGTGTAACTCCTCCCTGCAGCTACGTTAAAGTTTGCGCCATGTCATTTTAGTCCTTTATTCATGACTAATAACGCACCCTTCCGGCCGGCCGCGGTGGCCGAGGAGACTGAGGCGCTTCAGTCACGGTCTGCACGGCACTACGGTCGGGGGTTCGAATCCCCCCCTCGGGCATGGATATTTGTGCCGTCCTAGTTCGTAAGTAGTTCATAAGTAGTTTGTAAGTTTAGGGACTGCTGACCCCGTAGTTAAGTCCCATAAGCTTTACAAACATTTGAACATTTTTTTTGCACCCTTCCGTTCAAAGTGTCCGTTTATGACCCTTCCAAAATTCTCTTTGCCGACACACGCATACCCAATTAAGAGGAAACCACGTGATTACAAAAACGGTATCTTATCCACCAATGTTTCTCCGTGATCCAAGAAGGACCGAAGAATGTCTAGAAGATTTGAAGTACTGTGGTATGGTCGGAAGGGTGGGTAGTGGCGTGTGGAAAGTGTTGGGGCTTTTACTGGATGACGTTGCACGTTACCATTTACTGATAATCACACAATTAGCATATTATATTTCATTATAAGAATATTTCACGATAATTGTCGATCACAATAACACAGTTCACTAGCCATCTACATTTTATGCAATTCGCCATAGGCAGTAACCAATATTTTTCCTGGGGAATCACTGAAGACTTTTACAGGTTTTATATCTCTAAACTCTTATCTTGAAGGCCTATACATTTTAAACACTAGAAGGAGCGTACGTTCAATCTGACCGAAGAGCATTGTTACATATTAAACTAGCTGAACCTCCGCTGCTTCGCATGCGTAGGCTGGTTGGTCTTGCACCAGTTGTTTCTTTTTAAGCCTCATGAAGAATCCATATCTTCAGTTTCGTAGTTATAGCTTGAAATTTGAGTTAACAGCACCATGTTTTAGAAAATCATTTTTTTATCTCGTATTTCACCCCTTTTTAGTCGAATTTCCAAAAATACCGAAACACGTGTCTTTTAAATTTGAACCCCGAATCCAAATCCAAAAATTGGTAGTTCTAACTTCAAAATTGCCTAAATAGCAACATATTTCCTAAAAACACCCCCTCTCCAATTTCCGATCCGTTACAGCCATACTGGTAAGATTACTGTCCACATTTCCAACCAAGTATGCAAATATATTTTTTTGTAATTCTGGGTTCAAAATTGGCTTACTAGCAACGTATTTTCCAAAAATGTTTCATCACCTATTTCACCCCCTAATTGATCAATTTTCTGAAAATACCGAAACACGTGTCTTTTTAATTCTGACATACCAAATTTTGTGGTTGTAGCTTCAAAATTGCCTTATTAGCAAAAGATTTTCGAAAAACATCCCCTCTCCAATTTAACCCCCTTGATGGTTGAATTTCCAAACATACCTAAACACGTATTTTTTAACGTCTAACCAACTGTATAAATATCTATCTTTGCAGCTCTACCTTCAAAATCATATCAACAGCAAAGTGTTTTCAAAAATAATTTTTGATCCTCTATTTAACCCTCTTACTTGTTGAATTTCCAAAAATACTAAAAATCATGGATTTTTAATCCTGGCCAAGATTCCGTCTCCGAAGTTTCGTAGTTATAGCTTAAAATTTGAGTTAACAGCAACATATTTTTGAAAATCAATTTTTTGCGTCACCTATTTTACCCCCTTATTTGTCGAATTTCAAAAAATGCCGAAACACGTGTCTTTTTAATTCGAACCCTGAATTAAAATCCGAAATTTTGTAGTTCTAGCTTCAAAATTGCCTAAATAGCTACGTATTTTCAAAAAAAGGTTTCATCCCCTATTTCAACCCCTTACGGACGGAATATCGAAAAATCGCTTCTTAACTGACGCCTACAGAGTAAGAACGACACCATCCACAAATTTTAAGATTCTATCTTCAGTGGTTTGGGCTGGGCGATGATGAGTCAGTCAGTCAGTCAATCGGGACACTTTCTTTTATGTATAGAGATAAATGGCATACGTTTTAATTTAGCGATCTTATATTTCATCACTTTTACTGCTCTATAATTTCCGTAAAATGCTAACATCTATGACAAAAATTGAATGAATTATAATTTTTATAGTATATTTACCTTAAAGGACCACAGCCGGTAATTTTGCCGGTGAGATTTTTTACGTTCCATGTCCGTATCGCTCCAAGAATTTGTTTTTTCATTCGCTTTGTGTATACTAGCTTATATGCCCGTTAAAGAAGGGCCTGTGCGTATCAAGGCTTTTTAGGGTTCCGGAACTCAGTCAGTTTTAAACATAAATAAACGTGCCTAAAGAAGCAAAGAAAAGTCGTTAAGTATGTAATACACAAAATGAAATCAGTAACATTAGTTCTTTTGTGCACTCCGGCGCCTCTATCGCTTGTTTGTTGTACTACGCCATCCATATTTCGAGCATAGCCTCCATCTAAAAACTTTTCCGTGAACCCACTTTTATGAAATGAAGTACCTTCCATGCAAATCGGTGAAGTAGTTTAGGAATTTCTAATAGATGAACAGACATTTACTGAAAACACTTAAGATATATATTTTTTCAGTGATCTGATTTTGATGAAATCATGCCTATTATGTTGCCCCAATCTTAGCTCAAGTTTCCTGTGAAAACGGTATGAAAATGTATCAACGTTTGCGGAACGTGTTACAAATAGGTATATCTTCAAGAATATCGTGTACCTTTCATCATACATAATTAATATTAGCCATTTTAAACATTTATTTCATGATCATTCATATCACTTGACAACGTAATGAGGCATATTTCCTTAACGAAGTAGAAATATCACTGAAAACAATCATTATTCTTACGTTTGGTTCTCTTTCCGCTAGAGGCGCTATTTTCGTTCTCAGCGTGAGACAAACGTCCATAGCAGTTGTACGTATGTGTTAAACTGTGATATCAGTATGTAAATATGGATTACATGCGCCGCGGTATAAGTAATGTACTGTTTTCTATTACGATATATATCTTAAAAAACACATACCCATCTGTTGGACTTTTCAGATGGTTGTGGAGTTTTTCTATGCAGCGTTTGCACAGTGGCATTTCGAAGACTCAAAATGATTTGGACGAACATAAATACGTCTAGGACGCTTCATTGGGACAATGACCTCTAGATCGTCCAAAATATTGACATCTTCTTCATTGTCAAGTAAATCTCTTGTTCCATCCATTTTCATCATACTAATTCTTACTTAACTAGTTACCCGTAAATTTGTATTTTGATATCGCAGCAATAAATTTACGGTCGTGTTACGTACTTGCAATATATCAACCTTATTCAATCGCCACTGAGATGGGTGGAGGGAGAAATATGACGGAAAAATTTTCCAATAAAGCCGCTTTCCACATTTTTCTTACATGTAGTGCTTCTGTTATTTTGTTCCATAAATCGGTCTTTATAGTTTTCAAAATGAGAATCCAAGATCGCACATTAATAGTTTATTAAATGACGACCGGTTTCGGTGCACTGTGTCACCTTCATCTGGTCACATATATGTTATAAGCTGGTCATCTCGTTAAAATAAATTGGGTATAAAATAACAAGTGCAACATTGCACTTAGTCGTATTTTGCACTTGTTATTTTATACCTAACTGTTTTAATGAGATGACCAGCTTATAACACATATGTGACCAGATAATGGTGACACAGCGCACCGAAACCGGTCGTCATTTAATAAATTATTAATGTGCGATCTTGGCTTCTCATTTTGAAAAATATTAAACGATCAGATCGGCTCCAAACCCGACTATTTTAGGTAATCTTAAATCGGTCTTTATCGCGTGAATGTATTGCTGTATTTTAGCTCTTTGGGATCCTGCCATTTTCATAAAGATTCTACTCGTTACTGGCCAGTTTGAGGTATTTTAACATCAGGTTAATTCATAACGAAACATCGTCAAACGCAATTCTTCGCTACAAAACTGCTGAATATCATATAATAAAGAAATAGCTATATGAAAACTTCCTGTAAAAATGCAAAGTTGTATCAAAATTTCAAAGCAATCAGTCAACAACTTCCGGAGATTACTGGTCTTGCACTATCGAATATTTGCGTTTTCATTGATATATATTTCAATATGCGTAAACATTTTATAAAATGCGGAATGGAAATGGGAAGAATAGTGTTTTTTCACATGTTCAAATGCTTGTGAATCTAAGGGACTAAACTCCTAGGGTCAACGGTCCTTGAACGTACAAAGGACTTAAACTGAGTTACACTTCAGGACAACACACATGCCCGAGGGAGGACTCGAACGTTCAGTGGGAGTGGCCGCACAATCCGTAACCCGATCACTTAGATCACGCGGCTATTCCAGTGCGGGTAAAAGCGTTTTTTAAAAAGAGAAATTTGTTAACATCGGATATTAGTGTGTTACAAAGTACTTTCAGAAAGCATTTATGTGAAGTGTTGTCAAGTACGGGAGTGAAACATGGATGATATATAGTTAAGATAGAAGAAGGATAGAAACGTGGTGCTACAGACTAATGCTGAACATTGGGAGCCTAACTAATGACGCACTGCACAAAATTTGAGAGGAAAGAAATTTCTCGCGTACCTTGACTGAAAGAAGGGTTAGAATGGCAAGACGCAGACTTGTAAATCAAGGAATTATCAGTTTAGTATTGGAGGGAAGTGTGTGTGTTTGGGGAGACCCATTAACGAATACAGTAAGCAGGTTCAAATGAAACAAAAAAAATCTTCCGGGCAAGATTGTATAACAATTAGATTCTTCTAAGACTGTGCTGATGCAATAGCTTCGTACTTAGCTATAATTTTCAACCGATCACTCAGCGAAAGATCCGTACCCAAAGACTGGAAAGTTTCCCAAGTTACTCCAATATTCAAGAAAGGCAATAGGAATGATCCCCAAAATTACAGGCCAACCTCATTGACTTCTATTTGCAGTAGGATTTTGGAAAATATACTTTGTTCGAACATTATGAACTACCCCGAATAGAACGACCTATTAACCAATAGTCAACACGGAATCAGAAAGTATCGCTCTTGCGAAATACAGCTTGCCTTTTATTCACGTGTCATCACAAGGGATCTTAAATCGATTCCATATTTCTGGATTTCCGGAAGGTTTTTGGCACTGTATCCCACAAGCAGCTTCTAATGTAATTGCGTGCTTATGGAATATCAAATTGTGCGAGTGGATTCCAGATTTCCTATCAGAAAGGACACAGTTCGTAGTAACTGACGGTAAGTCATCGAGTAAAACAGAAGTGATATCTGGCGTTCCCCTACTCTTCCTTGTGTTTATAAACGATTTAGGAGACAATCTGAATAGCTCCCTTAGACTGTTCGCGGATGATAATGTCGTTTATCGGTTAGTGAAGCAACTGCAAAACGATTTAGACAAAAATTCTACATGGTGCGAAAATTGGCAATTGACAGTAAATAAAGAAAAGTGTGAAGTAATACACATGACAATAAAAAGAAATCCGCTGAACTTCAATTACGCGATAAATCAGTCAAACCTTAAGGTCGTAAATTCTACTAAATACCTAGGAGTTTCAATTACGAACAACTTAGACTGGAGAGAACACGTAGAAAATATTGTGGGGAAGGCGAACCAAAACTTACGTTTCATTAGCAAAGACCCTCACCAGGTGGGACTGACGGAAGATATTGAGAAGGTTCAGAGAAGGGCAGCTCGTTTTGTTTTATCACGTTACCGGTGAGGGGGTTCGGGGGGGGGGGGGGAAGCGTCACGGGAATGTTGTACGAATTGGGGTGGAAATCATTAAAAGAAAGACGTTATTCATTGAGGCGTGATCTGTTTGCGAAGTTTCAATCACTGACTTTTAGTTCTGAATGTGAAAATATTTTGCTAGCACCCGCCTACTTAGGGAGACATGACCATCCCAATAAAATAGGAGAAATCAGATCGAAAACGGAACGATTTAGGTGTTCTTTCTCCCCGCGCGCTGTTAGAGAATGGAACGGTAGAGAAAAGTTATGAAAGTGGTTAATGAACCCTCTGCCAGACACTTAAATGTGATTTGCAGAGTATGTATGTAGATGTAGAATGTGGCTTGTTGTTCTTATTAGGAGATAAAGGATAGGGCGGGGAGCTGCATCGGGCCAGTATTCGGATTAAAGACCACAACATTTATACATTACTAAGCTTGTATGGAATTCTCAGTTCGCGAGTTCTATTTGCATTTGCCCTAAGTTCATCCTTCCTTGCATGTAGGAAAGCCGCTGTTTGTAGCTGTTGAAAGACGTTGCTGTTCACGTTGATGTCTGCCTGCTGTCTCTTATTAATACATGAGGCATCTGTAAACAGCTATTAGCAGGTCCCTTATGAAATTCCGATTGCCGTTGTGAAGTCCAAAAGTTATCAGGTAGCCACGCAAGCGTCGTTTCTAGGAAAGAAAGAATTATCTCTATACGTGCGACAAGTGGGTAATGTTGCTACTCATTACAGGCACTGACGTCGCATAATGCCTGGTAAGACAGAAGTGATGTTTTCATAAGCTGATAAATTTTTATCTTACTTGTTGAACAGCATAAACTGGTACTTTAAATGTAAAGTAATAGATGCGCACATAGCACCAAGCATGTGCGCATCTATTGTGCATTGGCGGAACATTTTCTGTCGCTTTTAACAACAAACATATTCGTCAGTGAAGCATATCGATCTCTTTTATGTTTCACTTCTTTGCCTATTGAATGATTAATCACAAACCCGAGTACATGTACTTTCGTGCTGTGAAGTGAGTTTTATGTATTCACGAAATATTTTACTGTCTTAGACGGCTGACATTGACAGCTGTCTCAGTCGCAGGAAAAAAGTGTACCATTATTTTTGCAGCTCTGTTACAAGTACCGACATGCGAATACCGCTGATGGTGTCATTACCTATAAGCTTCAGGTAATGAAGTCATTGCGATCAGATAAACACTGCACTCCGTCCAGATTCTATCGAGGAGAGTTCAACAAATGTCTGAACATTTCTAGCCGCGGTGGAGTGGCCGAGCGCTCTAAGGCACCTTGTTGCGGTGCGCGTGGTTTCTTGCCGTTGGAGGTTCCAGTCCTTCCTCGGGAAGTTGTCCTTAGCTTCATTTAGTTTAAGTACAGTTTAATCATAGGGACTGATATCCACAGCAGTTACGTCCCTTAGATTTACAAACATTTGAACATTTTGAACATTAGTAATATCGCGCCATGGTACAATTGTATCGAAATGCTGATTTCCGTAAGTGTACGGCCCTAGGATCATTGCTCATCAAGGTCATATTTTATAAGTACGGAATCACTTCCAGACTCATGGATTACAAAAACCAAGTTTTTAAGTAATAGTGGGCAGGATAAAATTGAGAATTTGTATCTGACGGGATGCTTACTTAGGTTAACCATGCAGGTGTGTTCCCAGTAATGTAGGGGTCAGCGCATCTGCCCAGAAAGCAGGAGATTTGGGTTCGAAACCCGGCTGGGTAAACAGTTTTAAATTTGACCATTTTGCAGTTAATGTCATGCGTTCTGTGAATATGAAGAGAGAGAGAGAGAGAGAGAGAGAGAGAGAGAGAGAGAGAGAGAGAGAGAGGAGAGGAGGAAGAAGGAGGGAATAGAAAGAAGGGGGAGATGGGCAAAGAGGTATAGATGGTGGGGGGATGTTGAGGTAGATAGAAAGTGGCGAGTATATGTACAAAGAGTGACGGTGGAAAGGAATTGCTTTTCTGAAGGGCCAATTTGCGCCACATGCTCCATACACGTTTAACGTCTGATCAGCCTGTCTAGAAAGAGGGAGACACGGGTTCGAATCCCGGTTGGGTACACATTTTGCCCATTTGGCAGGTAACGCCACATATTCCGTGAACATGAATATATAATGAGTGCAAGATCAAACGTTGGGTCTGTCCTTTCGGATATGTCCGAAAGAATAAGCACTATTTTGCTGTCCATTTCCCCTTTCCCGGGTACCAGCTATTCAAAATCAAGAAATGAAATAGAAACATGCTTCAAATATTGTGGTAACTTCGGAAAAGGTCACAAAGTTACTCTTACAGAAAGGTAAAAAAATAATAATAACCTACATTACCAAAAATGAATTGCCGCATGTATGAAAGCGCATCACTTGAGAATGGCTATACCTACTTGGCTGATCTTTTCTTTGTTCTGTTCGTAATTCTCAGGGCCAGGTTTGTATGACAGAAAATTTTTGGAAAATCTACCGAAAAATATCAGAATTTGAGAAAAAGTGAAAGTACGCTTCCAGCTCGGATCATTTTCTAGATTCTCCAACAATCAGCTTATTCATTCGCTACTTGCCTAGAGAACAAATACGCTCTAACGAAGCGAACAAATATAAGCCAAGGAGGTTAGAAGAAAGGTAGATGGCGTTATCTATGCTAAGAACAGGCATTGCTTGAAGCAAGCCGCTCCGTATTATTCTTACCTCCATTGTGTTAACATATCTTTGGAGCATTGCAGAGATAGAATTGATGTCACTTCGTGGCATTTTTGAGTGTTGCAAACAAATCAATTACAGATAGTGGTTCACTATTTTTGTGTCCCAGCCTCGTCGCCGCTTTTGTCTCGTTTCCGTCGTAGGTGTCGGTGGCCGAGTAGAAAGACCGACACAGGAATAAAGGATGCACGCTTGTGCAGGTAGGAGATGACCAACCTGTGGGACAGCAGAAACTAGAAACACTAGAGTAAATTAGAACGAGATCTGTATTTCTTAGAGACTTAGTAATACTTAACTTTTACATAGCTCAGTACTGCAGAATGCTGATACATAGTTGAGCTAGAGGCCTGCCTAGTGCCTATCCGATAGCCAAGTCTTCACTGCGAAGTGTTAACTGGTTCCTATCTCAGTCCCAAGTGAACGATGTCGTTCAGTGGTGGCCACGAACGGAGTTGTCGCAGAGGGCGCTTGTGGTTGACGTCGTAAGAACGCCGCGCCGTGCGTGCATGGCGGCGAAAGTAGGTGGCGCGCACTTTATACTTGTGCGACACCACAACTATTTTAATGCCTCCATTGTGGCGTCGTAATATCTATCGGCGTACGCACAACGCAAACCTACTAAATGATAGCGGGGTCAATGTGACTGACGAAGATCGTACGTAGCGCTTGGAGGTAAATCGAGAAAGAAATTCTATCGTGCGATCCGTTATGACCCTGGAACAACGGATTCCATGAATACCACTGATTCCAACCGACTTGCCGTTTTAATTTAAGCGTGTCCAGTTTCTCCTTTCGCCTTGCATTCGCAGTGACGATTAATAAAGCGCAAGGCCATTCGTTGGAAGTTTGCGAATTAAATCTTGAATCGCCGTGTTTTTCCCATGGGTAGTTACAGGCTTACGTGGTGTGTTCGAGAGTTAGTAAGCCATCTGCCCTGTTCGTTTTCTCTCCGGGAGGAAAGAAAAAAATATCGTCTGTCAAAAAGCGTTACAATTAACGCAACACATGAATTTGGAATCGTTGTATTTCAGCTCCACTTACTGTATTTCAATTAATTGTTATGTTTCATATGGAATTTCTGTCATAAAGGATGAACATGCTACAATTTCTATTCTGGTCGGTGCGAAAAAACATGCTAAGCTGTGCTGTACAAATGTGCGGTTTTGTTTTCCTTTTCCCAGTCATGCCTAAATTTATAATCATACGTGATCGTACAATAAAACATTTAAGAGTACGGCCATTAAAGCAACTAACCTCGGAGATAGAGCAGCTCGAAAGGTCTCTCTAATAACCTGTTTCCAATTCATTTATCCATCCATTTTGACTTCTATTCCCAATCTGGGTCCCGACTACAAACCACTAAATAAGATCAGAGAGAGGGGGAAGAGGAGATATAGATTGGGGGAATGAAACTGATTTAAAAATCGATGATACAGACTAAAACATTTACATGCTATACAAGTAATTACATTTCATTCTACCACTTTCCAACATAATACTCATCTTTTCAACATCATGACGTATGTGGGTTCTGCTCGCCGCAACAGTATTCTCCTGGGGCGTTGTGGTAGAAATAAATACTCGTAGGTACAATTTTTCACTTCTTCTTTAATTTGAATCAAAATTTTTCTCCACTAAAACATTTACAACTTCATTTCATAACGTATCAGAATTTAGCTGGTAGTAATTCCATTTTTAAAACAACAGACTGACATAGCTTCCAGAGCACTCGACAAATGACAAAACTCGAACTCCCCCATGCAAGGCGGTGAGACAAATATATAATATAGGCAATAATGACATTACATTACGCATTGTTCATAACAATTGAATATACTAATTTACAATTACCAAACACACAAGTAAAACATTTCATGTACACAAAAATAATCACATACAATAATTTTAGATCCCACCTATTTCAAGTTTTAATCATGCTACTTTTTCTTTGACAACAAACCAAAATGTTAAATGTCAATTAATTAGTTAACGAGTACATCATACATGTTCCTAACATATATTGAACTATCAATTATCTTGGCAAATCTCAAACTAGATTCTAAATCTCACGTCAGTCAATATATACAAAGAATTATAATATTTAAATCTCGACTATTAAATTAATTAATACAATTAGCTGGTCTACACAACTTGTTTATGAGCCTAACCTATATACAATGGCATTATTTATTTTCATGACTTTATGTTTTACATAAGTTTGTACCCTTCTGTCATTGTACATTATTTTAATAAATAGACGAAGTATTGTTTATAGAACTGTCTGGAAACGTCATATACAAATCTCTTAATTAATGACATCTATCACTTGTTTTGATCATAGTATCACCGAGACACTGTCGTACACTGATTCAAATGTTCAAATGTTTGTAGAACGTATGGGACTTAACTACGGGGTCATCAGTCCCTAAGCTTACAAACCACTTATGAACTAGCTAATACTAAGGACGCCACAAATATCCATGCCCGAGGGGGGATTCGAACCCCCGACCGTAGTGGCCGTGCAGACCACGAGTGAAGTGCCTCAGTCTCCTCGGCCATCGCGGCCGGCTACACTGATTCCTAGACTAGCTATTTCGTTTGTAACTTCACACGCAAAATGTATCACTATTGAACCACACGATTCCGGATCCGACGCAGACGGTATCGTACAATAACATTGAAATCAGAGGGCCGGCAGTATCGTCACAAGACACAGAGAGGATGGATAGGGGGAGGAGAAGATGGACAAAGGAAGGGGCAGGAGGCGATGGGGAAATAGGGGAGGAAAGAAGGGACAGAGATAGACAGAAGAAGACAAGAGATTAAGGTACATATCACATTAGTTAGTGCGAAGCGTTGCCGGGTGTGCTAGTAATAATAATAATAATAATAATAATACCACCACTCAAAGAACGCTATTTTCGGACTTCGTTACTGCGATGTCTTTTTGTGAACTGCTGGCAGTTTCATCGATTTAGCAGTTTCGGCCGGCCGCGGTGGCCGAGAGGACTGAGGCGCTCCAGTCACGGTCTGCACGGCCACTACGGTCGGGGGTTCGAATCCCCTCTCGGGCATGGATATTTGTGCCGTCCTAGTTCGTAAGTAGTTCATAAGTAGTTTGTAAGTTTAGGGACTGATGACCCCGTAGTTAAGTCCCATAAGCTTAACAAACATTTGAACATTTTTAGCAGTTTCGGATTGGAGATGCCTGGTATGCTGTGTGTTTCTGAGTGTGAAGCTTTCAAACGTTCGTAGACGGCAATTTTTCCAAAGAGTTTTACTTTCGTGTGACATTGTACCATATCACTCGTTCGGTACGAATGACAGAAGTTGGTAACACTTCCAATATATAATGGTAAAGAACGATACGATTTCAGGTGGTTTCAATGTAACTCCTAGGGTTCCATAGTCTCTGGTATGATCAGATTCACATCCCAAGACCTGTGGTCACTCGTTAGAATACGGTCGGAGATTGAGAGGAGTCATATGTGACGAGTTATGCAAGTCACTGTAGGTATAGCTGTTAGCTTCCGACACTCTTTACCCAGAACATGCGTTCTGCAGAAGGCACAGTTGAAATAGCCATGTATCCTGTTACATTTCGTTAGTACACTAACCACTTGATAAATAGAACGACGGCGGCCATGTTTTGCAAAGTTTCGTAGCAGAAGTAACCAGTGTTTGCGGAAACAGTTCTCATGCTGTTAAGACGTAAGGGAGTATGACATGATTTGTTGCACTATGTTTGTAAAAGTACTGAAGTTCGTAGAATATTACGTACATCTTTTCCATATCTATCCTGTGTGAATTACCACTAAATGCTACACTGTGTAGTTAAGACAGATCTGTTTATTCGACGCTACTGAAAGAGACACTCTGACTCCAAGCTAAATATGTTTTATTTTATTTTAGAAGGGTGCGAATTATTTCGTCATAAATTTGCAGTAGTGTCCAACTTTTCCTCAAAATGCTTCTTTTCCCCTGGTTTCGGAGATAGCTTCCTCCGCATGTATCCGTTGCAACACTCATGTACGGTAAATGGTACACGGGAGAAATAATTTACAGTAAAATTTGTCACAATAACGCAAAGTTTATGATCGATAGTCGAATTTACCAGAGAATTATAAAGAATAAAGTCACTGACAAATATAGAGAAAGGAATCAAATTATGCGACTGTAGATATCGTATGCTGCCTTTACACAACGTGGGAAAAGAGACAACTTTAGTTGATTCGTTATGAAATGAGACTTGCCTACTAGATTTCCACTGATCATCAGCGGCCGTTAATGTCTTTAAGAGCACTGACAGTCAACAGAGGAATGTGGAAGAAACCACTAACTAACTGGATTTCTTGAATCTTTTGTGGATTTGCAGCTTTATCGTCTCGCGTTTTGGATGAGAAAGTTAATATGTTGTATAAACCACAGACTTTTCAGAGAAAGGTGTAAGGATTTTGCAACGTGGTTTGAAGTGAATATTCACACGGGTTAAGGCATAGAGAACTAGCTGCCAATAGAAGCATTATTCACATATGTGAAATGCTGTAAAACGCTGAAAGGAAATAATATAGGAATCAATTCAGAGAAATTGAAGGCAATAGTTGCCAGTGGCCGTGTAAATACCGCAATGTTGAATATTTGTGCCCAACTGGGTTTACTGTAAGTGGTGCCTATTCTTTCGGAAGCACGCAAACATCTCTCTCTCTCTAACATTCCCTGTCTGGTTGAGTTTCAAAAAAATTTAGAAAATGGAGGAAAAAGAAACCAGTAATCTATTGTTGAGCCTCTGTGTGTGTGTGTGTGTGGCGTCTGTTCCGAAAGAACAGACGTCACTTCTGATCCTGCAGTTGTTATTAGTTAATATTCACAGAATATATGACATCAACTGCGATTGGGCAAAGCTGAAAATATTGTAAATAATAATATAATTTTTAATATTCACAGAATATATGACATCAACTGCGATTGGGCAAAGCTGAAAATGTGTACCCAGCCGGGATTCGAACCCGGGTCTCCTGCTTTCTAGGGGGTGTAGGGGTCAGCGCAACTGCCTAGAAAGCAGGACACCCGGGTTCGAATCCCGGCTGGGTACACATTTTCAGCTTTGCCAAATCGCAGTTGATGTCATATATTCTGTGAATATTAAAAATTATATTATTATTTACAATATTCTTATCATGGAATGTTCGTAGTTGGTGGAGAATTTCTGCTCTTGAGTCAAGGATACAAGAAAAATGCCATAAAATTTTTCAGAAAGACTACGTTCGTACGTAATAAAATTGAAAGGTGATTACTGTTAGAATGCAATGACGTGCACAAATTCCAAAGGACTTACAGTAGAACTACTGAAGAATAAAAATTAAATAATGATGAAGAAATTATTGTTCTTTATATATCATTTTATTTTTATATATTATTAGTCATGTCGCACTCTCATGAAAAAATCCAGGTAGGCCCTGATAAAATAGTCCTCTGAATGATTCGTTTTAAGTATTCGAAGAACAGTTGCTGACTGGGGCAAAAGCAGCGCTAACTCCTTCATTTTTACAATAGAAAAAAATGATAAAGGAAGTAGAAGGCAAGCAAAGGTTAATTATCTCTCTGGGATCGACAGAGACCGCTCGTAATGCTTCACTTGCCCCCATTCTGTCTTTGAGAAGGCAAGTGGCAGCGGCCGAGGCCAAAGACAAAATCATAGTCTTATTTATTTAAACAGAAATACATCAAGTACATACATTGGTACAGGAATGTGATACAAAGATGGGTACATAATTGCAAAATACATCGCATGTAATACATAATTATTCACATATTGACCTTCATTATGATCATTAATGAAAACTTCCTGGCAGATTAAAATTGTGTGCCGGAACCAGGACTCGAACCTGGGACTTTTGCCTTTCGATGGCAAGCGCACTACCGATTGTGCTATCCCGACACGACTCACGATGCCGCCTCACAACTTTACTTCCGCCAGTACCTCGCCTCCTACTTTCCAAACTTCACAGAAGCTCTCCTGCGAACCATGAAAGACTAGCACTCCTGGAAGAAAGGATATGGTGGAGACATGGCTTAGCCACAGCCTAAGGGATGTACCCGGAATGAAACTTTCACATCCCTTAGGCGGAAGTAAACTTGTGAGGCGGCATCGTGAGTCATGTTGGGATAGCACAGTTGGTAGTGCGCTTGCCCGCGAAAGGCAAAGGTCCTACGTTCGAGTCCCGGTTCTTGCACACAATTTTAATCTGCCAGGAAGTTTCATATCAGCGCACACTCCGCTGCAGAGTGAAAGTTTTATTCTAGAAATATCCCTTAGGCTGTGACTAAGCCATGTCTCCACCATATCCTTTCTTCCAGGAGTGCTAGTCTTGCATGGTTCGCAGGAGAGCTTCTGTGAAGTTTGGAAAGTAGGGGGCGAGGTACTGGCGGAAGTAAAGTTTGAGGCGGCATCGTGAGTCGTGTCGGGATAGCACAGTCGGTAGTGCGCTTTTCCTCGAAAGGCAAAGGTCCCAGGTTCGAGTCCCGGTTCCGGCACACAATTTTAATTTGCCAGGAAGTTTCATATCTGCGCACACTCCGCTGCAGAGTGAAAATTTCATTCTGGAAATATTGTCATTAATGTTCAGTATTTTATTTTTATACATTTGGTTTAGATAAATGTCCGCTGAATGAGAATATTTACAACATACAGTAGAACATGATGGTCACAAAGATTTAACACTTGTTTTTCTCATATCTGTTTCAGGTAAATGACCGGTCAAAGAGTGCCAGCTGTCGTCACTGTCACATCATTCACACCGCTAAGTATCGTAATTTATGTGATATTTAATTTGCCAATCAATCTCGTCATATTCGTTAGTGCTCCTGTTTTAAGAGGTTTATTCTCGCTTACTTGGCAGATTTCGTTTGTGCTGCTGTTTTAATAGTTCATTTTGTGTCCCATCCTCGTCGCCACTCTTGTGTCTCGTTACTCCCGGTTGTCCTAGGTGTCGGTGGCCGAGTAGAGAGAGACCGACACAGGAAAATAGGATGCACGCGTGTGCACGTACGGAGGTGACCAGCCAGTGGGACAGCAGAAACTAGAACACTAGGCTAAATTAGAACAAGATATATATTTCGTGGAGTCTTGGTAATACTTAACTTTTACATAGTTCTTGACTGCAGAATGCTGATACATAGTAGAAGTAGATAGAGGCCTGCCTACTGATGATTCCTAGTGCCTATCCGATAGCCAAGTCTTAACTGGTGCCTATCTGATTCCCAAGTGGCCGATGCAGCAGTCGTGGCCACGAGCGGAGTTGCAGCAGAGGGCGCTCGTGGCTGACGTCGTAAGAACGACGCGCCGTGCGTGCATGGCGGCGCGCGGCGTAAGTACGTGGCGCGCACTTCATACTTGTGCAACACCACAGTTTATTCTTGCGTATTTGATATATTCAGTTGGACGCCAGCCACAGAACCAGCAGGGTTACAGCTTAATAGAAGCGAGCTATTTTGACTTTTTTGTGTTGAGGAGTGTTTAATTCTATATGCACTCGCGCTAGTAACAAGTTGATACTTTGTACAGACAATTGTTGATTTGTTAGGATTGATGGGTCTGTGACTACTGTGCACGGACAAAAGGAGCTTGCGTGCTGTTGGCTGTGGTCAGCCGTCTTTAGGCTGCTGCCTCGGAATGTTGCGGCAGTTGGGAGTCTGGTGCGTCGCATGGGACACCTCAGGTGTTACAAGGTTGAGGCTGGTCCGTTCTGCCTGTGAGTGGACATGTGGCCGCTCCTTCAGCATGCTCCGATCAAGCACATGGGGGGGAGTGGTTTATTAGTGATTGGGAGCTCCGATGTTAGGCGAGTGATGGAGCCCCTTCGCGCAAAAGTCGAGGAAGAAGGCCAGTGTTTGTTTGCTTGCCGGGGGTCTCATCCGATATGTGGAGGAGGCCCTTCCGGTGGTGATAGAGAGCACTGGGTGCAGCCGACTGTAAATTGTTGCTCATGTCGGCACCAATGACACCTGCCGTCTGGGTTCATTCTCAGTTCATGCTGGCGGTTGACGGATTGGTGAAGGCTGAAAGCCTCGCTCGCGGGGTGGAATCTGTGCTATTTATAGTGTCGTTCCCAGAACCGATCGCGGTCCTCTGGTTTGGTGCCGAGTGGAAGACTTAAACCAGAGGCTCAGGCTATTCTGCGGAGATCTGGGGTGCACATTTCTCGACCTCCGCTATGGGATGGAGAAATGTAGGGTCCGACCGAATAGGTCAGGCGTGCACTACACGCAGGAAGCGGCTACGAAGGTAGCGGAGTACGCGTGGAGTGCCCATGGTTTGTTTTTTTTTTTTTGTTTTTTTTTTTTTTGTTTTTTTTTTGTTTTTTTTTTTTTTTTTTTTTTTTTTAAGGTTTGAGAATTCCTTACCTAGGCTCGATAAGACGCCTCCTGAGCCGCGACAAGGTAACAGTAGACAAAAACGCAACAGGGAATGATAAGATCAATGCAGTATTAGTTAACAGCAGGAGCGTTTATAGAAAGGACCTAGAGCTGCTCTCATTAATAAACGATCAGAATGCCCACATAGGGACGGAAAGCTGGCTGAAATCAGATGTAAAATAGTAATGAAATTGGAATGTATACTGCAGAGACAGGCAGGATAGTGAACGGGAGGTGTGTTTATAGTGATAAAAAGTGCAATAGTATCGAAGGAAATTGACGGAGATCTGAAATGTGAAATAATTTGGGTGAAGGTCAACGTTAAAGCGGACTCGAACATGGTAATTGGATGTTTCTATAGGCCCCCTGGCTCAGCAGCTGTTGTGACAGAACACCTACAGGAAAATTTGGAAAATATTTCGAGTAGATTTCCCGATCATGTTATAGTTTCGGGAGGAGATTTTAATTAACCGGATATAGACTGGGAGACTCAAACGTTTGTAACGGGTAACAGGGACAAAGAATCAGTGGAACTGTTTTAAGTGCATTATCTGAAAACTACCTTGAGCAGTTAAACAGAGACCTTCTGGTCACAAACAGGCCCAAAATATTCGAAACAACGCAAAACAAGGAATCAGTGACCATAAAGCGGTCACACCATCAATGATTTCAGCCGTAAATGGAAATATTAAAAAATGTAGGAAGATTTTTCTACTGAGCAAAAATGACAAAAAGTAGATTTCAGAGTACACAGTACACAGTAGTTTTATCTCAAGTACAGGTAGTGTTGAGGAACAGTAGGCAAAGTTCAAAACCGTTGTACAATATTCACTAGATGAGTATGTACCAACCAAAATCGTAAGAGTTGGAAAGGAGTCACCATGGTACAACACCTGAGTTAGAAAACTGCTACGGAAGCAAAGGGAACTTCACTGCAAACATAAATAAAGCAAAAGCGTTGCAGACAAACAAAAATTACACGAAGCGAAATGTAGCAGAGGAGGGCAACCCGAGAGTCGTTCAACAAATTCGAAAGTAAAGTTCTATGTACTGACATGGCTGAAATTCCTAGGAAAATTTCGTCTTATGTCAAAGCGGTAGGTGGGTCTCAACAAAATGTCCAAACAATATGTGACGAAAATGGTACTGAAACAGAGGATGACAGTCTATAGGCTGAAATACTAAATTACGTTTTCCAAAGCTGTTTCACAGAGGAAGACTACACTGTAGTTCCTTCTCTAGATTGTCACACACATGACAAAATAGCATATACCGAAATAAATGAAAGAGGAATAGAAAAAGAGTTAAAATCGCTCAAAAGAGAAAAGGACGCTGGATCTGATGGGATACCAGTTCGATTTTACACAGAGTACGCGAAGGTACTTGCCCCTCTTAATGTAGCGGTTTACCATACGTCTCTATAAGAACATAGCATTCCAAAAGATTTGAAAATGGCGCTGGTCATCCTCGTTTTCAAGAAAGAACGACGAACTATAGACCTATATCTCTAACGTCGGACAATTGTAGAATTTTGGAACACGTATTATGTTCGAGTATAATGACTTTTCTGGAGACATCTGCTCTGCAAGAATCAGCATGGGTTTCGAAAAAGGCGATCATGTCAACCCCAGTTCGCACTATTCGTCCACCAGACTCAGAGGGCCATAGACACTGGTTCCCAGGTAGATGCCGTGTTGCTTGACTTCCGCAAGGCGTTTGATACAGTTCCCCCATAACAGTTTAATGAAAAAAGTAAGAGTGTATGGTATATATGACCAATTGTGTGATTGGATTGAGGAGTTCCTAGATAACATAACGCAGCATGTCATTCTCAATGCAGAGAAGTCTTCCGAAGTAAGAGTGATGTCGTGTGTGCCACAGGGGAGTGTCGTGGGACCGTTGCTATTCACATTAAGTATAAATGACCGTGTGGATAACGTCGGAAGTTCACTGAGGCTTTATGTGGATGATGCTGTAGTATATAGAGAGGTTGTAAGAATGGATAATTGTATCGAAATGCAGGACAACATGCAACGATTATCCCTTAAATGCATGAATTTTTTAAAATAAAAAAAAAAAAATTAAAAAAAATAAAAAGAAAAACATATTTTCCTGTTTTATAAGTTGTACAAACAAAGTGAAAAATAGCAAATATGCAACAAACAGAAACTTGTTATATAATTTTCAAAGTTGGATAGTATAAACAATTTTTGTGCTTATATTGGTTCTCCATACCTGTCTTAATTGGTGCGATTTTTTCCTCCTTCCAAAACTGGCTGTTTATATGGAAAACAAAACGTTAAAATCTGCAATTTCTGCTGTTTTGTACAAACAAAAGCAAAGATGTCAAGTTCACAATGCAGCCAACCTTGACACAAAAACCACAACACACACTGTCTACAAACTCTGCTGTGGCTGTTATAGTCCACAAAATTCCCACTAGTCGCGGATAAAACAGTTTTACAATCGATGTTGTAAATGTGCAACGCCATGCATTTAAGGGTTATATAAGGAAGTCATAGTTCGATGGGGCGATCTATAATTGTTTAATAATGATTTTGCAGCCAAGATCGCATTTTTCATTTATTAGGTTACCGGTTTCGGCGTGCTCGACGCCATCTTCAGATCTGTCGTAATTTACATAACTTATGGAAAGTTGAAGGGTGAAGGGATTTGTAATTGAATCTCAATATAGACAAGTGTAATGTGCTACGAAAACATAGACAGAAAGATCCTTTGTAATTTACACTATAGCAGGTCAGCAACTGGAAGCAGTTAAAAATGTTCAAATGTTTGTAGAGCTTATGGGACTAGCCGGCCGCGGTGGCCGAGGGTACTGCGGCGCGCCAGTCGTGGTCTGCAAGACCACTACGGTCGGGGGTTCGAATGGATATTTAGTATTAGCTAGTTCATAAGTAGTTTGTAAGTTTAGGAACTGATAACCCCGTAGTTAAGTCCCATAAGCTATACAAACATTTGAACATTTTGGACTTAACTACGGGGTCATCAGTCCATAAACTTACAAACTACTTACGAATTAGCTTATACTAAAGACGGCACAAACATCCATGCCCGTGGGGGGATTCGAACCCCCGACCGCAGCTGCCGTGCAGAGCGTGACTGGCGCGCCGCAGACCGCTCGGCCACTGTGACCGGCTGGAAGCAATTAATTCCATGAATTATCTGGGAATAAGCATTAGGAGTGATTTAAAATGGAACGACTATATAAAATTATTCGTTGGTAAAGCAGAAAACAGACTGAAATTCATTGGAAGAATCTTAAGGAAATGCAGTCCGAAAACAAAGGAAGTAGGTTACAGTTATTCACCCACTGCTTGAATACTGCTCCCCGGTGTGGGATCCGTATCAGGTGGGGTTGATGGAGGAGGTAGAGAACATCCAACGGAGAGCAGCGCGTTTCGTTACAGGATCATTTAGTAATTGTAAAGAGTTACGGTGTTAAACTCCAGTGGAAGACTGCAAAGAGAGACGCTCTGTCGCTCGGTACGGTGTTTTCTCGAAGTTTCGAGAACACACCTTTACCGAGGAGTCTAGCAGTACATTCCTCGCTCCTACAGATATCTCGCGAAGAGATCACGAGGATAGAATCAGAGAGATTAGAGCCTACACAGAGGGATACCGACAATGTTTCTTTCCGCGTACGAGACTTGAATAGTAGGGAGAACCGATACTGCTACTCAAGGTACCCTCCGCCACACACCAAAAATGTTCAAATGTTTGTCAAGCTTAAAGGACTTAACTGCGAGGTTATCGGTCCCTAAACTTACTTATGAACTACGTTGTACTAAAGACGACACAAACATCCATGCCCGAGGGGGGTATTAGAAGCCTCGACGGGGAACGGCCTCGCGCGTCGTGGCATAACGCCTCAATGCGCTCGGCTGGTCCGCCGCGGCGCTAGACACCGTCAAGGTGGCTTGCGGAGTATGTATGTAGTTGTAGATGTAGCTACAGTAGCACATAAGGGTGACAAGGATTTAACACTTGTTTTGCCATTCCGGTTATAGATAATCGTCCGTTGAAAGAAGCATTTTACAGCATATGATGATACAAAAACACTTTTTTTATGTCATATTAATTTTAGCTTTAAAAGAAGAAACAGATACAAGATCTTGTACATAATTTGAAGGAATTAACAAAGGTGGCAGTAGACGATTTCGTAACGTCAGTCGTATAATTTGCCACTTGTTTGCCCTCATGCTTCATCTCTCTCTCTCTCTCTCTCTCTCTCTCTCTCTCTCTCTCTCTCTCTGCGTGCGTGCGTGTGTGTGTGTGTGTGTGAATCTTAGGCTAAGTTTGTTTAAATAGTTTCTAAGTTAAGGGACCGATGACCACTGCCGTTAGGTCCCATAACTTTACAAACCTTTGAATTACCTTAGGGTAAAGCAATTTTGGCCTGCGTTTAGTAACACTATAACTGTGCCTATGCGATCGCCTTTTGGCAACACGAAAATAAAGGGTATTTGACATTGTCTGTCTGTAATGTGTTCCCACTTTTTAGGTCAACCGATGGGCACCAAATTTCACAGATGTATTCGTTGAAATAAGCAGTTGACATGATATAGATGAAACAATTAATTCCTCTAATTGAGACTTATCAAAATGGGGTCTCACAAGGTTTGGTCTTGGGTCCTTTGCTGTTCTTAATATATATTAATGACTTGCCATTCTACATTCACGAAGATGCTAAGCTAGTTCTTTTTGCTGACGAAAGACCGAAAACTACCACGACAAGACAGATGATAGTATTTTAACGCAAAAAGATAATTAAAATATGGAAAAGAGAATAAAATAACCGTTTAAGGAGGTGAAAGTTCATAAAAATCGCGTGTATGTCAAACTCCTGAAATATCAAGTAATTTGGCTGTTTGTTAAATTACAGTCAGACAGAATATTACGTGTTGAGTACATACATATAATCGCTGACTAGCAACAGCTGTAACGATATGTTTCTCCTATAAATAAAGTCGATAACAATATGGATTCTGCCCAGTACAAATTTACGTAAACTTTCATGTTATGAATATTGTTAACAGTGGATTTTCCACACGAAATACTACAGGAAAAACAAAATTGCGCCGTATAACATGTCAGCGCGATTTTTCATCCTCTTGGAAGACTTTAGGTGGCGTTAAATATTGATGCTTTTAACGCACGAGTGCATGTTAAATTTTGAAGATTTATTCCGATGAATAAATAGGTTCAAAAAGGTGAAATAGATGTTTGTGCCAGTTGTTATCTGCATTAAATCACCGGAACATACATTATGCATACCAAACACCGAGTTACATTGTGTAGCAATAATTCGGTGCGGGTACGGTTACGTTGTTTACAAGGTTACGCTACTAATTGTAAGCCTATTGTTTGCTAAACAGGGTAGCTATAACTGGATGGGCATTGTTTGTAAGTGAATTTTTGCAGTTAACTATGCACGCGGAAGCCTTGTCCTCAACCTTAAACCTATGGCGTGAACGACGGTAAACAGGCCGCTATCCTTGACCGTATTCCGAGCTTTCCTACATGTGCTCGTCTCCGAGACATCGAGCATTTTCCCCCGGATAGCCAGTGTGGTTCGCTTTTTAATTCGTTGCTTAAGTCCCTAGGGTGACATTTTGGTCAGTATGCAGCAAATGAAATAGGCAGAATGGAGTACAGAAGACTAAGAAATGAGATTGACAGGAAATGCAAAACGGCTAAGCAGGAGTGGCTAGAATGCAAATGCAAGGATGTAGAAGAATGTATAAATAGGGGGAAAATAAATACAGCTTACAGGAAAATAAAAGAGATATTTGGAGATAAGAAAAACAGCTGTATGAATATCAAGAACACAGATGGAAAACCAGTTCTCAGCAAAGAAGGGAAAGTTGAAAGGTGGAAAGAGTATATAGAGAAGCTCTACGAAGGAAATGAACTTAGAGACAATGTTGTAGAAAGGGAGAAAGAAGTAGGTGAGGATGAAATAGGAGATACTATACTGAGAGATGAATTTGACAGAGCACTGAAAGACCTAAGTCGAAACAAGGCCCCTGGAGTAGATGGCATTCCCTCAGAGCTACTGAAGTGTCTGGGAGAAACGGCCATGACAAAACTGTTTCACCTGGTGTGTAAGATGTATGAGACAGGCGAAGTACCCTCAGACTTTAAGAAAAATGTAATAATCCCCATTCCAAAGAAAGCAGGCGCAGACAGGTGTGAAAATTACAGAACCATCAGTTTAATAAGTAATGGTTGCAAAATATTAACACGAATGATTTACAGAAGGATCTCGGGGAGGATCAGTTTGGGTTCAGGAGAAATGTAGAAACACGGGAGGCAATACTTTACGGCTTATCCTAGAAGATAGATTAAGGAAAGGCAAACCTACATTTCTAGCTTTTGTAGATTTGGAGAAGGCTGTTGACAACGTTGATTGGAATAAACTCTTTCATGTTCTGAAGCAAGCAGGAGTAAAATATTGGGAGCGTAATGTTATTTACAACTTGTACAAAAACCAGACAGCGGTTGTCAGAGTTGAAGTGCATGAAAGGGATGCAGTGGTTGGGAAGGGAGTAAGACAGGGTTGTAGCCTTTCTCCAATGTTATTCAATTTGTACATTGAGCAAGCTATAAAGGAAAGAAAGGAGAAATTTGGAGAAGGAATTAAAGTTCAGGATGAAGAATTGAAACATTGCGTTTTTCCGACGACATAGTAATTCTGTCAGAGGTAGCAAAGAACCTGGAAGAGCAGTTGAACGGAATGGACAGTGTGCTGAAAGGTGCATATAAGATGAACATTAACAAGATTAAAACAAGGGTAATGGAGTGCAGTGTAAGAAAATCAGGTGATGCTGAAGGAATTAGATTAGGTAACGAAACAATAAAGGAGGTAGATGAGTTTTGTTACTTGGGCAGTAAAATAACAAATGATGGTCGCAGTACAGAGGATATAAAATGCAGAATGGCAATGGGTAGAAATGCGTTCTTGAAAAAGAGAAATTTGTTAACCTCGAATATTGATTTAAGCCTAAGGAAGTCCTTTCTGAAGGCATTTGTGTGGACTGTTGCCTTGTATGGGAATGAAACATGGACAATAAACAGTGCGGACAGGAAGAGGATAGAGGCTTTTGATATGTGGCGCTACCGAAGAATGCTGAAGATTAGGTGGGCGGATCGCATAACTAATGAGGAGGTACTGAACAGAATTGGGGAGGAAAGTTATTTCTGGCATATCTTGACTAAAAGAAGAGATCGATTGGTAGGACACATTCTTAGACATCAAGGAATCGTGAATTTAGCATTGGAGGGAAGTGTGTGGGGTAAAAACCGCAGAGGAAGACCAAGAGATGGATACAGTAAGCAGATTCAGACAGATGTAGGTTGCCGTTCTTAGGTGGAGTTAAAAAGAGGCTTGTTCAGGATAGGGTATTGTGGAGAGCTGCATCAAACCAGTCTCCGGACTGAAGACCACAACAACAACAACAACAACAACAACATCTTGTTATTTAATTACCGATTATGCTTTTCTGTTCATGCCTTTCCGGTTCTCTGCCACCCACACTTCTACCACTTCGGTGGCCCCATTCTAACCCCCAGACTACAGATAATCCTTCACTTGTACAAGGTGATACAAAATTATACTAAAGTTTAAATGATACATACAGGCTGATAATGAAACAAAACGTAAATTAGTTACAAATTATGGCATGCACTATCTGAATAAAATACTCAAATTTTTATTGAGATGAGGTTCAACAGCCGTAAGATATTTGAGGAAATGCATACTGTAAACCATCAGCTGTCTATTATTTGTCCAAACTTCTACCGGTTTCTGTTACAAACCCTGTTCACGGAAGACTATTAAATAAAAATACAGAAACAGAATTGTACACAAGCTGAAGTAAAATACATAATATAATCCAGTATTTTCATATAGTAAGTACTTACGAACTGGACGGACTGATTAAACAGATGCATTATATTCCTCCTTATGCATACTAGCATGCATGTCACACAATAAAAATAAATAAGACGTCACTAGGCATCAAGTCTTGGTTAAAAACATAAAAGCAATGCCAGGCTGTGTGATGGTGAACCAAGGTCTATTACAAGAGAACATAATATAGCTATTGAACACATAAATGAGATAAAATTAGCGATGATCAAAGTATACATGGCGTGAAAATGGTATATCTTAAGTAACCATCAGTGATCTCTATACAAACTGGATGTATAACTCTGGTGTCTGAGTATAGAACTGCAGCGTGCTTGGACATTCATATGTTTTGCACACGATTTCGCGTTGTCCGCCATGTTTAAATTTGGCAAACGAGTTTCCATCCGTTATTACGTGAGAAAGAATTGCTTGCTTACCTCTCGATTTCGAATTTAATTCAATATTCGATGTACTAGGCTTATATGGGAGCAGAATCGAAACGTATTTTCTTCTCGTTTTCTTATAATACTTCATAGCAGCCATGTTTGAATTTGGCAAGAAACTAAATATAAATATCTATGGCTGGCACGCTAAGACAGCTGAAGTTCAACATCCAGAGTGGATAGAGATCAATGGTATCCATCATAGCTCATATCTTTGACAAGGTGTCATGGCGACATGTTACAGATAGCAGTGTGTAAACATTACGAAAATAACAGGATGGATTATGGAAACAATAAAAATGTGCAATAACAACAATTATCTGTCAGAGTATAAAAGTAAGTGAAGAAATTATACATCAAAGTCGTAATGTTAAGAAATAAAGAAAACCTAACCCAATAACAGGATCGTAAAATCGTAATTAATGTAGAGGTAGGCCAGAGGCTACTAATGAGCATAGTGGATAACACAATATGTCAACATTATAAAGCGTATGGATACATCTTTCAATGAACAAGAACAAAGTATCATTAAATGATGTAATCATGTAAACCTTAGGCTACGTAACATAATACTAAAGCATAAAAGGGGCAGGGTGTCACAATTACATAGTTCAGGATATAAGCGATTACATTAAATATGGATATAGCATTCAGTCACATAAAAATGTAATACAATTATGTCAAAAAATAAATGCATTAATTTGGCATGTAAACCTTAAGCATGTAGTACACAGATTAAGTGTATATGACAATATATGTATTGACACATATCTAACAGAACAGAAGTACATAGGAAGATTTATTAAGATAGTATGTAATTAGCCATAGGGTTGCATATGAATAGATAAGGAACATGATATAGCAGTAGGGATGTATGACGATACAAATGTATATACATCTGGTCATATAAGTGATTGGCTTATTATACAGGTTAAGCAACTGTAAAATCTGTTTAGACCAATATGGTCATGCATTATTAAGAATAAGTATCTAGGCTGCTAACACTAACGAATGAGATGTACCTAAGAATGATAGGTAGGGATGCATATGATAATAAAATATTTACATAACACTAACATATCATGGATAAAAATACATAAGGATGAGAATCATCATTGAGGAGCCAATAGATTCTAACAAATACAGACATAGTAAATAGCTAATGTCCCTTGTTCTGTATGGCATTTCCACTGCACTTTTAGCATATTATTTAATGCATAACGGTTTCGATGGTTATATCCCAATATGTTAGAGAGAGACCAGTTATGGTCTTTCACTTACTTCATTAGTAGATCTTATGTAATACATACAGCACTTTTTTTATTTACTATGTCTGTATATGTTACAACCTATTGTCTCCTTAATGATGATTCTCATCCCTACGTATTTTTATGTAATACATACGGCACTTTTTTATTTTTTAATGTACATTTGAAAGCTCTTGTCTACGCAACCCCGGTACCAAATGTAGAGACTCTTCGTGCTCGTATTGTGGACGGCTGTGATACAATACGTCATTCCCCAGGGCTGCATCAGCGCATCAGGGATTCCGTGCGACAGAGGGTGGATGCATGTATCCTCGCTAACGGAGGACATTTTGAACATTTCCTGTAACAAAGTATTTGAAGTCACGTTGGTACGTTCTGTTGCTGTGTGTTTCCATTCCATGATTAATGTGATTTGAAGAGAAGTAATAAAATGAGCTCTAACATGGAAATTAAGCATTTCCGGACACATGTCCACATAACATATTTTCTTTCTTTGTGTGTGAGTAATGTTCCCTGAAAGTTTGGCAGTACCTTTTGTAATACCCTGTATATTTCCTTGAATAACGCGACAGTTAATGAAGTTTTGCGTAGTAACCATGTGGCAAAATATTCCCCTCTTTGCAAGTCATCATTTGTCAAAATATCATTTTGATACCCTTAACCGTGTGTGAGATACGCAATGATTCATTCTAGCCTTCGGAAATGAGTGCACAATACTTAAGCTTATCTATAAGAATCCCATGATTTACACAGTCAAAAGCCTTTAATAGACCACAAAAAATCCCAACTGGTGATTGCTGACATATAAAGATTTAAGTAGCGGAAAAATTAAATATTTCCACCAGTTAGTTTTTTGCGAAATCGTTTGTGATAGATGGCAGGGCATGCGCCTCTAAGCTGTTAGTGCAGCGCGATTCCAACCACTTTGGGGAAAACATGGCGGACGATTTTCAGCCTGAGTATTGTGCGGTTGGATTCACGATTTCCGATCAGAAAGAACACAGTTCGTTGTAAATGACGGTAAGTCATCGAGTAAAACAGAAGTGATATCTGGTGTTCCACAGGGAAGCGTTATAGGTCTCCTACTCTTCCTCGTGTTTATAAACGGTTTAGGAGACAATCTGAACAGCTCCCTTAGATTGTTCGCGGATCATGCTGTCGTTTATCGGTTAGTGAAGTCAACAGAGAATCAAAAGCAACTGCAAAGCGATTTAGACAAGATTTCTGCATGGTGCGAAAATTGGCAATTGACACTAAATAAAGAAAAGTGTGAAGTAATACACATGACCACTAAAAGAAATCCGCTGAACTTCAATTACGCGATAAATCGATCAAAACTTAAGGTCGTAGCTTCTACCAAATACCTAGGAGTTACAAATACGAACAACTTTGACTGGAGAGAACAAATAGAAAATATTGTGGGGAAGGAGAACCAAAGGTTACGTTTCATCGGCAGAACGCTTCGAAGATGCACCAGCTCCACCAAAGAGACTGGCTACATCACACTTGTGGATCCTCTCCTGGAGTACTGTTGTTCCTTGTGGGACCCTCACCAGGTGGGATTGCCGCGGTGGAGTAGCCGAGCGGTCTAAAGCGCATCGCTGCGGAGCGCGCGGATGCTCGCCGTGAAGGTTCGAGTCCTTCCTGGGGCGTGGGTGTGTCTGTGTGTTTTGTCCTTAGGTTAGTTTACCTAGGTTTAAGTAGTTTGTAAGCTACGGACTGATGACCACGCAGTTTGTTCCGATAGATTTACAAACATTTGAACAGGTTGGATTGACGGAAGACATTGAGAAGGTTCAGAGAAGGGCAGCTCGTTTTGTTCTATCACGTTACGGGGGGGAAGCGTCACAGAATTGTTGCACGAATTTGGGTGGAAATCATTAAAAGAAAGACGTTATTCATTGCGGCGTGATCTGTTTGCGAAGTTTCAATCACCGACTTTTACTTCTGAATGTGAAAATATTCTGCTAGCACCCACCTACTTAGGGAGACATCACCATCCCAATAAAATAAGAGAAATCAGATCGAAAACGGAACGATTCAGGTGTTCATTCTTCCCGCGCGCTATTAGAGAATGGAACGGTAGAGAAAAGTTATGAAAGTGGTTAATGAACCCTCTGCCAGGCACTTTAATGTGATTTGCAGAGTATCTATGTAAATGTAGATGATCTGCAAAAGTGCGCCTCTACAAAGAGACAGTTCTCTCAAAACTACTGTATCGCACCTCGGTAGGGATCTTGCCAGTCCAACACAACTAGGACGTCTTCAAGTGGTTCAGAACACAGTCCTCAATGGATCCTAGGAGCCAGCAGATACATTCTTGTCACTGACCTACATGCTGAACTTGACGTGGACGCGATACTGAAACCTGTCCGGAAGTGGACAACGAAGCTGCACTACAAGGTCGACACCTTACCTGACTCTGATTACGACTTCCGCAACCTAGGTAGAAAACCTGCTCTTCCATGGCACAGATACAAAGTTCCTAGGTCATTAGTCAGCTGACTACATCGACCTGTGGTATCTTGCAGGAGAACACATGGGCCTTTATAAGTACATCACTAAAATGTAAGAAGTATAAACAAGCGAAGACAAGCAACTACTTATCTTTCATTCTGAAGTCTGGATCGTCACTGTTGATGGGACTTGCGCTCGACGTAATTTGAGGCTCGTATAATGTTGAAGAAGTTCGTAAAAGGTTTGTTAATCTGTTCTCTGATAGGACTGCAGTATTGTCCAAGTTTGCTAAAAGTGGAAGTACTAAACCAAGATAAAGAGTCCGATGTCCATTTATTCAAAATATTACCGTTTTCAACAATTTTCAACTAAAACTTCCTGGCAGATTAAAACTGTGTGCCGGAACCGGGACTCGAACCTGGGACCTTTGCCTTTCGCGGGCAACTTAGGGAGACATGACAATCCCAATAAAATAAGAGAAATCAGATCGAAAACGGAACGATTCAGGTGTTCTTTCTTCCCGCGCGCTATTAGAGAATGGAACGGTAGAGAAAAGTTATGAAAGTGGTTAATGAACCCTCTGCCAAGCACTTGAATGTGTTTTGCATATATGTAGATGTAGATGTAATCGCTCGTATTACGTCTGGTTTCATTTCGCTCGGAAAGGTCGCGGCGTCCTCGTACTTGCTGCGGTGTCGGAGTCCCCTTGAACTTGCGGCAGTCAGCTGTTGTGTGGGACGCAGGCCAGGGTCGGTGAAAGGCCCGCCTGGCGGTGCCAGCGGTCGCTACGGCCTCGCGAGGACGCGACAGCACGCGACGGCGGCGACGTGACGAGAACACGCACACACACACACACACACACACACACACACGGCGTGGCGTGCCTGCGCGCCGCTAACCCACTGCCCGCGACGAGGCGGCAGTTCCCTGGCGAAAGCACGCCTCCATTCATGGCGCCACGCACGAGCTTCACCACCGTCGCCTGCTGCGCTTTGTAACGTCACAGCTGCGTCCACCTAATCCTCGATGGGCGAAGTTGTCGTTATATTCTATTTGCTGCTTAATCATTTAATAATTGTTCCAATGATTTGACGGTACTTTTTACACACTCCACATCCTTTCCGAGAGTAACTTCCGTCACCTTCCTCTCCCGGATGACGCCCTTCGTCCCAACAATTTACCCTTCATACCAACCCTAGTCCCTCCCCATATGTGTGTGTACGCTTTCCTCCCCCCCCCTCTTGCTCCTCCCCTCCCTCCCGCACTTGGCTCACACCTCCTTTCCCATCCCTGAGAGTCCTTACTCCCCCTCTTCCCCCCTCTCCTACCCTTCAGCCTCCCCTCGCCCCGCCCCCAAATACCCTGCGGGGTTACAGTGCTCAATTTTAATAGTGCACCATCTAGTGTTGAGCAGTATCAACTGATTCGTGCTTTTTAAATGTGAGCAGCCGCCAAATAGACACAACAAAATGTTACCGTGTGTGTTTTAATTAGTGTCTCCGTTCTCTTCACCGATATTCTGTACAACTTCAGTGTGTTTTAGCCAATGTGGCATGTTTTAACTCTGAATGTGTGTTTTTAATTCACCACTTTTATGTATTTTATTTACCATTTTCATCTTCTTGCACTTCAAACGTTCTGCATTTACTTTCTCTGTTTTGTAATTGTTGTCAAATTTAATGAAAGTCCAGCTCCAGTTGCATTTATTGGTGCTTTATTTAAGCCCACACTACCGGTTTCGGCCTCTATGTTAGGCCATTTTCAAGTGTGACAGACCTGCATATAATGTGTAGCAATGCCGATTATAATGTTTTGGAATGTTAAATATGAGACGCACATTTTTTCTCATGTCGCCATTGGTCGCCAAAAGTTTTAAATTCTCTGAGTTCTATTGTTTTAATTACTTGACGTTGCTTTCTCTACGGCATAACGTAAGTTTCATTCAGCTTCTGTACAGTACCTTTTTACGTATGTAACATTCTATCTTGTACCATGTAATTTTTGTTAACTTATTGCTACACATTATATGCAGGTCTGTCACACTTGAAAATGGCCTAACATAGAGACCGAAACCGGTAGTGTGGGCTTAAATAAAGCACCAATAAATGCAACTGGAGCTGGACTCTCATTACATTTAATAATTGTTCCATTCTATTATTAACTAATTCTGCCATATTGCCCTTTTCTCACACGACATCTTGCGAGCCATGGATGAAGGGCAACAGGCGGATTGTGTTTTTCTCGACTTCAAAAAAAGGCGTTCGACGTGGTGCCACACTGCAGACGGCTAACGAAGATACGAGCTTATAGAATAGGTTCACAGATTTGTGACTGGCTGGAAGACTTCCTAAATAACAGAACGCAGTACGTTGTTCTCGACGGCGAGTGTTGATCAGAGACGAGTGTATCGTCAGACGTGCCCAGGACCGCTATTATTTTCTATCTATATAAATGATCTGATGGACAGAGTAAGTTGTAATTTGCGGCTGTTTGCTGATGATGCTGTGGTGTATGGGAGGGTGTCGTCTGTAACTGACTGTAATAGCATACAGGATGACTTAGACAAAATTGCTAGTTGGTGCGAAGAATGGCAGGTAGCTCTCAATGTAGAAAAGTGTTATGTGATGCGCATAAGTAAAAAAAAAAAAACAATCCCATAATGTTCGAATACAGCATTAGTAGTGAGCTTCTTGATGCTGTCGCGTCGTTCAAATATCTAGGCGTAACATTGCAAAGCGATATGAAATGGAACGAACATGTAAGGACAGTTGTGAGTAAGTCGGACAGGCGACTTCGGTTTATTGGGAGAATTTTGGGAAGATGTACTTCACCTGTAAAGGAGACCGCGTATAAATCGCGTGTACGACCACGTCTTGAGTATTGCTCAAGTGTTTGGGACCCGCAGCAGATAAGTTTAAAAGAAGACATAGAGGCGGTTCAGAGACGAGCAGCTAGATTTGTTACCGGTAGGTTCGACCAATGCACGAGTGTCACTGAAATGCTCCGGCAACTCAATTGGGGATCGCTGGAGGAAAGACGACGTTCTTTTCGTGAATTTCTGTTAAGTAAATTTAGAGGGCCGGAATTTGAAGCTGAGTGTAGTACGATCTTGCCGCCGCCAACTTACATTTCGCGTAAAGATCACAAAGACAAGATAAGAGAAATTAGGGCTCGTACGGAGGCATATAGGCATTCTTTTTTTCCTCGTTCTATTTGGGAGTGGAATAGGAAAGGAAAAGCCTAGTAGTGGTACAGTGTACCCTCCGCCCCGCACCTTATGGTGAATTGCGGAGTATGTATGTAGATGTAGATGTAGATATCACTTTCAAAATTGTCCTTCAAACGATTTTCGTGATTTTTTTAATGGTTTGGCGAAATTCTTCTGAGGATGGCAGCTATATATGCCGAAAGTAGTCACGTGAAATAAATATTTTCTAGCAAGCGGTCGTAGTCTTTGATACAACACAATCGGACAAGATTGCCACATCATAAGAAACATATACTGGGTGTTTCAGTAAGTGTTTTTGCCTCTGTAACTTATAAAATAACAGGTGATGGGAAATTTTTATGCGGTTGGTCAACACAAGAAATGTTACACTTTCTGCGGAGTTATGGATATAGTTTATTGTATCATTTTCCAAAGAGTTACACCACAAAGATATAATTTTTTAAATGGAACAATACTTTTTTCTATCGTGTACTGGATTCGTTTAAACCAGCTGCGTCCAAATCAATTTAAACTACATTCCTATCACTGCTAGTTTGGGAGCTACAACCCTTCAATTTTTCCGGGGGCGGAGGCTGCGATAGCGTAACTGACTGGCCGAGTGGCTATCCCCTGGGGCACGGCCCCCTGTCTCATGACCACCAACCAGTTAGCTAAGCTGTCGCAGCCTCCGCCCCCTAAACTTTGAAGGGTTGTAGCTCCCAAACTAACAGTGATTGGAATGTAGTTTAAATTGATTTGGACGCAGCTGGATTCAATGAATCCAATGCACGATAGAAAAAAAACTATTGTTCCATTTAAAAAATTATATCTCTGTGCTGTAACACTTTGGAAAATGATACAATAAACTATGTTCATAGCTCCGCAGAAAGTGTAACATTTCTTGTGTTGACCTACCGCATTAAAATTTCCCGTCACCTATTATTTGCCGGCCGCGGTGGCCGAGAAGACTGAGGCGCTCCAGTCACGGTCTGCACGGTCACTACGGTCGGGCCGGCCGCGGTGGCCGAGGGGACTGAGGCGCTTCAGTCACGGTCTGCACGGCCACTACGGTCGGGGTTTCGAATCCCCCCTGGGGCATGTATATTTGTGCCGTCCTTAGTCTTAGTTAGTTCATAAGTAGTTTGTAAGTTTAGGGACTGAAACCCCGTAGTTAAGTCCCATAAGCTGTACAAACATTTGAACATTTGAACGTATTATTTTATAAGTTACAGAGGCAAACACACTTAGTGAAACACCCTGTATATGTTGCGAAAAATGGCAAGTAACACTAAATAATGAAAAGTGTGAAGTAATACACATTGTTATCGCTGATGGAAACAAGAAGTGGGTACAAAAAGCTCTGCTCAGACTAGTGCATATTTGAGGAAACATTTAGTTTCTTTTGGGTGACAGTGCCCTAATAATAATTTTATGTATAAAAAAACAGTTTAGAGCGGAAGACTGGTTATTTATTGCCGACTAGTTTCAGCCCACTGCTTGGCAGAGGCAGCACCTGAGGACACGCACCTACTGCGATGCTCCTCACCACCTTGGAGAAACAACCTGAAGATGGCTCAACAGTCGGCTGAAACTAGATGTAATAAATAACCGGTCTTGCGTTCTAGACTGTATAACGTTCTTCGTATTTTGAGGTAACTTTCTGTTCTTTAAAATACTGATGATGATTATTTATGGTAGGCAATTGCGTAACTTTAGTCTTCTTCGGTTTGATAGTGCAATTGGCTATCAAATTTTACTTATCTTGTACTTCAGAAATGGCATTGGTACTCCTGTTTGATCGATCGAATTGAATTATTGTTTCTTATTTCACCTGAACGTACTGCGAAGTATTAATTTCCTGAGCATATTTAATGTCGTTAGCTTTATTAAAATGTATGATCATACAGATTCTTTATCTCAGGGGCTATAAATTGTTATGAAAGTTTGTCTTATTTATCTGTCCCGACAGTTCACTAAAACGAAGTCAGTTACACAAGTATTAATTTATTTAGACCTTTCATGAAATAGTGTTTGGAATTTTGCTTTTAATACGGATCGTCTCACTGAATAGTGAGTTTTACTACATACTGCGAGTTTTATCACAGTCAAAGATATGCTTTTAAGCACTGTTTAAAATATCATTGATTAGGTAAAGGTTCTAACTACGCAAGAACTGTTAAGACACTTTTTAAATCTCACTCGTTTCTATATTCTTCAAAATCACACAGTATGCAATAAATGCACTTGCACAAAGACACTTCAATAATTCACAGTTCGGTAACTATATTTTTCACAGTTACTACTTTACAACAGAATCTCTGATCTCTTTTACAGTTCACATCAACTTAGATCTTCTTAAATAAAGTTCATAATTTAAATTTTAGTAATCTTGATAAAACAGTTATTATTATTATTCTGATCTATCTAACATTGATCATTATATCTTCGGGACGCAGAATTTTTATAACTATCTTCAGATGCCTAAACCGATCTAAAGTCCATAGATATTACTGTCGCAAATCGCGTAACACTTTACCATTATTCACCTGATCGTATCAAAATCTCGATACTTTACAAGAAATGAATTTGTCGCAAATTAACAAGTTCCTAACTAAACCCGTTATTAAACTCATAGTGAGCTAATTGCGGAGACCTAACTCATAGGCAGCTGAATACATAGATAGAGATAGATAGAGAGAGAGAGAGAGAGAGAGAGAGAGAGAGAGATTAACACGACTGTGGGTACTATTTATACTAATTTGCTAACAAAGCTGACTGTAATTCAGGATGTTTTGGCTAACTTATTCTGTGGCCTTGACTATTCTGTATTACAAAGATATGAACTGATTTCTTTTAAAATTAAAGAAAACGTGAAATCTGCCTCGTAAAAATTAGTAAAAGTCAAAATTGACAGAAATGGCGATTCTAATGTTAGGATCGCGATGTAGTGTTACAGCTGTTTTTACATAGAAAACTCAGACGAGTGTTGAGTTATGCAGTCACTGTTGCCGCGGTAGTTCCCTGTTACGTGTCCAAAATCGCTGTTAATTCTCGTCTGTTAACTTCGCTTTTCGTCCACTGTTCCTCTTCGCACCTGATGTTACACCTTGTTTTGGGTACGATCTCATTACCGACCACACTGCCAAAGTTAGTGTAGCCGTGTGCGTCTCATGGCTGAGTGCACCAACCTCGGTCAAAAAGCACGATAATCAAGGGTTCCGAGAACACGGTCAAAAGTTAACCGCGGTTAAAACGTCTCTGCGGTGCACCAACGTTAATCACCGGTCAGCAAACCGTCGTCAGCCAATCGTACATTTGATCGTAATCAAGTCCGTGTAGCGCAATGGAAGGCACCCAAGTGATGCAAAGGTGTTAGTTGAGCTTACCTACATGTGTATTCTCGACTATCTTTGGTGAATGACGACAGTACCACGTGATTTTTATGTACAAGATTGTAAATACGGTAAAATTGTACGACGCTTCTCGCCTGGCTGCAGTGGTTATGTTGGCATCAATGGTAATGACGGCAACTAAGATGACCAATAAATATTTTTTCGTGACTACTTCAATTAAAACGAAAATTATTTTCTTCTGAACGGACAAGGGTACATACAAGAACCTTTCAACCATAGAGCAGGTACAGTATTAATTTTGCTGCGAGTGAAACGAGCAGCAATAACATTTACTCTGTAGCTTGTGAAAAATATTAACGCAATTCTACACTTCATTGTTCATCTGTTGCCAACATAAGCACTGGAGCCCAGCGAGAAGCGTCGTAAAATTTGACCGAATCCAATCATATTGCAAAGAGAAATGATTATTAAAAAAACACCCTAAGACAGATTTATATAATTACCTAAAGTATGATTTATTGTTTCAAACAAATCAACTCAAATGTCATTGTTGTTCACAGCGTACTTTCCCATGCACCGCATGTTCACCTGGTAACAGAAATATACAGATAACATGTTTTAATAACACGAAAGCTTTACGATTATAGTTACGGAACATATCGTAATTTTTTATTCAAAACTTTTTCTGAATTTGATAGTTACCTTACTGGAAATATTCATTAATTATGGTGCGGCGAACTTCTCTTCCTGGCAATGTGTCGTCGCGATATGTTACTGTTGTCACCAATAAGTATGTTAAATGCACCAGTTTCATATGCTCTTAACGTAATCAATAGTCTGTTCATAGACGAAATAGGGTTATTTCTATCGGTAGGAAATTCTAACCTGTCACTGATTTGGTTTAACAACCACCACATTTTCTTTGGACAAACAAAATCTTTCTTCGAACTTTTTGTCACTGTAATCTTCAAAAGAGTCCCCCTTTCCACAATCACGACGTTCCGGTTTTGATCCTGATTTAAATGGTTGAGGTAAAATAAATTTTTGTCAATTCCGTCTAAAACAGCAAAACGCGCCGCCATCTTGATACTGCACACTCCTATAACCCTGGTCATCTCGACAAAACCGGGTGTCAACCGCGATCAAATTTAACCGCGATCAACTCCCTCGTTTAACTTTGATCGGTGTCGGTGCACCAGAAACTTGAGTTGACCACGGTTAAATGCCGACATGACCGCGATTAACCTTTGACCGAGGTTGGTGCACTTGGCCGTCATACTCTTCCACCAACTGCGCACCATCGGATGTTGGAATGTAAGTTCAGGTATTTCGTGCTTACGGAATACCGCCCCAATAGTGTAGATTCACGATTTCCTGTCAGAAAGGACACAGTTAATAGTAATTGACGGTATCTCATCGAGTAAAACAGAAGGGATATCTGGCGTCCCCAGGGTAGCGTTATAGGTCCCTTACTCTTCCTTGTGTTTATAAACGAAATCTGTTCGCAGATGATGCTGTCGTTTATAGGTTAGTGAAGTCAACAGAGGATCAAAAGCAACTGCAAAGCGATTTAGTCATAATACATGGTGCGAAAATTGGCAATTGACACGAAATAAAGAAAGGTGTGAAGTAATACACATGACCACTAAAAGGAATCCGCTGAACTTTAATTACGCGACTAATCAGTCAAATCTGAACTGAGGTCGTAAATTCTACCAAATACCGAGGAGTTACAATTACGAACAACGTAGACTGGAGAGAACACGGAAAATATTGTGGGGAAGGCGAACCAAAGGTTACGTTTCATTGGCAGAACGCTTCGAAGATATAACAGCTCCACCAAAGAGACTACCTACATCACACATGTGCGTCCCCTACTAGAGTACTATTGTCCCGTGTGGGACCCTCACCAGGTGGGACTGACGGAGGACATTGCGAAGGTCCAGAGAAGGGCAGCTCGTTTTGTTTTATCACGTTATAGGGGGGAAAGCGTCACGGAAATGTTGCACGATTTGAGATGGAAATCATTAAAAGAACGGCGTTATTCATTGCGGCGTGATCTGTTTGTGAAGTTTCAATCACCGACTTTTAGTTCTGAATGTGAAAATATTTTGCTAGCACCCACCTACTTAGGGAGACATAACCATCCCAATAAAATAAGAGAAATCAGATCGAAAACGGAACGTTTAGGTGTTCTCTCTTCCAGCGCGCTGTTAGAGAATGGAACGGTAGAGAAAAGTTATGAAAGTGGTTAATGAACCCTCTGCCAGGCACTTAAATGTGATTTGCAGAGTATCTTTGCAGATGTAGATGTAGAATGTGGCTTGTTGTTCTTATTAGGAGATGGATAGAGTAGGGCGGGGAGCTGCATCAGGCCAGTATTCGGATTGAAGACCACAACAGTTATACATTACTAAGCTTGTATGGAATTCTCAGTTCGCGAGTTCTAATTGCATTTGCCCTAAGTTCATCCTTCCTTGGACGTAGGAAAGCTGCTGCTTGTAGCTGTTGAAAGAGGTTGCTGTCCACGTTGATGTCTGACTACTGTCTCTTATTAATACATGAGGCATCTGTAAACAGCTATTAGCAGTTCCATTATGAAATTCCGATTGTCATTGTGAAGTCCAAAAGTTATCAGGTAGCCACGCAAGCGTCGTTTCTAGGAAAGAAAGAATTATCTCTATACGTGCGACAAGTGTCTAATGTTGCTACTCATTAAAGGCACTGACGTCGCATAATACCTGGTAAGACAGAAGTGACGTTTTCATAAGCTGATAATACGGTAGAGAAAGGTTATGAAAGTGGTTAATGAACCCTATGTAAGGAACTTAAATGTGATTTTCAGAGTATCTATGTAGATGTGGACGTTCGCAGAGCAAACCGTCCAATTGTGCATGTTTTAACAGGTATTCACTTGTTCATGCATGCTCACGTTGTTTACATTAACTTTTTTCCGGTGGTCGGTTGTGCAGTAATCTTCATCTGCAGTTTGTAAGAGTGTTATTGAGACACACAGTTGATGCCGTCACGCGGAAGAACTTCGGTGCGACGCATAGAAATGTCTGCACGGCTCCGCCATCGGCGGTCGATGTGTCATCTGCGGCGAAGTTCTTTGCGCCAAGGTCGCCGGGTCTGCACTTTCTCCGGTCTGCGAACCGGTAAGTCTCTATGCGCGTGCAGATTCCACCGCTAAGAGTTGCATCACGTATCAGAGCAACACCACGGACACGAGGGCCGCGGCGCTCTCGTGTGACGTCACGTAGAGTAGGCCGCTATCGCGTACCAGTGTGGTTCACCAGATAGGAGATACTAAACTGCGAGAAGAATTTGACAGAGCACTAAAGGATCTGAGTAGAAACAAAGTCCATGGAGTAGATGATGTTCCGTCTGAACTGCTATTATCGTTCGGAGAGCCGGTCATAAAGGAATTGTTCCATCTGGTATGAAACATGGGAAACACCCCAAACTTCAAGAAGAATATACTGAATCAAATACCTAAAAAAAAGCAAGTGCAGACAAATGCGAAAATTGCAGAACTATCAGTTTAATAACTCATGGTTGCATAATAATAACAAGAATTATTAACAGACGAATAGAGTAACTGGTGGAATCCGAACCTGGGGAAGATGAGTTTGCATTTAGGAGAAATGTAGGTACACGCAAGGCAATACTCACATAACGACGTATCTTCGAAGATACGTTAAGGAGAGGGAAACCAACTCTTTGGTATTTGTGGATCTGGAGAAAGCCTTTGACAATGTTGACCGGGAGACACTCTTTCGAATTCTGAAGGTAGCAGAGGTAAAATATAGGGAGCGAAGAGTTATATTCAACTTGTACAAAAACCGGACAGTAATCATTAAGCCGGCCGAGGTGGCCGAGGGGACTGAGGCGCTCCAGTCACGGTCTGCACGGCCACTACGGTCGGAGGTTCGAATCCCCCCTCGGGCATGGATATGTGTGCCGTCCTTAGTATTAGCTAGTTCGTAAGTAGTTTGTAAGTTTAGGGACTGATGACCCCGTACTTAAGTCCCATAAGCTATACAAACATTTGAACATTTTTTGTAATCATTAAAGTCGAAGGGCATAAGAGTCGCAATGGGTGGGAAGGGAGGAATAAAAATGTTCAAATGTTTGTAGAGCTTATGGGATTTAACTACGGGGTGATCAGTCGCTAAACGTATAAACTACTTATGAACTAGCTTATATTAAGAATGGCACAAACATCCTTGCTCAAGGGGGGATTCCAACCCCCGACCGCAGCGGCCGTGCAGACCGTGAATGGTACGCCGCAGACCGCTCGGCTACTGGGGCCAGCGAAGGGAGTAAGGCAGGGTTGTAACGTTCCCCAATGTTATAAGTAGTACATAATTTTTCGTATTTGGTTAGTAAGAGAACTTCTTGATGGCCGAAGTAAAGAAGAGTTAAAATGCAGAATGGCTGTGGGAAGAAATGCGTTTCTGAAGAAGCGAAATTTGTTGACATCCGTTATTAGTTTAAATGTCCTTTCTGTAAGCATTTGCATGGAGTGTAGCATTGTATGGCAGTGAAACGTGGGCAATAAGGAGTGCAGATAAAACGATGATAGAAGCTTTCGCAATGTGACGCTACAGGTGAATAATGAAAATTAGATGGATAGATCACGTAAGTAATGAGGAGGTGTTCAACAGAATTGGGGAGAAAAGGTGTTTCTGGCCATGTACTGACAGAAGGGGTAGGATGGTGAAACACATTCTCAGACATCAGGAAATCGTAAATTTAGCTTTCGAAGGAAGTGTGTGAGGTAAAAATCGTAGAGGGAGACCGAGGGACTGACGGAAGACATTGGGGAGGTTCAGAGAAGGGTAGCTCGTTGTGTTTTATCGCTTTACAGGGGGGAAAGCGTCACGGAAATGTTACACGATTTGAGGTGGAAATGATAAAAAGAACGACGTTATTCGTTGCGGCGATATCTATTTGCAAAATTTGCGATTTTTACTTCTGAATGTGAAATTATTTTGCTAGCACCCACCTAGATAGGAAGACATGACCATCTCAATAAAATAAGAAAAATCAGATCGAAAGTGGAACGATGTAAGTGTTCTCTCTTCCCGCGCGCTATTAGAGAATGGAACGGTAGAAAAAGTTTATGAAAGTGGTTAATGAACTCTTTGCCAGGCACTTAAATGTGATTTGCGGGGTGTAGATGTAGATGTAGTCACATAATAAAAACCAAACATGGCCCCCATAACCTAACCAGCTATCGACATGCTTCTCACGCCACATTTTACTCATTATTGGTATGATTAGGTACACCACAGTTCCACAGATCTGATCTACATCTACATACACACTCCGCAATCCACCGTAAGGTGCGTGGCGGAGGGTACATGGTACTACTACTAGTCATTTCCTTTCCTATTCCACTCACAAATAGAACGAGGAAAAAAGGAATGGTTATATGCCTCTGTAAGAGCCCTAATTTCTCTTGTCTTTTCTTTGTGATCACCACGCGAAATGTAAGTAGGCGGCAGCAAGATCGTACTTCAAATTCCGGCCTTCTAAATTTCCTCAACAGAAATTCACGAAAAGAACGTCGTGTTTCCTCAAGCGATCCCCAGTTCAGTTGCCGGAGCATTTCCGTGACACTCGCGCATTGGTCGAACCTACCAGTAACAAACCTAGCTGCTCGCCTCTGTACTGCTTCTATGTCTTCCTATAAAGTGATCTGCTGCGGGTCCCAAACATTTGAGCAATACTCAACACGTGGTCGTTCAAGCGTTTTATACGCGGTCGCCTTCCCAAAATTCTTCCAAGAGACTGAAGTCGGCTATCCGCCTTACAACTGTCCTTACTTGTTCGTTCCATTTCATATCGCTCTGCAACGTTACGCCTAGATATTTAAACGACGCGACAGCATCAAGAAGTTCACTACTAATGCTGTATTCGAACATTATGCGATTGTTTTTCCTACTCATGCGCATCACCTTACATTTTTCTACATTGAGAGCTAGCTGCCATTCTTCGCATCAACTAGAAATTTTGTCTAAGTCATCCTGTATGCTATTACAGTCAGTTACAGACGACACCCTCCCATACATCACAGCATCATCAGCAAACAGCCGCAAATTACAAGTTACTCTGTCCATCAGATCACTTATATAGATATAAAATAATAGTGGTCCTATCACAATCCACTGGGGCATGCCTGACGATACTCTCGTCCCTGATGAACACTCGCGGTCGAGAACAACGTACTGCGTTCTATTACTTAGGAAGACTTCCAGCCAGTCACAAATCTATGAACCTATTCCATAATCTCGTATCTTTGTAAGCAGTCTGCAGAGAGGCAGCGCGTGGAACGTCTTTTTGAAGTCGAGAAAAACGCAATCCGCCTGTTGCCCTTCATCCATGGCTTGCAAAATGCCATGTGAGAAAAGGGCAAGCTGAGTTTCACATGAACGATGTTTCCTAAACCCGTGCTGATTCATAGAATGAAGCTTTCCGGTTTCAAGGGAATTTACTATATTCGAACTGAGAATATGCTCCAAAATTCTACATGAAACTGATGTCAACGATATTGGCCTGTAATTGTGTGGGTCAGTTCTCTTTCTTCTCTTATTTATAAGAGAATTAAAGATTCTCGATAAATGCAAGCTAAGTTGGGGGCCAATGCCGCAGAATAGTCTTTGGAAAATCGAATTGGTATTCCATCCGGACCGGCAGACTGGAATACCAGTTCGGTTTTACAAAGAGTATTCTGATGATGAGTGCAAGATCAGTTGAAACCGGTTATTGTGGTAAATAAATAAGCGATCTTGGCAAAACCGTAAGAAAGGTTCCATAGACAAGATCGCACCCGGCCAACGCGTTGCCCTCGGGCACAGAGTAAAATATACAGAGGAGAAGCCCCCCCCCCCCTAAACCACTGTCCTACGCTCCCCTCGTAGTTCTGTAAGATGCTAGCAGGTGTCAGGCCGTTCGCTGGCTCAGGGTGCCTCTCGCACGTCAGAGGGGAGCGTGGAGGGGAGGGCGAGGGGAGAGCTCGTGCCTCCTGTCACGAGACCACGGCTGGGTCCGGCTTGCTGGCGTTTGAGGGGAGATGGTGGTGGGGACAGCCGCTACCAAAAATGTTCAAATGTTTGTTAAGCTTAAGGGACTTAACAACGGGGTCATCAGTCCCTAAACTTACAAACTACTTATGAACTACTTACGAACTAGGACGGGACAAATATCCATGCCCGATGGGGGATTCGAACCCCCGACCGTAGTGGCCGTGCTGACCGTGACTGGAGCGCCTCAATCACCTTTTTTTTGTATTTACGTAAAAATCCAACAGCACCTTCTTTTTTATCTTTTTTTCTTTTTGATTTTATTTATTTATTTATTTTGGAGTAAGAATAACAGTATGAGACACACGTTAAAAGCCAACATGACCGCTTTTTCCCCCTTCTTTTGAACGCACGTTAAACGCCAACAGGAGCTTTTGTTATGTAAAAAGCCAACAGCACCTTTTTTTTTAATTTCTTTTTTTCAGTTTGTTTTTATTCCTGAGCTACTCCACTTCAGGCGTTGGCTCCTAACTAACCAACCCCAATTCTAAGTACCTCGCCTAAAAAAAAAAAAAAAAAAAAAAACACGTGTACGAAAGGGACCGCGGCCACCTCGGCCGGCAGCCACTACCTGCCGCCTGCTCTGGCCAGTTTAAAGAGCTGCTTCTGATCGCAGCGCCATCATGGGACATCTTACGGAACTGCTGGAAACCCTCCCTCCCAGCACTCCTGAGCGTGGGACCGGGCCCTTACGGAGGTTTCCCGTCTGTATATGTTACTCTGTGCCTCGGGCCAGTGCGGTGGCCGCCCTGGTGCAGGAGCGGTCCCGACACTTGCTGTGGGGCGTTGTGCCGTACCATGCCGTGCCATGCCTCGTGCCCTCGCGGTCGCGCTGTCGCGCATGTCGATGGCGGCCTCGGCAGGCCTTATATATCCGCCAACGGCCGCTCTGAAAGGAGCGACGACCGTCGCGCAGAACAGGCACTGCCGCTCACCACGTCCTGCCGAACCACGTTGCTCTGTACGTCTGCGCATAAACGGTTCGCGGTTATCGTTGCACAGCTGTCGTAGTGTGGTGGAATGGCTACAGGATAACTGCAATGTTTAACGTTGTTATTCATGTTCATCTTTAGTCTCTAATCATAAAATTATTCTGACACTAGAAAAGGTTTATCAGCTGCTAGGACGTTGTTGATTACTTATTTACAGTTCCCTAGCAACACCAACTGTCATAAGCTCTGTTACGGTCTTCGGAGACTGGTTTGATGAAATCAAATGTTTGTAAAGCTTATGGGACTTAACTACGGGGTCATCAGTCCCTAAACTTACGAACTACTTATGAACTACTTACGAACTAGGACGGCACAAATATCCATGCCCGAGGGGGGATTCGAACCCCCGACCGTAGTGGCCGTGAAGACCGTGACTGGAGCGCCTTAGTCTCCTCGGCAACCGCGGCCGGCGGTTTGATGAAGCTCTCCACCCTACTGCATCCTGAGCAAGCCTTTTTCATCTCCTCATAAGAACAGCAACCCACATCCACTTGTATCTGCTTACTATACGCGTGTCTTGGTCTCCCTCTGCGATTGTTACCCCACACACTTCCCTCCAATGCTAAATTTACGATTCCCCGATGTCTACGAATGTGTCCTACCAAGCGATCCCTTCTTTTAGTCAAGGTATGCCAAAAATTACTTTTCTCGCCAATTCTGTTCAGTACCTCTTCATTAGTTATGCGATCTACCCACTTAATCTTCAGCATTCTTCTGTAGCACCACATTTCAAAAGCCCCTATTCTCTTCCTGTCCGCATTGCTTATCGTCCATGTTTCACTCCCATACAAGTCAACACTCGACACAAATGCCTTCAGAAAAGACTTCCTTACACTTAAATTAATATTCGATGTTAGTAAATTTGTCTTTTTCAAAAATGCTTTTCTTCCCATTGCCATTCTGCATTTTATATCCTCTGTACTGCGACCATCGGATGTTATTTTACTACCCAAGTAACAAAACCATAGAATAGAAATATCTCTAGAGTGAGCATTGCATTCTGCGTATGTTCTCAACATTAAGCTGGAATTATCACGTCGTCTGGGGACGACGCTGTTCGTTAATTCACACTAAGTATCACGTCATATCATGTTAGGGTTTCTGGGTAGCAAAGTGTTAATATCGTCTTCTGGTGACATGGAAATTTATTTTCGCCGCGCTCTGAAGTTGATTTTGTGCTTTTGTTGTTTCTTAATTTCAGTTTATGACTGTGATTTGCAAATGTAACATTACGAATTGCATTATTTTTTTCATTGAGTGTCGTTCCAGAAGCAATGTCGGAATGTCAGATATCTCAAAATGAAAACTCACTGAGGTGAACAAAGCTGAGTTTTGAGTTTTTTATTTATGTGTTTGAATACTGGTCGATGGTTTCGCTAGAAAATTCATGTCGATAATCTGAAATGATGTTTTCCTTCTCAGAACTTTCCCACATACAACTGATCAAGAACACGACCTTTACCATCGTCATTAAATAATTTCATAGTTGTTATTTTCTCAGATTTGACACTATACTCGAAATATTTTATCATGGCAAGAACATATCACGGACACTTGAACAGAGATACTGTTAAATTAAACTTATGGCGTCGGCCACTTAGTGTGGTAATGGTGGCAACAAAATGTTAACAATACGAGGATAATAAATCTGCTGGCCACAGATGAGTGCATACAAGAATCTGTTGATCATAGAGCAGGAACATCATTAATTATTTATTTCACGGTCAACACAAAAATCATTCCCTCTTATTCTATGTGATTGAGTTTTCAAACACCATTACATGGTTATTACCAACATCGGCACACTACGCCGCCAAAGTTGTAAATAAAATTTTACCCAGAATTGCTAGTTGGCATATATATTCGCCAGTGACTGCTATTTGCTACCTGTGAATGTGTCACCTTGAAGTAGCATATAAGGTGATTCATCGTAGATTCGCAGAAATTGGAGAAATCGTAATTGGTAAAGTTTTGAAAGGATAAGCTGTAAATTCGCAAACTTCTGATTTAAATCGTGACAAATCACAAGTAATGTCATAGCCACCGAAAAGTAGCATTCACATAAGTCACTGTTATCGGACCGTCACTGTTTAGGTCATTCCCACCCATTACAGACAAACATACGTCGTCCAGTGATCACGTGACCATAACGGTAATAGATGTTGACGACACAAGATCTCTTCTGCGCATCTGAATGCTGACTCCAGAGATATTTCTACTCTATGAACAAAACTCATCTACCACCTTCATTGTTTCGTTATCTAATCTAATTCCTTCAGCATCGCCTGATTTTCTAAGACCGAATTCCATTATTTTTGTTTTGCTCTTGTTAATGTTCATTTTATACGGTGTCATAAGCTAGCCGTGTAAATTCTCTAGACTTCGTCCGAGGTGTCCCGCACCACAACATAAATTAAAATTTGTAGCAATAATTCCTTTAAATAGTTAATCAAAAAATAAGGTTCTTGTACGAGCGCGACATGGAAAATAGTCTGTGGCCGCTACTAAAATTTCATCAAAGTTAAACACAGGCACTTCGATTTGCTGTCCTTAACTCGTACTGAAAAATATTATTAATCCACTGCCTTCTAAACACGGGTTTTCCACATTCACACTAATACAAATATAATGTCACATTCGAAGCTAATCAGTAGTGATTCAATCAGAATAAATTGTTTTCTGAAATAAGTTGAGATTCTTCTCGAGAATCAAATTTCTCTTGCTATAAAATATTCTTTATCATAAGAAAATCTACATAAATGAAAGATATCTTTCAACATTAACAAATATTCTTCTTCATGTTAATACAGCGTCAGTTTAGCAAGAAACGTGAACATGGACAACTAGCTTGAACTGAATCTCAAATAAAACAATAATTTAATATACTTTTATTTTCTTCTTTGGAACGATTGAAGCGCGGCAATAAAGAAGGCGCAGCAACATTCGTAGCCCCGTAGCTGTCGGTTAAACTTTCATAGTGGCCGTCTGCTGTAATGTTGGCTGCGGCGGCGACGACGCTGCCCTTGTTAATTGCGGCGCCTCGATCGTACATGAAACATACAGAAACAAAACATTTTAAGAACCATACCATAAAAAATAACAATATTTACATAAACATCAAATATGTATGCATTCCAAATAAAAGGTTGATTTTCTTTCATTTTTTATTTATAGCTTCAAAACAGGGCTGACACAGGAAAATGTAGTACGACTATCTTGTCCCACTACAGTAGCAAGATTCGACGTCGGACTTACCAAATACACCAAAATAAAAGTATAAGAGGTTTTCAGCCAATATCGCTTACTTCGTTTAATTACATGAGCGGTTTCGGCGTGCTGGACACCATTTTCAGACCTAATACAAAATGGGCTGCATTACATATAGCCAAAAAATCTTATCTATCTACCATGGCCCCCACAAGGGTAGAGCTGGGTGGAACTCATGGTCCAGGGCCCGGAAGTGAAAGGGAAATCAAATGTTTCGAGAACTTATGGGACTTAACTATGGGGTCATCAGTCCCTAAACTTACAAACTAGCTAACAGTAAGTACGGCACAAATATCCATGCCCGAGGGGGATTCGAACCCCCGACCGTAGTGGCCGTGCAGATCGTGACTGGAGCGCCTCAGTCTCCTCGGCCACCGCGGCCAGCGGAAGTGTAAGGGGCCAGGGTACAACCGTATGCAATTTAATTTTTAATTATAACTTAACGCAAACAGGAAAAAATAATTTTATCCAATTAAATTTTACAAATATAACTAATAGCTTAAAAAAAATAACATTTCGATTAACGCTTTCCTGAGTGACAACGTCCGGTCTATCGAAACTAACAATGGGGCTGTAGATCAAATGGGACATTCAAAGAAATAATATTGACAATCACTGACAGATTTACACCAAACAAATTAACAATAGAGGTGGCTGACCCGCCATGATACACAAAACAGGTTACATCACTGTTACAAAAGCAAAGGAAAAAGCATGCAAAATTTAAACGCACAAAACGTCCCCAAGACGCAATCTTTTACCGGAACTAGAAATATATCTCGAACTTAAAATAGTTACTACAAGCAAACCCTGTCACGTAATGTGGTAGAGAATCCTAAGAAATTCTGGTTGTATGTAAGTTATACTACGGGCAAAACAGAATCAATATCTTCATTAAACGGTAGAAATGGTGCTGCCACAGATCACAGTTCTGCTGAGGCAGATTTGCTTAACACAGCCTTCGTAAATTCCTTCACGAAAGAAGACGAAGAACTGCTGTCAGCATGCGTAATTTAGTAGTACATGCCACTGGAGTATTACAGCAACTGAAATTTCTTAACAAAAGTAAGTATCCCGATCCCGACTGTAGACCAATTAGGTTCCTTCCAGAGTATCATAATCCACAGCACACCAACTGCTGGGATGGAAACCATGCTGGATATGCCCTCATTACACCTTTGGGTCAAGATGGAGGCAGCAGGTGGTGCATACAGACTCAAAACTGGCAACTCTTTGGGATATCCAGAATCACACACTAAAATAGTGAGTGAGGTAAATATAGGAATGGTTGGGGAAATGCCAGCTGACTATATTATAACCCCATACTGCCTTTCAGTACAACAATTGGAAGTAGGGAGCAGTGGGAGAAAATAGTTCGACACCGTACGGGAGATATTGTCTGGTTCACTGACGGGTCAAGGCGTTGGGGCCGGGTTAAACGGGATGCAGCCAAGACTGGAGAGCGTCATCTCTGTAGGGAAACTGGCCTCTGTATTCCAGGCTGAAATCATTGCCATCAGGGCGTGTGTGGAGGATAATTTGCGTAGGTGCTACAAATATCGTAGCATCTATATCTATTCAGACAGTCAGGCGGCCCTGAGATCACTGGCAGCTCCTGCAACAAGGTCTAAAATTGTTGCAGAATGTCACAGGGTTCTGGTGGAGCTAGGGGAAAGCATTAGAGTAAACCTATTGTGGGTCCCTGGCCACTCGGGGATCAGTGGCAACGAACATGCCGACAGATTAGCCAGGATGGGGGCAGAGACTCCATTTATTGGACCGGAACCTGTCCTGACAATCACCAAGGCAATGATCAAATTGGAGATAAGTAACTGGCTCAGAAGACAGCACGTAGAATATTGGACCAAAGTCTACCAACAAAAACATGGCAAAGTAATGATGCCAAAGCCATGTTTTAAAAGAAGCTCTGCAATCCTGGGCCTGAACAGGAGAGAGATTAGACTCATGATTGGATTGTTGACAGGCCATGGGAATTTCAAAAAACATCTACATACAATGGGAATAATAGAAGAGGACCCTAAATGTAGGATCTGTGATGACGGTGATGAAACTGCATCACATCTAATCTTCGAATGCATTGCATTGGAGAGTAAAAGCCACAGAACATTTGGGACAACTAGACCCGAAGAAATTGTGTCTAATAAAGAACTGGTAAAGGGACTCCTTGCACTGTTCAAGGGCTTGGGTTGGCTTTACTAGATATACAGGGAGCGATACCGCACAATAAACTTAGTTTCGGTGCGGGCAGTGGCGGGTTGGACCAAAACTGTTTTTGCTTCCCTCGAAAAATCAAATCAAATCAATCATAATCCAATAGCCCCATACCTAGCTATAATATACACGCTCGCTCAGTGAACGTTGCATACCCAAAGACTGGAATGTTGCACAGGTCACTCCAATATTCAAGAAAAACAATAGGAGTGATTCGCAGAATTACATGGCTATATCATTGACGTCGGTGTACAGCAGGATTTTAGAACATATACTTTCCTCAAATTCTATGAACTACCTCGAAGAGAACGACCTTTTCACCCATAGTCAACATGGTTTCAGAAAGTACCGTTGTTCTGAAACACAGCTACGTCATTACTCACATGATGCGATGAGTCCTATCGAAAAGGGATGTCAAATAGATTCTGTACTTCTAGATTTCCGGAAGGCAATACTCACTTTACGGCTTATCCTAGAAGATAGAGTAAGAAAAGGCAAACCTACATTTCTAGCTTTTGTAGATTTGGAAAAGTCTTTTGACAATGTTGATTGGAATAAACTCTTTCAATTCTGAAGCAAGCAGGAGTAAAATATAGAGAACGCAAGGTTATTTACAACTTGTACTAAAACCAGACAGCGGTTGTCAGAGTTGAAAGGCATGAAAGGGATGCAGTGGTTGGAAAGGGAGTAAGGCGGGGTTGTAGTCTTTCTCCATTGTTATTGAATTTGTACATTGAGCAAGCTATAAAGGAAAGCAAGAAGAAGTTTGGAGAAGGAATTAAAGTTCAGGGTGAAGAATTAAAAACATTGCGTTTTGCCGACGACATAGTAATTCTCTCAGATACTGCAAAGGACCTGGAAGAGCAATTGAACGGAGTGGACAGTGTGCTGAAAGTTGCATATAAGATGAACATTAACAAGAGAAAAGCTAGGGTAATGGAGTGCAGTGTAAGAAAATCAGGTGATGCTGAAGGAATTAGATTGGGAAACGAAGCAATAAAGGAGGTAATGAGTTTTGTTACTTGAGCAGTAAAATAACAAATGATGGTCGCAGTACAGAGGATATAAAATGCAGAATGGCAATGGGTAGAAAAGCGTTTTTGAAAAAGAGAAATTTGTTAACATCGAAAATTGATTAATCGTAAGGAAGTCCTTTCTGAAGGCATTTGTATGGAGTGTTGCCTTGTATGGGAGTGAGACATGGACAATAAACAGTGCGGACAGGAAGAGGATAGAGGCTTTTGAAATATGGTGCTACAGAAGAATGCTGAAGATTAGGTGGGTGGTTCGCGTAACTAATGAGGAGGTACTGAACAGAATTGGGGAGAAAAGAAATTTCTGGCATATCTTGACTAAAAGAAGGGATAGATTGGTAGGACACATTCTTAGACATCAAGGAATTTTAAATTTAGCATTAGAGGGAAGTGTGTGGGGTAAAAATCGCAGAGGAAGACCAAGAGTTGGATACAGTAAGCAGATTCAGACAGATGTAGGTTGCCCTTCTTATGTGGAGATGAAGAGGCTTGCTCAGGATAGGGTACTGTGGAGAGCTGCATCAAACCAGTCTCCGGACTGAAGACCACAACAACAACAACAGATTTCCGGAAGGCTTTTGATGTTGTACCTCACAAGCCTCTTCTAATTAAATTGCGTGCTTACAGAATATCTTTACAGTTGTGGGAATGGATTCGTCATTTCTGACAGAAAGGCCACGGTACATTGTAATTCACAGTTAGTCATTGAGTGGAAGAGATATCTGGCGTTCGCTAGAGAGTTGTTATAGGACCTTGAAATTTTTAACATAGCTGCTATTGTAAGCGACCGTTACAACGTAAAAGGATAAAAATGCAGCCGTCGGTCGCAAAACTAAAATTATTTAACCTTGTTTCGGCAATAAATACGATTGCTTTCATCAGAAATTATATATCAAAACAAATCATATAATAAAAGTTACAACTCAGCTATAAAGCTTACCAAAGCAAGACTTATTAGTCTCCAGGGAGTTACTGCGATCGTTATATGAATAAAATTCTTGAATATCTGTCTCCAGATCGCTTATATTTTCTAAAACATGACCGGTTTCGGGACAGCTGACAGTCGTAACGACTGTAAACATTCGTTCATCACAGGACAGGTTAACTGTAACTTCAAAATTTGATCTGAAGATGGGTAGCTGTCCCGAAACCGGTCATGTTTTAGAAAATATAAGCGATCTGGAGACGGATATTCAAGAACTTTATAAAGCTTACGTCAGAAAATTATTATTATTTAGAGAGTTTCATCAATTTGATGCCTCCAAGCAGGCTTGCAGCCCATAGTAGCTACCTCTTTCTAAGAAATTGTTTTAAATTTTTTACAGCTGAGTTGTAACTTTTATTATGTGATTTGTTTGCAAATGTTTGTAGAGCTTATAGGACTTAACTACGGGGTCATCAGTCCCTAAACTTACAAACTACTTATGAACTAGCTAATACTAAGGACGATACAAACATCCATGCCCGAAATGGGATTCGAAACCCCGGCCGTAGTGGCCGTGCAGACCGTGACTGGCGCGCCGCAGACCGCTTGGCCACCGCGGCCGGCAAACATTTTTTCTGAAGATTTTATAGATTTGTTTGTACAGTGTGGTACTATGCAATATTTGTAGACCATTTTCAGAAACTCGAGTGTCCAAACTATATACTACTGATCTAAACGCAGTAGGCGTATCATCATGTCAGTTGATGTCACAAGCAGCATATGACGCAAATGGAAGCGTTGTAGCGGGCTTTCATATTATTTGAATTTCATTTCCATTTTTTTCCATAAATCATTCTAATTCTCTATCGCATGTATGGCTTATAACCGTTTTCCTAGCAGGAAGCCAGCGTCACTTATAGAAGATTACGGAATAGGAGGGAAACGTCAGCAGGCAATTGGAGGTATTGACGTAGATTGTGAAGCAGCAGTTAGAAGTGACGGTAAATTCAGTTCGTGGTTCAGTGTAGTTTTTTAGGATTAAGACAAAGCTGTAATCTGTTACCACTGTTGTTCATATTATTTACGGCTCATCTGTTGAAAACGATAACCTGGAATGGTGAGATTAAAATAGGTAAGAACATATCAAGCAGTCTCGCATAAGTGAACGACTTAGTGAAGGTGGCAAATACGAATATTTCAGAGCCAGATCTGGTATATAAGGGCTGTGGTATGAGAAGTAGAGTCTCCAAAACGGAATTATTGTATGTGGGAAAGAGATTTAAACGGGTTGATTGTCAAATAGGAGGGACATTGTTTGAACAGGTGGTCAGTTTAACCCTGTCATGCACGAATTATCAACCCGACAATGAACAAAATTTCTGATACATTACTTCCTAACTTAAGACCTATCTTGCGCAGAATGCATCACAATTTATCTAAAAAAAAAAATAGTTTCATAGACCGATAGGGATGTGTCCTCAAATGAGGAGTCGCCGGCCGCGGTGGCCGAGGGGACTGAGGCGCTTCAGTCACGGTCTACACGGCCACTACGGTCGGGGGTTCGAATCCCCCCTCGGGCAGGGATATTTGTGCCGTCCTAGTTCGTAAGTAGTTCATAAGTAGTTTGTAAGTTTAGGGACTGATGACCCCGTTGTTAAGTCCCATCAGCTTTACAAACATTTGACCTTTTTTTTTTTCAAATGAGGACAGCGAGCACGAAAACTGCAACATTTTACATGGAACATCTATTAATAATACCAAAGAATACCTGAAGAGAGCACACCATTTTGTATTTATCGTACAATGAAATTGTTTCAGACACCCAAGGCACACAGCAAGTTTACACTTTTCTCAAATGTAACCTGTTTTCCGTCGGGAGTACTGATCATGACACCTATTGGCATTGGGTTCACTTGACTTGGCTGGCCAGTGTTATACCACATCGAAGCCTAATTCTTTGAGAACCGAATGACAGGCTTTCTCTCTCTCTCTCTCTCTCTCTCTCTCTTTTTCCTCCTTCTATGAACAGACCACAATTCGTTTTCATCTGAAAGCCTGTCTCTACTGTTCCATGTAATCTCTATTTTCATTTCTTTACTAGCCCAACGACTTAAACTGCAGTCTAGGGGAAATTCTAGAAATTAATTCCCATATGAGATACCTGTGCTTTTACCGTCCCCTCAGATGTAAAAGACGACAGAAATGAGACAAAATGTGTCATCATTTGAGGACGCGATGCTTGAGAGTGTTAAAACACTTAGGATGAATTTTATCGAGGATGGGAACATAGTGAAAGACCTGGAATCTAGATGTAGCAAAGGTAATGCAATAGGCGCTCAGCTTCGATCTATTCTCTTCTCCAAGAAGCCAGTCAGTATAAGAACTAAATACGCAGTGCTGACTGCCACGGTGGTAATATCAATAAGGAGTAGAACAATGACAACAAATACTTATTTTACATGTTAAGCCATTAGCTAATCTCTGCTAACGCTGGATAATGGTAAACTGACCGAAAGCGGTAGCACTGAGAAAAAATAAACAGCTATGGTCAATACGTCGACCATTTCAGTTCATTCTGTACTTCAACTGGTCCCCTACTTGTTTTGACCGCCTGGGCTGGGTGTTGCAGGTGCCGACGCAGTGTTGAGAAGATGACGCGCAGCGACTGCCAGCCGGCGGTGTCGGAAGGAGCAGAGGTGGCGACGGACGGCGCATGCGCGGTCGACCAGGCGGAGACGCCGGTGCAGCAGTTCTTCCGCGGTCGCGCCGTGCTGGTCACGGGCGCCACCGGCTTCATGGGCAAGGTGCTGGCCGAGAAGCTTCTGCGGGACTGCCCGGGCGTGCGCGCCATCTACGCGATCATCCGGCCCAAGAAAGGCCGCTCCGTGCAGCAGCGCATCGACGACATGATGGCCGACTCGGTGAGCCACTCCAGCAAACGGCTCCCCCCCCCCTCACTCTCTCTCTCTCTCTCTCTCTCTCTCTCACTCTCTCTTTTGGCCCACTTTAGGTTACGGTACGAACACTGAAAGTGGGCCTTTGCGATCTTTGACAGCTCTAAATTTATATGAAAATAACGGCTTAACTATTCATCTGTCAGTCACGCAGAGGAAGTAATGAAAATCCTAAACATATAAGTAACTATTTATTTTAGAAATGTTCAAATATTTGTTAATCTATCGGACTTAAAAACTATGGTTAGCAGTCCCTAGGTTTACAAACTACTTAAAATAACTTACACTAACGACGACACACACACTCACACTCTCTCTCTCTCTCTCTCTCACACACACACACACACACACACACACACGCCCAATGGAGGATTTGAACCTCCGACGGCTGGCAACCGTGCGCTCCACAGCAAGGCGCCTTAGAATGCTTGCCCACTCCGCTGGGGCAGTTTATTTTAATTTTGCTACAGATTGTTGACATAACACGACGTACAGTGTATTTACAGTTGCTTTTCTTGATTTTATTTAGACCAACTAAGGAGTTGTTATAAGGGCTGTTAATTGTATTTCAAGTGATCCATGAGTGCAGATGGCTTTGCGCTGCTAGTGGTTTTTAAATTGTATTGTTTCACATTAGTTCAGGGTTTAATTTAAATGTGCCTCTCAACATCGATATATGTGGGCCTAATCCAATCTGTGAACATGATGTAAAAATAAATAAATAATTGAAGTTCGCAAATAATGGGAATAGGGAAGAAGTTGTGCATGAAAGGCATTAAATTCAAATCTTAGCATGCAACATTCACTTTATATAGTTTTAATTTGCGGCTGTTTGCTGATGATGCTGTGGTGTATGGGAGGTTGTCGTCTGTAACTGACTGTAATAGCATACAGAATGACATAGACAAAATTTCTAGTTGGTGCGAAGAATGGCAGCTAGTTCTCAATGTAGAAAAATGTAAGGTGATGCGCATGAGTAGAAAAAGCACTCCCATAATGTTCGAATACAGCATTAATAGTGATCTACTTGATGCAGTCGCGTCGTTCAAATATCTAGGCGTAACATTGCAGAGCGATATGAAATGAAACGAGCATGTAAGGACAGTTGTGAGTAAGGCGGACAGCCGACTTCGGTTTATTGGGAGAATTTTGGGAAGATGTACTTCACCTGTAAAGGAGACCGCGTATAAAACGCTTGTACGACCATGTCTTGAGTATTGCTCAAGTGTTTGGGACCCGCAGCAAATCAGTTTAAAGGAAGACATAGAAGCAGTTCTGATGCGAGCAGCTAGGTTTGTTACTGGTAGGTTCGACTGCAATTGAACTTCAATTACACGAAAAATGAGTGAAATCTACAGGCCGTAAATTCTACATCTACATCTACATACATACTCCGCAATTCACCGTAAGGTGCGTGGCGGAGGGTACACTGTACCAATACTAGGTATTTTCTTTCCTATCTTTCCTATTCCACTCCCAAATTGAACGAGGAAAGAAAGAATGCCTATATGCCTCCGCTGCTCGCCTCTGAACTGCCTCTATGTCTTCCTTTAAACTGATCTGCTGCGGGTCCCAAACACTTGAGCAATACTCAAGACGTGGTCGTACAAGCGTTTTATACGCGGACTCCTTTACAGGTGAAGTACATCTTCCCAAAATTCTCCCAATAAATCGAAGTCGGCTGCCCGCCTTACTCACAACTGTCCTTACATGTTCGTTCCATTTCATATCGCTCTGCAATGTTACGCCTAGATATTTGAACGACGCGACTGCATCAAGAAGCTCACAACTAATGCTGTATTCGAACATCATGCGATTGTTTTTCCTACTCATGCGCATCACCTTACATTTTGAGAGCTAGCTGCCATTCTTCGCACCAACTAGAAATTTTGTCTCTCACCCTGTATGCTATTACAGTCAGTTAAAGACATCACCCTCCCATACACCACAACATCATCAGCAACCAGCCGCAAATTACAACTTACTCTGTCCATCAGATCATTTATATAGATAGAAAATAATAGCGGTCCTGTCACTCTCCCCTGGGGCACGCCTGACGACACACTCAATAGGCTTGGCTGACATCTTGACTCCCTACTGCCGGAGAATTTGTAATTTTATAACGTCCCAATTTATTAACATGGAAATGAAGCAATTTGGCGTACTCTTGAAAGGCCAATTTGGCCGTTAGTTAAAATTCGCTTCTTCTTTACCAACGGCGGAGGGACACACGGCTTCGCGCCGTTTGGCTGAAGAACCGCTAGTCCAGGTGTCCCAACCGCCCAGGGCGCCAACCCTCCCCGCATGGACCAGGGGAAGGGCGCAGAAGGCGCGTTGTCAGGTTGGCTGCGGAGCCCCTCTTCTTCTCGGCGGAGCGATACAGAGTGACGGTCATAAAAATGACGGAAGACGCTCCCGACGCCCCAGTCGTGCACAGTACTACGCCAGTGCTAGTTGAGCCAGCCGTTGTCCGCTATTTATCGGTTATGTTTCCGCCGGGACGAGTAAACGCGTTCGCCAATGAATGGGCGAAAGTATACGGAATGTTACCGATAGGACTGTAGCCGTTGCCCCTGCCTGGGCTGTTCCGTTAACTCACAAATATACGTAATGTTTCTCAGCGCACTCTCTCTCTCTGCTAGGTGTTGGACTATTTCAGTTTGAATGATTTTTCTGAATTGACTTTCATAGTGTCTTGGTCCTGCAGCGAGAAAAGTTATTATTTCTGTATTTGATTGCAGAAGTAACCGTCTTTAATGTGTAGCAGGCTACCTTACATTCCTCTTGCTTAAAGGAAAAATGCATACAATTATACCAGTTAACATGTTTGCTTACGTGGTCTATAACTCCTCCACTGCAGAAGTTCAGGTGAGGTGTTGATCGCCACTTCTCCAGAGGGAGCAATTAGCAAGCAGCAAGCAGCCATTTCCATAGAATCTATCATACCCAACAGACAACCCAGGGCTACAGTGGGCTTTAGGCGGTTTTCGACATTCCCCTAGGTGAATACAGGTCTGATACCCAAGCCCCGCCTCAGTAACACGAGTTGCAAACAATTCGTAACACTTTACACTTTCCCACATATAACATTATACGCAGACGTTTGGGGTACACGTTTCCTCCCAGTGGGCTTGGAATAGTGACAGGAAGGGCATCGGGCCACTTCGTAAATAGTGACACGTCAAATCCGGATTTAACAACGAGCCGACCCTGCGGAAACAAGGCCAAAGAGGAAGAGAGATGAATAATGAAACATAGAGATAAAAATACAAGAATTTAAATTGGAGACAATAGAGAATAAAAAATACACAAGTTACATAAAAGATAAAACCATATACAGGACTGCAAAACAGAAGAGAGACATTGACCCTGGACACGATGAGGCGAGATGGAGACTCTAGTTATAACGCACTGGCAATGGGCAACACTTGTTTTGCCGGAGGCTGTGGTTGCAATAGTCTAAATTCCGCTGTAAGACGCACCAAACACAGAGATACACGTTGCACTGAAGTTGCGGTTGTGGTTGTGGGTGCCCAGCAGGGAGGGGAGCAAAGAGTGAGGGACGCACGGCAAAGGAGGGGAAAGGAGAGATGGGGGACATGGCAGTGCAAGGACTTCTGGAGAAAGGAAGGTAGGAGGAGGGGGGAGGAAGTGGAACGGGAGGGGTAGGTTGGACTGGGGGAGAGGGGGAACTGCATCTGTGGGGAAAAGGGAGGGGAGTGGACTATGGCTGGACACTGACACTGGATGCAATAAGAGGAGACACTAGTTAAAACACAATGGCAACACTTGTTTTGCTGTAGACGTTGTTTGCAACAGTATAAAATCCGTTGGACGATGCACCAAACACAGTGACACGCAATGCACAGATGTTAAAAATAGAGTTGTGGGGGGCCCCGAAGGGAGGAAAGTGACAATGGTGTGGTAAAGGAGGGGGGAGGAGGGGAAATGGAAGTGCAAGGACTCCAGGGAGGGGGGAGGTGGGGGAAGGCAAATGGGGGGGAAGGGATAGGATGGGTTGGGGCAGAAGGGGCTCTGCATCTATGGGAGAAAAGGGAGAGGGAGCGGATTATGGCTGGACACCGACACTGGGTGAAATGAGAGGAGACCGAGACACTAGTTAAAGGGCAATGGCAACACTTGTTTTGCATCCGTTGGACGATGCACCAAACACAGAGACACGTGTTACACTGATGTTAGAGTTGTGTGAGGTGGGGGGAGCCACAGGTAGTAAAGTGGGTGTGAGGGTAGTGCGGTAAAGGAGGGGAAGGAGGGGAGACGGGAGTGCAAGAACTTCAGGGAAGAGGAATGGAGGAATGGGGAGGAAGGCAAGTGGGGGGAGGGATGGGGTGGGTTAGGGTAGAAGGTAGGGGAAGCGGATTAGGGCTGCACACTGACACTTGACACGATGAGAAGAGATGGAGACACTAGTTAAAAAACACTGGCAACATCTGTTTTAAGTTACATATGTGGCGTCTCTTCTTTATACATATCCGATGACAGGCAATGATCCTTTCTTCAGTGCGGAGGCACTCCTAGGCCCTTACTCTTACGAGAATTAGTGTACAATAACTGTGATGTTCAAATGTTTCTATAGCTTATGGGATTAACTACAGGGTCATCAGTCCCTAAACTTAGAAACTACTTATGAACTAACTAATAATAAGGACGGCACAAATATCCATGCCCAAAGGGGGATTCCAACCCCCGACCGTAGTGGCCGTGCAGACCGTGACTGGAGCGCCTCAGTCCCCTTGGCCACCTCGGTCGGCAATAACTATGAGTTTAGGTTCTATTGGGTAGGGGTAAAGTTGGGAATTTGTATCTGACGGGAGGCGTACATGACTAATTCCGTGCAGTTGTGGTGATCGCTGTGTCTCCATTAATGTAGGGGTCAGCGCAACTGCCTAGAAAGTAGAAGGCCCGGGTTAGAACCCAACTGGGTACACATCTGCAACTTTACCCATTCGCAGTTAATGACATAAATCCATGAATAAGAACACCTGTTTTGCTAGGCAAAGCAGTTGCAACAGTATAAAATCCGTTGGATGGTGCACCACAAAGAGACACGTTGCAGTGAAGTTAAAAATGGAGTTTTGGGCGCTCCCGGAGGGAGGGGAGTCGGGATGAGCGTGGTGCGGTAAAGAAGGGGTAAGGATTGGAGAAGGGATGGGAGCACAAGGACTCAAGGGGCGAGGAAGACAAGGGGAGGGGGAGAAAGTCAAGTGGGGCTAAGCGTGGGGTGCACTGGGAAGAGGGGGAGCTGCTCCTGTGGAGAAAGGGATGGGGAGTGGATTAGGGCTGGTAGGAGGGATAGATTTCTGGACGGAGGACGTCATCTGGGCGGGGGAGGAAACGGAAATAACCCTGAGAAATGACACGGAGAGTATGGTGATGAACGGAGGGAGGGATACAGTGGTGCAGGTGTAGCAGAGACTGAAGATCATACATACATACTCCGCAATTCACCGTAAGGTGCGTGGCGGAGGGTACACTGCACCACTACTAGGTATTTTCTTTCCTATACCACTCCCAAATTGAAGGAGGAAAAAAAAGAATGCCTATATGCCTCCGTACGAGCCCTAATTTCTCTTATCTTGTCTTTGTGATCTTTACGCGAAATGTAAGTAGGCGGCAGCAAGATCTTACTACACTCAGCTTCAAATTCCGGTCCTCTAAATTTATTTAACAGAAATTCACGAAAATAACGTCGTCTTTTTTCCAGCGATCCCCAATTGAGTTGCCGGAGCATTTCCGTGACACTCGCGCATTGGTCGAACCTACCGGTAACAAATCTAGCTGCTCGCCTCTGAACCGCCTCTATGTCTTCCTTCAAACCGATCTGCTGCGGGTCCCAAATACTTGAGCAATACTCAAGACGTGGTCGTACAAGCGTTTTATACGCGGTCTCCTTTACAGTTGAAGTACATCTTCCCAAAATTCTCCCAATAAACCGAAGTCGGCTGTCCGCTGTAGTCACAACTGTCCTTACATGTTCGTTCCATTTCATATCGCTCTGCAATGTTACGCCTAGATGTTTGATCGACGCAACAGCATCAATAAGCTCACTACTAATGCTGTATTCGAACATTATGGGATTGCTTTTTCTACTCATGCGCATCACCTTACATTTTTCTACATTGAGAGCTAGCTGCCATTCTTCGCACCAACTAGAAATTTTGTCTAAGTCATCCTGTATGCTATTACAGTCAGTTACAGACGACACCCTCCCATACACCACAGCATCATCAGCAAACAGCCGCAAATTACTACTTACTCTGTCCATCAGATCATTTATATAGATAGAAAATAATAGCGGTCCTATCACATTCCCCTGGAGCACGCCTGACGATACACTCGTCTCTGATGAACACTCGCCGTCGAGAACAACGTACTGCTTTCTATTACTTAGGAAGTCTTCCAGCCAGTCACAAATCTGTGAACCTATTCCATAAGCTCGTATCTTCGTTAGCAGTCTGCAGTGTGGCACCGCGTCGAACGCCTTTTTGAAGTCGAGAAAAACACAATCCGCCTGTTGCCCTTCATCCATGGCTCGCAAGATGTCATGTGAGTAAAGGGCAATATGGCAGAATTAGTTAGTAGTATGCGCATCTGCGCTTTTTTCTAATCACTAGGAGCTTTGCGCTGAATGGGCTTATGGGAAACTATCTTCCGGAAACCGTACAGGATTCGAAGGTGCTCCAGGAATTGCAACAGGTGAGGGAAGGGGATGAAGTCATATAGGATGCACATGGGGTATTGGAGCCAGATGTGGTAAGCTAGGCGGAGGGCGTGGCTTGAAAGGATTTGGTGCGATTTGTAATGGGAAAAGGGGGGTGGAAACCAGGCAGGGTGGAAACTACATAGGACGGGACGCATGATGGAGCGGTAGGTGGCTTTCTCTCTCTCTCTGTCTTCTGTATTTGTTACGTTCTGAGACTGAATGCATTACGGCCCTGTACTGCAGTATAGAGCATAGGTGTCGCCCTAGTATGTTACCATGTCAGTTAGTCTCTCGTCCCTGCAAGAGACAGTTGAGTGCATGCCCTGGAAACAGAACTGCGCCGTTGCTGTGATGGTGAGTTGATTGCGGCAGTTGAATCTTGACATTTCACATTTCACACTTTCAAACGGGTAAATATCAAGTTCTCTCAGAAATTAGTAAAAAACCGCTGACAGAAGGTTTGGAATGATGCACTGAGTAACAGTGTTGTTTTTAGCTGGCACCAACGTTTTGTTCAAGGAGAGGTAAGTTTGGAAAATGATGCACGGACTGGTCGGCTACGAAAGGGTTCGAATGCCATTTAAGATCCAGGAAGTCGCAATGTTGGTGCTTGCAAACCGCTCCCAATCGTTATACGCTCTCTCATAAGTTACTCTCTTGTTACTCAGCACAATGTGCCACGAATCATGTCTCAAAACTAACTTGATGGCCACATAACGATTTGTGGTGACCTCATCAGTTGTGCGGACGATGGTCCAACGTTGTCTCAACAGGATAATAACCGGAGACAAAACATGGTGTACCCTCTACGATCCTCAACTAGGAAAATGTCACCATAAAAATGTTCAAATTTTTGTAAACCTATGCTGTGGTTATCAGTCCATAGACTTACAAACTAACTTAGACTAAGGTCAACATACACACAACCATGCAAGCGGAAGTACTTGAACCTCCGACGGGAATGGATGTCCAGTACGTAGCATGACGCATCATGGCAATTCCTCGCGGCATCAACTACACGAGAGGAAAAAAAATAACAAACCACAAGACAGTTCAAAGTGAAACGTAATATTGGAACGTTTTTGATGAAAATGGAATCGTTCACACGGAATTCCTCCCGGACGGTGCAGTGGTAACCAAAATCCACTACAAGAAGATTCTTGGCTGTTCAAGCTATGCAATTAGCCGTAAGCGACCTGGGCTTTGGTGTAGAAAGAATTGGCTCATTTTTTTTAGTAACACACCGCTGCGACTGTTAAAAATTCTTTACTAAGAACTCACGACCGGCTTCGCAAATTAAATTTGCATCATCAGATGCTTATTTCTTTCAGATCTTAACGATATGTTACTTTATACTACCTGATCCCCATTATTATTCTTGAGTTGTAACCAACTTAAAACAGTAAATTTAAGTATGGGATTTTATTCGGTTACTAGCTGAACCCCCGCTGCTTCGCATGCGTAGGCTGGTTGGTCTGCACCAGTTGTTTCTTTTTAATCCTGATGAAGAATCCATATCTTAAATTTCGTAGTTATAGCTTGAAATTTGAGTTACATATTTTTGAAAATCAATTTTTGTCTCCCGTATTTCACCCCATTATTAGTCTAATTTCCAAAAATACCGAAACACGTGTCTTTTAAATTCGAACCCCGAATCCAAATCCGAAAATTTGTAGTTCTAACTTCAAAATTGGCTAAATAGCAACAGATTTTCGAAAAACATCCCCTCTACAATTTAACCCCCTTGATGATTGAATTTCCAAAAATACCGAAACACGTATTTTTTAACGTCTAACCAACTATGCAAATATCAATTTTTGAAGCTCTAGCATCAAAATTGTATCAATAGCAACGAGTTTTCAAATAGAATTTTTGATCCTCTATTTAACCCTCTTTTTTTTGAATTTCCAAAAATACTAAAAATCATGGATTTTTAATCCTGACCAAGATTCCATATCCGAAGTTTCGTAGTTGTAGCTTAAAATTTGAGTTAACAGCAACATATTTTTGAAAATCAATTTTTTCCGTCACCTATTTTACCCCCTTATTTGTCGAATTTCAAAAAATACCGAAACACGTGTCTTTTAAATTCGAATCCTGAATTAAAATCCGAAATTTTGTAGTTCTAGCTTCAAAATTGCCTAAATAGCTACGTATTTTCAAAAAACGTTTCATCCCCTATTTCACCCCCTTACGGACGGAATATCGAAAAATCGCTTCTTAAATGACGCCTACAGAGTAAGATCAATACCCTCCACAAGTTTCAAGTTTCTGTCTTCAGTGGTTTGGGCTGGACGATGATGAGTCAGTCAGTCAGTCAGTCAATCAGTCAGTCAGTCAGTCAATCGGGACACTTACTTTTATATATAGAGATTAATACATGTAGACGGAGCACCAGTTCTTGAAGAAAGGGATTTTATACATGGTTTTATAGACAAGTTGGTTACAACACAAGAATAATAATGGGTATCAGCTAGTGTGGAGTCAAAGTAACGTACGGTTAAGATCTAAAAGAAATAAGCACCTGATGATGCAAATGTAATTTGCGAAACCGGTCGTGAGTTCTTACTAAAAAAATTTAACAGTCGCAGCGGTGTGTTATAAAAAATAATAATAATAAAGTATTGTGTACAAGAATTGGCTGTTGCTACACGTCATCGCCACTGCAGATCGCCCTGCCCTTGTTCAAGAGAGGAACTTGCAAGGCAACAGGTGACGTATTCCCCACACCCTCCGTACTCACCTTATCACGCAACATGCTATTTTTGTTCTCGTTCCTGAAAAAAAAAATGTTCAAATGTTTGTTAAGCTTATGGGACTTAACTACGGGTCATCAGTCCCTAAACTTACGAACTACTTATGAACTACTTACGAACTAGGACGGCACAAATATCAATGCCCGAGGGGGGATTCGAACCCCCGACCGTAGTGGCCGTGCAGACCGTGACTGGAGTGCCTCAGTCCCCTCGGCCACCGCGGCCGGCTTCTCGTTCCTCGCCTTAACCCTTAGCTTCCCAGGTCATTTTTCTGTAACACTCTGTCCCAGGTGCTGTCTGACAGACCGCAATTTTTAAATAATCACAAACAGTTCTGATTGTTATTTAAGTGAATTAATTCAATTTATTACGGAAAAGGTTACTTATGTCTACATAAACTCAGTAAAAGGAATGCATTTTATATATTAACACTGTAAAAAGTCATACTATGGCCTTTAAATTTTACTTTGTGCCATATTTTTATTGTTTACTGTGCATGTAATGGTAAAAACATAAACTCTCCAAATAAATTCACTAAAATAAAAATTTCACTACTGCTTTGTTGGTAACTTTGTCTTTTCAAATGTTTTCTCTGCACTCGATGAAAATTTTCGTAGAACACTCAAGGCAGATAGACATCTTGCAACAATGGCAAACATAACACGTCATTCTCTTCTTTTTTGGGTCACAGGTGGAGCATGTTCAACGCTTTTCCAATCGCTCTCCAACTACTTGTAGTCTTGTTTCTGTGACTCCCAACACACGGTGAATTGATGCACGAAGTTCATGTGGAATGTGAGAAATTTTAGAAGTACGCCAAACCGGTTTTTCGATATAACACATCTAAAAATATCATGTCTAGTACCATCTGTGGCATAAATGATTTATAATCTTCTCTGTTGGATTTGAAAACAGCTGAGTAAAATAGTAAACCAATAAAAGCTTTTAGTTCATATAAATCTGTTTCATGCCAAATATTTGGTTCATTTACAGGCTTTTCTTTGTTTATTTTTACATTAGTTTACTATAATATTCTAAATATCGTCAGTCATCAGCAAATTCCAAATAGTGAGTGGACCTGGATTGTTACCTACTTGAGCAGGTGGTCGTACAGTCGGCAAACGAATGATATTATGCTGATGCATACGAGAGTTCCTCAAAAGTGGCTTCGAAGACCAACGAAAATTGTTTCGGCCAAAAATATTTCTTGCAGAATTCTTAGCTGATGATACTGCCTCCATATGTCTGTCTTCATCATTTCGATTACTTATTTCACTCGAGGAATCCACAGGTGGCAATGCAATTTCTTCACTTTCACACTGATCTGAGTCTGAATTATGTTTACTTTGAATCTCACAGTCAATGTCTGATCCCACGTCACTTCCTAAAGGGTCTTCAAACCATTTCAAAACAGTATCCTCAAAATGAGGGTCTGCAACACGCACAGTAGAGGAAAATCTCGGTCCTGTGTCCATAACGCAAAGGCCCAGATGTGGTCTCTGAGACCGCTAGCATAAAAGAAGATGTAATAATATTGCTCGGACTCGCGTTAACGTGGCTACTGACAGTGGAAAACAGTGCAGGTGTTAGAAGCAACGATTACGCAACGCTGTATTATCCTCCCGCACCCCTGTCCACTAACAATTGAATAACAATAAGCGCTTGCGGTCTGTGAGACCGCACCTGGGACGTTAAGGGTTAAAACCTACGTGGGCGCAGATTTCGGTCGTGCGAAGAGGTCATGACGGCCACAAGAGAAGACGTACGACACGTTCCTGCGAACTGCTTTCAGCGGCGCTTCCAGCAGCTGTACCATCGTTCGAAACAGTGCTTAACGGCCAACGGCGACTATTCGCAGAGAACATGACGGTGAGTAGATGTGTACGCCTTGTGATGCGGCAACGTTTACGACACAGAGAGTCGTGTGGGTGCCTGACCTCCAGGCGTACAAAACGTATTGTACCACGAATATATATATAGGGTGGTCCATTGATAGTGACCGGGCCAAATATCTCACGAAATACGCATCAAACGAAAAAACAAAACTTTTCTAGCTTGAAGGGGAAAAGAGATGGTGCTATGGTTGGCGCACTAGATGGCACTGCCATAGGTCAAACGGATATCAACTGAATTTTTTTAAATAAGTACACCCATTTCTATTACATACTAGGAAATCCGGCAAGGCTTCGCATATATACCCTAATTTCTTCTTCCGATGTCTATCCCTTTCTCCCTCCTCCATCGCCTCCTCCCACCTTCCTTTATCTATCTTCTCTTTCCCGTATCTTCACTCCCTCTTACCCCACACCACATCCATCTCCTCACCCCTCCTATCCTCCCCCCTTTTTAAATCCGTTTCATTCCCCTATTCTCTATCACCTCCTCTCCCTCTCTCTGATGTTATTTATTGTTATTGCAGTCGGGACCCGGATTGGGAATAGAAGTGAAAAAGGGTGGTTAAAACAATTGGGAACGGGTTATTAGAGAGAACTTTCGAGCTGCTCTATCTGTGAGGTTACTAGCTTTAATGTCCGTATTCTTAATGGTTTTATTGCACGAACATACATATCAATGGCGAACTGATGAAACAATCTGCGGCATTTCAGTATGTTATTGTTCTCGTTTCGGTGAATCATCAAACGGTTGGCATACAAATTCATACAGTTGACCTTCTTGTTAGTTATATTACCTGTAAGTGAGTAATGAACTCTTATTAGGAATCTAATTGAAACACAATTAACAACATACCGGTAAAATTTTGCATTCCGCGACACAGGCAACAGCTGTTGGATAGTGGGAATGAAGCCGACTAATCGTGGCAAAGCTTGAGATAGCCAATGAAATTTTAGTTGGCGACAGTTGTTTTCATACTAAACAATATTATTTTGAGAATCTGCATAATAATTTGGTTTCAGACACATTAAACTTAATGAGGAAGATGATGTTCTTCATGTATAAGAGTGAAATGGACTTCCCTTATGGAAACAGTCTTATGCTAATCACTTATAACCACGAGAACAATCAACAGTGTTTCCATGAACGAAAAACGCAGCAGCAGAGGAGTTGCTGTCACGGCAGGTGCACATTTACAACTGATAGTATTGTTGCATACTATCAGTTGTAAACGTGGATCTGCCACGACAGCGACTCCTCTGCTGCTATGGGGCCCAATGACAACACAAATTGTTAAGATACCTCCTACAGAGCTATAGACAGTTCTGTGCCTCCATCTCCACCCAATCTGACGATGCGCTAACAGCGCGAAACGCGTTATTGGGAAATAAAATATTGCAACAGAGACTGAGCATTTTTTAATTTGTTCCGTATATTTTAAACAATATTAAACAATAACAAGCTAGCTGCATCGTTTATGACGAAGCATTTTTTTTAATTGCCTTGTGATACTGACGGAGTTTTATGCAAGTGTTCGATTCTTTCTTCATTCAGTTATGTCACGATCACAAAGAGTGTATAAAAACTGGATAATCTGCGCTTGAATAAGTTAGTGACTAGAAGACGTGAGAAACAACGACAAACCAGCAATGAGGCTACGTCCGAAGTTTGAACATCTGCTGAAAATGTGAACTCGTCTCCTAGCAGTTTCAATCGAAAAATTAGTGAGGTGAATGGTGCATACTGCAGTGATGAATCTCGGTACACCGAATTTGGATTAACTGACCTTGAAACCAAAACCCAGAATCCAAATAAGTCTCTAAATTCACTCATATGAAAACGCTGCCCTAAAACCACATTTGCATCTGCTACGGTTGTCAGTAACTTATGATGCTCTTCTTGTATTTAATGGTGGGAACGTCAGGAGAATGTAGGTATTAGGAAGAATGGGCTTCAGGAGAGGAAATTTTACTAAAGACATCCTGAGAAAAATAGATTTACAGCGAGTCTCTGCAGCCGAAAAAATCAGTAAGACCTAGTAAAGGAATGAATTCAGACAAAAAGAAACCAGCAGAGAAGGCTTGACGGGAAAGACGACGCAGAGTACAGATCTGTTGCCTTCTGAAGATGTGACATATGGAAAAAGTTAGGTTGAACTTTAAATTGCGTTTGCTAAAAAGTTTGTTTTTTAAAGTTTATGTACCTTTTCCTCAGATTCTATGGATGCTAGAATTATGGAATTATGAATACATATTTCTGTAAACCTAATAAACGTTGTCTCAAGAGCAAATTTTGAAATTCTGATTGCAGGCTGAGATATGCGACAAAGTGCTTGGAATTTTGCATGAATTTAAAATCGTACTTGTGGAATTAGAATTAAAAAAATATGAAAATTCTACTATTTGACCTATTCCAAAAACTTCATGACAGAAGTTTACAACATATAAAGAGAAGAAACAGAGAAATTTTTGTAGAAATCTTTTAAATACTTTCTGAGAAAAAGGAACAACCATTAGTTTTTGAAAATGAAACTTCAAATTTAATCCAAAAATAAGTTGACTATATATATATATATATATATATATATATATATATATATATATATATATATATATAGTCAAAGGATTATATATGTAAATGTGTTACTTTAATGTAAAGCGTGGAATTGCCACATTTCCAAAACTGTGGATTTGGTGTATTTTTCAAATAGTGTGTGTTTTTCATCAACTCCCCCCCCCCAAAGGAAAATTACATTGCGATCTGTTTATACATAAAGGATCATTGCAAATATAGTCAATACAGTTATATTATTTCCCTCATCAGCATACAACAGTAAAAAGAAAACTGTAATTTTCAACGAAAATTAATTATTGTATTACAAGTAATAGCTCTATTTTAAAAATTCTGACTTGCCTAGCACATAATTGTAAAAGTCTTCCCATTCCATATTTGTAAGAGTATTTCGTTGAATTATTGAATAAAAGAATGTCTTGATTGCAAAAATTTGTGTTGAATGAAGCGTTTCGTCCGGTTAGGGTATCTTCGGATACCTAACAAAGAAGAAAATTGAACTAGATCTTACAATATTTATATGACAATATTTAAAAAAAATTTACAGTGTTTTTAGCTAGAAAACAATTCTGAAATCGGTAATAAGGATTGTAATAGTGTACGGTAATGATTTTTTTTACGTACTCAGTGATAGAAGATGTTTAGATTAAAATGCAGCCATAGGATATCTTACATTGGCAATAATAATGTAATGTCTTGATCTGCGGTAACATAGCTCGTTTAGAAACAATTTGATACGATGTTAAATGGAATGGCTATTGAAATAATTTATATTCCGACATTTACCTTGTCTGATGTCCCTGTATCATAGAGTAGGTCTAAAAATTAATTAATACGACTTGGCGTCGGTGTTGGTACTAGTACTGCCTGGGCAGCGTTCAAAAGTGTACTGCGAGCAACCGACGATAAAGCGTAGTGCTCCACAACACTGTACGTGGTGGTTCGGTCAAATAACAATTGTTAATTTCAAATATGGACACTATTTACATAAAATACCCAACATTAAATGAAACAAATTTGAAAGGATGCCAGGGTATATAACAGAAATATTAGGCTTACTTAAAAATTTCCATAAATGTATAGAAAAATGTTTGGTTTTGAGGTCAACCGATCGTTTAGAAGTCTCAGATGTTTAAAATAAACACGCTTAGATATCTTAAATTCTTCCAGGATGTTTAACTTCCGCCCTTTTCGGGCATTATGCAAAATTTCTAAATTATCTAGGGTGGATCATTTAAGTGCTCGGCAAAAGGAGAGTATTTCATTATTTGTCTCTTTTTAGTTAATAGATGTTCATTTAATCGTGTTTTGAATGCCCTCCCCGTCTGTCCCACCACTCAGCTGGACAGTCTACACATTTAAGCTTATAAACACCCGAAGCTACGTGTAGCTGTTTGATAAGTTGCTCGTTGTGTGGTAGAATTTGTTGAATATTTGTTTCACGAGAAAAAACAATTTTTATAGTTTTCAAAATCGCACATTAATAATTTATTCCATGACGAACGGTTTCGGTGAACAGTGTCAGTATCATGTGGTGACATACATATTACAAGCTGGCCATCTAGTTAAAAAATTAGGTATAAAATAACAAGTACAAAATTGCACTTAGTCACTACATAAAAAATACACAAGTTAAAAACATGACAACTTACAAAATATTTTGTTAAGTTAAAAACATGACAGCTTACCGAAACCGGTCGTCATGGAATAAATTATTAATGTGCGATCTTGGCATTTCATTTTCAAAACTATAAAAACGATCAGATCGCCTCCAAACCAGACTAGGTCAGGTAATCTTAAAAGACAATTTGTACATTGGTATTACGAAACAATTTGGCTATATTACATGGGAAAGGTCCTAGGAAGGGGAGCGCAGTTCGTATTCTTTCGTCTACTGACTTTGCGGTCGCGGTATTAACAACTGTTATCCGACCGACCCAACACCTACAGTGTTGTGGAGCACTACGCTTCTTGGCGGTTGCCCGCAGAACACATTTGAACACTGTCCCAGGCAGTACCAGTACCAATACCGCAAGTCGTATAAATGAGCTGAATACCTACTCTTGGGTACAGGGACAAGGAATATAAATTATATCAATAGCCATTCATGCATGAAAAAATTTTTGAAAAGTCTTGTTCGCAATTAGCCTTATTTCATATGACGCGTTTCGAGAACATCATAATCATATCTGTGGTACAAAAGAAGAAAATTACATTTTAGATGTTTATAGCACGTAATTATGATATCTATAGGGAGTATAAACCATATTAATACATATATACTTAAAAAGAATTTTGAAAAAACGATGGGAAATACAACCATCTTGGTATATATGCGTGATTACAACTTAAAATATCATCATGGACGTCTAGTGACAGTGTTGAACCAGACTGACATGCCCAACTGTGGTGAGAGGGGGGGGGGGGGGAACACCGTAACAGGTAACCTAGGCCCCATTCGCCACCAGATGGCGCAGGGTTGACATTAAAAGTTATGTGAATAAAACTACACATAAAACATCTTGGGCACACTATACTGTGCGCTGTAGAAAGACATGGCTACAAAAATGTGTTAGGTCTTATAAAAATATATAAGACACCAATTTAAGTACATTAAAATTATTAATGGGATAGGGCGCACGACAAGGGAGACTTGGGAGGGCCAAAGGATAGTAGTGGGCGTTGCTAAATACAGCACAAACCACATGATAAATGTTAAAAAGTACGCAAGCTAGGCCATTGTGACGTTACAGTGACATAGCTGCTAATCATATGTTACAAGGTTCTATTATAGAAAAATCTTTCACGAGTACTAGGTAGATAAATTATGTGAAGGGATAATATGTCATACAACACTTATGTGCTATGATGACGAGAGAACAGACAGAATATGACAATATGAGTATAATCAAGGTTTAAAAGTCGAAACCAATGACAAAATAGGCAGTATACAAGTGTCATTGAATCATAATAAATTCTCGTACAAGAGGTGGGTGGATGCGGTGTGGTGTTTTTTTTTTTTTTAAATTTAATTATTTACAAAAATACATGTTACATAAAACATAATATATGTTGTAAGATGCAATGAACAATAGGATACATGTGACATATCTAGTGGACAGCTGTGTTGAGGCATACATTTGAATAAGGTACAATTCTAAAGACTATAGTAGTCTCACATGTTGCATAAAACATAATATATGATGTAAGATATCTAGTGGACAGCAACATGACTGCACAAAGTATAGTGTGCCCAAGATGTTTTATGTATAGTTTTATTCACGTAACTTTTAATGTCAACCTTGCGCCATCTGGTGGCGAATGGGGGCTAGGTTACCTGTTACGATGTTTCCCCCTCTCACCACAGTTGGGCATGTGAGTCTGGTTCAACACTGTAACTAGACGTCCATGATGATATTTTAAGTTGTAATCAAGCATCTATACCAAGATGGTTGTATTTTCCATCGTTTTTTTTAAATTCTTTGTAAGTATATATGTATTAATATGGTTTATACTCCTTATAGATATCATAATTACGTGCTATAAACATCTAAAATGTAATTGTCTTCTTTTGTACCACAGATCTGATGATGATGTTCTCGAAACGCGTCATATGAAATAAAGCTAACTGCGAACAAGACTTTTCAAAAAAATTTTCATGCATGCCAACGTATGGCCGCTTGTCCACAGAATGGAAGGTTTTATGAACCAAGTGATAAATAGCCATTCAGTTTAACATTGTATCAAATTGTTTCTAAACGGTGAACATCAGAGCAGATTGAGGTATTACATCATTATTGCCAATGTAAGATATCCTATGGCTGCATTTTAATCTAAACATCCTCTATCGCAGAGCAGCTGAAACATCAGTACCGCACATTATTACAGTTCTTATTTCTGATGTCAGCATTGTTTTGTAGCTAAAAAATTAGTACAATTTTTTGGAATATTGACATAAATGACATAAAAGTTTTCTGGGTATGGTACCGCGTCATGATGTAAGGCTATTGCTTAAATAACCAACGTTTCGGCCAACGTTACAGTGGCCTTCATCTGGGTAACTTGGAATATTGTCATGTAAATATTGTAAGTTCATTCTTCTCTGTCAGATATCTGAAGATGCCCTAACCGGGCGAAACGCACCAAAGAAAATCATTTATTCAAGAATAGGACAGAAATGGGAAGTGTAATGGGTTCCCAGTGAGGTCAGAAGGTGCATTTTGTTGGACGGCAGGTGTTCAAGCGCCTGCGTGAGGACCAGCGGCAGCGGCTGGTGGCGGTGTCCGGAGACATCTCGATGCCCGGCCTGGGGCTGTCCAAGGAAGACCGAGCGCGCCTCTGCGAGGAAGTGTCCGTGGTCTTCCACCTGGCCGCCACCGTCCGCTTCGACGAGGCCATCAGGGTGGCGACGGCCATCAACGTCCGTGGCACCCTGGAGCTGCTGCGCCTCTGCAGGGACATGCCCCAGCTCAAGGTCAGTCGCGCACACACTGTCCACCTCCTCTTTCCCTCTCTCCATTTCCTCACTTTCCCTCTCTCCATTCATCTCCTCCTTTCCTTTTTCTCAGTCGTGCACCAGAAACCGCTGGAAACCGGCGATGCCCGGGTGCTTATGTATGCCACTCTCAAGTTAGTCTATCTCACCTTCTTCACTCCCTGTCCACCTCCTCTTTCTCTCTGTTCATTTCCTCATCTCTCCTCTCTCTATTCATCTCCTCCTACCCATATTCACCTTTCCTTTTTCTCAGTAGCGCACCAGAAACTGGTGGAAACCGCTGTTGCCCGGGTGCTTATGTATTTCACTTTCAAGTTAGTCTATATCCTTCTTCACTCCCTGTCCACCTCCTCCTTCTCTCTGTTCATTTCCTCACCTCCCCTCTCTCTATTCATCTCCTCCTACCCATATTCAACTTTCCTTTTTTCCAGTCACGTACCAGAATCCCCCCTCGGGCATGGATATTTGTGCCGTCCTTAGTTAGTTCATAAGTAGTTTCTAAGTTTAGGGACTGATGACCCCGTAGTTAAGTCCCATAGACTATACAAACATTTGAACATTTCTTCACTCCCTGTGCAACTCCTCTTTCTCTCTATTCAATTCCTCATCTCCCCTCTCTCTATTCATCTCCTCCTATCCATATTCACCTTTCCTTTTTCTCAGTCGCGCACAAGAAACCCCTGGAAACCGGCACTGCCTGGTTGCTTATGTATTCCACTCTCAAGTTAGCTGCCTCTCCTTCTTAACACACTGTCCACCTCCTCTTTCTCTCTGTTCATTTCCTCATCTCCCCTCTCTCCATTCATCTCCTCTTACCCATATTCACCTTTCCTTTTTCTCATTCGCGCACCAGAAACCACTGGAAACTGGCGATGCCTGTGTGCTTATATATTCCACTCTCAAGTTAGTCTGTCTCTCCTTCTTCACACAGTGTCCACCTCATCTGTTCATTTCCTCATCTCCCCTCTCTCTATTCATCTCCTCCTACCCATATTCACCTTTCCTTTTTCTCAGTCATGCACCAGAAACCACTGGAACCCGGCGATGCCCGGGTGCTTATGTATTCCACTCTCAAGTTAGTCTATCTCTCCTTCTTCACTCCGTGTCCACCTCCTCTTTCTCTTCATATTCTCATGTCCCCTCTCTCTTTTTCATCTCCTCCTACCCATATTCACTTTCTCCTTTCCTCAGTCACACACCAGAAACCGCTGGAAATCGGTGCTGCCCGGGTGTTTATGTATTACACTCTCAAGTCAGTCTATATCTCCTTATTCACTCCCTGTCCACCTCTTTCACGGGGTTCAAAAGAGAATTTGCACCTCAGCAATGCGTGCAAACTGCAACCTTGCGGCCATTTCTGCCTATATTAAGCGGCCGCGCTACGAATCGTATACACGATATTTCCGCAACGTAAAACGTTTCTCATGCGGTACAATTACTTTGAATCTGCATTTAAAATGATCTAAAAGAAGAAAAATGATAGTTTAAAACACGTTTTATTTTATTTGTTTGATTACTCTTTTTCACGCTAAGCTTTTCTCCATGGGTTCATTGCACCAGTGAACACACAGGACGTGCCCTTTGTGATCCTTCGCATCTTCAACGATTTTCCTCCACATTTCTCAGTTGTTTGCTGCTCTTTTCCATCCCCGAGCTTCTATGATGATGACATCCACCATTACGTCATCAATCCATCTTTTCTCGGTCTCCCTCTTCGCCTAGCCGAATGGATTTCACCCTTTCATCATTTTCTGTGGAATTCTATCCTCTCCCATTATCTCAACGTGTCCTAGCCATCGTATTCGCTGTGATTTCACAAATTTTACTATGTCCCTACCCTGTATTAATACTTGTAATTAAGTGTTGTATCGTATTCAAAATGTTCAAATGTCTGTAGTTCTATCGGACCAAACTTCGTGGTCAACAGTCCGTAGCTTACAAACTACTTAAACCTAGGTAAACTAACCTAAGGACAAACACACACACACCCATGCCCCAGGGAGGACTGGAACCTCCACGGCGAGCAACCGCGTGCTCCGCAGCGAGACGCTTTAGACAGCTCAGCTACTCCACCGGGGCTGTATCATATTATCCAGCCTTCTTCCTTCCTTGTTGTACAATATATTTTGCGTAGTATCTTCCGTTCAAAGGTTCTTAGAGCATTTTTGTCACGTTCTGTCGGTGTTGTGTATTAACAGTTTTTTTCCCAATAAGTCTGTTTCTGAAAAGTTGTACTTTTGCAAAGTAAGCTCTATTTTCTGCTTGTGTTCTTTCTCTTATAGCCTGACCAATACTGTTATCATTTGTTATTAGGTTCCCCAACTACTTAAAAACGACACTCCTGTAAAATATTTACCATTGATGTCCAGTTCTATAGGCGGACTGGCCCCGTGCTGCTTCGCGCCTTTATTAAAGCCAAGTCTTTCACTTGTTCTGTTATAGACCTTTACTTTCGCTCTTGTCTCTAACATTACTTTAATTATTCTTATTAGTTTGGAAAATATGCTAGCTTCTTCCAGTACACTGTATAGTTCTTGCCGGTTTAAACTGTCAACAGGAAATGCAGATCTATATCATACTCACAGAACTTTTCCACCATTTGTCTTATCACAAATATTGATCAGTTTTTCGTCTGTTTGGTCGAAAGCCACATTGATATTCTCCTAGTATGCCTTCTGCGTAGTTCTTTATCTGTTCATTTAATACGCCTGTGAAAACTAATATAATTAATCTAGATCGGAATAATCTAGATGCATGTTGAAGTCCGTACGGAAACTACTCTCCGCCATCTACCATACTAATTTTTTTATGTAGACAGGACTATCCTTTTGTTTTGAAGGTCAAGTTCTCAAAATTTCATGCTGATTGGAACATTATAGATTAATCTGTAAACAAAACACACACAAATGGACACTATTATACACTTCGTGATCAACAATATCCGGACTCGGGGACTAAAAATGACTTTTCCTAAGCCTTCACGTCAGTTTCCACTCTCGCAGGCTTCCGATCAATCAGGTTCTGGAGGGATTCTTCGGGAAATCCAGCCTATTCTTCACGGAGTGCTGTACTGAGGAGTGGTATCGATGTATACCCATTAGATTTTTATCTGACTATGTTGAAGCGATAGCTCCTTAAGTCATATACAACCGCTCTCTCATAGAAGGATCTGTACCAAAAGATTGGAAATTTCTCCCAGGTCACACTTATATACAAGAAAGGCAACAGGAGTAACGTACTAAACTACAGGTCTATTTCATTCACGTCAATTTGCAGCAGGGTTTTGGAACATATCCTGATTCAAATATTATGAATTATCTCGAACAGAACGATCTATTGACCCAAGGTCAACACGGATTTAGAAAATATCATTCATGCGAAACACAACTAGCTCTTCATTCACACGAATTGATGGGTGCTATCGACAAAGGTTCGCAAATCGATTCCTTATTTCTTGATTTCCAGAAATCACCTCACAAACGGCTTTTAATCAAATTGCGTGGTTTTGGTATATCGCCCCAAATTTGCGATTGGATAGGGGATTTCTTGTGAGAGAGAACACAGTTCGTAGTAATCGATGGTAAGTCATCGACTAAAACAGGGTTGATATCGGGCGTTCCACAGGGTAGTGTTATTGGTCCTATACTGTTCCTTACTTATATATACATGTGGCGTCTGTTCGGAAAGAACAGACGTCACATTCTGATCCTGCAGCTGTTATTATTTAATATTCATAGAATATATGACTTCAACTGCTATTGGGCAAAGCTGAAAATGTGTACCCAGCCGGGTACTTACTTACATAAACGATTTAGGGGAAAATCTAAGTAGCTCTCTTAGGTTGTTTGCAGATGACGCCGTCATTTACCGTCTAGTAAAATCATCTGCAGATCAAAAGCAAATGCAGAACGATCTGAATAAGATATCAGTATGGTGTAAAAATTGGCAATTGACTCTAAATAATGAGAAGTGTGAAGTCGTCCACATGAGTACGAAAAGAAATCCGTTAAACTTTGTGTACAAGATAAATCAATCAAATGTGAAGGCCGTAAACTCCACAAAATACCTAGGAATTACTATTACTTCAGACTTAAATTGGAAAGAACACGTAGATAATATCGTGGGAAAGGCGAACCAGAGACTGCGTTTCATTGGCAGTACCCTTAAAACATGTAACAGAACTACAAAAGAAACTGCATACACTACGCTTGTCCGTCCATTTTTGGAGTATTGCAGCACAGTGTGGGATCCTTACCGGGTGGGTTTGACGGAGGACATCGAAAGAGTCCATAGAAGGTCAGCTCGTTTAGTATTGCCACGATACAGGGGAGACAGCGTTACGGAAATGATACAGGATCTGGGATGGGAATCATTTCAACAACGGCGCTTATCGCTGCGGCGTGGGCTACTTGCGAAACTCCAATCACCAACATTCTGTTCCGAATACGAAAATATATCGTTGACTCCCACTTACATAGGTAGAAATGATCATCAGAATAAAATACGAGAAATCAGAGCTCGAACAGAGAGATTCAGGTGTTTTTTCTTGCCGCGCGCTATTCGAGAATGGAATGGGAGATAAATAGTATAATGGCGGTTCGATGAACCCTCTGTCAGGTGATTTGCAGAGTATTCCATGTAGATATAGATGTAGGTCGGTGAGTGTTGGCAAAATCTCGGCGTTCCAGAACATACCAAAAGTGTTCACTAGGATTCAAGCCTCAAGACTCTGTACAGGCCAGTCCATTTCAGGGATGAAATTGTCGTGTAACAACTCCGCCACAGGCCTTGCATTATGAACAGGCGCTCGATCGTGCTGAAAGATGCAGACCTACGCCCTTCCCATTAGCTATGTCCGCCTCATTTCTCTCCAATCACCCATCCTACATTACTGTCAACAACTCCAACTCTAGTTTGTTCTTACCCTCCCCCTGGAGTGCACCAGGGATCCGTCCTCTCTCCCCTCCGCAGATATGCCCCAACATCCATCTCCAGTACGCTGATGATACCGCCTTCCTAGCTCTTGCCCCCTCCTTCATTCACCCCCAACACCTTCTCCAGCCTCTAAGTATGAAAAATAGAAAAAAAATGCAACGTAGTCTACCAAGCTCAATTTTTAAAATTTTTTAACAACCGCTACGTAGATGTAATTATGAAATGTTGTTGTGCTCTTCTACATCTACATCTACATCTACATGTGATGCAATTCACATTTAAGTGCCTGGCAGAGGGTTCATCGAACCACAATTATAGTATTTTTGTCTCCCATTCCATTCTCCAATAGTGCGCGGGAAGAAAGAACACCTCAATCTCTCTGTTGGAGCTCTTAATTCTCGTATTTTATTCTGATGATCATTTCTACCTATGTAAGTGGGAGTCAACAATATATTTTCGCATTCGGAGGACAATGTTGGCGATTGGAGTTCCGCAAGTAGCCCACGCAGCAGCGATAAGCGCCGTTGTTGTAATGATTTCCATCCCAGATCCTGTATCATTTCCGTAACGCTGTCTCCCCTGTAACGTGATAATACGAACCGTGCTGCCCTTCTTTGGACTCTTTCGATGTTCTCCGTCAAACCTACCTGATAAGGATCCCACACTGGGCTGCAATTCTCTAAAAATGGACGGACAAGCGTAGTGTATGCAGATTCTGTTTTAGTTCTGTTGCATGTTTTAAAGGTTCTGCGAATAAAACGCAGTCTCTGGTTCGCGGTTCCCACGTTATTATCTACGTGTTCTTTCCAATTTATGTCTGAAGTAATAGTAATTCCTTGGTATTTTGTGGAGTTTACGGCCTTCACATTGGATTGATTTATCTTATAAACAAAGTTTAACGTATTTCTTTTCGTACTCATGTGGACGACTTCACACTTCTCATTATTTAGAGTCAATTGCCAATTTTTACACCATACTGATATCATATTCAGATCGTTATGCAGTTGGTTTTGATCTTCAGATGATTTTACTTGACGGTAAATGACGGCGTCATCTGCAAACAACCTAAGAGAGCTACTTAGATTTTCCCCTAAATCGTTTATGTAAATAAGGAACAGCAGAGGACCAATGACACTACCCTGTGGAACGCCCGATATTACCTCTGATTTAGTCGATGCCTTACCATCGATTACTACGAACTGTGTCCTCTCTGACAGGAAATCCCCTATCAAATCGCAAATTTGGGGCGATATACCCTTACCACGCAATTTGATTAAAAGCCGTTTGTGAGGTACGGGCTCAAAAGCTTTCTGGAAATCAGTTCCGAGAGCTTACTGTATCCATCTCTTGGTCTTCCGCTGCGGGTTTTACCCCAAACACTCCCCTCCAATGCTAAATTCGCGATTGTTGATTTCTCAGAATGTGTCCTACCAATAGCTCCCTTCTTTTAGTCAAGGTATGCCAGAAATATTTTTTCTCCCCAATTCTGTTCATTACCTCTTAATTCGCCCACGCGATCTTCTGTTGCACCACATTTCCTGTTCGCACTGTTTATCGTCCATGTTTCACTCCCATACAAGGCAACACTCCAAACAAATGCCTTCAGAAAAAGACTTCCTAAGGCTTAAATCAATATTCGATGTTAACAAATTTCTCTTTCTCAAAAACGCCTTTCTACCCATTGCCATTCTGCATTTTATATCCTCTGTACTGCGATCATCGCATGTTATTTTACTGCCCAAGTAACAAAACACATCTACCTCCTTTATTGTTTCGTTACCTAATCTAATTCCTTCAACATCGCCTGATTTTCTAAGACCGCATTCAGTTACCCTAGTTTTGCTCTTGTTGATGTTCATCTTATAATTCACCTTCCAACACACTGTCCATTACGTTCAACTGCTCTTCCAGGTCCTACGCTGTCTCTGACAGAATTACAATGTCATCGGCAAAACGCAATGTTTTTTTTTTTTTTTTTTTTTTTGTTTTTGTTATTTATTCACCCTGAACTTTAATTCCTTCTCCAAATTTCTCCTTGCTTTCCTTTATAGCTTGCTCAATGTAAAAATTGAATAACATTGGAGAAAGGCTACAACCCTGTCTTACTCCCTTCCCAACCACTGCATCCCTTTCAAGCCCTTCAACTCTAACAACCGCTGTCTGGTTTTTGTACAAGTTGTAAATAACCTTACGCTTCCTATATTTTACTCCTGTTTGCTTCATCACTAGAAATAGTTTATTCCACTGAACATTGTCAAAAGCTTTCTCCAAATCTACAAAAGCTAAAAATGTAGGTTTGCCTTTCCTTAATCTATCTTCTAAAATAAGCCGTAAAGTGAGTACTTCCTCCAGAGTTCTTACATTTCTCCTGAACCCAAATTCATCTTCCCTGAGGTCGGCTTCTACTAGCTTTTCTATCCTTCTCTAAATAATTCGTTTTAATAATTTGCAACTATTATGGAAAATGTATCTTAAATGGATATAAGACACATATAAAAATCAAGGATGGTTTTATAGTTACAGAAGTATCACAAAAACACTCTCTGTGGTCCCAGAGGACGCCCCCCCCCCTTTGGTATGTTAAGGGTTAAACAGTACGGTGTTTTTGTATTGTCGTCGTGGTCAGCCTGTGTTCTTTCCCTGCCTGTCTTTCAGGGAAGAATCTACACAGATTAGTAATAGAAGTTCTATTCACAAGTATGTACATATGAAAGCTTCTTGTTGTAAGTTTATTAAGTGAAAGTGAAAGTTTGTTAAGTGAAAGTTTCCTATTTTTATTAAGTCTTTCTATTTAAATCAAGGAGTTTCTCTAATCATATGTGCGCAAGGGATTTAACACACAAAATTAGGCCCTGTAAGTAAAACAATCTGTACTTCTGTGAACATTATTTCTGACAGTCAGATTCAGTGGCATGTAAGGACTGATTACTTTACTGATACGTGAACATTTACATTTAAAAGGAAATCTTTTTCTCAAAAAAAAAAAAAAAAAAAAAAAAAAAAAAAAAAAAAAACCTCAACACGTACCATACAACAAAATCAAAAATGCCACAATCAGGAAAGTAAGGGACGAGGTTGAGCTGAAATAAGAAAAATTAGTAATCATTAAGTTATTTTTGAATTAAAGAAATATACCTTTGTTGAGTCTTCACTATAATACAATGGGTTTATACAATTCCGATCCATACAATATTCTCTTCCTCTTGATACAGAATCCACTGTCCAATATAATACGTTTGTATTCATAAATATAGAGTGAAATAAATCAAACTCAATGCAATCATTGCTGACCAATTCAAACTTAGTACACAACACAGTTGCCGTACGTCTGTCAGCTAGCCTAGCCCACAATCGACTCCTCTGCTCAACAGCTCACTCTCTACTACTCGCCTCAGCAGTCAAAGAAGCTGGAGAAGCGCAGATGCTACATCGCAGTTGCAAAGACGTAATGTGCAGTAGTTACAAACATGGACTGAGATTATCAATGATGGATGACTTTCACATACAAAATAAAGCTATAAGGCGGATACACGTTCAGATACACAAAAATAAAGCTAGAAATCCATAAATAATAAACTTCAGCCTATGGCTGCCTGCTTTCACATAGGTACTCAACATATAAGCTCTCTGGCTCTTCTACTTTCTTCTCGCGGCGTCGTCTTCGGCACGATGCTAGCTGCGCTGAGTCCTAGTGACTGCCCATTTCTACATCTACATCTACATAGGTACTCTGCAAATCACATTCAAGTGCCTGGCAGAGGGTTCATTAACCACTTTCATAACTTTTCTCTGCCGTTCCATTCTCGAATAGCGCGCGGGAAGAAAGAACACTTAAATCGTTCCCTATTCGATCTGATTCCTCTTATTTTATTGGGATGGTCATGTCTCCCTAAGTAGGTGGGTGCTAGCAAAATATTTTCACATTCAGAAGTAAAAGGCGGTGATTGAAACTTCGTAAACAGATCACGCGGCAATGAATAACGTCTTTCTTTTAATGATTTCCACCCCAATTCGTGCAACATTTCCTTGACGCTCCCCCCCCCCCCCCCCCCCCGTAACGTGATAAAACAAAACGAGCTGCCCTTCTCTGAACCTTCTCAATGTCTTCCGTCAGTCCCACCTGGTGAGGGTCTCACAAGGGGCACCAGTACTCCAGGAGAGGACGCACAAGTGTGTTGTAGGCAGTCTCTTTGGTAGAGCTGGTGCATCTTCGAAGCGTTCTGCCAATGAATCATAGCCTTTGGTTCGCCTTCCCCACAATATTTTCTATATATTCTCTACAGTCTAAGTTATTGTAATTGTAACTCCTAGGTATTTGGTAGAATTTACGACCTTAAGGTTTGACTGATTTATCGCGTAATTAAAGTTCAGCGGATTTCTTTTAGTGGTAATGTGTATTACTTCACATTTTTTCTTTATTTAGTGTCAATTGCCAATTTTCGCACCATGCAGAAATTTTGTCTAAATCCCTTCGCAGTTGCTTTTGATCCTCCGTTGACTTCACCAACCGATAAACGACAGCATAATCCGCGAACAGTCTAAGGGAGCTATTCAGATTGTCTCCTAAATCGTTTATAAACATGAGGAAGAGTAGGGGACCTATAACGCTTCCCTGTGGAACGCCAGTTATCACTTCTGTTTTACTCGATGACTTACCGTCAATTACAACGAACTGTGTTCTTTCTGATAGGAAATCGTGAATCCAATCGCACAATTGGGGAGATATTCCATAAGCACGCAATTTCATAAGAAGCCGCTTGTGGGGTACAGTGTCAAAAGCCTTCCTGAAATCCAGAAATATGGAATTTCGGAGCCGAGTTCAGATCTGCCCCTCCAGATGCATGTCGGCCTAGATATAGCCGCTCGTAGAGGGCGCGCTTCTAGGCTACTCCCTCCAGGATGCGCGGCGCCGGCGTGTGATTGGCTGTCGGTCGTCTGCTGCCTTCTCCACGATCGCTCTCGTGCGTCTGGCGTGTGGTGCTGACTTCGCGCAACAACAGTTTTAGTATTGTGATTCAGATTAGATTAGATTAATACTTGTTCCATAGATCATGTATACGACATTTCGTAATCATGTGGAACGTGTCAGTTTAGTAAATGATGTCTATACTTGACAATCAGTATTTTAAGGATTTTTTGTTTGTTTTTTGTTTTTATTATATTTTATTCTTTTAATTTATTATTTTTTTTAAGTTTTATCTAAAAATTCATCTACATTGTAGAAGGAGTTGTCATTCAGAAATTCCTTTAATTTCATTTCAAATACTAGTTGGCTATCTGTCAGACTTTTGATGCTACTTGGTAAGTGACCAAAGACTTTTGTGGCAGCATAATTCACCCCTTCTGAGCCAAAGTTAGATTTAACCTTGAATAGTGAATATCATCCTTTCTCCTAGAGTTGTAGCTATGCACACTGCTATTACTTTTGAATTGGGTTGGATTGTTAATAACAAATTTCATGTGTGAAGCTACAGTGAGTATCCCTAGATCCCTAAATAAATGTCTGCAGGATACTCTTGGGTGTGCTCCAGCATTAATCTGATTACACGCTTTTGTGCAATGAATACTTTTTTACTCAATGTTGAATTGCCCCAGAATATGATCCCATATGAAAGCAGTGAATGAAAATAGGCGTAGTAAGCTAATTTACTGAGATGTATATCACCAAATTTTGCAATGACTCTGATAGCATAAGTAGCTGAACTCAGACGTTTCAGGAGATCTTCAATATCTTTCTTCCAATTCAGTCCCTCGTCAATGCAAACACCTAAAATTTTTGAATATTCTACCTTAGCTACAGATTTATGTTCTAAGTCTAAATTTATTAATGGTGTCATGCCATTTACTGTATGAAACTGTATATATTGGGTTTTATCAAAGTTTAATGAGAGTCCATTTGTAGAGAACCACTTAATAACTTTCTGGAAGATATCATTTACAATTTCATCAGTTAATTCCTGTTTGAGAGGTGTGATAGCTATACTTGTATCATCAGCAAAAAGAATTAGCTTAGCATCTTCGTAAATGTAGAATGGCAAGTCACTAATATATATTAAGAACAGCAAAAGACACAAGACCGAATCTTGTGGGACCCCATTTTTGATAACTCCCCAGTTAGAAGAATTGATTGTTTCATCTACATCATGTGAACTGCTTATTTCAACTTTCTGCACTCTTCCAGTTAAGTATGCAGTTATTTATGCACTGTCCCACTCATACCACAATGCTTAAGCTTGTCTAGAAGAATCTCGTGATTTACACAATCAAAAGCCTTTGAGAGATCACAAAAAATCAGAAACCAGTTTCGTGGCCAGTGTGCGGCGCCAGCTCGCCTCCCTCTCACAGTGTGTGCAGTACTGTAGTGTGGTGTGGTTTGTGTTGCGGCAGGTGGTGGTGCACACGTCGACGGCGTACTCGCAGTGCGTGCGCCGCAGCGTGGAGGAGCGCTTTTACGAGGCGCCCATCAGGGCCGACAAGCTACTGGCGCTGTGCGACGCCCTGCCCCAGGGGGAGCAGCACGACGCCGCGCTCGCCGCCAAGTGAGAACACCACCCCTCTCTCTCTCTCTGTACTACTGCCTAGCCTCCAATATTAACATCCCATTTAACATTTCCTTTATATATCAACGAAAACTACCGTATTTGCCGGCGTATAAGACGCTCTTTGTTTGCTACAAAAATTGGTCAAAAAAGTGAGTGCGGCTTATACGCCGGTACAAAGTTAAGAAAGTTTTTGTTCCTGACGGGAGGCGTGCTTAGGTAATCTTTGCAGGTGCGGTGATCACTGCGACCCTAGTAGTGTTAATGAAAAAGTTCCAACAGAAGAAACACTGTTGTTATGTTGAAACTTCCTGGCAGATTAAAATTGTGTGCCGGAACCGGGACTCGAACCTGGGACCTTTGTCTTTCGCGGGCAAGCGCACTACCGACTGTGCTATCCCGACACGACTCATGATGCCGCCTCACAACTTTACTTCCGTCAGTACCTCGCCTCCTACTTTCCAAACTTCACAGATGCTCTCCTGCGAACCAAGCAAGACTGCCAGGAAGTTTCATATCAGCGCACACTCCGCTGCAGAGTGAAAGTTTCATTTTGGAAACATCCCTTAGGCTGTGGCTAAGCCATGTCTCCACCATATCCTTTCTTCCAGGAGTGCTAGTCTTGCATGGTTCGCAGGAGAGCATCTGTGAAGTTTGGAAAGTAGGAGGCGAGGTACTGACGGAAGTAAAGTTGTGAGGCGGCATCATGAGTCGTGTCGGGATAACACAGTCGGTAGTGCGCTTGCCCGGGAAAGACATCGAGGAACCGTAAATTTAGCATTGGAGGGAAGTTGGGGTAAAAAATCGCAGAGAGAGACCAAGAGACGCGTATAGTAAACAGATTCAAGTGGATGTGGGTTGTCGTTCTTATGAGGAGATGAAAAGGCTTGCTCAGGATAGGGTATTGTGGAGAGCTGCATCAAACCAGTCTCCGGACTGAAGACCATAACAACGTAACAACAGAATGAAACTTCACTCTGCAGCGGAGTGTGCGCTGATATGAAACTTCCTGGCAGATTAAAATTGTGTGCTGGAACCGGGACTCGAACCTGGGACCTTTGCCTTTCGCGGGCAAGCGCACTACCGACTGTGCTATCCCGACACGACTCACGATGCCGCCTCACAACATTACTTCCGCCAGTACCTCGCCTCCTACTTTCCAAACTTCACAGAAGCTCTCCTGCGAACCATGCAAGACTAGCACTCCTGGAAGAAAGGATATGGTGGAGACATGGCTTAGCCACAGCCTAAGGGTTGTTTCCAGAATGAAACTTTCACTCTGCAGCGGAGTGTGCGCTGATACGAAACTTCCTGGCAGATTAAAATTGTGTGCCGGAACCGGGACTCGAACCTGCCAGGAAGTCGTGTCGGGATAGCACAGTCGGTAGTGCGCTTGCCCGCGAAAGGCAAAGGTCCCAGGTACGCGTCCCTGTTCCGGCACACAATTTTAATCTGCCAGGAAGTTTCATATCAGCGCACTCTCCGCTGCAGAATGAAGTTTCATTCTGTTGTTACGTTGTTATGGTCCTCAGTCCGGAGACTGGTTTGATGCAGCTCTTCACAATACCCTATCCTGAGCAAGCCTTTTCATCTCCTCATAAGAACGACAACCCACATCCACTTGAATCTGCTTACTATACGCGTCTCTTGGTCTCCCTCTGCGATTTTTTACCCCACACACTTCCCTCCAATGCTAAATTTACGATTCCTCGATGTCTAAGACTGTGTCCTACCAAGCGATCCCTTGTTTCAGTCAGGGTATGCCAAATATTCCTTTTCTCACCAATTCTGTTCAGTACCTGTTCATTAGTTACGCGATCTACCCACCTATTCTTCAGCATTCATCTGTAGCACCACATTTCAAAAGCCTCTATCCTCTTCCTGTCCGCACAGCTTATCGTCTATGTTTCACTCCCATACAAGGCAACACTCCACACAAATGCCTTCAGAAAAGACTTCCTTACACTTAAATTAATATTCGATGTTAACAAATTTCTCTTTTTCAAAAATGCTTTTTTTCCCATTGCCATTCTGCATTTTATATCCTCTGTACTGCGACCATCATTTGTTATTTTACTGCCCAAGTAACAAAACTCATCTACCTCCTTTATTGCTTCATTACCTAATCTAATTCCTTCAGCATCACCCGATTTTCTTAGACTGCCTAACCTCTAATATTAACATACCATTTAACATTTTCTCTATATATCCACGAAAACTACCGTATTTGCCGGCGTATAAGACGCTCTTTTTTGTTACAATAATTGGTGTAAAAAAAAAAAAAAAAAAAAAAAAACTGGGTGCGTCTTATACGCCGGTGCAAAGTTAAGGTACGTACCTACATGCTCGATTTCTTTTCAAGAATTTAAAAAAAAATTGTGCAAAATGCTGGAAATAATGTTTTAAGAGGGCAAATAATGTTTTAAGCTCTCTCTCTCTCTCTCTCTCTCTCTCTCTCTTACATATTCGTAGTTTATATTTCATATATTAGTCCAGTCAATGAGTGCTGAAAAGAGGGGTGTAGAGAACATGGAATATGAGAGAATTTTGGACTTCAGAACTTTGTTAAGGATAGTTAGGGGTTGAACATACTACAAGTCCCCGTCCCTGAGGGGTGAGCTAAAGCAGGGAGGGGGGGGTGCAAAGGTGCAATTTTTTGGCTTTTCGCTTATATCACGAAAACGGTCCGCTTTAGGAAAAAAATAGCCCAAATGAAAGATAATTGAATTTGCTATAAAATTGTTTCGACACATATACGTCGAATTCCCAACGGTTTCCAAGATATACGTTATTGAAAATCGACAATTTCGGACAATATCGTTTTTACCTCACTAATTTTGTCAAACTTTTACTTCTAGTGACTCACTCGATCGTTTCTGAGAAAATTTGTCAGAATTAAATTTGTAGCGCATTCCTTCAATTTGATGTGCACGTTTGCTACTGTATCTTCAGCCAATTAGAAGTTACATCATTTATAAGATGTGTGCTCAGTTCTAGGAGGACAACGAAAGATGTCTGCTCAGTTTCGTTGTCCTCCTAGAAATGTTTTCAGGGGCTGTGCCGTTTTTAAATTACGAAACGTGTTAGCATGGCAAATGACGACACTTTATCACAGGTAGTAAGGTAATTGGCCGTGCCTTGAATTCTCATCGTTAGTTATAACGTTAATGTCATGTTTCTGACAGATACCTTTATTACATTTTTATCGACTTTGGTATATTAAGCTTTCAGAAAACTGTTTTCAAATACGGCAGGGATTTAATTAATAAATTTGCAGTGATTTCGTGAGCTCATAATTCCAACTGGTGTATAAAAAGTTCCCTAAAATCATCAATTTTTGTTTTAACAGCTTCAGCCATCAAAGATTTTGTGTCGTGATAAATATTAAGAATTAACACGAGGAACTATATATGGCGGTTTGATAGGCCACTATCGGTTTCGTTCATTAGAAATTTCTATAAAGATACTACCAATGTCCCTTTTTCAATATTAGGTACCCTACTTGGGATTTAACAGTATGCATTAAGTAATAATGATACCAACTATAATAAATTCTTGATGGAAAGCATATTTTAAATGTAGATCTGATTTCCATAAAAAGTTTTTTGTTTCCTAATCGACAGAGCTGTGTCGTTAAGATACTTTCTTCTCATTGAAGGTTACTCGGTGACTTCCCCAACACATACGTCTTCACGAAGGCCGTGGCGGAAGAAATGGTGTCCGAAGACTTTTCAGATCTCCCGATAGCCGTTGTTCGACCTGGTATGGGTAAGTGTCCACAACATAAGTCATGGATGTATTATCAATGTTTTATTACTGGCACGTAATAAAGTAAATTTTAACGTAGATATAAATACTGCGTGTACTACTTATCTGTATGAAGTACTAGAAAAAAATAGTTAGTTCCTGTAAGTGTGATGTTCAAATGTTCAAATGTTTGTAAATCTATCGGACCAAACTGCGTCGTCATCGGTCCGTAGCTTACAAACTACTTAAACCTAGGTAAACTAACCTAAGGACACACACACACACACCCACGTCCCAGGGAGGACTCGAACCTCCACGGCGAGCAACCGCGCGCTCCGCAGCGAGACGTTTTAAACCGCTCGGCTACTCCACCGCGGCTGTAAGTGTGAAAGTACTACCAAATGCAGTAGTTTGACCCATACAGATCAAGATTAATGCACTGTGAACAGAAACAGATACAGCCTCTTGTTATTACTCGTAAAAGTCATTGCACATTTCTGCTTAACACACTGGCAGATCAATCAGAAATGGTTTCGGACAGACACCGTCATCTGGTTGCTGTAAAATAAACGAAAAAGTATAATAAGTACGAATATAATATAATCGTGGGTACGGCAGATGCAGATTCATTGGAAGAATCCTCAGGGAGTATAATGCATCAACAGAGGAAGTAAGTTACATAATACTCGTTCGGTCGACATGTGAATGTTGCTCATCATTGTGGGATTCGTACAGGGTAGCAATATGCAAAATGATTTAGATAACAGCATGGTGCAATAATCAATAATAAAAAGTGTAAAGTCATCCATACAAGTACTAAAAGAAATCCATTGAACTTCAATTACACGAAAAATGAGTGAAATCTACAGGCCGTAAATTCTACATCTACATCTACATACATACCCCGCAATTCACCGTAAGGTGCGTGGCGGAGGGTACACTGTACCAATACTAGATATTTTCTTTCCTATTCCACTCCCAAATTGAACGAGGAAAGAAAGAATGCCTATATGCCTCCGCCGCTCGCCTCTGAAGTGCCTCTATGTCTTCCTTTAAACTGATCTGCTGCGGGTCCCAAACACTTGAGCAATACTCAAGACGTGGTCGTACAAGCGTTTTATACGCGGTCTACTTTACAGGTGAAGTACATCTTCCAAAAAAATCTCCCAATAAACCGAAGTCGGCTGTCCGCCTTACTCACAACTGTCCTTACATGTCCGTTCCATTTCATATCGCTCTGCAATGTTACGCCTAGATATTTGAACGACGCGACAGCATCAAGAAGCTGACTAATAATGCTGTATTCGAACATCATGGGATTGGTTTTTCTACTCATGCGCATCACCTTACTTTTTCTACATTGAGAGCACATTCGCACCAACTATAAATTTTGTCTAAGTCATCCTGTATGCTATTACAGCCAGTTACAGACGACACCCTCCCATACACCACAGCATCATCAGCAAACAGCCGCAAATTAAAACTATATATAGTGAATGTTGCATGCTAAGTTTTGAATTTTATGCCTTTCATGCACAACACCTTCCCTATTCCCTTTATTTGCGAACTTCAATTATTTATTTATTTTTACATCATGTTCACAGCTTGGCTTAGGCCCACATATATCGATGTTGAGAGTCACATTTAAATTAAACCCTGAACTAATGCGAAACAATACAATTTAAAAACCATTAGCTGCGTAAAGCCATCTGCACTCATGAATCACTTGAAATACAATTAACAGCCCTTATAACAACTCCTCAGTTGGTCTAAATAAAATCAAGAAAAGCAACTGTAAATACACTGTACGTCGTGTTATGTCAACAATGTGTAGCAAAATTAAAATAAACCGCTCCAGCGGAGTGGGCAAGCATTCTAAGGCGCCTTGCTGTGGAGCGCACGGTTGCCAGCCGTCGGAGGTTCAAATCCTCCCTTGGGCATGTGTGTGTGTGTGTGTGTGTGTGTGTGTGTGTGTGTCGTCGTTAGTGTAAGTTATTTTAAGTAGTTTGTAAGCCTAGGGACTGATAACCATAGTTCTTAAGTCCGATAGATTAACAAATATTTGAACATTTTAAAAATAAATAGTTACTTAAATGTTTAGACCTACATTTTCATTACTTCCTCTGCGTGACCATAACTATTTCTAATATAAATAAAAAAGGTTTTCTTCTCAACGTTACACAGATAATTGCTTAATCTTGGCGTCCATACCCTTGGCGTCTGGAATTTCCTAGACACCGTTTACGCCGATGTATATTTCAAGGAAACCGATAAAATTTATAGCGGCCATGTCTGCTATTATTCGAGCAGTTTGGAACGGCACAACCAACTATTACATACATATACATACATACAGAGATACCCTGCAAATCACATTCAAGTGCCTGTCACAGGAGGTTATTAACCACTTTCATAACTTTTCTCTACCGTTCCATTCTCTAATAGCGCGTGGGAAGAAAGAACACCTAAATCGTTCCGTTTTCGATCTGATTTCTCTTATTTTATTGGGATGCTCATGTTCCCTAAGTAGGTGGGTGCTAGCAAAATATTTTCACATTCAGAACTAAAAGTCGATGATTGAAACTTCGCAAACAGATCAAGCCGCAATGAATAACGTCTTTCTCTTAATGATTTCCACCCTAGTTCGTGCAACATTTCCGTGACGCTCTCCCCCCCCCCCCCCCCGTAACGTGATAGAACAAAACAAGCTGCCCTTCTCTGAACCTTCTCAGTGTCTTACGTGAATCCCACCTGGTGAGGGTCCCACAAGGGGCAACAGTACGCCAGGAGAGGACGCAGAAGTGTGATGTAGGCAGTCTCTTTGGTGGAGCTGGTGCATCTTCGAAGCGTTCTGCCAATGAAACGTAACCTTTGGTTCGCCATCCCCACAATATTTTCTATGTGTTCTCTCCAGTCAAAGTTGTTCGTAATTGTAACTCCTAGGTACTTGCTAGAATCTACGACCTTAAGGTTTGACTGATTTATCGCGTAATTGAAGTTCAGCGGATTTCTTTTAGTGGTCATGTGTATTACTTCACACTTTTCTTTATTTAGTGTCAATTGCCAATTTTCGAACCATGCAGAATTTTGTCTAAATCGCTTTGCAGTTGCTTTTGAACCTCTGTTGACTTCACTAACCGATAAATGACATGGAGCTATTCAGATTGTCTCCTAAATCGTTTATAAACACGAGGAAGAGTAGGGGACCTATAACGCTTCCCTATGGAACGCCAGATATCACTTCTGTTTTACTCGATGACTTACCGCCAATTACAACGAACTGTGTTCTTTCTGATAGGAAATCGTGAATCCGATCGCACAATTGGGAAGATATTCCATAAGCACGCAATGTCATAAGGAGCCGCTTGTGGGGTACAGTGTCAAAAGCCTTCCTGAAATCCAGAAATATGGAATTTCGGAGCCGAGTTCAGATCTGCCCCTCCAGACGCATGTCGGCCTAGATATAGCCGCTCGTAGAGGGCGCGCTTCTAGGCTACTCCCTCCAGGATGCTCGGCGCCGGCGTGTGATTGGCTGCCGGTCGTCCGCTGCCTTCTCCACGATCGCTCTCGTGCGTCTGCCGTGTGGTGCTGACTTCGCACCACAACAGTTTTAGTATTGTGATCCAGTTTGCTGGCCAGGGTGCTGTGCCAGCTCGCCTCCCCCTCACATTGTAACTCCTAGGTATTTGGTAGAAGCTACGACCTTAAGGTTTGACTGATTTGTAGTTTCCAAATGATAAGCCAAGATCGCCAACTATCAATTTATTAAAATTAATTGATTTTTCCGTCGGTACTTGACAGAACATGATAATAGTATCAAAAAGGAACAACTTCCTGATGTTCTGCAAAACTTTTTTATTGGTCACAAACCGGCTTTCGGCTTCTTAGGCCATCATCAGGTGACAACTGAATGTAGTACATATGTTTTCAAAGATATTAAGATTTACAAAGATGTTATCACAGACAATCGCTACTGCACAGGAAAGTTCATAATTTCGAGATTTTAACTTTCTACCAATTTGATCTGAAATTTTGCCTAAATATGGGATGACACACCAGTTTTTCTTACTATTAACTTGTTCTTGTTGGCCAGCATATAAAAGTGTTCTGGTTTTTCTGATTTTCTTCTTATTCATTATACTGTCAGTAAGGGCAGGGCTATAGCCATTACTGGATGCTACATGTTTGATTGTTTGTAATTCTGATTGAAATGCAGAATCAGATAATGGAACAGATATGAGGCGATGGACCATTGAATGGAAAGCTGCATATTTATGGCTGTGTGGATGCTGGGAACTAGCAGGGATAACTGTATTTGTTACTATGGGTTTTCTGAAAATACTAAATAAGTATACTAAATAAGCATGAAGGTCCGGGTTCGATTCCCGGCCGCACCACAAATTTTAATTCAATGCTACAGATCTATCAATAATGTCTTTGACATATTTGAGACGGAAATCCGTCTCTGCGATTCTTTAATTGTATTATTGATACTAAATAAGTGTTTCTTTATGTTAATGTCAATAGTAAGGTCCAAAAAGTTTATAGAAGATCCTCCTAGTTCCATAGCGAACTTAATTTTATTGTGTTGGGAATTTAAGTGTTGTAAAAAGGAATCTAATTGTCTGGTGGTACCAGTCCATAAACACAGCACATAATCCACATACGTGAACCAATATCCAATTTTGCACCTCAGTGGTTCCTTCTGTAAGAAAATCTGCTCAAAATGATCCATGAAGATCTCAGATAGAATGGGACTAAGTGAAGAACCCATAGCTAGGCCATACTGATTGTAGTATTTATTTTCAAATTTGAAGTAATTTTTCTTCACACATGTCTCTGTAGCAATGATTATGTCATGTGTTTCAACAGGGTTTACTTTACATTTGTGCAAAAGTTCAGTAAGGATGCCAATACTTTCATCAGTGGGAATATTTGTAAACAGACTGCTGACATCAAACGATACAAGTTTAGAATTAGGTGGGACCTGTATGTCTTTAATTTTGTTAATAAGAACTATGGAATTTTTGATTCCAAATTTTGGTTTATAACTTGTTTTCTTTTTAATTATGTAATCTAACTCTCTTGCTAATAAGTAACAAGGAGCAGAAAATGATGACACTACTGGCCTTACAGGAATCAGATCTTTATGTAATTTAGGTAAGCCATATAATCTAGGAGCCAAGGAGTTCATATTCACTAGCACTCGGATGTTATTTTCAGATATAATGCTGTTACATGATTTTATAGTGACTTTGACTTGTTCATTGAAACTAGCATGACATAGTGCACCGAAACCGGTCGTCACTTAATAAATTGATAGTTTGCGATCTTGGCTTATCATTTGGAAACTATAGAACGAATTGATCGCCTCCACACCAGACGATGTCAGGTAATTTTGACTGATTTATCGCGTAATTGAAGTTCAGCGGATTTCTTTTAGTGGTCATGTGTATTTCTTCACACATTTCTTCATTTAGTGTCAATTGCCAATTTTCGCAGTAGCTTTTGATCCTCTGGTGACTTCACTAACCGATAAACGACAGCGTCATTGTACGAATAAATTAGTAATCTGTACCACAATTTTCGTGTTAGCGTATTTATGTAATGATGTGTATACGTAAGCGTGTGTGTGTGCCGTGGCGGTGTTGCAGTGTCGTCGACGAACGAGGAGCCGTACCCGGGCTGGATCGACAACCTGTACGGGCCGACGGGCGTGTCGGTGGGCGCGGCGGTGGGGCTGCTGCGCGTCACGCTGTGCGACGAGCGAGCCATGGCCAACATCGTGCCGTGCGACATGAGCGTCAACTGCGTCATCGCCGCCGCCTGGGACCTTGCCGTCAACCGGTAGGGCCGGCCGCGCGAGCCTACTTACTACACAGACAAATATATACAGCCGAGGAAACCTCCGTAAGTGCCCGGTCCTACGTTCAGGGGTGCGGGGAGGGAGGGTTTCCAGCAGTTCCGTAAGATGTCCCATGATGGCGCTGCGGTCAGAAGCAGTCCTTTAAACTGGCCAGAGCAGGCGGCAGGTAGCGGCTGTCCCCACCACCACCTCGTGGCAGGCGGCACGAGCTCTCCCCTCACCCTCCCCTCCATGCTACCCTCTGACGTCCGAGAGTCACCCTAAGCGAGCGATCTGCCTAACACCTGCTAGCATCTTACGGAACTACGAGGGGAGCGTAGGACAGTGGTTTAGGGGAGGCTTCCTCTCTGTATGTCTTACTAGCATACCAGCCTTCACTGCTGTACAATCTGTTACCACAGTCTAAAGGCTAGTCTACACGGCGACACTGGGTTGTGACACTCGTTTCACGAAATGAATTTCGCGCAACTGGTTTCGTGTATGTCTGTAGACACGCTGCCAATACTATGCTCTTCAGTTTCGTAGTTTTGTGAAAGCCCTAGTCGTCGTACGATGAAAGTCTTTTGTACGAGTAAGAGATATGGTGGAGCTTTTGCTTCTCTGTGTGAAGTCGCTTGTTTGTGTTCTTGACTAGATTAAAAAAAAAAAAAAAACGTTAGCTCGGTTGCTGAAAGAAATTGTGGTTAAAGAACATAGACGTTATTTTAATCAACTTAGAATGTCATCATAGCAGTTCACGTTCCTTTTAAACAGAGTTAGTAATGCAAAAAAGAAACAAGTTACCATTATGTGTGAAGCATAGTTATCAGAACTGAAATTACAAATTGCATTATGTTTCTTGTCAAGTAGATATTCGTCTCTGAGTACTTGTACCATGTTCCAAAATCCACAATTGCCATACTTCGTTTGTATACGTATTTCAAATTGGATGTATTTTAGTCTGCAATTCACTAATCGTCAACCCATCAATATTTAATTCACGAATAATTGCTTCAACAGCACTAACACGCCGCTGCTTAAAATCGCACAAACACCTATTCATGCATATTTGTTCAAAAACCGAATTATTTCTCCCGTTCCCCCTTTTGCTGTATTTTGTTCTGTATTGGTCATAACCTAACCTAAAAACACGCACAATTAGTTTCGCCAAAGTTGGAACGTGCCAAAACTATTTAGTTTTGTCAACGAGTTGCGCGAAGGCCTGCTGCGCATGCGCATTGGCCAGTAGTGCAGTTTCATGAACTGTAGTGTCGTTGTCTAAACTAGCCGTAACAGTTGCGGCCTTCACTGCTGTACAATATGTTACCACAGTCTAAAGCGGAGGTGGGCAATGAGCGAGCCGCGCTCTCGGAGCCGCCTGCCTGAGCGGGAGCAGAGCCACGAGCAGCTGACGTCCACCACGTAGTTCCTGCTGAAAAGACTAGATGGCGTTATGCTTAGCCGCGGAAATGCACCTGGCTGAGTGCGTTATAAAATAACTTCTAAAGATAATAGTGCAAACTCTTTAGTATCCAACTCGAATGAATAGATACCACTGCTAGGGGTATGTTGTTGTTGTTTGCTATGGTCATCAGTCCCCCATTCCATCTCTAAGCGTCAAAAGTAAAATCGAGGACGCTAAAGAAATACGCCCAGAGGTTAAGGCTGCAAAGTGGGAGAGGAGTCCTCCTGAGTCCGTAAAACATCATCAAAAAATGAGAAGGTACAAAACGAAAAGAGACGATCACACAAAGGCACCTTACAACGAAAAAACCGATATCTGTTGTTGACCGACTATAAGAATTAAGAAAAAGTCAACCACTCGGCAACACAAAGAAATCTCCAGTTAGAGATAATGATAAAAAAACCCTGCTCGAATAAAACGTAAAACGGAATCTGCCATTGCAGCATCGTCACCTAAAACCTCTGGTAAAACAGCAGGGAGGTTAAAAATTCTCCTCAAGGCGGCTGAAATAGGGCAGTCCAACAATATGTGTACGATTGTCAGACGGGAGCCACACCGACATTGGGGTGGGTCCCCACCCCGAAGGAGTTGTCCATGGGTGCGCCACGTATGCCCAATGCGGAGGCGACACAAAACCCTTGAGTCTGCTAGGGGTATCTCCTGAAATATGCTATTATGTTTATAAGCAACTAACTTATAAACATAATACTGGAAACTCTCCTCTAAAATGTCCAGCGCGTGCAGTCGAGCCGGCAAATTTCTTATAAAGATAAGAGCGAAGTACGTGCACCAGCAAGCATGCAGACCTCTAGCAGCAACTAGGATAACTCCCGGCCGAGCGCGAACGCTGCTCTTTTTCCGGCCTGAGCCGGAACGCTGCTCATTGAGCCGATTTGTGCCCACCTCTGGACTAAAGGCAAGTTTACACAACGACACTACGTTTCATGAAACTGCGCTACTGGCCAGTGCGCATGCGCGGCAGGCGTTCGCTCAACTCGTTGGCGAAACTAAACAGTTTCGGCACGTTCCAACTTTCGCGAAACTGATTGCGCGTGTTTTTAGGTTAGGTTAGAACCATTACAGAACAAAATACAACATAAAGGGGGGAACGGAAGAAATAATTCGGTTTTTGTGCAGATATGCGATGCGTAGTGGTTTGTGCAATTTCAACAATGAAAATTTCAGGAATAAGCAGTGACGTATTGGTGTTTTTCAAGCAATTGTTCGTGAATTAAATATTGATGGGATGACGATTAATGAATTGCAGACTAAAATACATTCAATTCGAAATACTTATACACACGAACTATTGCAATTGTGGATTTCTGAACACGGTACAGGTACTGTAGAGACGAATATCTACTTGACAAGAAAAGTCATGCAATTAAATTAATTTCAGTTCTGGTAACAATGCTTCACACATAACAGTATCTTGTTTCTTTATTGCATTACTAAAGTGAACTGCCCTGGTGACGTTCTGTTGATTAAAATTACTTCTAGAGGCTTCAATCAGAATTTCTTGCAACAAGGTCGCTGAGCAAACGAGCTGACGTCTTTTTCTATTCCAGTCACGAACCCCAAACAATTATCTTATTCCTTTTATGTATAGTCTTATGCAGTGACATCACACAGAGAATCAATAGCTCCGCCACAACCGTTACAGCTACCAAAACTTTCATTCTACGGCGACTACGGCACTCACAAAACGACGAAACTGAAGTGTGTAGTATTGGCACCGTGTCAACAGACAAACACGAAACCAGTCGCGCGCAACTGATTTCATGCAACGAGTGTCGCAACCTAGTGTCGTCGTATAGACTAGCCTTATATCTATCAATACTTAATTTCACGAATAATTGCTTGAAGAGCACTAACACGCCGTTAAAATCGCACAAACACCTACGCTTCGCATGTATGTTCAAAAACCGAATTATTTCTTCCGTTTCCCCTTTATGTTGTATTTTGTTCTGCATTGGTTATAACCTAACCTAAAAACACGCGCAATCAGTTTCGCCAAAGTTGGAAGGTGCCGAAACAGTTCAGTTCCGCTAACGAGTTGCGCAATGGCCAGAAGTGCAGTTTCATGAAACGTAGTGTCGTGTAAACTTGACTATGAAAATGCACTTCTGTCCAGTGCGTATGCGCGGTAAGGGTACGCGCAAGCCTAGTCTACACGACGACACCAGGTTGCGACAATCGTTTCATGAAATGAGTTGCGCGCAACTGGTTTCGTGTATCTCTGTAGACACGGCGCCAATACTATACACCTCAGTTTCGTTGTTTTGTGAGTGCCGTAGAATTAAAGTTCTGGTAGCTGTAACAGTTGTGGCGTAGCTATCCCTTCTCTGTGTGAAGTCGCTGAATAAGATTAAACATTAAAAGACTAAGAAACGTGTTTGGGTTTGTGACTGGATTAAAAAATTAAAAAAAAGACGTCAGATCGGTTGGTTAGCGACCTTGCCTTGCAAAAAAAAAAAAAAAAAAAAAAAAAAAAAAAAAAAAAAAAAAAAAAAAAAAACGGTGAAAGCCCCCAAAGACACTTACACTTGAATTAATATTCGATGTTAGCAAATTTCTCTTTTTCAAAAATGCTTGTCTTCCCATTGCCATTCTGCATTTTATATCCTCTGTACTGCGACCATCGCATGTTATTTTACTACCCAAGTAACAAAACTCATCTACCACCTTCATTGTTTCGTTGCCTAATCGAATTCCTTCAACATCGCCCGATTTTCTAAGACCGCATTCCATTATTTTTGTTTTGCTCTTGTTAATGTTCATTTTATACGCTCTCTTCAACACACTGTCCATTCCATTCAACTGCTCTTCCAGGTCCTTTGCTGTCTCTGACAGAATTATAATGTCATCAGCAAAACGTAATGTGTTTATTTCTTCACCCTGAACTTTAATCCCTATTCCAAATTTTTCCTTGCTTTCCTTCACCGCCTGCTCAATGTACAAATTGAATAACATCGGAGAAATGCTACAACCCTGTCTTACTCCCTTCCCAACTGATGCTTCCCTTTCATGCCCTTCGAGTCTAATAACTGCGGTCTGGCTTTTGTACAAGTTGTAAAAAACTCTCCTTTCCCTATATTTTACCCCTTCTGACTTCAGAATTTGAAAGAGTGTATTCCAGTCAACATTGTCAAATGCTTTCTCCAAATCTACAAAAGCTAAAAATGTAGGTTTGTCTTCTAAGATAGATTAAGTATCTTATACCAAAACAAATTTGTCTGTGAATCACATAAATAACATTAACAACATTCTGAAATACAGTGTGCAACGTATATGTATTCCCAAACTCATCACAACATTACATAATAAAAATTGTTTTCTTGCGTTATGACTACTCTTGGCGAGCAGAGCACACGTCTTGTATCTAGGTGGCCAACGACCTATACAAACAACATAGACTGCCTAAGGTGCAGCCATACTTGAAGAAAATTGAAAGCTCGGCCGCCATGTTTTACAACGTCACGTAGGCGTAACCAGTCGTCTGCTATAGCACTACATCATATCACTTTCACTTTGTGCAATGACATAACAAACCATTCTCTATCTGCTTATTGTTACTTTTATACCCAAGCTAATATGTACAAAGGATAAACGGTAGACAACAAGTGTGTGGTAGACAAATCGGAAAGTTTAAGTACAAATGTCACATACACTAGATCGGCTAAACATCGTCTCATTCATACAAAACTACGCCTTTTCACTGTCCTTTAAACAATATTAATTTCGTGTACATTTGCCTAGTCTGCTTACCTCTTTCCTCCGCAGATTTGGATTTATATAAATGATGTATTCCACAACTGAAGTAATGTCTTAATAGCAGTTTTATTAGACTAGAGTAATGAGATTCTCCCCCTCCCCCCAAATTCCGAGGAAATCATTAATTGCTCGTAGATAATAAAGTAGGTCTGTTTCCCAACATTCTAAGTACATCTACATACATTCACAAAAGAAATTTTTTTTCTTCCCTAATAACGTATAGTCATTCCTCAGAACCGTTTTTGCCACTTCGAAAAGTTTTTCAAGATCTTTAAAGGGATTTAACAGACTGTCTTTTACATCTTTTAATCCGATTAATCATGTTGTACTCTCATTTTTAGGAGCAAGGAGAACTTCCAAGCAATCTAAACACTTAAGTTTTTTACTCGCTTGCTAATGATGCTTCCAGAAATATATTCAACTACTTTTTCGGAACATAATGTCAGCATTTCTTATTTTGGCACATAGTCATGGTCAAACTGAATGACTTAAATCATGATTTGCAATAGGTAGTAAAAGAAGTTCCATGTCTCCTGCTTGGCTACATGACATATCTTCTAATGAAGCTGATTCAGCTATTAGCCAGAAGCTGCTTTGTATCATGTGTTGCTTACATGATTTCTCCTCAAAATGCGATGAACAGATGTAACTGTATGCAGGAGGTTTCCCCTTATCTCGCCTCATATTGGGTAACCATCGTTGTGTAAGTTTTTCATTTTTCAAAGGAAAACTAAAAAATATAATTACAGTTAAATACAAAAGACGGGTACACGAAATGTGAGAAACGAAAACATACATATACTAACTAAAAATACGATATTTCAACAATCTTATTACTGAGATTCGTATATTTATATGCTGCGCATACACTCGGCATTATTTCAGCTTAATAAATAGCCTTTTTAAGCTTACTACGATACATAAAATGTGAAACCAAAACACGTAAATAGCGTAGGTCTAACTTTCGTATTCGGCGCACTACAGGTTAAAAAAAATGGCTGCCACAGTTCCTGATTGCTGCCACAAGGAGCGCTGTTCACCCAGAGATAGCTAAAGCTCTGTATAGGAAAAGTATGGCCATCCTTTTCCGCGCGGCTTGCCGCCGTCTGCGGCTCGTGATTGGCTGAAATCGAGTCACGTGGTTCTTTCCGCCATCTTGGTCCTATAGATTAAAGGATAAATGGTAGACAACAAGTGTATGGTAGACAAATCGGAAAGTTTAAGTACAAATGTCACATGCACTAGATCGAATAAACATCGTCTCATTCATACAAAAAACACGCCTTTTCACTGTCCTTTAAACAATATTAATTTCGTGTACATTTGCCTAATCTGCTTACCTCTTTCCTTGAGAAGTCTTGTGAATTTCGTATGTTTGGGTTTGAATAATGCCACAGTGCTGTACTTTTGGGTGTTCTTACGAAGCGAAAAAGGGAGGTAAACAGTATAGTACTTCCATTAGATATCAGAAATGCAGGAAGATGAACAGTCTGACTGAGGAAAGTGGTCAGAGAAAACTAGAGCCCAGAAGTGACCTTCGCTTCTTCTACTAATTCATAATATAAATTAATAGATTAAAGATTCACTGACGAATGAATCAGGCAGCAGATATCTACATAATTTTAACTTGAATAAATTTGTGAAGAGAATTCCTGCATAATGTCGAGAGGTTAAATTATTCACGCATCATTGGTTTTATCTGCAGGTAGTTTCCGAAAACACAAATTTTGAACATTTTAGCGAGTAAACTAGATTCTCATTTAGATATGAAATTAATATATAGTTCGTAAAGCAAGCTTTTCTCATTCTGTTTAGTTCATGTACGATATAAGTACATAATACGCAAGAAAATAATCATCAAAGACTTACCGGTATCCCTAATCTAAATAGTTTTCTTCATTTACGCTATGCTCCGATGATATGTTCGCGGTCTATTCGAATGGGTGGCTACGGTACAGGTCAGTCTGAATTTATAGGTGAGCTCTTTAGATATGGAGCCAAAAACCAAGCTGTTTTCTTAAAATCGGACGATAAGTATTTCGTAGAGCCGCCAGGTCCGCATGGACAGAACTACGGGAAGTTCCCGCATCTGTCCGTCGGATATAACACCCTGTATCTCGAGAATGAAAGGAGTTATCGTTCTGCTCTGAACCTTAAATAAAATTTCGATACCTTACCTACATTTCGTCCGCAGCATTGTATGTGCTAAAACCAACACTACGCAAAGCCTACGCAATGCGATTTTTCCTCTGCAAACTCTTCAAAATTTTGCGCAGTAGTTTACTTAATTTGATGTAGCACGGAAACTATACGTAATAATGAATAGAAAATCAGTTCATTATCGAGCTAATATATCACACTGTAACATGTGAGAAAATTAAACTCATTCATTGAATAGTTTCCTCAAAATCGGTTGATAAGTATTGTTAAGCGCTGGGAACGTTGTAGCGGTCGGTGTGTAAGCAGCAGCGGAATAGGCCCAACATGGCTGCCGCTGGCAGGCTGGCCATACTTTCCCTATACACAGCTTTAAGAGATAGCCACTATATGTAGTTTATATACAAGGAAGACGGCGCTCCTATTCAAATCGTAGCTGTCGACTGAAGCCAGTCCGCCATCTTGTGGAGCCAAGGAAATACGTTTTCAGATTTAAGCACTCTGTGATTCTTGCCCCGTTAACTTTCATACATTTAAATGACTGTCGAGTACATATATAATATAATACACTTTTGTGGACAAATACAGCCCAGACAGTTGAAACACACCAGTCACCAAAAATGTTATTGGGGCAGCGTTCTGCTCACACCACTTGGAATAAACGTGATGTCATTTTTACGTCAAACGCTGTATCGAAGACCGCGCAAACAGCAAACGACTACTCCCTGTTACTAGATACTTCTATGTGACAGACGCTATCTTGATATGCCGTATTTCTAAGAGTTTTGGTATTATAACACGCAGTAATCCGTTTCATGGAAACAATACATTACGGATGAATCACAAAAACCGTTCTCGTCGCCGTTTCTTATCACTACATGTAAATAATAATACACCAACAGTCAAAATTTCCAGAAACTATAGTAGATAAGTATACTCAAACCGCTGAGCTCTGCAAGTCGTCGTCGTCGTCGTGTAGTGGTTAGCGTTAGAAGCCCACAACAAAGGTTTTTGATTGGAAACTCCTCCTTTGGAATATATATATTTTTTTAAATCTCACAGTTTGAAACATAATGTAGATGTTACGTAATCGTAACACATTGTGGATCTTTCTTATTCATATAACAGTAGTATCGTATGCAATACATGATTCCTGAAACAGAGCGCTGTCTCAGGATTTTAAAATTTTAAACATGGCTGCAATTCAGCAACGGTGGAACAACAATCCAAGAGTCAACACAGTTTCAGCCGACCAGTTGCATAAAATAGTTTACATCTATAAACCTTTACCCAGGTTTCGGCAAAATTAATTTTGCCTTCTTCAGAAGGTTACAATAAAGCTCACATTAAAAAAGTTGTTAAAATTTGGCTGACTCCATGTCAATAGATTAAAATTTTAAATTTAAAACAAAGTCACAATATAAAATTTTGGAGCATGTCCACACACAGGTCAAGTGAGCACTGCGTCACGCAGTTCATAAGTAGTTTGTAAGTTTAGGGACTGATGAACCCGTAGTTAAGTCCCTTAAGCTTAACAAATATTTGAACATTTTTTAAGGGTTCTGCCAATAAAACGCAGTCTCTGGTTCGCCTTTCCCACGATATTATCTACGTGTTCTTTGCTTACGTGTTCTAACCTTACAAACTACTTATGAACTAACTAATTCTAAGGACGGCACAAATATCCATGCCCGAGGGGGGATTCGAACCCCCGACCGTAGCGGACGTGCAGACCGTGACTGAAGCGTCTTAGTCCCCTCGGCGAGAAGTAGTTCCTTCCCTAGATTGCCGCACAGATTACAAAATGGCAGATATGGAAATCATTGACAGAGGGATAGAAAAACAATTAAAATCGCTCAAAAGAGGAAAGGCTGCAGGACCTGATGGGATACCAGTTCGTTTTTACACAGAGTACTCGAAGGAACTGGCCCCCCTTCTCGCAGTGGTGTATCGTAGGTCTCTAGAAGAGCATAGCGTTCCGAAAGATTGGAAAATGGCGCAGGTCATCCCCGTTTTCAAGAAGGGTCCTCGAACTGATGTGTAGAACTATAGGCCTATATCTCTAACGTCGGTCAGTTGTAGAATTTTGGAACATGTATTATGTTCGAATATAATGACATTTCTCGAGGCTAGGAATCTGCCCTGTAGGAATCAGCATGGATTTCGAAAAAGGCGTTCGTGCGAAACCTAGCTCGCGCTATTCGTCCACGAGACTCAGGTAGATACTGTGTTTCTCGACTTCCGCAAGGCGTTTGATACAGTTCCCCACAAACGTTTAATGAGTAAATTAAGAGCATATGGTCTATCAGACCAATTGTGTGATTGAATTGATGAATTCCTAGATAACAGAAAGCAGCAGGTCATTCTCAATGGAGAGAAATCTTCCGAAGTAGGAGTTATGTCAGGTGTGCCGCAGGGGAGTGTCGTGGGTCCGTTGCTGTTCACGATATATATAAATGATCAAAGCAAGACTTATTGGTCTCCAGGGAGTTTCTGCGATCGTCACATGAATAAAATTCTTGAATATCAGTCTCCAGATCACTTTTATTTTCTAAAACATGACCGGTTTCGGGACAGCTGCCCATCTTCAGATCAAATTTTTGAAGTTACAGAGTAACCTGTCCTGTGATGAACGAATGTTCACAGTAGTTACAAGTAACGACTGAAGATGGGCAGCTGTCCCGAAACCGGTCATGTTTTAGAAAATAAAAGTGATCTGGAGACTGATATTCAAGAATTTTATATATAAATGACCTTGCAGATAACATCGGAAGTTCACTGAGGCTTTTAGTGGATGATGCTGTAGTATATAGACAGGTTGTAACAATGGAAAATTGTATTGAGATGCAGGAGGATCTGCAGTGAACTGACGCATGGTGCAGGGAATGGCAATTAAATCTCAATGTAGACAAGTGTAATGTGATGCGAAAACACAGAAAGAAAGATCCTTTATCATTTAGCTACACTATAGCAGGTCAGTAACTGGAAGAAGTTAATTCCATAAATTATCTGGGACTAGTCATTAGGAGGGATTTAAAATGGAACGACCATATAAAATCAGTCGTCGGTAAAGCAGATGCCAGACATAGATTCATTGGGAGAATTCTAAGGAAATGCAGTCCGAAAACAAAGGAAGTAGGTTACAGTACACTTGTCCGCACACAGCTTGAATACTGCTCACCGGTGTGGGATCCGTACCTGGTGGGATTGATAGAGGAAGTGGAGAAGATCCAACGGAGAGCAGCGCGCTTCGTTACAGGATCATTTGGTAATCGTGAAAGCGTTATGGAGATGATCGCTAAACTCCAGTGGAAGATTCTCCTGGAGAGACGCTCTATCGCTCGGTACGGGCTTTTGTCGAAGTTTCGAGAACATACCTTTACCTCCTACGTATATCTCTCGAAGAGATCATGAGGATACAATCAGAGAGATTAGAACCGAGACAGAGGCATGCCGACAATCCTTCTTTCCGCGAACAATACGTGACTGGAATAGGAGGGAAAATCTATAGTGGTACTCCGCCACACATCGTCGGGTGGCTTGCGGAGTATGGTTGTAGATGTAGATGAAGCACCCATGACGCAGAAACGACCGAAGCACTTGTTTAAACGCGATTTTACTGAGGACCCTACAGATGAAGGGGTGGGCGTGAGAGGTGGGAAGCGTGGTCGGAGGTGAAATAAGGGGAGTAGATGGGGGGGAATGGAGGTCACGTATTCCGAGGATGGGAAGAGGGGAGGAGCGAAACCAAGCTGCGTGAGGGAGGGGAGGGCGACAGGAGACAGGGGACGTTGCACCCATGGGGAAAGGGTTAGGGTTGGTAGGAGGGATAGATGGCGGGTCACAGGGCGGGAGGTGGCGGAAGTTTCCCTGTGGAGAGTGTGTAGGTGGAGGGATAATGGTGAAGGCGTGGCAGAGGCCTGGGTTTGGTGAAGATGGGGTAGACCAGTGGATTATGGGATTCTATTTTGCGAAAGATTTAGAGGAGCCGGATGTGTTCGAGAAACTGTAGGAGGTACGGGATCTGTGGGGAGGGAAAGGAAGGCGAGGTGGAGGGCATGGCGTTCAAGGATTTGGGGCGGACCCGGAAACCCAGTTGGGATGGAAGCTGCAATTGACAGGATGCATGATGGATCTGTAGGTGTGGAAGGTTTGAGGCTCCACGTCCGGCCAGAAAGGAGTTTAAGCAGGTTGAGGCGGGACATGGGTTTCTGTTGGACAATATGGAGGTCGTGTGTCCAGTAGAAGGATTGATCGAGAGTGAGGCCATGGTATTTGAGGGGGGATATGATGTTTGGAACGATGGGTAAGGTAAAATCATGGAAGGAGGGGATGGTGCGACCTGTACGATTGCCTGGTATTTATCCCATTTGAAGGAAAGGAAACATTGGTTCGACCATGCAGCGTATTCAGTGATACTGGTGCAAGTGCTGGGAGATGCGAGGAAAGGCTTCAGGGCTAGGAAGGCAATGTAGTCAGCATAATGCAGAAGATAGGCGGGAGGCTGGGGTTGGGGCATGTCGGCAGAGCGAATTACTTAAAGGAGGGGGCAGAGGGCGGATCCTCGCGGAACCCTGCACAGGGACACAAAGATGGCAGAGATATGGGACTTTAGATGGACGCAAAGGAGATGGGTGAGGCGCAGGAGCTGGTCATGGGCAGAGAAGGAAGGTCGGAAGCAACATTGGGAGATTGTGGAGAAAGTGATGTTGGTGGATATGGAGGTGTTGATGGATAGGGCGGGAGAGGATTGTTTCCAAGACCTGAGACATGGGGTGGTAGGATTATGTCTGTGTTGGGAGTTTGTCAGGTTTGGGAAACATTAGGATTCAGGAGGTCACCCACAGCTCAGGGTACAGCTGGTGTACATGACGACATTGTATGTAAAGGGAAGCAAGGAAGAAGGGGGGAGGGGTGAGGCCCAAAGGTGCCTATAGTTTAGGCAAACTGGGGGTGGTGCTGTTTTTATTGCGGAGTGTAGCTTGGATGTGGACATGTTTCATTCTGAGGGAGGAATGTGCTCCAAGTACTGGAAGCCAGAGGAGAGTGGGGGAGTGGGACTGTTGGTACACTCAAGGACATTGGGAAAGAGGGAGTAGTCAAAGCAAGGTTCGTCGGGTATGGAGATGTCAGATAGGTAGGAGGCGAAATATGCGGCCTTACTGGCATTGTCGGGGATAGGATGGTCTCCATGATGGAGCTGGTAATGGGGGTGCAGTGACTGCCAGTAAGCTGTGGAAGTCCTGCCAGTACTTAGAGGAGGTGACTGGGAGCCTGTTTGACGACAGACCCGGTATTTCTTCACAGACAAAAGGTTTCTTATGTGGCTGGATTTTCCAGTGGAGTGAGACTGTGTCCCTGTCGCAGGTCCAGAGGAATGAGGTGTGGTGGGAGTCACGAATGAGAAGAATGGCATGTGGAAGAAGAGTAGGGTGGTGGGGATGGCTCTGGACCGCATCTACAACGATCTGGTAAAGGGAGGATGTTTGGTCAGTGGGCGAGTATGTGGAGGGGAAGTGGGCGGCTTGTGAGCGAGGTATCAAGGATCGCCGGTAGGCATCACAGTCAGCATGGTTGTAGTCAGGGGCAAGTTTGCGAGGGGGTGCAGGTCGGGGAGTGCGGGTAGCTCGAGGACGGTGGTCGATGGTGAGCAGGACAGGAGCATAGTCAATGCCTATCGCGGACACCCACTGTAAGTCGCTCAAGGAGGTTCGGAGACATCAGGATGACATTGGGGTGGTGTTTCTTTCGGAGCATGTTGGTTGGGGGAGGGCAGGATGCCGCCTTGGAGTGAGGAGGTGACGAACTGACGCTATCGCCGAAGTTCAGTGGGCTGACACGAATAAAGGTTGGGGCAGTCACATAGGTCATGAGGGAGCCATCGACATGGGAAAGGAAGTCATAAGGAAGGGGAACGGTACTGTGGATTTAGATGGTGCTGGGGTTCCCGTAAGCATATACAAATATATACAGACGGAAACCTCCGTAAGTTTATATTCCTCCCCTTGTACTTTAATTCCCTCTCCAAATTTCTCCTTGCATTCCTTCACAGCCTGCTCAATGTACAGAATGAACAACATTGGGGAAAGTCTACAGCCCTGTGTTACTCCCTTCCCAACCACTAGGATTCTTTCATGCCTTTCGATTCTAATAATTAATGTCTGGATTTTGTACATGTTAAATATAGCTGTTCGATGCACATATTTCACGCCTGCTATCTTCAGAATCTGAAAACGTATATTCCAGTCAATGTATTTATTATTTACCTGTATTTCAATGCAGAGTTATGTTAGTATACTTTATCTTTGGGCTAGTAATCTGTCTGCCTTCTGCTACAAATTGTGAAGTAATTTATTTTCCTGTAATAATGTATGTACGACGTAAAAATGTTAATCCAAGTATTTTGTAAATCATGTTGTACCAATAATGTGATGTTTCGTGCTGGTTCATGTTAGGGCAATTGTAGAATTATGTTAAATGTTGGAGTTATGTACTTTGTAATGGAAAGGTGGCTGGCGTAAGATAAGAGCTGCGGTGATTTGACGAGAGTACGAGGGTTGTTTTTTGTAAGTAAGGGCCGTTCGCGAGTATAGTCCCGTAGTTCGCGCGGACGCCGCAACAAGCCACCGCGCCACTTGCCGGCATCCATCCCGTTCACACTGATGCCAGTTGCAGCTCTGTAGCTGACGTGTACGCATCACTGTGCTACTTTATAATGTTTACGATTATTGAATCACCCACCGCGTGTGAGATATGGTCAGTGATACGTTTTTTGACCGCGAGAAGCCTATCAGCTGCAGAAATTCATCGTCAGTTAACGGAATTTTATGGCTTGAATGCAATGAGTGAAGGTAAAGTGCGTCAATGGGTTAGAGAGTTTAAAAATGGCCTTCAAAAGTCCATGACGAAGAACGCTCAGGCCGGACCTCTGTGATCACTGATGATTTAGTGGTTGCATTCGAAACAAAGATTCGTGAGGACAGAAGATCAAAAATTTCCACTATTTGTTTGAAATTTCCACAAGTTTCAAGATCGGTTTTGTACAAAATTGTGTCTGAAAACCTAAACTTTAATAAACTGTGTTCTCAGTGGGTACCCAGATTCCTGACAGAGGAGAACAAAGAGATTTGCAACTTCATTGGACTTTTTGATTCGTTACGAGGAAGAAGGGGATGACATGTTGAATCAAATTGTCACTGGAGATGAAACATGGGTATCCCATATCACTCCCGAAAGCAAGCGACAATCGGTGGAATGGCGACACACAACCTCACCCGTCGTCAAAGCCAAACAGATGCTGTCAAAGCGCAAGATTATGGCAACTGTGTTCTGGGACCGGCGCGGTGTTTTGCTAGCGGACTTTATGCCACGAGGAATGATAATCAACCCATTTGCCTACTGTGCAACTCTAAAGAAGCACCGCAGAGCAATTCAAAACATTCAGCGGCATGCTGACAAAATGAGTTTTGCTCCTGCACGATAACGCTAGGCCTCACACCTCTCAAAAGACTCGGGATTTGATTGATTCTTTTGGCTGGGAAGTTTTGGACCATGCACCATACAGCCCCGATCTCGGTCCTAGCGATTTTCACCTTTCCCGGTACCTGAAATTGGCGGGCAGCGCTTCCATGACGACAGTGAAGTGAAAGCGGCCGTGAACTCTTGGCTGTCGGAGCAGGCGGCCGAATTCTTTGAAGAGGGAATTAAAAACTTAGTTGTACGGTATGACAAGTGCTTAAATAAACAAGGCAACTATGTAGAAAAATAGGTAAAAAAGTGTAGAATCAGAAAATAAATGTTTTTTTACAAAATTATTTGTACTTTTTTTAAATATAAACGTCCCTTACTTAAAGAAAACAACCCTCGTATATTCTGGATATGCTGTGTGAGCGGGTAAGCACAATAGAAGTGGACAGAAGTAAGATAAGTGTTTGGTTTGCTAACGTAGTAGCAGTGAATGCCTACCGAAGAGAGCAGTGGATTTTGGAGGCTTATTCAACCTTTCTCAGATAAATATTAGAGGCCGTCAAACGCGGCCTGGCTCCCACTCGTTCCCGCCAGCATGAGCGGCCAGCGAGACCGCCGCACCCGGGAGCCGGCCATTCCGATAATGCAGTCTCGGGAGCGAGGTGACTCGGAACTCGCGGCTGGCATGTAGAACAGCCGACAGCAGTGCGCATGCGCACGGCCAGCTCTCATCACGACGCCGTTGATTATTGCGCCCGTCCGGCACTCGTCTCAGGACGTTATCTTGGTGTCCAATTGGACGAACGCTTGACCTTTAATGTACATATATGACTGACGACCGACAGGGCCACCAAGATGACTCAAAAACTTGCCAGGCTAAACACCACAACGTACAGACTACCTAAACAAACACTATGTACATACCACATAGTCCTCTTCGAGTCAGTAATCTGCTTCGCGGCCAGTTCATGGGCACAGTGTCTGGCAGTACAGACCAACATTGCCACTGTCAGGAAAGGTCAAAGAAGTGTCCTATTAAGGCTAACTGGAGCCTTCAACACTACCTCAGACGAAGCACTCTGCGTGGTACTGGGGATACCACCAATAGACCTTACCACACGACTAAGAGCTGCTATGTACTGGCTGAAGGCGGGGAAATACGACAAGATCCACGAACTTGTTGGACAAGAGATAACAGAACGGAGGCAACTAATTAAATGGAGAATGGACACATGGCACATGGAATGGGAAAACTGCGAGAAAGGAAGACGTGTCTATGACTTTTTCCCGAATATAAGGGAACGTCTTCGAATGGGTCATATCAATCCCAGCCGGGGTATGATCCACTTCCTAACGGGACACAGCCCCTACCCCACACACCTCATACGTGTGGGTCTCAGTGACAATCCATGCTGTACGTGTGGAGAAACTGGGACCCCAGAACACACTGTCATACACTGTCAGCTCTACAAAACACACACTCACACTATGTTTGACACGACTAAAGACCTAAACGAACTAATACGAGATAAAAACGGATGGGACATAATGAACAGGCTGACGGACGAAGTCTCACTACGAAAAAAAGACGAGTACACACAGAACGTAAGACGTAATGCAACACGTAACGCGCACAACAGAAGACAAAACACTTATGATGAATCTGACACTGAAAGCACAAACAGTACAAATTACACCAAATGACAGCCCCGACATAGAGGACGATATAAACACATGCGAAATGTAACCTACAGATATAGCCAATCATAAGAGTCACAAAATGAGAAAACTCCAGGATGGCAGGGCTCGAAGTAAATTCCGAGGCCTCCCACCCTGGACTTTCTTATTCTTCAGACTGTCACTCAAACCAATCTTTCCTATCTTCTATTATTCTCTTCTTAAAATATTTGATGTTTTTAAGTTGCCTTTCCATTTTACTTATGATAAGTTTTTACGCTTTTCTTTGTATTTTTTATCTAATTACTGTAAATGTATAAAGAAAATAATGTATCATAGTCGCATAAATGTATCACATAGTTTTTGTAATCACGACCAGCTATATACCCAAAGGCAGCTGGTCCGCAACAAGGGTAAATAATAAATAAATAATAAATAAATACTCGTCTCAGGGTGCGTTCACACTGCCGGCCGGGCCGAGCCGAGCCGGGATGTGCCGAGCTGGCTGGCGCCTAGTCGGGGCACGCCAAAGCGAGACGGAAAAGAGGGGGAAATGAACCTTTTTTTTATTTTCAGATTGTAAAAACTTTTGACGGTGTATAATACCACGTCGCATCGTTTTGTCAACTCATTTTTTCCTTACAAGCTTTGCCTTGCCTGTGAAAAAAAATAAAAAGTCTACTTTTTATTCTGCACGAATTTTTAGTTTCGTAAAGCTCCTCACTCGATTTTGACGAAAGTATTCGGTTAAAAAAATCTGATTTTTGGACACAGGGTAGTACAACATCTTAGATTTCCAATAAAAAAAATTCACCTTTTCGAAATTCGTAACAATCGTTTACAAATTATGCTTTTTGTCAGGTATGCGCACTTGATTTACAAATCGTGAAAATCGAAAAAGTGTATTTTCCCCCTCTATTGTCTCGGGTACGTCCGGCGCACAGTGTGAACACGCAGCCGGCGGCGTGCGCCGACTAGGCTGAGGCGGCTCAGTCAAGCTCAGCTCGGCCCGGCGGGCGCGACGTGAACCCGGGAGTATTCGTGACTCGTCCTGCCCGAAACGTCTCGCTCTCGCGAGTGTGACGTCATCGCCCCCCCCCCCCTAAAGCACTAGATATACCGAGCTGAACAATCCGCCATTTTGAATCCCAATCCGACGAGTGTCGTATGCTTTGTCTGGTATAGCGTAGTAAATTCCAGACGCCAAGTATGGACGCCGAAATAGAGCAATTAACTCTGTAACGTTAAGAACAAAACCTTGTTTTGTTTGTATTAGAAATAGTTAATCTCACAGAGCAGTAGTCCTAAACATGTAAGCAATGGTGTATTTTAATTTTGCTACAGATTGTTAACATAACACGACATACAGTGTGTTTAAAGTAAACTACTTTTCTCAATTTTGTTTAGACCAACCAAACAGTTATTCTAAGGGCTATTAAATGTATTTTAAGTGATGCATGAGTGCAGCTGACATTTAAGCCAAGCTGTGAATAGTATGTCTGAAAATAATAAATAAATGAATTGAACTTCGCAATTAATGGGAACAGGAAAGAAGTCGTACATGAATGGCTTTAATTTGAAAACTTATCATGCAACATTCACTTTATTTCAAAGAGCATGCTACCAGAGAGACTTTATTTTAGTCGTTATTTATCGAAACCAGACGTTCAAAGTTAATAAACACATTTTGACGTTAAAAACTTCTCTGAAATGTATCGTAATTTAACATTATTCCGTAACTGTTTTCGAATGCAACTCTTAGTTACCCTAAACTTATGTGGATGTACAATGTTTAACCAGGACATACGATAATTGTAAAGTCTTTTTTAACTGTATTTGGTAAATATTTAGAACGGCAACATATGCTTTAATATGGAATATAAGTGACTGTGCCACAGCTCTAAATATCCCTATAGTCACTCAATTTATTTTGCTTGTCTCTTACGGTGAAATGTAAGCCAATAAATTAACTATGCTGTAATATTTCCTGCGTTAGGAAAGTATGTTTAATGGCCTCAAGAGCACCTTAAAAAGCATAAGTGTTCCATAGTCATTAAATGCGCGCCTTCAACGTGGGATTCAAAATGGCGGATTGTTCTGCTTGTACTATACAGTTCTCTAGCTCCCCCTCTACCAACGCTTTACTCGCCGTCAGCCGTCGAGAGCGACGCACGAGCGCTGCGGGAACCGAGCGGGAGTGGCGGCCGTTTTGACCAGCTCTAATAAATATAGCCTCGGATTGAAACTTCACTCTGCAGCGGAGTGTGCGCTGATATGAAACTTCCTGGCAGATAAAATTGTGTGCCGGAACCGGGACTCGAACCTGGGACCTTTGCCTTTCGCGGGCAAGCGCACTACCGACTGTGCTATCCCGACACGACTCACGATGCCACCTCACAACTTTACTTCCGCCAGTACCTCGCCTCCTACTTTCCAAACTTCACAGAAGCTCTCCTGGAAACACGCAAGACTAGCACTCCTGGAAGAAAGGATATGATGGAGACATGGCTTAGCCACAGCCTAAGGGATGTTTCCAGAATGAAACTTCACTCTGCAGCGGAGTGTGCGCTGATATGAAACTTCCTGGCAGATTAAAATTGTGTGCCGGAACCGGGACTCGAACCTGGGACCTTTGCCTTTCGCGGGCAAGCGCACTACCGATTCTGGAAACATCCCTTAGGCTGTGGCTAAGCCATGTCTCCACCATATCCTTTCTTCCAGGTGCATGGTTAGCAGGAGAGCTTCTGTGAAGTTTGGAAGGTAGGAGGCGAGGTACTGGCGGAAGTAAAGTTGTGAGGTGGCATCGTGAGTCGTGTCGGGATAGCACAGTCGGTAGTGCGCTTGCCCGCGAAAGGCAAAGGTCCCAGGTTCGAGTCCCGGTTCCGGCACACAATTTTAATCTGCCAGGAAGTTTCATAGCCTCGGATGTGTGTGTGTGTGTGTGTGTGTGTGTGTGTGTTAACTTTGATTGTGATCCGTGAAAAGGAGTTGCAGAATCCTTACCCGGCAGCGTATGACTTATTATGTAAACAGTGCGGCTCGTGTTGTTTGAGTGTCCAGGCCTCACCCCCGCATCTGCCGGCAGGGAGGTGCACCAGGGCCGGCAGCCGGTGTACCACCACGTGTCGTCCTGCGACTGCCCGCTCACGTGGCGCGACTACCGCGCCAGCTTCCACGGGCACGGCATTCACGTGCCCACGACGAAGAGCCTGTGGCACTTCTCGCTGACGCTGGTGCGCAGCCGGGTGGCGTACCTCTTCTGGAAGGTGTTGCTGCACCTGCTGCCCGCCACCATCGTCGACACCGGCCTGCTGCTCGTCGGCAGGAAGCCAATGTGAGTACTTGCCCGGTCACACTCTCAGAGGAGCGGGGAAGGAAGGTTCCGTAAAGGCCAATTCACACTAAGGTTGCCAGATTGAACTCAAGGCAGGCCCGGAGACCAGACATGCTCCCCTACCCCTTGGCCAATGACCCCCCTTCCCCTAACTGCGACCAACTCCGCCCCCCACCAGGATTACACGTGAATTCTAAAAGAAAAAAAAACTAATCATCTCCTCTCTCCCAGCAAGTATCCTCCCTCGGTGTAACATTGCTAGGGGTGGCCTTCACATGCCGCAGCTGACCGGCCAGGCCGCCAGTTGCTGTGGATCACCAATCGGCACACTTTAGTCGGCGTGGCGGCAGCATCAAAGCTGCTCACATCAACACCTGCGCCTTCCAAGAGTTGCCGCTTGTGGCTCCGCGTACTGTGAAGTATCTCGCGCCTCCAAGAAGAGCTTCTCCCGCCATTTGTTCGAATACCCCCCCCCCCTAGGGCATGGAAGTTGTGTTCGTTCTTAGTTTAAGTTACATTAAGTTCGATGTATATCGTCGCTACATCAGCATAGTACTTAAAAAGCGTTAAGATGAAGGTTACATTCAAGCCCGGAGATGAGAGTCATTGGCCCGTAGCCTAGGAGAATTCATTTCAAACCCCGCTCACGTGGCGCGACTACCGCACCAGCTTCCACGGGCACGGCATCCACGTGCCCACGACGAAGAGCCTGTGGCACTTCTCACTGACGCTGGTGCGCAGTCGGGTGGCGTACCTCTTCTGGAAGGTGCTACTGCACCTGCTGCCCGCCACCATCGTCGGCACCGCCCTGCTGCTCGTCGGCAGGAAGCCCATGTGAGTACTCGCCCTACCCTGGGCCACAGACCAATATATACAGACGGGAAACCTCCGTAAGGGCCCGGTCACACTCTCAGGGGAGCGGGGAGGGAAAGTTCCGTAAAGGCCAATTCACACTAGGGTCAATCCATATGAAGTGGTACAGGGATGGTTGCTTGACCATTTTTAAATATTTTAATTTTTTTTAATATGTGATTGCCCTATATTTGAGAAGTTCAAAACAGTTTTTAAAGTAATTTATCTTGCACCTTTACTGAATGGCGGCCATTTTTATTTGTCAGCACGCGCCGATTTTTCAGTCTGGAGACATTAGCGAAAATTTGAATATCTCGGCACTGGGTTAAGTGACAACATTGCAATTGACATGATTGTTTTTAGAAAAGTGTCCTCTACAACATTGTCTATTACACAAAATACCCTAAATCCAAAAATAACCAGTCAAAATGACCTCCAAAAGTTTGGTATCCAAATTTGCAAAAATCCACTTTTTAGGCCCAATAATAACATACAAGGAGTGACTTATGGGAGTCTATTTTTTCCTGTAGTTAGATATCATACACTACAAGCCTCATATAGAGCAAGAACACTTACAAATGTTTCCTTCATTTTTTATGAATTTTAGAAATTTGAAAATTTTCACTTTTTGTAAAGTTTGAGGCTAGTTATCTTGGATGGGACTGAATATAAAAATATGATTTTTGCACAGTTTGTTTGCCTATGTGATAGCAATGTACTGTAAAAATTTCAACATTGATATATGAGTGTGAACAAAGATACGAATTTTTGAAAATGAGGAAATAATTCATATGACACTACAACAGTTATTTAAAAATGGTCAAGCAACCAACTTAATTTTTATTGTACCACTTCATTTGGATTGACCCACTAAGGTTGCCAGATTGAACACGACGCAGGCCCAGAGACCAGACATGCCCCCCTCCCCCTTCGCCAATGACCCCCCTCCCCTAACTGCGACCAACTCCCCCCCCCCACCAGGATTACACGTGAATTCTAAAAGAAAAAAAAAACTAATCATCTCCTCCCTCCCAGCAAGTATCCCCTCCCCCCCAGTGTAACATTACTAGTGGTGGCCTTCACATGCCGCAGCTGACCGGCCAGGCCGCCAGTTGCTGTGGATCACCAATCGGCACATTTCAGTCAGCGTGGCGGCAGCAACAAAGCTGCTCACATCAACAGCTGCGCCTTCCAAGAGTTGCCGCTTGCAGCTCCGCGTACTGTGAAGTATCGCGCGCCACCAAGAAGAGCTTCTCCCGCCAGTTGTTCGAATCCCCCTCCTAGGACATGGATGTTGTGTTTGTCCTTAGTTTAAGTTACGTTAAGTTCGATGTATATCGTCGCTACATGAGAATAGTACTTAAAAAGCGTTAAGAAGAAGGTTACATTCAAGCCCGGAGATGAGAGTCATTGGCCCGTAGCCCCGGAGAATTCATTCCAAACCCGGGCACTCCGGGAGGGAAGGTTCCGTAAAGGCCAATTCACACTAGGGTTGCCAGATTGAACTCGAGGCAGGCCCGGAGACCAGACATGCTCCCCTCCCCCTTGGCCAATGACCCTCCCTCCCCTAACTGGGACCAACGGCCCCCCCCCCACCAGGATTACATGTAAATTCTAAAAGGAAAAAAGTACTAATCATCTCCTCCCTCCCAGCAAGTATCCCCCCCAGTGTAATATTGCTAGGGGTGGCCTTCACATGCCGCAGCTGACCGGCCAGGCCGCCAGTTGCTGTGGATCACCAATCGGCACACTTCAGTCGGCGTGGTGGCAGCATCAAAGCTGCTCACATCAACAGCTGCGCCTTCCAAGAGTTGCCTCTTGCGGCTTCGTGTACTGTGAAGTATCGCGCGCCACCAAGAAGAGCTTCTCCTGCCAGTTGTACGAATCCCCCCCCCCCCAGGGCATGGATGTTGTGTTCGTCCTTAGTTTAAGTTACGTTAAGTTCGATGTATATCGTTGCTACATGAGCATAGTACTTAAAAAGCGTTAAGATGAAGGTTACATTCAAGCCCAGAGATGAGAGTCATTGGCCTGTAGACCCGGAGAATTCATTCCAAACCCGGGCACTCCGGGCGGCGTCCGGAGATCTGGCTACCCTGATTCACACTGTCTGTCACTTCAAGTCACCGTCTGTCAGAACATTCCGCAATGCATTTCTAATGGCGGCGTTCACACTGTCCGTTACGGACCGTCACGTCACGTCAACGTCACGTTAAGCTTTCTCACGAAGAATGTTTTTTGACGGAACGGTCGTCTGCTAACACGGAAGTTCACCTATTTTCGTCACGTGCATTAAATGTTGCAGTCGACGATTGCAATGTTTATTTGCAAATAAGTCTTATTCGCCTTTATTTTGTTGTTATACTGAAGCAAACTGCTTGTTAGAATAAGATTGTAATTTGATTGCGCATTTCTCATAAAATAACATTTTAAATCAAAATGAAACTTTCTCTCTGCAGCGGAGTGTGCGCTGATATGAAACTTCCTGGTAGATTAAAATTGTGTGCCGGAACCGGGACTCGAACCTGGGACCTTTGCCTTTCGCGGGCAAGCGCACTACCGATTCTGGAAACATCCCTTAGGCTGTGGCTAAGCCATGTCTCCACCATATCCTTTCTTCCAGGTGCATGGTTAGCAGGAGAGCTTCTGTGAAGTTTGGAAAGTAGGAGGCGAGGTACTGGCGGAAGTAAAGTTGTGAGGTGGCATCGTGAGTCGTGTCGGGATAGCACAGTCGGTAGTGCGCTTGCCAGCGAAAGGAAAAGGTCCCAGGTTCGAGTCCCGGTTCCGGCACACAATTTTAATCTGCCAGGAAGTTTCAGCATTTTAAATGAAAAAGGCAGTTCTAACGAAAGACAAAAATTCAGCTGTTTACGACGGTATTAACAATGTCAATGGGCAAATTGTAATGGCTAAAGTAAACAGGCGCTACTTATGCTCCTATAAGTGTTGTTTGATGTATTCATATGTTTATTTTTTCGCTTGAAAATAGATGTCGATGTTTTGAAATGTTGTTTCAGTTCCCATTAAGTTGGCCAAAAACATACACTGTAAAGTTTTATTTGGCTGTCAATAACATTTAGCGTTGTTGTTCCTTCAGTTCTAGTATTAAACTATGACTTTCTACATAACACATCGCTACTCATAACCTCACTTTCAACACCGCGTATTGAGATCGGCGAATTGACGTGACGGACACTGACGGACAGTTTGAATACAACTTGACGTAACGGTGCCGTGACGTGACGTTGACGTGACGGACAGTGTGAATTGGCCTTAAGATGTTCCATGATGGTGCTGCGGTCAAAATCAGCCCTTTAAACTGGCCAGAGCAGGCGGCAGGTAGCGGCTGCCCCCACCACCACTTCCCCTCAAACGCCGGCACGCCGGACACAGCCGTGGCCTCGTGGAAGGCGGCACAAGCTCTCCCCTCAGCCTCCCCTCCACGCTACCCTCAGAAGCGCGTCTAGTGTCGTCTACCGGTACTAAGCCGGGGAACCGTCTGACACCTGCTTGCATCTTACGGAACTACTAGGGCAGCATATGACAGAGGTATAGGGGGGGGGCTTCTCCTCTGTATGTGTTACTCTGTGCCTGGGTTGAAAATGGAGCGAATGGGGGGGGGGGTCTAACGTCCGGTCCACATCGTGGTCAGCACAGGTGGAGAACGCGATGCGATACATTTTCTGAACAGCCAATCTTCAAGAATCAGCCGGTAAAAGAAACTAGGGATCGAAAACGAAAGGGTAGTCATATTTTTGTGTGCTCCTTCAGGTTGCTATTGGTCCGCTTCAGGTTACGGTAGTAACACTAAAAGTGGGCCTTTGCGTTCGTCTTTTGACAGCTCGAAATTTAAATGAAAATAACGGCTTAACTATTCATCTGACACGAAAATTGAATAACCGAATTTGTAGAGGAGAAAATTCTCTACAACTTTGCTCTCTTATGTGTGATTTTTTTTTTTTTTTTGCCTATCTCATAGTGTTTCAAAGATATTTGCAAAAATAACGGCGATTTTGGGATGTATGTCTGTCTGTCTGTCTGTCCGTAACGTGTTCCCTGTTTTTGAAGACGATCCGTTCAACCGAGCAGCAACAAAATTTACTGACATGATTGTAGGCCGCCAGAGACCAGAACCTCCCTTTTTCAATTTTTTCGGACAAAAAATACGGTAGTAATATCAAAAAAGCAGTTCGTACTAAAATTGTAATTGCAAACGAACCGTTCATCTGACACGAAAATCGAATAACTTAATTGGTAGAGGGGAAAATTCTCTACAACTTAGCCCCCCCTTTTTTCCCTTCATATCTCGTATCGTTTGAGACATAATTGCAAAAATAACGGAGATTTGACACCCTCCATTGAATTAACTCAAAACCAGCCGTTCGGAGATGTCACGTGACATTCCTGGCGTATTTGATGATTTTCTTATTGTAACTTACACGTTGTCATTTCAAAGCAACGGGACACTGAGGAATTAACACACACACACATCGTTGTTCGAACGATAAATGATAATCTAATGTCTACAAATGCCATATTAACATCAGTTAACAACGCCCATCAATAGTATGAATTTAAAGACGCCTGTTTTGATTTATAGCCGTAGCGTAGTGGGGAAGGTGCTAGACTGTGGCGCGAAATGTCAGTGGTTCCAAACCCGCCACTACATAACTTTTTTTCCTAAAATGGTTTATTAATTAATTATTACTTTGGTACAAAATGTTTGCAAAAACTTATAAAACTACAAGTGGGCCGTAAAACACGTCAGTGAGATTTTTTTGTTTACGATAGGTTCGGGAGGTGAGCCGTGGCTAGCAAGGCTTGTGGACCAGGTCTGCAACTGAAAGACGCGATTAGTTTACGAATACGCTTATTACAAATTGTACCGGTAGAGGAAGTGGTAGGACTGGGTTGAGCTGTGAGAAGTCTCTGTCCCTTGAAATACTAATTTAATTTTTAAAAAAATTCTGAACTTATATTTTAGCCAAAGTTGTAAGAGTTTTACATAGTTACCTAGGACCCGTGTACATCGTAGGAAATGTCATTGCGATCTATATATATCAAACGTTCGATTCTTGCTCCGCATTCGATAAGGCAAACGCGAAACGATTGATTTATATTGTAATTTTGTTTGCGTTGAATTTGTGATATTTTCTTGTACTCTTCCGACTCAATATGTGGCTGTCATTTGAAATACCGAAAGAAATATCAGTAATTTCCAAGAATGGTATATATAGCCAATGTGCAATTGTAAATCAATTTAGTGATTCTGGACCGGAGATTCGGGCGCTATGCTCCCTCACATACTGAAAAAAAATCTTGTTTAACCTATACCTAATCTTCCTAAGGCTATGCTACAAATCCATATATATGGATGGATTTGCTCGGAGATGAAAAAGGGGGGGAAAATCAACTTTTCCGATTTTCACGCTGTAAAAAATTTTGACGGTATATAAGACCACGCCACGTCGTTTTATGAAGTTATTTTTTCCTTAACATTTTTACCTTGCCTGTGAAAAAATAAATAGTCTAATTTTCATTCCATGTGAATTTTCAGTTTTGTTACGCTCCTCACTCGGTTTTGATGAAAGTATGCGGTTAAAAAAATCTGATTGTTGGACACATGGTAGTACAATATCTTAGCTTTCGAAAAAAACAGTCACCTTTTTGAAATTCGTAACAGTCGTTTTCAAATGATGCTTTTTGTCAAGTATGCGCACGTGATTTACAAATCGTGTATTGAAAAAGTTCGATAGCGGGCAGCTTACTGTTCTATGCATTTTAGACCATACATTACAGCGAGTGAAATTGAGCTAAAAGTGCAGAAAAGTTTTTGAAATAGTAGACGCACTGATATCTACCACCTATCACAAGTAATTGCGAGGTATCTGAGAGGCGTTATTCAGAGGTCGCAAGCCTTCGATCACGGCGGGTGTTGGACGTAGCGCGAAGCACTGCAGCGCCGAAAAAATGAATTGCTGGCCACGTTTGTCGCTTCCTCATGATGTGTTAATGACCCGTAACCAGAAAACAAGTATAAATAATTTTTTCTTGGGTGGCAACCGATTATAATTGACAATTTCCTGCTATGGTTTTACATGAGGTCATACTTTATGAAAGACCTATGACTGATTTCTTATCCTCATTACACAATAAATGGAATATATATATTTCGTGAATCGAATCAGAAGTGACGAATAAATTCATGTTAACCGTTACTTTGGTAGATGGACTGAAATAATTTTTTTTGACATTATACTTAGTGAGTTTCTAGTTGGAAATGATAAAAGGAAGAAGCCCCAAATTATGCTGAAATTTATACGTATTTCTACACCTAAGTCATGTATAATCATTTTTTTATTTTTTATTTTCGCCTTTGAAGCTCTCAGAAAAATTATCACAAGGTAAAAATAATTCTATACAGCGTGTCTCACATAAAAGCAATATCACTCACGCCCGAGATTAAATTAGGAACGAACTAAGTAAAAAATAATAGATAATATTAACATTAAAAATATGTAGTTATCTCATCTTAAGGATCTTGCAAGTTGTGGCATACGTGAGGTTTACCTGTTTTATGTGGGACACGCTGTACTGTATTTCAACCCATCTCCACTTTCAAAGAACTCAACACATGTCTCAGAATTTTATTATTTATTTATTTTGTTCAGAAGATGTCTGAGGGAAACTGCGTTTCTACGAACATTTTGCTGAATCATCTGCTGACAATATTCTTTGTCTCAATGTTAATTCGATTTCTTTTAAAAATGTTAACTAAAAGAAAAATTCGCTGATATAGTTTAGACTCAGACCCTAAAAGTCACGTCAGCAAAGGATGCAAAGCGTATGCCACTTTATATCCTGGTGTTTTCTCTCTCTCTCTCTCTCTCTCTCTCTCTCTTCCTGGTGGGCTTGTCCGCAGCAACAGCAGCTATCCTCACTCACAGTCAGCTGAAGATCGAAGGAAACACGGTGGTGACCAAAACTTCTTTACTGCTGACTGAGCCATCTAACAGTTCACTGATTTTGTTATTATATTTCTTACGTTGTCACACTGTAGTGTAAGAAACATGTGGAAATGGATTCATCCCATGAATTTCGACTGACATTTAGAAAAGATTTTCCTTATGAGAACAGCTAAAAAAATTCTGAATTTTGTATTTATTTTACAGAATTAATAGTAATAAAAAATAAACAACATATTTTCACGAGTGTTATTTAAATGAAAAAAAAAGCTATCATGCAAAGAGACTTGAAAACACGCTGGAGACATGAGATACTTGTGCTGCAGAAGCAATACCATAGCCCAATCGGCTTACGCCGGAAATATTTAACATTACGAATGTCGTCGGTTCAGCGTGAGCCGGCTGAAGGGGAGTTCTCTCGGCCCGGCCGGCAGTGTTAACAGTGCAATTTAAAACAATATGTTTATAATCTTCGGGCGAAAATAAAAAAAAATGATTATACATGACTTAGGTGTAGAAATACCTATAAATTTCAGTATAATTTTGGGCTACTCCCTTTTATCATTTCCAACTAGAAACCCAATAAGTATAATGTCAAAAAATTTATTTCAGTCCATCTACCAAAGTAACGGTTAACATTAATTTATTCTTCACTTCTAATTCCATTCACGAAATATATATTCCATTTATTGTGTAATGTGTACCAGAAATCAGTCATAGGTCTTTCATAAAGTATGACCTCATCTAAAACCATAAAGGACATTGTCAATTATAATCGGTTGCCACCCAAGAAAAAATAATTTATGCTTGTTTTCTGGTTACGGATCATTAACACATCACAAGAAAGCGACAAACGTGGCCAGCAATTTATTTTTTCGGCGCTGCAGTGCTTCGCGCTACGTCCAACACCCGCCGAGATCGAAGGGTTGCGGCCGCAGAATAACGCCGCTCAGATTACTCGCAATAACTTGTGAAAGGAGGTAGATACCGGTGCGACTACTATTTCAAAAACTTTTCCATACTTTTAGCTCCATTTCATTCGCTGTAATGTATGGTCTAAAATGCATAGAACAGTAAGCTGCCCGCTATCGAACTTTTTCAATACACGATTTGTAAATCAAGTGCACATGCTTGACAAAAAGCATAATTTGAAAATGACTCTTACGAATTTCGAAAAGGTGAATGTTTTATTCGACAACTAAGATGTTGTACCACCCTGTGTCCAAAAATCAGATTATTTAACAGAATACTTTCATCAAAATCGTGTGAGGACCGTTACGAATCTAAAAACTCTCGCGGGATGAAAAGTAGACTTTTTATTTTTTCCCTGGCCTTGCAAAGCTTTTAAGAAAAAAATAAGTTGATAAAGCGATGTGGCGTGGTCTTATATACGGTCAAAATTTTTTGCAACTTGAAAATCGGAAAAGTTGATTTTCCCCTCTTTTTCGGCTCGGCTCGGCCCGGCCGGCAGTGTGAACGCACCCTTATGGAACGGTAGGTGAATATGTCTGGCTGGAAATTGAGGAGGTGGGAGAGGGCTTTTTCACGGTCACGGATTGAAGATGTAATGGGGTTTCCAGGAGATAGATCTGTCAAGGGTTAGGCGTTGGTATTTGAGGGTTTTGGTTTGCGGGAAAGTACGGTCACAGATCGTAAGTTATAGATCGCGGTAGCAGAAGGAAGGGGTGATGCGACCTATGATGATTGCCTGCGATTTGGTGGGGTTAACCCTAGAACGGTCGGGCTGGGTCTGTGAAACCCAGTAGTTTTTGTTTCACTGATTTTATATTCTTATAATTGCTGATTTGACTCGAGCGGTCCGCTAGCTTCCTGAAACAGCCGAGAGAAAGCGTTAACCGCTTGAATGGGGTTTTTCGTTGTTTAGTCATTGCTTTGCAGTCTTTCAAAAAGCGCGCGGGTCTGTAAGACCCAACCCGACCGTCTACGTAACTAATTTCTGCCAGTGCGATCCCGCTTATATTTTGTTGTATCGTTGAGTTACCAGTTACTTTGCGGACTCTTTGTGATCTCCTAACACCAAGCTATCAGTCAATACTTTACAGTATAAAATTGGCACGAGAAAGAGTCTCGTACAGTGAAATATACAAAATTTTATATGACAGTTGACAATTAGTTTACTTCTTAGCCAAACGTCAGGAGGCTGTTACATGAGAAGAATATAACTGTTGTCGATATGTTAAAAGAAAACTAAGCCTGAAATTCCGTTTGAGCTTTTACCCAAAAAGTCTAAAGAAGTGTACTCAAGTATGTTTGGATTTCAGGGATACATCACATTGCTTTCATATGTACCAAAATGGAACAAATCAGTATTGCTTTTGTCATCAATGCATAATGATGATGAAAGTGACATTGACAGCGGCGGAAAGAAAAAGCCAAGTATAATAAAGTACTTCAACAAAACCAAGGGCGGCGTAGACGTTGTTGATGCTATGTGCGGTGAATACACAGTTGCCGGAGGAACAAGACGCTGGTCTCTCTGTCTCTTTTTTTCAGATGTTGAATATTGCAGCTCTGAATGACAACATTGTGTTCAAAGCCAACGGAAATATTCCAGTTAGAAGAGAGTACCTGAGAACGCTAAGGAAGTCTCTCGTAACACCTAGTTTGAAAATGGGTGCAACCCAGGCAAACCTTCCGCGCCAAATTCGCAGTCTTGCTTCTAACCACTCCGGCACCCAGGGAAGAAGGGGAAGATGCTAAAATGCATAGACATCAAAACAAAATACTTTTGCAAAGTTTGCAAGGTGTGGTTATGCTTGGCACACGCAGAAATAGTTTGCGGTGAATGTTTTGAAAAAGTGACGATTTTAGAGGCCTATACCTCACAAACTATTAATATGTTCACAATTTCCATTTATGTAGTGATAATTCAACATTTTTGCTTCTTAGTTATTGTACTTCTTCTGATTTATATTCGTATTTCAATGAAATTTTCTTGTATATTCTGTTTATTAACATTTGATACTACAAAGTTGTATGTTTTTCAGTTTTATTTTATTATAATTATTGTACAATTCAGACAGGTCAAATAATGTCACTGTATCATTTAGTACTTTCTGAATAAAATAAAATAAAAATAGTCATTTTATGAAAATATACATTTCGTCACTTGTTAAAAGTGTTTTATATATTGGGTCTCTCAGACCCAGCCCGACCGTTCATGAAACTAGGGTTAACGGTGAGAAACCAGCTCTGTGAGGCCATTTACCATTTACCATTTAATATTCACAGAATATATGACATCAACTGCGATTGGTCGAAGCTGAAAATGTGTACCCAGACGGAGACTCGGGTTCGAATCCCGGCTGGGTACACATTTTCAGCTTCGCCCAATCGCAGTTGATGTCATATATTCTGTGAATATTAAAGTGTAACAACTGCAGGATCAGAAGTGACGTCTGTTTCTTTCGGAACAGACGCCACATGTATAATATGCCGGTGACGGGCAATGATCCTATCGTTAGTGGGGAGGGGTGGGCAAGTTTGAAGCCCTTACTCTTACGGGAATTAGTTTAATAACTACGAGTTTGAGTACTGAGGGCAGGGTGAAGCTGGGAATTTGTATCTGACGGGAGGCGTGCTTAGGTAGTCCTTGCAGGTTCGGTGATCACTGTGTCCCCATTGGTGTAGGGGTCAGCGCAACTGCCTAGAAAGCAGGAGACCCGGGTTCTAATCCCGGCTGGGTACACATTTTCAGCTTCACCGAATCGCAGTTGATGTCATATATTCTGTGAATATTAAAGTATAAGAACTCCAGGATCAGAAGTGACGTCTGTTTCTTTCGGAACAGACGCCACATGTATAATATGCCGGTGACGGGCAATGATCCTATCGTTAGTGGGGAGGGGTGGGCAAGTTTGAAGCCCTTACTCTTACGGGAATTAGTTTAATAACTACGAGTTTGAGTACTGAGGGCAGGGTGAAGCTGGGAATTTGTATCTGACGGGAGGCGTGCTTAGGTAGTCCTTGCAGGTTCGGTGATCACTGTGTCCCCATTGGTGTAGGGGTCAGCGCAACTGCCTAGAAAGCAGGAGACCCGGGTTCTAATCCCGGCTGGGTACACATTTTCAGCTTCACCGAATCGCAGTTGATGTCATATATTCTGTGAATATTAAAGTATAAGAACTCCAGGATCAGAAGTGACGTCTGTTTCTTTCGGAACAGACGCCACATGTATAATATGCCGGTGACGGGCAATGATCCTATCGTTAGTGGGGAGGGGTGGGCAAGTTTGAAGCCCTTACTCTTACGGGAATTAGTTTAATAACTACGAGTTTGAGTACTGAGGGCAGGGTGAAGCTGGGAATTTGTATCTGACGGGAGGCGTGCTTAGGTAGTCCTTGCAGGTGCGGTGATCACTGTGTCACCTGTGGTGTAGGGGTCAGCGCAACTGCCTAGAAAGCAGGAGACCCGGGTTCGAATCTTGGCGGGGTACAAATTTTCAGCTTCGCCCAATCGCAGTTGATGTCATATATTCTGTGAATATTAAAGTATAACAACTGCAGGATCAGAAGTGACGTCTGTTTCTTTCGGAACAGACGCCACATGTATAATATGCCGGTGACGGGCAATGATCCTATCGTTAGTGGGGAGGGGTGGGCAAGTTTGAAGCCCTTACTCTTACGGGAATTAGTTTAATAACTATGAGTTTGAGTACCGTGGGCAAGTTGAAGCTGGGAATTTGTATCAGACGGGAGGCGTGCTTAGGTAGTCCTTGCAGGTGCGGTGATCACTGTGTCCCCTGTGGTGTAGGGGTCAGCGCAACTGCCTAGAAAGCAGGAGACCTGGATTCGAATCTTGGCGGGGTACACATTTTCAGCTTCGCCCAATCGCAGTTGATGTCATATATTCTGTAAATATTCAAGTACAACAACTGCAGGATCAGAAGTGACGTCTGTTACTTTCGGAACAGACGCCACATGTATATATTTACCATTTAGATAACGGTCTGGTGTCTCGTTTCGCTGCCTCGCAGGCTGATGCGCGGCTACCGCAAGATCCACCACCTGATCGACGTGTACGCGCCGTTCGCGACGCAGTTCTGGGACTTCGACAACTCGCAGGCGAAGGCGCTGTGGGCGCGGCTGTCGGGGGCCGACCGCCGACTGCTGCCGTTCGACATGCGGGGCTTCGACTGGGACCGCTACTTCTACCACTACGTGCGCGGCACGCGCGTCCTGCTGCTCAAGGACCAGCTGGACACCGTGCCGGAGGCCATCAAGCACAACAGGAGGTCAGTGCCTCCCAGCCTTTTCCCCTACGTCATCAACTTCCCCATGTGAGCTGTTGTAACCGATTTGCCAACGCACAGCGCTTAGCCAATACATTTCTAAAACTTTACTTAAAATCAAAATAATTACACTACACATAAAACAAATGTCTTCTTAGGTTTTTATATTGGTATAAACATCCTTTGTACTATTTATTATAATCGTGCAATTTCTTATATCACAGATAAGTGATTTAACTGAATATTTCAAGATAAAATACACAAGATTAATTGAAAATAAAATGAGAAATAGTTAATATATTATTTTTATAAACAAACATTGCCATGCTAGTTGTGTAACTGTCTTGTATTCATTGGTAATTTATTACTTTTCATTGTCAATTAAACATATTACGTCAGATGTGACTATATCAGCTAATGTATTGTTTGTCAACAGGCTATTTTGTAATGAGGGCCTTAAAGATTCCTAACTGCATCGTATTACTTCAAATGCAAGTAGTATTAGAATATTTTATTTCACGCTGTGCACTGCACTGTGCATGGCACTCGCCATTGTCCCTCTCTCCCCTCACCGGAAACGAACTGGAAAATTCTAAGCTGGAACAAGCCACCAACGTCGGCCTGTTCGCTGGCCTCCCGTCAGCTACAAGCATACAGCAACTCTCAACGTGGAGAATTTCTACCTATGGTCTAACTATAAATATTGTCACCCAACTGTGTACATACATTGCTACCATAATTAATAAGATTAAAATTGTGTAACATTTAGTGCATTGGCATGGTCAATGTTTGCAGTGAACTTCATACTGTTCAATTATCAAATGCTATTAATTACCAATATTTCTATTGGGCGGTAATCTTACAGATCTTAGAATTTTTTGATACTTACGGTACGTGAAGATCAGAGCTCAAATAACAATAAGCCAAAGTCATTCGACGCAACTCTCAAAAGTTCTCAAGAAAAATCAAGTTTGAAATTTTGAAAATCACGGAATTATCAATAATTAAGTCTCGTGCAGTATCTGTCGATGTAGCTGAGTTGGTATCATTCTGCTCGGTGGTTCGAATCCCGCCATGACAAATTTTTTTCCCTTGTCTTAGAATACTTACATAAGTTTAATATTTAAAAATAATTTTTTTCGATTAATGCACGTGTTTTTGTATATTCGTAATTAGCTATGTTGTTAATAATAATGATTTCAATCAAAAACATAAATTTTTTACGGGGTTGGTTTCACTATTAACTGACACGGTAGTCTTTGATCAGTTTGTGAAGGGTTACGACGCTCCATATTTACTAATTGCTTTCCAAGCAGCTAACCTACGGGACTAATAACATTAACAGTTTCGTCCCTTTCAAAATCAAACCAAACCAGCAAACCTGTAACTCAGGAGGGATTCAGGTACCAGCTGTGAGATTACTGTCCACTTGGTCATAAAACATGAGACCTAAATCGCATTAAATACACTGCAGACATTGTCCATGCCTATGCACAATATGTTATACTTTATCTTTCATTTAATGGTAGCAGTATATGTATTAAGTAAGATAATATTTGTTGTGGAAGCAACATTTATTGTTAGGCCATGGACAGAATCTTCTCATGGTGGCGAGCGCTGTGGGCTTGGGGCAGTAGGCCAGTAGGTAGTGGTTTTTCCCGGATTAGGGAAGTCCAGGCTAAATCCTACCAGGGGGAGTGCTGGACAATAGGAGCTACCGGTCGAGGTGCAGCGTCCAGCGCAGTATAAAATATTCAAACATTACTTGAATTTGTAGCAATACTACGTACTACGTACTGTGGCCCATGAATGTACGTATTTGGAAACATTCTTAAACGAAACCAAATGTGTTTCTTAACACAAACTTATGGTTTTTTTTATGGATACCCTATATTTTTTCTTCAGCAATCCATAGCATGACAAATCACACAAAAAATGGCGTTGATTGCATCGCATTATTCCAATTACGTCCCGATATATTGCGACGCGAAGTTGACGCTTGAAAAACCCGAGATGCGCTGCTAGCGCACGTCCTGAGGCTCAGGCGTGAACCCCATGCTGCCCGTAATCGCGATGTGATGGCAGCAGACCGTATTATTCGTTTCGGACCTCTTGATAAGTATAGAAGTGCGATGACGCATGTCAATCACATCGCGATTACGGGCAGCATGGGGTTCACGCCTGAGCCTCAGGACGTGCGCTAGCAGCGCATTTCGGTTTTTTCAAGCGTCAACTTCGCGTCGCAATATCTCGGGATGTAATTGGAATAATGCGATGCAATCAACGTCATTGTTTGTGTGATTTGTCATGCTATGGGTTGCAGAAGAAAAACTATTGGGTGTCCATTAAAAAAAACATAAGTTTGTGTTAAGAAACACATTTGCTTTCGTTTTAGAATGTTTACAAATACGTACATTCATGGGCCCCAGCCGTACATCGATACCGGTGAAAGTCGTTCTCCAATAGCTATTATTGTTCCAGAGATATTTTGGGTGGACAATATATATATATATATATATATATATATATATATTGAGTCACCTAACATTACCGCTGGATATATTTCGTAAACCACATCAAATACTAACGAACCGATTCCACCGACCTAACTTGAGGAGAGGGGCTAGTGTAATAGGTTAATACAAAGCATAAAAAATATACGGAAGTACTGTATGCTGTATATATGAGATGCTGAAGGTAGATCATATAAGGGGAACGAAAAATGATACACAACTTGTTCAGAAACCAGACAGCAGTTATGGGAATCCTGGACTTTATGTACAGAGTGTGACCCGGTTGGTTAGCTGTTCGAGACGGGGAGGCATACCGGCCCCAGTTCGAATCCTCCCGGCGGATCAACGAAAGTGGTGGGAGTGTCAGCCAGCTTGGATGTGGTTTTTAGGCGGTTTTCCACATCGCCCTAAGTGAATACCGGGCTGTTCGAGGGGAAAGCGCAAAAAGATTAGAGACAAAACGACAAACAAACTGCAGCACAACTGCACAATAAAGTCTCGTCTTCGAAAACTGCACACGTTAAAACATAAACAAACTGCTGTACTGTCTGTAATTTAGCGTATGGGTATGATTGTGCACAGTTCCTGCCTTTTCCCTGAATATACAACAAATAAATAAAATATTGAAAGTTCTGAAAAATTAGGCTTGTAAATCAAAACATCATTTCAGTTCAAATGATATAGTTCGGTTTATTTCTAATTTCTTAATCCCTGGTGGCTGATGCCTCTGGCCTCTGGCACATTTAATTTGACACTGTTAATTTAACACTGCCCCCATGAATAAAATGTTATTTGTCACTGACTGTTTTAGTGTCTTGACGCTATCAAAACCAAAGTACTTCTACTATTCACTTCGTCTCTCCACAATTAGCACTGTTTCAAGACACAAATTCACACAGTAACTTTCCGCTGAACTAATATCTCAGCATGTACTTCAATACGCTCTTCAGGAAGCTACCTCCAAGTAAACACACGCACTCCTTCTTAATGCAGCTACAAAATATCTTCCACCTCGATAAACTTACACACGTTGAAATCGTTGCACTGACTGATGTTGTGACCCATCTCGGACGCACACACACACACACACACACACACACACACACACACACACACACTGAATCAAGACAAATACTGCCGTCGTAGCGGCGAGTAACAGAGCCTCCGGCCAAGTGCTCGGAACACTGACTCGTCTGCACAAACACAGTGCCAACTCGAGGCAGAGACCGACGCAGTCCCCAAGCAGGTAAGCTACTCTCCAACTGCCTCGTGCGCCCTTTTATGCACACTAACTGGTTTTACCCCTACTTCATCAAATTCCCAGCCTGCACTGTCCAAAGCCTAGCCAAGACGCTCAGAGTTCAGCCACATACATTACTAACATTTGTTTTAAAATTGCAATAGTTATGAAATACATGAAATAATATTTGCTTATACACTTACATGAACATACACACACTTGCATAAGTTATTTAAATTGTATACCTGCACATACAATTGGTATTCTATTTAAATGAGCAGTTAACATAAAAATTACATACTATTTATAGGTATATCATTTGAAATAATTATTGAAATAACTTTATATGCAAACATTGCCATGCTATCTGTGTAATTGTGTAGGATATAAATATGGTAGCGACTGGTATGTTATTTTTCTCATAATTAAAATACGTTTTCTGCATCAGATCAACACCTCTCGTAAAATATATTCATATTAGCAGATGTACATAGACAGAATGAATAATGTTAGCCCACGCTCGTCTTTGTACACAGTTGTATAAATATTAACATGCGAAATCGTTATATATTTATTTAATGTTGGCTATATGCTTGAGTTCCAGTTCAAATTACCAATTTATCGTACATTAAATTATTTATTAAGCATCATGTTATCATCAGTGAGGCCCATAGAGGTCCATCAGTACGTCGTATTGCTACAAATTCAAGTAATGTTTGAATATTTTATACTGCGCTGGACGCTGCACCTCGGCCGGTAGCTCCTATTGTCCAGCACTCCCCCTGGTAGGACTTAGCCTGGACTTCCCTAATCCGGGAAAAACTACTACCTACTGGTATAGACACAGACAAATATATACAGACGGGAAACCTCCGTAAGGGCCCGGTCCTACGCTCCGGGGTGCGGGGAGGGAGGGTTTCCAGCAGTTCCGTAAGATGTCCCATGATGGCGCTGCGGTCGGAAGCAGCTCTTTAAACTGGCCAGAGCAGGCGACAGGTAGCGGCTACCCCCCACAACCACCTCCCCTCAAACGCTGGAACGCCGGACACAACCGTGGCCTCATGGAAGGCGGCACGAGCTCTCCCTTCAGCCTCCCCTCCACGCTACCCTCTGACGTGCGAGAGGCACCCTAAGCCAGCGAACCGCCTGACACCTGCTAGCATCTTACGGAACTACGAGGGGAGCGTAGGACAGTGGTTTAGGGTAGGCTGCTTCTCTGTATATGTTACTCTGTGCTACTGGCCTCTCCTCTGCCCCAAGCCTATAGCGCTCGCCAACATGAGAAGATTCTGTCCATGGCCGAACTATAAATGTTGCTTCCACAATAAATATTATCTTACTTAATACATATACTGCTACCATTAAATGAAAGATAAAGTATAACATTTTGTGCATTGGCATGGACAATGTCTGCAGTGTATTTAGTGTGATTTAGGTCTCATGTTTTATGACCTAATGGACGGTAATCTCACAGCTGGTACCTAAGTCGCTCCTCAGTTACAGGTTTCCTGGTTTGGTTTGATTTTGAAAGGGACGGAACAACTAAGGTTATCAGTCCCATAGGTTAGCTGCTTGGAAAGCAATTAGTAACTATGGAGCGTCGTAACCCTTCACAAACTGATCAAAGATTACCATGTCAGTTAATAATGAAACCAACCCCGTAAAAATTTATGTTTTTGATTGAAATCATTATTATTAACAATATAGCTAATTACAAATATACAAAAACACGTGCATTTTTCAAAAAAATTACCTTTAAATATTAAAATTATGTAAGTATTCTAACACAAGGGAAGAAACTTTGTCATGGCGGGATTCGAACCACCGAGCAGAATGATACCAACTCAGCTACATCGACAGATACTGAACCAGACTTAATTATTGATAATTCCGTGATTTTCAAAATTTCAAACTTGATTTTTCTTGAGAACTTTTTGAGAGTTGCGTCGAATGACTTTGGCTGATTGTTATTTGAGCTCTGATCTTCACGTACCATAAGTATAAAAAAATTCTAAGATCCGGTACCCATATGGTGTCCATGTGAGACATCCATTTGTCACACATTGCCTACTCCCTGTGAGTGATTGTACATTTCACTATGTAGTGGCTGTCATAGTAAATGTCTCTTCCTGTGAAATGTACGAGTATTCCTCGACAGTAGGCAATGCGAGGCATATGAATGTTCGGACCTCTCTGGGAAGCGTGCGTGGGTAGCATAATGGTAACACAACCGCTCGACGGGAAATGCGGGTTTGAGTTAAAGCTCTCTATATAGAGCTTCAGGTTTGAGTCGGCCCGCACAGATTAAAGATCAACATTATAGCTGATGCATGTTCGATTGATGTAGGTCTGTAACTGCACATTTTTCTGGCGGCTACTTTTACTTCTTTATCTACTATATACAATTCGTTTAAGGATTTCGTTCTGACAAATTTCACGCGGCCACAAGACGCAATACCTCTATTCCTGTCATGCAAAACTTAATATACATTTTAATGTCCTTACTGCACAATTGTTTTATTTCTAACAGAAACTTCTGTTTCCTCTTTGCAGGTTGCGATGGATGCACAGAGGACTAACCGCAGTGATATACGCGCTTTTGGCAGGCATCACGTGGAGAATTGGTACTAGCATTATTTCCGTCATCCGTTGATAAAGTGCCGGTGGTGTAACATAAACTTCTCTACCACAATTCTCGCAAACATTACATGGAATGGTGCTATGAAGACTTCAGTTTTCTACGGACTGAAAGTGTCATAGTTTTTGTGCCAAACCGAAGTAACGTTAGCAGAATTTTATGATAATGGGAGAGAGGAAAAAGAACTCCTACTGCTGGAGGAACCATAAAAACTGGACACAGGTGACATGACTTCAGTTACATGAAATTATGACCTGCAACTCTTTTTGTCTCCGGGTACATTGCAGAGGCAAGAACCGAGTATTACCACAGTGAAACGCACAGCTTCTCTGTGCTGCCTGGCCAAACTCTATGTAGAATGCAACAAATCCTAGATGTACAAGGTATAAAATAATTTAATTTTGTTATTAATTCTGACAATATTAGTCATGACACTGACATGACTGTCCATTTTCTTTCAAGCAGTAGTCATTGGACAGTAATTGTACATTTTGAATCGTTTTTCACTCCATTCATCAAACCGTACTTGAACTGTGCCAAATTTCATTATGTAATAATAAAATTTGAAACTTTGCTGTCCTCAAGCAACGATGTAAATTAACAGGTTCTAGATTAAAATGATGTTTGTTATTTCATCCACATAACAATAATGGGTTTCCTGATTGGATTATTCATACACATGGAAAAATCAGTTTCAACAAATAAAAATAATGTGCAACGAATATCTACACAAATATAACACATTCTGAATCCTAAAATTGATCATCTACAGAAATATACAATAGTTTATTTCCTATAATAACCATAAAATAGTAAAATTAAGGTCAAAGCTCACAAGAAACCTCTAAAATTTTATTATTCAAATTTCACCTTACCATCTTTCTGTAGGCGTCCACTGAAGTTAACATTAAATTGTTAGTAGAACATTAAATTACTGTCGAAAGATAAATTAAAAACAGCATTACTTAATGCTGAATATATATAAAAAAACGTTATAAACATGTTCTCAAAGAAAAATTGTTGTGTCTTAGACTATCATTTGAAATAATGTGTCATAGTTCTCTATACAAAGTACAAGATTTTTTCTTCCTAGAAAATCATATGTAAAAGTGTCCCATATTAATTATTTAAAAAAATACATCATCATCAGAATCTTCTTAAATTACAATCAACACGATAAGTGCGATACATAAAAATCCTCATTCTTTTCAGTAATTATTTGAAAAATTCTGCTAATTCTTGCGGCATGTGGAAAAACTTTAGTTATTGACATAGAAAGCATTTATAAAAATGTAATAATCGTAATTAATTTAAATTTCTTAAAGTGTTGCTATATCTCTTCAGTCCTACATGTTTTTGTATATGTTTAACGACAACTTTTATTTTTGTTTCTGTAATTACACAAAGGTAAAAATAATAGATTGTGAAGGGTTATTGATTTAGTCAAATGTAAGGTTTATAGACAACCAATACTGTAAATTACTTTGTACAGTTTAACGTTCAATTTTTATTTTCGTAACGGAAATAAAGATAATTTAAGAGTGTCACAAACAGGCTTGTTTCTTTATGTTATTGGTCTACTTACTTTGAGACCTATAATTCCTTTTATTCTCTGTGCAAGTTATGTAGTCATTCAGTTCTGTCTGTTAAGATTTTCATGTCAGAGCTTGATGGTTGTGTTTTGTATAACAATTATCTTCAAATGCTGCAAAATGAGGTAAAATATGGTATTCTGAAAGTAATTAAGACATGCAATATCCTCTACAAATATTGGAAATGGTCCACTAATGCTGAACTGTAACTTAATAAACGATTCTTTTATGGGCATATGTACATTAGAGCTGAAATGTCGAAGAAATTGTAATCACCATCCAGTAAGTATAATAAATTAATTTACATTATTTCCTATTTTCACTACACCAATACATAACAAGTAATTTGTTACTGTAAAAACAGTAAATAATTACAACCACATCTCAGTGATGTTTTTTTTTTCTTTTTTAAATACCCAGTGTTCCAGTTTAAGTGACTTAAAGAACTTCGTTTAAAAACGTTATCACTAGCATACAAATTGTGTAACGGAAGTGACATATAAGTTGGCAGAAAAAAATACAGAAATCGCTAAATTAAAAATACCCAACAGGAAGATTTTATGAATTTGGCACGGTTTATGAGTGAATGGATCATGATACATTCACGCAAGCTTACATATTTGGAAAAAGTACAGATAGAAGATGTATTGTACTTATCTTATCTGCATTCAAACCGTTGTCTAATAGATCTGTGAATCTCATACAATAGCCCTTCATAATTTTTAAGTAGTACCACAATGTTAGTGATACACGGAAAATAGCCTCTAAATTTTACTTTATGACATCTGTTTGTCCGATGTTCAAATGTTCGTAATCTTATGGGACCAAACTACATTGGTTATCAGTCACTAGTTTTACAAACTTCTTAAGTTAAACTAACCTAAGGACAACACACACATCCATGCCCGAGGGAGGATTCGAACGTCCGACGCGGAGGGCCGCGCGATCCGTAACGTGGAGTCCCATACCGCTCGGCTACTCCCGCGCGGCTGTCGTTTGGTACAATATATAACTGTAAGATTAAGAAGCCAATGCTAATTTTCAGACAGAAACAACAGTTATTGAATTGTTTAAAAGTTTGTACAATCGGTTCAAGGCATTAAACATCACACTATGCCCAATTCAGTACTGACATAGAAGGTAAGGAGCCAATCAAATAATGTATTGCAGAAGCAGAAATTGATCAGTTCAGCTAAATTTAAAATTATTATTAGAGGTGGTTGAAAGTTTTAGAGGGAGCATTAGGCAAGGATTGGCTGAAACGGGGGAAAGTAATACAGTAGAAGAAGAATGGGTAGCTCTGAGAGATAGGGTAGTGAAGGCTGCAGAGGTCCATATAGGCAGAAGGACAAGGCCTAATAGAAATCTCTGGATAACACAGGATACACTGAACTTAATTGATAAGAGGAGAAAATATATAAATTCAGCAAGTGAAACAGGAAAAAGGGAGTACAAACGACTGAAAAATGAGATTGACAGTAAGTGCAGACTGGCTAAGCAGGAGCAGCTAGAGGACAATTGCAGAACCGTATACGAATGCATAACTAGGGGAATGGTAGATACCGCCTACAGGGGAAAAAACCAGATATTTGGAGACAAGAAAAACAGCTGTATGAATATCAAGAACTCAGATGGAAAGCCAGTACTAAGGAAAGAGGGGAAAGCTGAACTGTGGAAGGAATATATAGAGGGCCTATACAAAGGAAATAACTTGAAAGCAGTATTCTAGAAGTGGAAGACGAAGTGGAGGAAGATGACATAGGAGATATCATACTGCGAGAAGAATTTGACAGAGCGCTGAAGGACATGAAACAAGGCCCCTGGAGTAGATGATATTCCGCCTGAACTGCTAATGTCGTTAGGAGAGCCAGTCGTGAAAAAACTGTATCACCTGGTATGCAAGATGTATGAGACAGGGGAAATACCATCGGACTTCAAGAAGGATATTGTAATTCCAATTCCAAAGAAAGCAAGTGCAGACAAGTGTGAAAAATACAGAACTATCAGTTTAATGGGTGCAAAATACTAACACGAATTATTTACAGACGAATGGAAAAACTTGTGGAATCCGACCTCGGGGAAGATCAGTTTGGATTTAGGAGAAATGTAGGAACACGGAAGGCAATACTCACATTACGACTAATATTAGAAGATGGGCTAAGGAAAGGCAAACCTATGTTTTTAGCGTTTGTCGATTTGGGGAAAGCTTTTGACAATGTCGACTGGAATTCCAAATTCTGAAGGTAGCAGGGGTAAAATATAGGGAGCGAAGAGTTATATTCAACATATACAAAAACCAGACAGCGGTTATTAGAGTGGAAGGGCAAGGAGGGACGCAGAGGTTGGGAAGGGAGTAAGACAGGGTTGTAGCCTTTCCCCACTGTTGTTCAATCTGTACACTGAGCAGGCAGTGAAGGAATGGAAGGAGAAATTTGGAGAGGGCATTAAAATGCAGGGAGAAGAAATAAAAACATTGCTGTTTGCTGACGACATAGTAATTCTGTCAGAGACGGCAAAAGATCTGGTAAAGCAATTGAATGGAATGGACAGTGTCTTGAAAGGAAAATATAAGATGAACATTAACAAGAGTAAAACGAAGGTAATGGAATGCAATGTCAGAAAATCAGGCGATGCTGAAGGAATTAGATTACGTAATGAGACAATGAAAGTAGTAGATGAATTTTGTTATTTGGGTAGCAAGATAACTTCTGATGGCCGAAGTAAAGAAGATATAAAATGCAGAATGGCTATGGGGAGAAAAGTGTTTCCAAAGAAGCGAAACTTGTTAACATCCAATATTAATTTAAATGTTAGGAAGTCCTTTCTGAAATCATTTGTCTGGGGTGTAGCGTTGTATGGAAGTGAAAAGTGGACCATAAGGAGTTCAGATAAAAAGATGATAGAAGCTTTTGAAATGTGGTGCTACAGACGAATGATGAAAATTAGATTGGTAGATCACATAACTAATGAGGAGGTGCTTAACCCAATCGGGGAGAAAAGGAGTTTCTGGCTTATCCTGACTAAGAGAACGGTTAGATTGGTTGGACACATTCTGAGCCATCAAGGAATTGTCAACTTAGCATTAGAAGGAAGCGTGTGGGGTAAAAATCGTAGAGGGAGGCCGAGGGACGAATATAGTAAGCAGATTCACAAGGATGTAGGTTGCCGAACGTGTTCTCAGATAAAGACACTTGCACAGGACAGGGAAGCGTGGAGAGCTGCATCAAACCAGTCTGTGGACTGAAGACCACAACAACAACAACCTTATTATTTTAAAGTTCATGTAATTTTTAGTGGGTAAATAATAAATATCGTGTTTTTACCATTTTTAAGAGTTTTACCGTCGCGTTTTTGAAAATTGGTGTAACTTCAGGTATTATGTAATGTTGTAGTTTTTTTGAATAGTCAGAGTAAGGTGTTTCAGTATGTTAGTCAGCTGAATGAGGTCTGAGTCTGTCGTGTATGGTTTCAGGTGTAAGGTGTGTTGGCTACGGTAGACAGGCCTCAGTTCATTCCCAGTCAGGCGAATGTTTTGGTACTTCTGGAACACGCCCGGGATCTCTGATGCCGCTGCGCCCTGCGATTCCCCTCCATACTGGTCGACAGTAAACTTTCGAAGTTTGCCGAACTGTTGTGGGATCGCGAATATCTAGGCGTAAGGCGAAAGTGAGGACCTGCCACAAGGCTTTACATTTACCACAAAGTAACATATACAGAGGAGTAGCCACCCCTGATCCACTGTCCTACGCTCCCCTCGTAATCCGTAAGATGCTAGCAGGTGGCAGGCCGTTCCCTGGCTCAGAGTGCCTCTCGCACGTCAGAGGGTAGCGTGGAGGGGAGGCTAAGGGGAGAGATCGTGCCGCCTGCCAAGAGGCCACGGCTGTGTCCGGCGTGCCGGCGTTTGAGGGGAGGTGGTGGTGGGGACAGCCGTTATCTGCTCCGTGCCTGGCGGCTGCTTCTGACCGCAGTGCCATCATGGGACATGTTACGGAACTGCTGGAAACTCTCCCTCCCCGCACCCCTGAGCGTCTGTGCATTTACGCCTACAATTTGAGGTATTGCCCACCGCTGAAAGTATATCTGAACCAGCAGGGACTGTTCGCCGTGTTTTGGGGGAGGTCGATCTTTCTAAGAATGGTTGCACACACGCAACGATTTTTACCGGCCGTCCTCCCTGCACAGCTATCGCTTTGCCTTCCCGCCATACAGTCAACGTAACGCATATACGCATTCAGTTAAACTCAATGGCGAAGTTGACATTTTGTGGCAGAATGGGACTCGAACCCCCCCTTTTTTTTTTTTTTTTTTTTTTTTTTTTTTTTTTTTTTTTTTTTTTTTTTTTTTTTTTTTTTTGCGGAAATTTAATTTTTATTTTTTTATTCTTCGGGTCAGTGGCGGATATACCAGTAGGCTGAATACGCTGGAGCCTAGGGAGACAGATTTTCGGGGCGGCAAATGTTGCGCCAAATTTGTAAACTTTAAGTGTAATGACAGATATTAATTTCGTTTACGGGAATGTACATTAAGCTATTGTGGAAGAAGTATTAAGCCAAACCTTGACACTGTACAAGCGGCTTCTTATGAAATTGCGTCCTTATGGAATGATAGGTGTTTATTTTATGGAAGAAAAATGTGAGTGGAGGTAAAAAAAAATTATTTTACATGTTATTAACTGTGGTGGCTGTTGTTGTGCTGTTTGAGCAACATAACAAACCTGACCTTAATTTCGTGGTTGGTTACGTTAAACTCGTGATTAATGCAAGTGGTGTAGTTAAATTTTGTAAATATTTAGCAAGACAATTAGTGTAATTAACAAATACTATGGCCCTATCTGACAAACTTTTCAAAAGATCACTCACCTTTCCTCTCCTTACAAAATCTCTTACAGAGACTGTGCACACACAGATGGCAGAAATTAACTTACTCCGTCTGTGCAATGCGTACGACACAATTAGTACGCTAATGGTAATGATAATTTAGAAAATTATGAATGGTAGGATTTTTAACATCAAGTGATTGGCAAATGGTTGCAGTCCAACCACTATAGTCAGTATCTAATGAAAATTAATTCACTCAAGCAGATAGGAAATTTAAGTAAATCAGTCTTAATTGATTCTATGGATACGGCAATTGTACGAGTCTGGTTCTTTATAGGATAGATGTGGTGGTGGCTATTATTTTTGAACTCAGTGCAAAACGAAATAGAAAAATTATTCATTAATTCAACTGTCTGTTATCTTCTACCATCAATTTTAGCAAAATTGTCTCAACTGAGAGATAATCACAGTCTTTGATAATTAATGACACTCAATTGATTGTAAAATTGTGTAGTAATATTATTCATGCATTATTGAGGATTGTCATACTATTCATGTGGGTTTAAATGGCTGTTCAAATAAGATAGCAAAAGTACTGTCTAATGTTCCTGTATGTAAACAAAACTTAAACATGCATTCACAGCAAATTACAACCAATAGCATTTAATTTATCTTATTTATCAGTTCAGTGACGTGGTACACTGCAGTCATATCAATAGTACATAAATTCATACAGATATCATTTTGATGGTGGCTCCTCTTTTGGCGGCTTGCTAGCAGTTCGCCGTGATGCTTCGCGAATCGCGTAATTAATCACGACCGTTAGCTTGCGCGATGACGCTACTGCGTTTCGGACGTCTGGGACGGTTACCGAACATGTAACGAATTTCTGCCTCAGCAGAACGAACGAATAACTGTTTCATTAAGATCAGTTCTTACTGGACTGATGTTCACTGGTTTCACATAAACTTTCATATCGTTGCACTTCTAACAAATTATAACTTTCACTTTGTTTTAACTTTATTACTTATATTGTTTGAGCACTCCACGGACCGCGTACGAACATCTGATGTACGTCACGGGGCGGCAGATACTGCTGCTTGCCTGCTCTCCCACAGGCGAGCGCTGCTATGCGATAGAGTCTCTGACCTGAGGAGCCATGTCGATAACTGTTCACAGAGAAATATTTTACGTTGACAAATTAAACATAACAAGTAATCACAGTCATCTAGAAAACATACAAAGTACAAATAAAATAAAATAATATATACATAAACAATTACAATACAGATAATAAATAAATGACAGAAAATGTTCACAGTTATGTACATACATTGTGCATCACGATAATTAATTAAGTCACATAAGAAGTTAATTACTACGTATTCACTATAAACAGGTTCAAACGAATAATATGTTCAAAATGAAGCTCATTCCTCGTTATAATGCAAGGCTTACAACCTTACCCCCACATTATTAACATTATTATTATTCAGAAAGTATCGCGCTTGCGAAACACAGCTTGCCCTTTATACGCATGAAGTGATAAGTGCCATCGACAAGGGACCTGAAATCAATTCCATATTTCTGGATTTCCGGAAGGCTTTTGACACTGTACCCCAGAAGCGGCTTCTAATGAAATTGCGTGCTTATGGAATATCTCCCCAGATGTGCGATTGGATTCGCGATTTCCTATCAGAAAGGACACAGTTCGTTGTAGTTGACGGTAAGTCATCGACTAAAACAGAAGTGATATCTGGCGTTTATAAACGCATTAGGAGACAACCTGAATAGCTCCCTTGGACTGTTCGCGGATGATGCTGTCTTTTATCGGTTAGTGAAGTCAACACAGCAACTGCAAAGCGATTTAGATAAAATTTCTGCATGGTACGAAAATTGGCAATTGACACTAAATAAAGAAAAGTGTGAAGTAATACACATGACCACTAAAAGAAATTCGCCGAACTTCAATTACGCGATAAATCAGTCAAACCTTAAGGTCGTAAATTCTACCAAATACCTACGAGTTACAATTACGAATAACTTTGACTGGAGAGAACACATAGAAAATATTGTGGGGAAGGCGAACCAAAGGTTATGTTTCATTGGCAGAACGTTTCGAAGATGCACCAGCTCCACCAAAGAGACTGCCTACATCACACTTGTGCGTTCTCTCCTGGAGTACTGTTGCCCCTTGTGGGACCCTCACCAGGTGGGACTGACGGAAGACATTGAGTAGGTTCAGAGAAGGGCAGCTCGTTTGTTTTATCACGTTACGGGGGGGGGGGGGATGTTGCACGAATTGGGGTGGAAATCATTAAAAGAAAGACGTTATTCATTGCGGCGTGATCTGTTTGCGAAGTTTCAATCACCGACTTTTAGTTCTGAATGTGAAAATATTTTGCTAGCCCCACCCACTTAGGGAGACATGACCATACCAATAAAATAATAGAAATCAGATCGAAAACGGAACGATTTAGGTGTTCTTTCTTCCTATTAGAGAATGGAACGGTAGAGAAACGTTTTGAAAGTGGTTAGTGAACCCTCTGCCAGGCACTTAAATGTGATTTGCAGAGTATCTATGTAGATGTAAATGTAGTTGTAGATTCAACAGGTCGTGTTCGTACTCGTTTAAAGGACAAACCCCTTTTGTACAAGCAAATTGTTATGCATTCCCACGGGTTATGTTTAAAGAATTTTCCAAACATAAAAATTTTGTCTGAGATTTTTTTAAATAACTGTTGTTCCTTTTACATTTGTGTCACACTTGCTTATTGCTGCTGAATCATGATCAGTTTTCTTAAAAGAAAATGTTTTATTTTATTGCCTATATTATATTGTACCTTACTAGTGAAAACAACTATATTATCACCCTTGTATTGTCTGAAATACTTATTAAATCTAGACCATTCTGTTTCCGAACCGCCGGCCGCGGTGGCCGAGGGGACTAAGGCGCTCCAGTTACGGTCTGCACGGCCTCTACGGTCGGGGGTTCGAATCCCCCCCTCGGTCATGGATACTTGTGCCGTCCTAGTTCGTAAGTAGTTCATAAGTAGTTTGTAAGTTTAGGGACTGATGACCCCGTAGTTAAGTCCCATAGACTATACAAACATTTGAACATTTTGTTTCCGAACCCCGGGGTCCCAGTTCGTCAAACCAATAGCGAATATGGGCCAGAGGCACACCTCATTACCATTCATAAAAACTCGCTGTCAGACGAACTCCATGAAGGACTTGCAAACCGAAGGACTTCAGATAGCCGAACATAACCATTTAACACTCCGTGACCTGTTCAGTTGGGCCCGAGTTCATTACGTGCAAAGGCAGCCCGACCTGAACCTTGTTGACTACCTGGTTTCACAGATAAATAAGGTCTGCAAGACTCACACCCGTCTATCAACAGAAACTTCGGTATAATTCGTGCAATGTGCAGCCGTCCACGAGAACGTGCGTGAACGGGAAGTAATAAGTAGCACCTCACCTACGGAGCAAAGAAAAAGCATATCTGTCAAAGTGCGTTGTGTCAATATCACGTGGCGAAGTCTATATATAATCAAAATGTTCAAATGTTTGTATAGTCTATGGGACTTAACTACGGGGTCATCAGTCCCTAAACTTACAAACTACTTATGGACTACTTACGAACTAGGACGGCACAAATATCCATGCCAGAGGGGGGATTCGGATCCCCGCCCATAGTGGTCGTGAAGACCGTGACTGGAGCGCCTCAGTCACCTCGGCCACCGCGGCCGGCTATATATAATCCAGAATTAAACTTTCACTCTGCAGCGGAGTGTGCGCTCATATGAAACTTCCTGGCAGATTAAAATTTTGTGCCGGAACCGGGACTCGAACCTGGGACCTTTGCCTTTCGCGGGCAAGCGCACTACCGACTCTGCGCCAGCCGCGGTGGCCGAGGGGACTAAGGCGCTCCAGTCACGGTCTGCACGGCCACTACGGTCGAGAGTTCCAATCCCCCCTCGGGCATGGATATTTGTGCCGTCCTAGTTCGTAAGTAGTTCATAAGTAGTTTGTAAGTTTAGGGACTGATGACCCCGTAGTTAAGTCCCATAGACTATACAAACATTTGAACATTTGAACCGACTGTGGTATCCCGACACGACTCACGATGCCGCCTCACAGCGCACACTCCGCTGCAGAGTGAAAGTTTCATTCTGGAAACATCCCTTAGGCTGTGGCTAAGCCATGTCTCCACCATATCCCTTCTTCCAGGAGTGCTAGTCTTGCAAGTTTCGCAGGAGAACTTCTGTGAAGTTTGGAAAGTAGGAGGCGAGGTACTGGCGGAAGTAAAGTTGTGAGGCGGCATCGTGAATCGTGTCGGGATAGCACAGTCGGTAGTGCGCTTGCCCGCGAAAGGCAAAGGTCCAAGGTTCGAGTCCCGATTCCGGCACACAATTTTAAACTGCCAATGTTTGTCGGTTCAAGGGTACGGGGTTCAAGCGTTGATAATGCGAAATTTTTTTCTGTATTACGTTGGAAATCGTTCTACCTCTATATGCACAGAGTATTACATGGGACAACATGGCCCTGACATGTACAAGAAATAGGACTGTTCGGATTTTATAGCACTGTGTTACCGGCAGTTTGCTTTTTCTTCGGTTATTTGGTGTGGCAAACCTGTATATTCGTGGTTTCATAAACAGAAGCAATCGGAACACATGAATAAAGAAACAATTGTACCACACGTTAATAGTAATCGTAACAATAACTCTGAAATGGTGCGAGCTATGGACATAACATAACAGAGCAAAGTTGTAGAGGATTTTCTCCTATACCAATACGTTTATTCTATTTTTGTGTCAGATGAACGCTTAAGGCATTATTTGCAGTTAAATTTCCTATTGTCAAAAGGCCATCACAAACGGCCTATTTTTAGTGTTACTGACCTATTTTTGTCCGAAATATTTGAAAAAGGGAGGGTCTGGTCGCTGACGGCCATCAATTACGTCTGTAAAATTTGGTGCCGATTGGTTGAACGGCGCGACTTAAACAGTGGGAACACGTTACCAACAAACAGTGCAAATCGCCGTTAAATTTGGAAATATCCCTGAAACGATGTGGAATATGAAAAAAATCGCACTTTAGATTTGTAGTTTTATAAGTTTTTGCAAACATTTTGGACCAAAATAATAATCTAAATATTAAAAAAATTAATTAATAAGAGTGTCCGAAACCCTTTTAGGGGAAAAAAACTAATCAAGTAGCGTCGGGTTTCGAACCACCGCTCTTTAACGTCATAGTCCAACGCCTTCCCCACTGCGCTACGGCAATCAATCAAAACAAGAGTTCTTTAGTCTCGTACTATTCATGACCGTTGTTAACTGATGCTAATATAGTATTTGTAGACACTAGATTATCATTTATCGTGTGAAGAACGATGTGTTTTAGTTAATTCTTCAGTGCGCCATTGCTTTGAAACGACAACGTGTAAGTTACAATAAGAAAATAATCAAATACGCAACGCAGGATGGCGTATGGCAGAGAGAGATTTGGGCGAGGAATGTCACGTGACATCTGCGAACGGCTGGTTTTCGTTAATTCAATAGAGGGTGTCAAATCTCCGTTATTTTTGCAAATATGTCTCAAACGATACGAGTTATGAAAAAAACATAAGGGAGCTAAGTTATAGAGAATTTTCTCCTCTACCAATTAGGTTATTCAATTTCTGTGTCAGATGAGCGGTTCGTTTGTAATCACAATTATATTATAAACGGTTTTGTTTGGTATTACTGCCGTATTTTTTGTCCGAAAAATTTGAAAACGGGAGGTTCTGGTGTCTGGTGGTCTACAGTTATGTGTGTAAAATTTGGTGCTTATCGGTTGAACGGTTCGTCTTAAAAACAGACTGACATCCCAAAATCGCCGTTATTTTTGGAAATATCTTTGAAACGCTATGAGATATGAAAAAAACATAATAGAGCAAAGTTGTAGAGAATTTTCTCCTCTACAAATTAGATAATTCAATTTTCGTGTCAGATGAATAGTTAAGCCGTAATTTCCTTTAAATTTCGAGCTGTCAAAAGACGATCGCAAAGGCCCACTTTTAGTGTTACTACCGTATCCTAAAGTGGACCAAAAAGAAGAATAACATAAGTAACTGTAGTTTTAGAGAATTTTCTTTTCTACAAATTCGTTTACTTAATTTTTGCGTTAGATGTAGGGTTAAGACGCTATTTTTATTTAAATTTAGAGCTGTCAGAAGGCGATCGCAAAGGCCCACTTTTAGTGTTACTACCATAACCTAAAGTGGGCCGAAAGGTGGTATGACCAGGGTTCGAGCCAAAGACTCTTGGTATAACAAACAGCGTGCTCTACTAACTTAACCACAAGGGGCCCGACATTACATGCCCTTACAATTTTCCTCTGCTCTCTAGGTCAGGTATTACTTATTAATATAATTTATGCACGTTCACCTGGACGACGTAGCACGAATTATATCGGAGTTTTATTTGATACTCTGTCGATATACAACGTTTGGTTGCGATCTAACATCTGGAGGTTTGGGTGTCAGAATCTACCACCAGACCTTAGCGACTGAAATCCGGGCTCATCGCCAACCACCTCTGCAGCAACTTTCTGTTGTTGCCACTATCGCGGTTGCCGTAATGTTGCTGTCTCCACTCCTTAGAACCGACAGAAAGACGTCCGACCATTTTAGTTTATTCTGCCAATGACAGTACTTCATAAACTAGATATCATAACTGATGCTCTACTTGTTTTGATCAGTGTATGTCTCTGTCCAAAGAGTGAACAGTATAAGTCAAAGATGTTACGTCTCTTCCAGTAGCTGGCAGTTGCAGTTCACAGTGAGCGGTTGTGTGCAGAGAGTCACAGTGGTAAGGTTAAACAAGGGTGCTGGCCTACCAAGCTGTGGAAAATTCTTTTGGAGGAAGATATTGGCCCACTTTAGGTTACGGTAGTAACACTAAAAGTGGGCCTTCGCGGTCGTCTTTTGACAGCTCGAAATTTAAATAAAAATAACGGCTTAACTATTCATCTGCCACGAAAATTGAATAACCGAATTTGTACAAGAGAAAATTCTCTACAACTTTGCTCTCTTATGTTTTTTTCATATCTCGTAGCGTTTCAAAGATATTTGCAAAAATAACGGCGATTTTGGGATGTATGTCTGTCTGTCCGTAACGCGTTCCCTGTTTTTAAAACGAACCGTTCAACCGATCAGCACCAAATTTTACAGACATGATTGTAGGCCGCCAGAGACCAGAACCACCCTTTTTCAAATGTCTCTGACAAAAAATACTGTAGAAATACCAAAAACGCTGTTTGTAATATAATTGTAATTGCAAACGAACCGTCCATCTGACACGAAAATTTAATAACCTGATTGGTAGAGAAGAAAATTCTATACAACTTAGATCCCTTATTTTTTTCATATCTCGTATCGTTTGAGACATATTTTCAAAAATAACGGAGATTTGAAACTCTTAATTGAATTAACGAAAACCAGCCGTTCGGAGATGTCACGTGACATTCCTCGCCCAAAACTCTCTCTGGCATACGCCATCTTGCGTTGCGTATTTGATGATTTTCGTATTGTAACTTACACGTTGTCATTTCAAAGCAATGACGCACTGAAGAATTAACAAAAAACAAATCGTTCTTCGTACAATAAATGATAATCTACTGTCTACAAATGCCATATTAGCATCAGTTAACAACGGCCAGTAATAGTATGAGAAAAAGGACTCAGCTTTTGATTGACAGCCGTAGCGTTGCCGGCCGCGGTGGCCAAGGGGACTAAGGCGCCCCAGTCACGGTCTCCACGGCCACTACGGTCGTCTGAAGAAGGTGCCCATAGCTGCATTGAAACCTGGTTATGATTATATTCGTACTTTGCGACTGAGGGCTGCCCCTTAAAAGTTTATTGTATCATCGTTTGGTCACTTGTGCCCTATGTTTTCGTTTTGTGAAGGCGCATGACATTAAAATGGTACGTATCACAAAACATTTAACATTTCCCAATGCTACGTCACACATAAAACGGTTAAAATACTTAAAACACATTCTCGAATGTATCGTGTTGACAGAGCGCTCTGTCAAAAACGAAATCATAGGACACAAGTGACCAGATGATGATACCTTCAGTGTATCGAAACCGGCCGTCCGGAGATATAAATCAATATTTGCGATCTTGACATTTTAATACTTCAAAAGAGATCGCTGTCCTACCATGGAAAAATTAAATAATTTCAAAGTCTGAAATCTGTACACCTTGCCGGGCCGATACAGTATCTTCCAGTTCTGTCACGGGATTTCTGTATCGCCAAATATTTGGTCTTGGTGTACACAAGAATTTGAAAAATATGGCGTTGTCATCGAAAAGACGACAGCATTTTGAATGTCGTGTCTTATCTCAATCAGAACGCAATTACTCCCTGACCGCGATGTAAGCATTAGGCTTGATAGGGGCCTTCGACAAATATCGGTACTTTCTATATGGTAGGCACACTAAAGTATACAGGGTCAGTCACCTAACATTACCGCTGAATATATTTCGTAAACCACATCAAATACAGACGAACCGATTCCAATGACCGAACGTGAGGAGAGGGGCTAGTGTAATTGGTTAATACAAACCATAAGAAAAGGCACGGAAGTATGTTTTTTAACACGAACTTACCTTTAATGGAACCCCGTTAGTTTTGTTAGCACATCGAACATATAAACAAATACGTAATCAGTGCCGTTTGTTGCATTGTAAAATGTTAATTACATTCGGAGATAATTGTAACCTAAAGTTGATGCTTGAGTACCACTCCTCCGCTGTTCGATTGTGTGTATCGGAGAGCACCGAGTTAAGTAGGGATCCAAAGGGAACGGTGATGTACCTTAGGTACAGAGGAGACTAGAACAGCACATTACGTCCACATGCTAACACCTTTATTTCTCTTTTTCACTGACGCACATGAACATTACCATGAGGGGTGAGGTACACGTACATTCGTGGTTTCCGTTTATTAAGGAGTGGAATAGAGTGTGTTCCGACAAGTCAGGCCAATAGATGTTGAAAGTGAGAAGGAGAATGTGTACCGTGATGTGCCTACAACCTCAGAGGATATGAAACAACGTATTGTGGTAGCCTGCGGCGACATTACACCAGATGTACTGCGGCATGTACGACATTCATTACGCCATAGATTGCAATTGTGTGCAGCAGATGATCAGCACTTTGAACATCGACTGGCCTGACATGTCGGGACACACTCTATTCCACTCCGTAATTGAAAACGGAAACCACGTGTGTACGTGTACATCATCCCTCATGGTAATGTACATGTGCGTCAGTGAAAAAGACCAATAAAGGTGTTAGCATGTGAACGTAATGTGCTGTTCTAGTCTCTTCTGTACCTAAGGCACATAACCGTTCCCTTTGGATCCCTACTTAATTCGGTGCTCTCCGATACACACGATCGAACAGCGGAGGAGTGGTACTCAAGCGTCAACTTTAGGTTACAATATCTCCGGATGTAATTAACATTTTACAACGCAACAAACGGCACTGATTACGTATTTGTTTATATGTTCGGATGTGCTAACAAAACTAACGGGGTTCCATTTAAAACAACGTAGGTTTGTGTTAAAAAAAACATACTTCCGTGCATTTTCTTATGGTGTATATTAACCAATTACACTAGCCCCTCTCCTCACGTTCGGTCTGTGTAATCGGTTCGTCAGTATTTGATGTGGTTTACGAAATATATGCAGCGGTAATGTTAGGTGACTCAGCCTGTATACCGACCACCATGCTCTTCAGTGTTAATGACTGCTAAATTAAACCGTGACCGAGTCAAGCGATGGGCCTTAACTTTGCAATATTTCGATTTCACATTCGTTTACATTCCAGGAAAACAAAATGTGGTAGCTGACAACGTATCTCGGTCACCTGTTGGTCTCGTCAAAGCGACAGAAAAAGCCTGTCAAGGAAATCAGTTCAGTATTCTAAATACAGGGTGTTACAAAAAGGTACGGCCAAACTTTCAGGAAACATTCCTTACACACAAAGAAAGAAAATATGTTATGTGGGCATGTGTCCGGAAACGCTCAATTCCCATGTTAGAGCTCATTTTAGTATTTCGCTCACTGGAGCACGTTATCATGATTTCATACGGGATACTCTACCTGTGCTGCTAGAACATGTGCCTTTACAAGTACGACACAAAATGTGGTTCATGCACGATGGAGCTCCTGCACATTTCAGTCGACGTGTTCGTACGCTTCTCAACAACAGATTTGGTTACCGATGGATTGGTAGAGGCGGACCAATTCCATGGCCTCCACGCTCTCCTGACCTCAACCCTCTTGACTTACATTTATGGGGGCATTTGAAAGCTCTTGTTTACGCAACCCCGGTACCAAATGTAGAGACTCTTCCTGCTCGTATTGTGGACGGCTGTGATACAATACGCCATGCTCCAGGGCTGCATCAGCGCATCAGGGAATCCATGCGACAGAGGGTCGATGCATGTATCCTCGCTAACGGAGGACATTTTGAACATTTCCTGTAACAAAGTGTTTGAAGTCACGTTGGTACGTTCTGTTGCTGTGTGTTTCCATTCCATGATTAATGTGATTTGAAGAGAAGTAATAAAATGAGCTCTAACATGGAAAGTAAGCGTTTCCGGACACATGTTCACGTAACATATTTTCTTTCTTTGTGTGTGAGGAATGTTTTCTGTAAGTTTGGCTGACCTTTTTGTAACACCCTGTATTTAGAAAGTTACATTTGAGAAGTACATCTCGCTGCCCGTGGCTAAAATTGCTGAGGACATGACCCACTTTGGGAGGAGATCAAAAGTAAATGGCAGACCGAGGACAGTGTTACCATTTAAGACAAGTCTACATGGTACGAAACAATATTCTTTTCAAACGTAGGAGCCCTAATAGTGAACTGTGGTTAGTACACATTCGCGATTATTTAGTAAACAAACTGCTGTGGTAAATACATTTGAGACATGCACTTTTTGGAAACCGGAAATGTTTCGTGAAACTACGCGACACATGTTACTTCCAGAAAAAGGAGAAAAGAAACTTCCTGGCAGTTTAAAATCGTGCGCCGGAACCGAGATTCGAACCTGGGACCTTTGCCTTTCGCGGGCAAGCGTTTTATCGTCTGAGCTATCCCTTCACGGTCCGTCCTCACAACTTTACTTCTGGCCGGCCGCGGTGGCCGAGGGGACTGAGGCGCTTCAGTCACGGTCTGCACGGCCACTACGGTCGGGGGTTCGAATCCCCCCTCGGGCATGGATATTTGTGCCGTCCTAGTTCGTAAGTAGTTCATAAGTAGTTTGTAAGTTTAGGGACTGATGACCCCGTAGTTAAGTCCCATAAGCTTAACAAACATTTGAACATTTGAACTTTACTTCTGACACTACCTCGCCTCCTACTTCCCAAACTTTAGAGAAGTTTCCACTGTGTCCCTTCTTCCAGGACTGGTAGTCCTGCTAAGTTATCAGGAGAACTTCTGTGGAGTTTGGAAAGTAGGAGGCGAGGTACTGTCAGAAGTAAAGTTGTGAAGACGGACCGTGAGGGGATAAAGCGCTTGCCCGCGAAAGGCAAAAGTCCCAGGTTCTAACACGCTTTCGGCACACAGTTTTAATCTGCCAGGAAGTTTCATATCAGCGCACACTCCGCTGCAAAGTGAAAGTTTCATTCTGGAAGGAGACAAAAAATTGTAGCGTACTTGCAAGGTGTAAATTATGTCAAAAGGCCAAAACTCCTACTATATCTCATTCAGCTCCACTGTTTCCCATGTTGTTGTGGTCTTCAGTCCGGAGACTGGTTCGATGCAGCTCTCCACAATACCCTATCCTGAGCAAGCCTCTTCATCTCCACATAAGAACGACAACCTACATCTGTCTGAATCTGCTTACTGTATCCATCTCTTGGTCTTCCTCTGCGATTTTTACCCCAAACACTTCCCTCCAACGCTAAATTAACAATTCCTTGATGTCTAAGAATGTGTCCTACCAATCTATCCCTTCTTTTAGTCAAGGTATGCCAGAAATTTCTTTTCTCCCCAATTCTGTTCAGTACCTCCTCATTAGTTACGCGATCCACCCACCTAATCTTCAGCACTCTTCTGTAGCACCATATTTCAAAAGCCTCAATACTCTTCCTGTCCACACTGTTTATCGTCCATATCTCACTCCCATACAAGGCAACACTCCATACAAATGCCTTCAGAAAGGACTTCCTTAGGCTTAAGTCAATATTCGATGTTAACAAATTTCTCTTTTTCAAGAACGCTTTTCTACCCATTGCCATTCTGCATTTTATATCCTCTGTACCGCGACCATCATTTGTTATTTTACTGCCCAAGTAACAAAACTCATCTACCTCCTTTATTGCTTCGTTTCCCAATCTAATTCCTTCAGCATCACCTGATTTTCTTACACTGCACTCTATTACCCTGGTTTTGCTCTTGTTAATGTTCATCTTATATGCACCTTTCAGCACACTGTCCATTCCGTTCAACTGCTCTTCCAGGTCCTTTGCTGTATCTCACAGAATTACTATGTCGTCGGCAAAACGCAATGTTTTTAATTCTTCACCCTGAACTTTAATTCCTTCTCCAAATTTCTCCTTGCTTTCCTTTATTATAGCTTGCTCAATGTACAAATTGAACAACATTGGGGAAAGGCTACAACCCTGTCTTACTCCCTTTCCAACCACTGCATCCCTTTCATGCCCTTCAACTCTGACGACCTCTGTCTGGTTTTTGTACAAGTTGTAAATAACCCTACGCTCCCTATATTTTACTCCTGCTTGCTTCAGAACTTGAAAGAGTTTATTCCAATCAACATTGTCAAAAGCCTTCTCCAAATCTACAAAAGCTAGAAATGTAGGTCTGTTTCCCATAACCCCTACTAAATTAAAACAATTTTAATTTTAATTTAGTAGCTGTTTCCCATAACCCCTACTAAATTAAAACAATTACCTGTAGTTGATTTATTTGAGCTAATCCCGAGATCAAGTAATGGCTATTCTTTCGTTTTCGTGACAGTAGAACTGACCTCAAAACTTGTGTCATTCACCCCACTGCTTGGACCAACGGCAAAATCTGTATCTGCAGCATTTGTCAGGCACTTTCTCAAAGAAGTTGGTCACGTAGACGATGTTCTTTCCGACTATGGACGCCAGTTTCGCTCGACATTGGTTACATACATTACGACAAAAAAAATTCTCTTCATATCTATGTATCATGCATCTTCAAACCCGTGTAAACGCTTAGTATAAGAACTGGGAAAGTCATAGTTTCATGTGCTGAAGTTCGTAGGTTAGAATCCCGTCTTAGACGATTATTTCAATTTCTAAATCAAAATTATTTTGATTTTACTAACTTTAAGTTCTAATACCTTACTACGCATGTTTCTAATAGTATTTTTATTCGCTCTTAATTTTCATCCTGTAATTGTTTCTTGATTGGAATCGGCTTGTTAATAACCTGTAATTGTCACATAGGACTGCTGATTGGATCGTAACATAGCAGCCAGAGTGAGGATATTTTCAGGTAGGTTAACCAATGATAGAGATAAATTACAGTTCGCTTTTAGCGCTGTATCTGAAATTTTTGTCTTCGAGTTTCGTCATAGAGGAAAGCTTTAATCAGTGTGAACGAGGAAATCACTAATTTAGTTCTGCTGGAGATGGATGTACGCCTTTTTTCCAGATACATAGTACATTACATGAGGTTAGGTAGTAACGTTATATGTTGCATATACCTTAATTACAATTTATTGACAACATTACAGACGCAACCATTTAGAAACCTTAAGTAAAAGTTTACCACCAGATGTGTAATTTGTAACATTATCGCACTCTGTTTAAAATACTATTATTAACCACATTTCTTTTTAAAGAATATGTTAACTTTTGGTTTCTCGTTGCGTAATATTGTGTTTTGGTACTTTCGTAAATAACAATCACAAGAACTAAGAATACATTACGCATAGTTACGGAATATTCTATTCCCATAAATTCGTTTACCAATATAAATTTATCAACATTACATGTTGTAACTGTTGCACAACGTTATTACGAATTTACCCTGTTTTTAAATGTTTTATATATCACTTGACCCTAAATCAAATAGTAAGTATTATTAACTCTGTCATTTTAACAATCTGTCAGGAAATACGAAGTTATTGCAAAACTTAACAAAAGTACTACGATACTAAACAAATCCGTATTTATAAAAAATTAAACCACAAATTGAAACACATAATTGCGAGTCTAATGAGCAGTACACCGAAACACACAACACACAGACCTAGACACGAAGGCATATCTAATATATAAAGCAGAGTGATCGTATGTTTGTATGTCTTACATACAAATCTACAGTTTTGTTCCAATCTTTATGACATTTTGTACACGTAAGCTTCAATCCATGAGGACGGTCGCCGTAAGTGTAAGAATCACATACGATATATAGTTCACGAGATATGACGTCATAAACAATTAGATGCGCGAAAAACTGCATTTTGCGCCAATGCTGCTCATTTTCTCCTAAACCACTGAACCGATTTCCACCAAATTTGGTACATACATTCCTTACCGTGAGGTAACAATTGCTGCATGGTTAAGAATCACATACGGTACATGGTTCACAAGATATTACGTCATAACCAATAGAAATCGCAAAAAATGCCGTATAATGTGGCGAGACTTTCGAAATACACTGTATGAAGATGACAGTACTTAGCGACTTGCAACAAATTTAAACATAATTTCAAACCTTTATTAAACTTTTTCTCGCTGGCAACCATTGTAAAATGATGAAAGCAAAAAAGTTTCTCGCTTATTACTTTCCCGCTGTTTATGGAGTAAAACTCGGTATGACGTTACAATTTATAATTTGAACACTACAAATTGTAGTGACAGGAAATCTTACAGACAGTATACACATATACATTGAATGTATCTTCTAAATTGTATCACATTCCGACACGTAGTTCATGAGATATGAGCACGTAAACAGTAACGTTCCGCTGTTCATGGACTAAAACTACGGCATTCAGTATGACGTTATAATGTTTAATTTCTACACTATAAATTGTAGCCACAGGAAATTTTTCAGACAGTATACACGCATATAGTTGAGTGTACTTTCCAAATTGTATCACAGTACGACACGTAGTTCATGATATATGAGTACATAAACAGTAACGTTCATGGAAAACCGCCCCATCACGCACCAAGTTTTAATCTATTACTTCTTTACTACTAATTGTATTGCCACGAGATTTTACAGAATACAGCCCTTATACAAATGAATATACAGCTAAAAATGGCAGGAATAATTAAGTAAATACCCGGGCAACGCCGGGTTGTCAAATAAGAAACAGCGGTGGTCTCAAAACAAACCCCTGTGGCATCCCACACTAAACTGTGCCCAATTGTGATTGTACGTCATAGCCAGTTTCAACACTGCGGAGAATTATCTTCTGCTGTCTGTTCTTAAAGTAAGAGGTGAACCAGTTGTGAGATACTCCTCGTAGTCCTGAGGAATACGTTAGTCGTAGGTTACACTCGATCCTTCTGTTTACTTCACGCAGTGCTGCTTCCTGTTAGCCCTGACCATCCAGAAGTCGCTGCTCTTGGACGTCAGTCGCAGGCCTTCGGCCAGTGAATTGACCGTGGAGAGAGGTAACGCATTGCATACGTCACACTCTTTTGACACTGTGTATCCCGGAATATTGAATTCCCTAACGATTTCCTATGAGGAAAATCCCATACGTCCATCTGAAATTGCCATTCCACGTCCAAAGTCTGTTTATTCCCTTCTCGCGACCAAACACACGACAGCAGCCTTTTAACATGAATCACCCGCGTTCAAATTATTGCCGCTGCACCATTCCTTACACCTCAAATGTATGCGAAATTTCCGGCATACAACTAGAGAACTCCTAACGAGCAGACTACCCAGCAGACGTCCGTGCCGCGCAGGGCACAGCACAACAGGCGGTAAGCTGCTGTTGTTATGGTCTTCAGTCCGGAGACTGGTTTGATGCAGCTCTCCACCCTACTCTATCCTGAGCAAGCCTTTTCATCTCCTCATAAGAACGACAACCCACATCCACTTGAATCTGCTTACTATACGCGTCTCTTGGTCTCCCTCTGCGATTTTTACCCCACACACTTCCCTCCAATGCCAATTTTACGATTCCCTGATGTCTAAGAATGTGTCCTACCAAGCGATCCCTTCTTTTAGTCAGGATATGCCAAAATTCCTTTTCTCACCAATTCTGTTCAGTACCTCTTCATTAGTTATGCGATCTACCCACCTAATCTTCAGCATTCTTCTGTAGCACCACATTTCAAAAGCCTCTATTCTCTTCCTGTCCACACTGCTTATCGTCTATGTTTCACTCCCGTACAAGGCAACACTCCACACAAATGCCTTCAGAAAAGACTTCCTTACACTTAAATTAATATTCGATGTTAGCAAATTTCGCTTTTTCAAAAATGCTTTTCTTCCCATTGCCATTCTGCATTTTATATCCTCTGTACCGCGACCATCACATGTTATTTTAGTACCCAAGTAACAAAACTCATCTTGTTCATTGTTTCGTTACCTAATCTAATTCCTTCAGCATCGCCCGATTTTCTAAGACCGCATTCCATTATTTTTGTTTTGCTCTTGTTAATGTTCATTTTGTACGATCTCTTCAACACACTGTCCATTCCATTCAACTGCTCTTTCAGGTCCGTTGCTGTCTCTGACAGAATTACAATGTCATCAGCAAAACGCAATGTTTTTATTTCTTCCCCCTGAACTTTAATCCCTATTCCAAATTTTTCCTTGCTTTCCTTCACCGCCTGCTCGATGTACAAATTGAATAACATCGGAGAAAGGCTACAACCCTGTCTTACTCCCTTCCCAACTGATGCTTCCCTTTCATGCCCTTCGAGTCTAATAACTGCGGTCTGGCTTTTGTACAAGTTGTAAATAACTCTCCTTTTCCTATATTTGACCCCTGCTGACTTCAGAATTTGAAAGAGTATATTCCAGTCACATTGTCAAATGCTTTCTCCAAATCTACAAAAGCTAGAAATGTAGGTTTGACTTTCCTTAACCTTTCTTCTAAGATAAGACGTAAAGTGAGTATTGCCTCCCGGGTTCCTATGTTCCTCCTGAATCCAAACTGATCTTCCCCGAGGTCAGCTTCTACCAGCTTTTCCATTCTCCTGTAGCAGTAAGCTACAAACACTGAATTGCCAGAGGCGTCGGCTGTTCCTAGAAAACCTCCGACAGAGGATAGTCGACTTCAGCCTCAGAGATTATACTAACTGCAATATATTTTACACATGTCGCTAGATACAGGCCACACAACCAAGAACCTTACGCCTATTGCTGATTGGCCACAATCAGCTTTGTAAGGAGTATACACCGATACCTGCCCAGGAGTACGACGGACGGTTTATTGCTGCTTACCTTCGCCTGCCCACTAGTCTACTCTTCGCCGACTCTCTTGGATAGTGTTGACGCTGTTCTAATTTCTGCCTGCCCACGGACTTGGGTTTTTGGGTAACGGTTTGGACCAAGTGTTTTCATACTGCCGCCCGAATCCTTGTTAAAGAGTGAGGCAGATTGTTTTGTGCCTTCGAGGAACAGACCTTGACTTTTTAGTTGACTTTGAACTACACTGGTGTTCCTCGAGCCTCTGTATCAGTATCTTCTGTTAATATACTATGTTGTGAAAACACGTTGTGTGGTATTAGACACAACACCATCATGGCAATGTCGCATATTTAAAATCAGTATAAAGCTATACATTGTCAGAATACCGTGTAAACGAAGTGACAAGTGTTTCAGAAGCTGTTGCTATCGGCGCTACTGGTCACAACAACGCTTATATCTCGCTAATGTAAGCGTAAATGTATTAGCTAACTGTATAACTACGAAAAAGACATGGAAAACTGCCAGATGTAATGTGTTGTGGTCCTTTTCTGTGTAAGTTAAAAAATTGATTAACAGGTAAAAATATGTGGGGAGACGAATTTAAAAAAGGTTTTTTAAGCATACCTTACATACCCTTTTTTAGTGTCAATACTTTATGAGCTTCTTCAACTTGTTGCATGTTTTATCTAAAATTACAAAAATACTATCTCGCATATTGTCACTTAAACAATTCCCTTTTAACAGTTTTTAAATTTAAAATTCATTTTAAGCGTTTAAGATGTAGATTCGCCACTAGTTGTATCTGAATTTTTGGTAGATTTTTGCTGCTGCTCTGAGGATAGACATCGCAGATCGAAACCGATAGTCCGTGTGGGAAAAAAATGTTCAAATGTTTGTAGAGCTTATGGAACTTAACTACGGGGTCATCAGTCCCTAAACTTACAAACTACTTCTGAACTAGGTAATACTAAAGACGGCACAAATATCCATGCCCGAGGGGGATTCGAACCCCCGACCGTAGTGGCCGTGCAGACCGTGACTGGCGTGCCTCAGTCCTCTCGGCCACCGCGGCCGCCAGTCCTTGTGGACCAAATCTTGTGACCACTGACTTAAAAATAAGAAATTTATTCTCATTTCTTTGTCGATGAACTACACATCCTCAGTATTTAGCCAAGAAATCTCCGTCTTACCTACAATTAATTTTATGTGGTTGTTCCATTTCAGATCGCTCCTTATCTCTACTCCCGGGTATTTTTCCCAGTGTTCGTCCTTCAATTGCGTAATTACGTAATAAACTATAGTTCTTTCTATGTATTCGTAGCAGTTAATAGCCATTTGTTATTCCGTGCACCATTCCTCGATGCGCTACAATTTTCCAGGTTGTGACCTCCGTAGCATCATTCGAAAAAAGGCCTCTCTGAATTTTCGACATTGTCTGCGAGGTCTTGTGAAAAGCAACGATCCACCAGCACTTCCCTGGGGCACGCCATAAATCTCTTTCACGTCTAAAGACTTCTTTCCGTGAGAATGACATGCCGTGTTCTGTTACCTAGAAACACTTCAATCCAAACACATAGTTGCTCTGGTAGTCCGTAAGGGTTTATTTTCTTCATTAGGAGACCGGGGGGAACAGTATCTAACTCCTTGGAAGCCGGTATCTACTGGTTTCTGGCAGTTTCAGACGAATAGCAAGAGCTGTGTTTCACATGATTTCAAACACATGCCCCCCCCCCCTTTTTCCCAAACCTACTTTTCCGTAATGTCATTCTTCCGCCATCACGACGTCTCATTCTCACACGTATGATACATTACTTACTCATTTATGTGTAGTAACTGTTTCACTTCTTTATTAAAAGGGACGTGACCTGTAGTCACGAAACCGGCCGTGTCCTTTTTAATAAAGCAGTTAAACAGCTGCAGCGAACCATTTTTATTCATCATCGACAGCTTTAGCTGTGGATATCCGTCTTCCTCGGTTTTATTTATTTATTTTGTATTTAAGCACAGCAAAACTTTTCAGGCGTGCTTTGTACAGAATCACAGAACCATCAAACATCTCCACCCAGGAGCAAAATCGCTCTGACTCAACACGAATGAACAGTTATGAAGAGAGTCAGAGCAGAGAGTAAGGACCAGATTTACAGCTCCAACGTCTTTGTAGTAAGTAGAGATGTTTTGGTACAAGGATGGACAACATTCTGTTACAAACTATAAATTGTTGAGTGCAGTAAAGTGATTAAATAGTGAAATAAACCACAGACATAAATGAAAAGTGAATAACACGTGAAGTAAAAATGGTAACTTAGTTCAGTTCAGAGGCACAGGAGAGTAAAAACCTGCGGCTCCATTCAGGCAGTGCGTCGACCAGCTAACGCAGCAAGTTTCAGCAAGGCCACTGTATCATCGGCTATTCACGTGTGGTAGAACGCTATAATGAGTATATCGCTCTCTCGCAAAGCAGAAGCCGTTGCTTCAGCGTATCAGGCCATTGACCAACCACCTCACGGGAAAGCACAGACTGTCAATCGTGCCCAGCTCTTATTTCTCGAAGCAACGTGACCAGAAGCCAATAACTTAGTGTATTGACCTCCAGAGAAAAGTGTCGATCGATCTTTCTAGAAACTGTACAACGTGACAGCAGAAGACAACTTCACCAAAGGCGTTCACCTCCAGCCAAGTCTATCAAATAAACACCTCAGCCAAGAAGACGCCGCTAAAGTGATAGTTAGCAGTAGCAACAGTAGCAGAAGTTGGAGTTTGAGTCATTAACACTAAATAATTAGGTGAAGTAATACACATGACCACTAAAAGAAATTCGCTGAACAATTACGCGATAAATCAGTGGAAAACCTTAAGGTCGTAAATTCTACCAAATACCTAGGAATTACAATTACGAACAACTAAGACTGGAGAGAACACATAGAAAATATCGTGGGGAAGGCGAACCAAAGGTTACGTTTAATTGGTAAAACGCTTCGAAGATGCATCAGATCCGCCAGACAGATACTTTTGCGTCCTCTCTTGGAGTACTGTTGACCAGTGCGGTACCCTCAACAGGTGGGACTGACGAAGGACACTGAGAAGCTTCAGAGAAGGGCCTCTCGTTTTGTTTTATCACGTTAAAGGGGGGAAAGCGTCACGGAAATGTTGCACGATTTTATGTGTAAATCATTAAAGGAACGACGTTATTCTTTGCGGCGAGATCTGTATGCGAAATTTCAATCACCGACTTTTACTTATGAATGTGAAAATATTCTGGTAGCACCCACCTACATAGAGAGACATGGCCATCCCAAATAATAAAATAAAAATTTAAAAAATTTAAAAAAAGGTAAATCAGATCAAAAACGGACCCTATTAGGTGTTCTTTCCTCCCACGCGCTATTGGAGAGTGGAGCGGTAGAGAAAAGTTATGAAAGTGATTAATGAACCCTCTGCCAGGCACTTAAATGTGATTTGCAGAGTATCTATGTACATGTAGATCATTCTGTTCGAGATAATTTATAACATCTGAATACAGCATATGTTCCAAAACCTTGCTGCAAATTAACGTCAAGGAAACAGGCCTGTAGTTTAGTGTGTTACTCCTACTGGTGTGACCTGTGCAACGCTCCAGTGTTTTGGTATAGATCCTTCGTTGAGCGAGCGGTTGTATATGGCTGTTAAGTAAGGAGCTATCGCATCAGCACAATCAAATAGCAATCTAATGGGTATATAGTCCGGATCAGCTTGCCCTTTATTCACATGAAGTGTTAAGTGCCATCGACAAGGGATCTCAAATCGATTCCATCTTTCTGGATTTCCGGATGGCTTTTGATACTGTACCCCACCAGCGGCTTCTAATGAAATTGCGTGCTTATGGAATATCTCAATATCTCCCCAATTCTGCGATTGGAATCACGATTTCCGATCAGAAAGCACACAGTTCGTTGTAATTGACGGTAAGTCATCGAGTAAAACAGAAGTGATATCTGGCGTTCCACAGGGAAGCGTTATAGGTCCCCTACTCTTCCTCGTGTTTATAAACGATTTAGGAGATAATCTGAATAGCTCCCTTAGACTGTTCGCGGATGATGCTGTCGTTTATCGGTTAGTGAAGTCAACAGAGGATCAAAAGCAACTGCAAAGCGATTTAGACAAAATTTCTACTTGGTGCGAAAATTGGCAATTGACACTAAATAAAAAAAAGTGTGAAGTAATACACATGACCACTAAAATAAATTCGCTGAACTTCAATTACGCAATAAATCAATCAAACCCTAAGGTCGTAAATTCTACCAAATACCTAGGAGTTACAATTACGAACAACTTTGACTGGAGAGAACACACAGAAAATATTGTGCGGAAGGCGAATCAAAGGTTACGTTTCATTGGCAGAATGTTTCGAAAATGCACCAGCTCCACTAAAGAGACTGCCTACATCACACTTGTGTGTCCTCTCCTGGAGTACTGTTGCCCCTTGTGGGACCCTCACCAGATGGGACTGACGGAATACATTGAGAAGCTTCAGAGAAGGGTAACTCGTTTTGTTTTATCACGTTACGGGGGGAAAGCGTCACGAAAATGTTGCAAGAATTGGGGTGGAAATCATTAAAAGAAAGACGTTATTCATTGCGGCGTGATCTGTTTGCGAAGTTTCAATCACCTACTTTTACTTATGAATGTGAAAATACTTTGCTAACACCCACCTACTTAGGGAGACATGACCATCCCAATAAAATAAGAGGAATCAGATCGAAAACGGGACGATTAAGGTCTTCTTTTTTCCCGCGCGCTATTAGAGAAAAGTTATGAAAGTGGTTAATGAACCCTCCGCCAGGCACTTCAATGTGATTTGCAGAGTATCTATGTAAATGTAGATGGAGATAAATACTTATTCTTCCTAAGTGACTTAAGTTGATTCACTACTCCCATGATATCTACTTCCACGTTACCCATTCTGGCCTCTGTTCGTAATTCGAAATCTGGAATATTGGTTTCGTCTTATTTGGTGAATGACTTTCGAAAAGTTATGTTTAGTGACTTTGCTTTATTAGCGCTATCATCGGCAGCATCGCCATTTCTATCACGTATGTGGGGGTATTGTTTTTATTTTGCCTCTAGAATATTTTAAATCCACTCCCATGAACCCAGACATTGCCGAGGTGGGGTGGCTTGCGTGCCTCAACGATACAGATAGCCGTACCATAGGTGCAACCACAACGGAGGGGTATCTGTGGAGAGGCCAGACAAACGTGTGGTTCCTGAAGAGGGGCAGCAGCCTTTTCAGTAGTTACAGGGGCAACAGTCTGGATGATTGACTGAGCTGGCCTTGTAACATCAGCTAATGTGGCTTTGCCACACAGCTACTGCGAACGGCTGAGAGCAAGGGGAAACTACAGCCGTTACCTTTCCCGAGGACATGCAGCTCTACTGTATGAACATATGATGATGGCATCCTCTCGGGTAAAATATTCCGGAGGTAAAAAAGTCCCCCATTCGGATCTCCGGGCGGGGACTACTCAGGAGGATGTGATCATCAGGAAAGACAATACTGGCATTCTATGGGTCGGAGCGTGGAATGTTAGATCCCTCAATCGAGTAGGAAAATTAGAAAATTTAAAAAGGGAAATGGATAGGTTGAAGTTAGATATAGTGGGGATTAGTGAAGTTCGGTGGCAGGATGAACAGGATTTCTGGTCAGGTGAGTACAGGATTATAAATATAAAATCAATTGGGGGCATCACAGGAGTAGGATTGATAATGAATAAGAAAATAGGAATGCGGGTAAACTACTATGACCAGTACAGTGATCGCATTATCATTGTCAAGATAGATACGAAGCCAACACCGACAACAGTAGTACAGGTTTATATGCCAACTAGCTCTGTCGATGATGAGGAAATCGAAGAAATATATGAGGAGCTAAAGGAAATCATTCAGACAATTAAGGGAGAGGAAAACTTAATTGTTATGGGAGACTGGAATTCGGTAGTAGGACAAGGAAGGGAAGGGAAGATAGTAGGTGAATATGGTCTGGGCAAAAGGAATGAAAGAGGAAGCCGCCTGGTAGAATTTTGCACAGAACATAATTTAGTTATAACAAACACCTGGTTCAAGAATCACAAAAGAAGGTTGTATACGTGGAAGAGACCAGGAGACACCGGAAGGTATCAGATAGATTTTATAATGGTAAGTCATAGATTCCGGAACCAGGTTTTAAACTGTAAAAAATACCCAGGGGCAGATATAGACTCTGACCATAACTTGTTGGTTAGGAACTGTAGGCTGAAACTAAAGAAACTACAAAAAGGTAGGAAAATAAGGAGATGGGACCTGGATAAATTGAAGGAACCTGAGGTTCTTAAGAATTTCAGAGCGAGCTTTAGGCAACAATTGACAGAAACAGGGGAAAATAAGACAGTAGAAGAGGAATGGGTAAAATTGAGAGATGAAATAGTGAATGTAGCAGAGGACAAAATAGGTAGGAAGGCAAGACCTACAAAAAATCCTTGGATATCACAGGAGATACTAAATTAAATCGATGAAAGGAGAAAATATAAAAATGCAGTAAATGAAACAGGCAAAATGGAGTACAGACGATTAAGAAATGAGATTGACAGGAAGTGCAAAATGGCTAAGCAGGAGTGGCTAGAAGGCAAATGCAAGGATGTAGAAGAATTTATAAATAGGGGAAAAATATATACAGCCTACAGGAAAATAAAAGAAACATTTGGAGATAAGAAAAACAGCTCTATGAATATCAAGGACACTGATGGAAAACCAGTTCTCAGCAAAGAAGGGAAAGCTGAAAGGTGGAAAGAGTATATAGAGGGGCTCTACAAAGGAAATGAACTTCAAGACAATATTGTAGGAAGGGAGGAGGATGTAGATGAAGATGAAATAGGAGATACTGTATTGAGAGAAGATTTTGACAGAGCCCTGAAAGACTTAAGTCGAAACAAGGCCCCTGGAGTAGAAGATATTCCCTCAGAGCTACTGAAGTCTCTGGGAGAACCAGCCATGACAAACCTGTTTCAACTGGTGCGTAAGATGTATGAGACAGGAGAAGTACCCTCAGACTTTAAGAAAAATGTTATAATCCCCATCCCTAAGAAAGCAGGTGCAGACAGGTGTGAAAACTACAGAACCATCAGTCTAATAAGTCATGGTTGCAAAATATTAACACGAATTATATACAGAAGGATGGGAAAGGTGGTAGAAGCCAACCTCGGGGAAGATCAGTTTGGGTTCAGGAGAAATGTAGGAACACGGGAGGCAATACTCACTTTACGGCTTATCCTAGAAGATAGATTAAGAAAAGGCAAACATACATTTCTAGCTTTTGTAGATTTGGAGAAGGCTTTTGAAAATGTTGATTGGAATAAACTCTTTCAAGTTCTGAAGCAAGTAGGAGTAAAATATAGGGAACGTAAGGTTATTTACAACTTGTACAAAAACCAGACAGCGGTTATCAGAGTTGAAGGGCATGAAAGGGATGCAGTGGTTGGAAAGGGAGTAAGACAGAGTTGTAGTCTTTCTCCATTGGTATTCAATTTGTACATTGAGCAAGCTATAAAGGAAAGCAAGGAGAAATTTGGAGAAGGAATTAAAGTTCAGGGTGAAGAATTAAAAACATTGCGTTTTGCCGACGACATTGTAATAATCTCAGAGACAGCAAAAGACCTGGAAGAGCAGTTGAAGGGAATGGACAGTGTGCTGAAATGTACATATAAGATGAACATTAACAAGAGCAAAACTAGGGTAATGGAATGCAGTGTAAGGAAATCAGGTGATGCTGAAGGAATTAGATTGGGAAACGAAGCAATAAAGGAGGTAGATGAGTTTTGTTATTTGGGTAGTAAAATAACAAATGATTGTCGCAGTACAGAGGATATAGAATGCAGGAAGTCTTTTCTGAAGGCATTTGTATGGAGTGTTGCCTTGTATGAGAGTGAGACATGGACGATAAACAGTGCGGACAGGAAGAGGATTGAGGCTTTTGAAATATGGTGCAACAGAAGAATGCTGAAGATTAGGTGGGTGGATCTCGTAACTAATGAGGAGGTACTGAACAGAATTGGGGAGAAAAGAAATTTCTGGCATACCTTGACTAAAAGTAAGGGATAGATTGGTAGGACACATTCTTAGACATCAAGGAATTGTGAATTTAGCGTTGGAGGGTAGTGCGTGGGGAGAAAACCGCAGAGGAAGACCAAGAGATGAATACAGTAAGCAGATTCAGACAGATGTAGGTTGCCGTTCTTATGTGGAGATGAAGAGGCTCGCTCAGGATAGGGTATTGTGGAGAGCTGCAGCAAACCAGTCTCCGGACTGAAGACCACAACAACAACAACATATTTTAAATATGACCAAAATCTCTTTGGCTTCTCAGCCAAATTTCGAGAAAGAGTTTCGTCGTGAAAAGTATTGTAAGCATCTCGCATTGAAGTCCTCGCTAAATTTCGAGCTTCTTTGTAGGATCGCCAATCCTGGGGATTTTGTGTTCGTTTAAATTTTGCATCTACTTAAATCTATGTATTTTTGCGCCACATCTCCTCTTAAACTAATTGACTGAATTAAACCTAACTTCGTATACTTATTCCTTACTACCAGTCAACAGTCACTGTGAGGGTATTGAACCATGTACCGCATATAGCCTAGAAGCTATGACGTCATAAACAGTTAAAGTTGCTAAAAACGGACCGTGTTAGGTGTTCTTTCTTCCCACCCGCTATTAGAGTGTGCAACGGTAGAGAAAAATGAAAGTGGTTAATGAACCCTCTGCCAGGCACTTAAATGTGATTTGCAGAGTAACTATGTTGATGTAGATGTAGGTCAGCCCCCGGCAAAGTCGGAGTTAAAGATGGAAGAATCTGGTCGCCAGTAACAGCGTTCGGGAAGGAGTTCAAGAACAACAGAAGTACTCTCCCAGGATGACTGGCCAGAACGATAGGATGCGGTCTGGTCGTGGAAGTCACCTGTCATCTCCGTCAAAGGTTGCGCCACACGAAGACTTGCACAACGCCGCTATCTCTGGTCGAAGCACAACCCTTTTGGACATGGGAGAATCACACAGCAACGCCATGAGGTAATTCCGCAGGATTTGCGACCTGTTAACGCACAGTACTAGGTTCGACGGCGAGCGCTGTTCAACTGACGAGCAAAGAAGCAGCTACGCCGCCAGCGTACCCAGAGATCCACGGCCGACGCTACGAAACACCTCATCACCGCCGCGCTCCTTACCACCGCCGCTAACAATCGCCAACCTATCTAGTTCACAGCAAGAATAACGTATGGTTTAACTGTTTAATAAATATATTTTGTGTAAATGTTGTTTCATTTATTCCTCATACCCGAGCCAAGGAAAAGATCACACAAACGACATGTTTACAAGATTCCTTGTAAAATGGTATCCTGGCAATAAAACGTTAATTTGTCGTTAAAGCTTGCCATCCTGACAATACGGCAATGCATTTACAGTTGTTGTTAACTGTTCAATATGACCCACTGCGGTAGGGTTACTTCATTTGATGACAGACCTCTCTCTTCATTTGGTGTCAGAAGTCGAATGTCTTCCTCTAGGAGTTACAGCTATTCTCAAAGACGATGATGGGTCAACTCCTTGCTAAAAAATAAATGCTGTGTCAATTTTACATATAATTTTCCTCGCGCCCTATATATATACTAAGGGACCGATTTCGACCCAACTTAGTATACTTATCCCTTAGTAACAGCCGACAACTACTGTTGCGTTAAGAAGGAACAACGACATATATTTCAAGACATATTGTTGTTATGGTCTTCAGTCCGGAGACTGGTTTGATGCAGCTCTCCACCCTACTCTATCCTGAGCAAGCCTTTTCATCTCTTCATAAGAACGACAACCCACATCCACACCCACATCCACTTGAATCTGCTACTATACGCGTCTCTTGGCCTCCCTTTGCGATTTTTACCTCACACACTTCCCTCCAATGCTAAATTTACGATTCCTCGATGTCTAAGAATGTGTCCTACCAAGCGATCCCTTCTTTTAGTCAAGGTATACCAAAAATTCCTTTTCTCGCCAATTCTGTTCAGTACCTCTTCATTAGTTATGTAATCTATCCACCTAATCTTCAGAATTCTTCTGTAGCACCACATTTAAAAAGCATTTCAAGACGTATGACATCGTAAACAATAAAAATCGCGAAAAACTCCACATAATTCGGCAATGACCACGTCTAGTCCTGAACAAATGGATCATTTTCAAACAATCATATACATAGTGCAAATAATCTGTATCATCAGGGAACACACCCCCATGAACCACAGACATTGCCGAGGTGGGGTGGCTTGCGTGCCTCTACCAACGATAGCCGTACCGTAGGTGCAACCACAGCGGAGGGGTATCTGTGGAGAGGCCAGACAAACGTGTGGTTCCTGAAGAGGGGCAGCAGCCTTTTCAGTAGTTACAGGGACAAAAGTCTTGATGATTGACTGAGCTGGCCTTGTAACATCAGCTAATGTGGCTTTACTATACAGTTACTGCGAACGGCTGAAAGCAAGGGGAAACTACAGCCGTTACTTTTCCCGAGGACATGCAGCTCTACTATACAAAAATAAGACGATGGCATCCTCTCGGGTAAAATATTCCGGAGGTAAAATAGTCCCCTATTCGGATCTCAGGGCGGGGACTACTCAGGAGGATGTGATCATCAGGAAAGACAACACTGTTATTCTACGGATCGCAGCGTGGAATGTTAAATCCCTTAATCAGGTAGAAAGGTTAGAAATTTTAAAAATGGAAATGGATAGTTTGAAGGTAGTTATAGTGGGGATTAGTGAAGTTCAGTGGAAAGAAGAACAATATTTCTGGTCAGGTGAGTACAGAATTATAAATACAAAATCAGTTGGGGTATTACAGGAGTAGGTCTAATAATGAATAAGAAAATAGGAATGCGGGTAAACTACTGTGAGCAGCACAGTGATCGCATTATGCTAGTCACAATAAATACGAAGTCAACACCGACAACAGTAGTACAGGTTTATATGCCAACTAGCACAGCCGATGATGAGGATATCGAAGAAATGTATGAAGAAATAAAAGAAATCATTCAGAAAGTTAAGAGAGACGATAACTTGATTGTGATGCGGGACTGGAATTCGGTAATAGGAAATGGAAGGGAAGGAAAAAAGTAGGTGAATATGGACTGGGGAAAAGAAATGAAAGAGGAGATTGCCTGGTGATTGCACATAACATAATTTAATCATACCAAACACTTAGTTTAAGAATCATGAAGAGGCCAGGAGACATCGGGAGGTGCCAGATGGATTTTATTGTGGGAAGACATAGATTTTGAAACCACGTTTTAAATTGACATAGTAAATCAATTCTAAAAAGTAATATAACCAATCAGGATGTCTTTCTATGAATTATTACAGTCCACCTTAGCTGTTTTTATGCGCCTTTCTTGCGTTACTACCGGTTTCGTACCGTTAAAGGTACATCTTCAGGTATCTTTTAATTTACATGGGGTGGTTTGATTTGTTGCGTGTCCCAACGTTCATAATGGTTTGCCGAGTTTTATGGAGGTTTTCTTTAAAGATGTTAATTAATTTTACAAGGGACTCGCTTCAGTAAACGTTTGAATATTTTAGTTACTTCTTTGATGAGTGCATAATTGGACAGATCAAGAGTGAAACAAATAGGTATGCTGGCAGTATTATAGCAGCAATGAAACGTAAAGGCAGTCTAAAAGTAAGCTCTATGTGGCACAAATGGTGTGCGGTAACGAAATATTCTGATTTGGCCTTTCGCCCTTCAGTGCTTCCAGGATGACAATACAAAAAATAATTACATTTGATGTAAAAAACTTATAGCCTCTATTTGCTTTTAGACTTCTCTGTACAATTTTCGAGAAAGTAGATACAGAAATAATTGTTCCACATATCAGAACTCGTAAAACTTTTATTTTTCACGACTTTCATGCGTGTGTGTGTGTGTGGGGGGGGGGGGTTAATTTTTTTATGATTTGCGTACACTACCGCTCATTAATTTCAATACGACCTGGTATTTTAGTTTTACAATACGAATCGAACGTTATTTCTCACAAAATATACATCATTATATTAACTTACACATATTTAATACAATCATTATATTTTACTTTCAGCAAAGTATCCTTCTTTGAATTTAATGACTGCCTCACAAACTCGAGGCATGCGGTCAATCAGTTGTTGTAGCTATCGTGAATCTATATGATTCCACACATCTTTAACAATATTCCAGAGATGTTCCTCCTGGATATATTAACTTCCCTGATACGTCTGTCCACTTCATCCCACTCCATTTCAGTGGGATTACGTCGGGGCTTTGGGACGGCCATACCATATCTTTCGGTGATTTCTGTTCTTCCTTTGATGCAATGTAGTTTCTTCAGCCGGCCGCGGTGGCCGAGGTGACTGAGGCGCTCCAGTCACGGTCTACACGGCCACTACGGTCGGGGGTTCGAATCCCCCTTCGGGCATGGATATTTGTGCCGTCTTTAGTATTAGTTAGTTCATAAGTAGATTGTAAGTTTAGGGACTGATGATACCGTAGTTGCCGGCCGCGGTGGCCGAGGGGACTGAGGCGCTCCAGTCACGGTCCGCACGGCTACTATGGTCGGGGGTTCGAATCCCCCCTCGGGCATGGATATTTGTGCCGTCCTTAGTTGTAAGTAGTTCATAAGTAGTTTGTAAGTTTAGGGACTGATGACCCCGTAGTTAAGTCCCATAGACTGTACAAACATTTGAACATTTATTGTAAGGTGTACACTTTCCCTATTAAGCGCAATCCACTAGGCATTGCATGATGTTGAAGTAAGCGGTGGTACTTCTTCTGATCCATACAGCCTATTTTTACAATGTCGCCAACTCTATCTCCGGCAAAACATCCCCAAACCATAATAGAACCAAAAAAATGTTCAAATGTTTGTATAGCTTATGGGACTTAACTACGGGGTCATCAGTCCCCAAACTTACAAACTACTTATGAACTACTTACGAACTAGGACGGCACAAATATCCCTGCCCGAGGGGGGATTCGAACCCCCAACCGTAGTGGCCGTGCAGACCGTGACGGAAGCGCCTCAGTCCCCTCGGCCACCGCGGCCGGCATAATAGACCCTCCACCGCGTTTAACTGTAGGCAGAACACACTGCTGGGCTACCCTTTCCCCTACAAAACGGCGAACAAATGTTCTCCTCCTGGTTCCAAAAATCTCTCGAAAGATTCGTCGGTGAATAACACCTTTGTCCATTCTTCCGATGTCCAATTACGATGTTTTCTAGCCCATTCAAGACACTTCTGTTTATTTATGAGCGTTATAAGGGGTTTTCTTGTTGTGACCCAACCTTTCAAGCCGCCTCAGTTACTCTGCTGTTTACTGTTGAAACAGATAGTTGTCGCTTTCATTCGCACCAATTCTGCACGAATTTGGGGCGCTCTTTTGAATATATTTCTTTTACTGGTAATTCTGATATATTTATCGTCACTTTTAGTTGTTTTACGAGGTCGTCCTGGTTGTGGTAAGTCCTTATTGCTACCTGTTGTCTTCTGGCGAGGGGTGTAATGCACTCCCCCTATAGACACACTACACTGTTTCGCAATATGGCGAATAGATAAACCTGCTTGGCTAAGTGATACAATTGCAGCACTTTTTCTACGGATATCTCCACTCGTGGAGCCATACTAGCGATGTGTACACTTGAACTGTCACAAAGGAAAAGACATGGGCCGAGGGGACTGAGGCGCTTCAGTCACGGTCTGCACGGCCACTACGGTCGGGGGTTCGAATCCCCCCTCGGGCATGGATATTTGTGCCGTCCTTAGGATAAGCTAGTTGATAAGTAGTTTGTAAGTTTAGGGACTGATAACCCCGTAGTTAAGTCCCATAAGCTTAACAAACATTTGATTTGATTTTGAAAAGACATGCAGGAACCAAGTGTTATGTATCGTAGCAGTGCTTGACGTTCGCTGCGGACACCACAGGGAACGACACAGGTGCAGCAAATGCGGCATCCTTCGGCAAATAGGTAAACAAACGTATCAGATAGCTACATAACGTTTATGTACACAACATTGTTTGTTGGATACTATTGTCTTTCGGTTACCACAAACAAAAATCATGACATGTGGACAACTGCTGTACTATTCCTTTGCTTCCTCAACGGTACCCACGGTATTAGATCTTATCAACGGAGATGTAGATGCCAATTATTGAATGTATTGTCATTTATGAGCGGTAGTGTATATTGTACATTCTAAAATAAACTCAAGTATTTCAAATCCAGATGATTTTACCTTTTAAATGGCGCAAAACCATATTCCTCTTACATTTCTGTACTTTGCAATCTGTATTATAAACATCATAAAATATACCAGTTCACAGCCAAGTGCTGGGTATGAATAGGGGAGTGTTTAAAGTGCTAACTCATTCGATCACATATTTGCGCATGCTGAGAGTACCGGTTGATCAAAAAATCAGTATAAATTTGAAAACTTAATAAATCACGGGATAGTAGAGAGTTAAAATTGACACACATGCTTGGAATGACATGGGATTCTATGCAGGATGGCGTTCCACCCCATATTGCTAGACGCGTGACAGATCTGTTGCGCGCGTCGTTTGGTGATGATCGTGTGCTCAGCCGCCAATTTCGTCATGCTTGGCCTCCCAGGTTCCCAGACCTCAGTCCGTGCGATTATTGGCTTTGGGATTACCTGAAATCGCAAGTGTATCGTGATCAACCGACATCTCTAAGGATGCTGAAAGACAACATCCGACGCCAATGCCTCACCATAACTGCGGACATGCATTACAGTGCTGTTCACAACATTATTCCTCGACTACAGCTACTGTTGAGGAATAATGGTGAACATATTGAGCATTTCCTGTAAAGAACATCATATTTGCTTTGTCTTGTTATGATAATTATTGCTTTTCTGATCAGATGAAGCACCATCTGTCTCACATTTTTTGAACTTTTTTTGTTCTAATAAAGCCCCATGTCATTCCAAGCATGTGTGTCAATTATTACGTCTCTGTCTACATTATTCCGTGATTTATTAAGTTTTCAAATTTATATTGACTTTTCTATCACCCGGTCTATACGAGGCGCGTCGAGAAAGTAAGTTCCGTTTGGTAATAAAATGAAACTGTACACAGATACAGAAGGAATTTTTATTGCACAAAATTCTACAACTCTTAAACTACTTTTTCACATAACTGCCGAAATTTTGTAGGCATTTGTCATACATAGCATGGCATCAGGTTTTGTATACCTTGTTCATAGAAATCTGCCGCCTGTGTCTCCAACCAGTTGGAAATAGTGAAATTTTGGGAAAGTCGATAGTGAGAGCACTAATTGTAAACCTACGGTTTTCCTGGATCTTGACATCATTCGCGTGAACCAAATTCTGTAACCAAACGTGGACGACACTTCGTTCTTCATCGTGCACATCACTACGCCCGCCATTGAACTGTCGGACCCATCTTCTCACCATCGAATCACTCATCGCATTTGGTCCTTAAACATAGCAAATTTGCCGATAAATTTCACTTGGTTTCACTTTCCTCGCATTCAGAAACCGAATCACCGACCTGATTTCACAGGCGGCGGGATTTTCAGTCAACGCGGACATTTCAAACAAGCACAACAGAGCGCACGTATCTGACAGCGATCTCCCTATGGCGCACGTTCTTCTCCTTGATACACATCGTCTACAGCGCATGTGCGGAACTGCAGTCGCCGCGCTGCAGCGGAGATAAATTGAAACGGAACTTACTTTCTGGACGCGCCTCGTAGAATAGTGGCGATTTAAATGGCCGCGACTTTCTGTTATTGAGTGGGAGATGTGATGATGTAATGGTGATGAGATTTCTTCCTTTATCTGCGCCTCGGTTTCTTTGCGTCTTGTCGCTTCGCGTCCGTCGCAAAGACCAGTCACCCCGTCCGCAGCCACCACAGGGAGCGCCTGCGCCTGGGTCGCCGGCAGCCCGCTGGTCTCCTCTGCTTGGCGGGTTGCGCGCCGCCAGGGAAAATCGCGCTCGCAGGTTACGACAAATCGACAGACGCATTGTCGTCGCTTTGGAATACCTCTTCTCTCTTGCCCCACAGTATGGTGGTTTGCACAATCTTAATTATTGCATGGTATCCCCAAATACGCGATGTAGTATTACATTAAAAATTTTCATGCAATAAATAATTTATTTACGATGCTTATCGCTGACCACCACTTTCTCTGAAAGCTAATTACGTTATTCATATATTTTTTTATGTTCATCTGACTTTTACGAGCTGCCCAGAACGCATTTGTGCACTTCGTCTTTAATGTTTTACCGTTCGCTAAGATTAGACGCACGTCAGGAAGTTCCTTACTACCAAATGTAAGTGTGTGAGTTCTTTTTCCTCTTTAAATATGATGAAAATATAGATGGTGCAATTAAAATCTTTTACTTATTTAAAATGACCCACCTTTTAATGATTCATGAAGTGTTTATATTTTTCCAGGAATAATCTAGATTACCTAACATGATGCTTGGAGCCATTGTTGAACTTGTACCTATAATTTACTAGATTTACTTCGAGATCTCATTATTTGTAATTTTCATGAACGTGACTTTCTAGTAAGGCCTGCAAAGATATTTTCGGAATTAAACGAAATCCGATCGATTTAAAGAGCCTTTTGTCACGAAAGTTAACTTAATATTTTTTAAACGGTCATTCAGTTAGTACAATCTGCTCCAAGCCACCCAAGCATCATTTTACACAATGCAGAAAGACTTTTTACAGCTTCATCTGCTACATCCAGTCAACATAATCATCGTGGTAAGAAAGGTCATCGCGGAATCTGCTAGTTTCTTTGTGTAATATTGTGCTCAGGTGTTGCTTTCATTCCAAATTATTAAACTTTAAAGTCAGGTTCCGCTTCCTTTTTTGAGTCTTCTATTTATAAAGTTACCTAAATGTGTCAGATCCATCAAATTATTTTCTTGTATTGTTGTACCGTTAGTGAACTTTAATAGCGGCTACGAACAGTAAGTACCTACTTCTCCAACAACTGATCGGAAGAAAGAAAACGCAATATTACAGTGATAATACTTTTTTTTTTTTTTTGTACAATGGCCCCGAAATACACTCATGTTGCATAATAAACCCCCGATCTGATTACCCTGACACTTTATTGGGTGTCAGTGTTCCATCTTGGTTCATGAGGGCAGCAGATCTTGCCACCTCGTGGTGTGCCACCAGTGCGGTCTAGTCCCGATAGACGCAATCTTTGCGTTGTGTCAGCGATGCCTCCGCGTCGTAGTCAGCGAGGTTCGTTGGCTTCGTTGTTGTATATATAGGCTCTTCGGAAGCCAAGATGGATGAAAGCGGGGAAGACGGACTGGAGAGAAAGACGGATGGTGGCGAGGTACGCGTCGAGACGGGCAGCTGGGAGCTGGACGGCACGACGCGAAGCTTTGAGCGGGAGAACAAGCTTTTGCTTCCTGCGGACGACGTGCAGAGAGAGAACAGAGACTGATTGAGGCTGTGTATTGGTCGATCGTATTTGTTCGTACCATCTATCGGATGAGTTGAGATCTCTAACAATAACTCCTGTGTGCATCCAACTCTTAATCAACTATTTTCCCTGTGTCTTTTTGGCCTACTTTAGGTTACGGTAGTAACACTAAAAGTGGGCCTTTGCGATCGTCTTTTGACAGCTCGAAATTTAAATGAAAATAACGGCTTAACCATGCATCTGACACGAAAATTGAATAACCGAATTTGTAGAGGAGAAAATTCTCTACAACTTTGTTCCCTTATGTTTTTTTTTTTTTTTTTTTTTTTTTTTTTTTTTTTTTTTTCCATATCTCGTTTCGTTTGAGAGATATTTGCAAAAATAACGGAGTTTTGACACCCTCCATTAAATTAACGAAAACCAGCCGTTTGCAGATGTCACGTGACATTCCTCGCCCAGAACTGTCTCTGGCATACGCCATCTTGCGTTGCGTATTTGATGATTTTCTTATTGTAACTTACACGTTGTCATTTAAAAGCAATGGCGCGCTGAAGAATTAACAAAAAGACGTCGTTCATCGTTCGATCGTTGTAGATATTTCTAATCTTGAAAGGAGAATGCACACTAGACATGGACTTCATTTAAATCAGGCAGGGAAAAGTTTTTTGGGTAGAAAAATAAGTAAAATAGTTGAATCTAAATATAAGAATATTAGCAATAAGTTGCCTATAGAATATTTTTCCAGCTCAGTTAGTCAGGAAAGCAATCCTTTTTTAGACTAGAGATTGACACCTCTAAAACTTGCACTGGGAATTCCATTCAAAGTAATTCTGATATTAATTCCCAAGTACATAATCCTCAAAAATGCACGCTGAAATCAGGGAACCTTTCTGTAGATATTTTGACTGTATTTCACATCAATATACAATGTCTGAGAAACAAGCTACATGATCTGGAGATTTTGCTGGAAAACTCCCCATGTAATGTTCTATGTATTAATGAGCATTGGCTCTCAGAGGTTGAAGGAACTCTTTATGTTCCATTTGGGTATGAATTAAAGACAGGATTTTACAGACAGATGCTTGTTCATGAAGGTGTCTCAATTTTTCTAAGAAGTAACAACCAGCTAGATCATCAAGTATTGAATCTTGAAAGTTTTTGTTCAGAAAAATTCTTTGAGGTAGCAGGCATCCTTTTCCCAGAGATTAAACTGATACTAATCTCCCTCTATCGGACCCCAGATGCAGACATAAATATATTTATAACAAACTGGGAACAATTGACAGTACACTTACAGAAATATAGGAATTTCAATATAACGTATGTAGGAGACATTAATATTGATGTTTTAACTCAATCTAATGCTAAGATCCAACTATATAATATTTTAAGATCATATAACTTCTATCTTATTAATGACCAGCCAACAAGGAAGGACTCGTGCCTAGATAACATTCTCACCAATATAAATAAAAATTCATTTTCACATGGGGTTGAAGAACCGCTTATCTCTGACCACAATGGGATATGGATTAAATTCCCAATAGCAAGAACTGAGTCCCATAAGAGCGAACATAAAACATTCAGGATGCTGAGAGAAGGGAATATAGAAAACCTAAGATTGTTTTTAAGGGAGCGGATAGGGAGAATAAAGTTTTAAACTGTAAGAATGTTAATGAAGCCTTTTCAAACTTTCTGTCCATAATTGGCTTTAACATTAATAAATACTGCCCAAAGATTACAAAGGTACTAAATAACAAAATAAGTTGAAAAATAAAACCATCTGCAAATGGTTCACCTCTGAACTTGCAGCTCTTAGGAAAGTTACAAATGTTCTTCATAAGAAAGCCAAACAAGGAAACCAGGAAGATAAAGATAGGTATAGCAGGGCAAAGAAAATATATAGAAAGGAAATTAAAGCAGCAAAGATTAGAGCTAATGAAAATTTCATAAACACATCTAAAAATAAATGTAAAGCTGCTTGGATAGTAATAAATAATGAATCAGGGAGAAAAATAAGAAAAGAACCAGTGCCTATAGTACGAAACATACTTAATGAGTTCTTTGTAAATAGTGTTAAAAACATCACCCCCACTGACACTCTGAAATCAACATATTTGGACAATATAAACAACTATACCTCAAATATAACTAAGAGATTAAACTTCAGTTGGGCACAAGTCACCCCTACGGAAGTGTCTAAAATAATAACAGAAGAGTAACTCCAAAACTGAAGATTATTATGGTTTCTCCAATGCTATACTAAAACATATTTCAGATTCAATATTGCTAACTTTAACTTATCTCATAAACTACACTTTTAAGGAGGGAATCTTTCCAGGTAGTCATTTTTAAACAATCATAATTCCCATCCATAAGAAAGGAGATAGAGACTGCCCAAATAATTATAGACCAGTTTCAATTGTCCCAATTCTTTCATAAGTCATTGAATACTGCATGAAAACACAACTATTAAAGTGCTTTGAAACAAATAATTTATTTAATCATGCTAAGTTCGGATTTAGGACAGGAAAATCAACAGTCAAAGCTGTAGACACAGTCATCACTGAGATTATAACCAATTTCGAATTACACTTAATTACACTCTTCGACCTCAGTAAAGCTTTTGACACAATTTCCCATAGGATTTTATTTTCTAAGCTACTACAGTACGGAATAAAGGGCTCAACACTATCACTAATAAAATCGTTCCTTGACAATAGAAGCCAAATGGTTGCAATTGAGAACCAACTATCCGACATAATCAAAATTGAAACCGGAGTGATACAAGGCTCGGTAATCGGCCCATTTCTTTTTCTGGTGTATATCAATGATCTCCTCCATAACTTGCCAAACAAATCAGTTCTATATGCCGATGACATAACTTTAATAACATTGGACAAAAATCTGGAAGCTGTACAAGAGAAAAATACAGATATGGTAGAAAAAGCCTCTACTTGGCTCAACAGCAATAAACTGCTCTGAATTGGCAATAAAACTGAGACAATATATTTTCATCTGAGTAACCTGAAACCAGAAGGGTTAGCAAACACATCTGTTCAGGTACTAGGAATGTATATAGATAACAAACTGAGCTGGAGCGAACACACGCAACAACTATGTAAGAAACTATCCAGGGTAATTTTCTTACTGCGTAAACTTAGGACTTGTGTGAGTGAAAGCCAACTGAGCATTGTATGCCTTTTTCCACTCGCACCTGGTTTACGGTGTAATACTCTGGGGGAAACTCCGCAGGGGCGCAGGAAGTTTAAGTGGCAGAAGAGGGCAGTCAGAGTTATAAAGGGATTACCCAGCAATGAGTCATGTAGGCCGGTATTCAGGGAGCTGAAAATAATGACTCTTGCTGCACTATTCATATACCATTGCCTCATTAGCTCAAAAGAAAACCAGAGTAATTTCACAGTAAGGGGGGAGGTACACTTACACAATACAAGAAATAAAGATTATATTGACATACCCCAGGTAAGGCTAAAGAAAACCCAAGACTACCATAACTACACAGGGATTAAGTTATTTAATAAACTACCTAAAACACTGAAGGAAATCCCAATACAGCAACTAGGGAAGAAGTTAAAAAACTGGTTGATCCAGAATACAACCTACAGTGGTGCGGAATTCGAAGAAAACTTGAGATGCCTCCAGCAGGAATGCTGAGTATAGCAAGTAGATGCATAAATATTTATGACAAACTTGAAATCAACCAGATGTATAACTAAATATTTTTATTTCTTTTATTTGTGTATAAATTCAACTAATGTGTTTCTACAAATATATACCCATCAGAGTCATAGCTGTAAATATTTATGAAAATCTGGTAATTAGTCAGATGTATAACTGTAAATATTTCCTTTTCATTTCTTTCATTTTTGTATAAATTCATCCAAGGTCTATGTGCAAACTATGTATAGCTTTGACGTTGTCTACTACAACACAAAGTTTTTTAATGACAATAAAACTTGATTTGATAATCTAGTGTCTACAAATGCCATATTAGCATCAGTTAACAAAGGCCATCAATAGTATCAGATTAAAGAACGAAATTCCTAACTGTTAGCTGTAGCGTAGTGGGCAAAGTGTTTGACGGTGACGCTGAAGGTCAGTGGTTCGGAACCCGCCAGTAAGTAATTTTTTTTCCTACAAGGGTTTCAGACACTGTTATTAATTAATTTTATATTATTTAGATTATTATTTTGGTTCAAAATATTTGCAAAAACTTATAAAACTACAAATCTAAAGTGGGCCGTAAAACACCCTAGTGCGATTTTTTTTTCTGAGGGAGTGAATTTCAACCTCTTCCAAAATGTCAAGGGTTCGGCCCTCAGGTTCAATGTGTAAAATTTTCATGTTAGTTGTCATGTTCGAGATGCTATGGTTCTCTCCGCAAAGGTGGATGCCAAGGGCAATGTTGTTTTCGTATGTATGCTGCCTGAACCGTCTTGCAAAATCCCTGCCTGTTTGTCCTATGTAGGAGAGGTTACAAGAACCACACATAATTGTATAAACTCCTGGTATTTTAAATTTACACTGTTTGCCATTCATGTCATGGAGAAGCAGCGATCCTAGTTTCTGGAAGCCGATCTTGACATTAGCCTTCCTGAATATCCTGCCGATTTTATTTTAAAACGGACTACAGTATGATAAGGATGCAAACTTAGATCGTTCTTCTTTTGACGAAATAGCCCAGGTGGTGTGAGCTTTGTTAATGCAGGTGTCTAGGATTTTCTCTCCTATTGCTCGAATAGTAAACTAGTTCCGAATGCTTTTTTTTCTGAAAACTACTTCGAACAGTTAGTTCATGAACCCACTAGAATAGTAAATGGTTTCGAAAATACCTTTGATCTCCTGGAAACAAATAATCATGTGCTAGTAAAGAGCATCAAACAGATACAGGGATTAGCGAACATCGAATTGTAGTAGTGAGACTGAATGTCGAAACTCCCAAATGCACCAAAAATAAACGAAAAATATATTTATTCAATAAATCAAATAAAAATTCGATTCACGCTTTCCTGAGTGATAGTCTCCAGTCTTTCAAAACTAAAAATGCGAGGGTAGATCAGTTGTTGCCTACTTTCAAAGACATAATACCAATAGCAATCGAGAGATTTATACCAAATAGATCAATAAAAGAGGAGGCTGACCCCCCGTGGTACACAAAACAGGTCAGATCACTGTTGCAGAAGCAAAGAGAAACGCATGAAAAATTTAAAAAGACACAGAATCCACAAGACTGGCAATCTTGTACTCAAACTCTCAACCTACCGCGGACTTCAATGCGAGAAGCCTATAGTAGTTACCACAACGAAATCCTGTCTCGTAATCTTGTAGAAGATCTAAAGAAATTCTGGTCATATGTGAAGTACACTAGCGGCAAAACACAAACAATACCTTCACTACGCGATAGGAATGGTAATACTACCGATGACAGTACTGCTAAGGCAGAATTACTAAATACAGCTTTCCGAAATTCGTTCACCAAAGAAGACGAAGTGAACACTCCAGTATTCAATCCAAGAACAGCTGCCAGCATGCGAAACTTAGAAGTAGATGTTCCTGGAGTAGTAAAACAAATTAAGTCACTAAACAAAAACAAATCTTCCAGGCCAGATTGTATACCAACTAGTTTCCTCTTAGAGTATGCCGATGCAATAGCTCCGTACTTAGCTATCATTTACAACCGATCACTCAGCGAAAGATCCGTACCCAAAGACTGGAAAGTTGCCCAAGTTACTCCAATATTCAAGAAAGGCAATAGGAGTGATCCCCAAAATTACAGGCCAATCTCATTGACGTCGATTTGCAGTAGGATTTTGGAACATATACTTTTTTCGAACAAGAGAACGTCTTATTAACCAATAGTCAACACGGATTCAGAAAGTATCGCTCTTGCAAAACACAGCTTGCCCTTTATTCACAAGAAGTGATAAGTGCCATCGACAAGGGATCTCAAATCGATTCCATATTTCTCGATTTCCGGAAGGCTTTTGACACTGTACCCCACAAGCGGCTTCTTATGAAATTGCGTGCTTATGGAATATCTCCCCAACTGTGCGATTGGATTTACGATTTACTATCAGAAAGGACACAGTTCGTTGTAATTGACGGCAAGTCATCGAGTAAAACAGAAGTGATATCTGGCGTTCCACAGGGAAGCGTTATAGGTCCCCTCCTCTTCCTCGTGTTTATAAACGATTTAGGAGACAATCTGAATAGCTCCCTTAGACTGTTCGCGGATGATGCTGACATTTATCGGTTAGTGGAAACAACAGAGGATCAAAAGCAACTGCAAAGCGATTGAGACAAAATTTCTACATGGTGCGAAAATTGGCAATTGACTCTAAATAAAGAAAAGTGTGAAGTAATACACATGACCCCTAAAAGAAATCCGCTGAACTTCAACTACGCGATAAATCAGTCAAATCTTAAGGTCGTAAATTCTACTAAATACTGTGAGATTACCGCCTAATAGAAATACCGGTAATCAATAGCATTTGATAATTATACAGTATGAAGTTCACAGCAAACATTGATCATGCCAATGCACTAAATGTTACACAATTTTAATCTTATTAATTATGGTAGCAATGTATGTACACAGTTGGGTGACAACATTTATAGTTAGGCCTTAGTTAGAAATTCTCCACGTTGAGATTTGCTGTGTGCTTGTAGCTGACGGGAGGCCAGCGAGCAGGCCGACGTTGGTGGCTTGTTCCAACTTAGGACTTTCCAGTTCGTTTCCGGTGAGGGGAGAGAGGGACAATGGCGAGTGCCAGGCACAGTGCAATGCACAAATATTGTAATACTACTGGCATTTGAAGTAACACGATGCAGTTAGGAACCTTTAAGGCCCTCATTACAAAATAGCCTGTTGACAAATAAACAATACATTAGCTGATATAGTCACATCTGACGTAATATGTTTAATTGACAATGAAAAGTAATAAATTACCAATAAATACAAGACAGGTACACAACTAGCATGGCAATGTTTGTTTATAAAAATAATATATTAACTATTTCTCATTTTATTTTCAATTAATCGTGTGTATTTTATCTTAAAGTATTCAGTTAAATCACTTATCTGTGACATAAGAAATTGCACGATTATGATAAATAGTACAAAGTTTGTTTATACCAATATAAAAACCTAAGAAGACAATTTATTTAATGTGTAGTGTAATTATTTTGATTTTAAGTAAAGTTTTAGAAATGTATTGGCTGAGCGCTGTACGTTGGCAAATCGGTTAGAACAGCTAACATGCGGAAGTTGATGACATAGGGGAAAAAACCCCGGCAGTTGAGCTTTTGGCGCGCACGCACGCGAGGGCAGGAAGTGAGGAGTCTGGAGCATGTGGTGAGCTGGCCGGGCAGCGTCGCTCTGCATCAGTCGGCATGTGGATCTCGAGGTGGTGACTTGAGATCTGTCTGAGGCAATCGCCACGTGTGGTTGCTCGTCGTAGACTGTACCAAGTTAAATCGAGTGATACTGTGTGTTTGTGAATATTTAGCCGGTGGAACAAGGTGTGCATCGCATTGAATTAAAGTGACTGTGATTTGTTAATGTAACACGTGTCGTCGCATAAGCATGAACATAAACGGTGTTTGAGACAGCCACGTGGTGTGAAATCAAGCCGGCCGCGGTGGCCGAGGTGACTGAGGCGCTTCAGTCACGGTCAGCATGGCCACTACGGTCGGGGGTTCGAATCCCCCCTCGGGTATGGATATTTTTGCCGTCTTTAGTCTTAGCTAGTTCATAAGTAGTTTGTAAGCTTAGGGACTGATGACCCCCTAGTTAAGTCCCATAAGTTGTACAAACATTTGATTTTGTGAAATTAATTCGCGACAAATATTCATTTTGTATGGGGGCTCACGAGCTATAACTTTATTTGGTAAATGTGTCGACGTACAGACGTATCAGCCACAGGGTTCAAATATTGTGAAATAAACAACATAAAGCGAACTTTCACGTGTTTTCTAAAATAGTAGTTAGTACACCCTTTTCTCTCATGAACTTGATTTTATTTTGAATTTGTTTTGTTAATCATATACAGGGAAGGAAAGCTGCGAACGTGTGATATCATCCCCTAAAAAACGAGTCAAACAGTCGCAATCACAGTTCCAGTGTTTTTGCATGTTTAGGAATTTGGTTCGTAGTTGGTGGTTGTGAGTTTTAAAAATTAATCTTTCCCTATTTTAAACTCTCACCCCGACCTTCACGCTCGCAATACCTAGGAGTTACAATTACGACCAAATTAGACTGGAGAGAACACACAGAAAATATTGTGGGGAAGGCGAACCAAAGATTACGTTTCATTGGCAAAACGCTTCGAAGATGCACCAGCTCCACCAAAGAGACTGCCTACATCACATTTGTGCGTCCTCTCCTGGAGTACTCTTGCCCCTTGTGGGACCCTCACCAGGTGGGACTGACGGAAGATACTGAGAAGGTTCAGAGAAGGACAGCTCGTTTTGTTTTATCACTTTACGGGGGGCGGGGGGGGGGCGAAAGCGTCACGGAAATGTTGCACGAATTGGTATGGAAATCATTAAAAGAAAGACGTTATTCATTGCGACGTGATCTGTTTGCGATGTTTCAATCACCGGCTTTTACTTCTGAATGTGAAAATATTTTGCTAGCACCCACCTACTTAGGGAGACATGACCACCCCAATAAAATAAAAGAAATCAGATCGAAAACGGAAATATTTAGGTGTTCTTTCTTTCCGCGCACTGTTGGAGAATGGAGCGGTAGAGAAAAGTTAGGAAAGTGGTTAATGAACCCTCTGCCAGGCACTTAAATGTGATATGCAGAGTATCTATGTAGATGTAGATCATTCTGTTCGAGATAATTTATAACATTTGAATACAGGATATGTTCCAAAACCTTTCTGCAAATTAACGTCAGTGAAATAGGCCTGTAGTTTAGTGTGTTACTCCTACTGCCTTTCTTGAACGAAGGTGTGACCTGTGCAAAGTTCCAGTGTTTTGGTACAGATCCTTCGTTGAGCGAGCGGTTGTATATGGCTGTTAAGTAAGGAGCTATCGCATCAGCATAATCAAATAGCAATCTAATGGGTATATAGTCCTGATCAGAATACTTGTTCTTGCTAAGTGACTTAAGTTGCTTCAATACTCCGATGATATCTACTTCTACGTTACTCATTCTTCCTCTGTTCGTAATTAGAAATCTGGAATATTGGTTTCTTCTTCTTTGGTGAATGACTTTCGAAAAACTGTGTTTAGTGACTTTGCTTTATTAGCGCTATCATCGGCGGCATTTCCATTTCTACCACGTAGGGTGGGTATTGTTTGTGTTTTTCCTCTAGTATATTTTACATCTGACCAAAATCTCTTTGGGTTCTCAGTCAAATTTCGAGAAAGTGTTTCGTCATGAAAAGTATTGTAAGCATCTCGCATTGAAGTCCTCGCTAAATTTCGAGCTTCTTTGGAGTATCGTCAATCCTGGGGATTTTTGTATTCGTTTAAATTTTTCATCTACTTAAATTTATGTATTTTTATGCCACATCTCCTCTTAAACTAATTGATCGAATTAAACCTAGCTTCGTATACTTATTCCTTAGTACTAGTCAACACTGTGGGGGTACTGAACCATGTATCACATATAGCCTAGAAGATATGACGTCATAAACAGTTAAAGTCGCTAAAAACTGTCACATCAAGCAACATAATATTATCCATCCACGAGGCCTATTTGAGAATGAGAGCACGCAGCGACTTGCAACAAACAGTACACGTAATTTCAAACATTTACGAACCTTGTACTCGCTGACAACTCCAGGAAATGATGAAAGGAAAGAAGTTTATTAAATGTTCAAATGTCTGTAAATCTATCGGACCAAACTGCGTGGTCATCAGTCCGTAGCTTACAAACTACTTAAACCTAGGTAAACTAACCTACGGACAAACACACACACCCATGCTCCAGGGTGGACTCGAACATCCACGGCGAGCAACCGAGTTTATCGCTCATACGTTTCCGCTATGCAAGCAGTAAAACTATGGCATTCGGCAGGAGGTTACAATTTATTATTTTTGCACTAGTTAGACATTTTACAATATACACCGATCACTAAATTTATCTCCGAAATTACATCATAGTACGTCACGCACTTAATGAGATATTTGCTCATAAAAAGTAAGATTAATTAAATACTTCAGTGTCAGTCTTGAGATTGTTTATATTTCATAAATGAATGGATCAGCAGCCCATATTTCAGGCGCTTTGTGTGTGTGTGTGTGTGTGTGTAACTTGACCTTGATTGACCAAGATGTTCACTATTGTTAAGACACATACGATATGTCTAATTTTGATAAATAACGTTGAACATCATGCAGATATGTGGTCATAAACAGTAAGGTTCATGAAATACTGCATTATCGTGCACAAGCTTGCGATTTATTTCGTCTTTACTATCCACTCCATTCACGACGTATTTTGCAGATTGTGTGCACTTCTACCACGCGGTGTAACTTCGAAATTTTATACCATAATACGACACATATTTAAGGAGATTTGACGACAGAAACAGTGAAATGTATTAACTACAACTAATGCCGATAACTACATCTAGTCTTACCTTAATACAGCCGCGGCGGATTAGCCGTGCGCAGCCGGCCGCGGTGGCCGAGGGGACTGAGGCGCTCCAGTCACGGTCTGCACGGCCACTACGGTCGGGGGTTCGAATCCCCCCTCGGGCATGGATATTTGTGCCGTCTTTAGTATAAGGTAGTTGATAAGTAGTTTGTAAGTTTAGGGACTGATGACCCCGTAGTTAAGTCTCATAAGCTTAACAAACATTTGAATTTATTTTTAGCCGTGCGCACTGGGGTGCCGTGCTGCTGTGCGCGCGGCCGTTCGCCGTTGGGGGTACGAACCCCCCCCCCCTCGGGCATGGGTGTTTGTGTTGTCCTTGGGTTAGTATACCTTAGTTTAAGTAGTTTGTAAGTAAAGGCTAATAACCACGCAGTTGAGTCCGATAGATTTACAAACATTTGATCTTAATATATATATAAATTGAGGTGTTTGTGCCTATATTTCACTTTGCAGCCAAAACTACACATCACAAACGAGGAGTGTTTGTATGTGGTAGTAGGTATCGGTCTCCCATTGTGCAATATCGTGGTAGAGGGTTGATAACGATAAGGGGGTGGAAGATATGGGAGTTGAATGTTACTTGTATAAAATTCTACGTGTGGGTGTGAATATTTTGCTCTTCAGCAATAACTACACAATGGAGACGAACGATGTTTCTGTGTTGTTGTAGTACAGGGTCTCCAGAAAAGAACTCCCTGATTTCAAAATTAAATATCTCGAAAACAAAGATCGATGGAGGAATGCAGTAAAAGGTATGTTTATTGTGAAAGCTGTAAGAAATTTATACAGCAGTTTGAAATAATAGTTACAAAAGCTGCTAACAGATGGCGCTGTAATCGCCATACGTAATGCCTAGTATAAATAGTGATCCGAAGCCCAGAGCAATCAGTTCCACTATTTAAACGTGAAAGGAGGTTAGCGTACCGTAGGAAGAGATTAAATCCATGTACTCCATTGAACAACGCGTTTTTCTGGTGCTAGAGTACCACAGGTTAGAAGAGAGTCCTACGGCAATAAAGGCTAAGTTTTTAAGCACGATTTAATGTTCCTAAAGGACCCGATGCGGAAACCATTCGTACGCTCTTCGCAAAATTTCAACGAACAGGCAGCTGATGATCTAGTGGGGCATGTTGGCCGCAAGCAAACCGCAGCTACGCCTGAAAATATCGCCATAGTTTCTGGAATTATTCAGCGAAATCCAATGTCATTCGTCCGTAGAATTGCATCTGAGACGTTTGAAACGTTCCAATACGCATAAAATACTGAGAAAGAGCCTACACAGGTTTTCATTCAAACGCACCAGGCCATATCCGTACGAGCTGTGCAACGAAGGGTTGCCTTTGTTAATCAGATGCTCACAATGATTGATAGTGAAAGATTTGATGTTGGCTGCATCTCGTTTACACACTTCCACCTTCCACCTGAATGGTTACGTGAATAAGCAGAACTGGCGATTTTGGGGTTCCGAAAAGCCATAGTGGTGTGAAGCGAAACCCCTGTATTCTCCTAAAGTTACTGTGTGGGCTGCAGTATGCAGCAGAGGCATTATTGGCCCTTTTTTCATTCGAGAAACGGTCACTGGTGCACTTTACGTTGCAATTTTGGAACAATTTGTCGCCACACAGCAAGCGTTAGCGGATCGACCAGGTACTGAATGGTTTTTGCAAGATGGAGCCCGACCACATCGGACAGAACAAGTGTTTCGCTTTCTTGAGGAATCGAGTCATTGTTTCGGAATATCCCAAATTTACTGGTGCAGGCGTGGACTGGCCTCCATATTCGCCGGATTAGATTCCCTATGACATTTATTTATTTTCTTTTTTGAGGCACAGTGAAAGACATGGTCTACCCGAAGCATCCCGCCACGCTGGACGAGCTTGAATCGGCGATCTCTGTGGCATGTGAATCCATTTCGGTTGAGACACTACCAAATGTGATGGCGAATTTCATTCTTCCTTTGCGCCACCTCTGTAGTGCCAATGGTGAACAATTTGAAAACATTGTGATGTGATTGTTTGCAAATAGTGTTTTCATACGATTATTTCACTTATGTATGCTGATATGAGCTGCACATCGTACAGCGCCATCCGTTAGCGGCTTTTGTAACTATTATTTCAAACTGTTGTATAAACTTCTTACAGCTTTCACAATAAACATACCGTTTACTGCATTCCTCTATCGATCTTTGTTTTCGAGATATTTAATTTTGAAATCAGGGAGCCCTTTTCTGGACATCCTGTACATAGTCCCCGTTGTACACCATAGCAGTTACTTATCTTCAGCAGATCCAGTACTTCATAAAGTGATGCTCGGGTATTGTTGCGATTTGTTTCGCGATTGTACTAAAACATTCCCTGTGTAACTTATTTATTTCGTGTCTATGAATGGTTTATTACATTTTAATGCCTGCAGAAAAATCTTCGTAATGTTTATGAAGTCCGATAATTTTGCAATTTTTGGCGACTATCATGATTAATTTTCCACACGGTCATAGAACAATAGTAACCGAAACGCACAATCCCAGCATCAATTTATCGAAGTAATATTCCAGTCATCTCAGCTAGAATCACTACAGAACATGACCGAAATATTTGTACCAGCTCTCAATAAGGTAAAATTTAGATTCCGCCGACTTCTTCTGTAATGTTGCTTTCTGGTGTTGTATTTGCCACCGAAATTACGACCGCTACCATTTAATTGCGGAATCCAATAATTTTGTTTAAATTGTCCCTTCCTTGTCAAATTGCGTAGTAATCTCATTTAAAAATATTTCACTACCTGGTAAAATTTCATTTGCGGTCCCCAACCTTAACTTTAATACTCAACACCCATTTTCATACGAAAGCAGCATTACACATTACCTTCGTTTTACTATTGTTAATGTTCATCTTATATCTTCCTTTCAAGACACTGTCCATTCCATTTAATCGCTCTTCCAGATCTTTTGCGGTCTCTGGCAGAATCACTAAGTCATCGGCAAACCGCAAAGTTCTTATTTCTTCTCCCTGCACTTTAATACTCTCTCCAAATTGAACAACATTGGGGAAAGGCTACAACCCTGTCTTACTCCCTTTCTTGACCTTCGACTCTAATAACCGCTGTCTGGATTTTGTATAGGTTGAATATAACTCTTCGCTCCCTATATTTTACCCCTGATACCTTCAGAATTTGGAAGTGTGTATTCCAGTTGACATTTTCAAAAGCTGTCTCCAAATCGACAAACGCTAAAAACGTCGGTTTCCCTTTCCTTAGCCTATCTTCTAAGATAAGTCGTAATGTGAGTATTGCCTCCCGTGTTCCTACATTTCTGCTAAATCCAAACTGATCTTCCCCGAGGTTGGATTCCACAAGTTGTTCCATTCGTCTGTAAATAATTCGTGTTAGTATTTTGCAACCATGGCTTACTAAACTGATAGTTCTGTGATTTTCACATTTGTCCGCACTTGTTTTCTTTAGAATTGGAATTACATTCTTCTTGAACTCGGAGGGTATTTCCCCTGTCTCATAGATCTTGCATACCAGGTGATACAATTTTTTCACGATTGGCTCTCCTAACGACATCAGCAGTTCAGACGGAATATCATCTACTCCAGGGGCCTTGTTTCGACTGAAGTTCCTGAGCGCTCTGTCAAATTCTTCTCACAGTATCATATCTCCTATCTCATCTTCCTCCACTTAGTCTTCGATTTCTAGAATAATGCCTTCAAATTTATTTCCTCTGTATAGGCCCTCTATATATTCCTTCCACAGTTCAGGTTTCCCCTCTTTGCTTAGTACTGGTTTAACGTCTGAGTTCTTGATATTCATACTTTTCGGCGACAAATTGACGCTCATGTAAACTTATTTTAAACTGTAAAATTGTCCATGCGTAGTTCTATCGGCGACAAACTAACACATACATAGCCGCTTATGAGTAAGATCACAGTCTAAAGAATCGGACTGAACACCAGCCATGACTTTTGACACTATAATTTCAAAGATGTTATATACAGCGAAACGTGATGCACATTCTTCAGTTGTTCTGCAATAAGCGTACGAATAAAGTAAGTGGATATTGCAGTTTGAAAAGTAAAACTACTAAGATAGAAACTTCGCGTTCTCGATCCGTTTCTAAAAGACAGAAAACGGCATTGAAACTTTAAATTTGTAGACGTTATTTATACACTGTGGGCATCAGTGATTGTTCGATATTCTCATCCATAAGGGAGTGAAATGGGGAATGGACGTTGCTATTAAGGCAATTTTGCAGCAAGAAATACAAAACTTCGGATATTTTATTGGAATTTTAAAAATATGTGTTTCGATAGTTTGGAAATTGAACCATGAAGCTGGTGAAATAAGGGAAAATCTTTTAAGGGTGCTACTATGACTATTTTGATACTAGAAATGCGGAAATTTGGATTTGGAACTATGGTTAGAATTAAAAAAAAAAAAAAAAAAAAATGTGTTTCGGAATGTTTCGAATTTTGCCATCAATGGTGGAATAGAGGGTGGCAATTTGTATCAAAATTCTTGATTGGGAAAGCATTTTAACGCTATATCTACGAAATTTTATAGTTCGAAGTAGAAACAACCAATGCAGACCATCCAATCTACGCATGCGAAGCAGCGGTAACTACATCTTCTAATTTATAAATAATGGATATTCTTTGGATGTATGAAAATGCTGTCGTTACTTCTTGCCATTCTAGCAGTGGAAGAACAATGAATGCCTTAAATGTGTTAAAACCCACATTCGCAATACAATGAGAAAAGGCTGACTGTGCAACTTGATGATTTTGGTTATAAAGAAGGCTGAGAAATCAACAAAACAGCAGGAGTTCATACCTAGTATTATCGATGTCTACGCACAGAAAAAGCACAGGTAGGAGAACTAATTTGCAAGAAAAAAAAGAATGGTACTTACTGAGTTGCATTTTTATTAATATGTATTTAGCAAATTAATAATCAGCCCATGAATTACAATAATAGTAGTTTAATAACTTGACCACGGTTTACCCGCCTTCTTCAGAAATACACACTATACAAGCACATCACAGTGGTTGAATATCCTTATGATCTAGGAAATGTGATTTAAAACTGAAAGATACGTCAGCGCATTTGGAGTCATTCAATGTGTAATACGTAATATAATTTGTAGTTGTTTATTATACGTGTGTGTATTTATTTATATCAATTTCTATGTGGTAGTAATTTGATGCAATCTTGGTGGGAAAGTAACTAAGTTACTTTTGCAGTCTTTCTATATTAAAAGGTTTAAAAAAAAAAAAAATTCTTAGCATATCCCACAAAACATCACACCCTCGCCCCTGCATGCTGTAATGCTACACGTTTAAGTTGCGTTTGAACTCGGTAGTTGCCCGGATTTGTTTCGACGAAAACATATTGCAGAACTACGGTGAAGAAACTAACAAACAAGGTAGGCGGCAAAAACTCGCATTTCAGGTGAAACTTGACTCTGACTGAAAAGTAACATTCTGGCGAAGTTCTGTTTAACAATGTATTTGGTTGAAGAACGTGGATCGCTTCTTGATTTAGAATGTCATCTTCGCAATGAACAGTGATGTGTCACAACATTTGTGCACTTAAAAGAAATAGAACTTGTAAACGGTAGGTATCTGTGTCAGTTAGCTAAAGAGGAGAAAACTAAAAACAAAGAACACTGAACGAATGGCTGAGTTACATATGTCAAAAAATGTGGAACGCTTCACGATTTTGCGTGTCATCCTTGCGCAGGGGCCATGCTAATCTTCTCTGTATCGTTCCAATTTTAGTATATGTACTGCCGAAGCAAGTACGAAGTACGTCCTTACTGTCCTTGTATATATACCACGAAACTACCGGTGAAAGTACATGAAGATATATGTAGTTTATTTAGTTCTTCTATTATTTATGGCATCAGTTTCAGCTATGTAAACATAAATCGTTTATGGAGAAATATTACCTTCTACGTATCTGATGGGGTTTTATCTTGTTAACGAAATGTTCAAGGAGCTAAGAAGCTTTTTAATGTTGTTTAGAGCTCGTGTATTCAAGGGTCAGCGCACGTATCGCGCCATCTCGGAGCTATTGGGTCAGTCACAAGGCCACCATGACATGGCGGCACCACAATGGCAGACTGGCAGTACTGAAGTTCCATACAATACTGAATACATGAAGAGAGAAGCTGTGCATCGAAATACACTTCGAAGATTAATAAAATACATATTTTTCATTCATTATACAACGTCCAGAGTTACCAACGGAAATTAGTACGGAGTTTTGAAAGGGTTTCCTCCCGTTACATTTTTACTGTGCTGAAAATTGATAAAAAGTGATTACGTAGTCGTAGCACAGTCTAACATATGGTCGTAGGTTAAATTCGTCTCTCGACCTATAGAAACAAATATCTTATAAGCAGAGGAAGTCACTGTTAAAAGCTAGTACGTACTAGGTAGACTAAAATGCTGTGATGTAGAGCTATTCGGTCATATATGTATGCATACGTGTAGGCCTAAGAAATTAATCTTGCTGTATTTGTAGAAACGCAAAAGTCACAGACGAACGAAATCGTTTGGAAAGTAAATTGAAAGAGGTTTCGGGTCAAAATGAACCGAAAGGTCATTGTTTGAATATTAAGAATACCGGTGGGCTAATGTTTGGAATTTTATGGCTAATTGCAGTAGCAACATATACGGTATATAGGCCTACAAACATTGTATGTAGGTTGTTTCGTCATAAACCATATTTAACGTGGGGATCGTAATGATCCGAAGCAAAAATTATTAGTCGAATTTTAACTATTTGTGTAGTCTTACAAATAATCCTTGAAAAATCACCAGTGCTTCTGAATTTTTAACTACGTTCTCGTTTAATGCAAAAAATTATAACTGTCTTTCAGTTACCCTATTTAATCCTTTCTGTGTCTGCTTATTTTGAATTGTGACAAAATTGCAGTTCAATCATTGCTGTTTAATTCACAGAATTAATTTAATTTTGTCAAGAGATTAGTGAATGCTATTTTCTTTCAAACTGCTTTCAAGGTTAGGAGTAATGCATGTAAAATCAGTATTCTAATGACCAGTTATATAGTCCACAGTCCATACAAAACCGTACACCATATACAGCTACCAAAACTTTGAATTAAAGAATTACCTTAAGTTACACCGTCCAACCCAATACAGCCATCTTATAATAATGTAAATGAAATATTCAGGGGTAGAATACTCTTTGAGAAACATGGAAAGCATCTATTAGCTGAATACTTATCTCAAAGAAGCATTTCCCAATAACATAACAGTGTCTGAAAATAGTCAAATTAATCAAAATCATAAAGGTGTGATAAAGTGTGCTAGAAACAGTGACAACAAGAACATCTTCCAAATTTGCATGAAACAATTTGTGCCCAGAAACCAATCTCAATAAAATAGAGTGTGGAAACATTGATTGATATATTAGCCTGTGAACAACTATTGTTGTTGAGGCATTTCAGTGAATACATATTAATTATAATACACATAATTAACATAGGCTATATGCAAATGATTGTAGCATTTTTGACACAAGTAACCATTTTTACAAAGGTATTACAAAAGTATACATTTAAATATACAACAGATAAGTTTGTGGTAGTTAACAGTACTAAACAATATGTTAGCTTAGTCACACTGGATGTAAAAGGTCACCTATTTTCATCATTATCTAAAAATTCATTAACAAAGTTAAGGAAACCTCAAATAAGATAAATTAACTAATTCTCAGTGAATGTAAAAAAATTACCTTTTTCTTCATTATCTAAAAATTCATGAATACCTTAGAATTATTTCAACTTCAGCCAAGTCTCCACTACCGGTACCGTTTTAAATTTATTTTGATGCCTAGCTCTTGTATCAGAAGGCAGACAGTTGAGAAATACTTTTCCAGCTTCCTCATTATTCAGGGTGTGATGGATAGAAACCTATTTGTTAACGAATTTTCCAATGAAAGCATGTTTGACATCATATATATAAGTGAACATTGGTGCAAAAAGGAAGACCTAGGTTACAAAGTACTTGATGATTATACTTTGGTTAATTGCTGTAGTAGGAAACACCACTAGCATGATGGGGTAGGAATATGTGTACAAAGATCTCTGACACAAAAGTATTGTAAGCTAGATCTCAACACTCTCTGTGAGGAACTGCACTTTGAAACATCAGGTATATAGTAATATTGGTAGTAGTACCCTAGTGGGGACTCCAGTATTTTTCTTGAGAAATTTTATGATGTTTTAATGTTGCTGTGGGTACCAAAATGAAGACAATATAATATTGTCATTGGAGAACATTTCAATTCAAGTTTTGATACTCTGCAGGACAAAAAACCAGTGACAGTGTTCAAGAATGTGATTGGGGAATGTAACCTGTACTATGCTAACTGTAAACCTAGCAGGGGCTTTGCTTGTCTCAATAATATATTTACAAATATTAATAAAACATATGAGTTTTCAAATGTAGGTAGCTTCCATTTCTCAGACCATATTTATTAGTCTTAGAAATTTTACTTCAGACTGCTCCGGCCCAAAAGCTAAAACTGTGACTACGAGACCTAAGAACAAAGAGAGAATCAATAGATTTAGTCATGCTCTCACTTTTATCAGTTGGGATGCTATATTTAGTAGACTACAACAATGTTTCTCCGACATTGTTCCTACATAATTTTTCTCTGTATTTTACAATACTTTTGAAAATAATATCTCTTTCAGAAAATTTACTGTAAATATTACTGGTAGTAGTAGTTATCAGAAACAGAAGAACAGGAAGTGGTATACATGGAGAAAATAAAAAACACTAATAATGATAAGTCCAATAATGTAGTAATAAGGACAGTTCACAACACACCACAAAGATGTGGCAATAAGCTGTGACAGGCACATAAAAAACACACACATGCATACAACACTTACAGCTGTGTGATTGCGTGAATGTTCTATTTTCTGAAGAAGGCCATGACCAATACCTAAAAGTGTTGTTTGCATCTTTTTTATGTACCTGTCACAGCTTGTCACCACATGTTTGCGATGAGTTGTACACTGTCCTTATTACTATATTGTTAAATGAAACATACTGTTATGCTCTATTCTTGTGTGTACACAAACAGCAAATCTGAACTGTATAAAGAGTTATACTCCAAAGTTAAGTATAATTATAGACAGGTTATTAATGATGTCAAGAAGCTATATAATACAGCCAACATTGAACAGTATAGAAATAAATGCAAGAAAGCCTGGAGTATAGTTAACTCGGTTGCACACACTAAAGAATAAAGCTGTCCCCAGATCAATTCAATACATTTTGCATCCAATCTATAGAAGAAATAAACGTTATAATAAACAAACCCACAGAAAATCTGAACTTCACAAATAACTATTTTGAAATGCCCATCAGAGCACATTCAATTTCACAGAGGTGTGTGCCAATACAATTCTGAAAATAGTTAAAAATTTCAAATCTTTAGACAGTGTTGATCACTATCATGTAAATTATTGAAAGATATTACTGACTGCATAATTGATCCTTCTACCAACTGTGCAATAATATCTAGCTGAAAATAAGTTTCCAGATATACTAAAAATCTCTACAGAGTGGTCTCTATACATAGGAAAGGTTATAGACCGATATCCATAACTCCCGCTTTCTCAAAAGATTTTGAAACAGTTATGTACAATCATGTTAGTATGTGAAACTTCTTGGCAGATTAAAACTGTGTGCCGGAACCGGGACTCGAACCTGGGACCTTTGCCTTTCGCGGGCAAGCACTATACAGACTGAGCTATCCCGACATGACGCACGATTCTGCCTCACAACTTTACTTCTACCAGTACCTTGCCTCTCAGGTTCGAGTCCCAGTTCCGGCACACAATTTTAATCTGCCAGGAAGTTTCATATCAGCGCACACTCCGCTGCAGAGTGAAAGTTTCAATCTGGAAGTTAGTATATATTTAAATAACTTAATAAGTTACAAACAATATGGATTCAAGAAAGGTAAATATACAATGGCTGCTATGAATGCTGTAGTAAAATTTGTTCTGAATGTGTATGAGACTAGGGGATTTTTCTCAGGCTACATTTTGTGACCTAAACAGAACGTTCGACTGTGTGGACCATGATACTTTGCAGAATAAGCTGTCTTATTATGGTTTTGCTAATATTGGCATGTTGTTGTTGTTGTTGTGGTCTTCAGTCCAGAGACTGGTTTGATGCAGCTCTCCACCCTACTCTATCCTGAGCAAGCCTTTTCATCTCCTCATAAGAATGACAACCCACATCCACTTGAATCTGCTTACTATACGCGTCTCCCTCTGCGATTTTTACCCCACACACTTCCCACCAATGCTAAATTCACAATTCCTTGATGTCTAAGAATGTGTCCTACCAATCTGTCCCTTCTTTTAGTCAAGGTATGCCAGAAATTTCTTTTCTCCCCAACTCGGTTCAGTACCTCCTCATTAGTTACGCGATCCACCCACCTAATCTTCAGCATTCTTCTGTAGCACCACATTTCAAAAGCCTCTATCCTCTTTCTGTCCACACTGCTTATCGTCCATGTTTCACTTCCATACAAGGCAACACTCTATACAAATGCCTTCAGAAAGGACTTCCTTAGGCTTAAATCAATATTCGATGTTAACAAATTTCTCTTTTTCAAGAAGGCTTTTCTACCCATTGCCATTCTGCATTTTATATCATCTGTACTGCGACCATCATTTGTTATTTTACTGCCCAAGTAACAAAACTCATCTACCTCCTTTATTGTTTCGTTACCTAATCTAATTCCTTCAGCATCACCTGATTTTCTTACACTGCACTCCATTACCCTAGTTTTACTCTTGTTAATGTTCATCTTATATGCACCTTCCACCACACTGTCCATTCCGTTCAATTGCTCTTCCAGGTCCTTTGCTGTATCTGACAGAATTACTATGTCGTCGGCAAAACGCAATGTTTTTAATTCTTCACCCTGAACTTTAATTCCTTCTCCAAATTTCTCCTTGCTTTCCTTTATTATAGCTTGCTCAATGTACAAATTGAACAACATTGGGGAAAGGCTACAACCCTGTCTTACTCCCTTTCCAACCACTGCATCCCTTTCATGCCCTTCAACTCTGACAACCACTGTCTGGTTTTTGTACAAGTTGTAAATAACCTTACGCTCCCTATATTTTACTCCTGCTTGCTTCAGAACTTGAAAGAGTTTATTCCAATCAACATTGTCAAAAGCCTTCTCCAAATCTACAAAAGCTAGAAATGTTGGTTTGCCTTTTCTTAATCTATCTTCTAGGATAAGCCGTAAAGTGAGTATTGCCTCTCGTGTTCCTACATTTCTCCTGAACCCAAACTGATCTTCCCCGAGGTCGGCTTCTACCAGCTTTTCTATCCTTCTATAAATATGCTTAAATCCTTCCATGAGAACTACCAACAAGTTGGGCACGTTGGCAGGGAGAAAGTCAGACCAGATTAATGTTAGGTATAGCATACCACAGGGGTCAGTTCTATTGTTTTTACTTATGATTAATGACCTGCCATCAATTGTAAATTCTCACACAATAATATATGCTGATGACAGAACAGTTCTAAATAAAAGTTCAAATTCAAACATACTAAAAATGTAGTTAAAGTGCCCTTGCATTATAGTTTAGAGCGGTTTTTTTCAACCTGTGGGGCACAACCCCTATGGCAGTCACAAATTTTTCTTCAGGGTGTTGCAAACATAGGAGCAAGAACTTGTACTATAAAATAACTATGGATTCAGTAATAGAAAAACATATGCCTAAGTCAATTTTTTTTAATATTAACATTACTGAGATCTTTCTGTAACATTGGTTATAAATTGAATAGATAGTTGTTTCATAATACAGTGTGTTAATGATGAATAAGTGCAAAGCCTAAAAACTGTTTTCAGGAACCAATCAACAGGTAGAAGAACATGATACAAGAAGTAGTTATGAAAAATACAACAAAAAGATATACTTCTTTACAGATTGTCTATACAGTCTATAATGAGCATAATTCACATCTGAGACTTGTCTGAATGCTAAACACTCATCGAGCAAAATATACTTTTCTGTTGCATATCATACCCAAAAATACAGAAAAAACTTCATCCAACTTTTTAAAATAAAGCTGCAGCAAAATAAAGGAATGTACTTTGAGATAACATACTTATGGTTCATGAGGATGGAGGGGGGGGGGGGGGCACCAGAATATTTTATATTTTTATTTGGAAGGGGGTCACCAGAATAATTATACGTGGAAAATGGTTCACGTGTTGAAAAACACTGGTTTGGAGCAAACAGTTTTCTACTAAACAAAAGCAAAACCCAGGCACTCTCCTTTAGCTTGAGAGAGAATCATGACTTAGAAAGTTTTAAATTTTAGGGTGTTGTAGTTGACAAGTTAACAAGGGGACCACACATGAAACTTTTATCTGCCGGACTTTCACAAGTTATCTGTTTAATTAGAAATTTATGTCGGTAATGAAGGATAGATAACAACTCACCATAAAGAGGCCTGCTGAGCTGCTGACAGGCACGAATATAGATAATCACATTCACAGAACTTAAATTTTCAGCCTCTGTAACTCGTGAAAAATATTAACATAGTTCTACACTTCAGTGTTCATCTGTTGCCAACATAAGCACTGGAGCCCAGCTTGAAGTGTTGTAAAGTTTTACCTCATGTTTTTAATTGATGTTTCTGTTATGTTGAAGGTTTATGGTAGTCTGAAGTATTATGCAGACTTACTGGAGATAACACACACAAGCAAATATGCACTTTGATTCATTAGATTCAACTATGAAAGGTTTCTAGGCTTTGCATCTAGTCAGCAATATTAACAAGGAGCAGAATAAGTAAGTATTCAGTTTTTCAACCATGCTTTGAAAACTTCTTGTCTGTCAGTTAAATGTCATGTTATATAACTAATTACTTTTTTCTAATGCTTCTAATTATTAGGTTCAGTTATGAAGGATTTCTGAGCAGTCAATCCATGGCAAACTTAACAACAGATTGCACGAAGATTGTTGTACTTTAGATACCCAGGATGATCGATTTCTTTGCTGAAGGAAAACTACCCACATACAATTTTCATGTGTTTAACATATTATCATTTGTAATGGCACATAAATGTTAGCAACTTGATTTTAATTTGTGCAGTTTGCAGCAATCCAAGGAATTCTTGTAATGAGGAGTATATGTCTCTGCTCGAGTAAGGAAATACAAATTAGGTTCAATACAACGACCACACTGGGCTTCCACATAAAACTATCTTTAATCTGTCATTGCATTAACATTCATAAGTGCAACAGAATCTAGATACAGTCTGGTATTCACACCTCTATTTCACTAACAAATTAAATATTTTACATAGACAAAGAGCAATGTAAAATGGCATGACAATTATATTATTTTTGACCTTTTGCTCAATGTCCTGTATGATTAATGGCATATTACGTCATTCTGACATTGCCAAAGGGAGACCACCAACTTTTTAGTTTGCTAACTGCAATTCTTGCATGCACACATTGCTAAGCTTTTTAAATATCTTTTAATAGTTTTGTTGTTCTTGTGGTTGTATGCAAGATAGCAAATTTGTTTCCATAACTCCCTTCTTTTTGTTTGCCACAAAGGTATATTTGAGGTCTTATGGTGATTTTTTTTCCCCCTCAACTACTTCATCCTGGCAATTAAACTTGGTCAAGACTACAGCAGAGTGGCAAAATTCTAGGAAGGGCTGCCTTGTATTCCCACCACATTGCTTATGTTGGTAAAAATGCATATGAAATGCAAAAAAGTTCTGTCATTTCTGCCACCTCATATGGTATGGTATGCTATGCGGTCATGTAAGATTATTGGCGAATTACTTCATTATATTGTTTGGAAGGTGAAGACACTGCAGCTAACCTGCAGAGTCTGTTGCCCACGTGCAGCAAATTTTGGCAATGGCAACACTAGCGAATATCTATGTACACACCAAAGCAGTTAACCATAGAGCAGGTATAGCCTGTTTTATGATCTGTACAAAACAGTGATCATTTTAAGTGAAAATTAGGTTAGGTATAAGTTAAACAAGAAGTTTCTTTTAGGATGTGATGACGCATAGTGCCCGAATCTCCAGTTCAGAAACAATCAATCAAATTACAGTTATTTAAGGTTGAAAACAAACTGTTTCTGTTCTACTAATTTTTTGTTTATTTACTAACTAGTTTTCGGCCTATTAGGCCATCATCAGGTAAACTGTTGACAGTTCATTGACACCTGTCAACAGTTTATCTGATGATGGCCTAGTAAGCCAAAAACTAGTTAATAAATAAAGAAAAAATTAGTAGAACAGAAACTTTTTGTTTGTTTTCAACCTTAAATATGAAAGCGTTCTACCAAGAAGTGACAGAAGATTCCATTTATAAGATTACAGTTATTTATTTTGTGATCTGTATGAATCAGGGGTCAAGTGATTTTAAATCTTCATTTTACGAGGACAATTATTGCTTTCCCATAGTAGCTTGCAGCAAAGTTGCCAACATTTGTGCCATGCTAATAACACGGGCAACAGACTCTGCAGTTTTACTACTGCCAAGTCCAGACAGCCAACATCGGGGTTTGCTAACTCACATTCTGCAACACTCACTGAGCTTTTAGAGTACTAAAATTGTATGTGAGATTGTAAATTTGTTTACACAGCTGCCTTGTTTTTGTTTGCTGCAAGGGAATGTTTGGGGTTTCAAGGTGGTTTTTCTGTATTCATAAATGTTTCTAACATGAAAAATATTTGTATTCTACCTGTACAAATTGTAAATAGTTAATCAAATGGTGCCATAGCCACAACATTGGTGTAATAACAGGTGGTAAAGATTTCCCTCCAATTTGAACACAATATAATTGTGAATGAAAATGTATTCCCCAGACAGCGAGAAATCTGTAACCAATTGATTACAGTCCAATATTAATGTTTGCCAGTTGGCGGACCTCTGATCCGTGAGAAAGCACTCACCTTCGCCAAGGAGTTACGACTACAGGACTTTAAGGCATCTGTAGGTTGGCTCGACAAATTTAGGAGTAGACACAACATATATGTTCATACAGTGTGTGGTGAATAAAGTTCAGTGGACAAAAGTATTGTGTCAGATTGGCAAAAAAAAAAAAAAAAAAAAAAAAAAAAAAAAAAAAAAAAAAAAAAAAAAAACTGTTTTATGTGAGGGTTATGAAGAAAGAAACATTTTTAACTGTGACGAGACTGGTCTTTTCTTCAAAGCTCTACCCAGTAAAACAATGGCTTTGGAAGGTGAAAACTGATCAGGAGGCAAATTTTCAAAAGAACGTCCCACTGTTCTACTGTGTGCTAATATGATGGGTGAATATGAAAAGCCGTTAATTATTGGTAAGTCTGCGAAGCCTAGATGTTTTAAGAGTATTGATTTGATTAAAATTGAGCGTCGAGTGGTATGCTAATAAAAAATCTTGGATGACGAGAACAATAATGACTGAATGGTTGTTCGCATTTGACAGAAGAATGGGAAGACAAGGGAGGAAAGTAGTATTGTTTATGGATAATGCCACTTAACATTGAGATGCTGCACTAAAAAAATGTTGAAATAATCATTTTGCCGCCAAATTCAACTTCACGGTGCCAATCACTGGATCGGGGCATTATTAAAAATTTCAAAGTGTTTTACGGGCAAAAAGTGTTGAATATTTTGTCTCGAATGGACAATGTTGAATCGAAATATGAACTCGGAAAATCTATCACTGTATTTGATGCAATTCTATGGATTTCTTCAGCCTTAAAACAAGTAGCATTCACTACAGTCAGCAACTGTTTTAAGAAGGCAGGATTCATTTTTAATGACTGTGCTCCAGCTATTGCCGACATTGTAGAAGAAAAGAACCTCAAGGACATGAGCAAGAACTTCAGACTTTAGCAGAAGAATTCGGTGCATCTGCTCTTGAAACACATACTGAGAAGACAATCATATGCGACTCTCTGGTTCAGAAAAAAATACACGATTATTTCAAACCATGCACCTGAAAGCACAACGGGAATGTGGAGGTTTGTTAATCCAGTATTGGACTTAAAAATAGTTTTTCAGTAATTTAATTTAATGTCTATCAATAGAACAGTACTTTTCTACCCACCGTGCATTGTACGTACAGTAAACTCCCGTTTATTCGAAATCCGCTTTATCCCAACAAATTTTTCCGTTTTTCGCGGCTCACATTGGCGCTGTATGACACATCGTGCAGCTACGCTGTTGCCTGGCTAGACTGATACTTGACTAGTTTCAACTTCTCTGCGCCTGGAGCCACGCTTTCGCTGGTGTTTTTCGGCAAGTTACTTCTAATCAGTGCACTGGCGCGTGTAAAAAGTCCGAGTGTCACAATTCGTACCTGTGTTGGTTGATGTTTTAGCGTGTTTCTTGTTCGTATTGCGTGGTTTCGTGCCTTTGCCATGTATTGAAACTCACTGGAAGTACTGCAGGTACGTTATTTCTCTATACAGCGCGACATGCCCTGTCGAAACTGACAATTAGAGTGCGGCGCCAAACACTTTCCGCCTGTTGTTGGTACATCAGACGAAGCCGAGATTTTAACAATGATCGTACAACGTACTGTTGAGTTGTCGTGTAGGCTTGGGTAGTAGGGGGGATAGATGTAACAGTTTTGTCATACACACAATTTTTTTTTTTCAGTAAAAAAACATGCAGGCTTATTCAGTCCATATCAATAACATTCGATGCATGCACGTTTCACGATCATATTTTGCTGTATTGACGCAATTCGGGGTGTTTCACGCGTGAAAACAGGGTACTTGAGTATGTCCGAAATGTTCGTTATATAGAACCGGCCGCCGCCCCCATCATTTCCGATAAACAAGTGTTCACTGTACTGTATTATACGTCGTATTTTTAACCTTTTCTTAATAACGGACACTTCTTAAAAGCGGCCAATTTTATTTTCCCCATTGGTGTCCGTTATTCAGAAGTTTTACTGTATTAGAAATATGGATGTTTACCGCGATTCGCTCGCAATGCCCTACCCTCACTCACATAACTCGATTCAACCACGCACTCGAAACTCGATAGCAGTCGACAAGAACTTGATACCCGTACGTCATTTTGACGTCACGTCAGAAGCTATCTGAGTGAGCAAAAATGTTTACAATTTTGTTGGGGTTTTGGACTTCTGCCCAATAGTGGCCTAAGCTGTGTCGAGTGTAACACCGTGGTAGTATTAAGCTCGGCAAGAAAACCCCCGAGCTTTTCATACGAATTGTATTGCACCAACTGCAAGAAATTACATCCATTCGCAGCAACACCTGGTTTGCCTGCACGAAACTGAACATTGAAAAAAGTATCATAGTTGTATTGGATACCACAATTCACTTTAAAAACTTATGCAGCAGATTCAGTTCATATAAACGTCGTTTGTGGCTATTATGGTTTTTGCCGAGACGTTTGTTGCCTTACAGTAATAAACGACAGTGTCCATATTGGTAGTGTTGGTAAAATAGTCGAGGTTGACGAGTCCCATATCGCAACCAGGAATTTGGGAAATGTAGGAAACTTCAGAATAAGATAAAGCATATATGGGTTTTTGGTGGGATTTCATTCTGCGTATGCAGTCAAGATAGAAAACAACACTTTTGCCCTTTATCAAGAAATTTATTTTTCCAAGAACTAAAGTCTTAACCGACAGATGGAATTCTTATCGAAATTTAAAAATAAAGAAATGAATAAACATGGATCACGATTTCATCAATCACTCTGTGGAATTTTGTTCATCAGAAGATCCACCCATTCACTCCCAGAACATTGAAAGGTTATGGAAATCTGTGAAAGAAAATTAAGGAGAGCAGGGGAGGCCCGACGATAGATATGAACTGTATTTATTTCAGTACCTCATTTCCCCAGTTTAAAACTAGTAGGGGAAAGTAACTCGTCCGAAGCTTTACCGATAAATTTGAAAGACATCGTTAGAGTGTATCCCGGATATGACAAAATAGGTCTCTCACCACCTTAAAAACATCTGGCAATGTAGACTGCCCCGGCGCCAAACATCAGTAAACTCTCTCACCGGCATCAAGTATTTATTATACCCGGCATTGGAAACGAAGCAGACATCACTTAACAAGGTCAGTTATTTTAAAATCGTCTTACTATTGGTGCAAGTACAGTTGCACACAACCTCCTTGGTTGCACATACGTTCGTGTTATTTCATTACGCGCCACGGAAGTGCAATTTCAGATACGTCCGTCTTTTGTCTATCGCGCTTCATTCGCTTTTTTCGATATCGCTCGAACTGTAAGAGCGATATATATCGTTTCGGCTTCGATTACCAACTGTTCTAGGAAATTATCAAACCTAAATAGTACATACTTTATGTGTCTGTGACACGCGTTGAGCGAAGCAGAATGCTACTATTACAGATGTGTTTATTACTACAAATGCTTGATATTGAACTACTATTACTTGTACTGCTAATATTAATACTTTATTCCACTTCGAATGATTCATTGTATATTCACCAAACCAGATTTCACAATAATATAGTCTTCTGAATACACAATTGATTAAGAAATGGTTAGATTGTAAATAAATTATTTCCTTAGTACTATCTATATATTTTTCAAAGCTTTTTTTAATTCTGGACGTAAGTATGGTAGTCTTTTAATGTGTAAAAACAATTTTATAACAAAATTTTTTTAGCTGCAATTTAAGTTTCATCGTGGGAAATTTGACCAGAGGGGATGCAAAGCATTATCCAGTGATGGATTTACTTTTTCAAAGTAGACTACAAGAAGAATGACTTTAGCATCCCAAGAGACTTTACACTATCACCTTTCCTGGTCATGTTTTGCATTTCACCTTCTTTTGGAGTCAGTTTGCTTCATGCAGTCCATTATTTTGATCATTGTTTTATTTACCAAGTGTACTGTAATGATCAATCCAAGTTTCGACCATGGTAATAAGATGACACAAACAAGCTGGATTTTTACCAAGTATCTGCAAACACTTGGCAGATATTCACATGTGATTTTGTTTCATATCTACAGGCAGTAATCTTGGCACTTATATCTCTCAAGTATTCTTCATGGTAAATTCATTGTGCAAACTAAAATATACCCCGTCATTTGAAGGAAGGAAAAATTAAGGATTAAAATCCCGTTGTCATCGTGGTAATTGAGAGGGTCAATCATTTGAATTATGTATGGCCTCTTTTATCTCAAATGGTTTCACACTTTTGTCATGGATTTTGTCAATGTTTTCTGGTACCTCAGCTGTTTTAGGACCCCAGATCATGATGATCTTGTCTCCCTTAAATTCATTGACCCAAAGTCTCAACATATCATAGAAAAGGCATGAGTCACCCATTGTTGGCTCTATCCTTTCATGGATTTGTTTCATGTTTTTACCTTGCATAAAAAATAAATGGGTAACATAATAAAATCCAGTTCTATCCATTTGTCACACAGACTTACAAACACCTGTATTCAAGATACTGTACAATAGTGAGGTAGTGGGATATTGACTCACAGCAATGAAATTTTACTTTACATTCTTGAAGCTTCAAATCAATACACACAGATGCACTCATCATCTCTCTGTATGTTAGCCAAGTTAATTATCGAATGATCCTTGTATGACTTCAGCAAGGTACATGTTTACTATGGTTTGCACACCAGTTTTTGGAAAAAAGCCAAGACTTGATTCTTTCTACAGGTAATTATTATAGCCTTTTTTAAAAGAAAGTATATATTGCTTATTTAGATTTGCTTTGATTTGTCCCTCCCAAATTTCTATTCAGTAACTTGGGTGTGAAGAAAATAAAGCATGGTATGCAGTCTTTATCATTTCAGAACTTGCTAATCATACTAACTGCAAATAAATTCTCAGACAACTTACTTGTAAGACAGTCAACGTACATGTCCCATTTCGAATTGTAGAACTGAACAGTTTTATACTAACTTCATTTTCTTTTACAGCTTTGTACATTTCACAATTAACATTAAAATGGAGCATTCCCCCTTTTGTCCCAACTGTTTTTGTAGAATGCACGAGGCCAATAATAATATACTTCCATAAAAATGATTTGTCTCAAACAATAGGGAACACAAATCCAGAGCCCTTTTTTCCACGATATAACCCATCACCTTTGACCACTTTAATATCACAAGATACGCTACATAGATAGACCAAGTAGCAAAATAAGCACTATTAAAAAATATAAACAAATGGAATAATAGCATAATACTTATGTATTGTAGATAATAAATAATCTGTGATTATCGTTGTAAATTACAGATTACCACAACAGAATGTACCATCGATCACAGGTCTCAGCCCAGAAATTCATGCCTTTTGCACTCACTTGCGGGGAGGGGGGGGAGAGAAACAAAAATTGTCTGTTAACCTACATCTAACCATCAGAGAGAAACTACAGATCACTTTTTAAACACAAAATCATAATCTATAGCGTATGTTCTGCTTGTAAACAAACTTATCATCTTTTACTCAGATATGATGTCATTGGTCAAATCCAACAGGTCATGTCGCAGACTTCAATTGACCCTTTTTCTGCATATTACAAACATTCCTCACTCAGCTAAGACTTCATAGAACATAACAAATAAACGTTGCAAAGTAGTTCCAAATCCTGAAACTAAAATTACTGTCAGGCATAAAGAAAACATAATTAAACATCATATTAAAGGGTGCAGTGTTTTAATAAATCATCTTTATGTATAAATTAGAGTGTCTGTGTGTTTGTAATTCATACAAATCTACAGTTTTATTCCAATCTTGATGCAATTTTTCACACCAATAAAGTTGCACATATATTTTACCACTGCTGGAGGAGGAAGAGATGAACAAACAGAGAGAGGAGATGGACAGAGAAAGGAAGGAAGAGAATAACCACTAATTTAACATTGTAGTAAATAAATCTGTTTGTAGTGAATACACATATACAGTTTTAACCAATTGTGATGAAATGAGAATTTCCAGTCTTTCAAAACTAACAATGGGAGTGTAAATTAGATGTGGTTTTCATTCAAAGAAATACAAAAAAATAATATCGACAACTGTTGACAGATTTATAGCAAACAAATTAACTATAGGGGGGGGGGGGGGGGACTGACCCACTGTGGTACACAAAACATATTAGATTAGTATTGCAAAAGCAAAGAAAAATGTGTGCCAAATTTAAATGGACACAAAATTCCCAAGACACAATCTTTTACAGAAACTAGAAATTTAGCTTGACCTTCAATGCGAGAAGCTTACAATGGTTACAGTGAAACCTTGTCTCACAATTTGTTAGGGAATCCTAAGAAATTTTGGTTGTATGTAATAGCAGCAAAACACTCTCAATACCTTCATTACACAATAGAAATGGTGATACTACTGATGATAGTTCTGCTAAGACAGAATTGCTTAACACAGCTTTCTGATATTCTTTAACTACAGTAGATGAAACAAATACTCCAGAATTCAAATAAAGAACAGCTGCCAGCAATTGTAATTTAGAAATATTGGAGTTTTAAATCAACTTAAATCACTTAACAAAAATAAGACTCCCAGTCCAGATTGTATATCAATTAGTTTTCTTTCAGAGTATGCTGATACAATACCCCATACATAACTATAATATACAACCACTTGCTTAGCAAACATTCTGTACCCAAAGACTGGAAAGTTGCACAGGTCACTCCAATATTCAAAAAAGGCAATAGGAGTGATCCACAAAATTAGGGGCCTATATCATTGAGGCCAGTTTGCAGCAGGAGTTTAGAACATATACTTCCCTCAAATATTATAAACTACCTGGAGGAGAATGACTTACTTACCCATAGTCAACACAGTTTCAGAAAGTATTGTTCTTGTGAAACAAACAGCTAGCTCTTTACTCACATGAGTGCTATTGACAAGGGATGTCAAATAGATTCCATATTTCTGCATTTCCGGAAGGCTTCTGACACTACCCCACAAGCATCTTTTAATCAAATTGTGTAATTGTGGAATATTGCCACAGTTGTGTGATTGGAATCATGATATCCTGTCAGAAAGGACATTGTAATTAATGGTAAGTTACTGAGTAGAACAGAAGTGATATCTGGCATTCCACAGGAAAGTGTTATAGGGTCCCGACAGTACCTTATTTTTATAAATGATTTAGGAGACAATCTGAGTAGCTTTCTTAGACTGTTCATGAATGATGCTGTCCTTTATTGGTTAGTAAAGTCATCAGAAGATCAAAAGCAACTGCAAAATGATTTAGATAAGATATCCACATGGTGCAAAAAATGGTAATTGACCCTTAATAATGATAAGTGTGAGGTCATCCATATGACTATTAAAATAAATCCTTAAACTTAGGTTACACGATAAATCAGTCAAACCTAGAGGCTGTAAATTCAACTAAATACCTAGGAATAGCAATTAGAAAAAGCTTAAATTGGAAAGAACACATTGAAAATATTGCAGGAAAGACGAACCAAAGACTACGCTTCATTGGCAGAACACTTATAAGATGCAACATTTCTACTAAAGAAACTGCGTACACTACACTTGTGTATCCTATTTTGGAGTATTGCTGAGCATTGTGGGATTCACGCCAGGTGGTACTGACTGACTATTTAGAGAAAAGGTCAGAGAGGGGCAGCTCGTTTTATATTATCGTGATACAGGGGAGAGAATGTCACAGAAATGATGTATGAGTTGAGGAGGAAATCATTGAAAGAAAAGCATTATTCATTGTGATGAGACCTATTTGCAATATTTCTTTCACCAACTTTCTCTTTCAAATGCTAATATATATTGTTAACACCCACCAACATAGGGAGACATGATCATTATAATAAAATAAGGGAAATCAGATAGAAAACAAAAAGGTGTAGGTGTTCCTTTTTCCCACAAACTATTAGAGAATGGAACTATAAAGAAATATTATAAAAATGGTTCAATGAACCCTCTGCAATGCACTTCAATGTGACTTGCAGAGTATCCATGGAGATGTCCCACTGCAGCTTGTACCTATACACTGTTTGTCAGCACTAATGCAATATCCCTTATCTCACCCTGTATCCTTCCCCCTTCTTTCCCACCACCACTCTGATACGCCCTCACTATGGAGTGATATGGATAACACAATAGCTGTAGATGTCAGTTATGTGTTCATGAGCTGTACCTGTATCATTGTATCTATCACTGTGCATTCTATTCTGATGAAAGTTGTAGTCAAAAACTAAGTTATGTGTGCATGATTCGTCTCTTTTTAAACAATGGAAATTCCAAGAAGGATTTACAATATTTTGGAGAAGGATTGGTTGCTAGTCTCCACAGTGATGTCAGTGAGCCACAGATAGGCATAAATAACAGGATACAACTTAAAATCTTTTGGCCTTTACGGCCTTTGTCAGTAAAACACAGACACACACATTCACACAGACACGACCACCATCTCTGGCTGATGTGGCCAGTTTATGGGGCTTTCATGGCCAAGGTGAGAGCAACCAGATGTGGGAATGCGGAAGTGGCAAGGAGAGGGAAGCAGAAGGGGATGGGAGAGTTGCACCAAGTTGGGGTTGGGGGAGTATGCCAATGGTGTCTGATGGACAGGGTGGAAGGAAGGGAAGGGACTGGAAAGTGTGGCAGAATGGTAGATGTACGTGAGGATAGAGTGTGGGCAGGGAAAGGGAGGGGCAGGAACTAGTGAAGATTTAGGCTTGGGGGATTGTGGGAGCTTAGGATATATTGTAGGGAGAGTTCCTACCTGTGCAATTCAGAAAAGCTGGTGTTTTTGGGAAGGATCCATATGGCACAGGCTGTTTTGCAGTCACTGAAGTGAGCTGTATGCTCTGCAGTCTAGCTGTCTCTTGGCTACAGTTTGATAGTGGCCATTCATCCAGATAGACAGCTTGTTGTGAGTCATGCTCAAGTAGAAAGCTACCCAGTAGTTGCATCTCAGTTTTTATTTAACATGACTGCCTTCACAGGATGCCCTCCATTTTATGGAATAGGAAATGCATATGATAGGACTGGATTAGTTGGTGGTGGGATGATGGATAGGACAGGTTTTGCATCTAGGTCTATTGCAGGAATATGAGCCATGGGGCAAGGGGTTGGGAGCAGGGATGCAGTAGGGATGGACAAGGATATTACACAGAATTGGTGGGTGGTGGAATAACATTGTTGGGAGGGGGATATAGGGTAAGGTATTTCTCATTTCAGGGCAGGGTGACAGGTAGCCCAAACTCTGGTGGATAACATGGTCTCCAGTTCTGTGTGGTACACGGTCACAAGAGGTAGGGGTCATCCTTTGTGGCCGGACAGTGGTGTGGAGGAGATGGTGGGTGACAGGACATACAGGGCCCATGAGATCTGTTTCGGGACTATGTTTGGAGGGTAATTGTGGTCACCATAAACGTCAGTGAGGCATTTGGCATATTTGGAGGAGGACTGCTTGTCACTGCAGATGTGACGATTATGGGTGGCCAGACTGTATGGAAGGGACTTTTTGTGTATGTAATGGGTGGCAGCTGTCAAATTAGAGTTATTGTTGATGGTTGGACAGAGGTACTGATAAGGCCATCTTTGAGGTGGAAGTCAATCTTGAAGAAAGTGTATTATTGGGTTTAGTAGTACCACATGAAGTGAATGGAGGCGAAGATGTTGAGGTTTTGAAGGATTGTGGATAGTGTGTCCTGTTATAAAGATATCATCAATGAATCTGCACCAGATGATGGGTTTGGGATTCTGGGTAGTCAGGAAGGATTCGTCTAGATGGTCTGTTTAACAGGTTAGCATTGTAAGGTACCATATGGGTGCTTTTCTGAATTTTAAGAATTTCCTAAATTCTACGTGGTCTCATCATCAATCCCCAAGTCCCTCAAAATGAATACCAATCTCACACCCACAGAAAGAAATGCTGTCTACTACCTAAGAACTGATTCAGACCTTATGATCTTACCTACTGACAAAGGCTCGACCACTCTGATTTTGGACTGAAAGAACTACATTATAGAGGGTCTCCGCGAACTGTCAGTTTCTTCCTCCTACATAATCTGCCACAATGATCCCATCCAAAAAACCGAACAGGATCTCCAGTCCCTCCTCAGATCCTTAATCTGTGCTCTCAAGGGGTGTGGAAACATACCTTGATGAGGAACTGGTGATGAAACAGTGTGGAATACCATGTTCCACTATTCCATGAAGCATAAAACAAAAGATCTGGTATGCTTCATGTAGATGAACATGGCCAATGAGATGAGATTTGGATTTCATGTGACAAGCTTAACTTTTGAACTGCTATATTGCAAATTGAACTTCGTATTTCATGCCTTCTTTCTTTGCAGCATAGAATGTAAGAATATATGCTTTTTAAAGCATCAGTAAATTGAGGAATTATCGAAAACTGTCATTTTAGAAGTGATTTGTTATACTAAAATTACCGGAAACTGCATATTGACAGCTTTAAAGGTTGTGGTATTTAACATATTTAGTCTTGTATTTTGTGAACAATTAAAGAATATCACTCCCATTTTATCAAGGGAGCTTCTTTATGATGCTATGTCATAGCTAAATAACAAATTAAAACATGTTTTATATGCATACAGATTGTATTCTATAAACCGTATATGGGACAACTAGCACAGAGCCGGAATAGAGGAGTCGGTTGCAGCGTGGGCTGCAGAGCAGATGATGTTAGTATTACAGGTTCATGTCCACCTGGTTCCTCTTTTCGTCACAGATGTTTCTGGTTCGTTCTTGTTAATTTAAGTGCAATATCTGATATTTAATGTTATTTCGGTTTAAGAAGACAGATTAGCATGGTAGTTTTGCAACACGAGCTGTGAAAGAAGAGAGTAAGTAAGAGTCATCTTTTGCCCTCCTCCTAAAATTTCATCGATGTTGGGTTCTGTCAAAGACGATCTGGAGCTCCGTAAAGCAGGTGTTTACAGGATTCCGTGCGAGTGCAGCAAGTCGTATATAGGGCAGACGACACGCACTGTGCAGGAGTGCATTGTGGAACACCAGCGTCACACTCGGCTACTCCAACCCACCAAATCCGCAATCGCCCAACATTGTATTTCCACAGGTCATTCGATGAACTACAACGAAACTAAAATTGTAGCCCACACAACAAACTTTTGGAACTCAATTATTAATGAAGCTGTGGAAATAAGGCTGTCTGACAGTGAGACTCTTATCAATCGAGACAGCGGTTTCCAAATAAATGCTGCATGGAATACTGTAATTGAAAAACTTCGTAGTCGGCGTAGTTTCCTGCAACTGAATGACATTGATAATCGAACTGATATCGAAGCGGCAAGCCTCCACCACGGAGGGTGCTCTGAGCAGCGTACGTAGTTGTAGTGAACGCGTACACTAAGCACGCGCATGCGCATTGTCGACTGAATTGGGCATAAATAGCACAGCTCAGTGCGTCTTTGACAGTATTTCGGCGGTACTCACCTGAAGATGGCCAGAAGACTCTGCGCCGAAATATCGTGGCAGGAAGTTACTGACATCCGGCAGTTCGCCCGAGATTTTATGGAAAAAAAGAGAGATGTAAATAATAGGTTTGTGCCTACTCTCTCCCAGGTATTTTTTAATGATTTAGTTTCATTACAGTTTATGGCTCTTTTTACTAATTTAATACAATTTTATAAAATCCAATATGCAATGTCCTTTATTACAAACAAGAAGGAAATCTGTCCCTGAGAGAATCTGTTGAGTTTTTCATGCTAGGACACAGGAACCAAAAACATTTTAAGACAGTACCCTACACCACTTGGTTTTTCCCACAGAGTTTACAATCTGTGCCAGTTCAGTATTGTGTTGAAATAGTTTGGTTCTACAGTGCAAAGATAACATGTGTAAGGTCACAGAAGCAGATGCAGTAAAAGAGGAATTGTGTTTACGAACAATACAAAAAGAAAAATTATCACAACAAATATTATCAAGCTGAGGTGTTGTCCCATGTGTATGAGCAACTTAAATGTATCACGCAGAACCTCACAACCTATTATCTCTGAAGAAATGTTGAATTAAATTTTTGAATATACAGAATATGTACAACATGGAAAATATGAATATACGAGATATCAAGAGAAGTGGAGATGGTGCAAATTATGTATTTCACCATTTATAGCTTTTTTATGATTTTTGCCAAACAGAAATTTTTGCTAACAGAAATCTGTGCAGTTTTACACACATCCATCTTTGTCGGCACACTGATTTGCACACAAAATACAGCCTGTAGCCGGGCCTGGAGAGCAATTTGGGCTTAAATCATGAATAGCAGCACATTCCGTTGGATGTAGCAGGTCACTTCAGAGCATGCAGCAGTTAGATAGAAAGCATGTCTGGCATGCACCATGTAGAACAACATGTCCCCTGTGAGGATGGCTTTAGGACTATCCCAGGACCTTTCCCTGGAGTCTCTCTCTCTCTCTCTCTCTCTCTCTCTCTCTCTCTCTCTCTCTCTCTCTCTCTCTCTCTCACACACACACCTCCTACACCCCCACCTTCTTCATGTTTCTCAAAGTTAACAAACCCAACCACCCTGGACGACCTATTATGGGGTGGCACCCCCACTGAGACAATCTTAGCTCTTGTAGACCAACACTTTTAAGTTGTTACCCTCATCCTACCCTCTTATATAAAAGACACCAACCATTTCCTCCACCAACTCTCCATAGTTCCTGTTCCTTTACAACTTGGTACCATGCTCGTCACAGTTGATGCCACCTCCCTCCAATGCTAAAGGCCTTGGTGCAAATGAACACTGTGTATCACAATATAAAATTGACTCCAAGCCCGCATCCTCCTTCCTTGTTACCTTGACCAAGTACATCCTCACCTGCAATTACTTCTCCTTTGTAGGTATCACCTACAAACAAATTCGCGGCACTTACATGGGGACTCTATAGCACCTTTCTATGCCAACCTGTTCATGGGCCATCTAGAAGAATCCTTTCTGACTACCCAGAATCCCAAATCCATCATCTGGTTCAGATTCATTGACAATATTTTAATAATCTGGACTGAAGGTGAGAACATACTATCCACTTTCCTACAAAACCTCAACATCTCCTCCATTCATTTCACCTGGCCCTATGTCCACATCAAACCTACGTACAATCATCAATACCTCTAGTTTGTCAGCTGCCACCCATTCCACACTAAAAAGTCCCTTCCATACAGCCTAGCCACCCATGGTTGTCACATCTGTTGTAACAGAAAGCTCATCTCCAAATATGCCAGACATTTCACTGAGGCATTAACTAACCACATTTACCCTCCAAAGCTTGTCCAGAAACAGACACCATGGGCCCTGTATGTTCAGTCAACCACCATCTCCCCCACACCCCCATCCAGCCACAAAGGAGCACACCTCTTGTGACCCAGTACCAACCAGCACTGGAGCAGTTAAACTATGTTCTCCGCCAGAGTTTCGACTACCTTTCATCCTGCCCTGAAGTGGGGAAAAAAAAAAAAAAAAAAAAAAAAAAAAAAAAAAAAAAAATCCCTCTACCCAGTGTTCTCTGCATTGACTCATATTATCTTTCCCAATCGTTTTGCTGTAACTATTACCACACTCAACACTCTGAGACCCTTGACTTACCACATTTATTATGTCACCTACATCCAGAGGCATTTCATTTCAAAATTTAGACAGTTTACAGATTATTAGCTACTATGTTTCCTCCATCCAAATTTGTTCTCAGCAAACTAGTGTGAAGATACATCTGAATGTAACACATATTAGATTTTTTTCACATTCCATATATAGTGGAGAATAGAAGGACTTACTGGTTAAATCCATGTATGTGCACTGTAATTGATCTTATCTAGTTTTGCAGGTTGCTATAGTATTATGGGAATTTGATGGGGTTGGATCCCCAATAATTCACACATATACTTGATCTAACCAATTTATTACCACACTCAAGAATACATAAGATACAACTAACTAAACGTGGCTTGTGAAGCCAGAGAGCCTGAGCTGCCAAAGATCATGAGCAAAGATGTTTCATTGGCTGTCCTGATCAGATCGATCATGTTGTCGATGCGATGTGTCACCACACAGCCCCCCCCCCCCCCCGCGCTGTGTGGAGCACATCTTAGGATACCCTGGGGATAAGGGGGGTAACCTTGGCATCGGATGACAGTGATGACCGAGGTCGACTGATGATGAGCTTGACCAAGTCTGGAGGAAGGTCATTGTGTTGATGTTGACAGGTGTAGGCACACCAATGACATAACCTCTGAGGAGGCAGCGTCGATGAGTGGAGCAATGTGGACGACCCTGCAGGCAGGAAGTCCGCACCGGCATAATGATGAGGACCTCGGACAATGGTAGGAGGAAGGCTCATGCATCGTGGGAAAGGGCCATGAGAGGAAGGGGATGAGGAGACAGGGTGTAATGAAGTATGTTGGGATTTATTCCCATCTGCTTACATTACTGACCCCCCGATACCACTGTTGCATAATAATAGGTATGAATGTAATTAGCCTATTATCATTTTCTTTTCTAAAACTTTTGTTATTATCTGTTGTAAAGTAACTAGCTGAAGTCTTATTTGACACAGGATGCATTTGTTTAATTAGCAAATATTAATTAATCCCTGCAGAAGTATATTGTTAATTTTGAGATAGTGTGCTAATTAGTATTTCTCTTAAAGTTAGGTAAATGCTTTTCTCATAATGTTAAAGTAGGTATTAATATGTCACACAAGTAATGTGTAATCTGTATAATCACCATTAATTAGAAGTAATTTTTTGAAAAAGCTAATAAATTATATTTGAATAGGAAATACTATTCATTTAATTGAGATTTGTATATTACTTCACTCAGTGTTATTTACATTAACTTTTACTATAGCCAGTTGTATGTAATTGTTTACTTTTCCATTAGAAATAATTTAATGCACATAATTAACAATACACAATTTTCAGTAACATTGTTTGGATGATACAAAAAATGTTCAAATGTTTCTAGAGGTTATGGGGCTTAACTACAGGGTCATCAGTCCCTAAACTTACAAACTACTTATGAACGAGCTAATACTAAAGATGTCACAAATATCCATGCTCGAGATGGGATTTGAACCCCCGATTGTAGTAGCCATGCAGAACTGGCACGCTGCAGATCGCTTGGCCACTGCCGCCAGCTGGTTATTGTTTCAGTTGCAATCTGATGCACAAGTCACGTCAGTTTGGCTTTAAATTTGACTAATTATGTAAAAGTTCTCCAGTGCAGAAAGTGTATCTACCATGATTAATTAATGTCTGTCCCACATTACTACGTACACCTAGAACTTTTGTATTCCACACACGAACTGTGTTGCAAAGTCATATTATTGATGTGTGGAAAGTGCATGCCTGGTATAAATGGTTGTAATTAATGAAACTTGTAAGCTGGCGATAAATGGGGACAATTGGCCTTAATAATAAATCATTAAAGTGTCAAAGAACTGTAATTCCGTGTGTCTACTTAATTTGTAGTGAATTAGTTTTCCCCCCATGAAATTCCAGCTACCTGCTACCGAAAGCGATTATCGACGATCATCAAGAACCTCAAGAATCATCGATCAACAACCAGGTACGTGACAAGGGGAAGATGGTGCGGTCTCGGAAAATGATGGAGATGTCAGTGGCTAGGTGAGGGGAACAGGAACGACAAATTCAATGAAAGGAGGGGAGGGGAGAGGGGACTGCAAGTAACTTTGAAAGGGAGACAAGGTAGAGGGCAGAAAAAGCATCATGGGGGGGTGTGGTCAGAGGGGGATGTGGCCAGGAGGAGGAGAGATGGTGTTGGTGCTTGGTCTGACAGAGGGTAGCCTATTGATAGACACCATGGCGGGAGTGTTGTTGACAGCAATGAGGACGTGGTGTGGTCCTGAGTACAGTGGCTGGAGAGGCGGACAGATGGAGTCGTCGCAAAGAAAGACATGGGAGCAGGTGGTGAGAGCAGATGAGACGCGGAGGGCAGTGGCTTGTCATGGAAGGAATATCGATTTTGGAAAAATGCAAGGGGATATGGCCATTGAAGGAAGGGAGGGCTGAGGTGGGAGGGAGAGGGGAAGGATGTACAAGCTCTCCTGGTAGTGACAGAGCTTGCCTGTACACAAACTCTGCCACCATGCTGTCCAGTTTGAAGGTTGTGCGGAGTCCCAGAAGCACCAGAGTTAGGGCCTCCACCCACAATGTTTCATGATACATGAAGGCAGCTTTGAGAGTGCGATGCGAATCCTTGACCATACCATTTCCTTGGGGATGGTAGGCAGTGGTTTGAATTTGCTAGAACCCGAGGAGATTACACAGGGTTTGGAAGAGCGAAGATTCAAATTGGCGGCTCTGGTTGGTAGTAATTACAGAGGGACAACCAAAGCAAGTAATCCATGTGTTAACAAAGGCAAGAGCTACTGTCTCTGCAGTTATGTATTGTATGGGGGTAGCCTCCATCCAACGAGTGGTTCATCCGATGGAGGTGAAGAGGTACCAGAAACCCTCCGCTGGCAGAAGGGGGCTGACAAGATCGATGTGTACGTGTTGAAAGGGGCTGGGCGGAATGGGGAAGGCACCAAGAGGGGGGAGGTGTGGGTATATACCTTGGATTTGTGGCAAGAAGTACAAGTGCAAGCCCAAGCCTGACAATCGCGCTTGACGTCTCATTAGACGAATCGGTCAGTGACCAACTTAGTGGAAGTTTTGATCCCAAGGTGAGCCAAACTGTGCAATTTGTTGAAGATCTCTCAACACAGGCAGTGGGGAACATAGGGGCAGAGAGTGTCTGTAGATTCATCGCACCAAAGTTGACCTATGACTCCAGGAAAGGTTGTGGGGTGGGTCGTAAAGAAGATGACGGGTCATGAATGAGCTGCATAGTGTTGTCTTCTGCTGCCTGTAAAGTGGTGAGCTGGGAGAGGTCCAGGGGAGAGGAAAAGGTGCTGATGCGTGAGAGGAAATCAGCCACGAAGTTGTCCGCACCCTTGATGTAGTGAACATCAGTGGTGAATTGTGAGATATAGTCGAAATAATGGAACCTCTGTGTTTGGAGGGGAAGGGGGGGGGGGGGAACGGAGGGTTCAAGATGGCCACAGCATGAGGTTTGTGGTCAGTGAGGACGTAGAAAGAGCGGCCATCTATGGAAGAGCAGAAATATTTAATGGCCTCATAAACAGCCAGCAGTTCACAATCAATTTCAGAGAATTTCTTTTGAGCATCGTATAGCTTTTATGAAAATAATTGTCAAGGAGAAATTAAACCGTCAAGAGATTGATGGCGGTGCCACTCGCATCTGTCATAATGAATAGTTCGGCCTAGGGATGAGGTTGGGCAATAGTTACAGATTTAGTGAGCAAGTCTTTCAGGTAAGTGTCTAGGTAAGAAAAACAAAATTTTAGGGGGAATAGGATCTCATTAATAAATTTTTCCATGTCTGAGTGGCATTTTTAAGGCTGAAAGGCATGAACTGGTAGTGAAAGATACCTATGGGATTAATGATGGCTGGTTTTTTCTACATCTTCATGGGCCATGGGGATCTGGTGGTAAGCATGCTTGCAGTCAACTACCGAAAACACATTCGCACCAGCCAAGGTTTGCGTGAAGTCAGCAATGTTCAGGATTGGGTAATTGTCCATTATGATGCAAGCATTGAGGTGGCTGTAGTCTCCACACATTCGGCAGGAACTGTCTTGTTTGAGTACCAAATGAATGGGAGAAAACCAGCTGCTAGAAGATGGTTCGATGACAGGCATGTCGTGTCTGTTGACTAGTAGGCGAAGACGACGCCACAGCTGTGACAGTTTCTTGTCTCCCAATTGTTCTTCATTAATGATTTGGTGAATGGTGTCTTCCAGTGTGCGAGTGACCCTCTCCAGGATGGTATGTTTGGCAAGGGCGTATCGGTCAGAAGTAAAAGGAGAGGTTACCAGGCCACAGACGAGGTCCACGTGGAGGTGTGTGATGAGGCCCAGGTAGCAAGCTGCATCATCAAGTGCATAATGTTCAAATATCTGCTCGATCAACGCAAACCACATTGAGGGCACCTCAAAAGAGAAAGGAGGTAACATCGGCAGACGATCCAGGGGTGGTGATGGGGGTGTCTCCGGAACATCAGTCGCCTGGAGGGCACTGTCTTGTTGTGGTGTGACAAGCGAGCTCAAGGTTGTTCTTGAGTCCGGTGGGGCCTCGAGGAAGAACAGACGAGTTAGGGCTGGACGAGGAGAGCTGGCTTGGGCGAACAGTGCAGCTGTGGTAATGGTGTATGCCGTGAAAGTGGGCGGATGTTCAAACTTGCGAAACCAGGAATGTTCCAGTGCGTCAACTGTGTGCAGCTGTGGTAGCGATTGTATACGTGGTGCAGCAGATGCATCACGTGATGTAGGAAGCACAAAGGACACACTGGTACTCTGTGGTACACCATACTTCACATTAGTATAAGTTGAGTGGGCAGGTCTGTTTAGTGAGTCACTTAAAACACTCGGAAGTGCAGATTGCACATAGCTGGCCAATGCGTTATTGACAAAGTCCAAGTCGGCTGCACTTGCAGAAAATCCTTAATACATGAAAATGTTCATTACTCATCGGGTGGTTGATGCATGCAGTGTATGAATACTATTAGAAGCAAATTCAATACCAGAAGCACTAAAAAATTTGTTGACGGCCACTGCACTTTTTTGGCATGGCACGTGGTTGGCAGAAGGATAAATACATGAGCTCGGCGGGACAGTTGCCGGCCTAAGTTTCAAATTTTGCATCATCAAACTGTTCAAGTTTTGCTCTATTTGAGAGTTCCGAGTGCACACAGTATGGTGTGGACTCTGATTTGCACTGTATGTTGACAACACTGTGGAAAACATGAGAGGTGAGCCGAGACCCGTATCTGTGTAGCTTCTCATGGCAGTGGTACTACTTGGTGTGAGTAACATGTCCTGCAAGAAAATGTTTTGTGAACACAGATTTCATGCATTTGAGGCATTTACACACACAATTCATGGAGACGACGTTGTGGTGGCTCGAAAACCAGGCATTGGTGGAACAGGAAAGTTTCTATGTCAATGTAACTGTTGGGACAAAGGCACCATATTTAACCGTGAATGAGTGGACAAAAAACGACCTCATTGGCACTGCTTGGTGTAAACTGTAGTGAACGTGACTTCGGGGTCACCAGTATGGGAATTTAATGGGGTTGGATCCCCAATAATTCAGACACGTACTTGAGCTAACTGATTTATTACCACACTCAAGCACACACAAGAGTGGTGAGTGGAGCTGAGAGAGGCTTAGCTTCCAAAGATCATAAGAAGATATTTCATTGTATGTTCTGGTCATATCGATCATGTTGTTGATGTGTCGCCACAGTGTGAAATATAGAGATTGGTACACAGAAAAACATAAAAGGATACAGTATTCACTTCAACTTGTGATTCCTGCTTTGTTTTTCTAATAAAAGTAACACATTCACAGAAACACCCAAATGTACAGTACTGTGGTAAAATATTGCAGCAAGTCTTCCAACAGAACATATGGTGCAGTGGATGGCATCACAGATAGCTGTACAGGTGGTCCTGAGTTCAAATCCTGCCACTGGCAAACAAAATTTATTTGTGAAACCTTAACTTTTCCCAGTGTAATGAATGTTCAAACAACTTATGGGTATCAGACACCCATCCCAGGAGATGCTGAACAGGCCCAAACAAATGGCTGAAAGGATTTGAGCAAAACACCAAGGGATCACACGATGTGCTTGGTGAACGTATTTCTACTTGGATGGGACAGCCCAGCAGTGGTTTGAAAACAACAAGGACAAATTCGATAGCTGGGACAAATTTCAGACATAACTGAAGAAGATATTTGGAGACCACCAACAACAAGTTCATTTATTGGAAGAGCAAATGAATAACACGACCCAATAACATGGTGAGTCAACACAATCATATATACAGAATGTATTGGGCCTTTGTCATGTTGTTAACATGGATATGACCGAGACGATAAAATTTCACACCTGATGAAGGGCATTGCAGAAAACATGTATTGAGCTCTTCTGTTGAAAGACATTTCAATGGCGCAATAGTTTATCCAATGGTGCCAGAAAATTGAAGAGTTGCAACAAAGGAGGGGCAGAGAAAGTATGACAGTCTCCCAAATGTAGTCCCATGGCCATTATGGAAGACAAGCATGACTTTGCTTCTCTCATTCAACAAATTATGAGAGAAGAATTACAACAGTTTATGGCAGCCAGGACTGTTGGACCAAGTGAGCACCAGATTATGATCATGGATGTGAGTCTTGCACATCATGACAGAGGCAGCGCTGTTGAGAAAGAGATATTTCAAACATTTGCTCCTGTCTGACCAACTAGTCCCACCCAACATGAAGAATGGCCAGCCCTACTATGATTCATGCCCATGCCCCCAAACGGTAGCCTAGGAACTGACCGACATGGCCACATCCAACTTTCTCGGCAACTATCATGCGTCACAGGAGGTCAGAGGACAACATGCTATTGTGTTTTCACTTTGGGCGTCCTGAACATGCTGCAGAATAGTGTTGGGATAGAAGACAAGTATTTGAAAATTATTATGCTGCATGACACCAATCATCAGGAAAGTCCTTTCAATGGCAGTCAACTGCAAATGATTACTGACAACCTATGGGGCGAAGTGCGTTGCCACATCCTGGATGTAGTTGCTCTTCAGAACGCCACTGCTGTTCACCACCGCCCTTACAGATACAAGCTGCTCGCCTAGTCTCTGTGTTCAGGAAACTAAGTGAGGTGATCATCTATAGAGGTGAGGCTGTTGCAGATGAAATTCCTCCACAGAAAACAGCCCCTTAGATGTTGGGAAATCTTACTGACATCATAATCAACAGCCATCCTGTCTGGGCACTAGTCTCTTCAGGAGCTTCCTTCTCTCTATTGTCGAATGACTGCTGCTGCAGACTAAAGAAGACAATGTTGTGTGGATACAAGAGCAACTGTGCTGAAGATCGCAAATGAAAATACATCTGGCTGGTAGGAACATGCATTGCAAGAATAACTATCAACGATTCGTCATTTTAACAGAATGCAGCCATCCTTGGATGAGATTTTCTCCAGGCATCTGAGGCTATCATTGACTGTGGAAGATCTGATGTACAAATTGAGGAATGTGCTCTAACTATTACACATAACACGTACTTCCCAGAGGGCTTGTTTGCTGTCAAAATTGTTGAGATCCCATCATTAACAATGAAAAGAGTCCCAGACAGCAGTTGAGATGACCACTTTAACTGTGAAGTGCTTGTTGATCGCAAAGAGCTACTCAGTATAATGAAAGGAATCTACATACATATCAGTGGCTATTATAAGCATTACAGGTGGTTGAGGAGAGCTTTGGATCACTAATTTTCATGAGTAATTGCAACTCATCCCTATAGAAATGAGTGTTGGAACAGCTGAACCAGTCCAGGACAGTGAGCTCAATGGCATTGACAAAGTCTCATGCTCTGCTGTTACTGCTGACAATGCACTAAAGAATATGATTATGGAATTGCATATAGAGCCCGGTCCGACCCAAGAACAACATCAAAAGGTGTTAGTCATATCACACCAATTTTCACGTGCATTCAAGGCAAGGCAGGTAAGAAAAGCCAGATAAAACACCGTGCCAATACTGGGGATCGTCCACCAATTAGCCAGCATTCATATAGTGTGGTGTCAGCTGAAAGACGGATAATTCGGGAAAAAGTGGAGATGGTGTTGCAAGATTATTCAACCTTCAGAAAGTCCACAGTCATCTCTGATGGTACTCCTTAATAAGAAAAATTGCACATTGTGTTTCTGTGTTGATTATCAGAGGCTGAACAAGATCACAAAAAAATATGTCTACTCATTGACAACACCTTAGACTGCTTGAAAGAAGCTACATACTTCTCAACCATGGACATGCAGACAAGTTACTGGCAAATCAAGGTTGACAAAGCTGTCAAACTGCTTTTGTTACACCTGTTGGTATCTATGAGTTCAAAGTCGTGTCATTTGGACTATGTAATGCTCTGACCACATTCTAATGCATAATGAACAACTTGCTTCAACATCTTAAATGGATGAAATCTCTATCTTGCCTAGATGCATTATCATTTTCTCAAGGACATGTGTGGAACATCTAAGCCACATGTCAACTGTGGTGAAATGTGTTGAGACTGCAGGACTGTGCCTCAACCCAAAGAAATGCCTCTTTGTCAACAAAGAGATAAAAATCCTGTGGCATCTAGTCAACAGAGATAGTGTCTGTCCTGATCCAGATAAAGTAAGAGCAGTCACAGAATTTCCATCTCCTCAGCAGATCCATGATGTGAGAAATTTTCTCAGGCTCTTTCATAAAAGGTTTTTCTAACAAGGCATATCCATTGCAAGAACATCTGCAGGGTGACGACTTGTTTGAGTTTTCCAGGCTGTTTAAGGAGGCTCTTACTTCCACACCAGTTCTAACCTTATACAATGAGAATGTGGAAATCAAACTTCACAATGACACTAGCTATTATGGGATTGGTGCAGTGCTCATACAAATTCAGGAAGGTGTTGAAAAAGTGATAGCCTATGCATCAAGAATACTCTCAAAGTCCGATATAAACTACTCTACAACCGAGAAAGAATGTCTCACAGTTATCTGGGCTGTTAATAAGTTCTGGTCATATATATTTGGCAAACCATTCACCATCATGACAGATCACCATTCTGTATGTTGGCTGACTAGGTTGAAAGATACATCAGGTCAAGCAAGATAGGCACTAAGACTCCAAGAGTATGATCTCAGAGTGGTATTCAAAAACGGGTTTAAACACAAGGTTGCCGGATGCCATTCCAGGAATCTGTTAGTGAAACACAACAGCATGGGTGAAATTTCTGCCCTCACTGAATTAAGTGACATTACAGCTGAATAGAGGGAAGATCCAGCATTACTTCAATCCATAGAGGCCTTGGAGAAATGAGAATTGACCAAAGGAGAGTTTAAAGTTATGAACAGGACATTGTATAAGACAAACTATGATCCATCAAACCCCAAATGACTACTGGTCATTCAAAATCATCTATGGTTAGCTATTCTCAAGTATTTCCATATTGCTCCAGTATCTGGTTATCTGAGATTCGTGAAGACCCTAGACAGAATCAGATGCAGGTATTACTTGCAAGGTCTCTACCGATCTGTCAAGCAAAGTTAGTCACTGTAAGGAGTGCCAGTGACAAAAGCGTGTGCCGCAATTACCTGTGCTGATGGTCCCCAGTTCAAATCCTGCCACTGGCAAACAAACTTTATTTCTTTGTGTTTACTATGTCTAGAATGTTCTACTCGTTTCTTATGATGGATGTGAATTCCAGAACATTCTTTCTATATATAAATAATAGAGTAGTTCAGTCAGAAGACAGTCGGTTCTGAGTGTACACTTGTGTTAGCAATAAACTTATTCTAAGTGTAAAGCACAGGTGCCAACTATATTGGGCCTCAGGCCTGGGGGGGGGCCCGAGCCCTGTAAAAAGGTTTGTTTGGGACACCAGGGGCCCCCCCTCCCAATAATGTAAGAAAATTGCAGCATATCTGAGATATGACATAACCACTTTTCATTTGTAGCCTTCCATTTTATAGATAGAGAATGGCTGTGAATTGATTGTGGTAGTAGGTGATTTTTGGTGGTGGGTCGTGAATGGGGCAGATCTTGCACCTTGGAAGAACGTTAGGAAATGACCCAGAGGGTGCAGAATTTGGAATAGGATTCGTTTACATCTAAATAAATACTATGCAAATTACAATGATGTGCATAGCAAATAGGGATGGACGTAGATATTCTGTAGATTGGGCTAGATATGGAACACTACTTTAGAGGATGTGGGTAGGAATTTGGATATGATATTCCACATCTAAGAGGATGGAAAAAGGTAATTGCCTGGTGGAGGATGTAGTGAAGTTTTTCAAGACAGGGTGATCACAGCCTTTCTTGGTTGGGGGCTGATTAATAGGTTTACTGGACTCAAGTAGTACAAAAGATTTGTTTATGGATTAGCAGGGTCAGATATTACCTGTCAATAAAAGTTCGAGTAAAGATATTGGTATGCAATCGACATTTTTATGGAGCCATCTGAGAGGTTGATGTTAGCATCGATGAGAGGTGAGGTGGGTTTCTTAGTATGTGCTGAGATTATGGAGGAAAGAGCATGTTATAGGCATTGACAAGATAGAAAGAATCCCAACAGATGATCTATGAAGATGGTATTGGATGCCATCTGAGCACCCTTAACAGTAACACAGCTTTGTTTATAGCTTTACCCGGTCAAGTCTAGTGTGCAATACCACCCATTGGCTTTGACCAAGGACTTCATATATTACGTAATTCTATCCATCAGTGTCTATATTTATCCTTATTACAAGTCACCGATAATACTGTCACTGTTGCACAGATAATATTTATGTGAGTACTTTGGTATATGTCCACACTTTGTGATTTTTTTAAGTGGTTTTTTGAATATAGGATTTCTTATAGCTATATAAAATATTATGTATAATGATTATTCATTGTATGTAAAGATTTAAATATATATTTATTTGTTATTTGAGAATAAATTATTTTATTGTTATGTAAAATGTGTTTTGTTTTCATTAGAGGAAATCAAGTGTATGTGTAGGTGGAAAATGGCAGACAGAGAAAAGTATAATGAGAAAAAATTGTTTGTAATTCTCAATGACAAATTGGGTACAATTAAAGTTTTACAATGGTAAAATTTTATTTGCCATCCCGGTGGCCTCGCGGGATTATGTTGGCAACATCAACATGGCATAAAATGTTTTTCAATATGTTAATATTTTCAGAAGTCTATTAGAATAACTTGATTAGTTTTTTGTACAGACAATGAAGTAAAGAAATAATGCTGTTCCTGTTCTATGGTTGATAGGTTCTTGTATGTACACTTTTCTGCTCAGTAAAATTAATTGACATCATAAAATAAAGATTTCATGCCAAAACATTTGTGTTGTCATGCATTTGGTTAATGCCAACATCACACAATTGTTAACATTATTATGCAAGGCCACTAGGACAGTAAGTAAATTTTAATCGATACATGCATCATTGCGAGAAGCATAAAACGTGGATGTGTTTGCATCCAGTGAAGTCCCCTAATTTGCCTTTGTAGTTCCATAATGTTCTATGAATATTAATTATAACACATGACAATTATTCTCATTTATGTTTTCAACAATTTTGTGTGTTTCAGTTTAGTGTTGTCCCCCCCCCTCCCCCCAATTTCCTGTGATAGTCCAGTCACTGTGTATTTCTGCAGATAAGACGATGGCTGAATCATAAAAAAAGGCTCCTAAATCTGAGGTTGACTTATACAATGGTACAAATTTAAAAAAAAATGTGGAGAAAAGTTTATGGAAACAAAGGCAAGTGTAATTTAAAAAAAAAAAAAAAAAAAAAAAAAAAAAAAAAAAAAAAAAAAAAAAAAATATATATGCACTTTACAAGCTTTATTAATTGAGTGAGTGGAAAAGGGAGGATACATAAGATAACCTATATGCCATAAAGCAGGAATAGAATCAATTATTTAAAATGCAGCTTGATTTTTATCATGTCACTTGTCAAAAGTAATTTCGCAATATATCCAGAGTCACACTGAAACGGTTAGCATATATTTACGCATGGAGCAGTGAAAGAGTTAAAATATTTTGGTGCTACACGCAACACTCACGGTTTTCTTTGAAGTCCTTTATCTTCTGTTCTCAGACAATTTCAAGTGTTTTCACCTGCATAATATGTGCATTGGCGTGCTTAAATGTTGTCTCGATGAAAGAAATTACAGCACTTGTCTCTTAAACTTTGCAGTGTTAAAAAAAAAGTTCAAAAGCAGACCGCAAACCTCTGTGCTGCAAACACTGCAACACAGGGTGAAATCCAGTTGTACCTATCACGAAAACTACTTTTAGTGGCTTCTAGCAGCATTTTTCGGAACTGCCATTCACAAAACTAGGCGCTCTACAAAAAGCCAATGAGGTTAGAATCTCTAATATCCTTGCACAAAACCATGGCTTATTCTTACTTCCATGTACAAAACCTATTTATGGCAGCTTCTAGCAGCACATTTTGGAACTTCCTGAAGCTTTGCCTCTGAATCTAAGCTGCAGGCATATTTTTAGATCCCGAAAACTGGAAAAAAGTGCAGCTAGCATTCGGGTAAATATGATAACTTGGGAGTTGTCTTATAGGTCAGATATATGCTTAAACTATAAAATTTTGATGAAAATTTGTACCTCGTCTTATCTGTGGAAATATACGGTAAGTTCTAGAAATGTTTATTTTGCTGAGACAGTTATTCATGTACCTTGTTTTCATCATTTCACCATATATTTTACTCATAATATAGTATCGGATTTATCGCTTGTTTGAATTTCATTTTCTTTCCAGTTTGCAATAAAATCAATAAATCGGAGGCATTGTTAGAATTGTTTTCAATAAATGATTATGATGCTTATAAGCGTCTGACAGCTTTGCAGCATTTACCACATAATCGGTATGCAGCTAAAGCGTAGTTGTATTTCCATATCTAGCACCACATCTTGTGCAGACATTATATTCGCTGTCAATATTAAAGGTTTTGCAGGGGTCAGATTTCAGCTCTCAGCGCACATGCGCACACAGTTGCCCGCCTAGAGCATCAGCACTGGTGACTGCAGCGAATGTTAACTTTCGATTTATTGCTGTAGCACATTGTTACTAGCATAAATTACTTCTATTCAATAAAATAACTATCCTTTCTAGATTCTAAGTAAAGGAGCTCTTGACCTTACATGCAAACTTGAAAATATAAAATACCATTATCAGTTCTTAATCTGTAGAAGAACGTCCATTCTGCTTAGTCCAAACTTGATAATGATGTGCAATATCCTTTATGAATCACAACACTGCATTATCCTGCTTTAATTTCAGCCTGAATCATTCTCTCTCCCCCCCCCCCCTCCAATTGCACACCCACATACCTACTCCAAGCAGTTAACATTTAGTTCCTTTTTGCAATGCAGGATTCCCTTTTTTTAACAGCTGTCAGTAGGATCAAGTTACATTCATCATTAATTAGCACGGAGAATAGCTGTATTAACAGGACACAGGTTTTCCAACAGAAGACACAAAATTACTGTGACTATTTTTATTTATCAAAGAACATTACAAATACAGTGATATCAGTCTTACAGTTGATAATTATGCATTATTACAAAATTAGCAGACAGAACATTAACAATTCTACATACTAAGCAATTTGTGAATCACTTAAGTTTTTCTTCAGCCTACATAACTCAAAATTGAGAAGATAAAATGAAACACAAAGAAATAAGCAATGAACATTGAACTTTGGAAAGTTAAAATTTCCCATGGAGTATTCACTGGTCCATTTTCTCTCCCTCTTGCTGTTGCTGATTAGTTACTGCTGGAACACCTGTCTGCACCACTTGTACCACACGCTCACTGCTTTCAGCTGGAGGGAGAGCCTGAAACCAGAAAGAGTCAATGTGTAAGAAGTGTCAAATAAGTCCCCCATAATTTAACGCAAACTGTAAGTTATAACACTTTGTTCCTTCTTTATTTCTTCATTTCAGTAGCAACAAACCATCTTCGACTTGCCTAGGTTATATATTGATCACCATACTGTAAGGATTACTCACCCACATACTTATTTTAGCAGTACCTATTTATGTAGTTTGCTATACTCAAGTCATTACCCGTTTACTGAATTACTTCAGTATTGAACCCTTTAATGCACGACTACTGTTTGGGCACAATAATTTGACGATTTGCATCGTGGCTGCTGGGAGCTGCAGAAGGCGTGTCTCATGCACATTATGGTTTCTGCGGGGAGTGGAGGGCGAGGGGAAAGCAGCTTGCTGCAGTGCTGGAACCGTTACTCTAACGGTGTGTACAGTAATATTTCGCATTGAGGAGCACTAACATTGGCAACAATGATAAATGAATATCTTTCAATTAGTGCAGACATTCGCCACTTGTGACAGCACCAGTAAAATTGTCAAATTATCATGGCCAAACAAAGCTATAGAAACTACCACCATTAATTTGCAGTGCATATATACTAAATATGGAACAGGGGAGAATTTTAAAAAAAATTCTTGTGCCCTACTAGCAACAAAAAGTTCATAGCTGGTCAGCTATCCAGTGCTTCCATGATATACCAAATGCAGTAAATGTCACTTTTGCCTCTTTCTAGAAAGAGGCCTAGAGTAACATGACTGCCTTCTAAAAGTCAGAGGAGGAATACTGAAGTGAAGAAATGCACATCTTAGGAGTAAGTCGATGAAGCTAACTCCTTCAGTAGCACTCTGCAGTTTATAATTTATAGCACAAGCTACACTATGTGTAGAAGCAGCTACAAATGAATTTGTGGTAAAATGTTCATTAGTTTGAGAGAATTGAAAAAAATAAGGTATGTAGCTGATCAGCTACACAAGGCATCACAGGGTTAATAAGTATTTTGGTAACCCTTCCATTCCTGAACATTTTACCCAGAAATGTTAATGTGCATTGCAGTATAATGCCGTAAACATTTTAATCATTTAAGTTGCACAGAGATTAATGACAATGATCAGATTTGTTCATTCTGAAGTCAACGAAAACTCTTCACTCCCTCAATGTGTCTGCAATTTATTTGCAGTATTAGCTCCACTCAGACCGACACTCCATCTAAGGTCGGAGAAAGGCATTTGTGTCTTGCCTGTATATTGCAGTCAATATCTCACCTACACTTAGGTCAAGATATCTTTCAAATGATTAATTATAGGTAACAAATTAAAAATTAGGCAACTGATAAGATTTCTCTGTAGTGCAAAACTGACTGGCATATCTATACCAATTTTAATAGAATAGTGGTATCATCCCAGTCCAGTGTAATACTAAGTTACTACTACAGTTTTACTACTTCATATTTCCACTAACAACTCCAAAATGTATCTTTTGATGCATACCTTCTTTGGTGCTGTGATAGTGAGAACACCATCCGATGACAACTGTGTCTGCACCTGCTCAACGAGTACATCCTTTGGCAGCAAGTAACGACGCTGCATGTGGCGAGAGATGTAACCATGCTCATCCTGACGCTCTTCATGTTTTGCCTCTACCACCACACTGTCACCCACAACTTTTACAGTCAACTCCTCTGGTTTGAACTGCTGAACGTCTAAATTGACCTGCAACAAGAATGGTACAATTAGTTGGGCTGGCACAAAATTTGTGATCTATAACCAACTGCAACACTGGCAAAATCTATTTCTAGCAATATCTGGAAAGATACATTTCATATGCAGTGTACAATTACCTTGAAGCCATCCTTGTTATTCTGGACTGTAGATACCCCAGAGTTTCGAGCTGCCAAATGACGCCATGGTCTGTAGTAGCCAGACAGAGCAGGCATGACAGACAGACGAGGGAAAAACAAGTCATCGTTCGTTAGGCCCAAGCCGAAATGCTGGTCGAATAATGACATTTGCCTGTCAACATCATCCAGCAAGTGACGGATCACTGGTGTTAGTGCCATCTGAAACGATACACAAATATTTACCATTATTACTTATTTGTTCAATTAACAAAATTATTCCCACAATCTCAGTGCATATTTATATTATGTAAGGGCTGCAGAGCAAACCATGCGATTTTTCTCTATTTCTAACCATTGTATTCCTATCAGTAACAAGTTCCCGACATGACGGTGGAGAGTTAGAAAAAGAGCTTCACACCTTTAGAAAACTGAGTTTCCGCAGTCGTGTACTCTATGCGCGATACAATAAATATAGCATTATTCCTACAGCATTTCACAATGATCAGTTTGTTCTAACCCTTTGAATGAATCTCAAGTAACAACTAGGTCGCAACAGACACCACATATTACGACGCACTTACCTTTCCTCTCGCGTGTCAAATCCGAACTTAGAAAGTCAGAACACGCGTACTCTTCAAACTGAATCCGTACTTCGCGCCAAACTGTGCGCCTCCAGCCTGCGCGAGTGCTTTTATATGTTTGTGTCAGTGCTACCAACAGCTCACGAATGAAAATGAAGGAGGTACGAGTGCCATCTAGATATTTCTAGAGCAGAAAACATGACGACAGCAATACTATGCAATACTTCGTAAAATCGAATTGCTTTCGATTAGCGTGTCGTCACAACTGTTTACGTTTGATGACAAACATTTCCGCTTGGTTGTGTGATCTAAGCTATTCTCCAAGTTAATTTCCTGATACTCAAAATGAATCGTGTGTAGTGTGAACTGTGCGGAATGTGCTATTGCCCTATGAATTTATTAAATCACGGTCTCAATTCAAAACTTTAGCTATAAAATTAAAGGATACATGTTCGACCTGATACGACGTTGATACACAAGTGTTTTTATTTTACTGTTTGTTGATTACTTTGTACCTTAAACGTGCCATTATTTACTTCCCCAAAGAAACGTGAAAACTGAGTGCTGATTTATGAAGATGTTATTTTCCGTTAGAGTCGCAAATTGTTTTAAATTTTAAAAAAAGGTGATGTGTAAATTTTGATTTCATTTCATGTGCAAGACTCCTCAATCACGTATAATTGTTTTGTGTCATGATACACAAATTATGTCAGGAGAGAGAAAAGATGATAATGTGTAATTGTATATTGGTGCAGAATGTTAGTTTATTGTTGTCAACCGCTCACCATATTTTGACACAGTTGGCATTATCAGTATTGTCGGTACAGTTAATATTTCAGCCTTGTAAGTAACAATAATTTGTAAAAGCAGAGTAGGCCCCAATATGCAGGTCGCCTCTTCACTTGTTCACTTATGCATGTAGTTAGTGGTTCACATATTTACATAAGTATAATTGCTTAAAAACAATGACATACTGATAACAGATATTTACTTGTTAATTACATGCAGACTAAGTTTACTATTACTAATGACTAATAAAAAAATTAGGATAAAATTATTCTTATTTAGGCCTACATTCGTATATGCACATATGATTATTAAATAAAATTTAATTGTATTGTTTTGGTACAGTTACTCAAAGCACAAGTCTTGAAAAAATCACTCTTCATGAATTCGTCAACTGTGTAAAATTCACACTCTTTCAGCCAAGTAGGCCTATCTAAAAGTTTTGCAAAGGAGTGAAATGCACAGAGTTTGTAAGTTTGTTAAAAAAAATGAGACCCATGTGTTGATAGGTGGTGTGTGTAAGAGACAGTCTAGAGATGTGGGATATCTAACCTGTGGATATTCCCAGTATTGTGTGAGTGAACATTATTGTGTATTTGTTCAAATTTTCTTTGCCATGGGTTATTGTATTATATAATTATTGCCTGGGAACTTTCATTATATTACACAATCTGAACAGATTTCTAAAAGTCTCTCGGGGTTGGGGGGGAAAGCAAACCTAGAATGCACCTAATGGCTTGTTAGAAGGTTCGTACTAACTTTATGCCTTTGCTTATGTCACAAAAATTATACTCTTGGTAGTTTAATAATGGAAAGTCTAGGTTGGAAATAATAATATAGTAAAAAGGACAGTTTACGACTCCCCACCAATGTTGCTCTCTGATTTTTGTTTTTTTGTTTTCCTACAGTATGTCTGCCTAGGTGTATTTGTGTCTGTGTAAATGTATGGGTGTGGGTGTATTTGTTCACCTTCCTTTTCTTCTCCCAAGGTAAGTCTTTCCTCTCCTGGGGTAGGAATGGCTCCTTACCCCCTCCCTTAAAACCCTCATCATTTCCTTTTTACTCTGCTTCCCTTCTGCCCAAAGAAGCAATTGGGTTGCGAAAGCTTGTGTGTGTGTGTGTGTGTGTGTGTGTGTGTGTGTGTGTGTGTGTGTGTGTGTTTTATTTGTTACTATCACTACCTGTGCTCCTTCACCTGGTAAGTAGGCTTCATCTTTTTTTTAACATATTTTTCCTGTTAGGAATTTTTCATCTATAATATTCACCACCAAGATATTATGAGAAGCTGTGACAGGCACACGCAAAAGACACATACACATACAACACTTCAACTATCGTCCATGGTATTCTTCAGGCTGCTTGGTGTTATATGTCTGATAGTGTTTGGTGTACAAGATGTTGGCAACCAATGAAGTTAACAAAAGTCGTGGTGAGGGAGAGTCAATTGAATACCAGGATACCACTGGTTGGCTTAAAATGACTTGAAATGTTAATCATTTTCATTCTGTTTCAAATGTGACATTACTTCAATACAAACTGACCAATTTACGTTCACCCATCCATCTACCCGAGCCCTATGTCTTACCTACAAAACACTGAAATGTTGATCATTGGTAATGACAACTTCTTGCAGAACACTATTCCAAAGTAAAGTTTCTTTGTGTGTAATGGAAAGTTTTGCTTTTTGTTTATTGTTTTGTGATTTGGAATGTTGCTTTCTGATTTTGTTTTTAGTAAGTTGCCACCATTGATTTCTTGGGGCAAAACTTACAGGTGTATCCTTGTCTTCAGTTATGGTGCATATGAGAGTGTGGTTTATTTTCTGCATTAGTGTTTAACTAATGATCCTTGGTTATTGTGAAATTATCATAAATTTATCATTGATTATTAAATTAGATGCTTTGCTTTAGTATCATAGTCATCTTTTATATAATCCAGGTGGCGTAACAGTAGAAATGTGACACAGACTAATTTCACAGTAATGAAAATTATCATCAATAAATATAGAACTACTGACAAAATAGGCCTACTGCAGATTAGACTCACTACAGACTAACACAAACTAACTTTAGACTGACTAAGTGGCATACACCGCTTACTATAAATTTGTTTGCTAACAATGTTTGTTTAGCTATTCACTGTTTGTTACACACAAATTTGTTTTAAATTAACACAGATGCAAATGATATGATGCATTCATTGATTATAGAAACTTTGGATACATTTCTGAAAGTGATTATCTGGGATTAAGTCTACAATCAAACCTACATGTTGTAGGTCTGAGTATTATTTGTTGGAGCATTAATTGATTAGTTTGCTCTTATTTTGAGTTACGAACATTGTTAATGATGTAGTTAGGTTTCCACAACATTGCAAATTTCTCCTGATTCAAGTAATTCATGATATTTAATGTGTTTTAATTAATTTCCACACATTAATAATCGGAATTACAATGCTTTATTATAAGAATTCTTGAATATTCTATCTCTGAAAATAATAACTGTACTGGTACTGATTTTCTGGACAGAATCAGTAATTACATTTTCTTTTAAGTCCAAAATTATGAATTGAAAGGTACAGAAGTATTGCAGGTCATGCAAAAGTACTGTGTCAAAACAGAAGTATATAGTAAAAGAATCGGGGTATCAGGAACTAAAATGAAAATGGGTATTGAGTGATAGAATAGAGTTTGGTATTGAGTAGTAAAATAGAGGCTTACTCTAGCCATGCCGGCCGCGGTGGCCGAGGTGACTGAGGCGCTCCAGTCACGGTCATCACGGCCACTACGGTCGGGGGTTCGAATCCCCCCTCGGGCATGGATATTTGTGCCGTCCTAGTTCGTAAGTAGTTCATAAGTAGTTTGTAAGTTTAGGGACTGATGACCCCGTAGTTAAGTCCCATAAGCTTAACAAACATTTGAACATTTGAACTCTAGCCATTATATTACAATTGGGTCAAATTTTGGGTAACTTTTTTTCGTTACGTTTGTTGAATTTTTTTAGTGTAGTTTCTATTGCTGTTGGTGGTAGTTGAGGATGTTTGAGTAAGGTTCAGATTACTGTAAGGGGTATTTTCTGCAGTATTTCTGTAGTGTAAGTTGGTTGGCAACATACCATATTGCATGTAGGCGGTGGTGTGATTATTGCTTTTAGTAAAGCCAACAGGTGTAAAAGGTAAAATTTATGACACTTCTCGCCGGGCTCCAGTGCTTATGTTGGCAACAGATGAACAATGAAGTGTAGACTTGCGTTAATATTTTTCACGAGCTACAGAGTAAATGTTATTGCTGCTCATTTCACATGCAGCAAAATTAAGACTGTACCTGCTCTATGGTTTACAAGTTCTTGTATGTACCCTAAATCGTTCAGAAGAAAATAATTTTAGTTTTAATTGAATGTCACGATAGAAACATTTGTTAGCACCATTGGTGCCAACATAAGCACTGCAGCTCAGCGAGAAGCGTCGTACAATTTAACTGGTGTAAAGAGTGAGAAACTGTTTGTGGTGCCAAAGTGATCTGTACCTTAACCTAAGGTCTAGGTTAGGTTGGGAGACAACTGTTTTTTTTTTTAGTGTTGGCAAAGCTTACGAATGTGAGAATATAGAAATGGTTTTTGTTAAGAATATTGTTAGAATTGATCATTTGAAATGATTGCTTGTTTGATACTACTTGTTTGTTGCTTGGGAGGTGGGGTTCAGTTGGTATCACTGCCTTCATTTGAGGTCTATTATAGGCCAATTTAAGTATTCATTACCATTTTAAGTGCTCCTCGGTTGCACAGTGGTAGAGTGCCAGACTACAAATCCGAATGTCACGGGTTCGATCCCTGCCAGGTCCCAGGGTTTTTATCCATCACTTTCCACTTCTTTCACCTCTGACAGTATTGCCCATCTGAAAAATACCGAGTAGCACCGTGGTTTGGAACCCACGCTAAACTGTAGGTCCCCCTGTAACTGGCTGGGTAAGTCAGTTTGAAGTTCGGAGGAAGGCAATGGCATACCACCTCCAAACACGACCATGCCTAGTAAAGCACTGTGGTATTCAAACCAATCTTTGGATTGTCGACTGCTTTTTCTTTACCTTTTATACCATTTTAATATTTATAGAATTGCGGGAGGGTTGATTGGTATTGTTTCTTTGATTTTAGGTGTAGCATAGGTTAATTGAGGTATTCACCATTGTTTTTACAGTATTGATTTTGTGCATGGATGTTAATTGGTATTGGTATCTTCTTTTTATGTTTATTGAAGCTACATTGAACTATTTGATTCTGTGTATAGATTTTTTTACTTTCATTTCACAAATTTTCATGTGGGTCATTCCATGGTAACTAATGTTACAAAGTAATGTTTATATTATAAGTTTTGGACAATTAACAGAAGGAAATGTTTCTATTAAATATTTTTTATATGTCAAAACATACTTTATACAGAATGCTCTACAAACCTGGATCCAAATAATTGTTACCTTATTATATTTATAAAACCGAATCTTAAAATTATTCTAGGTAACTCACATTACATTTAGAAGAAATGGGTTTTACATATGATAAAGTAAATACAAAAGTCTGCTTTGTTTTATGTGAATATTTCTTGTAAGTTTTACACACAATACCAGAAGAAATTAGAAGCATTTGAACACAATTAGAAACATTCTATCTCTAATAAAAGAAATATAAAAAAATAATGAGATGGTAACTCATGTAGAACACATGCTAACTCGTGTTACATTGTCAAAGATTACAGTCAAACTTGAAATAACCACGGAAATATACCACACTTGGAGGGTTCACTTTTCTGATTAGTTTGTCTTTAGTATAGTAAATCTCATCTTTAGTTTCAGGCCACTTCCAAAACTTGCCATCTTTCATCATAGCATTAATCTTAAACTCACCATTTTCAGTTTTAGTAATTGTACTTGGAAAATGCGAATTTTCATATTTTACCACCACCCAGTCATCTACTTGAAAATCCAGCAATTTTTTTATACTCTTAGTGTTTTCCTCTGCAGTTGATGAAGTGATTTGTCCCATCACTTCATTATTGTAGAGTTCCAAGAGATGAATTTTAGTAATGTTCAAGAAAGGCTTGCAGTTCTTGATTAAGGCTGAGATATGTAGTTTTTTGCTTCTTTGGGTGAAGTCTTCTTCACCCATAAGAATTGCTGTCACATTAGAAGAGGAATTCAACAACGCTTTTACAAAATCAGTTACATTGTTTACATTTCCTGCTTTTCACATGAGACCAAACTTGGTGTTTGACAGCCCCACAAACTCCACCCACTGGCCCCTTCCCATGAGAAGTTGCAAAGTACTTCCATGTAATTCTTGTGGCATGACTCTTACGTAGAACTTTTATAGCTTTTGCAATCTGTCTGTTTTTAAACTGGGAAGCAGGGCCATCTGACCAGATTGTAACTTCTGATAGTTTTTGGTTGTTCTTCAAGAAGTCTGTCAACATAGGCAATGACGGTGTGTTTTGAGTGGTCCAGATTATCAGATACCAACACATAGGGGTGAGAAGTACCTCAATGCCAAATCGTAGCATTAAAAATACTAACTTGATTCTGCTGCCAATGTCCACTTTGTATTTCATCTTGACTTACACATCAAAAATGTTCAGAAAAATCAATTTGCATCATTGCAGTTTGTGTTGAAGAAGGTAGTGATGCCCTGTCACTCTAATAGGTTTATGATTGTTCTCTCTTGAAGTAGCAGTGTTCTAAAAATTTTGGTCCTATGGTAATAATATGATCAATAAGATCCTGTACAGTACCTTCTTCCTCTACTATCAAAATTCTGCAACCTCTCTTGCTATACATACCATTTGACGTCGTACTTTTGAACTCCAATACACAAATCAAGAAGTTTAACTGACATTAAATCTTTACATTTTATGCACTTTCCTAACCAACAATCCGCTGCAGGCTTTACACATAGAAAAATTTCTGGCATGTTACCGGTGTACTCGGGTATTTGAGGCACTGTGCTACGAAGAGAGTTAACAGCACAGATGAAATTCTCGTGATATTTGCAGACACACACATTGTATGGAAGTTTATTGGCAAGCAAGACATGTTTGGGTCTTAATTCTGCAAATTTATTTTTCTTTGCCATTTTCTTCACAAAACATGGCATGGACTTCTTTCAAAGAAAACATCAAGTGTCGTACTTGTAACTTATTCTTACCTTTCTCATCTCTTACAGTGACAACATCTTTGCGTCCAGGAGCCTGTCTGCTAAAGTTATCCCTTTCATAGAATTGTTTCAGCACTTATTTTTGGTGTAGAGATTCTTTCTGCTGCTAGAGGTTCAACAAATGTATGATACAAACTTTTAATAACACATTTTTGTTTTCTGCGCGATGCTGGAAGCACAGATTTCACTTTGGATATAGCTTTTCCCAATGAAGACCTACTTTTATATGGCGGAGAGAGAGAGAACTACTAGCTGAATGTGAAGATGCTTTCTTTAGTCTCTTCTGCTACTTAGCAACTCTTTCTCTTATGTTGCATTTCCTTTCTGCAACAATCCTTTCTTGTTCTCTTTTACTAAACTTTTTTCCTGTTCCTCCTTTTTCCTGAATTTTTTCATAGTTTCCTTGGGTTTTATTTTATACTCTTCGTATTTTCCTTCATCCTTCAGTTTTTGTCTTCTTCTTCTCATCTTTTCAGCTGCAGTCAAAGGTATTCTGCAAAAATTGCAAATTGTAGTAATGAAGAAATAGTGATTTTCCCATGGGATTTATGTGGCACATGGAGATAAGTATACATTAAATATATTGGAACACATTGTTAGTTAACTTATGTGTAATCGAGAAACAACCTGAGTGGTAAATATTGTAACTAATGTTACAAAAGTAATGGTATCTCATGTTACATAAATAAAGGTAACTCATGTTACATGAATTAAATATCCTGTACCAAGAGAAGGCTTTCAGGAGGAAATTTTATGAGGTGCCTACTTATCAGGTGTACTTACATGAAGGACAGCATGGCATGTAAATTGCAAAACTTTAATATATTCTGCAAAAATCTTAAGAAAAATAGGCATTTGGTAACTCACGATTCACATTTTAGGTTAGGTTAGGCCTATACAAATGTTTTTGTATGTATCATGCTTAGAATGTTTTCATCTAAAAATATTTCAAAAAGAAACTGATATATAAACCACAATGAATTATTACAAATTTCATGACTTTTTCTTACCTTGAAGTTGATCACATCATCTGCATGTACAAGCTCAACAATAGAGTCTTCTTGGAGGGTGTTGGAGGGAAAAATAAATCTTGTCAACAAAATTTAATTCCCTACCTATACATATAACAGGGGAAAATATCCCTGCAGAAAGATTCCTCATTTACATGGAATGACCCATGTGCTTTTTATTTCATTTTTGTCGTTTTCACTTGGCTTTTTGATATTTGTTTCCCACTTAGAATGTCTCTGCCCCCAAACCCACCAATTTTAACGTTTTTCAAGATTGTTTTAGTCATCGTATTGACTATGAGTGATGTGTGTTTTTTCTGCCATCTTGATGGCATCATGGTTCAAAGCTGGTGGGTGTAATCAGCCAGATTCCATCATCATCAGAGAGTCCTAATTTAGCTTAATGTGTAGAGCTATGTTGTTTATATACTCTTTGGTAATTATATTGTTCAGGCTAGCTTCTAACCTTGTGGGTTGTTCGTTGAGGTAATAGAGATTGAGCAACTTCATTCTCTTTATTAAATGAGAAAGTTTTTTTCTTTTTTCTCATATGTTTATATCAGTGTCACCAGTTATGAAGAGTTTGTGAGGTTTCTGTTTTGAGATTGATAGTGTTGAGTTTTCCTATGAAAATTTTTTCATATGTTCTTAGAGTATGATGGACTCCGACTATTACAATTTTGTATGTATCAAACATGGGAAATTCCGGGAAGGATTCAACAATATTTTTGAGGAGGATAGGTCGCTTACTCACCACAGAGAAGTTCAATGAGCCGCAGAAAGGCATGAGTAACAGACAATAACATTATAGCTTTTGGCCGTTTAGATCTTCATTGGTTAGAGACACAAAACACACACACACTCAACAGACACGACCACCATCTCTTGCCGCTGCGGCCGATATGTGTTACCCAGCATGGCCTAGGTGATAGCAACCAGTGGTGAGGTTGAGGAGGTGGCTAGGAGAGGGAAGCAGGTGGGAAAGGGGATGCTTGGCATAGGTGGGGGAATATGCCAGTACTGTCTGATGGACAGTGTGGAAGGAAGGGAAGGGACTGAAAGGTGTGGTGGGATGGGAGACGAATGTAAGGATAGAGAGTGGCAGGGAGAGGAAGGGAAGGGTGCTAGAGGCATGAACTAGTGAAGGTTTAGGCCTGGGGGATTGTGGGAGCATAGGATATATTGTAGGGAGAGTTCCCATCTGTGGAATTCAGAAAAGCTGGTGTTTGTGGGGAGGATCCATATGGCACAGGCTGTTATTGAAGTGAGTCACAGTAAGCAGCACTGCATGCTCTGCAACAGGATGGTATAGCTGTCTCCTGGCCACAGTTTGAGAATGGCCATTCATTCGGAGAGATATCTGGGTGCTGGTCATGCTCACATAAAAAGCTGCACAATGGTTGCAGCTCAGTTTGTAGATAACATGACTGCTTTCACAGGTTGCCCTGCCTTTTATGTGATGGGAAATGCCAGGGACAACGCATGAAAGCAGTCATGTTATCTACAAACTGATGTCACAGGCCCTGTCTGCCCAGTCACCCACCAGCTCCCCCACACCACCGTCTGGCCACAAAGGAGCACCTCTCTTGTGACACAGCATCACCCAGGACTGTAGCGGTTAAACCAAGTTCTTCTCCAGGGTTTCGACTACCTTTCATTGTGCCCTAAAATGAGAAATTATCCCTAAAAGGTCGATTCCAATCCAGTGGAATGGAGCTGCTGCAGCCTGCTCCACAAAGGAGGACCTTTCTTGTGACCCAGTACCATGCAGAACTGGAGTAGTCAAACCATGTTATCTGCCAGAGTTTTGACTACCTTTCATCCTTCCCTGAAATGAGATACACCCTACCCAATGTTCCCCCTCCCCCCAACAGTGGTATTCCGCCACCTGCCAAACCTATGTAATATCCTTGTCCATTCCCACTCCATCGCTGCTCTCAACCCCTTACCCCATGGCTCATATCCGTGCAACAGACCTAGATGCAGAACCTGTCCTATTCACCATCTTACCACCACCTACTGCAGTCATGTCACTGACATTTCGTATCCCATAAAATGCAGGGCAACCTGTGAAAGCAGTCATGTTATCTACAGATTAATTAATTAAGTTCATCCCTAAGTGACTACACGTGTGCAGGAGAACTGTTTCATTTTTTATACACAGAGGTACATTAACATCAAAGTATGTTCTGGTTTTTGTCTAGCTATGTCCTTACAAATTATGTTTTGAATATTTTCTGAACTAGTCCTGCTGTAATTTATTGTGAAAAAGGAAGTATATAAGCATCTGCAGGAGGGGTGTGTTGAAAATGTAGGCTATTTTCTTAGTCATTTTTGGTAACATCATTTAACTCTAAGTTGCCTAGCATTTTCTACCTAGCCCATTTAAGTGCAACCCATTTGTTGTGTAGAATCTTTGATCCACACTTTTAATAATGTTTGTGTGCTTCTGTAACTTCCTGGTTGACACAAGACCTTTGCAGTAAGTCATATTTATATGGAATGTTACACAGTAGTTCATTGGTGTGGAGCAGCTGATTTAGATATTTCATTTTTGGCAGACAATAAATGTTTTGTATTTATAAACATCATTGACACCTGCAAACAACACTATTAAATCCATGGATGTTAACTCTCTGACTTCTGTCTAACTAGCAAATTCACAGACTTAAGCAAACACTGCTTGATGAATCTCACTGTATTCATGAAAGTTTCTTCACTTAGGTGAGAAGACAGACCTTTTCCATGGCTGTCAGTGAGAATTAATAGTTTTTATGCTGCTGAGGTTCCTTGTAATATAGAAATCTTCTTTTGATTTCTTGTGAAACTGGTGGAACATTTTGTTTCTGAGTTTCACCACTGCCACCTGTTTATGGCAATCTGTTCATGAGAGCATCAGTCCTGTTCTTTATAGGAATATCTGGTGAGCCATTAGATTCATTGTTGATCTTCAGAACACCTGAAGGAAAATTTGGAAAATATTTCAAGTAGAATTCCTGATCATGTTATAGTTTTGGGAGGAGATTTTAATTTAGTGATTATAGGCTGGGAGACTCAAGCGTTTATAACGGGTGGCCGGGACAAAGAACCCAGTAAAATTGTTTTAAGTGTTACATGTCAATGGTGATGGGAGAAATAAGAGACAGTGGGAGAGAATTGTGTGTGGACAGTGGTAATGAAAGGGTGTTGCTCTGTACGTAAACTCCATTGGCGTGGGAGAACAGATAAAAGGATTTCAGCAAGTTTTGTGTTAAGAGTGTGAATATGTTTGCATGTCAAAATTTTCTTTATGGTTGACAGGTTTTTGTATGTACCCTTGTTTGCTCAGTAAATAAATTATCTGCATAAATTAAACCTTGCATTGCCAAATTCAGCACATTATGCCTAATATTTTATCTCTTTGGTAGCTATTCATAGTTTAAAATGTCCTGTCACTCAGATATTCTAATGTGGTGTGCTTGCGTTTGTGTATATGTGTGGGTGTATTTGTTTACCCTCCTTCCCCCCCCCCCCCCCCCCCCCAAAGGTAAGTCTTTCCTGTCCTGGGATTGGAATGGTTCCTTACCCACTCCCTTAAAACCCTCATCATTTCCTTTTCCCCTTCCTTCCCTTCTGCCTGAAGAAGCAGCTAGGCTGCAAAAACTAGCGTTTGTGTGTGTGTGTGTGTGTGTGTGTGTGTGTGAATTTATTAATTTATTTGTGCTATCACTACATGTGCTCCTTCTCCTGGTAAGTAATCTTCATCTGTTTGTCATTATTGTTGGGTGTACATAGTTGACATATATCAAAGGAAAAGTGTTAAAGCTATGTAATATATCATGAACTTGGTTTTTTCCCCAGTAAATATAATGTCTAGAAGAGTAACCATCTTAGTATTAAAATAGTAAATTTCCCCAGTAGGTTATCAATAATTATACTGCTATAATTATTAATGACTTTACTCTACAAGATAATTTTATTTGTATTGCCTTAGAAATGTGATCAATTTATTATATTTCAATTTTGCACAATTTTATTTTTGTGAGTTATGTATAAAAACTATGTTCACATACTATCACAGCAACTTTGTGAGCTTTTTACTTTGGTGGTAAATGGATTTCCCATTTCTCTTTTGTGTACTGTAATATTTTGGCATTACATACTAAAAAATTAATAAATAACCTTGATTTCTATTTTCCTTTATTTCAAACTTTTACATTTCATCTTTACTGTTTACAAGTAATATTTATTTCTCAACCAAATGTTCAAATCATCAGCACAGTCTCTTCTGACAACATTGTTGATCGTGCAACAAACAGAAAATGATTGTTGTAACAGTTTTCTTACACTTGCTTCAGTGTGCTACCACAATATGTTGGGCACATACAGAGATGGTAAGACATATTCCCAGAAACTTTGAAGTACACCTAACTTGGTGGTAAATATGCTTCCTAAGTAACATGTGAGGCAATACTCACAGTACGACTTATCTTAGAAGATAAACGAAAGGGAAACCTATGTTTTTAGCATTTGTGGATCTGGAGAAATCTTTTGACAATGTTGACTGAAATACACTTTTTTCAGATTCTGAAGGTGGCAGGGGTAAAATATAGGGAGCGAATAGTTATATTAAACTTGTACATAAAGCAGACAGCAGTTATTGGTGTCCAAGGGCATGAAAGGGTTGAAGTGGTTGGAAAGGGAGTCAGACAGAGTTGTAGCCTTTCTCCAATGTTGTTCAATATGTACATTGAGCAAGCTGTGAAGGAATCCAAGGAGAAGTTTGGAGAGGGAACTGAAGTCCAGGGAGAGGGAATTACTATGATGACATAGTAATTCTGTCACACACAGCAAATTACCTGGAAGAACAATTAAATGGGATGTACAGTGTCTTGAAAGGAAGGTATAAGATGAACACTAACAAGAGTAAAATGAGCGTAATGGAATGTAGTGTAAGAAAAATCAGGTGATGTTAAAAGAATTAGTTTAGGTAATGAGATGATAAAAGTAGTAGATGAGTTTTGTTATTTAGATCAAGATAACTTCTGATGGCCGCAATAGAGTAGATATAAAATGCAGAATGGCTATGGGAAGAAAAGCGTTTTTGAAGAAGCGAAATTTGTTAACATTCAATATTTCTTAAAATGTTAGGAAATCCTCTCTGAAAGCTTTTTTCTGGAGTGTAGCATTGTATGGGAGTGAAACATAAATGATAAGGACGTCATACAAAAAGATGATAGAAGCTTTCGAAATGTGACGCTACAGACGAATGAAGAAGATTAAGTGGGTAGATCTCTTAACTAATGAGGAGGTGCTTAACAGAATAGGTGAGAAAAGGAGTTTCTGGCATATCCTTACTAAGAGAAGGGATATGTTGGTGGGACACATTCTAAGATGACAAGGAATTGTTAAATTAGCGTTAGAAGGCAGTGTATGGGGAAAAATTTTTAGAGCAGTGGTAGGAACCAGGAGAGGAGGGGGCATTGAATCCAAGGGGAAAGGATTAGGGCTGGTATGAGGGATAGATTTTGGGATGGAGGGTATCATCCGGGAGGGGGATGTATTGGAAGTTATGGTGGGAGAGGATATGGAGAGTGTGGAGGTGAAGGGAGGGAGGGATACACTGGTGAAGGGGTGGCAGAGACCTGGGCCAGGTAAAGATGGAGTAGACCAGAGGATTGTGGGATTCTATTTTGCAGGTAACATGGATGCCAGAGATGTTCAAGAAACAGGAAGAAACAGGGGAATGGGATGAGGTCACAGAGGATCCGTGTAAGGAAGGGGAGGCGGATGTGGTAGGCGGGCAGAGAGTGTGACATTTGAGGATTTGAAGGGTGCAATAATAGGTAGGAGGGGCGGAAATCCACTCGGGATAGAAGCTACGTAGGACACAGTGCATGATGGATTTATAGGTACAGAAGAGTGGATGGGTTGAGGCCCCACATCCGGCTGGCGAGGAGTTTTTGGAGATTGAGGCGGGACATGGCCTTCTGGCGAACTGTGCAGAGGTGAGGGGTCCAGGAGAGGGGTCTGTCAAGGGTGAGGCCATGGGAGTGTGGCGGATAGGACGACTGTGGAGGGTAAGGTAGGTTGTGGAGGCAGAAGGAAGGGGTGGTGCAGCCTATGACGATTGCATGTGGTTTATCTGGATTGACATAAAGGAGCCACCAGTTGCACCGTGTAGCAAAGTCGGTGAGGTGAGACTGGAGCAAATTCTAGGATTGGGTGAGGGCCAGGAAGGCGGTGTCATCAGCATATTGGAGGAGATCGACGGGAGACTGTGGTTGGGCATATTGGTGGAGAAGATGAGGTAGAGAAGGGGGGGAGAGGACGGAGCCTTGAGGCATCCTGGTAGAGGGGTAGATCAAATGGGAGTTGGAGTTGCAGACCATAATGTAGGAGGGGCAGCAGGTGAGTAAGGAAGCAATGAGGTGGACATAATTAATAGGACGGGCATAGAGCTGGAGCTTGAAGAGAAGACTGAAATGCCATACACGGTCATAGGCTTTGTCGATATCAAGGGAGACAAAGAGATAGCGGAGCCACAGGAGTTTACCTGGACAGAGAGGATGGTGAGTGAGGTGAAGAAGCTGGGTATCGGCAAAGAAGGAAGGTCGGAAGCCACTACGGGAGAGGGGAATGACCTAGTGTTGGCAGAGGTGGGAGTGAATATGGCGGGAGAGGATGGTTTCAGTACCTTGCTGAATACGGAAGTGAGGCAGGTGTAGAGAGAGGCCAGAGCGGCATGGAAGGAGGGGGGGCAGACTTGGAGGTGTCAGTAGGTCAGCTGGTCGTGCCTGGGGGAGGTGTTGTGTTTGGTGCAAAGAGTGTCAATAATGTCCTTGGCAGTAATGGGCATGTTCAATTCTGAGGAGGGGGGGGAGGGGATGTGATCCAAGTACTGGAAGCCAGGGGCAAGCAGGGGATAGGAGGTGTTGATGCACTCATGGACATCTGGGAGAGGAGTAGTCAAAGGGAGGATTGTTGAGAAGGGTAGTAGGGCTAGGAGCGACTGCCAGTAAGGCGGTGGAAGGCACGCCAGTAGTTGGAGGAGTTGATGGGGAGCACTGAATTAAGACAGATGCATGTCTAGCGCCAGTCCCAGTGTTTTTTCATGGTTTCTAATGTGTCATTGGAGTGCTGGTGGTGTGTGAGTGTATCCCAGTCATGGGTCTAGAGGCATGAGCAATAGAGTCGGTGGGATTCACGCACCAGGAGTTTTATTACCGTACCTTTATTACCAATGCTTCGTCATTGACCAGTTGGAACTGGACAGACTGCATCAAGATTACATTTAAACAATAATAACACTACACTGGAAGTAATAATTAACATTAGTATTTTCATATCTGTATTGTTCAGAATATTTTAACACTATGTTTCAAGTCAGGTAATCATTGTTCTGCCACTAGAGAAGAATTCATGTACTGAGTGTAATGGATGTTCTTTTAAGTTACTTAGCACTTAAGTTTTGAAAAGTTCCATTGGCAGGAACTGTACAATATTAGGAAGCGTATTAATCATTTTCACAGCTGCCACAGGGAAACTATCTTGGGTCTCGGCCAATCGACACCTTTGTTCATCTATACAGTCTTTATTCCGGGTGTTGTGGTGATGAATGTGATGTCTATTACTATAAGTATTTTGATTCGGCTTCATGTAAATGACACAGTTGAACAAATATTGACTGTAAACAGTCATCACACCTAGCTTAGCAAAGATAGCTTTACAGTGATCAGTACTTTTACTGGAAGTAATTATCTTCACTGCTTTCTTCTGCAACAGTAGCACATTCCTGCCTCCTGCAGCATGGCCCCATAGCAACAGTCCATAGTTGATATGGCTGTGGAATAATGCATAGTAGACAGTTAGCAGGTATTGTTATGACATATTCCAGTCTTTTCAATAGGTTTAGGGCTCTTGACAATTTGACACACACATGCATAGTGTGATCTTTCCAAGTTAATTTGCTGTCGATGGAGGAGCCCAGGAGTTTAACAGTTCCACCATTATCCAATGATCCAATGTCACCAAGGCAACATGCCATTCTCTGTGTTTTGTTTTATTTATTTTCATTTTATTAGCATTAAATCATTCCTTGACTTTGTTGAACAGATCATTAGTTTGAACCATCTCCAATATGTCAGTCTTTCCACTAGCAAACAGCGTTGTCATCTGCAAACTGCAAAATGTGACCATTTTAGCTTATGTCATTAAAAAAATTAGAAATAACAGAGGCCCTAGTAGAGATCCTTGTGGTACACCATATTGTAATTTATCTTCACATGAGACTGCTCTTTTAACTGACATGGCCTGACTTCTGTCAATTAGATAGGAACTAAGGGTTGCCAGGGTAGCTCCTCCAATCCCGTAGGATTTTAGTTTACTAAGTAGGATGTTATGTGGGATGCAATCTAAGTCTTTACTTCAATCACAAAGTACAAGGGCTACAGACACACTTTCTTCAAATGCTTGGTTTATTTTCTTAATCAGGTCTAGAACTGCTGTTGTTGTGGACTTACCCTTTAGAAAACCATGTACAGCTTGTGAAGGGAGGATAGGACTATGGGGGTAGATGGCTTTCGTGGGAGTGTGGGCTTGGACCGCGTCAGCAACTTTCTGGTGAAGGAATGAGGAGGCGAGGTCGACATCGGCAGGTGTTAGCATCTCGCAACTGAGTGTCCTTTTTGTTTATTAAAGGTGCAACCATATGCAAAAGAACATCAAATGTGCTTGCGTCCATTCACAAGAAGTTTCTATATCATTTGGCTCTCTTAACCTCAGATCCCTCTGTAAATTTTCGTGTGTATAACTTCCTCGTTTCCTGTACACAATCTTTCATCCACCTACGTTTCTTTTTCGTGCGTGATTGCAAAGCTACCCCAAGAGCTAAATAACAGCTAGCGTCCATATCCGCCATGTTTACATGTGTGAGAATTCTGACGTACAGTTTGTACAATATCGATTTGCAGTCTGAAACCAACAATATATTGCACAATATTGTTGACAATCTAGGGCCCACTTAATTAAAAAAATTATCGAGAAATTCTCGCGAACTCTTGAGAAGTTGTTGGCAGTACTTCTGTAGGCTGTGCTAAACTACAAGAGCAGTCGTAATAGTTTTCGTCCCTATGTGCGAGGAAGATATTTGTACTTTACACGTTGGTGTCAAGTATATGGGTTTTATTTGTACTGAACTAGTAGTAATAGTAGTAGAATGTTTCGCAGTTGACAAAGACCATAGGACTATAACTGAAACACGCATCTCACACGAAACAGAAACTTCATTTTTACTGAATAAATAAATAAATGCATCCCGCATGTATTTATAGGGGAGAATGGGGCACGTTTTCCACCTTTTTACATTTTTATTTTTATACCTTTTATTTTTATCAGTTTTGAGGTAAACAGCGGATTGTTGTATTTCCTATACCTTTATCTACAGTCTTATAGAAATATTTTAGAAAATAGTACATATCCTTCTTGGCAGCAAAGGATTTTGTCTGACCATGTTGCGTTGGAAAATTTTCCCCGTATGTGGGGAAAGTTTTTCAGCTTACTTAAAATGTACAGGGGCAAATTTTCCAACTATACTTTAAATGGTAAAACAGAGATAATTATCTTGATTTTACTGAATATGTATTTTTACTATGAATTTACAATACATTACAAAAGAAAAATAGCAAAAGTAAGTGTAACCACATTAAATAAAAAAAATTGCTACTTAAAGGTTTTACAAAATATGTCACATATTTTACAAATACAGAATTTTTTTTAACAATACTCATACTCATTGTCTGAATCACAATGTAAGCAAACAAAAAATGCAACATTTCCTTTTGTACAGTCTTCATGCGCCCATTTCTTGCATTTCGTGTACTGTACCCACTTTTCATTTGCTTTAGACTTGGCGTAAGACTCAAAGCAATAAATGCACAAACAGTCTTCATCTTCTTCATCATCAGTGGAATTTAGACCTTCAATACTTTTGTGAGATTTTGTTTTAGGCCTACTGCCTCTTATGTTTGAAGAGGATGATATGAACAATTTCCTGGCTGGGATTCGCTTTTGTTTTTTCTCGTCTCTGTTATTTGCTTCCTTTTGCAGTTTCCATTTTTTAGATAAATCGTTTTCAGCTGATTTTTAATTGGCGTATCAGTCAATATAGCTGACATCCTTTTTCTCCTTCCACGTCGTGTTTGCTTCCTAGGTGCCGCCTTCTTAAAAGGCCTAATTTCTTCTGGTGTTGGCCAAGTTTGCGTGGATGTAGAAGGAACGCCTTCTTGACAAGCAAGAGGAAAGGTCTTTGTAGATCTCAAGGGAACATCTTCGGAGAACGCGTTCTTGACAAGCAAGAGGAAAGGTCTTTGTAGATCTCAAGGGAACATCTTCTTCGGAAATGCTAGTCTGTGTTGGTGTAGCAGGAGTTGATGAATTTGATGGGTTCGAATGGAGGCTGTGATCTGTCGTTTTTTCTGGCAAGTTTAAATCCAGTCTGGAACTGATAGGGCATTCGGAATTTGATAAAGTAGGAGCTGGTCTGTCTGTAAAGTAGGATGGCATAAAATCTGAGTCTGTAAAAATTTCAGGATTAAGTGTGAAAATTCCTGAAACTTTAAAACCTGCCATAATATTGACTAGTGAAAATGCCTGCGGCGCAGCTCTCGCCGAGATAGATGGGATATCATAAACTGTCATAGGTCTTTTGTTTGTGCACACCCATGCATCACAAGCTGTTTTACTTTGCTTTTTGAGGGGCCCAAACACACTGCGATCTGAGGGCTGCACTGAGGTGGGAAAGACAACAATGTGATACCGTTATCTTTGATATAGTCCAATGCTTCTGCTGGCAAATGGGAATCATGATTGTTCAGAAGAAGCAGTTTTGGTCTTGTTACACAACAACGTGCATAATTTACAAAGTGCATGGCGAACTTAACAATTTTTTTTCCATCATCCAGCCAGATGGGTTCGCATCACCGTCACATCCAGAAGCGCCATCATGTAGAAAGTGTTGATGAAATTTCACCCTGAGGAAAATCATAAATGTGGGATGGCGTTTCCTGCAGCGTTTACAGCAAATGATGCCATCACCAATGTTTCTCTTTCTTCTGAGGTTAATTTACATATTTGTTTAAAGCCATGACGTCCAACTACTCTGGCTTTTGAACTGTTGTTATCCCTGTTTCGTCCATATTCCATATGTCATTTGTCAAATTATTAAAAAACATATCAATGTTTGTCCTGTTAAAGCTGGTGGCTTGAGACATGCTAGTGGCTTGAGGAATTCTGATTGAAATTTGCTGGTTTCCTTTTAAAAACGAGCTGAACCAGTCAGGCCCTGCCATTTCATTTACTGTCCAATTTTCTGGAACTTTTCTCTTGCATGCAAGAGCATACGTATAGGCAAATCGTCTGACTTCTTTAGGAGTAAGCCCAAACTAGATGTCAGAAGTCTTCATGAGATACTGAACCAGCGTTTCCTCTTGTTCATGAATAAAAACCTGTACAAACAAACCCAAAGTGTATTAGAAATTTAATATTTAAAAGATAAATTGTAACATGTATATAGCCTATATATTTGAGCGTTCTTACTACGTTAGTGTGGGTGCGAAGTGTAGCCTACTTACACGCCATGGTTTTGCATATCCTATTGTCAGCGTGTTTGGTGGACGCCTTGTGATTGGTGCTACTTCTGGTAGTCGTAGGTCTATTTCTGGCACTGTTTCTTCTGCTTGTGGCAAGCCTGGGACAGGCGATTCCGATTCGACAAGAGGAACATGCGTTCCTGATATTCTTCCAGTGGAGGCGGCGGGATCACAGCTGTTGATTGCACTGGTAGATTGTCTAAGGAACGGAATTTCAACCAGTAATTGTTCAGAGTCCTACGTGGAATATTGAAGTCCATGGGTGCTTTTTAGACACTGCACCCGCCTCTAATTGCTAATAGAGAAGCATTTATTATTTCGGGAGTGTACTAGCCTCTATCGGTTTTCTTTCTATAATTGCGGACCATTTTAAGTTTGTAAAAAAACATTTTACAAGTAACCATTTGAAAGACGGCTATTTGGCAGAATTTATTACACAATAAATATATATTTAAAGGAATAATAGTAGATGTTCCAGGCTGGGGCACGTTTTACAACGAGACACGTGCAGGAATATGTGCCCCGTATTCTCTCGGAAAACGTGCCCCATCGCCATATTCCGAACTATAGCACTACTTCCATGAGTAACTGTGTAAGCTATTTACGAAACAAATGCGCAGTTACGTGAAGAAAGAAACCCACTTTTAGTGCGTGCAACGTCAAAAGAACAAGTTTAACGCTAGTATGTTTATCTTAAGTTTCAATAAAAACGTGAAAGTTTACGCACCTCTGCAAAAATGACGAAAACAGCCCTGCCGTCAATGTGAACGCTTGTACAACACTGACATTTTCGTAAATGAAGCGTGCTTTGTTGCTAATTCCTGCAGTATCGCCGGTGGTACCATCTAGCGGTTTGTTTCGAAACTAAAGCGAGTTGGAAAACTTGCCCCCTATGGAATATGTGCCCCGGTCTCCCCCTTAAATGAGAGAGAGATATGCTATAACTTATTACACCCAAAAACTCCTTACATTGATTTACTTATTGTAGAAAAAAATGCGGCAGAGTTTACAGTAGCTTCGGTTTTAGCCAGTGTTAAGTACCTACAAAGATTTCCACCAGATTTAAGGTCTATGCTCATACTATTCATAGACTGTTTCCAACGCCATCCAACAACCTTTATACCGAATTTTCTTGTAATTTAGTTGAGTATGTCTGACTTGCGTTAATAGAAGAATGCTCTTCTTTATCCGTTGACGTATATTTGATTGCTACATATATTGTGTTACTTTAAATGTCTCTCACGCTTATTGTATTTTTTTTTGCTACATTACAAAGTTTAAGACAACATTGCAACAGACGTTATCGCTTTTCTCCACAAAGTAGTGACAGCTCCATAACTTTCGTTTTCATGTATCTGTAGTTGAATGAAATCACAGCGATCTGCAAGCGTTACCCGTCAGCTGTAGGAGTCAGTTCAGACAATCGCAGGGCGTGGCGTGACGTGTTGCCCCAGTCAAACGGCGCCAAGCCCCCACAATCCCATAAGCGGCCGACTGCGAACAGCGGACAAATTGAAGAGCGCCTCGGCGGCCATTGTGGTGGCAAACTTCCGCGCGAACTTTAAATGTGCGTAAGAGTCTTTTGATTATAGAGAGTATTCATTTGAGTTAAGCCACGAAAACTATGTCTAATTGAAATATGTTACTACAAAACAGCTTCCGACTCGTTGAATATACAGCGGTTGTGTGCAGATTTATTACCCATATGGTGAAGAAATTGGCCAACAGAGTTTCCTCTTCCTAACGAAACCGAACTACAACATTTAGTTTTTTTAGCGTTCTAAGTGCAGCATATGAACGGAATTTATCGTCAGACACGATCCTGTCTCATCGCATCCACTAACATTTCCATTAACACCAGCTCCTTCCCCTCTCCCAATGTGGCTTCTGACCATCCTTCTCTGGTGGTGAACAACTCCTGCACCTTACCCATCTCCTCTCCATCCAGACAAGTTCCTGTTGCGTTGCTATCCTTGTTTCTCTCGATATCGAAACAGCCTATTACCGCGTATTACATTCCGGTCTCCTTTTCAAAGTCCAACTCTATGCCCTTCCTGTTAAATACGTCCGATTCATTGCATCCTTTCTCACCCGCCGCCCATCCTTTGTCACTGTCAATAATACTGACTCCCGATTGTTTTACCCCTCTGCTAGTATGCCCCAGGGCTCCATCCTCTCTCCCCTCTTCTACCTCATATATTCGGCAGACATGTCACAACCCCAGTCTCCTATCCACCTCCTACAATATGAAGATGACACGATCTTCCTAGCCCTTGTCCCCTCCTTCGCACGATCCCAACACCTGGTTGAATCCCATCCCATCCCAATTCTCCAGCTGGTGTAACCAGTGGCTCCTCACCGTTAACCCCACTACATCCCAGGCATTCTTTATAGATCACACCACCCCATCCTTCCTCCACTGTGACCTCTACCTCAAACTCCATGACTGCCCCATTCCGTATACCAAAACCCTCAAGTACCTAGGCCTTACCATTGACCGTTCCTTGTCCTGGAAACCCCACCTTCAAACAGTGTGTGATAAAGCCCTCTCCCACCTCAACCTCCTCAAAGTCCTTTCTGGCCAGACATGGCGCATCATCCATTCCACCATCCTCTTCAACTACCTTTCCATCATGCATCCTATTCTCGTTGTTTCCACCTCACATAGATTTCCGCTCCCCCTGTCCACTACCAATCCGTCCAGAACCTTGAAGGCCATGCCCTCCGCCTCGCTTACCACATCCACCTCGCTTCCCCCACTCGGATCCTTTACAACCTTATTCCTTTCCCACACCTGCTCAAGTTCCTCGAACACCACCGCCTCTGCCATGCCGTTACCTTGTTACCCCTCCCTCCCTTCACCTCCACACTCTCCACGTCCTCTCTGGGGGTAACTTCCATCACTTCCCCTTCCCGGATGATGCCCTCTGTCCCAACATTTACCCATCCTACCAACCTTAATCCTTCCCTGTATTTGCACGCCTCCTTTCTCCTTTCCCCTCCTATCCCCCCACACTTGGTTCTCCTGTTCCTCCCCTTTCCTGGGAGTCCTTGTGATATTCCCCATCATTCCCCCCTCACCTCCCATCCTGCCCCCTCCGCACCTCCCCTTCCATCCTCATCCCCTGCAAGGAACCTGTGCCACCAGATTTTAGCAGTGCATCGTCTGTGTTACAGTATCAGTGCCAGTGTTCGTGTTCAGTGTCTCCAGTTATAAAATTTCAGCAACTGCTGAGTAGGCACAATATTGTGTTACCATGTCATTTTGAGTGTGTGATATAGTTCACTGTCTGCCATGAGTGTTTTTTTATCTACGAATTTTAATCTATATCTATAAATGTGAATGTCTGTTCGGTGTATGTTTATCACGTCTGAACCACAAGACATAAAGAGCTAAAAATTTGTAGTTACTAATGTCTACCCGGGGAAGGCTTTAGGCATGGTTTTATGGCGATCGGATAGCTATTTATCTTTATATATTAATGTGAATGTCTGTTTGGTGTACGATTATCATGTCCGAACGACAAGTCGCAGAGAATTAAATATTTCTACAGTTACTAATTTATGCCTGAGGAAGGTTTTAGGCACGGTTTCATAGCGATTTGATAGATATTTAATAATTTGAAGAATATAACGCGAAATGCGGAACAATAATTACTCTTTGAAAATTGTTTTATTGGTTGCAATGTTGCTTGAGGGTTGATAACGATAAGGGTGGAGTATATTGGGATGGAAAGTTATCGTTGTATATAAAGTAATACGTGTGTTAATATTTTGCTCTGCAGCGAAAACTATACAAAGCAAACGAATGGCCTGTGTGTAATTGTTGTCCAGTCTCCTGTTGTACACCATAGCAGTTCCATGCCGATACCTATAAGGGGGTGGAAGATATGGTGATTGAAAGTCGTCAAATTATAAAAAAATTCGGACTGAAGGCCAGCGATGACGTTTGCGACTCTATAGCACAGACATACATTACTAGACTGGCAAACGTGCCTCTGTGACTGAAGCCTGATGCCGCCATCTTGCCTCACCTCACGTCAAAACGTTTCCGTACGGTACTACTACGATCTTCTGACACGAGATGACGTTGTAAGCTTCACTAGTTCGTTTGAACATCATTTTCACTTGAGCTTACACTTCCGCAATAGTCGAATTTAACACATAGGCCTACATTGTCGAATCATGTTACGAGAAAAACATGTTACGTACGGTGTAATTTTACTTACCGTCCTAGCGTGATTGTGTTGTCAATCAGGTGACATTGGTATTAGCCAATCGCGTGCCTGCAAAAATGTTTTGTCCCGAAATCTTCGTTTTACGGGGGCAATTAATTAGTGAACTAGGGGTACATACAAGAACCTGTCAACGGTAGACCATGAAAGGCATAATTTATTTTCTTCGTCGTCTATACGAAATACTAATCAAGTCACTCGGTGTGGATTTCTAAGAATATTAGCATCTTAGCAAAGACTTTCTACCGTTTTGTTAATGTTGCCAACATAATCATGAGGCCGCCGGGATGGTAGATAAAATTTTCTCGTTATGTACAGTTAAAGCAGAAGTAGCTATCTGAAAAACACTAAGTAGAATAAAGATATGTTATCCACGACAAATAGCACATTTATAACTGTCATATTATTAAAAGAGAAGCCGGAGTTGATCGAAACTGGTAACAAGTTAATAAAAACAGGAAGTGCGACTCGTGTGTGTGTGTGTGTGTGTGTGTGTCAAGGCAGACTGTGGATTTCGTAAGAATTCTTAAAAGATTAAGGGTACGTGTTATCCACTATAACAACAATTTTATAATGACCATACTACTGAAAGAAAATCCGAAGTTGAATAAAATTGGAACAGATTAATAATAACAGCAAATCATTACTGTACGTGTCGAAGCTTATTCCATCTGAAAAAATTACAGCCATACACAAAAAAAGAATTTACCATACGTCGAAATTCTAAAGACAGCGTAGTTACCTCAGTTCATTCCTATTGTTATGAGTGCTTTCTGTAATAACACACACGTCTGCTTTCACGTTATAGTATATAAATATGGCGGCGAGACTTCATTGACACCAATGATATTGAATACGGCATTGCCAGTCTAGTAACGTATGTCTGTGCTCTATAGCAAGGAGGTTACATACAGCGAAACGTGATGCCACAGACCATATCTTTGGTCTATGCATGCTACAATGTCTTCAGCTCTTTCTCTGTAAGGATAAGCATACGAGTAAGGAAATATAAGAATAAATAAATAAAGCAGTAAAAAAGAAATTTCTTTTAATACATCTCTTTAAAAAATTGATTTGACGTTTCGCGCATTACATCAAGTGATTGATCTGTGATATTATTACAATCATTAATGTGATTGGATTCTTCGAAACGAGTGCATTTTTACGTGTGATTTGATCTACACTACATACTATTCATTCTCATAGCACATTACTAATAGATAGTTTATCTATCATAATCAATCAACTCGCGAGCGGAGCCGCGGGTTTAATCTAGTACTGAATATATGTGAGTCTTAACAACTGTGGCTATTTTAATTTCTGAATAATTTCTTTTAACTGTTCTATGTTTTGTCAATTCTTCTTGTACTGTATTAAATTGTGCGTTTATTTTTCACCTTTTGTATGTTTTAAATCTATATGTCAAAGGTGTTTGTATTGTCGGCTGAAGAGCATCAATGAAGCTGCTTCCGGCCTGCCACCACCAGGTGGCTTTAAAATTACAATAAAGAAAGAAAAAGTTACAGACAGTGAAAATCAGGAGTGTCGGCTGGAAAATATATTCTGAATAAGGCACATATATATGAGGGAGCCTTGTCACATAAACAGAACAGTTGCTCACTGAATGCAGCCACTGGGCGAGAAATAGATTTGCTGTAGGACAAGTCGGTAATACACATTAAGAGAATGGAGATCAATGGTCAAAGAGAGCAGTGGTAACACTATCACAACCGTCGCGATAGCAGAATACATCGAAGCACGATACATCATGAGTCCGTCGCGGCTGGCTAAGGCAGACTGCTCCCAAGGTAATGAGAAGCACGTGCTACTCAATGACGAAAACTGAAGCACGCCGTCCTCGTGATGTTGACACCACTAGAAACTGCAATGAAATGGGTCGAGAGCTGCACTCCAGGCTACTTAAAGACACGGAGAACGAACTCACAGCCTACTCTCAAACACTTACAACCACTTATACACATTAGAATTAAGCCTCACAACACAAACAGAAACTACTTGAACACCGCAAACAAAAAAAATCTGCATCCGGATTGGATTGGATTGGATAGAATTGAAATGAACAAATTGCCCACACAAATACACAGTGTGGCAACATACTGAGGTTCAAACAAAACACCAAAAACATTTCTCCCCTTTACTCAAATAACAACTAAACATTATGCTACCTGATTAAATGATTAATTAATTAATAACTAATAACAAACTAAATCTCAAATATACATAGGTAAATACTAAATGTAAACAAACAACAAACATCCAAAATATTAAATATTACAATTGTAAAATATCCTTTAAGATATATTATATTACAACTCTATACAAATTCAAAGATTACAAAAACTCAAATATACATATGCAAATACTAAATGTAAGCAAACAGCAAACACTAAATTATTAAATATTATAATTGTAAAATAACCTTTATGCTATAGTATATTACTACTTTATACAAATTTAAAGATTACAAAAAAAAAATTCCAAAATGACAAGAAGCACTTTTGCAATCACTTATAATAAACATATATTTCAAATAAAATTATATGTACCCACAGGCCGATAAAGAGCCAATAGCATGCTCTAAGAAGGCCCGCTCTTCCCCCCCCCCCTCAGGGGAGAGAATGAAAAGTGCTTAAAAAAATTAAAAAAAAAAAACCTCCCGTGCACTTCCACGTATAGGTACATATAGCAAGCCTAACAGAGGGAAGGAGGGAATTTGGTACAGACCTTTGGTATTACATATGGCTTTCCTTATATCCCGTCTGTATGTACAAGTTCTGTATACAAAATGACATGTAGCAATGGCTCAATTTCTTACATTACCTGTACTAGTGTACTGACTTGTATATAGTGTTGCCAAGAGAGTAGGTAACAAACATATTACGAAAACAGAAGATTTTTGGACAGGGGTAATGCAAAAAAGTTCCTCAAATGTGACATCAGTGATAATTGTTTACACAATTGTCCTTGCTTATAAACAATACTTATAACCAGCATGGCACAGCTGCTGTTGACGACGTCCTCACTTGGCTGTGTCTTGACACAGATTGACGGACTTTCCTGCCACATTTACATTGTGGGAGGGAGCGAAGGTCCAAAGTATGTTGCTGTTAACCCATCAAAAAATTCAGGTGATGGGCTATACTGTTCCAGTAAAATTCAATATTCCCAGTAGATACTATCCTGAAGACATCAAAGCGAGTGGGCTAGAAGAGGGGGTCAAATATTCGAATTTCCCGAAAAAAAAAAAAAAAGAAAAAAAAAATCTTTTAATGTAGTTGGAATTTATTGGTAGGCAGTTTCTTAGTTCCTAGCTGAACCTTGCACTTCCATATAATACGGAAAGTAGGAACTCGCAGCTACTAAAAATGAAGGGATTAAAAATTAGGAACTTACCTGCATTTTCTGGTAGCAGCTGCAGATGACTACAAAGTTATTCTTTCAGGATTGTACATGTAATAGCAACTCCAAGAAGAAACGTTATTCAATTACCGCTAAATTTTAATTTTCACTGCTGACAACACGGAAGACGTCGAGTTTCACCCATTCTACGGCTAGGTGGCTGTCATGTTGGACCTGTACCTCTCGCGCTGTATTGGTGTCTAATATCTGATACCAATTTCAGGAAGAAAAACATCTACTTCCTTAACCACTCTTAACAGCTCCATAAAAACATGATTTTCATTTTGTGCACATCAACTGAATCACCTATTAGTGTCGGACTTGGGGGGGGGGGGAGGGGCGGCGGATGAGGGGGCGGACCGCCCTGTGCCTCTCGTCTTGGTGAGGGGGGGGGCTCCAAATACCTCGAAAGCCATTTTTTTATTATTTCTTTTTTCTTGTAGCACTCTTGGCAACACGTTCTCTCGGAAAATATTTTTCTTAGATTGTCCCATTCCGTTCCTCTCGTCCTGGGTAGGGGGAGGGGGCGAGGGGCTCCAAATGTCAAAAGTTGCGTTTTTATAGTAATACATGTATCTGCAAGTGGACAGGGGGCATCATTTTGTTCTGTCCCCGCCCCGGGCCTCCGATAGCCTTAGTCGGCCACTGCCTCCTAATATCATATATATATATATATATATATATATATATATATATATATATATATATATATATATATATATAAATTGCTGTTCGTTAGTATCACTAAACTCGAGAACGAATGAACGGAATTGGCTAATTTTAGTCTTGAAATATTCGTGTAAGTCCAGGGAAGGTTTAAACGGTGATAAAATATAGAAAAGTTGTCTGGAAGAAGAGGAAAATCGGGAAAACCTAAAACAGCTTTTTACAGTGAGCTATCAATAGCGTTGGTTCAATTGCGACAAAATTTTGTACATTTCATATTGAAAGCAAGAGGAAGGTTTGTATCAAATAAAAATTTGGAAAAAGTCGCCCGGAAAGTAGGAAAATTTAGGAAAAACCGAAAGCGATTTTATTTTCTACGAATAAAAATAAATTGCCACATGGTTGTAAGAGCATCACTTGAGTACAACTTGACAGGACAAGGTTTTGTATGAAATAAAGTTTTTGTAAAATCTACCGGAAAATTGGAAAATTTGAGAACAAATGAAAGTGCGTTTTTCAATGTGTTTTTGATTGAATTCAGCACTATAACTGACTATTCGCATGACGGGTAATTCATTTTCTGTTTTGTTCATTATGGTCTTGGAAAAGTTTTCAATAAAAAAAATAGGGACAGTTAAAAAGGAAAGTCGCAAAATTCGAACCAAGTTACTTTTTCAATGTGTTTCTAAATGTACTCAACTGTAAGTCGTGAACCGTTCATTCGATTTCGATAAAGTTTTGATCATTTGACGTTCAACGAAAGTTGATCGTTCTTATGAACTAAAAATATGGGAAAGTTACCCGGAAGATTTGAAAATTCGCGAGAAACTGAAAGAGCTTTTTTCAATGGGATAGCAATATCATTCGTCTGATTGCGATAAAATTTTGCATATTTGACGTCCAAAGCAAAAGTAACGTTCTTATGAAATAAAAATTTGGAAAAGTTTCCCGGAAAATTCAGAAAAAGATTCTATGATATATATATATATATATATATATATATATATATATATATATATATATGTGAGAGAGAGAGAGAGAGAGAGATAGGATGTGGTGGGCAAGAAAAGATTGGGGAAACCTTGTCATGTTAAACTTCCTGTAGTTGAAGAATGCTTCAACTGCTATATAACGAAGGGGAATATATTTAACCAATGTCTTCTTAAATTTACTGCCTCGACTATCTCTGACACAACGAAATTTAAAGCTTTGTGAAGCTTTTCTCTACTCTGTTATATAAACGTTTGTCAGTTATATGAAATGTGAAGAAATTAATAAAACATTTGATATCTACATGATTGATATATATTTCAGATCTTGTTAATTTAATACAAGACAGGTCAAAATTCAACCCATGACTAGCAATATTGTGAATGTGTTACACTTGGTAACGTAAGTCTTACAAAGGCTTCATGTCACATACATATATGAATGTCTTTGATTATCATTCACTTAAATCGTCTGATAATGTCGTTTGCATTTTATCAGAATGTTACATAATTATAATGAATTCTAAATATTGTACTCTTATCTTACAGTTGATATTCTATCTTTTTGTTTGTAATCTTCTCGGGTCTGCAGCCGGATACTAAAGTCAAATTGACACAATATTTCAATGTCAAGTTGACTTTAGTATCCGGCTGCAGACCCGAGAAGATTACAAACAGTTATTACGCCGGGAAAAACTTTGTGGTCACACAGGTATTCTATCGTTTATAGGTACTGCATGTAAATATTTTCGTCCACTGTTAGTGAACTACTCTGTAGCTTCTGTAACGACTATAAGAAATAACAAACAACAGCGTAGATAATAGTGCACACAGTAACTAACAGGAGCAGTAACGTAGCCATCTTGATGCTTCTGTGTAGCCACAGCAATCTGAAACAAAGAGAGCGGAAACGTTCTGCTTGAAAAGAGACCCAAAGATATCGAGATACATACTACAGGATTATTAGGCCTTAGAATATGCGCAGAAAGAGGAAAAGTCATCTAGACCAACGACTTATACAAGAAATCAAGGTCCTTGAATTTTGGCTGTTGCGAGTACTGAAATGTTCATTTATCCTTGAAGTAAAACATAGTTGTCCAAACGGACTATATATAAAATATACAAATAATGGTGTCCCATCCATGTAACACCCAGTTCGTTTCCTACATTATTCTTTACTAATCCTCGCAATACTAGCGGATTTTTCACAATGACTGTTGCTGAGAGGGGTGAGTTATTTTGTACTCAGCGTAAAAAAAAAAAAAAAAAAAAAAAAAAAAAAAAAAAAAAAAAAAAAAAAAAAACCCTTGTTGCTCCCACCGGAGGTTCGAGTCCTGTATATCTGGTTGATTTATGATAACAGCATGCTTTTTAAACATTCTACTGATAGGAACATAATAGCCTAGAACCTGAAAATATATTTTAGTACAATCGTAGCTAAATCAATCCATTTTGATTAATGTGTACTACAAAGTTGTGGAAACATTACGACCAACACATAAAGAAATTTTTGAAATACAATTTTCCTTAATTGTTGTGTACTTTTGCCCAAAAATCTATTTTTTAAAGAGACCCTAAAAGTATTGAAAATTAATTCATTTTCAAGGTCGCATTTACTACTTAAATTTAAATTTTTGTGTTACGTTTAACTAAAGAATGTAAAACATTTTCGATATCAGATAGAAGAGGTATTTGTGAAAAACAAATCTTTTTTTTTCTTCAGATTCTTAAAACATAATGTATCAGACTAGATTACCATATATTCATAAGATGAGCGTATAGTATTCCCCGCCCTTCCCTGTCCAAATTGGTACTGCAATTCAACGTCAATAAGATGATGCTACAAACAATAACTTAAATGTAAAACGCACTGTACAATCAGACGTATCTGGACACCAGTCTGTTACACGAAGAAATTAACCACAAGATGTCATGGGAGATTGCATATAAGGAGGCGGAGGGAGGAGGAGGGGGGGGGGGGGGCGGAAGGACGAGGCAGCTCGTTTCATATTGTCACGATACAGGGGAGACACCGTTACGGAAATGATACAGGATCTGGGATGGGAATCATTACAACGATGGCGCTTATCGCTGCGGCGTGAGCTACTTACGAAACTACAATCGCCAAAATTCTCCTCCGAATGCGAAAATATATTGCTGACCCCCACTTACATAGGTAGAAATGATCATCAGAATAAAATACGAGAAATCAGAGCTCGAACGGAGAGATTCAGGTGTTCTTTCTTCCCGAGCGCTATTCGAGAATGGAATGGGAGGTAAATAGTATAACGGTGGTTCGATGAAACCTCTGCCAGGCACTTAAATGTGATTTGCTGAGTATCCCATGTAGATGTAGCTGTAGACGATACGACAGCAGAATGAGAGTCACAGAGCTCAGTGCAGTGGCTTCGAAGGTGCAGTACTGATTTGATGAAATATGAAAGACTGTTGGTGATTTATATATTAATGATATAGTAAGGACAGTTTACAACTCACCGCAAAGACGTTGCGACGAGCTGCGACAGGCACATACAAAAGACACACACATACAACACTTTCAGCTATCGCCCATGGCCTTCTTCAGAAAATAGAACACTCACGCAATCACACAGGCACACAACACAATCATACAACCATCACCTCCGGCACTTCGAATCACGCTATGCGGCGAATCGGGGATGGGAGGGGAGGGGATTCGCCGCAGAGCTTGATTCGAAGGGAGGCGGCCGGAGGTGATGGTTGTGTTGTGTGCATGTGTGATTGTGTGAGTGCTCTATTTTCTGAAGAAGGCCATGGGCGATAGCTGAAACTGTTGTATGTGCTTGTCTTTTGTATGTACCTGTCGCAGCTCGTCGCCACGTCTTTGCGGTGAGTTGTAAACTGTCTTTACTATATTATTAATTCCAACCTGGACTTGCCATTATTATGATTTATATATAAAGTACAAAAACGGAAGATCAATGATAGCTATAACAAGACTAACTGACAGCTCTCTTATAGAACTGTCAAGCATTATGAACAGTGGCTGTAAAAGATGCAAAACTGCAGAAGGCATTAGAACTGAGTTCCAATGTGTTATAAGGGATTCGGCTGTCACAATAACTATGCATAGTGAAAGGGGGTACAATGGACGGGTAACTACTAATGAGTTACACACCTCTCTAGACACTGCTAAGGGGCATCTGAGGTGAGCAAGTCCGATGGAAAGGTACGTGGCTGGAGAATGTTGCCTGTCAACAAGTATTGTGCTCTGTACTTAACTATGATTTACAACCAACTCAGCAAAAGATCCGTACCCAAAGACTGGAAAATTGCCCAAGTTACTCCAGTATTCAAGAAAGGAAATAGGAGTGATTCCCAAAATTACAGGCCAATCTCATTGACGTCGATTTGCAGTAGGATTTTGGAACATATACTTTGGTCGAATATTATGAACTACCTCGAAGAGAACGACCTATTAACCAGAAAGTATCGCTCTTCCGAAACACAGCTTGCCCTTTATTCACATGAAGTGTTAAGTGCCATCGACAAGGGATCTCAAATCGATTCCATATTTCTGGATTTCCAGAAGGCTTTTGACACTGTACACCACAAGCGGCTTCTTATGAAATTGCATGCTTATGGAATATCTCCCCTATTGTGCGATTGGATTCACGATTTATAAGAAAGGACACAGTTCGTTGTAATTGACGGTAAGTCATCGAGTAAAACAGAAGTGATATCTGGCGTTCCACAGGGAAGCGTTATTGGTCCCCTACTCTTCCTCGTGTTTATAAATGATTTAGGAGACAATCTGAATAGCTCCCTTAGACTGTTCGCGGATGCTGTCGTTTATCGGTTAGTAAAGTCAACAGAGGATCAAAAGCAACTACAAAGCGATTTAGACAAAATTTCTATTTGGTGCGAAAATTGGCAATTGACGTTAAATAAAGAAAAGTGTGAAGTAATACACATGACCACTAAAAGAAATCCTCTGATCTTCAATTACGCGATCAATCAGTCAAACCTTAAGGTCGTAAATTCTACCAAATACCTAGGAGTTGCAATTACGAACAACTTAGACTGGAGAGAACACACAGAAAATATTGTGGGGAAGGCGAACCAAGGGTTACGTTTCATTGGCAGATCGCATGCACCAGCTCCACCAAAGAGACTGCCTACATTACATATGTGCGTCCTCTCCTGGAGTACTGTTGCCCCTTGTGGGACCCTCACCAGGTGGGACTGACGGAAGATATTGAGAAGGTTCAGAGAAGGGCAGCTCGTTTTGTTTTATCACGTTACGCGGGGGGGGGGGGGGGGGGAAGCGTCACGGAAATGTTGCACGAATTGGGGTGGAAATCATTAAAAGAAAGACGTTATTCATTGCGGCGTGATCTGTTTGCGAAGTTTCAATCATCGACTTTTAGTTCTGAATGTGAAAATATTTTGCTAGCACCCACCTACTTAGGGAGACATGATCATCCCAATAAAATAAGAGAAATCAGATCGAAAACGGAACGATTTAGGTGTTCTTTCTTCCCGCGCGCTATTAGAGAATGGAACGGTAGAGACAAGTTATGAAAGTGGTTAATGAACCCTCTGCCAGGCACTTAAATGTGATGTGCAGAGTATCTGTGTAAATGTAGATGTGAATGAAGTGTGCATGAGGTACCGTTTCCCTGTGGTGTGTTTGGCTGCGTCTTTCCCTAATAATTTTTTGTATCAAGTAATTCCAACTATTAGACACGCACTGGGCTGGTTTTTTCAGCTTCTCTGAGTCAACGGACTGTGGATAAAGTTTTTTCTAGGGGCCCTTGAAATCTATTGGTGAACCTGTCCGGACCCATCTCTTAATCCGGCTCGTGAGGGAGAATATACTACCGTTAGTCCACAAAAAAAGGAGACGCCGCTCTGAAATTGCTACCAGCGGAGTTAAAACAGTTTTAACACTTTGACTGCCAATCACGTCAATTGACGGGATACGGAAATTTCTGTATAAAGCAGATAACGTCAGTTGATGTGATCTTCGTTACCGTGCTTTTAAACACAAAATCAAGTTTATTGATGGGCTAGATCTATCTGAAATGCCTTACTTGGTAAATCTAGCGTCTAAGAGCCTACAGATCTTGTAAATTTAGTTTCTAAATCTGCCGCCTGGTCGCATTCGTTGTATGAAACGGGGCAGGTAAGGAAGTGGTGTCCGCTCTCTCAGTAGGTAAATGAACGGACACAGCTTCACGCTGTCTTACATTGAATGGAATTTTGCATGAATTTGAGAAAGATTTTGTTGCTAATGACAGTGAGGATGACGAAATCGACAATTCAGATGATGACCCAGTCTTTGTGCAAGAAGAATTCCGTCAAAATTGTAGTTTTCGAGTTTGATGATTCTTGAACAGATTGTTTTGTATCTTGTTTTCTCGATTTTCTGAACAATGATTTTTTCTTTGTTTTTAGGTTCATAAAGTTAAGGTAGTGATTCCAAGATGAATGTAGAACCGCAAAATATTCTCCCTGACAGTACTGAGAGGTCGACAAGACAGGGGAGAGGCACAGCAACATATCGTAGTGATTCTACAAGTGGTGGACTTTGTAACGATACTGCTCACCCCCTCATCTCAATGTTACCGTACGATACCATCTGCGTCGGACCCGGAATCGTATGGTTAAATAGTGATAAAAGTTGCGTGTGAAGTTAGTTAAAAACGATATAGCCAGCTTAGGAATAAGTGTAGGACAGTTTCTCGGTGATACTGTGATTAAAACATGTGATAGATTCCATTAATTAAGAGATATATTTTCTTTCCAGACAGTTCTATAAACAATAGTTGCGTCATTGTATGTTATTTCAAGACTTAAACAGACGAATTGTAAAATCTTTTGTAAAAACAAGAAGAAATGAAAATAAATAGCATTGTATATATGTTAGGCTCATAAATAAGTTGTGTAGATCAGCTAATTGTTTTAATTACTGTAAAGTCGAAATTTGTATATTGTGTTTCTTCGTATATATTGACTGACGTGAAATTTTAAATCTAGTTTCAGAATTGACAGTATAATTGATAGTTCAATATATGTTAGGAACATGTATGATGTATTCATTAACAAATTAATTGATATTTACCATCGCACTTTGTTGTTAACAGAAAGATCGGAAATTTCGTCTTAAAAATACATGTGCCATCTAAAATTATTGTATGCATAGTTTTCATTTTATATTGTGATTATTTTTGTATAGATGAAATGTTTTACTGTTGTGTTTGTTAATTGTAAATCAGTATATTCAATTGTCATGAACAATGGATAATGTAACGTCATTATTGCCGATATTATATATTTGCCTCACCGCCTTGCGTGGGGGAGTTCGAGTTTTGGCTTTTCTAAAGTGCACTGGAATCAATGTCAGTATGTTGTTTTTAAATGGAAGTACTGTCGGCTAAGTTCTCTTGCTTTGTTTTGAATTTGTTATGTTTTGGTGGAGAACAAGTTTGATTCAAATTAAAGAAGAAGTGAAAAATTGTACCTACGAGTTTTTATTTCTACCACGACGCCCAGGAGAATAATGTTGCAGCGAGCAGAACCCCCATACATCGCAATGTTCAAAAGATGAGTATTATGTTGGAAAGTGGTAGAAGGAACTGTAATTACTTATATAGCATACAAATGTTTTAACTTATAGGGACTGTTTGCGAGGTATATCCGTTTTTAGTGGGACCTTTGGTATCAAAGTTGTATGTGACTTAGATGCCGATCTCTTTTCATGTTTCGTGGACAGAGACCTTCCTACTTATGTCAAAGAGCAGACAATTCTTTATGCCAGACAGGAGATAAGGAAACAAGTGCAGCTCGGCTTACTCCTGCATTTAGAATGTCTGACATTCTAAGGTGTGGTAATGGTTTACATTGCCGGCATTCAAAGTGTTAAAGGCAAATGGTGGGCACACACGAAAATAGTGTCCCCAACAGGTGACCGGATACTTTCGATCGTATGCTGTGAGGGTCGCGCCTCTGGTACTGACCTCCTGTAGCGCACCTTGGCTGCAGGCAAAGTGTCCAGCTCGTCCTTGAGCAGGAAGCGGCGCACGCCACGCATGTAGTCCAAGAAGTAGGTGTCCCACTGAATCAGCCGGGGGTCGAACCCAAGTAGCGCGCGGTCCTCGGTCGAGAGCCGCGACCACAGGCCTTTGGTCTGCGCCGTCTCGAAGCACCAGTCGTGCAGTACGAAGAACTCCACCACTTTGTTGAAGTCGTGCACCTTTCTATAAATTTTCCTCAGCCTGTTTTGCAAAGATAGTGTGTGTTAACAAACTTAAGACTGTTATTAATGAGATTTTAGTTACAGCATACTAACTTAGTTATGACTCTGTTTTAACTTCTTGAAAACAATTGAATGGTGTCCCAGAACAATGTTGTATATCATATTTTCGCCAAGTTGAGTTACACAGGGCAATTCAAGAGAATCAGTATTTTATGAGGGGGCCTTGTAACATGTGTCCAGTTTTTGAGTACAGGGATACAACTAGTTTATACCAGTAACAAAAAAATTAAAACAAAGGCAAATGAGGGCTTTAATAGTTGATTTTCAAAAATCCCACCACCAACAGCTACTTACAGTTGGTTCACATTTCTGATTGATCAGAAATGTGAACCAACTGTAAGTAGGTGTTTGGAATACAATTTAAACTTGTAAAAATTGAAATTTCGTGCCAATGACAAAGCTCACACATAATGATTTTCTATCTCACCACAGCCAAACGTGTTCCACAATGTTGTAAGCAACATCTAAAGCATGTACACCGCCTGATGATGAACTGCCAGGCAGTTCGAAACCGGTTGTGGTAATAAATACATACGAAAGGTGACTGGTTGCTGTTATTTTCTGATTTCTTGAAACACAATTGTTATTCATGGCGTCATCAGTGAAAATAAAAACAGGGTTACTTGGCGATTTTCAAGTACTGAAAGACAAAATTCCAATCGTCTATCTCAACCTTCTGACGACGCAGCCGAATGAGCTGTAAATTATAGGTATGCAACTCGTGCATACATAAGGTGGACCATACTCTTGTATGAGGATCACCGATCCGCGAGCAAAATTCTGCATGTGGTTGTTAAAGGACTATGTTCTATCGGCTGAAGAATGTCTTCTGCTTCATCTACAGTCTGTTCATCTACAATTAAGATTCAAATATGACTGCCGTGCACTGATACCGGTGTTATACAGTGTACTAAACAAAGGAGTAAACACACTCTACTCTGGTAATTAGTGATTAGAAAATCATGTACTGTATTCTCTGCAAGCAGGAACAGCGTTTCTGTTGCAAAACCCATACACAAATGACGGCATACGCAGAATGCTTAAATACGTTTGGCATGTTTACACGCTACAATACAACTCGGCCAACAAAACACAATGTAAAGTAAAGCACGACTTCACAAATTGTAAACCAACCATCTATGGCTGACATCCGATAAATACCCCAAGAAGCAACCTATAGAAAACAGTGTACGAAAACACGAAACGAAAATTCATTGAACTCAGCTGTATCTATATGTTCAACAAAAATTGGACACATGCTGGCATTTTATTGCAATAATAGCTGAAAATCCGACGTTGCTCGGGATTTAATTTAACTCAAGCTTGGAGTAAGTACTTCTATCCCTTCTCTCTCTGTCCATCTACTTTTTTCCTCAAAACATGTTATATTTATTGGAGAATATCCAAAAATAAGGCTGTACAAAATTGTAAATGCAATATCCAAACAAAAAAAGACAGTAATAAAAATACAAATGATAAGAAATACTGATATAATCATTTAACTCAAAAGTCGACTGTCAACAATACTTCTTGTTACTTGTTCAAGAGGTAGTATAAATAAATTCTTTAGTGAGCCAACGCTTGAGCAAGAGACATAAAGTTGTGTGTGTGAGAAACATGTAGAAATTCACTCTGCTGTATTTAATAGGTTGTCCAGTGATTTAGTAATCGTAATAAAAATGGAAGTCACAAAATCTTCAAATGTTCGTAAATCTATCGGACTCAAATGGGTGGTTAATAGCCCGCAGCTTACGAACCACTTAAACTAAGTTAAACTAACCTAAGGACAACAAACACATCAATGCCCGAGGGAGGATTCGAACCCCCGATGCAGGAGGTCGCGCGAGCCGCAACGTGGCGCTCCAGACCGCGCTGCTACTCACGCGCTACATGCAAGTCTATCGGAAAACTACAATCTCTTGAAGTTAAACGGTATATCTCTCGGAATAATGGATATCCGTTTGACGTACACTGTTCCATTCTCTTCCTTTCCTCGTAGCTCTATAGAAGACCATAACTTTCGCATGCAGCCGAGTGCGCTTCACAGTTCAAGGTTGTCAACAGAACCGTTGGCTTGTAGGAATTTCCTTAGGCCTCAGTATTCTAGGCCGAAATCACTGCCATCAGGGCATGTGTGGAGGAGAATTTGCGTAGGTGCTACAAAGATCGTAGCATCTACATCTATTCAGACAGCCAGGCAGTCCTGAGATCACTGGCAGCTCCTGCAACAAGGTCTAAAATTATTGCAGAATGTCCTGGTGGAGCTAGGGGAAAGCAATAGAGTAAACCTATTGTGGGTACCTGGCCACTCGAGGATCAGTGGCAACGAACATGCCAACAGATTAGCCAGGATGGGGGCAGAGACTCCATTTATTGGACCGGAACCTGTCCTGACAATCACCAAGGCAATGATCAAATTGGAGCTACGTAATTGGCTCAGAAGACAGCACGTAGAATATTGGACCAAAGTCCATCAACAAAAACATGGCAAGGTAATGATGCCAAAGCCATGTTTTAAAAGAAGCTCTGCAATCCTGGACCTGAACAGGAGAGAGATTAGACTCATGGTTGGATTGCCGACAGGCCATGGGAATTAAAAAAAAAAAAAAAAAAAAAAAAAAAAAAAAAAAAAAAAAAAAAAAAAAAACACCTACATACAAGGGGAATAACAGAAGAGGACTCTAGGTGTAGGATCTGTGATGACGGTGATGAAAATCCATCACATCTAATCTCCGAATGCATTGCATTGGAGAGTAAAAGGCACAGAACATTTAGGACAACCAGACCCGAAGAAATTGTGTCTAATAAAGAACTGGTAAAGGGCTCCTTGCACTGTTCAAGGACATTGGTTGGCTTTACTAGATATACAGGGAGCGATACCGCACAATAAACGTAGTTTCGGTGCCTACAGTGGCGGGTTGGACCAAGACTGTTTTGGCTTCCCTGGAAAAATCAAATGTTCAAATGTTTGTTAAGCTTATGGGACTTAACTACGGGGTCATCAGTCCCTAAACTTACAAACTACTTATGAACTACTTACGAACTAGGACGGCACAAATATCCATGCCCGAGGGGGGATTCGAACCCCCGACCGTAGTGGCCGTGCTGACCGTGACTGAAGCGCCTCAGTCACCTTGGCCACCGCGGCCGGCCTGGAAAAATCAAATCAAATCAATGCCCGAGGGTGGATTCGAACCCCTGATGCAGGAAGTCGCGCGATCCGCAACGTGGCGCTCCAGACCGCGCGGCTACTCTCGCGCTGCATGCAAGTCTATCGGAAAACGGTAGATCTGTCGGAATAATGGATATCCGTTAGACGTACACTTTTCCATTCTCTCCTTTCCTCGTAGCTCTATAGAAGACCATAACTTTCGCCTGCAGCCGTGTGCGCTTAACAGTTAAAGGTTGTCAACAGCACCTTTGGCTTGTAGGAATTTCCTTAGGCTGACTGGAATACAGGAGTATCTTAGTAGTAAATAAGAAATGTAGTGCATAATGTGACAAGTTTCTACCAACCGCGATATATGTTATTTCATATTTATTGAATACTAGCAAACTCGGCAATGCTTCGCAGCAGCTAATGTGTATGGGATATATACCGCACTCTCTTCTCTTTTTCTCCCCACGCCTATTACATCATCCCTCCTCTATTTCCCCATCGCATTCACTCTCTTCCTTTATCCATCTCCTCCTCCCGCTATCTTCACACCACTCCCTCTTATCCCACATCATATCCGTCTCTTTCCCCCTCCTCTATGCATGTATATCAATCCCCCTTTTTAAATCCATTTCATTCGCACATTCTCTATCGCCTTCTCCCCCTTTCTCTGATCTTATTTATTGTTGTCGCAATCAAAATGTTCAAATGTTTGTTAAGCTTAAGGGACTTAACTACGGGGTCATCAGTCCCTAAACTTACAAACTACTTATGAACTACCTACAACTAAGGACGGCACAAATATCCATGCCCGAGGGGGGATTCGAACCCCCGACCGTAGTGACCGTGCAGACCGTGACTGAAGCGCCTCAGTCCCCTCGGCCACCGCGGCCGGCTTGTCGCAATCGGTACCCCGGTTGGGAATAGAAGACAAAATGGATAGGTAAATCAATTGGAAACGGGTTATTAGAGAGACCTATCGAGCTTCTCTATCTATCAGAGTAATAGCTTTAATGTCCGCAATTTTAATGATTTCATTGTACGAATATACGTATCAACGGCGAACTGATAAAACAATCTGAGACATTTCAGTATGCGATTGTCCTCGTTTCGGCGAATCATCAGACGGTAGGCATAAAAATTGATACAGCTGACGTTCTTGTTAGTTTCTTGAGCTGTAAGTGAATAATGAACTCTTATTAGGAATCTAACAGGAACACGATTAACAACATTGCTATACACCGGTAAAAATTTACAATCCGCGACACGGGCGTGGTATAGCTTTGTTGGCAACAGCTGTTGGTCCTGGAAATGAAGCCAGGCAATAGTGGCAAAGCTTGAGATTGTCAATGAAATTTTAGATGGCGAAAGTTTTTTTTCTCTTCATAGTAAACAATATTATTCTGATAACCCGCATAATAATTTAGTTTCAGATACATTAAACTTACTGAGGAAGATGATGTTTTTCATGTATAAGAGTGAAATGGACTTCTCTTATGGAAATAGTCTTACAAATGGTAATCACTTATGACCACGAGAACGATCAATCGTGTTTTCATGTACGAAAGACGTAGTACTGGTAAGAAATCGGCAAATCTCATTGGATATTGTATACTATTACCCGATTGGCTAACAGCGACGTCACGCAATTTCCGGGAATCAATGACTGTTGCCAAAATTGCCCGCTAAGTCTGTGACGGGGATTTAAAATGAAACCTTACGTACCATTTAATCTGTGGCTTCAAGTAATGCCTATTCTCAGCATAGATAATGACATCTCCGTCTATTCTAACCTCCTTGGCGTATTTGTTCCCTACATTACAGCGTATTTGTTCGCCAGGCGAGTAGCGAATGGAGAAGCTGATTGTTGGAGAATCTAGAAAACGATCCGAGCTGAAGCATACATTCAGTTTTTCTCAAATTATGATATTATTCGGTAGATTTTCAAAAAATTTTCTTTCATAGAAATCTTGTCTTGAGAATTACGAATAGAACAAAGAACATACCAGCCAAATCGGTGAAGTCATTCTCGAGTGATGCGCTTTCATACATTCGGCGATTCATTTTTATTATTATAGATTACCACCCCTTGAAACCTTTACTATTTCTCCTGAAATACCCTGTATACCTGGTAGTGTTGTGCACCATCTCGAGAATCTACTGCTGCTACCGTCACGTTACGTTGCCCTTGAATGTCTGAAGCTAGCATTTACAAATAACTTCAGGTACAAGAATGTCACTCACTTCACCACAAGAAATAATTTCCATAATAAAATCTTCAAAAGCAAAGCTTTCTAGTGGTTAGGATGAACTATCAACAAAATTAATTAAGGCATTTTCTTGCGTGTTTAGCACAATTTTAAGTAATTTGTGTAGCTACGCTACTATAACTGAAACATTTCCAGATTGGCTAAAATATGTAGATATTAAACCTCTATTCACGAAAGAGGATAAATATATACCACAAAATACAGACCGATTTCACCTTTATCAGCATTCTCAAAATTCTATAAACGGTAATGCACAAGAATCTTCTCAACCATCTGACCACAAACAATATATTGTTCATAACACAGTTTTGATTTCTGAAAGGTTCCGATATCCAGAAGACTATTTACACCTATCATTAGATAATAAATTACCAGCAGCAGGTATTTTTTGTGATTTGTCAAAGGAATTTGACTGTGTGAACCACAACATTCTTTTAAGTAAATTTAAATCAATGGTGTCACGGGCAATGTTGCAAAATGGTTCAAGTCATACCTCACTAAAAGGAAATAAATGGTGTCAGTGCAAGAGACTAGTGAATTAAGTCATCAGTCATCATCAGAATGGGAAGAAATTACATGTGACATCCCACAAGGAGCCTTTACTTTATGTTTTGTGCATTTATGAACTTTCATCAGTTACACTGACAGAAGCAGAGTTCTTTATGTTTGGAGATGATACAAGTATTGCAATAAAAAGCATGTCGAGTGTCGTTCAAGGAAAGTCTGTTAATGATAATTTCATGAAGATTAATAATTGATTTAATGCGAACTCACTGACATTCCACTACATGCAATTCAGAACATGTAAGAGGTTTCCATCCAGTACATGCGCAAAGTATGAAGAAGAGCAGATAGAAGAGGTTGACAGTATTATTTTTCTGGAATTACAACTTGAGAATAAATTCAGTTGGAAGGAGCACACCTCAGAACTGCAGAAACGACTTAATAAATCTGTATTTGCAATTCGAGTGTTTTCAGACGTAGGAGACGCGAAAATACAAAGGCTTGCATACTTTCATTCCATAGTGTCATATGGTATAATATTTTGGGGTAACTTTTCAAATCAAGTAAAAGATTTCAGAGTCCAAAAGTGTGTAATACGTATTATTTGTGGAGGAAATTCATGGATATTCCATAGAAGCCTCTTCAAAGAACTGGGTATACTATTACGTCTCAGTATATTTATTCATTAATGCATTTTGTCATAAATAATATATGCCTTTTTTCCAACAAACAGCTTAGTTCGTACATACAATACTAGGAACAAAAACGATCTACACATACTTAAAAACACTAACTTTAGTTTAAATAGGGGTCCACCACACAAGAAGAAGCATTTTCAATAATTGCCAACAAGCTTCAAAAAATTAAGCTATTAATAAAGATCCGTTAAAGAGGAGCACGAAAGACTTACTAGTGGCCAACTCCTATTCCACCATTGACGAATTTTTGAATAGAACCAAATTATGTATGTATCTGTATTCATTCTATTAGTATTAGTATATCAGCTCGTGTATATAAGTTGCGGCGACGTTGGAAAATAAGCCTGAGTGGAATAACGTTGTATACTGAGGAAAAAAAAAAAAAAAAAAAAAAAAAAAAAAAAAAAAAAGGCCAATGTCTTTTGCATCTGTATTGCTACCTCTTTATTTAAATGGAAGGAAAAGTAAAAAATAAAACAAGATAAATGGTCAAGGAATGAGTTGTGCAATGCTGGAAAAACCACACAGAAGTGCAAAAGGTGATAACGACTATGGTTAGTAGTAAAGAAGTAATAGATTAAAACGTGATGCGTGTTGGGGCGGTTTTCTATGAACGTTACTCTTTACGTCATCATATCTCATGAACTACGTGTCGTACTGTGATACAATTTCGAACGTACATTCAGCTTCAAGTGTGTATTCTGTCTGCAAAATTTCCTGCGAGTACAATTGGTAGTGTAGAAATTATAAATTGTAACGTTACACCGAATGAATAGTTTTTCTCCATGAACAGCGGAAAAGTAGTAAAGCGAGAAACTTTTTTTCCTTTCATTATTTTGATGTTCTTGTCTGCGAGAGAAAGTTTAATAAAGGTTTGAAATTATGTTTAAAGTTTGTTGCAAGTCGCCAAATACTGTCATTCTCATATAGTGTATTTATAAAGTCTCATCGCATTATGTAGCAGTTTTTTTAGCGATTCCTATTGTTCATGACGTTATATCTCCTGAACCATGTGTCGTATGTGGTTAGTACTCCTACAGCAATTTTTATCTTACGTAAGGAATATGTGTACCAAATCTGGTTGAAATCGGTCCAGTGGTTTAGGAGAAAATGTGCAGGATTGTCGTTTGACGCAGCAATGTTTTGCGCATCTCATTGTTTATGACGTCATATCTCCTTACATATGTGTCGTAGGTCATTCTTACCCCGACAGCGATTGTTGCCTGATATTAAGGAACATGTGTACCAAGTTTGGTTGATATCGGTCCGGTAGTTTAGGAGGAGATATTGAACATACATACATACACAAATACAGCCTATTTTATAAGCTGTAAGATTCCGACGAAGAAACAATTGAACAAGATGTAAATTCAATTACGGGTGGGTGAATGTGGTGTTGTGAAAGCTATGGAAAATATAAAGTAAATTTCAGGCTTTACGTTGCAAAAGTGACAAACCAATCAAATGCTCTGGATATGAAGTCATGTTTTTCAGTCGACATTTCAAAACCATGAACTTTATGGAAACAGGAGAAGAGGCATATATTACCGAAAATTATATAGTAAGGAAGCTGTTAAAGCCCTTTAAATCAGCTCTGCTAGATTGAAAGGTATGATCAGCGTCAGTAAAGATATGAGTGACTTAACTAACATTTTGTAACTTTTTTGCAAGATATAATTAAATGTTAATAACTGAATTTAGGCTTCTTAACTTGTATGTCTGTAACTCTTGTTTCATAATAAAAGTTGAGTTATTCAAAAATTTAAATTAATTTCACGCCCAGTCATTCTCTAGAGGTTCACTTGCATTGTCGATAACTCAACTACAGTGTCAATGAAATGACTTGTTTTAATTTTCTCATAGAGTTTACATGTAGCCTAACAGGTCCAATTACCTCAACCGACACAGCAATAATTAGTATGGAACTAAGACTCCTATGGTTCAGTTACCCCACTCTATGGGGGTATCTGGACCCATTGGGAATTTTCTTTTCTTTCCCCTTATCAAGTTTAAATATAATGCAGATTACATATTACATATTTGTAGGTAGAATGTTTCATTATAATAAAATATCATTCATATGCTAATTTAACGTATTAATACTTCCTAGACTAGTGTTAAGATAGGAACTATGCACTCACGTTGTAAAATCAGGGCCCAGACGCCCCAACTGACCTTATCAATAAATTAATTATAAAAATGCTAATAACTTATGCACAACATGTTATGACATTCCTTGATATACAACTTTATTCAAGGGAAAGTATGTGTTATTCTTTACATTAGCTTAAACATATTCCAGTGTACAATCTTCTACAATGCGTAATTCTTCACTTATTGTTTGTATAAATATGAACATTTATCAGACAACGTACATGAGTGTTTTTTTTTTTTTTTTTTTTTTTTTTTTTTTTTTTTTTTTTTTTTTTTTTCATCACTACTGAAAAGTGTGAAAAAGGGATATACAACATTGTTCTGGCTGGCCATTCAAATCACCATTACAGATTAAATTACATTATTGTAAATCAATAAGACAATAATTTTCCATATTCAATTATAAATTGAGCTAACATCATTTAACATTTTACTGATAGGCCATATCCTATTCTCTTCGCTCTCTGTCCATTTCCTTCTACCTTCTCTTACAGTCTTTCTCCTCCTTCTACCTCTTTGTCCGTCTCCTCTTTCTGTCCCTCTGTCATTCCTTCTCTTCCTACATCCATCTCCATGCCTCTGTCCATATTCCTCCCTGCTTCTGATACAGGGTGTCCATAAAAGGGCTCCCTGATTTCAAAATTAAATATCTCGAAAACAAAGATCGATAGAGGAATGCAGTAAACGGTACATTTATTGTGAAAGCTGTAAGAAGTTTACACAGCAGTTTGAAATAATAGTTACAAAAGCTGCTAACAAATGGCACTCTACGCTGTACAGCTCATATCAGCATACATAAGTGAAATAATCGTATGAAAACACTCTTTGCAAACAATCACATCACAATGTTTTCAAAATATTCACCATTGGCTCTACAGAGGTGGCGCAAACGAAGAATGAAATTCGCCATCATATTTCGTAGTGTCTCAACCGAAATGGATTCACATGCCACAGAGATCGCCGATTCAAGCTCGTCCAGCGTGGCGGGATGTTTCGGGTAGACCATGTCTTTCAATGTGCCCCACAAAAAAATGTCACAGGGAGTCAAATCCGGCGAATATGGAGGCCAATCCATGCCTGCGCCAGTAAATTTGGGATATTGCAAAGCAATGACTCGATTCCCGAAGTATTCTTCAAGAAAGCGAAACACTTGTTCGGCCCGATGTGGTCGGGCTCCATCTTGCATAAACCATTCAGTACCTGGTCGATCCTCTAACGCTTGCTGTGTGGCGACAAATTGTTCCAAAATTGCAACGTAACGTGCACCAGTGACCGTTTCTCGAATGAAAAATGGGCCAATAATGCCTCTGCTGCATACTGCAGCCCATACAGTAACTTCCATACAGTAGCTTCGCACCAATATGGCTCTTCGGAACCCCAAAATCGCCAGTTCTGTTTATTCACGTATCCATTCAGGTGAAAGTGAGCTTCATTTGTAAGCCAACATCAAATCCTTCACTATCAATCATTGTGAGCATCTGATTAGCAAAGCCAACCCTTTGTTGCACAGCTTGTACGGGTATGGCCTGATGCGTTTGAATTTTGAATGGAAACATGTGTAGGCTCTTTCTCAGTATTTTCTGCGTGCTGGAATGCTTCAAACCAGTCCCAGATGCAATTTTACGGACGGATGAGATTGGATTTCGCTGAATAATTCCAGAAACTGTGGCGATATTTTCAGGCGTAACTGCGGTTTGCTTACGGCCAACATGTCCCACTAAGTCATCAGTTACGCTGCCTGTTCGTTGAAATTTTGCGAAGAGCGTACGAACGGTTTTCGCATCGGGTCGTTTTGGAACATTAAATCGTGCTTGAAAACTTTGCCTTGTTGCCGTAGGACTTTCTTCCAACCTGTGGTACTCTAGCACCAGAAAAACGCGTTGTTCAATGGAGTACATGGTTTTAATCTCTTCCTTCGGTTACGCTAACCTCCTTTCACGTTTCAATAGTGGAACTGATCGCTCTGGGCTTCGGATCACTATTTATACTAGGCATTACGTATGGGGATTACAGCGCCGTCTGTTAGCAGCTTTTATAACTATTATTTCAAACTGCTGTATAAATTTCTTACAGCTTTCACGATAAACATATCTTTTACTGCATTCCTCTATGGATCCTTGTTTTCGAGATATTTAATTTTGAAATCAGGGAGTCCTTTTCTGGACACCCTGTATATACACTCTATATGCAGGATGGTCCTAAAATATATCTCAAAAATGAAACAGCAGGTAGAGGCCACAGAAATTAGCAGATTTTGTATAGGAATGTGTGGTCGGTAATAACATATGAAAGCGCTAGCGTATACAGAAGTTTGAAAGAAAGGAAACTGAAAAGAAAAGACAAAAAAATTTATTTATTGATAGTTTACAAGAGGTGCGGTCACCAACAGCGATACAAGATGCACAGCGACGGTGCATCGATCGGCGTAAGGGAAAGGGTTGTACCTTGGGATGGTTTTACCTTGGGACACTTTTTAATAATGGCAGTGGACTCTAGGGGAAACTTTAAGAACTATGAAGTAAAGTTGTCAAGCCTATTTTCAGAGGGAATAGGAGGCCATGTTGTATTTGGATGATGTTTGAGATCTGAGGAGGAGTTTTAAAAGTTTTCGTGTTTGAAAGTAAAAATTTAGGCACTATTCTTAGAAGATATAAATTAAAGCTAAGCATCATTATTGATGTTTATTAAATACAGTGTTGTAGGGCATTGTTAAAGTAAGCTATCGATACCATAAGTTATAAAGATATAAATGTGTACCTAGGTTAGGATACTGTTTTCTGTTATTGAGTATTTGGTTTTACCTTGGGACACTTCTCTGGTTTCACCTGGAAGGTGTATGATTGTCACTGATACACCAGAAAAACAAAGAATTGAAGAGGGAAAAAAAGAAAACAAGAAAAAGAAGTCTTTCCCAAAGAAAGAAGCCACTAAACCGACAAAGGAGTTTTCATCTTCGACTTCTTTTGATGAAGAAATTCCCGAGCTTGGCAGTATCTCTGGAGGTAGCGTATTTGATTTGTCGTCTGAAGAAGAGGATTTCTCATCCTTCTTTCCATCTAGAAACGTAATACTTTCTTGTTCTCAAGGTAGTTGGGTCTTTGTAAAGTTTGACATCAGTGGCAGATCTCATGTTTACTATGCAGGAGTAGTTTTAGAAAGCACAGAAGAAGATGTAACTGTGAAATTATTAAGGAAGCAAAGGACCATTTTGTATTCCCTAATGTTGAGAACATCATCATTGTTAATCGCAGTAATATAGAGAAAGAACTACCAGCTCCAGTGGTGTGTCGTGGATTTCATTCGTTTAATATTTTATTCCCACAATCTCTTGTTTTAAGGTAAAATAACTTTTGTATTTGGACTAACAAACAATTACTACCTAATTCCAATACGATTTTTTCATTCATAATACTAAGAAATTGGAATACATCACCGTGTCAGAAGGTAAAACCACCACTGTCCCAACGTGAAACCATAGGTTGTACCTTGGGACAAGTGTCACAAAAGTCTTTATTGGTGAGTAATTGTGTAAATATTGGAGCTAGCGTAAACTGCTGTTCGTTCAAAAATACCTAAAATTTATGCCTGTGATGGGGTAAATTTTCAAATTTCTTGTAAAAAAATCATAGTATAAAAAAATTAAAATGTGAAAAATGTACCAAGGTACAGCTCTTTCCCCTACATTAGAAAAGACGCCAGGCATGTCGACCACATGTCGAGCAACAACAGACACGCGGGCAACTAGATCGTCTTTTAATAAGGCCCCAACAGAAGAAATCCACGCAGGTGAACGGGGTGGCAGGGAACTGGTCCGCCCCGACCTATCCAGTATCCACTGCTGGCCGTAGACTGCGCCCAGGTGATACCTCAAGTTTCCACTGAAGAGCACTGGGGTTCCATCGTGATGGAACCACATTCGTGTGTAAACAGGGCGTAGAACATCGTCCAGAAGTTCAGGTAAGACCTCCTGTAGGAATATTTTGTATGTGCGGCCAGTTAAACGACTAGGTAGAATGTACGGCCCTACCAACTTATTGTTTACAATGCCTGCCCAAACATGAGTGGAAAACCGTTCTTGGCAGGCATAAGCTATTGTACTGTGTGGATTATAACACGCGAGAATTATAGATGTTACACACACCCGATCGCGTAAAGGTAGCCTCGTCAGAAAATAAAACATCGGCAGGAAAGGTGTGAATGGCTCCAGTCTGCTGGAGGTGCCAAAGAGAAAAGTCGAAACATGGAAGATGATTACACCAAAGTATTTCAAATATACAGCACTAGCTGAAAACCCGGCGTTGCCCGGATATTTATTTATTTATTCCTGCCATTTTTCAGGTATATATTCATTTGTATAAGAGCTATTTGACTGTAATATCTCTTGGGAATAATATTAGTAGCAAAAAAGTAATAGATTAAAACTTGGTGCGTGGTGGGGCGGTTTTCCATGAACTTTACTGTGTATGCGATCATATCTCATGAACTACATGTAGTACTGTGATATAATTTAGCAGGTACATTCAACTATATGTTTGTATACTGTCTGTAAAATTTCCTGATGTTACAATTTGTAGTGTACAAATTATAAATTGTAACGTCATACCGAATGCCGTAGTTTTACTCCATAAACAGCGGAAAAGTAGTAAGCGAGAAACTTTTTTCCTTTCATCATTTTGCTATGGTGGTCAGCGAGAAGAAATTTAATGAAGGTTTGGAATTATGTTTAAAGTTTGTTGCAAGTCGCTAAGTAATCTCATTCTCATGCAGTGTATTCTTAAAGTCTCGCCGCATTATGTGGCATTTTTTGCGATTCCTATTGTTTATGACGCTGTATCTCCTGCACCATGCGTCGTATGTGATTCTGAACCCTGCGGCAATTGTTAACTCAACGGTAAGGAATGTGGGTACCAAATTTGACTGAAATCGGTCCAGTAATTTAGGAGAAAATGAGCAGAATTGTCGCTAAATGCGGTGGTTTTTCGCACATCTCATTGTTTATGACGTCATATCTCGTGAACTATTTATCGTGATTCTTACACTTGCGATGACCGTCCTCATGGATTGAAGCTTACGTGTACAAAATGTCATAAAGAATGGAACAAAACTGTAAATTTGTATGCAACACGTACAAACATACGGACACTGTGCTTTATATATTACATGACCTACACAGTGTCCAAATATAAACGAATGTGCTTAAGAAAATTGGCAAAGCATGGAACTAGTGAGCATTTCAATAAAAAAAAAGCAGCTTTGGTGCAATATATAAAATGTCTTTCCGGAAATAATCATCAGGCAAAGTCATCAAAACACTTCGACGACTCACACAGAACGCACGTCCCACAACTCTCGAACTAGTCGAAGGATTATCCTCTACTGTGTCGAATATTCATTCTTCCACTGCAGGAGGTCTGCGACATCTTCTAATGCCAGCTCCACGCCCGGATTTGATTTGATTTTTCCAGGGAAGCCAAAAAAGTCTTGGTCTAACCCGCCACTGCCCGCACCGAAACTAAGTTTATTGTGCGGTATTGCTCCCTGTTTATCTAGTAAAGCCAACCAATGCCCTTGAGCAGAGCAAGGAGTCCCTTTACCAGTTCTTTATTAGACACAATTTCTTCGGGTCTAGTTGCCCCAAATGTTCTGTGCCTTTTACTCTCCATTGCAATGCATTCGAAGATTAGATGTGATGCAGTTTCATCACCGTCATCACAGATCCTACATTTAGGGTCCTCTTCTGTTATTCCCATTGTATGTCGGTGGTTTTTGAAATTCCCATGGCCTGTCAGCAATCCAACCTTGAGTCTAATCTCTCTCCTGTTCAGGCCCAGGATTGCAGAGCTTCTTTTAAAACATGGCTTTGGCATCATTACCTTGCCATGTTTTTGTTGGTAGACTTTGGTCCAATATTCTACGTGCGTCTTCTGAGCCAGTTACGTAGCTCCAATTTGATCATTGCCTTGGCGATTGTCAGGACAGGTTCCGGTCCAATAAATGGAGTCTCTGCCCCCATCCTGGCTAATCTGTCGGCATGTTCGTTGCCACTGATCCCCGAGTGGCCAGGGACCCACAATAGGTTTACTCTATTGCTTTCCCCTAGCTCCACCAGAACCCTGTGACATTCTGCAACAATTTTAGACGGAAGAATAAAGCGATCCATTCCAGCGTAGCTCCCAATGAAGACAATGCTGCTGATACCTATCCGAGAATAGCTCCATGTACATCGTTTGAGGAGCCAATCCGTTTTCTTGTGCTGGCCCACACTTGAAATTCATGTCCGCCAGCTCCGCATTGGTGAATCGATGCCTGCTGCCCGAGATCCTTGGAGGGAATACTGAATCCAGTTCTTCAATGCTATGTACCGGCTCAAGGCGTCGTTACGGACCACACACTCATATACTAAATCTGCTTATTTCGGTCCCTTCTTCATTTTGACATATATTTTTGGACCACCGTGTACATAAAAATCGCAATGGCATGTTTTACGGTCCACTTCAGGTTTTTCTGATGTTTCATGATATTTGCAAAAATTTTGGACAAAAATAATAAAAATATAAATAACTAGCGTCCCGGCAGTGCTTCGCAATTGCTAATTTTTTTGTACTTTTGCTTTGAACGTCAAATGTGCAAAATTTTATCGCAATCGTACGAACGATATTGATATTCCAATGAAAAGAGCTCTTTCAGTTTTCCACAAATCTTCCTATTTTCTGGCCAACTATTCCAAACTTTTGCTTCTCAAACCTTCCTCTCGCTTTGAACGTCGAATGTGCAAAATTTTATCAATTAGTTAAATGGTTTAGATATTTCATAGAAAAATCTTTTTCTATTTTTTCTGAATTTTCCAATTTTCCGGGAAACTTTTCGAAATTTTTAGTTCATAATAACGTTACTTTTGCTTTGAACGTCAAATATGAAAAATTTTGTCGCAGTCAGACGAATTATATTGATATTGTTGTTGTTGTTGTGGTCTTCAGTCCGGAGACTGGTTTGATGCAGCTCTCCACAATACCCTATCCTGAGCAAGCCTCTTCATCTCCACATAAGAACGGCAACCCACATCTGTCTGAATCTGCTTACTGTATCCTCTTGGTCTTCCTCTGCGGTTTTTACCCCCACACACTTCCAACGTGATATCCAATTGAAAAAAGCTCTTTCAGTTTCTCGTGAATTTTCAAATTTTCCGGGTAACTTCCCCAAATCTTGAGTGCATAAGAACGTTCATCTTTCGTTGAACGTCAAATGATGAAAATTTTATCGCAATCGGATGAACGGTTCTCAACTTTTAATGTTAAGTTCATTTAGAAACACATTGAAAAAGGAACTTGGTTCAAATTTTGCGACTTTCCTTTTTAACTGTCCCTCTTTTCTTTACTCAAAACTTTTCCTAGACCTTAATGAACAAAAAAAAAAAAAAAAAAAAAAAAAAAAAAAGAATTACCACTCTCACCGTCGTGAGAGTAGACAGTTATAGTGCTGATTTCAAATGAAAATACATTGAAAAACGCACTTTCAGTTTTTCTCAAATTTTCCAATTTTCCGGTAGATTTTCTAAAAACATTATTTCATATAAACCTTGTCCTGTCAAGCCGTACTCAAGTGATGCTTTTACAACCATGAAGCAATCGATTTTCATTCATTGAAAGAAATCTCTTTAGGTTTTTCCCAAATTTTCCTACTTTACGGACGACTTTTTCAAATTTTTATTTCATGCGAACCGTCCTCTTGCTTTCAACATGAAATGTACAAAATTATATCGCAACTGGACAAACGGTATTGACAGCTTACTGGAAAAAATCTGTCTCAGTTTTTCCAGATTTTCCTCTTTTCCGGACAACTTTTCCATATTTTATCACCGTTTAAACCTTCCCTGAACTTGCACGAATATTTCAAGATTAAAATTAGCCAAATCGGTTCAGCTGCTCTCGAGTTTTAGCGAGACTGACGAACAGCAATTCATTTTTATATATATAAATAAAAAATTAAGGATGTTACGATTACTACTCTACCATTGTGATAATATCTATGTACTCATCGAGTAATATTCTTTCTGACAGTATTTTCACAAACAGCCAAGATCATTTGATATTTCAGTTTAGCTTTTTTTGAACATTTAGCTCTTTAAACTATTATCTTAATATCTCTCCCATATTTTCTTTATCTTTTTCCGCTAAAAATTTATCGCTTGTCCTCTTTCTCCAGCTTTTTTGCCTATACTGCATTATGTAAAACCAGAGTCTAATATATACAGTCACGACACTCCCTCTGATTTTTGTTATACATTACGACTGCAGCGCTCCAAGCGGCTGGCGAGGTGCATTTCTGAATACGATACCGGATGAGTGTGAATAGTGTTGTTTAAATTGATTTTAACATAGTTTTTAAAACAGGAAAGATATTTAGCCAGTAACTCAAAATAACTCCACAATTGTCTTTATTAAGTTTCCTAAGAAACATTGGAAGGTACGAAATGGCACATTGCAGTACAGTTTATTTAACATTTTTTTGGTATCTCTCCATCAAAGCAGAAACGAATTCACAATTGTTGCTATAGCTGAGCCACAAACGGGAAAATATTTGAGACATTTCTTTTGTAAGAATAAGTAATTACGTTCAAAAGTATATGCTTTCAAACAGGGGCGCCGACTTTTGAAAAGCAGTGTGGGTGCTCGTGGTTTCATTTTTAATTACCTTTCCGGCCACAAGGTTCACAGAATGGGCCAAGCATTGCTCAATTTCGCTGATTTTTGCTTGCAACCTGGAAAACTGCCAGTCATATTTGTCGCTCTGTCAGTGATAATAACATTGAATGATTTGATATCTGGAGAAAAACGAGAGAGATCATCCACTGATATTATTAACAGTACTTCAACTGTGGTAGATTCAATATTATAGAAAACAAAATAAGAAACAAAACAAAAATCATTAATTTGAAAATTAGCACCACTGATACGTTCAGGAAATTTTAAGAAGTTTAAAACGAATCAGACGATTGAAGTATGTTACAATTTCGTTACATATTTGCCTCTCAGATAGACGAAACTCTTTCATTAACACTTTGATTTGGACCTGCATCTCTATTATTATATGCTCTTAGCCCTGCAATGACTAATTTCTTAAAGAGCATAGTTATGTGAGTATGGAACGCTAAATTGGATATCCATTTTTAATCTATTCGACAATGAACTTTGCCCCTTTCATTTAGATATATTTCCTCATGACTGACAAACAAAGTAAAGGTAACTAAGCCAACGAATTGTACTGTGCCAAGATATACACCCATGCTCCACTTGTATAACTTTAACCCGCGATCACTCGCGTTGTTAGAAAAAAATCTAACATTTACGAGTTTACTTGAATATTCCATCACATTTCAAAGCTTATGAACTGACCATCTAGAAATGCATTCTTTCATATCTCGTGATTCAATTAATCTGTGACTCGACAGTCAAATTTCAACAATAGCTTGTTAGTTGTGGCATTATTTGAAGTGGTGCGCAGTATTAGATTTTTTCTAACACGGGAGTCTTTACATAACAATTACTTCTCCTTCCGTGGAAATCCGCCTTGCTTCACTTTTAGTCTGTTTCTTGTACTTGTAACATGCGACTGTGTTCGTTTGTTTTCTCCTGAAACTGTTCAGCACATGTTACGTCTTTTATGAGCAAAATAGATATTCTCATTGAGTTTTACGAATTGAATGAAGCAGTTGTTTATACAGAGTACATGGCATTCTCTGTCGGATATGGAAGTATATAAAACTGGAAAATAGTGTAAGGGGCCAGCGGTTTCTTCTTGTAACACAATATTCTGATTTCGAACGGTCGACAACATCTACACCTCCTTTTTTGAGATTGTGGAGTGTAATTTCTTCAAGTTTGTTCGCTTCGCCACTGTCAACGTCTACAGAATCGTCGCTGTGCATGTTTTTCTGTTTATTTTTTTTTGAGACGTATGAGCAAATGAAGCAGTTGTTGCTTGGTTTTTCTCCAAATGCTGCTGTTTAATTGCCTACATTTTACGTCCAGAAATTCCGGTGGAATTTCTCTTTTATTCTTCCGTAGAGTATCTACTAATGTGAATCTATGGTTGGCATACATTTTGTTACCCAGTGTTATAGATGTGAAATAATTGTCCATCGTCACGTTTCTGCCTGTTTTGTCAATCGGTCTAATCAATCGTAACACCACATGCTCTGCATCATTTGCTACTTGATATGACCCAGTAGGCTGTTTGCCTGCGTGTACTTCCATATGTAGCGTATAAAAGGTTCTGGCATCACAAAGCGCATGTACCTTGATGCCATATTTCGCAGGCTTGTTTGTTATATACTGCCTGAAATTGAAACTTCCGCGGACTGGTTCTAACATCTCGTCTATCGTTGACAGTGCGTCGTGAAACATCTTTGTATTGTGAAACATCATTATATATATATATATATTTAAAAAAATTGTTAATGAAAATTAGCAAAGAAGAACTGCAGTCAATATTAATAAACTTCAGAGAAACTTTAGAATAAACTCATGTAAAAAAAAAATACCGACAGTTTTCTGAATGTCTTCTCATTGTTGATTGCTTCATCACATCTCAGGGTTATTATGTGGTTCACTTTAAGGCCTAAGTAATGAACTAAGACGAACTTTTCACTCTTGAACGATTTGTATTTTCTAAAAAACATTTACATCACAACTGAAAGTTTACACAAAAAAAAAAAAAAAAAAAAAAAAAACCGAGACAGCTCATCACTTCTAACAGCTCGAGAAGACAAGACAAGACTGACTGCTAATTAACAAGCAAAGATACTACTCTTCCACTTTTTTTCTTTTAGTTCCACAGATGAATTTTTTTCTTCACAACATTAATTAATAATTGTCTGTTATTATTATTATTAATTTTTTTCTCTCTCTTCTTTTTTAATAATAGAAAATGAAATTAAAATAGAAATTCGCTTCTTACTGTTCTGATACCCCAACACTCCCTTCCTGGTAACAGCACAGTCGGTACTATAGCTCCTCTTGCAAACATCCACAAATTCGTCAAATGACATGTTCCATACCATGTTTATACTAATTTGTAATGCTTTGGTAATAACAAAGAAATGATTTATCGTATAAACGTGTCTTTTTCCGGCACAAAGAGGTGAAAAGGTGCAAGATATCATTGTTAGAAAAAAATCTAACACGGGAGTTATCGCGCGACGCCAATATATATTCGCGCGACCGCGGGTTAAGGAAACCTTTGAAAAGGCGGTTATTTACATGGAGACAAAGCACAGATCCCACACACGTGATCCCGTTATTCCGGCGCCTGGTTGCACTCGTTCATAAGACAATGGCGCTTCGTGAATGGACCAATGAATAGTCAAAACCTCTTTCCTGTATTCACTTTTCAGTTCATTTCTGTATATGTGTCATTATTAAGCTCGGCTACTAGCCCCGCAGGTGCTTTGCCCTCTACCTGCCCGCGACGTTTTACGTTCCTTATTTACATAAACGATTTAGGGGAAAATCTAAGTAGCTCTCTTAGGTTGTTTGCAGATGACGCCGTCGTTTACCGTCTAGTAAAATCATCTGAAGATCAACACCAACTGCAGAACGATCTGAATAAGATATCAGTATGGCGTAAAAATTGGCAATTGACTCTAATTAATGAGAAGTGTGAAGTCATCCACATGAGTACGAAAAGAAATCCGTTAAACTTTGTTTACAAGATAAATCAATCAAATGTGAAGGCCGTAAACTCCACAAAATACCTAGGAATTACTATTACTTCAGACTTAAATTGGAAAGAACACGTAGATAATATCGTGGGAAAGGGAAACCAGAGACTGCGTTTTATTAGCAGAACTCTTAAAACATGCAACAGAACTACAAAAGAAACTGCATACACTACGCTTGTCCGTCCATTTTTGGAGTATTGCAGCCCAGTGTGGGATCCTTATCAGGTGGGTTAGACGGAGGACATCGAAAGAGTCCAAAGAAGGGCAGCTCGTTTCGTATTGTCACGATACAGGGGAGACAGCGTTACGGAAATGATACAGGATCTGGGATGGGAATCATTACAACAACGGCGCTTATCGCTGCGGCGTGGGCTACTTGCGAAACTCCAATCGCCAACATTCTCCTCCGAATGCGAAAATATATTGTTGACTCCCACTTACATAGGTAGAAATGATCATCAGAATAAAATACGAGAAATCAGAGCTCGAACGGAGAGATTCAGGTGTTCATTCTTCCCACGCGCTATTCGAGAATGGAATGGGAGATAAATAGTATAATTGTGCTTCGATGAACCCTCTGCCAGGCACTTAAATGTGATTTGCAAAGTATCCCATGTAGATATAGATGTAGACGTGAAGCAGTGTGTAACGCCACTGTACTTATTAGCAGATTTAAATACTATGACGCGAAAGACAGAGAGGATGTCACTCTATCTTAATGAACTGAATTAATAGAGCTACCACAGCAAACTATGGCTGTCACTGAACTCTGATTGTTGCATCGGTTACGACGTCACGCGGCCAGGGGTCAGTGTTTTCGCCCCTCCGAACGTCATGCGGTCAGGCGTCAGTGGTCTCGCTCCTATCCCCCTCCCGCCATCCCTCCCCTCGAACGGGTTCCAAGCCTCTGTAGTGAGTGCTCCTTGAGGCACTGTTGGAACACCCTAGCGGCTAGGTCGTGATAGCTACACTGCGATGTCGTGGTTTTTACTCATTTTTTAGAATATCTTAAGTTATCTCAGCTATTACAGAGTCTGATTTGGGTCAGGATTACAAATATGTCACTCAAAAAATTTTAGCACCTTCCATTTTTCATAAAAAAAAAAAAGTTGGGACACATATGCCCCACTGATCATGTCTGGCACCGATTTACCTAAGACATTTCAAAATAATTTCCTAAGTTATCCTAACTGTCATAGGGTCTAAACAAGTACATGAGTCAAAAATTTGTAATGCACACCATATATATAGAAGGAAAAAAAAAAAAAAAAAAAAAAAAAAGGAGAGAGCTGTCTCGCAGCTTCTATAATAGGAAATTCAGATAATAGTATACCACATACCGTGTTCTATTTGCGCAAAAATGCACAGAAAAACTGTTTTTCTTTGAAATATGAGTACTATAATATCGCAACATAATTTTGAAGTAAAATGAGTTTTAGAAAGCGTAATTGTCGTTTGAAAACTCCTAAGAAACATAAAATAGCAAATATACTTACTTCGGACATTTTCGGTAGCGAGAAAACTACGAAAACCAAATCAAGGCACAATAAACAATGGTTACGGCGCGAAAATTCACGCGGCAGCTCATATAAACAGTCACAGCCTTCTACACTGTAGGAATTTCAGTGCCTCGATTTTTTTCCGCGTTCTGAAGGGCCACCAACAGATGGCAGCACTATGCAGAATTACGCATCTCGCCACCTTGTGGTACAAATGAGGTCCGAAGTTAGTGGGACGTATATGTCCCAACAACCACGAAAGGGTTAACTGACGGCTATGACTTTTCCCCATTTTTGTGCTACTTTATTTTACTCCCTTATTTTGTGTGGGTGCTGAGCACCCCCAAAAATTTAATGGGGGATGCACCGGCACCGGAGCACCCACGGAGTCGGCGCCCCTGCTTTCAAACGAAAGACGAGTGAAGTGTAAAAATGAACGAATCATTACACTCCATACCGAATTGTTACACGTCAAGGAAAGTGCCTTTCATCTAAGTACAGACAATAACAGGAATTTATGTGTCTCTTACGTTAATATTCTACTTAATTTCAGTTTTTTTTTCTTTGTTGTAATTTTGAAACTAGAGTTAAGTGCCGCTCTTCAGCCCAGAGAACATAAAACAAGGGCTTGAAGACGTAAAACATGAACTGCAGTTAAAACACTAGCGAATAAAAATATAGATAAGAAAATAAACTTGAAGAATTTCCATTTTGACAGAGGTATAAAACATACAGGCAGTTAAAACAATGAGCCACGGTAACGTTAAAAACATTCATTGTTGCTGTTGTGGTCTTCAGTCTGGAGACTGGTTTGATGCAGCTCTCCACCCTACTCTATCCTGAGCAAGCCTCTTCATCTCCACATAAGAACGGCAACCCACATCTGTCTGAATCTGCTTACTGTATCCATCTCTTGGTCTCTCTCTGCGGTTTTTACCCCGAACACTTCCCTCCAACGCTAAATTCACAATTTCTTGATGTCTGAGAATGTGTTCTAACAATCGGTCCCTTTCTTTTAGACAATGTATGCCAGCAATTCCTTTTCTTCCCAATTCTGTTCAGTACCTCTTTGTTAGTTACGCGATCCACCCACCTAATCTTCAGCATTCACATTTCAAAAGCCCCTATCCTCTTCCTGTCCGTACTGCTCTTCCTGTCCGTACTGTTTATCGTCCATGTTTCACTCCCATACAAAGCAACACTCCACACAAATGCCTTCAGAAAGGACTTCCTTACGCTTAAATTAACAAAAACACAAGGTTTTTATTTCTTAACCATGAACTTTAATTCCTTTTCCAAATTTCTCGTTGCTTTCGTTTATAGCTTGTTCAATGTAGAAATTAAATAACATTGGGGAAAGACTATAACCCTGTCTTACACTCTTCCCAACCTCTGCATCCCTTTCATGCCCTCCAACCCTGATAGCTGCTGTCTGGTTTTTGTATAAGTTGTAAATAACCTTCCGTTCCCTATATTTTACACTTACTGATTTCAGAATTTGAAAGATTGTACTCCAATCAACATTGTCAAAAGCTTTCTCCAAATCTATAAAAGCTAGAAATGTAGGTTTGCCTTTCCTTAACCTATCTTCTAAGATAAGCCGTAAAGTGAGGATTGCCTGCTGTGTTCTTACATTTCTCCTGAATCCAAACTGGTCTTCCCCAAGGTCGGCTTCTACAAGCTTTTCCATCCTTCTGTCAACAATTCGTATTATTAAACTGATGGTTCTGTAATTTTCACACCTGTCTGCACCTGCTTTCTTTGGAATGGGAGCTGTTATATTTTTCTTAAAGTCTGTCTCATACATCTTATGCACTAGGTAAAATAGTTTTGTCATGGCTGGCTCTCCCAGAGACTTCAGTAGTTCTGAGGCAATGTCGTCCACTCCAGGGGCCTTTTTCGACTTAGGTCTTTCAGTGCTCTGACAAATTCTTCTCTCAGTATAGTATCTCCTATTTCATCTTCATTTACATCCTCTTCCCTTCGTACAATGTTGTCTCTAAGTTCATTTCCATTGTATGGCCCCTCTATATACTCTTTCCTCCTTTCAGCTTTCCCTTCTTTGCTGAGAACTGGTTTTCCATCTGAGTTATTTATATTCATGCAGCTGCTTTTCTTGTCTTCAAATATTTCTTTTACTTTCCCGTAGGCGGTATCTATTTTTCCCCTATTTATACAATCTTCTACTAACTTGCATTTGCCTTCTAGCCACCCTATTTAGCAGTTTTACACTTCCCATCAATCTCATTTCTTAGTGGTCTCTACTCCATTTTGCCTGTTTCATTTGCTGCATTTTTATATTTTCTCCTTTCATCTATTAAATTTAGTATTTCCAAGAATTTTTTGTAGGTCTTGCCTTTCTACCTATTTTGTCCTCTGCTGCCTTCACTATTTAATCTCTCAATGCTACTCATTCTTCTGCTACTGTTTTATTTCTCCCTTTTTCTGTCAATTGTTGGCTAAAGCTCCCTCTGAAATTTTCAAGAACTTCAGGTTCCTTCAATTTATCCAGGTCCCATCTCCTTATTTTCCTACCTTTTTGCAGTTTCAGCCTACAGTTCATGACCAATAAGTTATGGTCAGAGTCTATCTCTGCCCCTGGGTACGTCTTACAGTTTAACACCTGGTTCAGAAATCTATGTCAAACCATTATAAAATCTATCTGGTACCTTCCAGTGTCTCCTGGTCTCTTCCACGTATACAACTTTCTTTCAAGATTCTTAAACCAAGTGTTTGTTCTGATTAAATTAGATTCCGTTCAAAATTCTACTAGGCGATCTCCTCTTTCATTCCTTTTGCCCATTTCATATTTACCTACTATTTCTCGTTCCCTTCCTTTTCCTACTACCGAATTCCAGTCTCCCATCACAATTAAGTTTTCCTCTTCCGTAAGTGTCTAGCTAGTGGGCATATAAACTTGTACTACTGTGGTCGGTGTTGGTTTTGTATTTATCTTGACAATAATAATGCGATCTCTGCGCTGCTCGTAGTAGTTTACCCGCATTCCTATTTTCTTATTCATTATCAGACCTACTCCTGTAATACCCCCAACTGATTTTGTAATTATAATCCTGTACTTGCCTGACCAGAAATCCTATTCCTCTTTCCACCAAACTTAACTAATCCCCACTATAGCCTCAGCCTATCCATGTCCCTTTTCAAATTTTCTAACTCCCCTACCCGATTACGGGATCTAACATTACACGTTCCTATCCGGAGAATGCCAGAGTTACCTTTCCTGATGATTACATACTCCTGAGTAGTGCACGCCCAGAGATCCGAATAGGGGACTATTTTACCACCGGATATTTTTCTCGAGAGGGTGCCATCATCATATATTCATACAGTAGAGCCGAATGTCCTCGGGAAAAGTAATGGCTGTAGTTTACCCTTGCTTTCAGCTGTTCGCAGTAGCTATGTGGCAGAGCCACATTATCTGTGTTACAAGATCAGCAGCTCAGTCAATCATCGAGACTGTTGCCCCTGTAACTACTGAAACCAGTGAAACCAGTGAACTCTTCAGGAACCACACGTTTGTCTGGCCTCTCCACAGATACCCCTCCGTTCTGGTTGTACCTACGGTATGGCTATTTGTATCGCCACCACACATCGGGAATGTCTGTGGTTCATGGGGATGGAAACATTAATTATGACACTAAAACAAGACGAACGGCACTCAGAGACACTGTGTAAAACTGAACGATGTGACACTTGTCTGGAAATGGTGGACGCAGATAAAAACACATGGAAGCACTTTGTGCACAACAATGGACCAATGCACCGTGAAAACCGATGGCGCAGTACCCTGCGGGGTAAGGAGGGGGAAAGTTGTCCGGAGAAGCGTGGGGGAGGGGCTAAGAGAGAGGGCGGGGGAGGCATAGGGACTCCAGGGCAGGAAGGGAAGAGCCCAGCAGGTGGTGGGAAGAGGAGGGGAAGGGAGAGGGGGCGCGTCATCGACGGAAGGGCATCAGGGTTGCTAGGAAGGGTATATTTCAGGAGAAAGGGCGTCATCCAGGAGGAGGAGATGGCGGAAGTTACCTTGGGAAAGGATGTGGAGTGTGTGGAGGTGAAGGGAGGGATGGATTCAGCAGTGTAGACGTGCCAGAGGCTCAGGATTGGTGAGGATGGGGTATACTTGGGGGTTATGGGAGTCTATTTTGCAGTTGGTGTAAAGGATCCGGATGTGTTCAAGGTATTGGAGGAAACTGGGAAACGGGATGAGATCATACAGGATCTGTATGGAGGAGAGGAATCGGATACATTGGGCGAGGAAGAGGGCATAGATTTCTAGGATTTGCAGGGTTTTATTGTAGGATGGGAAGCGGAAATCCAGGCGGGATGGAAGCTGCAGAGAATGGGACGCATTTGGGAGTGGTAAGTGTATAGGATGGTGGAGGAGCTGAGAGCCCACGTCTGGCTGGTAGGGAGTTTGAGGAGCTCGAGGCAGGAGAGGGCTTTCTGGCGGACAGTGCGGAGCGAGAGGGAGCGATCAAGGGTTAGGCTGACGTATTTGAGAGTGGGGATGTGGCAGATAGGACGATTGTGGAGGGTAAGGTAGAAGTCATGGAGGCGGAAGGGGTGGTATGACCTATAATGATTGCATGGAATTTTTCGGGGTTGACGGAAAGGAGCCACTGGTTACACTATGCGGTGAACTCGGTGAGGTGGGACTGGAGCAAAAACTGGGAACGGGCAAGGGAGGGGGCGAGGGCTAGGAAGGTGGTGTCGTCAGCATATTGTAGGAGACAGACAGGAGGATGGGGTTGGGGCATATGAACGCAGTAGATGAAATAAAGAAGAGGAGAAAGGACAGATTCTTGACGCACCCTGGCGGAGGTGTAGAACAAACTGGAGTTGGAGTTGGAGGGAGTGACATAGAATGGGCGGTAGGTGAGGAAGGACGCGATGGGGCTCATGTAACTGACAGGAAGCGCGTAGAACTGGAGCTTGAAAAGGACACCGGAATGCCATACACGGTCATTGGCTTTTTCTATACAACGATAGCGGAGTGACTGGAGTTAAGCTGGACGGAGAGGAGGTGGAAATATTTGAATGATATAAGAGAAAAAAGTTGTATAGAATTTTCTTCTCTACCAGCATGTTTACTCAATTTTCCTCTCAAATGAACAGTCAATGCGATACTTGCAATTAAATTTGCTGCTGTCAAAAAGTCATCACAAACGGCCTAATTTTAGTGTTACTAACCTATTTATGTCCGAAACATTTGAAAAATGGAGGTTCTGGTCGCCGGCGTCCAACAATTACGTCTGTAAAAATCGGTGCCGATCGGTTGAACGGCGCGCCCTAAAAAGTGGAAATCCGTTACAGACAAAAATTGTCAAATCGCCATTATTTTTCCAAATATCTCTGAAAAGATGCGAAATATGAAAAAAAAATTAGAGTTCAAAGTTGTAGAGAACATACTCCTCTGCAATATATATATATATATATATATATATATATATATATATATATTGCTGTTCGTTAGTCTCGTTAAAACCCGAGAACTTGCTGAACCGATTTTGCTAATTTTAGTCTTGAAATATTCGTGTAAGACCAGGGAAGGTTTAAACTGTGAAAAATTATGGAAAAGTTGTCCGGAAAAGAGGAAACTCGGGAAAAACTGAAACTGCTTTTTCCAGTGAGCTAACAATACCGTTTCTCCAATTGCGATAAAATTTTTCGTGTTGAAAGAAAGAGGAAAGTTCGCATGAAATAAAAATTCGAAAAAGTCGCCCGGAGAGTAGGAAAATTTAGTACAAACTGAAAGCGATTTTTTTCTATTAATAGAAATTAATTGCCACATGGTTATAAGAGCATCACTTGAGTACGGCTTGACTGGACAAGGTTTGTATGAAATAATTTTTTTGGAAAATCCATCGGAAAATTGGAAATTTGAGAAAAACCGAAAATGCGTTTTTCAATGTGTTTTTGATTGAATTAAGCACTATAACTGACTATTCGCAAAAGGGGTAAATCTTTTTTTGTTTTGTTTTTTCATTATGGTCTTGGAAATGTTTTCAGTAAAAAAAATAAGGACATATAAAAAGGAAAGTCGTAAAATTCGAACCAAGTTTCTTTTTCAGTGTGTTTCTAAATGTACTCAACACTATAAGTTGAGAACAGTTCTTCCGATTGCAGTAAAATTTTGATCATTCGACGTTATACGAAAGATGAACGTTTTTATTAACTAAAAATTTGGAAAAAGTTACCCGGAAAATTGGAGAATTCAGAAAAAATAGAGAGAGATTTTTGTATGAAACATCAATACTATTCATCTGTGATAAAATTTTTCCCAAAGCGAGAGGAAGGTTTGAGTGAAGTAAAAGTTTGGAATAGTTGGCCAGAAAACAGAAAAAACTTGTGAAAAACTGAAAGAGCTCTTTTCTTTGGGATATCAATATCATTCGTACGATTGAGATAAAATTTTGCACATTTCACGTTCAAAGCAAAGAGTACATACTAGATATGAGCAATTGCGAAGCATTGCCGGGTCGACTCAATGATTAGATGTTCCGGTGAACTTCGTACCACTTCCCTCTTAATACAGACCATATTAATTTAAATCATATGTGTTTTAGACCCAGTAGCTTTATTAAGGCTTCATCAGATAGTCTAAGTATCTGATCGATAGTGGGTGGGCCGGCCGCGGTGGCCGAGGTGACTGAGGCGCGTCAGTCACGGTCTGCACGGCCACTACGGTCGGGGGTTCGAATCCCCCCTCGGGCATGGATATTTGTGCCGTCCTAGTCCACAAACATTTGAACATTTGAAAGTGGGTGGAAAGAGTGGGCAAATTACGCACACATGTCCAGGATAATGTTCATGTCACATTCGTGGACGTTAAGGTAAGGTTTATCAGGTGATAAAGTTTGAAAAAAATTGCGAGGAAAATTAAGATTTAAAACATGTAAAATAATGACAGGTACTTCTGCTGTTCTGTCGTTCTATCCACTTTTTACAAAAGGGACAATGCATTTTTAAAAGTTAATTATAACTGCTGAAAAATAGTTAAGAAGTCAAAGAGTAAATAGCTTTTTCAGAGAGTAGTTATTGTTCGATATTTCGCTTTATATACTTAAAATTAAGAAAAATCTTGAATTACACACGTTTAGAGTATTTTATCCGGTACTTCAGCACTCAAGCTATCTCCACATTGGATTTCATCACAATAGATTCAGTGCTTTATGGAATGATATACTGTCAAATCGAATCAGCCGTTGTCGAGTTTTAGCGAGACTAACGAACAGTAATTCATTTTTATCTTTGACAGCTCATATACGGGTTCAGATCGTGTAAAGCGAACTTTACTCTTACAAAGTATATTTCTGAACGTACCCAACACAACAACCAAATCATTATTTTACATGTTTTAAAGCTAAATTTCCTCGCAATTTTTCCATATTTTATCACCGTTTAAACCTTCCCTGAACTTTCACGAATGTGAGATGAACATTATCCTGGACATGTGTGCGTGATTTACCCACTCTTTCCGCGCTCTATCGAGCCGATACTTAGACTATCCGGTGATGCCTTTATAAAGCTACTGGGTTTAAAATACATATGATTTAAACTAATATGGTTTAGGGTAAGGTGGTACAAATTCGATATAGCTACAATTCCGATCAACATAAGTTTTCGCGCCATTTGTCAATTTCATGGTGTCTCGTTGTAGTGTAGCAGTTTTCTACAGCTCCTCCTGTCTTTTCCAAGAATACACCACTTTGCGCTACGGAGATACAATTTTTTTCCTTTTAAGAGGTAAGTGAAGCTACTTAGTCCAACGCGCTCTTATACATTTTCTGATTAATGGTGATTGGATTCGCTGCTAAATATGCAATGTTTGCTACGACCAAGTGTGCATTGGTGCCTCAAGGAAAAAGTGCTTTCTATGTGGAAGATGCCCATTATCAAAATTGTACAAGGAAGTGATCATAATTGTACCTAGTGTGGTACATTTTCGATCGATTTTTCTCAATTCTGTAACATTTTCTAGTGTTTACTCCAACAATTGTAATTGTCTAATATTTGTGTTATATATTCATTAAACATCCGGGAACAAGTGAAATAGTTAAAATTATTTATTTTCTCAATATATTTCCAGTTAAAATGACATTTGTCCGAAACGATCGAAATTGTACCACCTTGCCCTATATAAGAGGTAAGTGATACAAAGTTCACCGGGTCATCTACTCGTTTATACAATTTTCGTTTCAGATGAATAGTTAACCCGTTGTTTTCCTTTAAATTTCGAGCTCTCATAAAGCGATCGCAAAGGCCCACGTTCAGTGGTACTACCGTAACCAGGTGTTTTATTTTATTTTATTTTATTTTATTTTATTTTATTATTATTATAATTTTTTTTTGAAGCTTATGTGACTTAACTACGGGATTCATCATCCCTAAACTTGCAAACTGCCGGCCGTGGTGGCCGAGGAGACTGAGGCGCTCCAGTCACGGTCTGCACGGCCGCTACGGTCGGGGGTTCGAATCCCCCCTCGGGCATGGATATTTGTGCCGTCCTTAGTGTAAGCTAGTTAATAAGTAGTTTGTAAGTTTAGGGACTGATGACCCCGTAGTTAAGTCCCATAAACTATACAAACATTTGAATTTGAACATTTTTGCAAACTGCTTATAAACTACTTATGAACTAAGACGGCACAAATATCCATGCCCGAGGGGGGATTCGAACCCCCGACTGTAGTGGCCGTGCTGACCGTGACTGGAGCGCCTCAGTCACCTCGGCCACCGCGGCCGGCGTAACCTGGTGTGGGCCAAAAGAAGAGAAAAGAGCGGCAGTTACCGTGGCTTGCGGTTGGTGAGTATCGCGATGCAGTCGATGAGGTAGGCGGGCAGTAGGTGCAGCAGCAGCCTGCAGATGAGGTAGAGGGGGCGGTGGCGCGTGATCCAGAGCGTGTAGCACCAGACGGCAGCGCTGGGTGGCCAGTCCTCCGTGAGCCGCCCCAGCTTCTCGACGAAGTCGCTGTACCTCAGCGGCGCGTCCATCGACGACACCGCGTTGTACACACGCGGACGCTCGACGCACTCCTCCCTGCAAGCACAGACAAATATGTACAGATGGGAAACCTCCGTAAGGGCCCGGTCCTACGCTCAGGGGTGCGAGGAGGGAGGGTTTCCAGCAGTTCCGTAAGATGTCCCATGATGGCGCTGCGGTCAGAAGCAGCCCTCTAAACTGGCCAGAGCAGGCGGCAGGTAGCGGCTGCCCCCACCACCACCTCCCCTCAAACGCCAGCAAGCCGGACACAGCCGTGGCCTCGTGGCAGACGGCACGAGCCGACACCCCCGGTATGTTTTCTCGGAGGTGTCGCACGAGCTCTCCCCTCAGTCTCCCCTCCACACTACCCTCTGACGTGCGAGAGGCACCCTATAAGCCAGGGAACCGCCTGACACCTGCTAGCATCTTACGGAACTACTACGGGAGCGTAGGACAGTAGTTTAGGGGGGGCTTCTCCTCTGTATGTGTTACTATGTGCTGCAAGCAACAAAGAGCGCGTTTTTGGTAACACTGCATGCTAGGGTTGTCCACTGAAATTGTTACAGTGTGGTAGCTTTGAAGCTTTAATCGCTCTTGCGAAACACAGCTTGCCCTTTATTCACATGAAGTGTTAAGTTCCATCGACAAGGGATCTCAAATCGATTCCATATTTCTGGATTTCCGGAAGGCTTTTGACACTGTATCCCACAAGCGGCTTCTAATGAAATTGCGTGCTTATGGAATATCTCCCCAATTGTGTGACTGGATTCACGATTTCCTATCAAAAAGGACACAGTTCGTTGTAACTGACGGTAAGTCATCGAGTAAAACAGAAGTGATATCCGGCGTTCCACAGGAAAGCGTTATAGGTCCCCTACTCTTCCTCGTGTTTATAAACGATTTAGGAGACAGTCTGAATTGCTCCCTTTGACTGTTCACTGATGATGCTGTCGTTTATCGGGTAGTGACGTCAACAGAGGATCAAAAGCAACTGCAAAGCAATTTAGATAAAATTTCTACATGGTGCGAAAATTGGCAATTGACACCAAATAAAGAAAAGTGTGAAGTAATACACATAACCACTAAAAGAAATCTGCTGAGCTTCAATTACGCGATAAATCAGTCAAACCTTAAGGTCGTAAATTCTACCAAATACCTAGGAGTTTCAATTACGAACAACTTTGACTGGAGAGAACACACAGAAAATATTGTGGGGAATGCGAACCAAAGGTTACGTTTCATTGGGAGAACTCTACGAAGATGCACCAGCTCCACCAAAGAGACTGCCTACATCACACTTGTGCGTCCACTTCTGGATTACTGTTGCCCATTGTGGGACCCTCACCAGGTGGGACTGACGGAAGACATTGAGAAGGTTCAGAGAAGAGCAGCTCGTTTTGTTTTATCACGTTACGGGAGGAAAAGCGTCACGGAAATGTTGCACGAATTGGGGTGGAAATCATTAAAAGAAATACGTTATTCATTGCGGCGTGATCTGTTTGCGAATCACCGACTTACAGTTCTGAATGTGAAAATATTTTGCTAGCACCCACCTACTTTGGAAGACATGACCATCCCAATAAAATATGAGAAATCAGATCGAAAATGGAACGATTTAGGTGTTCTTTCTTACCGCGCGCTATTAGAGAATGGAACAGTAGAGAAAAGTTATGAAAGTGGCTAATGAACCCTTTGCCAGGCACTTAAATGTGATTTTCAGAGTATCTATGTAGATGTAGATGCGCTACAATCGTATTTCTCCTTTAAACTCATTATGCCTTTTAACACAAAGCAGGACGTACATCTGCAGTTTTACATCTCCCCTCTACCCCTCCTCCTCCGTTGATCCCTTCCCCATCTTTCATCGCCGTCATTATCTATGTTCTAGTGCTACTTTGGAGTGTGTGTTCTACCTAAGTGTGGTTTTTAAAATTCAGGGGTATTAAGAAAGAACAGAATTCAAACATTTATTTCTTCCAAACTACAAAAGACAGAAACGTGATTCCAAAATCAATGGAAACAGAAAAGTTTACAGTTTATTATTAGTAATTATCGTTTGTTCTTGTTGTGATCTTCAGTCCGCAGACTGGTTTGATGCAGCTCTCAACGCTATCCTGTCCTGTGCAAGCTCTTTATCTGAGAATACTTTCAGCAACCTACATCCTTTGGAAACTGCTTACTGTTTTCGTCCCTTGGTCTCCCTCTACGATTTTTACCCCACACGCTTCCTTCTAATGCTAAGTTGACAATTCCTTGATGTCTCAGAATGTGTCCAACCAATCTATCCCTTCTCTTCGTCAGGATATGCCAGAAACTCCTTTTCTCCCCGATTTCTCATTAGTTACGTGATCTAACCATGTAATTTTCATCATTCGTCTGTAGCACCACATTTCAAAAGCTTCTATCATCTTTTATCTGAACTCTTTATCGTCCACGTTTCACTCCCATACAATGCTACACTCCAGACAAAGGCTTTCAGAAAGGACTTCCTAACATTTAAGTTAATATCGGCTGTTAACAAGTTTCGATTCTTTAGAAACGCTTTCCTCCCCATAGCCATTCTGCATTTTATATCTTCTTTACTTCGGCCGTCAGATGTTATCTTGCTACCCAAATAACAAAATTCATCTACTACTTTTATTGTCTCATTACCTAATCTAATTCTTTCAGTATCACCTGATTTTCTGACATTACATTCCATTACCTTCGTTTTAATCTTCTTAATGTACCTTTCAAGACACTGTCCATTCCATTCAATTGCTCTTCCAGATGATTTGCAGTCTCTGACAAAATTACTACATCATCAGCAAACCGCAAACTTTTTATTTCTTCTCCCTGTACTTTAATTCCCTCTCCAAATTTCTCCTTCCATTCCCTCACTTCCTGCTCAATGTACAGATTGAACAACATTGGTGAAAGGGTACAACCCTGTCTTACTCCCTTCCCTATCTCTGAGTCTCTTTGTTGCCCTTCGACTCTAATAACCGCTGTCTGGTTTTTGTATAGGTTGAATATAACTTTTCGCAGCCTATATTTTACCCCTGATTTCTTCAGAATTTGGAAGAGTGTATTCCAGTTGACATTGTCAAAAGCTTTTTTTAAATCTACAAATGCTAAAAACGTAGGTTTCCCTTTCCTTACCCTATCTTCTAAGATAAATCGTAATGTGAGCATTGCCTCCCGCGTTCCTACATTTTTCCTAAATCCAAACTGATCTTCCCCGAGGTCGGATTCCACCAGTTTTCTTATTCGTCTGTAAATAATTCGTGTTAGTTTCTAGTTTGTTCTTGTTATAGTCTTCAGTACGGAGACTGGTTTGATGCAGCTCTCCACCCTATTCTATCCTGAGCAAGCCTTTTTATCTCCTCATAAGAATGGCTACCCACATCCATTTGAATCTGCTTACTATATGCGTCTCTTGGTCTCCCTCTGCGATTTTAACCCACACACTTCCCTCCAATGCTAAATTTACGATTCCTCGATGTCTAAGAATGTGTTCTACAAAGCGATCCCTTCTTTTAGTCAAGGTATGCCAAAAACTTTTTTTCTCACCAATTCTGTTCAGTACCTCTTCATTAGTTATGCGATCTACCCACCTAATCTTCAGCATTCTTCTGTAGCACCATATTTCAGAAGCCTCTATTCTCTTCCTGTCCGCACTGTTTATCGTCCATGTTTCACTCCCGTACAAGGCAACACTCCACACAAATGCCTTCAGTAAAGACTTCCTTACACTTAAATTAATATTCGATGTTAGCAAATTTCTCTTTTTCAAAAATGCTTTTCTTCCCATTGCCATTCTGCAATTTATATCCTTTGTACTACGACCGTCATTTGTTATTTTATTACCCAAGTAATAAACCTCATCTACCACCTTCGTTGTTTCGTTATCTAATCTAATTCCTTCTGCATCGCCCGATTTTCTAAGACTGCATTCCATTATCTTTATTTTGCTCTTGTTAATGTTCATTTTATATGCCCTCTTCAACACACTGTCCATTCCATTCAACTGCTCTTCCAGGTCCTCTGCTAGATTAGATTTATATATATATTTATTCTTTTTATTTTTTTCCCTAAAGTACTAACTTTTATCTAGAAATTCATCTAATGTGTAGAAGGAATTGCCATTCAGAAATTCTCTTAATTTATTTTTAAATGCTAGTTGGCCATCTGTCAGAATTTTGATACTACTTGGTAAGTGACCAAAGACTTTTGTGGCAGAATAATTAACCCCTTTCTGTGACAGAGCTAAATTTAACCTTGAATAGTGTATGTCACCATTTCTCCTAGTGTTGTAGCTATGCACACTGCTGTTACATTTGAATTCAGTTGGATTGTTAATAACAAATTTCATAAGTGAATATATATATATTGTGAAGCTACTGTGAAGATTGCTAGATCCTCAAATAAATGTCTGCAGGATGATCTTTGGTGGGCTCCAGCAATTATTCTGATGACCCACTTTTGGGCATTGAATACTTTCTTACTAAATGATGAATTACCCCAGAATATGATGTCATAAGAAAGCAGAGAATGAAAATAGGCATAGTATGCTAGTTTACTGAGTTGTACATCACCAAAGTTGGCAATCGCCCTAATAGCATAAGTAGCTGAGCTCAAACGTGTCAGCAGGTCTTCTATGTGTTTCTTCCAATTCAACCCCTCATCAATGCATAAACCAAAAAAATTTGAATATTCTACCTTAGCTATAGATTTCTGGTTGAAGTCAATATTAATTAATGGTGTGATGCCATTTATTATGTGAAACTGAATATACTGTGTTTTTTTTTCAAAATTTAAAGAGAGTTCATTTACAGAGAACCATCTAATAATTCTCTGAAATACTTCATTGACAATTTCATCAGTTAATTCCTGTGATTCGGGTGTGATAGCGATACTTGTATCATCAGCAAAGAGAACTAGCTTGGCATCTTTATGGATATAGAAAGGCAAATCATTAATATACATTAAGAACAGCAAAGGTCCCAGTACCGAACCCTGTGGCACCCCATGCTTGATAGTTCCCCAGTTTGAGGACTCGGCTGTTTTTTTTTTTTTTTTTGTATATTATGTGAATTACTTATATCAACTTTCTGAACTCTTCCAGTTAGGTATGATTTAAACCATTTGTGCACTTTCCCACACATACCACAATACTTAAGCTTATCTAGAAGAATTCCATGGTTAACACAATCGAAGGCCTTTGATAGATCACAAAAAATCCCAACGGGTGATTTACGGTTAGCCGGCCGCGGTGGCCGAGGGGACTGAGGCGCTCCAGTCACGGTCTGCACGGCCACTACGGTCGGGGGTTTGAATCCCCCCTCGGGCATGGATATTTGTGCCGCCCTAGTTCGTAAGTAGTTCATAAGTAGTTTGTTAGTTTAGGGACTGATGACTCCGTAGTTAAGTCTCATAAGCTTAACAAACATTTGAACATTGTTTTTTGATTCACGGTTATCCAGAGCATTTAATATTTCTTTAGTGAAAATATGTATTGCTGTCTCTGACAGAATTACAATGGGGTCAATCCATATGAAGTGGTACAAGGATGGTTGCTTGACCATTTTTAAATATTTTAATTTTTTTATATGTGACTGCCCTTTATTTGAGAAGTTCAAACCAGTTTTTTAAAGTAAATTATCTTGCACCTTTACTGAATGGCGGCCATTTTTATTTGTCGGCACGCGCCGATTTTTCAGTCTGGACACATTAGCGAAAATTTGAATATCTCGGCACTGGGTTAAGTTACAACATTGCAATTGACATTATTGTTTTTAGAAAAGTGTCCTTTACAACATTGTTCCTCATTTTCGGAAATTCATATCTTTGTTCACACTCAGATATCAATGTTGAAATTTTTACAGCATGTTGCTATCATATAGGTGTACAAACTGTGCAAAAATCATATTTTTATATTCAGTCCCATCTGAGATAACTAGCCTCAAACTTTACAAAAAATGAAAATTTTCAAATTTCAAAAATTCATAAAAAATTAAGGAAACATTTGTAAGTGTTCTTGCTCTATATGAGGCTAGTAGTGTATGATATCTAACTACAGGAAAAAAATAGACTCTCATAAGTCACACCTTGTATGTTATTATTGGGCCTAAAAAGTGGATTTTTGAAAATTTGGATACCACCTTTTGGAGGTCATTTTGACTGGTTATTTTTGAATTTAGGGTATTTTGTGTAATGGACAATGTTGTAGAGGACACCTTTCTAAAAACAATAATGTCAATAGCAATGTTTTAACTTAACCCAGTGCCGAGATATTCAAATTTTCGCTAATGTCTCCAGACTGAAAAATCGGCGCGTGCCGACAAATACAAATGGCCGCCATTCAGTAAAGGTGCGATATAAATTACTTTAAAAAACTGTTTTGAACTTCTCAAATATAGGGCAATTACATAAAAAAAATTAAAATATTTAAAAATGGTCAAGCAACCAACTTAATTTTTATTGTACCACTTCATTTGGATTGGACCCAATGTCATCAGCAAAACGCAATGTTTTTGTTTCTTCACCCTGAACTTTGATCCTTGTTCCAAATTTTTCCTTGCTTTCCTTCAGCGCCTGCTCGATGTACAAATTGAACAACATCGGAGAAAGGCTACAACCCTGTCTTACTCCCTTCCCAACTGATGCTTCCCTTTCATGCCCTTCGAGTCTAATAACTGCGGTCTGGCTTTTGTACAAGTTGTAAATAACTCTCCTTTCCCTGTATTTTACCCCTGACTTCAGAATTTGAAAGAGTGTAGTCCAGTCAACATTATCAAATGCTTTCTCCAAATCTACAAAAGCTAAAAATGTAGGTTTGCCTTTCCTTAATCTATCTTCTAAGATAAGACGTAAAGTGAGTATTGCCTCCCCGGTTCCTACTTTCCTTCTGAATCCAAACTGATCTTCCCTGGGGTCATCTTCTACCAGCTTTTCCATTCTCCTGTAGATAATTCGTGTTAAAATTTTGCAACCATGACTTATCAGACTGATGGTTCTGTAATTTTCTCATCTGTCTGCGCCTGGTTTCTTTGGAATGGGGATTATTACATTTTTTCTTAAGGTCTGAGGGTATTTCGCCTGTCTCGTACATCCTACACACCAGTTCAAATAGTTTTGTCATGGTTGGCTCTCCCAGAGACTTTAGTACCTCTGAGGGTATGTCATCTACTCCGGGGTCCTTGTTCCGACCTAGGTCTTTCAGGGCTCTGTCAAATTCATCTCTCAGTATAGTATCTCCTATTTCATCTTGATCTACTTCCTCTTCCCTTCCTACAACATCGTCTCTCAGTTCATTTTGTTTGTAGAGCTGCTCTATGTACTCTTTCCACCTTTCAGCTTTCCCTTCTTCGCTGAGAACCGGTTTCCCATCTGAGTTCTTGATATTCGTAGAGTTGCTTTTCTTGTCCCCAAATGTCTCTTTTATTTTCCTGTAGGCGGTATCTACTTTTCCCTTCTCATACATTCTTCTACAGATTTGCATTTGGCTTCTAGCCACTCCTGCTTAGCCATTTTGCACTTCCTGTCAATCTTATTTTTTAGTCGTCTGTACTCCATTTTGCCTGTTTCATTTACTGCATTTTTATACTTTCTCCTTTCATCAATTAAATTTAGTATTTCCTGTGATATCCAAGGATTTTTTGTAGGTCTTGCCTTTCTACCTATTTTGTCCTCTGCTGCCTTCACTATTTCATCTCTCAATGCTACCCATTCCTCTTCTACTGTTTTATTTCCCCCTGTTTCTGTCAATTGTTGCCTAAATCTCCCTCTGAAATTCTCCAGAACTTCACTTTCATTCAATTTATCTAAGTCCCATCTCCTTATTTTCCTACCTTTCTGCAGTTTTTTCAGCTTCAGCCTACAGTTCATGACTAACAGATTATGGTCAGAGTCTATATCTGCCCCTGGGTATGTCTTGCAGTTTACAACCTGGTTCCGGAATCTTTGTCTTACCATTATAAAATCTCTCTGATACCTTCCGGTGTCTCCTGGTCTCTTCCATGTATACAACCTTCTTTTGTGATTCTTAAACCACGTGTTAGTTACAATTAAATCATGTTCTGTGCAAAATTCTACCAGGCGACTTCCTCTTTCATTCCTCCTGCCCAGTCCATATTCACGTACTATTTTTCCTTCTCTTCCTTTTCCTACTACCGAATTCCAGTCTCCCATCACAATTAAGTTTTCCTCTCCCTTAACTGTCTGAATAATTTCCTTTAGCTCCTCATATATTTCTTCGATCTCCTCATCATCGGCAGAGCTTGTTGGCATATAAACCTGTACTACTGATGTCGGTGTTGGCTTCGTATCTATCTTGACAATGATAATGCGATCACTGTGCTGGTCATAGTAGTTTACCCGCATTCCTATTTTATTATTCATTATCAGTCCTACTCCTGTGATACCCCCAACACAAATGCCTTCAGAAAAGACTTCCTTACACTTAAATTAATATTCGATGTTAGCAAATTTCTCTTATTCAAAAATGCTTTTTTTCCATTGCCATTCTGCATTTTATATCCTCTGTACTGCGACCATCATTTGTTATTTTACTACCCAAGTAACAAAACTCATCTACCACCTTCATTGTTTCGTTACCTAATCGAACTCCTTCAGCATCGCCTGATTTTCTAAGACCGCATACCATTATTTTTGTTTTGCTCTTGTTAATGTTCATTTTATACGCTCTCTTCAACATATTGTCCATTCCATCCAAATGCTCTTACAGGTCCTTCGCTTTCTCTGACATAATTACAATGTCATCAGCAAAACGCAATGTTTTTATTTCTTCATCCTGAAGTTTGATCCGTGTTCCAAATTTTTCCTTGCTTTCCTTCAGTGCCAGCTCGAAGTACTAGATTACTAAAACAAATTAAATTCCTCATCAGTGAGGCTGGTGAGCACCTGTTGGCGGCGACGTCCCAGGCTGCGGCCAGCATGCAGCCCACCACCATGTCGCAGGGTATCAGGTCCATGAGCCGCCGGCCGTCGCAGTAGAAGACGCGCAGCAGGCCGCAGAACGACGGCGCTGCCATCGCCATCGGCCCGTTCAGGCTGTCCGCCCAGCCGGCGAACGGCTCCGCCCTGGTGGCCACCACTGGAAACCCACGTCAAGTACACTGGCACACTAAAGAGTCAAGTCCCAGAAGGTGTGATTGGAACATAAGGAAGGGGGATAAAGAGTCGACTTCAAAAAGGCGTTCGACGCGGTGCCACACTGCAGACTGCTAACGAAGATACGAGCTTATGGAATAGGTTCACAGATTTGTGACTGGCTGGAAGACTTCCTAAGTAATAGAACGCAGTACGTTGTTCTCGAAGACGAGTGTTCATCAGAGACGAGTGTATCGTCAGGCGTGCCCCAGGGGAGTGTGATAGGACCGCTATTATTTTCTATCTATATAAATGATCTGATGGACAGAGTAACTTGTAATGTGCGGATGTTTGTTAATGATGCTGTGGTGTATGGGAGGGTGTCGTCTTTAACTGATTGTAATAGCATACAGGATGACTTAGACAAAATTTCTAGTTGCTGCGAAGAATGGCAACTAGCTCTCAATGTAGAAAAATGTAAGGTGACGCGCATGAGTAGAAAAAGCAACCCCATACTGTTCGAATACAGCATCAGTAGTGAGGTTCTTGATGCTGTCGCGTCGTTCAAATATCTAGGCGTAACATTGCAGAGCGATATGAAATGGAATGAACATGTAAGGATAGTTGTGAGTAAGGCCGACAGCCGACTTCGGTTTCTTGGGAGAATTTTGGGAAGATGTACTTCATCTGTAAAGGAGACCGCGTATAAAACGCTTGTACGACCACGTCTTGAGTATTGCTCAAGTATTTGGGACCCGCAGCAGATCGGTTTGAAGGAAGACATAGAGACGGTTCAGAGGCGAGCAGCTAGATTTGTTACTGGTAGGTTCGATCAATGCGCGAGTGTCACGGAAATGCTCCGGCAACTCAATTTGGGATCGCTGGAAGAAAGACGACGTTCTTTTCGTGAATTTCTGTTAAGTAAATTTAGAGGGCCGGAATTTGAAGCTGAGTGTAGTACGATCTTGCTGCCGCCTACATACATTTCGCGTAAAGATCACAAAGACAAGATAAGAGAAATTAGGGCTCGTACGGAGGCATATAGGCATTCTTTCTTTCCTCGTTCAATTTGGGAGTGGAATAGGAAAGGAAATGCCTAGTAGTGGTACAGTGTACCCTCCGCCACGCACCTTACGGTGAATTGCGGAGAATGTATGTAGATGTAGATGTAGAGATACGATCAAACTACAGTCCTAAGAAGACTGTTGTTGTACCATTCACAAAGAAGCATATACAACATTCAAGTTGGAATCTAAAGCTTTTCAATGAAGCGCTACCTGTGAAGGGCACAGTGAAATATCTAGGGGTTACCCTAGATGAGAAACTGACATGGACCCCTCACATCAAACGTTCCACAGGGAAGCGTTATAGGTCCATTACTCTTCCTCGTGTTTATAAACGATTTAGGAGACAATCTTAATAGCTCCCTTAGACTGTTCGCGGATGATGCTGTCGTTTATCGGTTAGTGAAGTCAATTGAGGATCAAAAGCAACTGCAAAGCGATTTAGACAAAATTTCTGCATTGTGCGAAAATTGGCAATTGACACTAAATAAAGAAAAGTGTGAAGTAATACACGTGACCACTAAAAGAAATCCGCTGAACTTTAATTACACGATAAATCGGTCAAACCTTAAGGTCGTAGATGATATCAAATACCTAGGAGTTACAATTACGAACAACTTTGACTGGAGAGAACACATAGAAAATATCGTGGGGAAGGCGAACCAAAGGTTACGTTTCATCTGCAGAACGCTTCGAAGATGCACCAGCTCCACCAAAGAGACTGCCTACATCACACTTGTGCGTCCTCTCCTGGAGTACTGTTGCCCCTTGTGGGACCCTCACCAGGTGGGACTGACGGAAGACATTGAGAAGGTTCAGAGAAGGGCAGCACGTTTTGTTTTATCACATTACGGGGGGGGGGAAAGCGTCACGAAAATGTTGCAAGAATTGGGGTGGAAATCATTAAAAGGAAGACGTTATTCATTGCGACGTGATCTGTTTGCGAAGTTTCAATCACCGACTTTTAGTTCTGAATGTGCAAATATTTTGCTAGCACCCACCTACTTAGGGAGACATGACCATCCCAATAAAATAAGAGAAATCAGATCGAAAACGGAACGATTTAGGTGTTCTTTCTTCCCGCGCGCTATTAGAGAATGGAACGCTAGAGAAAAGTTATGAAAGTGGTTAATGAACCCTCTGCCAGGCACTTTAATGTGATTTGCAGAATATCTATGTAGATGTAGATGTAGAATACTTGCTCCAAGGCAAAAGGTACTCTCGTGAGTACCAGGAGAGCTTGTGGCAAAAATTGGGGTCTGAGCCCCAAGGGTATGCACTGGATATACACCACAGTGATTAGACCCAGGATCACCTATGGGGCGGTCGTGTGGTGGAAGAAGGTAGAACAGCAGGTTGCTGCTAAGGAGATGGGTAAGGTGCAGAGATTAGCCTGCTTAGCCATAACAGGCGGAATTAGCAGCACACCAACTGCTGGGATGGAAACCATGCTGGATATGGCCCAATTACACCTTTGGGTCAAGATGGAGGCAGTGGCTGGTGCATACAGACTCAAATCTGGCAACAAATGGAACTCTTTGGAATATCCAGAATCACACACTAAAATAGTGAGTGAGGTAAATATAGGAAAGATTGGGGAAATGCCAGCCGACTATATTATAACCCCATACTGCTTCAACAAGCCTTTCAGTTGGAAGTAGGGAGCAATGGGAGAAAATAGTTCGACACCGTACGGGGGATATTGTCCGGTTCACTGACGGCTCAAAATCCGACCAAGGTGTTGGGGCCGGGGTATATGGGGTGCAGCCAAAACTGGAGGGCGTCATCTCTCTAGGAAAACTGGCCTCAGTATTCCAGGCCGAAATCACTGCCATCAGGGTGTGTGTGGAGGAGAATTTGCGTAGGTGCTACAAAGATCGTAGCATCTATATTTATTCAGACAGCCAGACAGCCCTGAGATCACTGGCAGTTCCTACAACAAGGTCTAAAATTGTTGCAGAATGTCACAGGGTTCTGGTGGAGCTAGGGGAAAGCAATAGAGTAAACCTATTGTGGGTCCCTGGCCACTCGGGGATCAGTGGCAACGAACATGCCGACAGATTAGCCAGGATGGGGGCAGAGACTCCATTTATTGGACCGGAACCTGTCCTGACAATCGCCAAGGCAATGATCAAAATGGAGCTACGTAACTGGCTCAGAAGACAACACATAAAATATTGGACCAAAGTCCATCAACAAAAACATTGCAAGGTAGTGTTACCAAAGCCATGTTTTAAAAGAAGCTCGGCAATCCTGGGCTTGAACAGGAGAGAGATTAGACTCATGGTTGGATTGCTGACAGGCCATGGGAATTTAAAAAAACACCTACGTACAATGGGAATAACAGAAGAGGACCCTAAATGTAGGATCTGTGATGACGGTGATGAAACTGTATCACATCTAATCTTCGAATGCATTGCACTGAAGAATAAAAGGCACAGAATATTTGGGACAACCAGACCCGAAGAAATTGTGTCTAATAAAGAACTGGTAAAGGTTCTCCTTGCACTGTTCAAGGGCATTGGTTGGCTTTACTAGATATACAGGGAGCGATACCGCACAATAAACTTAGTTTCGGTGCGGGCAGTGGCGGGTTGGACCAAGACTGTTTTGGCTTCCCTGGAAAAATCAATCAATCAATCAATCAAACTACAGACCCATTTCACTTTTGCCATTCTCAAATATTCTAGAAAAGGTAATGTACAAGCAGCTTCTCAACCACTTAACCTCAAATGGCATATTGTCTAGAACACAGTTTGGATTTCTGAAAGGTTCTGATATTGAGGAGGCTATTTACACTTACAGTGAGTATGTACTTAATTCATTAGATAATAAATAGCAAGCAGCAGGTATTTTCTGTGATTTGTCAAAGGCATTTGATTGTGTGAACCATAACATTCTTTTAAGTAAATTAGAATTCTATGGGGTCACGGGAAATGCTGCAAAATTGTTCAAGTCGTACCTCACTAACAGGAAACAAAGGGTGTCACTGCAAGGGACTGGTGAATTAAGCCAACAGTCATCATCGGATTGGGAACAAACTACATGTGGTGTCCCACAAGGATCCATCTTAGGGCCATTGTTTTTTCTTGTGTACATTAATGATCTCTCATCAGTTATACTACCAGAAGCAGAGTTCGTTTTGTTTGCAAATGATACGAGTATTGCAATAAAAAGTACGTCAAACATAGTTATAGAAAGGTTTGCTAATGATATTTTCATGAACATTAATAAATGGTTTAAAGGCAACTCATTGTCACTGTACTTTGAAAAGACTCACTACATGCAGTTCAGAACATGTAAGAGATTTCCTGCCAGCATATGCATTAAGTATGAAGAAGAGCAGATAGAAGAGGTTGACAGTATTAAATTCCTGGGATTACAGCTTGATAATAAATTTAGTTGGGAGGAGCACACCGCAGAACTGCAGAAACGACTCAACAAATCTGTATTTTCAATACGAGTGTTATCAGACATAGTAGACATAAAAATAACAAAGCTTGCATACTTTGCTTACTTTCATTCCCTAATGTCATATGGTATAATATTTTGGGGTAACTCTTCAAGTCAGTCAGAAGTCTTCAGAGTCCAAAAACGTTTAATACGTATTATTTGTGAAGTAAATTCACGGACGTCCTGTAGAGGCCTCTTCAAAGAACTGAGTATATTAACTACTGCTTCTCAGTATATTTATTCCTTAATGAAATTTGTCATAAATACTATATTCCTTTTCCCAACAAACAGTTCAGTTCATACATACTATACTAGGAATAAAAATGATCTACACCAGGACTTAAAAGCACTTTCTTTAGTTCAAAAAGGAGTCCACTTACTCAGGAATACACATTTTCAATAATTTACCATCAAGTATAAAAAATTTAGCTACAAATAAACATTAGTTTAAGAGGAACCTAAAAGACTTTCTAGTGGCCAACTCCTTCTACTCCATTAGTGAATTTCTAAATTGTACCAAATGATGCATGTACTCATACTATATTAGTATTATTATTATATCAGCAAAAAAAGAAAAAGACACAATTTAAAAATGAATGTATTTGTACTTATATTATTAGTGTTATCTATTATTCAACTTGTAAATTTTGTTTCTTGACATGTTCCACATCCACGAGGATCTCCTGAACATCTAATTTAGGGTTTAACCACATCGAGGTCACAGTTTTTGTCAATAATGGGGAAGGAAATTGGCCATGGTCTTTGAATCGGCTGTGGTTTTTGAAAGGAACCTTCCAGAAATGTGTCTGGAGCGATTTAGGGAAATTAAGGAAAACGAAAATGTGGTTGGCCGGAGTAGGTTTTGAACTGTTGATGTGTTACAACTGCGCCAACTCGATAGGTAGCTGTTCCAAGTGAATCTACATCTACATACATACGCTGCAATCCACCGTAAGGTGCTGGGCGGAGGGTACACTGTACCATTACTAGGCATTTCCTTTCCTATTCCACTCCAAAAAACAACGAGGACAAGAAGAATGCTTATATGCCTCCGTACGAGTCCTAATTTCTCTTATCTTGTCTTTGTGATCACCACGCGAAATGTAAGTAGGCGGCAGCTAGATCGTACTACACTCAGCTTCAAATTCCGGCCCTCTAAATTTCCTCAATACAACACCTCGAAAACAACGTCGTCTTTCCTCCAACGATCCCCAATTGAGTTGCCGGAGCATTTCCGTGACACTCGCGCATTGGTCGAACCTACCAGTAACAAACCTAGCTGCTCGCCTCTCAACTGCTTCTATGTCTTCCTTTAAACTGATCTGCTGCGGGTCCCAAACTCTTGAGCAACACTCAAGACGTGGTCGTACAAGCGTTTTATACGCGGTCTCCTTTACAGATGAAGTACATCTTCCCAAAATTCTCCCAAGAAACCGAAGTCGGCTGTCGGCCTTACTCACAACTATCCTTACATGTTCATTCCATTTCATATCGCTCTGCAATGTTACGCCTAGATATTTGAACGACGCGACAGCATCAAGAACCTCACTACTGATGCTGTATTCGAACAGTATGGGGTTGCTTTTTCTACTCATGCGCGTCACCTTACATTTTTCTACATTGAGAGCTAGTTGCCATTCTTCGCAGCAACTAGAAATTTTGTCTAAGTCATCCTGTATGCTATTACAATCAGTTAAAGACGACACCCTCCCATACACCACAGCATCATTAACAAACATCCGCACATTACAAGTTACTCTGTCCATCAGATCATTTATATAGATAGAAAATAATAGCGGTCCTATCACACTCCCCTGGGGCACGCCTGACGATACACACGGCTCTGATGAACACTCGCCGTCGAGAACAACGTACTGCGTTCTATTACTTAGGAAGTCTTTCAGCCAGTCACAAATCTGTGAGCCTATTATATAAGCTGGTATCTTCGTTAGCAGTCTGCAGTGTAGCACCGCGTAGAACGCCTTTTTGAAGTCGAGAAAAACACAATCCGCCTGTTTCCGTTCATCCATGACTCGCAAGATGTCATGTGAGAAAAGGGCAGGCTGAGTTTCACATGAACGATGTGCTAAAATTCTACATGAAACTGATGTCAACGATATTGGCCTGTAATTGTGTGGGTCAGTTCTCTTTCCTGTCGTATAAACGGAACTTTGCGCTGAATTAAAGATTCGCTATAAATGCAAGGAAAGTAGGGGGCCAATGCTGCAGAATACTCTTTGTAAAACCGAACTGGTATACCATCCGGACTTTTCCATATCATGAAAGACAATGTCACTCTATTGAACAGAATATATGACTTCAACTGCGAATGGGCAAAGCTGTAAATGTGTACCCAGCCGGCATTTGAACCTGGGTCTCCTGCTTTCTAGGCAGTTGCGCTGACTCCTACACCACTGGGGACACAGTGATCACCGCACGTGCAAGGACTACCTAATCACGTCTTCCATCAGATACAAATTTCTAGCCTCACCTTGCCCACAGTACTCAAACTCGTAGTCACTATGTACTAATTCCCGTAAGAGCAAGAGCTCCAAACTTGTCCCGATTTGGTCTAGAGCATTGGTGGCAACATCTGATCCGCGATTGGTAAAGTAGTGGAAACGTATGGAACAGGGTGAACATAAAATGTATGTACTCTGAAACACACGTGATTTGAGGCACAATTTGTTGACGTGGGGTGTCAGAAAAAGGTTTTGATTCATATCGGTGCCTTAATCCACAAGATGAGACGACCATCGATTTTCAGTTAACTTATGAATTCCCCCTGCGGGCTGCGAAAAGTTGCCCACGCCCGGTGTAGACAGTGACTCTCGTCGGATTCGCATGAGGAGGCCAGGGGCAGGGAGTATGTTGACTACACAAACAACTCTTCGTGGACTTTTATGGGCGAATCAACAATGTTTAACCGCTGTCTGCACCGCGACATCGCTTAGGGCTTCATGAGATGGTTGTTGCGATTTACTGTGGCTCCCGAGCTCGTACACGTGGACACGTAGAGCACTTCATGTTTTCTTGGAAACGGAAGATATTACATGCACGCTCTGTCGGTTTAAATCCCGCAGCGCATGTATGGAATAAACTAGTGGCATCACGCCACCACCACGCTGGATTCAGCAGTCACTCTGCAAGATTTGCGAGCAGCCCTACAGGGAAAATAGGCATTCAACATGAGATTGATGACATCATTAGCAGCATGCCTCGGTGTTGTCAGGCCTGTAGGCCTATATTGCGGCTACATGTGGCCACAGCTCATAACCATTTGTTAGAATTTGTGTGCAATTCCTTGTTGGGAAAAATGAAGAAAACATTGTTGTCTATCGTTAACGATGTTGCAGTTACAAGGAATGTATTCGCAATTGAGAATATGACTCAGCATCAGTTGTATGATTTAATGGTGGCATAAGAAAATTTGTGCCGGAATTCCCGCTTTTCTGTTTGTAGGGTATGTGCTTAGTTCTATCGATAAACACGGGCACTGCACATTATGTTTAAATAAGCCACAATGTGGATCGGTAGCACAGTGGTAGAGTGCCAGACTATAAGTCCATGTAGAGTTCAGAATTAATTTGCAATATAAATGTAGAGTTCAGAATTAATCTTGAGCTAAGAGTTTGCATTAGACCATGATACTGATTAAAAATTAAAAATTATTATCACCATATAATAAATATGAAATGGAGAAAAAAAACAGGATTTTACATTATATTCTCGATTCTTATAATTGAGTGAAATGTAAATAAAGCATTGTATTATATCACATTACAAATTATCCGAATGGTTTGTAAACTCAAATTTACTGTAAATTACACAAAATGACTATTGTAGCAGAATAGTATATAGCTTATGTTTTTGACTAACTATGGGAGATATAAATGAGGCACCATTGTTGTTGTTGTGGTCTTCAGTCCGGAGACTGGTTTGATGCAGCTCTCCACAATACCCTATCCTGTGCAAGCCTCTTTAACTCCACATAAGAACGACAACCTACATCTGTCTGAATCTGCTTACTGTATCCGTCTCTTGGTCTTCCTCTGCGGTTTTCACCCCACACGCTTCCCTCCAGCGCTAAATTCACAATTCCTTGATGTCTAAGAATGTGTCCTACCGATCGATCCCTTCTTTTAGTCAAGGTATGCCAGAAATTCCTTTTCTCCCCAATTCTGTTCAGTACCTCCTCATTGGTTATGCGATCCACCCACCTAATCTTCAGCTATCTTCTGTAGCACCACATTTCAAAAGCCTCTATCCTCTTCCTGTCCGCACTGTTTATCGTCCATGTTTCACTCCCATACAAGGCAACACTCCACACAAATGCCTTCAGAAAGGACTTCCTTAGGCTTAAATCAATATTCGATGTTAACAAATTTCTCTTTTTCAAGAACGCTTTTCTACCCATTGCCATTCTGCATTTTATATCCTCTGTACTGCGACCATCATTTGTTATTTTACTGCCCAAGTAACACAACTCATCTACCTCCTTTATTATTTCGTTACCTAATCTAATTCCTTCAGCATCGCCTGATTTTCTTACACTGCACTCCATTACCCTAGTTTTGCTTTTGTTAATGTTCATCTTATATGCACCTTTTAGCACACTGTCCATTCCATTTAACTGCTGTTCCAGATCCTTTGCTGTCTCTGACAGAATTACTATGTCGTCGGCAAAACGCAATGTTTTTAATTTTTCACCCTGAACTTTCCTTCTCCAAATTTCTCCTTCCTTTCCTTTATAGCCTGCTCAATGTACAAATTGAATAACATAGGAGAAAGGCTACAACCCTGTCTTACTCCCTTCCCAACCACTGCATCCCTTTCATTCCCTTCAACTCTGACAACCGCTGTCTGGCTTTTGTACAAGTTGCAAATAACCTTACGCTCCCTATATTTTACTCCTGCTTGCTTCAGAACTTGTAAGAGTTTATTCCAATCAACATTGTCAAAAGCCTTCTCCAAATCTACAAAAGCTAGATATGTAGGTTTGCCTTTTCTTAATCTATCTTCTAGGATAAGCCGTAAAGTAAGTATTGCCTCCCGTGTTCCTACATTTCTCCTGAACCCAAACTGATCTTCCCCAAGGTCGGCTTCTACCAGCTTTTCCATCCTTCTGTAAATAATTCGTGTTAATATTTTGCAACCATGACTTATTAAACTGATGATTCGATTCTTAACCCTATCCTACTGCCACCTGGTGGCAGATAGGTCACACATAAGTGTTTACAATTGGATCCGTTAGTCCATCAGCGGCATTTGCAGGCATAACACGCTGCCTAGTGATGTGGGAAGTGAACTGTATGCAGATAAGCACACGCAAGTGTTTAAAACGGAATCTATCAGTCTGTCAGCAACGTTTGCAGTCATGATATGCTGCCTATTGATGTGGGAAAGCGAACTGTATGCAAGAATAGAACGTGACACCAAGGCACATTGGATGGATTAATATGTGCATTCCATTTATATCATGCCACTGTGTTGCATCTTTTAAACATTTTATTATGCCTGGACAATTAAGGTATTACTATGACAAATATGTTATTTTACGTTTGTAATCTAGATTTATAATAGTATTCAATTACTGTACGTTGACAACATTTACTCGTGTATAGCATGTTTAGTTGCCTTTTATAACACCAGGAAGTCACTGTAGTTGTTTAAATATTACAGATTCGAAAATGGCTCTCTAATGAGTTGAAACTAGTCATCAAGCAATTATGTAAATAAGCGTTGTGGGCAAATAAAGAAATCTCACAGGACAATCATCACCAATTTTTAGATCGCCTCCTCAAACTGAATAATAATGTCAGGTAACTAAAATAAATCCAAATTTGTGGGTTCGATTCCCACCAGCTCCTAGGATTTTTATCTGTCACTTTCCATTTCTTTCACTTCTGGCAGTGTTGTTAAATTGAAAAATATCGGGCACCACCGTGGTTCGGAAGCCACGTCAAACTTTAGGTCCCCCCTATAACTGGTTGGGTAAGTCAGGTCGGAGGTAGGCAACGGCATACCACCTCCAAACACGACCATGCCTAGTAAATCACTGTGGTGTTCAAACCAATCTTCGGATTGTTGACTGCTTTACCTTTTTTTTAAGCCACAGAAATGCTTGGGACAAATGTAGTAAATGTCTCTCTGTACGGGAATTACTTTATGCAATGTACGAGCACTCTTGATCTGTAGACAATGTGCCATGTGCTATATGGAAGTTTGGGTCAGTTCGGGATACGTGCACGGGTAGCGTAATGGTAACGCCACTGCTAGCTAAAAACGGGAAAACCGTTTGTCAGTGACAGCTCCAATGTTAGGCGGGTGATGGAGCCCCTTACGGAAACAGCAGTAAGGCCTTTCCACACGTCAGTTAAGATGTAACGTGGCTCGCGTAATAATACTAGTGTAATTGCGACTAGATGAAGTTGAAAAATTGTATCCATTCGAGTCAAACCCTGGTCTCCAGCTTTCTCTTTTTCAAGAACGCTTTTCTACCCATTGCCATTCTGCATTTTATATCCTCTGTACTGCGACCATCGCATGTTATTTTACTACCCAAGTAACAAAACTCATCTACCACCTTCATTGTTTCGTTACCTAATCTAATTCCTTCAGCATCACCTGATTTTCTAAGACAGCATTCCATTATTTTTGTTTTGCTCTTGTTAATGTTCATTTTATACGCCCTCTTCAACACACTGTCCATTCCATTCAACTGCTCTTCCAGGTCCTTTGCTGTCTCTGACAGAATTACAATGTCATCAGCAAAACGCAATGTCTTTATTTCTTCCCCTTGAACTTTAATCCCTATTCCAAATTTTTCATTGCTTTCATTCACCGCCTGCTCGACGTACAAATTGAATAACATCGGAAAAAAGCTACAACCCTGTCTTACTCCCTTCCCAACTAATGCTTCCCTTTCATGCCCTTCGAGTCTAATAACTGCAATCTGGCTTTTGTACAAGTTGTAAATAACTCTCCTTTCCCCGTATTTTACCCCTGCTGACTTCAGAATTTGAAAGAGTGTTCTGAATAGTATCATGTAAAAATCTGAATCGTTAAAGAACTTTCACAGATCTATGGTAATGATGCTTCCTCGGCACGGTGAACTTCTTTATGTTTTTTAGGATTGTACCAGAACTACAATTTTTTAATTTTTTAAAAATTTTTATTTATTTATTTTGTTGTCAAAAGTGCCACTGCGGAGTACCGGAGCCTGCCTACATTCTTCTCTGATGTTCATTAGATTATCATCTACAGGATTGAAGTATATTGGCCAAGGGCTTATCGAGAAGGTGTAGTGTAACGTCATACTGGTCATTTCATTCAGCAGGTCTTTCCGACAGAACATGTTTGACTTTTATAATAATATAAATGGACATGAAATTATGCGCCTGGAATATTGCCTACAGAGTGTGCGCGATATTACGCATATATGAAAGGGCGCTAATAACTATTTGCTAGGAGCAGAGATGAAGTAGTGCGCCGTCAAAGAGAAGTCGCGCTGATACACGAAGAATAAGAAATTATTGTAAGTGGAACTTAAAGATTAATTTTTTGTTATTTCAACAAGTATTGTTACGAAAAAAAATCTTGCGAAGGACACATTGTACTGTCATGACTGATAAACTTAATGTTTTAATATTGTATAATGTTTTATTACATGTCGACATTAATGATGTTTTAAAGTGTTATCAAGAGTGTGGCATTATTCATTTGAGTATTCTAGGAACTTTTTCCTACCTGAAGGACTTCCGCCTACTGAGTAGGAGCTGATGCTAAGTTACGTCAGAGGAGACAGATTAGCAGGATCCGAATTCTTCAAATAAAGTACTAAGGCGACACGAAAAGAAGAACGTGCATAATAAGATAATGTGACTACTCGAAAGATGATGTTCAGATGTTTGTAGAGCTTATGGGACTTAACTACGGGGTCATCAGTCCATAAACTTACAAAGTAATTATGAACTAGCTAATACTAAGGACGGCACAAATATCCATGCCCGAGGGGGGGATGCAAACTCCCGACCGTAGTGGCCGTGCAGAACGTGACTGGCTCGCCGCGGACCGCTCGGCCACCGCGGCCGGCCTACTCGATAGATCACGGGGTTGTACTACCCCCAACACTGCAATGCAAGCGGCACTCCACAAAGGTTTCCCCTATATACATTCCATATGTATTCATGTCTTATATTAATTTTAAAAATGTATACCGCCACGTACATCTGAAAGTTCACTGCAGTAGTTGTGTACAGATTTGAAGTTAATCCTTATAGAACTGCCCGAGATTCTTGGCAAAGGGAACTAAATCGAGCAACATCTTTGACGACATGTCTTTATATTGTAGCATACACTGGTGTTCAAAATTAAAGCAACAAGAGGAATTTATTCAAAGTTGTATTTATTTTGACATAAAATAGTACAAACACAGAAACAATGCAACGAATTAACGAATACAAAACGGAAAAAAACTGCAATATGTTATGTGCAAAGTCCATATTTATCGATAGAGCTAAGCAAATGTCCTTCAAACAAGCATGCATGTCTGACTGAACGGACATTGCACCGAATACAGCGTGTACTGTAACCATTTGGACAGCCTGTCTGTAGCAAGTGGCAGCGATTGTATTTGAATCATAGACGCTGCATGGACATTATATATGGAAGAGAAATCACCATGGAATCTTAATGTTATAAGTTCTATGTTAAGTTGATTGGCTTTTGTCATTACTGTTGTTCTTGATGTAGGAGTCCATACTAAGACACGGATGTATGAAGTGTCTCACTGTATTTATGGGAAATAAGTCCCATTGTTTTCCATTCAACTGAACGTGTGGGCTATAGTTATTTAGTAGTTAATGCCTACAGATTAATAAGCAGTTTTCTCTCTTTTTATATATACCAACTTCAGCAAAGGAGAAGAAGTCTGACTGCACCATCAAGAAAAGTACGTCAAAGTATGGAGGAAAAGCATAGCTGGTCCTCTGATAAATGAACTATTGTCTGGGAAGTATATCTGAAAAACTCTAAAAGAAATTATGTAGTGGGTCTCAAGGAGACAAGAACACGGTCACACTACAAGCTATCAAATTAAAAAAAAAGAGTAATGTATTCGCAATTGCGAATATTAATAAGCATCAACATCAACTAATATGCAAAATATGAAAGAAATTAGATGATTTTGAAAATGGTCTCTTTGCAGCAGCAACTGTTTTAACGAACCCATAATTTGCTTTAAAATAATTGAACTTTATCTTGATTTCGGCTACCACTAAGGATGTCTTCATCAGAAATAAAACTAGAACATGAGTTTACACAAAGAGCTAAATGCGCTCATGTCTATGAAGTTAATAATAAAACATTTCCTAGTTATGACTCCACCCCCATGAACCACAGACATTGCCGAGGTGGGGTGGCTTGCGTGCCTCAACGATGCAGATAGCTGTACCGTAGGTGCAACCACAACGGAGGGGTATCTGTGGAGAGGCCAGACAAACGTGTGGTTCCTGAAGAGGGGCAGCAGCCTTTTCAGTAGTTACAGGGGCAACAGTCTGGATAATTGACTGAGCTGGCCTTGTAACATCAGCTAATGTGGCTTTGCCACACGGTTACTGCGAACGGCTGAAAGCAAGGGGAAACTACAGCCGTTACTTTTCCCGAGGACATGCAGCTCTACTGTATGAAAATATGATGATGGCATCCTCTCGGGTAAAATATTCCGGAGGTAAAATAGTCCCCCATTCGGATCTCCGGGCGGGGACTACTCAGGAGGATGTGATCATCAGGAAAGACAATACTGGCATTCTACGGGTCGGAGCGTGGAATGTTAGATCCCTTAATCGAGTAGGAAAATTAGAAAATTTAAAAAGAGAAATGGATAGGTTGAAGTTGGATATAGTGGGGATTAGTGAAGTTCGGTGGCAGGATGAACAGGATTTCTGGTCAGGTGAGTACAGGATTATAAATACAAAATCAGTTGGGGGTATCACAGGAGTAGGACTGATAATGAATAAGAAAATAGGAATGCGGGTAAACTACTACGAGCAGCACAGTGATCGCATTATCATTGTCAAGATAGATACGAAGCCAACACCGACAACAGTAGTACAGGTTTATATGCCAACTAGCTCTGCCGATGATGAGGAAATCGAAGAAATATATGAGGAGCTAAAAGAAATTATTCAGACAATTAAAGGAGAGGAAAACTTAATTGTTATGGGAGACTGGAATTCGGTAGTAGGACAAGGAAGGGAAGGGAAGATAGTAGGTGAATATGGTCTGGGCAGAAGGAATGAAAGAGGAAGTCACCTGGTAGAATTTTGCACGGAACATGATTTAATCGTAACAAACACGTGGTTTAAGAATCACAAAAGAAGGTTGTATACTTGGAAGAGACCAGGAGACACTGGAAGGTATCAGATAGATTTTATAATGGTAAAATATAGATTCCGGAATCAGGTTATAAACTGCAAGACATACCCAGGGGCAGATATAGACTCTGACCATAACTTGTTAGTCATGAACTGTAGGCTGAAACTGAAAAAACTGCAGAAAGGTAGGAAAATAAGGAGATGGGACCTGGATAAATTGAAGGAACGTGAAGTTCTGGTGAATTTCAGAGGGAGATTTAGGCAACAATTGACAGAAACAGGGGGAAATAAAACAGTAGAAGAGGAATGGGTAGCATTGAGAGATGAAATAGTGAAGGCAGCAGAGGACAAAATAGGTAGAAAGGCAAGACCTGCCAAAAATCCTTGGATAACACAGGAGATACTAAATTTAATTGATGAAAGGAGAAAATATAAAAATGCAGTAAATGAAACAGGCAAAATGGAGTACAGACGACTAAGAAATGAGATTGATAGGAAATGCAAAATGGCTAAGCAGGAGTGGCTAGAAGCCAAATGCAAATCTGTAGAAGAATGTATAAGAAGGGGAAAAGTAGATACCGCCTACAGGAAAATCAAAGAGACATTTGGGGACAAGAAAAGCAATTCTACGAATATCAAGGACTCAGATGGGAAACCAGTTCTCAGCAAAGAAGGGAAAGCTGAAAGGTGGAAAGAGTACATAGAGCAGCTCTACAAAGGAAATGAACTTAGAGACGATGTTGTAGGAAGGGAAGAGGAAGTAGATCAAGATGAAATAGGAGATACTATACTCAGAGATGAATTTGACAGAGCCTTGAAAGACCTAGGCCGGAACAAGGTCCCAGGAGTAGATGATATACCCTCAGAGCTACTAAAGTCTCTGGGAGAGCCAGTCATGACAAGACTATTTGAACTGGTGTGTAGGATATATGAGACAGGCGAAATGCCCTCAGACTTTAAGAAAAATGTAATAATCCCCATTCCAAAGAAATCAGGTGCAGACAGGTGTGAAAATTACAGAACCATCAGTTTGATAAGTCATGGTTGCAAAATTTTAACACGAATTATCTACAGGAGAATGGAAAAGCTGGTAGAAGCTGACCTAGGGGAAGATCAGTTTGGATTCAGGAGGAACGTAGGAACCCGGGAGGCAATACTCACTTTACGTCTTATCTTAGAAGATAGATTAAGGAAAGGCAAATCTACATTTTTAGCCTTTGTAGATTTGGAGAAAGCGTTTGACAATGTTGACTGGACTACACTCTTTCAAATTCTGAAGTCAGCAGGGGTACAATACAGGGAAAGGAGAGTTATCTACAACTTGTACAAAAGCCAGACCGCAGTTATTAGACTCGAAGGGCATGAAAGGGAAGCATCAGTTGGGAAGGGAGTAAGACAGGGTTGTAGCCTTTCTCCGATGTTATTCAATTTGTACATTGAGCAGGCGATGAAGGAAAGCAAGGAAAATTTTGGAATAGGGATTAAAGTTCAGGGGGAAGAAATAAAAACATTGCGTTTTGCTGATGACATTGTAATTCTGTCAGAGACAGCGAACGACCTGGAAGAGCAGTTGAATGGAATGGACAGTGTGTTGAAGAGAGCGTACAAAATGAACATTAACAAGAGCAAAACAAAAATAATGGAATGCGGTCTTAGAAAATCAGGCGATGCTGAAGGAATTAGATTAGGTAACGAAACAATGAAGGTGGTAGATGAGTTTTGTTACTTGGGTAGTAAAATAACATGCGATGGTCGCAGTACAGAGGATATAAAATGCAGAATGGCAATGGGAAGAAAAGCATTTTTGAAAAAGAGAAATTTGCTAACATCGAATATTAATTTAAGTGTAAGGAAGTCTTTTCTGAAGGCATTTGTGTGGAGTGTTGCCTTGTATGGGAGTGAGACATGGACGATAAACAGTGCGGACAGGAAGAGAATAGAGGCTTTTGAAATGTGGTGCTACAGAAGAATGCTGAAGATTAGGTGGGTAGATCGCATAACTAATGAAGAGGTACTGAACAGAATTGGTGAGAAAAGGAATTTTTGGCATACCCTAACTAAAAGAAGGGATCGCTTGGTAGGACACATTCTTAGACATCGAGGAATCGTAAATTTAGCATTGGAGGGAAGTGTGTGGGGTAAAAATCGCAGAGGGAGGCCAAGAGACGCGTATAGTAAGCAGATTCAAGTGGATATGGGTTGCCGTTCTTATGAGGAGATGAAAAGGCTTGCTCAGGATAGAGTAGGGTGGAGAGCTGCATCAAACCAGTCTCCGGACTGAAGACCATAACAACAACAGTTATGACTAGCAGTCTGAACAATAAAAAATAACACAGTGGACAGCCACAACGTTATTTTTTATTGTTCAGACTGCTAGTTATAAGTCATAAAATTACAGAATTTTCGACATGCGAAGAACTTATTTGATCTTGAAGTTAGGTGAACACATTAAGCGACGAAATGTTAAAAAATACATCAAATTTTCATTCACTCCAAACAGGATCTCTGTGAGAACTTCATAACTTGAGATAATTTCAATTAAATGTGACGCACTGGGATCCGCTCGCTCGTCAAATAATAACTCATGTTCAGTATTAGAGCTCCTAAGAATTAGGCACAGGTTGTTACTGCATAATACCCTTCAAATGTTCAAATGTTTGTGTAGTTTATGGGACTTAACTAGGGGGTCATCAGTCCTTAAACTTACAAAATACTTACGAACTAGCTAATACCAAGGACGACACAAATATCCATGCCCGAGGGGGGATTCGAACCCCCGACCGTAGTGGCCTTGCAGATCGTGACTGGAGCGCCTCAGTCCCCTCGGCCACCGCGGCCCGCTAGTCATAACTAGACAAGTATGTTTTATTATTAACTTCATACAACATGAGCGCATTTAGCTCTTTATGTAAACTTCTGATGTTTTAGTTTTATTTCTTATAAAGACACCCTTAGTGGTAGTCGAAATCTAGATAATGTTCAATTATTCTAAAGCAGCTGGTGGAGCTGAATTCTTTTACAGTACGTAACGAAATTAGACAGCAATTTAAGTAGATGAAGAGAATTTAGTGTGATAAATATACTGACCCATTGACGGTCTGACGATGACTACCGGGAGGTCACGAAATTCCTGCTGGATGAGATGCTCCGCGACTGCTTTTGTGAATGTGTAGGTATTCGGATATGCACCTAGAATCCTGAAAAATAAAGGAAGAAAATTTTGAGAAGAATTGTCCGTTAATAAAACATCAACATATGACATCACTGACCACTTGTTACAGCGCAAAGCTGTACATACAAACCAGTTAAAATCTTAGCTTGCGCAATCAATCGCCAGCTAAGCTGGGCGAAAACAGGCCATCGGCTGTGTCGGAAATGCAAAGCGTCTCTCTTGATGACAGCAGTCGCTGAGTCTGTTGATTGCGACAGAAGTCAAGAGGAGCGAGTGGGTATATTCTTTAGCTTATTTCATAACTACACCTAACTCTTTCAAAAGGATTGAATAGCCAGGTCATAAGTCAGCGGTTAAAAGGCTTGTAGAGTGAACACTGCACTGGCAAGTGTCACACTTTCGGTCCTTACGAACCGACCCACACGCTTAGCTCTAGCCTATTTCTGTATACATACTCCCACTTTTGGAAGTTGTGGGCTTCGGGGTAGATGATGCTCAGGAGAGTAGTAGTCGATACCACGATTTAACCACTCTATTCATCTTATGTCTCAGATAAAGCAGGATAGACTAGTAGCCACTAGTCGCAGCTAGGGCATGAAGTATGAGAACTACTACACTTCGAACTGATCATCATTCAGGGAAGAAAGTCAACTGAGATACTACTGTCTTCACAACGCGGAGTATTGTTGCTGCTTGTGGCCAGCTCAGACTTCATTGGTTGGTTCCCTAGAGGCCAATAATCCTGTCTGGTCCAGGAGGTCAAACGTTGTGTACTGGTTTTTCATCTGTCGACAGTCTGTGGAAGAAGGTAGTCCATACTGTCTGCTTCATTTTCATCAAATCCCCAGTATTATTTCTGATGGCCATCCCATAATACTGCTGTAGCGCATCAATCATTTTGTCTTTTAGACTGCCTCGGAAAAATGTTAGCACTTCTACATACAACGCGTGTTTATACTATGAAACGATACTGGATTTGACAGTGTGGTGTCGCACAAGTCTAAAGTGCCCGCCACCTACTTTCGCCGCGCGCCGCCATGCACTCACGGCGCGGCGTTCTTACGACGTCAGCCACGAGCGCCCTCTGCTACAACTCCGCTCGTGGCCACTGAACGACATCGGCCACTTGGGACTGAGACAGGAACCAGTTAACACTTCGGAATCAGATAGGAAGACTTAGATATCGGACAGGCACTAGGCAGGCCTCTAGCTCTACTATGTATCAGCATTCTGCAGTACTGAGCTATGTAAAAGTTAAGTATTACTAAGTCTCTAAGAAATATATATCTCGTTCTAATTTACTCTAGTGCTTCTAGTTTCTGCTGTCCCACTGGCTGGTCACCTCCTACCTGCACAAGCGTGCATCCTTTATTCCTGTGGCGGTCTCATTCTACTCGGCCACCGACACCTACGACGGAAACGAGACGCAAAAGACAGCGCTACCCATACACACACGTAATTTAACCTTTATAACACAGCAATCCACAGCCTTCTATATAAAAAATTACCGTTTTATCATACCGAATGCAGGTATAAATTTTAACATTTTCAATCTGTGTAGATTATATTTAACGAAGAAAATTCTTCCCATATGATATCATTTTATTAGGAAAATTTTATAATTAGATAAAAATAAGAAAATGTGAAAAAAATCCGTTGTAACTCCCCTTAAAAAAGTAAATAAATAGGGACAACATAGCTACATGAGAAACTTTATAAGGAACAGTACAGTAGTGTTTGAGTTATTTTTCGAAGTAGTTACTTCCCACATCATGGAATCAATTATTGTATTCCTGTCACAAAAGATTATCGTCTGTGAATGGAACGAGCCGCGACGGAGTGGCCGAGTGCATTGAAGCACTATGCTGCGATGCGCGAGGCCGGTCCCGTCAGGGGTTCGAATCCCGCCTCGGGAATGGATGTTTGTGTTGTCTTTAGTATAAGTTAGTTCATAAGTAGTTTGTAAGTTCAGGGACTGATGAACCCGCAGTTAAGTCCCATAAGCTTAACAAACATTTAATTTAAATGGAACGAGCGTGTGGCAGTCGTCTTGATCTCCTAATGTGAAACAATGCGGAAACTGCATGACATTCAGAGGGAGAGGGGTGGAATACTTACTGCAGGCAGCGCGAAGTAGCTGCGTCCTGTAAGGCGTCATGCTAAGGACTGGGTGGCCGTTTCCGCCGGAGGTTGGAGTCATCCCTCGGACATAGGTGTGTTTGTTTTTCTTAGTGTAAGTTAGTTTAAGTAGTTTTTAAGTCTAGGGACTGATGGCCAAACAGTTTGGTCCAACAGGTTTACAAACGTTTGACGCTTACTGCAGGTGTTTTTCAGAAGTTGGGCTGGGAGCCATTTCTTCAACCAGCATACAGACCTGATTTTTAGCCCAGCTGTATCCATCTTTTCTTGACCCTCCATAAATTCCTGTCTTCAGGCCAGCGTTTTGACAATTACGAAGAGAGGAAGACAACTGTCACATGCTGGTTCCATTCATCGGCCGCAGAACTCTACTGCACAGGAACATGCGTGATTACAACATTAAAAAAAAAAACTTGCAGTGCCTCTTAGCAACTAATATTTCGACAGTGCATTTCTTTCGTTGTTTTCTTCCTGCGTAAAAAAATTGTAGAGTAGGTTTCGACCTGGCTTATTGCACCGTTCCATGTCAGTGACACGACAGCGAAACTAACTAGAAGACAAGGCCTCACTGCAGGCTGTGCCACGTCACATCGAGAGTATGTGACTCTTAGCTGACTGGCTGGCCGCTGGAGTACAGCACACAGCCCCATAGCGGTCGGCCAGTCAGCTACATGTTCACGGCCTTTCGGTGTGATGTGGCACAGGCTGTTGTGAGGCTTTGTCTTCTAGGCAGTGTTGCGACAGCACCCTGGTAACACGACCTAGAGACAAGGCCTCACAACAGTCTGAGTCACGCCACATCGACAAGCTGTGACCGACAGCTAACTGGCTGACCATTGGGGCACAGCCCACATCCTCGCAGCAGACAACCAGACAGCTGGCGGGCGCGGCCTGATAGGTGTGATGTAACACCTACCGTTGTGTGGCCTTGTCTCTAGGTGGTGTTGCCTGGGTGCTATTGCAACAACGCCTAGAAGACAAGGCCCTTACCACATCACACCGAGAGGCCACGACCGCCAGCTAACTTGCTGGCCACTGGGGCACAGCCCACTGCCTTATAGTGGCTATCCAGTCAGCTGGCTGTCGCAGCCTGGTCGGCGTGACGTAACACCGATTGTTGTGAGGCCTCGTCTCTTGGTGGTGTTGCCTGGGTGCTATTGCAACACCGCCTAGAAGACAAGGCCCTTACCACATAACACCGAGAGGCCGCGACCGCCAGCTAACTTGCTGGCCACTGGGGCACAGCCCACTGCCTCGTAGCGGCTAGCCAGTCAGCCAGCTGTCGCAGCCTGGTTGGTGTGACCTAACACCGGTTGTTGTGAGGCCTTGTCTCTTGGTGGTGTTGCCTGGGTGCTATTGCAACACCGCCTAGAAGACAAGGCCCTTACCACATCACACCGAGAGGCCACGACCGCAAGCTAACTTGCTGGCCACTGGGGCACAGCCCACTGCCTCGTAGCGGCTAGCCAGTCAGCCAGCTGTCGCAGCCTGGTTGGTGTGACCTAACACCGGTTGTTGTGAGGCCTTGTCTCTTGGTGGTGTTGCCTGGGTGCTATTGCAACACCGCCTAGAAGACAAGGCCCTTACCACATAACACCGAGAGGCCGCGACCGCTGGCTAACTTGCTGGCCACTGGGGCACAGCCCACTGCCTCATAGCGGCTAGCCAGTCAGCTGGTTGTCGCAGCCTGGTCGGCGTGACGTAACACCGGTTGAGGCCTCGTCTCTTGGTGGTGTTGCCTGGGTGCTATTGCAACACTGCCTAGAAGACAAGGCCCTTACCACATCACACCGAGAGGCCGCAATGGCCAGCTAACTTTTGACCACTGGGGCACAGCCCACTGCCTTATAGTGGCTATCCAGTCAGCTGGCTGTCGCAGCCTGGTCGGTGTGACGTAACACAGATTGTTGTGAGACCTTGTCTCTTGGTGGTGTTGCCTGGGTGCTATTGCAACACCGCCTAGAAGACAAGGCCCTTACCACATCACACCGAGAGGCCGCGACCGCCTGCTAACTTGCTGGCCACTGGGGCACAGCCCACTGCCTTATAGTGGCTATCCACTCAGCCGGCTGTCGCAGCCTGGTCGGCGTGACGTAACACCGGTTGAGGCCTCGTCTCTTGGTGGTGTTGCCTGGGTGCTATTGCAACACTGCCTGGAAGACAAGGCCCTTACCACATCACACCGAGAGGCCGCAATGGCCAGCTAACTTTTGACCACTGGGGCACAGCCCACTGCCTTATAGTGGCTATCCAGTCAGCTGGCTGTCGCAGCCTGGTCGGTGTGACGTAACACAGATTGTTGTGAGACCTTGTCTCTTGGTGGTGTTGCCTGGGTGCTATTGCAACACCGCCTAGAAGACAAGGCCCTTACCACATCACACCGAGAGGCCGCGACCGCCAGCTAACTTGCTGGCCACTGGGGCACAGCCCACTGCCTCGTAGCGGCTAGCCAGTCAGCTGGTTGTCGCAGCCTGGTCGGCGTGACGTAACACCGGTTGTTGTGAGGCCTCGTCTCTTGGTGGTGTTGCCTGGGTGCTATTGCAACACCGCCTAGAAGACACCGGTTGTTGTGAGGCCTCGTCTCAAGGTGGTGTTGGCTCCGATATGCTCTTTAGGCGGTTCACGGAGTAAGTTGCCTACCTGCGAAGGTCGGCGCTGCCCTCCAGAGGGCGTTGGCAGATCTGCAGAAGCTCGGCGGCCGACATGGGCGCCTCGCATACACATTCACGCACCTCCAGCCGCACGCACTGCGAGTAGGCCGTCGACGTGTGCACCACTGCCTGTGAACAGGAGTAATTCTTGCGTATGTGGCTGCGCCTGGAAACCTAGTTTACTCGCAGGGCCCATCTCCAATCCTTACATCTATAAAAACACAAATTATGTTTGTTGAAACTGTTGAAAATGGCAGGACCTTATTGGTCGATTTAAAAATATGTTCATAAGACTTCTATAAGGTTCTTAGAAAAGTAAAAATTAGAAAAGTTGCCAAGAACAACTGAAAAATTCGGGATAAATGAAAGTGTTTATTTCTTTTACTATGGGGCTTCTGTATCGACTCAAGGTCAGAACTCACGATTCAAACGATAGGTATTTACAATTCCTTTTTTTTTTTTTTTTTTTTTTTTTTTTTTTTTTTAATTTGATAATGGTAAATTTTCAAGAAAATACATCTGAACAACTACAAAGAAAAATTTAAGAAATCTGCGACAAACCGTTTTAATCATAGCTGGTGCTAGTAACGACATAATTGCTTTTAGCGATCATAATTAAATGTACTAGTATCGCCTGTGGTCGAAAATCGACCAATTGTGTTTACAATGGTCAATGGAGGTAAAATTTTACGTATATCGGCGGCCTCGCGTGATTTTGTTGGCAACATCAACAACACGATAGAAAATCTTTGCCCATTTGTTCGAACCACATAGAATGACTCGATTAGTGTATCGGACAGACCATGAAGTAAACAAATAATGTTCCTGCTTCATGCTTGACAGGTTCTTGTATGTACCCTCGTCCGCTCAGTAAAAATAATTGCCCTCGTAAAGGGAAGATTCCATGAGAAAACATCAGCGTTGTCAAGCGATTGGCTAAAATGAAGGCTCACAGGATTCTCACTATTCAGCGTCTGTTGCCAACATTATTATAGGAGGTCGCTGGGATATTTGGTAAAATTTAACCGGCACTGGGAGGTATGAAATGGTATCTTTTACGTGTTAAGGAAAATGCCTGACACAATAACAAATAAAAACGGAAGTATATACTTCTCATGCCATTTAAGAATTATATAACTTTCATTAGCCTAATATTTGAAATGGAACTACAATTTCGGTGTTCGTATATTTATACAACGCCAAGAAATAATGTTATTTCGATACTGCGATATTCAGAATTCCAGAGCTGACAACACGTCGACTTGGTAGTTCCACCCGTGAACCGCTACATGCCTCTCTCGGCGCATCATCATTTATATCGGCATTCTCGACTTCGTAGTTCCACCCGAGCAACGCTAGATGCCTCGCCCGGCGCATCATCCTTTATATCGGCATTCATATGAAAACATCCATTTCCTTTAACCACTCTTAATCACTGCGAAAATGAAGCATTTGAATGGCACAAGAAAGTGAGTTGGGAGCACTCCATATTTCGATATTCACTTATTTTAATACTGCAGGTGCGCTGCATTACTGCGTCCTTGGTCGAGGCGAATAGCCAATCAGTGCTCTGATTGTTGGAGAATGTAGAACTTGATCCAAGCTGTAGATAGGAAAATTTCTACTTCCTTTTACCACTTTTAATGGCTAAATGCACACATAATATTTATATTCGTGAAATCTACGACAAACAATCTTTCGAATATGTAACTTTCATTGGCCTTCTTGTACGAATAAATTAGTAATCTGTACCACAATATTCGTGTTAGCGTATTTATATAATGACTATTCCCACAATGATTCGTTGATGCAAGGCATCATGGGTACATTCGACACAGTGTGAACTATCACCGTAAAATTCAACACATAAATGTCTGTTACTCCATGAGCCAAAGTACAGAACATAGCGAGGCTACTTCAACAGATTTCGAAACAGTTTGATGGATCGTCATCAAAGTTGTCAGATAAACGTAATTTTATTTAGAGAGAGGCGAAGGGGGAGATGGGCGGGGAGAGGAAAAAGAAGTTGACGAAGAAGGGACGAGGAGTTGGGGTGAGAGACGGAAAGGAGAGACGACTGATAAAGGGATAAGGGTCAGGGGATGGACAGGTGAGAGGAAGAGATGGACAGAGATGGGGGAAGAGGAGATATAAGGGGCAAGGGGATGGGTGGACAAGAGAAGGGGGATAAGGGGAAGTGAGAAGGATATACAATGTAGGAAATATTACTCTAAATTTCACACCTAATCGCTTATATCAGAAAAACGGGAAGAGGGGATGGTTAGAGACAGGGAGAGGGAGAAGCAGGGGGAGGTGCAGATAGCTGGAGGGGGAGATGAACCACAGAGAGGGAAGTAAGAGATCGACAGAGGAGGGAGGAGGAATTCGATGTGGATTTACAGAAGAGTGAAACAAATCAGTACCTGGCAAACGCCAGGTTTTAAGTAATACTGTGTAAATTTTAAAGTGATGAAATTTGAAATGGAGGTAGTTTGTTTCCTGAATTAATACACACACTACTTTTCGTAGGTCACTGGATGGTGCATTGTGGAGGGTATCTTACAACAGTTTTGAGAGGAGGATGGCCAGAGAGATAGAAAGGAGAGAGAGGAGATTGACGGGAGTGTGGGGGAGGTGCTGGTCAGATGAGAGGAGGAGATGAAGAGAAAGAAGGGAAGGCAGCGTAAAAATGTTTTCCGTGAAGCCGCATGAGCTTTGTGAACTTTTCCCATCGTTTCACTTGTGTATAACTGTGTATATATGTGTTTTTGTATGTAAGTAAATTATTAAAATAGCTGAAAAGCAGTACTTTTCACTGATATGTTATAAAAGTCCCCACAGTAAACACTTTTATGAAAACTATCGGAACTTAGTTTCCTAATCGCCCTCGTTGACCAACCAAGGTTTGCTTAATCCAGGATCACCTGTTAGAAAATTGACAAAATTCCGAAACTGCTAGAAAATTTATATGTATTTAGCTTTTCACTACTCACGCCAACCATATTGACGGGCATATTTAAGGGGACCTGTCAGTGCAAATGACTGAAAAATAAAAAAAACTTTTGGCTCCACCTGAAAGATAAATTTGTCCCATTTCCAAAATGTAAGGTTTATTTACTTTTAAAAAGTTATTATAGCCTTAAATGATCTCTGAACAAATGTCTGCACACTGGCCACACTATGCTTCAGGCAAGGAATATCACCATAAACGTTCCATGCCTGCCACAGTCATGTAAACAAAGCCCACATACAGGGACTTTGCAGATAAAATATTACTTAGCAAATGTCTACAGCCGCGGTGGAGTAGCCGAGCGGTCTAAGGCGTCTCGCTGCGGAGCGCGCGGTTGCTCGCCGTCGGAGGTTCGAGTCCTCCCTGGGGCATGTGTGTGTGTGTGTGTGTGTGTGTGTGTGTGTGTGTGTGTGTGTGTGTGTGTGTGTGTGTGTGTTTTGTCCTTAGATTAGTTTACCTAGGTTTAAGTAGTTTGTAAGCTACTGACTGATGACCACGCAGTTTGGTCCGATAAATTTACAAACACTTGATTTGAAATGTCTACATGGCCTTACACAAGATCCTAATGAGAGTTTCAATAGCTGCGTGTGGCAATGTGTACCGAAAAGAGAGTTTATTGGATGGACAGTACACAAAATAAGTGTGATGGATGCTGTTATCTGTTTCAATGATGGTGTAATTAGCAGGACAAAAGTAATGGACAAATTATTAAATAATATTATACTAATAATAATATAGCTGCTCTGGCTGCCACAGATCGTCAGCCACTAGTTGCAGCTGAAAGGGTTGCGGAAGCCACCACTAAAAAGTCCAGTGTAAGGAAAAGACTCCTGAAAAAGTCTGCAGAGAATAAAGAAGCAGCTGGCCAGTAAGATAATGCTATGCCACTGGAATGTTCTGAAAGAGGCATAAGGTGAGTCAACATTCTTTTCTCATTTGCTCGAAACTACATTTTCAGAACATTAAGTACATATATCTTCAGAATGGTTTTACCTATGTTTACCAAATTACTCCCAATTGAAGAATGGGGCAGTATCTTCCTATTATGCCTAATACATTGCAGAAATGATCGGTCTTTGTTATTCTGTATATATTATAACTGTAATTTTTAGACAATATAGTAGTGAAGTGTTAATAAGGGTTTTTCTATTGCATCAGATATACTCAAAATTACAAAATAAGAGGCATAACGTGTATTATAAAACCATCTATTAGGCAAAATATTGTAATTCTTGAACTATAACACATATTTCAATAAATTACCTGTTACACCTTGAGTTAATGACATTCAGTATTAGTACAAAATCGTAACTTCCCCCGCATTGTAGATAAAGACTAATGTGCACCGAAAGCAAGGTATAAAAATGCAGCCGTTCACATCCATATCCCATTAAGTAACAATAGTAAACGGTGCGAACACGTAAAAGCAATGAAACTTTCTGGCAAATTAAATCTTTGTGTCAGACCGGGATTCAAGCCCAGGACCTTTTCCTTTAGCGGGCAAGCGCTCTACTGACTGAGCTACCTGTGCACGCTTCACGATACAGTCTCACAGCTTTACATCTGCCAGTAACTCGTCTCTTCCCTTCCACACGTAAACGCAGTGTTGAAACAGGGAAAGTGAGGTTCACCTCACGTAAGCTGCTAAATTTTATACCTCCGCTGAGTGTGGACACTGACCAGAACATAAAATTTTCAATATTGGCACGAATTTCCATCCGACACGCACAACACGGTGGGTTACCAATATGAGTTGTCGTTATTGTAGTCTTAAGTCCGCAGTGTGGTTTTGATGGAAGTTCTCCACGTTACCCTGTCAATCGCAACCTACATTCTTTTGAATCTGTTTACTGTACTCGTCCTTTGGCCTCCCTTCACAATTTTTATCCCACACACTTCCATCTAGTGCTATGTTGACGATTCCTTGATTATCAGAATGTGTCCCACCAATCTATCCCTTCTCTTAGAATACGCCAGAAATTCCTTTTCTCTCCAATTCTGTTGAGCACCTCCGCATTACTTACGTGATCTACCCATCTAATCTAAATCATTTGTCTGCAGCACGACATTTCAAAAGCTTCTGTCATCTTTTTGTCTCTACTCCTTATCGACCACGTTTCATTCCCACAATGCTACACTCCAGACGAATGCTTTCAGAAAGGAGTTCCTGACATTTAAACTAATATTGGATTTCAACAAATTTCTCTTCTTCGGAAACGCTTTTCTTCCCATTTTACTACCCAAATATCAAAACTCATCTACAAAGTTGGTCTCATTACCTAATCTAATCCCTTCAGCATCGCCAGATTTTCTGACACTACATTCCATTATCATTGTTTTACTCTTGTTGCTGTTCATCTTATAGCTTCCTTTCAAGACACTGTCCATTGCGTTTAATTGCTCTTCCAAGTCCTTTTCTGTCTCTTACTGAATTACTATGTCATTAGCAAACCGCCGAGTATTTATTTCTTCTCCCTGAACTACTTAATTATATAAACTTCTCCCTGCATTTCTTCACAGCTTGCTCAATGTACAAATTGAACAACACTGGGGAAAGACTGCAACCTTGTCTTACTCCCTTCCCAAGAACTGCGACACTTTCATGCCCTTCGACTCTTACAAATGCTGTCTGGTTTTTATACAAGTTGAATACAACTCTTCGCTCCATATATTTTACCCCTGCCACCTTCAGAATTTGAAAGAGTGTATTCCAGTCAACATTGTCAAAGCTTTCTCGAGATCTACAAATGCTAAAAACGCAGGTTTCCCTTTCCTTCAATCTATCATCTAAGATAAGTGGTAATCTGATTATTGCCTCGCGTGTTCCTTCATTTCTCCTAAATCCAAACTGATATTCCCCACGGTCTGATTCCACCAGTTTTTCCATGCGTCTGTAAATAATTGATGTTGTTGTTATGGTCTTCAGTCCGGAGACTGGTTTGGTGCAGCTCTCCACAATACCCTATCCTGAGCAAGCCTTTTCATCTCCTCATAAGAACTGCAACCCACATCCACTTGAATCTGTTTAATATACGCGTCTCTTGGTCTCCCTCTGCGATTTTTACCCCACACACTTCCCTCAAATGCGAAATTTAAGATTCCTCGAAGTCTAAGAATGTGTCCTACCAAGCGACCCCTTCTTTTAGTCAGGGTATGCCAAAAATTCCTTTTCTCGCCAATTCTGTTCAGTACTTCTTCATTAGTTATGCGATCTACCCACCTAATCTTCAGCATTCTTCTGTAGCACCACATTTCAAAAGCCTCTTTTCCTACCCGCACTGTTTATCGTCCATGTTTCACTACCGTACAAGGCAACACTCCACACAAATGCCTCCAGAAAAGACTTCCTTGTACTTAATTTAATATAAAATTTCTGTTTTTCAAAAATGCTTTTCTTCCCATTGCCATTCTTCATTTTATATCCTCTGTACTGCGACCATCATTTGTTATTTTACTACCCAAGTAACAAAATTCATCTACCATCTTCATTGTTTCGTTACCTAATCTAATTCCTTCAGCATCGCCTGATTTTCTAAGACCGCATTCCATTATTTTTGTTTTGCTCTTGTTAATGTTCATTTTATACGCTCTCTTCAACACACTGTCCATTCCATTCAACTGCTCTTCCAGGTCCTTTGGTGTCTCTGACAGAATTACAATGTCATTAGCAAAACGCAATCCCTATTACAAATTTTTCCTTGATTTTCTTCACCGCCTGCTCGATGTACAAATTGAATAACATCGGAGAACTCTACAACCCTGTCTTACTCCCTTCCCAACTGATGCTTCCCTTTCATACCCTTCGAGTCTAATAACTGCGGTCTGGCTTTTGTACAAGTTGTAAATAACTCTACTTTCCCTGTATTTTACCCCTTCTGACTTCAGAATTTGAAAGAGTGTATTCCAGTTAACATTGTCAAAAGCTTTCTCCAAATCTACAAAAGCTAAAAATGTAGGTTTGCCTTTCTTTAATCTATCTTCTAAGATAAGACGTAAAGTGAGTATTGCCTCCCGGGTTCCTACGTTCCTCCCGAATCCAAACTGATCTTCCCCGAGGTCAGCTTCTACCAGCTTTTCCATTCTCCTGTAGATAATTCGTGTTAAAATTTTGCAACCATGACTTACTAAACTGATGGTTCTGTAATTTTCGCACCTGTCTGCGCCTGATTTCTTTGGAATGGGGATTATTACATTTTTCTTAAAGTCTGAGGGCATTTCGCCTGTCTCATACATCCTACGCACCAGTTCAAATAGTTTTGTCATGGATGGCTCTCCCAGAGCAACCATTCTACAATGTACGTTGTGAGGTGGTTGCGGCACTCACCTTGAGGTTGGGCATCTCCCGGGCAAGACGCAGCACCTCGCACGTGCCGTGCACGTTGGTGGCCGCCGCCACCCGCAGGTCCTCGTCGAAGCGGACGGTGGCGGCCACGTGGAAGATGACGGACACCCTGCGGCGCAGCGTCGCCGCGTCGCTGGGACTCAAACCCAGGCCCGGCTGGGTGACGTCCCCTGCCACCGCCACCAGCCGCTCCCGCTGCTCCTTGCCGAGGTTGCAGAACACCTGCGTGGTGTGTCACATGAGAGGATTCAGAGAAAATCTGGGCAGTTCTGCAGGGTTGACTGCAAATGATGCTGTCGTTTATTGTCTCGTAAAGTCGTCGGAATATCAAATCCAACGACTTAGGTATTAATATGCGAAACTTGAAAATTGGCCCTTAAATACTAAGTTCTCCATATGAGTACTAAATGGAATCCGCTGAACTATGTTACGATAATAATAATTGTAATTTCCGTGGCTCATTGTCCTTTCTAGTGGACGCCACTATGGCGACTTGCGTGTGCCTGGCCTACACCAGTTATCCAACTGAGCAAAGAGGAAACCGTACCACGTGGCGTTTCTGGTGACTACTCACATCGTTCATAGGTGAAGGCTGCATTAGAAGGCAGAAAAAAATGAGTGTCTCGATTGAGATTCTAACCTGCGACCCATCGGTTTCCAGTCAAGCGCTTTACCCCGAGGCCACCAGAACCGACTTCTATAAGATAAATACAGCAAATGTGAGGGTCATAAATTGCAATGAAGATCTAGGAACTACAGTGACGAATGTCGCGGGGTAGTTCAACCACAAAGTGATTTTTTTTTTTGCCAGATTATTTAGATGATGTAACAGAATTACTAGGGAGACTGTATGTACACGTACTACGCTTATCTGTGCTGTTTTGGAGTACCAAATGTTAAAATGTTGAAATGTTTGTAAATCTATCGGACTAAACTACGTGGTCATCAGTCCGTAGCTTACAAACTACTTAAACCTAGGTAAACTAACCTACGGACAAACACACACACACACCCATGCTCCAGGGAGGACTCGAACCTCCACGGCGAGCAACCGCGCACTCTGCAGCGAGGTGCTTTTGACCGCTCGGTTACTCCACCGCGGCTTTTGGAGTACAGGTGCACAGAATGCGAGCCTGACACATGGGACTAACGAGGGACATCGAAACAATACAATGAATGGCCGAGTGTTCAGTCAGACGTAGCCTTTCGTTCTCCTGCCCTACGATATCTACAGCCGGCCGCGATGGCCGAGGGGACTAAGGCGCTACAGTCACGGTCCGCACGGCCACTACGGTCGGGGGTTCGAATCCCCCCTCGGGCATGGATATTTGTGCCGTCCTAGTTCGTAAGTAGTTCATAAGTAGTTTGTAAGTTTAGGGACTGATAGCCCCGTAGTTAAGTCCCATAGACTTTACAAACATTTGAACATTTTTTTGATATCTACATACTTACTTACTTTTTTCCTAACAGTTTTGAGTATTACGTTTCAAACAAATTAAGTAGAACAGAAAGTACAAAGTGGAGCTGTAAGTACCATCGGGCTGACGAACACTTCGTTGAGGCAACATGGCCTCATATCTCCCGTGATGCCTACCTCTTCCGACACAGATCGCCCAAGATCATAGTACTGCTTGTTATTTTTGCTTAGTGAGCTATACAGAAATTGAATACAGATAATTTAAACGCAATTTCTTTCCCTTTACCTATCATAAACATTTTTCAGCGTATTTTGCGACAACTTCTTCTTCAGTAATTTGCATATATAACAAAAGGGGAAAATCCAGAAAATATCAGTGAGTTGTGTAAAGCATGGACATTTCTAACGACTTTGAAGAAGCAATTGCCGAGTGGGAATGGCCATGCAGTCTTGGGCTTCTACTTACGGATCGCGCAGCCGCTCGCGTCGGAGGTTCGGATCCTCCCTCGGGCTTGGTGTGTCTGCTGTCCTTGTATAAAGAATTTTAGTAGATTAAACAGTATAACTCGGGACCGATGACCAGAATAGTTTGGTCCCTTATAATTAGAAACATTTGGAGTAATTTCTTCTAGTTCTGGGGACAGAAGGACTTCAGATGAGCTGAGAATATCTTGATGAATCGATTGTCTAGCACGAAACAGAATAATCCCTAAAAATATATCAAATGAGGCCACAAACCATATGCAATTTGTGAGCAGAAACGATACACACTAAATGGTATAAATGAAACATTGGAGAAGAAATTTGAAGGGTACAGTTTCGGAGAGAGAGAGAGAGAGAGAGAGTTCTGTAATCCAAATTAGTCAGTTCATAAAACTGTACTTAAACAAATTTTTCACTCTGTTATATATTTAGATATATTAAAATTAAAAATTACATTTTCCTGCGCAACAGTCCGATCTAACATGAAAGATATGGCATGCAACTTCCCTAGGGAAAAAATGTTATTAAGACGCAAATGTAAAAATTTTCTTTAGTTATGCAGTATTAACCTTGCAATACATGACTTTTATTTGAAGCTATAAAAATACCATGATTAATGTATAGTGTGTATATACTGAGAAAAATATAAAGTATAAATTTCTTAATATTATGCACTACTAGCAACATAAAGTTCATAGCTGGTCACCTATATAATGCTTCCATGATGTATCCGATCTACAAAATGCCCGTATTATGCCACTTACCTTTCCAGAAAGTAACTCATAATGCAACAGTAGTATATGATTGACTACTTTTGCGTGGCAAAGGAGGAACAATAATGTAAACAAACGCACATTTGAGGAATAACTCAATGCAGCTAACTGTCGAAATGATTAGGTAGCACTCTGCAATTTTTTAATTTCAAGGACAAGCTACTGGCATATGTAACACTTCGTATACAAGCAGCTCCAAAAGAATTTGTGATAAAATATTGATCAGTTTGAGAGATAATGGGAAAAATAAGGTATGTAGCTGATAAACTACACTATGCATTGAAGGGTTAAAATTAAATTAGACAAATTGAAGAATTTTTCAGTGCATATTGTACTTCAGTCCGTGGGGCCTTATTGTACTTCTTACGTTAGTACCTCGGTTGGAAACCACTGAAAAAAGTCAATAAAATATTACAGTAATTCATATACCCTTTCGAGGCCACAAACAGCACACGTTTACAAAGATAATGGGAAAAAAGTAGACTTTTTGTTATGTCAGGAAACAAAAGGTTAACATCCGTTGTGAAGAATGATCTGATAACTAATTCTACAACTATATTCACTTAAATACTCCAGTAATCACATTTAAGCGCATGGTGGAGGGTTCATCGAACGGGTTTTATAATATTTCACTACCGTTCCAATGTCTAATAGCGCGCGGGAAAAAGGAACACCTAAATCTTTCCGTTTTCGATCTGATTATTTTATTATGATGATCCTGTATCCCTATGTAGGCGGGTGCTAACGAAATAAGTTCGCATTCGGAAGAGAAAGTTGGTGACAGGGATTCCGCAACTAAGTCTCGCCGCAACGAATAACGCCTTTCTTTTAATGATTTACACTCCAGCTCTTGCATCATTTCTCTGACACTCTCTACCCTATATCGTGATAATACAAGACGAGCTGCCCTTCTCTGAACTTTCTCTACATCATCCGTCAGTCCCACTAGGTAGGGATCCTACAATGAGCAGAAGTACTCCAAAAATAGGACGCAGAAGTGTAGTGTGGGCAGTTTCTTAAATGAAAATGTTGGATATTTCAAGTGTTCAACCAATGAAACGTAAAATTTTGTTCGCCTTCCCTACAATGTTTTCTGTGCGTTCCTTCTAATATAAATTGTTCACCATTGTAATTCCTAGGTAATGAAGATTGGATGAGTATATCACGTAATTAATGAGGTGCTTAACAGAATAGAAAAGAAAAGGTGTTTCTGGTGTATCCTCACAAAGAGAAGGGATAGGTTGGTGGGACACATTCTGAGACATCAAGAAATCGTCAACTTAGCATTAGAAGGAAGTGCGTGGGGTAAAAATCATAGCGGGGAGACCGATGGACGAATACAGTAAGCAGATTCAAAAGGGTGTAGGTTGCCGTTCTTATTCTCAGATGAAGAGACTTGCACAGGACAGGGTAGCGTGGAGAGCTGCATCAAACCAGTCGGCAGACTGAAGACCACGACAACAACAGGTATTTAGTTGAATTTACGGCTTTTAGATTCGACTAATTTATCGAGTAAATTAAGTTTAATGGATTTATTTTAGTGGTCATATAGACAAATTTACTTTTGTTTTGGTTCAATTGCCAGTTTTTGCACCTGGCAGTCGTCTAAGTTATTTTATAGCTGCCTTTGATATTATAGTGATTTTACTAACCGATAAACGACCTAGAGCTTCTCTGATTGTCTTCTAAGTCATTTATAAAAATAAGGAAGAGGAGGGGCCCTATAACACTTCCCTGGAGAAAGCCAGATATCACTTCTTTTCTACGGACGTACAGTATCCTTTCTGGCAGGCAATCGCACAACTGTGTCGATATTCCATACACACACAATCTGATTAGAAGACGCTCGTGCGGTACAGTGTCAGCTTCCGGAAATAGAGAAATATCGAATCAATTTTTGAAAAACTGGTGGAACCCTACCTTGGGGACGATCAGTTTGGATTTAGAAGAAATTTAGGAACACGCGAGGCAATACTCACATTAAAACTTGTCTTAGAAGATAGGATTGTGGATTTCGAGAAATCTTTTGACAATGTTGACTGGAATGCTCTCTTTCAAATTCTGATGGTAGCAGGGCTAAAATATAGAGCTCGAAGAGTTATATTCAACTTGTACATAAATCAGACAGTAATTATTAGAGTCGAAGGGTATGAAAGGGTCGCAGTGATTGGGAAGGAAGTAAGACTGGTTTGTAGCCTTTCGCAAAAGTTGTTCAATCTGTACACTGAGAAAGCTATGAAGGAATGCGGAGAGTGAATTACAGTTCAGGAAGAGGGAATAAAAACCTTGCGGTTTGCTGATGACATAGTAATTCTGTCAGAGGCAGCGAAGGACCTGGAAGAGCAATTAAATGGAATGGACACTGTATTGAAAGGAAGGTATAAGATGAACATTAACAAGAGTAAAACGAGGGTAATGGAATGTGGTGTCAGAAAATCAGGCGATGCTGAAGGAATTGGATTAGGTAATGAGACGATAAAAGTAGTAGTTGAGTTTTGTTGTTTGGGTAGCTAGATAACTTCTGACGACCGAATTAAAGAAGATATAAATGCAGAATGGCTATGGGAAGAAAAGCGTTTCTTAAGAAGCGAAACTTGTTAACATCCAATATTAATATAAATGTTAGGAAACCCTTTCTGAAAGCATTTGTCTTGAGTGTAGCATTTTACAGGAGGGAAACGTAGACGATAAGGAGTTCAGACAAAAATATATTAGAAGCTTTCGAAATGTGGTGCTGCAGACGAATGATGAAGATTAGGTGGGTAGATCAGGTAACTAATGAGGAAGTGCTCAACAGAACTGGGCAGAAAAAGAGTTTCTGGTTTGTCCTGACAAAGAGAAGGGATAGATTGGTGGACACATTCTGAGACATCAAGGAATCGTCAACTTAGCATTAGAAGGAAGTGCGTGGGGTAAACATCTTAGAGAGGGAGACCGAGGGACGAATACAGTAAGCAGATCCAAAAGGATGTCTGTTATTTTGTTACCGTTCTTATGCTCAGATGAAGAGGCTTGCACAGGACAGGATAGCATGGAGAGCTGTATGAAACCAGTCTGCGGACAAAAAAAAAAAAAAAAAAAAAAAAAAAAAAAAAAAAAAAAAAAAAAAAAAAAAACAGATATTTAGCTGAATTTACGGCCTTTACATTTGAGTGATATTTCGTGTAAATGAAGTTAAACGGATTTATCTTTATGGTCATATAGATAACTTCATATTTTTCTTTGTTTAGTGTCAGTTGCCAGGTTTTGCACCTGGCACCTGTCTTTGATCTAATAGTGATTTTTACTAACCGATAAACGACAGCATCATCCGCGACACTGTAAGGCTAAGTCCTACGTGAGCGACAAACACGCGCAACAGGTGCGTCAGCTTCAAGTGACAAAATGCGACCACGTGTATAGTTACGGAAGTGTCCTAGCTGAGCTGTGTCCGGTGCGCTGCCTGTCGCCAGCGGCAAGTGGCGACATTTGTATTCAAACGCGTTTGAACAACACGCCTAGAAAACAAGGCCTCATAACTGCCCGTGCCTACGTCACTCGAAGAGGCAGCAGCTGCCAGTTGACTGGCACGCTCAACCAGTCAGATAACGTTCGTCGCCGCTCTGTGTCACGTAGACACGGCCAGTTGAGAGGCCTTGTCTTCTAGGTGGTGTTGGTTTGAATCTTGACGCTGTCGCACGCTCGACGAAGTCTCGAGTTCGTTGAGAATCGTCTGCTTCTCGAGGTTATAAAGGATGTCGTAAAAATTCTGCGAGCTAATAATCCCTGATATTTATGAAAGTGCAACTGTTTCTGAAATAACAGAATATAAAAGTGCAGTTGTAGATATAATTAAGAATTTTGATTGGGATAAAAAGTGTCCAAATACAACTATCTCGTAAATTTTTGACTGAAGTTAAATTTTTAAATTGTTTCTAAAACGTCAATCTTTTGTTTTTATTCTGTGTGGTAGTTTGAGTTACACAATGATGAAAGTGTTTTGAACAATTAGATTTGTGTGCGTTTTAAAGATTTGCAGTGACAACAAACTTACTACACACACACACACACACACACACACACACAGAGAGAGAGAGAGAGAGAGAGAGAGAGAGAGAGAGAGAGAGAGAGAGAGAGAGAGAGAGAGAGAGAGATAGAGAGGAAAGTAGGATGTCACACGAGATTAAATGGTTTAATGTCTTACAATAAGATTCATTTTGTACTTCTTCAGTTGTTGTTGGTTTGTAGTCACAAAATAAAAACTCGTAAGTATCTGTACTCGTCGTTGTATTTGGCTGGTGATCTTCACTGTCTATTTTCGTATTTGAAGTTATGAATGAAATAGTCCACTACCATTCTTCACTTTGTAAATTCAATGCTCAGCACTATTTTTACACCTTATTTCCTAAAGTATATAAAACTTTATTACGTTACTTTGGAGCTATCGTTATTATGCGGTTTATGAGTGCCAAATTTTAGAAACAGCTAATCGGTTGTAGCCGTCATCTTGTAGCGAGAAGTTGTCGCTCACGTGGGACACACGGCCAGTCGCCGAATGTCGCTGCTTATAGCTGTAGTGTCGCGTAGCTGTATGTCGCGCGCTTTTGTCGCCTAAGACAGCTGCTCAGATTGTCTCGTTCAAATGTTTGTAAATCTTATGGGACTTAACTACAGGGTCATCAGTCCCCAAACTTACAAACTACTTATGAACTAGCTAATACTAAGGACGGCACAAATAACCATGCCCGAGGGGGATTCGAACCCCCGACCGTAGTGGCCGTGCAGACCGTGACTAGAGCGCCTCAGTCCCTTCGGCCACCGCGGCCGACGATTGTGTCGTAAATCGTTTATAAAGATAAAGAACAGTAGAGTACTGTAACACTTCCCTGGAAATGTCATATATCACTTCTGTTTTACTTGATGACTTTCCGTCAGTTACAACGCACTGTTTCCTTTCTGACGGTATATGGCGAATCCAATCACACAACTGTGTCATTTTTCCATAAGCAGGCAATTTAATTACAATGCGCTTGTGTGACACAATGTCGCCTTCCGGAAATCGAGAAATATAGAATCTATTTGAGATCCCTTGTCGGTAGCAGGTCAGGACACTGTTGCAAAAGCAGCGAAAAAGGCATACTAAATTTAAACGAACACAAAATTCCCAGGATTGGCGATTTTACACAGAAGCTCGAAATTTAGCGAGAACTTCAATGCGAGATGCCTACAATACTTATCACAACGAAACTCTTTCTCGAAATTTGACTGAAAACCCTAAGAGATTTTGGTCATATGTTAAATATACTAGGGGCAAAACACAAACAATACACTCACTACGTGATAGTAATGGCGATCCTGCCGATGACAGCGCTACTAAAGCAGAGTTACTAAACATAGCTTTTAGAAACTCATTCACCAAAGAAGACGAAATCAATATCCCAGATTTCGAATTACGAACAGAGGCCGTAATGAGTAAAGTGGAAGTAGATATCATCGGAGTAGTGAAGCAACTAAAATCACTTAACAAGAACAAGTCTTCTGCTCCGGATTGTATACCCATTAGATTTCTATTTGATTATGCTGAAGCGATAACTCCTTACTTAACAGCCATATACAACCGCTCTCTCAAAGAAGGATCTGTACCAACAGATTGGAAAGTTGCACAGATCACAGCTATATTCAAGAAAGGCAGTAGGAGTAACCCATTAAAATACAGGCCTATTTCATTGACTTCAATTTGCAGCAGAGTTTTGGAGCATATCCTGTATTCAAATATTATGAATTATCTCGAACAGAATGATCTATTGGCCCAAGGTCAACATAGATTTAGAAAATATCGATCATGCGAAACACAACTAGCTCTTTACTCACACGAAGTGATGTGTGCTATCGACAAGGGTTAGCAAATCGATTCCGTATTCCTTGATTTCCAGAAGACTTTTGACACCGTACCGCACAAACGGGTTTTAATCAATTTGCGTGGTTACGGTATATCGCCACAAATTTGCGACTGGATAGGAGATTACCTCTCAGAGAGGACACAGTTCATAGTAATCGATGGTAAGGCATCGACTAAAACAGAGGTGATATCGGACGTGCCACAGGATAGTGTTATTGGTACTCTGCTGTTCCTTATTTAGATAAACGATTTAGGGGAAAATCTAAGTAGCTCTCTTAGGTTGTTTGCAGATGACGCCTCCATTTACCGTCTAGTAAAATCATCTGAAGATCAAAACCAACTGCAGAACTATATCAATAAGATATCACTATGGTGTAATAATTGGCAGTTGACTCTAAATAATGAGAAGTGTGAAGTCGTCCACATGAGTAATAAAAGAAATCTGTTAAACTTTGTTTATATGATAAATCAATCACATGTGAAGGCCGTAAACTCCACAAAATACCTAGAAATTACTATTAATTCAGACTTGAATTGAAAAGAACACGTAGGTAATGTCGTGGGAAAGGCGAACCAGAGACTGCGTTTTATTGGCAGAACCCTTAAAAGATGCAACAGAACTACAAAAGAAACTGCATATACTACGCTTGTCCGTCCATTTTTGGAGCATTGCTGCCCAGTATGGGATCCTTATCAGGTGGATTTGACGGAGGACATCGAAAGAGCCCAAAGAAGCGCAGCTTGATTCGTATTGTCACGATACAGGGGAGACAGCGTTACGGAAATGATACCGGATCTGGGATGGGAATCATTGCAACAACGGCACTTATCGCTGCGGCGTGGGCTTCTTACGAAACTCCAATCGCCAACATTCTCCTTCGAATGCGACAATATATTGTTGACTCCCACTTACATAGGTAGAAATGATCATCAGAATAAAATACGAGAAATCAGAGCCCGAACGGAGAGATTCAGGTTTTCATTCTTCCCGCGCGCTATTCGAGAATGGAATGGGAGATAAAATAGTATAACGGTGGTTCGATGAACCCTCTGTGAGGCACTTAAAATGTGATTTGTAGAGTATCCCATGTAGATGTAGATGTAGGTAGCACTCGCCACGTCAGGTGAGAAAATTTATTTATAGTCGGGCCGAAATACGATGATCCCTGGCTCTGCCTACTGGGCTGGGAGACCGCCCCAGTCGGAGAAACAGAATGCAACCAGGTTGTCAAATAGTTAACTGCCCGGCAGTGTCACTGTTGTGTCGACAGAACTGGCGGAAGTGCACAGTGCAGCCGGACGCGCGCATGCGCAGAGCACTTTCTCGTTTGACTTACTCCAATGGTCTGCTGCCGCAGCCGGCGCTCATACATCTACATCTGATACTCTGTAAATCACATTTAAGTGCCTGGCAGAGTTATACTATTTTATCTCCCATTCCATTCTCTAATAGCGCGCGGGAAGAATGAACACCTGAATCCCTCCGTTCGGGTTTCGATTTCTCGTATTTTATTCTGATGATCATTTCTACCTATGTAAGTAGGAGCCAACAATATATTTTCGCATTCGGAGGAGAATGTTGGCGATTGGAGTTTCGTTAATAGCCCACGCCGCAGCGATAAGCGCCGTTGTTGTAATGATTCCCATCCCAAATCCTGTATCATTTCCGTAACGCTGTCTCCCCTGTATCGTGACAATACGAAACGAGTTGCCCTTCTTTGGACTCTTTCGATGTCCTCCGTCAAACCCACCTGATAAGGATCCCACATTGTGCTGCAATACTCCATAAAAGGACGGACAAGCGTAGAGTATGCAGTTTCTTTTGTAGTTCTGTTGCATCTTTTAAGGGTTCTGCCAATAAAACGCAGTCTCTGGTTCGCCTTTCCCACGACATTATCTACATGTTCTTTCAAATTTAAGTCTGAATTAATAGTAATTTCTAGGTATTTTGTGGAGTTTACGGCCTTCACATTTGATTGATTTATCTTGTAAACAAAGTTTATCGGATTTCTTTTCGTACTCATGTGGATGACTTCACACTTCTCATTATTTAGCATCAATTGCCAATTTTTACACCATACTGATATCTTATTCAGATCGTTCTGCAGTTGGTTTTGATGTTCAGATGATTTTACTAGGTGGTAAATGACGGCGTCATCTGCAAACAACCTAAGAGAGCTACTTAGATTTTCCCCTAAATCGTTTATATAAATAAGGAACAGCAGAGGACCAATAACACTACCGGAATAACACGCCCGAAATCACCTCTGTTGTAGTCGATGCCTTACTATCGATTACTATGAACTGTGTCCTCTCTCAGAGGAAATCCCCTATCCAGTCGCAAGTTTGGGGCGTTATACCGTAACCACGCAATTTTTTTATAAGCCGTTTGTGTGGTACGATGTGAAAAGCCTTCTGGAAATCAAGAAATACGGAATCGATTTGCGAACCCTTGTCGATAGCACACATCACTTCGTGTGAGTAAAGAGCTAGTTGTTTCGCATGAACGATATTTTCTAAATGCAAGTTGACCTTGGGCCAATAGATCATTCTGTTCGAGATAATTCATGATATTTGAGTACAGGATATGTTCGAAAACTCAGCAGCAAACTGAAGTCAATGAAATAGGCCTGTAGTTTAATGGGTTACTCCTACTGCCTTTCTTGAATATAGGTGTGACCTGTGCAACTTTCCAATCTTTTGGTACAGATCCTTCTTTGAGAGAGCGGTTGTATATGGCTGTTAAGTAAGGAGCTATGGCTTCAGCATAACCAGGTAGAAATCTAATGGGTATATAATCCGGACCGGAAGACTTGTTCTTGATTTTAGTTGCATAGCAGATTGGCTCAAGCACCAGGGATCATCGTATTTCGGCTCGACTGTAGTAAGATTTATTCTGCTAGCCAGAAGCGCTCACCGGCTTGGCGAGGATGTCCTTGAGGCGCTGCTGGGCGGCGACGCCCTTCTTGGGCCTGATGAGGGCGTAAATGGTGTCGACGGCGGGGCAGGAGCGCAGCAGCTTCTCGACCAGCACCTTGCCCACGAAGCCGGTGACGCCGGTGACGAGCACGCAGCGCCCGGCGAAGAACTCCTGCACCGCCGTCTGCTGCCGACTGCAGCGCTCCTCGCGGCCACCGGCGGCATTGCGGCACACGCTGCTAGAGTCCGGGACCGCCTCGTGGTTCGGGATCTGCGACTCTCCGTCGCTGTCGTTGGTGAACGTCATCTTTACGAAGACCAGAGTGGAATCTGAGGACACACCGCCAACATCCGCAAGTGAGATCTTGGTCTTCGTTAGGGGAGACCGGGGCACGTTTTCCACCGTTTTACATTTTTATTTTTGCACTTCTTATTTTTATCGATTTTGCGGTAAACAGCGGATCATTATATTTCCTATACCTTTATTTACAATCTTGTGCCGGCCGCGGTGGCCGAGGGGACTGAGGCGCTCCAGTCACGGTCTGCACGGCCACTACGGTCGGGGGTTCGAATCCCCCCTCGGGCATGGATATTTGTGCCGTCCTAGTTCGTAAGTAGTTCATAAGTAGTTTGTAGGGACTGATGACCCCGTAGTTAAGTCCCATAAGATTTACAAACATTTGAACTTTTTTTTTACAGTCTTGTACAGATATTTTTGAAAATAGTAAATATCATTCTAGGTAGAAAATGGTTTTGTCCGACCATGTTGCGTTGGAAAATTTGCCCGGTATGCGGGGAAAGTTTTCCAGCTTACTTAAAATGTACACGGGCAAATATGCCAATTAAACTTTCAATGTTAAAACAGAGATAATTATCTTGATTTCACTAAATACGTATTTTTATAAACGTTTGTAAAGCTTATGGGACTTAACTGCGTCGTCATCAGTCCCTAAACTTACAAACTACCTATGAACTATTACTAAAGACAGCACAAACATCCATGCCCGAGGGAGGATTCGAACCCCCGACCGTAGTGGCCGTGCAGACCGTGACTGAAGCGCCTCAGTCCCCTCGGCCACCGCGGCCGGCCGTATTTTTATCATGAATTTACAATACATTACAAAAGAGGATAGTAAAAATAGCCACATTAAATAAAAACAAATGCTATTTAATGGTTTTACAAAATATGTGACTTAAATATTTTACAAATACAGACATTTTTAACAATACTTATACTGATTGTCTGAATCACAATGTAAGCAAACAAAAAATGCAACATTCCTTTTCGTACAGTCTCCATGCGCCCATTTCTTGCATTTCGTGCACTGTACCCACTTTTCATTTGCTTTAGACTTGGCGTAAGACTCAAAACAATAAGGAATATGTGCCCCATATGCGCTCGGAAAACGTGCCCCGTCGCCATATTCGGAAATATAACACTACGTCCATGAGTAACAGTGTAAGCTATTTACAAAACAAATGCACAGTTACGTGAAGAAAGAAACCCACGTTTAGTGTAATGTCAAAATAATAAGTTTATCGCTAGAATGTTTATTTTAAGTTTCAATAAAAACGTGAAAGTTTACTTACATTTGCAAAAATGACGAAAACAGCCCTGCCGACGTTGTACTGGTACAACACTGAAACTTTCGTAAATGAAGTGTGCTTTGTTGCTACTTCCTACAGTATCGCCGGTGGTAACATCTAGCGGTTTGTTTCGAAAATAAACGGATTTGGAAAACTTGCCCTTATGGAAAATGTGCCCCGGTCTCCCCTACTTAAAAGGAACACGGGCCCCCATTAGTCTCCCTCACCGTGTTATTGAATTTGTACGCACAATTAGGAGTATTATTCAAATCATGAGCTCGGCAGCAGAGGGTAAGAAGAGTCGACGTAGACCAAGAAGAAAGTACTTAGATTCGGCGCAGAGGTACTTTGCTCCAGACTGAACGCTGAAAGGCATAATCAGTCTCTAATGATGATGATGATGATGAGTCAAAGCATCTTCAGAAAAATCATTGTCATACACTGGGTGTTTCCGCAAGAGCGAGCAAGAAATTAAACAGGAGACAGGGGATGCTCCACTAAAAAAATCACACTGACGTGTTTTACGGCCTACTTTAGATTTGTAGTTTTATAAGTTTTTCCAAACATTTTGGACCAAAATAATAATCTAAATTGAAAAAAAGAAAATAAAATAAAATAAAAAAATTAATAAGAGTGTATGAAACCCTTTTAGGAAAAAATTAGGTAGTGGCGGGTTCCCAACCACCGACTTTTAGCGTCATAGTCCAACGCCTTGCCCAATACGCTACGGCTATCAATTAAAATGAGTCCTTTAATCTCATACATTGATGGCCATAGTTAACTGATGCTAATATGGCATTTGTAGACACTAGATTATCATTTATCGTACGAAGAACGATGTGTCTTTGTTAATTCTTCAGTGCGCCATTGCTTTGAAATGTCAACGTGTAAGTTACAATAAGAAAATCATCAAATACGCAACACAAGACGGCGTATGCCAGAGATAGTTCTGGGCGAGGAATGTCATGTGACATCTCCGAACGGCTGGTTTTCGTTAATTGAATGGAGGGTGTCAAATCTCCGTTATTTTTGCAAATATGTCACACGATAACAGATATGAAAAAAAAAAAAAAAAAAAAAAAAAAAAAAAAAAAAAAAAAAAAAAAAACCTCAAGAGAGCAAAGGTGTAGAGAATTTTCTCCTCTACAAATTCGGTTATTCAATTTTCGTGTCAGGTGAATAGTTAAGCCGTTACTTTCATTTAAATTTCGAGTTGTCAAAAGACGATCGCAAAGGTCCACTTTTAGTGTTACTACCGTAACCTACAGTGGGCCAAATTTAAGATAGGAAACCTGGGGTTGGAGATTAGAACTGAAGGATGTGACTTTCAAAATAATGTCAGTAGAGTCGCGCAGTTACTATAAACAAAGGTATTGTTTGGCAAGATAAGGAATGGTCGTCAATGGACTGTGGTGAGCGGTTGGAACATCTGGCAGACAGCCCAGATAGAGAAGTAGTGGGTTAAACAAAGACCATCTAGAGTCGCAACGCCTCACAACAGCCTGTGTCACGTCACACAGACTAAGCCGCGACCGTTAGATGATTGGCTGGCCGCTGGGGCACAGCCCACTGCCTCGTAGAGGCCAGCCAATAAGGTGGCGGTCCCGGCCTGGTCAGTGTGACGTGACACAGGCTGTTGTAAGTCCTTGTATCTAGGTGGTGTTGATTGAACCGAGCAACCGATCGGAGTTTTGAGTAGATCGGCGGAAATCTGGGAAAGGTCCATGCTTCGTACTCAAAACTAATGACGGGTATTAGCCGAGTGTTTAAGGATGTGTCTCGAGGACATCCGTGAATTCCACACTCCAAGAATTCAGAATAAAATTAAATTATCTATAAAATAAATTACCGTCAACATTTAAGACATCTACGATGTTGGAATAATTATGCACAACTTATGATTCTAAAAATAATTTCAATATCTCAAAAATTACAAATGTTTATGACGTTGTATCAACATTTAAAAAAATCAAGCTTAAAATAGTCAACTTTTTAAAGGGTCATGAAATTTCAATAAACCCTGCATTAAATGATAGCTTATTGTCTTTAGCTACCATCTTGACCGCATCACACTTGCATGTATTTACTTAATGTGTGATTTTAACTGATATAAATTTATAACAGACATACGAACAGATCATCATATGTAGTCATATGTAAAATTACATTAAGGTGTTTTGACTTTCCTAGCAAGTAGTTTCTAAGAGTAATGTAATAAAAACAGTCGATAGTGTAAAACAGTAAAATGTTATTACAAAGAAGACAAAGCCTGAATCAGTGTGTGTGTGTGTGTGTGTGTGTGTATCATTATAAATATTAAAAATAATATATGTGTTTATATATGCATACAATTACTGATATATGAAAGTAAACAGGAAAATCTGTATAAAATTACGACAGGTTATGGGCCCAGGGCTCTAAAACAAAAAGTGTGCTAGTGACTATATATATAGTATCTGGTGTTGTGATTCTGTGAAGGTTAGTCTTATAAAACATTCTGAAAGTTATTGTTAAATAAAATTAAAAAAATGTTTTAACAAGAATTGGATTAAACTAGTGGAATAAAAGTGTTTAAGCACTCTTCAACATATCCACTATGGAATGCTGAAGTAAAAATCTTGTTTGTAGCAAAAGATTTATGGTCAGAGGTAAGTGGTGAAGAAACACTAAAAAGCTGTGGCGAAGATGTAGAAAATAAAAACAGAAATGGAATATTACAGACTCAAGAGCAAAGTACATTATCATGAAGACTTTGGTCAAGAGTATCAAGACACAAGTGATTACTTATGACACGCTTAAAAAATGTATGAAAAACTGGAAAAGATGTTCAAGAGAGATACTGTGCACAGGTCTCAGGCATTGCTTCAGGATTTTTACAATTTTAGATTTGATAAAGGTAAGGATATTGTCACTAATATTGGAGATTTACAGAATATTGTGTTTCATTTGAACAGAATAGAAACAACAAACCAGATATCTGAATGTGACAAAGAAGAATCACAACAAGAAGTGATCCTCAAAGCATACTGCGATGCGGACTTTGCAGGAGATTTGAAGACGAGAAAAAGCACAACTGGCTATGTGACACTATACAATAATGCACCAATAACCTGGAACTCAAGGAAACAGAGTATTGTAGCACTCTCCACATCTGAAACTGAATATATATCAGCAGCAGAGTGCTGTAAAAAACTTAAATATTTAAAAAGTCTATTCAGTGAACTGACAGGAAGAAACGTGAAAATAATAATCTATTGGTGGACAATCAGAGTAACATAGGATGAGTGAAGTCAGGTCAACTCAGCCACAGAAGTAAACATATTGATATTAGATACCATTTATTTCTGAAATGTATAATGATGGTATGTTTGAAATATCTTACTGCCCAATTGAAGAACAAGTGGCTGATCTCCTAACCAAACCTGTGGCAAGAAGGAAGTTTGAGAAGTTCAGAGAAAAGATTTTGGAGTGCAAGGAATAGTAATGTGTAAAAATAAAGAACCATTGTAATTTTAAGGAGGGCTGTGGTGATATGTAAAATTACATTTTATATATATGGTGTTTTGACTTTCCTAGCAAGTAGTTTCTAAGAGTAATATAATATAACAGTTGATAGTGTAAAACAATAAAATATTACTATAAAGAAGACAAAGCCTGAATCAGTCTGTGTGTGTCTGTGTCATTATAAATATTAAAAAAATAATATATGTGTGTTTATCTGCATACAATTACTGATATATGAAAGTAAACAGGAAAATCTATATAAAATTACATCATATTCTCTACAGTAACACTGAAAATGCAAGCTGCATGATTTATCTCTTGTATATTTAATTTAGTGTGTCGATATATTGTACAATTTTCCAGTAATTTACATAAATATTTTGTGACATGAGCTGTCAAACTCATGAAAGCTGGTTTGTCTATTTATTTATATCGGACTTCATGTGTTACTAAATGTTTCAAATATTTGTGAAGCTTATGGGACTTAACTGCGGGATCATCAGTCCCTAAACTTACAAACTACTTATAAACTACATTATACTAAAGACAGCACACACATCCATGCACAAGGGGGGATTCGAACCCCCGACGGGGAACGGCCTGGCGCATCGGAGCATAGCGCCTCAATGCGCTCGGCCACTCCGCCACGGCTTAATTACTGTGCAAGCTCGTGCTCATTAGATACTGTTGCAAGTTCACTGAAACACGTCTCATGCGGTGTTTGAATGAGAGAACTTAGCGACTTACAACAAACTCAACACGTAATTTTAAACCTCTCTTTGTCACAGAAGCCCTTCTCTTTCTCCTAAGCCAAGTCCATCGGGGGCTGCCCTGTATGGTATTAGTTTTAGCAAATAACATGTCCAAATTATGAAATACAGGTGGCAAATCATTTTATATTCTCAAAAAGCAGTCCTTTTCGATTCGTTGGAGGTACTGATAACAAGAAGACTGACTCCATTTCAAGTGTTATTCACATCCATTGTTGGTTTTGTTACATTATTCTGTTGTAGGGATGGGACATCAAAAGAAAAATATCATTACTCGATTTTATGAAATATCGCCCTATTAAATATCGATACCAACGACAAATTGAATAAAAAATATCAATATTTCGATATATGGACCAAAAAATTTAGTTATGCAATTCACTTTAAAACTGGAGATACCATCTGTACAGTGAGGTGTGGGGTTTTATGAATTTATAAAAAGTAAAAGATACCAGCATTAATCACACACTCTTTCACAAACAGAGAAATGTAACGAAAAAATTTGTAGTACTGCAGCAAAAAGAAGAAAAAGAACATAACTAGACACACAAGATAGAAATATCATTTTGAAAGAAATATCAATTCCAAAATTTGTTTTCTTACGAATTTCAAAAATTATTTTGTTGGTTTGTTGTAATTTTGATCTATTTCTTTGAGCAGAAATCACTGCATCAGCTTTTGAGAACAGTCTTTCTGCTGGAACTGAAATCTCAACAAATGATTTTTTCCTCCATATTATTATTGTGTTTTACCATTTACCGTTTTATGATACAAAGGACCAACTGTATAAACACTACTGACCGGATATCAATTTTGACGTTAGTTCAGAAAAGGTTTTGACTGACGAAACGTTCTTTCGCCACAATATCAAATGACTCACAAGCTTTGCAAATATGAAACAAAAAACCTTCATTTATTTTTTGCAGTCGTTCTCCTTCTCCTGCAAATGAAGTAACATGTTTCAGAGCTGTACAAGCTGACGAAATGATTGCAGCAGGTACAGTAGAACTGAGGATTGCTTTCTACATCAGCACTATCACGGTTTGATTTTGACGCAGTTTTTCTCGGTGATTTGTTAGCCATTTATTCATGATCAAAAGCTTTGAGATGTTTGGACTTTAAATGCACTTTTAAGTTTGTGGTGTTCTCTGAAGTGCAGTGTCTTCCCACAATAATTGCACTTAGCACTTTAGTTATCATTTGATTTAAAATGCATCCACATCACTTTTAGGAGACATTTCTTTTTCGTCTTCACAGTAAAATCTCTCTATATTTTGAGAGATCACTGAGAATTACAATCGAAATTTTGCTAAACCCCTAGATTAAAAAACTGCAATAGGTTGTATTGTTATGTTGTAAATATTTATATCTTAAAACAAAATACAAGAAAATAGTACGGATTTCTCTATTTTGAACTAGAAAAATAATAATGATAAAGTTTGCTATTATATCGCCACAAAACATGGGTATTACTGGTATATGAGCTGGTTGAATATCGATTAAAATATCGCCGAGTCCGATATATCGATATATTGCTGTCCGTTGTCACCCCCCACCCTATTATGCTATGAATTTTGTGTGTATGCATCCTACCGATAGTGAGGGTAATGGTGGCTCCAAGTCACCTCCTCAGCCGAATAAGCTTGGGACGTACATGGACAGGCAACATCCAACTATGGCAGTGGAAGATACTTCCACAGGACCATGGAGTACCTGCATCATACGAAACAAGGAACAGAGGCCATCAGAACTTCGTTTTCACTGGTTGTATACATGGCCAAAACGTTATCAATGGTGCGAAAGTGATTGGAAAAGTCTGTATCCCACATTATTTATAAAGAACGGACGAAGTTTTCTCATCTCATTGATACGAAGTAACGTGCACAATATTTACAGTAGTGAGTTACGTAACAGGGAGTCATGAACTAAAAAATAAAGTATAAGACGAAAATATCATTGTATTAGCATTGTTTGGTCATGTTCTGTCATTAAAAACTAATAGGAAATAAACATTTGTTTCACCATTTTCTTACAAAAACAGGCCGTGTTTTCGCATAGTTGTGTTTACAACATAATCAGGAATAAACCTATTCACAAGTCACAATATAACTTCGACAGTGAAATAAATCGCAATATGCGATCACTTATGGCTTCACTGTACTAGGTTTAAATGTAATACCAATGTGTGGCGAATGAAAATTTGTACCCCGCCGCACATTCGTATTACATCTAATCCTAGTACAGTGAAGCCATACATGATAGCATAATGCGATTTATTTAATTAAAAATGAACGCTGCATCGTCGTCAAAAATTTAAAAAAATCTATAACTTTGATAGTATAGTTAAGGTACAACGTAAGACAATTTAAGTACATGAAAACTGAGAGTAGTTGGAAAGTCTTTTGTGTCTTCTGAAAAATTACCGTACTGTCATTGAACAAGGGTTGTTTCTGTAAGAAATCTTTTAATTTTATCAACATAAATTCAATAAGGAAGTTGTACTGTCATTTATCTCACACATTAGTGGTGTTAACTTTCTAATTGATGTTTTCTTCTGATCTCGGGTGCAGTACAGTTTGATATGGTTATCTACATGTGTACTCTTCTTGGATAGTTTTAGGATCCCTTCGCAGTGATAAAAATACGTGGATTTTATTCTCATGATTAGTTAACAGGCCAAATCGCCATCAAAATTCCAAGGGCTTTACAGTAATGCACAATCTCGGAATCGATAAATGTCACGAAACAGTATTACATGTCAACGTTACCGTGTAGTCACTCATTAGCTGCAACACGGATATGTTTATAAACTTTCTCAACTCTGCTAACGAAAAATGTCTACACAGACTTGTTATTGACAGTAACGACACATAGTAATTCGCTGTTCATGAGGAAAGATAGTACACAATGCATTATACTGCATTCCCTTGTCAGAGAGCAAAACAACATCTAATATCTTCGCCAACGACTGTCAGTCGTTCGATATACATGTCGCTTGCAGTGAGAACGATATGTATCGCTCCGGTTTCGATTCCCACGGCTTCTTGGAAACAAATTGCATGTGGGCTACTAAAGCAAGACTTGGCAACAACATTTATTTTTATTGTACTAACTGACTAAAGTATATATATAAATCATTTAGGCCTACATGTTGCCTGTATTAACTGAAGGTAAGTTTCATTTACTGGAATTACCTAAACGAAGTCTGCTTTGCCAGTCAATTATGTTCTAGTACCTAGTTGAATTTCAAGAGGAAAGGCAACACTGCATACGCTTATGTCTTAACAACAGATCTACATCTAGATAAAAATTTAATTAGAAAAAAAAAAAAAATCGTTTGGGCTGCTACAACAAGACAGGACAACTACAATTGTTTTTACTGAAGCGACTGATCAGTTTAAAAGGTACATAATTTTATAAGTTGCCTATATTAACACAGTTTTCATTTACTGAAATTACCTAAACAAAGTCTGCATTGCCAGCCAGTTACGCTGCGGTACTTCAATTTCGAGAAGAAACGTAGCGATACATACACTTACATTGCTTTCTGCTCCGACACGTACTACTAAGACGTCAAACAAGCTCCATGCGACGTTGCTTTGCTCAGCAATGTCGCACGCTTGTTGTTCGGAAAAACGCAGAAAAAGCTGGTGTCATAGTCGTTCGCGTAGCTCATAGATGCCGTTCCCGTCGCAGCGTGGAATAGTAAACTTAATGTCCAGCACAAACCCTTTGCCTCTACAACATACGAGAATTGCGGTAGTGTACGTTCTTTGGTTCGCGCCACGCGCAATCTAACGTCACACAAAAATTCAATAATCCCTCACTGTTAGTACAAAGCTGTCCACAGTTAAAAAAATATCATCATCATAATCATCATTATCATCATTAGAGACTGATTGTGCCTTTCAGCGTTCAGTCTGGAGCATAGTACCTCTAATAAAATTCCTCCATGATCCCCTATTTAATGCTAACATTGATGCCTCGTCTGATGTTATGCCTTTTACTTCAAAATCATTCTGCACCGAATCTAAGTACTTTCTTCTTGGTATACCTCGACTCCTCTTACCCTCCGCTGCCGAAATCATGAGTCTCTTAGGTAACCTTGCTTCTCCCATGCGTGTAACATGACCCCACCATCTCAGTCTGTTCGCTCTAACTGCTTCACCTATGGTTTTCATACCCAGTTTTTCCTTGATTTCCTCATCATGGACACCCTTGTGCCATTGTTCCCATCTATTAGTGCCTGCAATCATTCTTGCTACTTTCATATCTGTAACCTCTACCTTGTGAATAAGGTAACCTGTATTCATCCAACTTTCACTCCCATACAACAGAGTTGGTCGAAAGATAGAACGGTGCACTGCTAGCTTAGTCTTGGTACTTACTTCCTTCTTGCAGAAGAGAGTAGATATAAGCTGAGCACTCATAGCATTAGCCTTGCTGCACCTCGATTACAGATCCCAGATACTTGAAACTGTCTACCTGTATAAATAAATGAAAATAAATACGGCACCTTATCGAGGGAAAAAGTAGTGTACCAATTTTCGTTCTGAAATATGTCAGTTAATAACATTCGACCGGCATAATACATTCTGTCGTTACACAAGTAAAGTAGGGCTGCACTGTTCACAGTTTGGGTAAAATTTTACTTACCGGCTAGGTGGTCCCGGCAGATAATGTTGGCAACGCATGCTGAATGCCGGGAAGTCAGTTGACCAATCGTGAAACACAACCCACGTGAATTTCACTGCTCAACAGGTGTTTTAAAATCGAGTGTCAGAGTTCTTGGAGATAGTAATAAGCAGTTCCCAGTGATCTCTATACAAACTGGATGTATAACTCTGGTGTCTGAGCATAGAATTGCAGCATGCCGGCACATTCATATGTTTTGCACACGATTTCTCATCGTCCGCCATGTTTAAATTTGGCAAACGAGTTTCTATCAGTTATTATGTGACAAAAAATTGCTTGCTTACCTCTTCATTTGGAATTTAATTCAATATTCGATGTAGTAGGCTGATATGGGAGTGGAATCGAAATATATTTTCTTCTATTTTTCTTGTAATGCTTCATAGTAGCCATGTTTGAATTTGGCAAGACACTAAATATGAATATCTATGGCTGGCACGCTAAGACAGCTGAAGTTCAACATCCAGGTAGTATAGAGATCAATGGTAGTTCCTCAGTCCAACATGCCAAAGACGAAAGATAACATAGACTGCTTGTGTCCCTATCTCTGCTATGTACTGGTTTGAAACCAACATCTAAAATTGCCCCGAGTAACGTGACCGAGTTTTCGTCATTATGAACAACAGTTATTCTCATTTACAGGTGAAATCAAGCGTTGATTTTAGCACTAAAACTACTTCCCGTATTCCTATTACACATGTAGTAGTAAAGGTAGTGGAATTTCATCTTAATTTTAATGCAATGATTGTCGTGTTCACATGTGCCCAGGTGAAAAGTACCGTACTGTCAGCTATTTTTAGAAGCAACCGAATTACATATCCTAGGTGTTCGTGTTGTGCTGTGAATCTTTTAATTTTTGTAGCTTATGTATGTGATTATCTATGCAATGATTAGTCAAGCTGCTCTTGAGCGAGTTTTTATGTCAGCAAGTAAGTCATTTCTGGTGAAAATCGGTTTTCAGTAACGTTATACAATGTTAAAAATTCATACAGACTATTCATTATACCTATAAAATCGCTTCTTGCCGACTGCATCGATGATGTTTCATCACTACCCTATTATTTAATTAAACAGCCACTATTTTCCTTGTTTTACGTTTTGGCGTCACCGAAATGTGGCAAAAGTCTTAAAATATAAACGACTGTATTCTGTTAAAATCGATGATTATCTATGCAATCAGATTTCAGCTCTTATAAAAGCACAACAAAACATTTCTCATGTATTGTTGAGGAATCGTAAGAAAACTGATGCTGCTTGTGAAACTGATATTTCGTGTTCTACTCGTGTGTCAAACTAAAAGAATCGCAGTAGAACGAAAAGAGGTCTTTCGTTTAAATCTGCAGTTGTATTGCTTGTAAAAAGAATTGTCAATACGTTTCATCTAAGCACATGTAAAATCTGTAGCCATCGATTTAATATTTGCAAATGCTAAGAACTAACGCCAACTGTATTAATAAATGTGTAATAATACGAAAAGACTATTTAATGTTAAAATCTAATCTTAATTTCCACTACAAAACATAAGAGCTGCAACTCTCAGCTCCATTTCACATCACTCGTAATGATGAAAGCGGTTTCCTGCCCCGAGTCAACGTGACTTAGATGTTGCTTTTAGTATAATGACGTCACGCGCAGTCTATTAAATCTTTGGTCTATGCAACATGCAAGCGTGTGCGTTAAGAATCTCTGTTCCATGAATATGACGTGCGACATACAAACGAGAAAGTACCGACGCTCTTGTTCCATTCACATATGTTTTGCGTCACATAGAAATTGCAATTAGTCAGTACACTACACGTAAATTTTCCATAACTGTTGCGACGCGGGAGATCATTGTTTTCTCGACAAGGCACTTGAAATCGTAACACCTCACCTTCAGAGGGCCAACTGAAGCGTGGGATATAATCAGCACAAGCTAGATAGAACCCGCCGGCTTTGAACAATCACGTCATATCTGTCATCGATGATAATCTGTTAAGTAGCATATCATCGATTATAAATATAATTATATTCAAAACTATATTAAAATGCAAAAAAAATGGCTAAACGGTATAGGAATCAAAATATTCTGATAAGTTATTAGAAATAATCAGAAAAGCTCGTAAATGGCGATTGAGTGATTCTAGATTTAGGGTTGATAATAATAGAGGAAGTTTAATTTACGTTGGAAACGACGTTCCCTCTAATAGGATAATCAAGTTACTGCTGGGAAAGGTTTCATACAAGAACCTGTCACCCACAAAGCAGGAATAGTATTAATTATTTATTTCATGGTCAACACAAAAGATTATTCCCTACGTTCTATGCGATTCGGTGTTCGGAGTATTCGACAGACGTTGCTACCATTCCCGCTCTAGGAAGTAAAATTTTACTGAATTATGTGTTCAAAATTTACTTAATGTATACATTTAATCATGCATTTAATGCATGTTTTTGTGTTACATTCATTTGTTCGCTAAATCCCTGAGAACATGTTACCACAGTCTAACAGTGATATCTGGTGATATAATTCACACTGTTATCTGTGGTTTGTTTATAATATATGCTGCTTAGGCCGGTATTACACTGTCATATTTCTTTGTCAAAAATTTATATCATATATTTACATCATAAAAATTTGATAGTGTAATAGGGAACTTTGACGTATCTATGCTTTCGTAAAAAAAAGTGATCATATTTAGTGCCTCGCAGTAGATTTGATCATAAAAGTCGTTTGTCTACTGTTCACTGCAATGTGAAATGTAACCGCTTGGAGCGCTAACATCGCTTTAGCTCTTGGACCGCGCTTATTTGAAAACAAACGTCCTTGTTTCAAAACAAGACGTCGAAGTTTATTTGGTGTGTGCTGTCGTATGAAGCAGACGAAGCACTATATAATCGCAGACAACCTGAATAAGAACAGATTAAGGAGACTCGAAAGTTACAAGAGAATGGCGGAAGTACGCAAGGGAGAAATTCGGCCTGGGTGTAAGAAAGAAGATTAGTGGCCTCGTGTGTTACTGTACATCAACCACAAAATTAATAGAAATATATGAAGCAGATTTTATAAGCTCTCCACTGTTATCAATCTAATAATAATCGACGCTGCTCCTGCTATGTTGTTGACAGGTTCTTGTATGCGTTCTTGTCCGTCCAGTAAGTTAAGCCTTCTTGTATAGCCAACATTTCGTTGCCAACATGACACGTTGCGCCGCCGCGCCGTAAGTAAAATTTAACCCCAGTAGCAAGAAATTGCTGTGTCACTGAAAACCTGTCTTCTGCTGATATAGTCTTCTGACGTGTATATACTGATTATTAATGTGTGGAGCCACATTACTCAGTAAATACCGATACGTTGTATCATCCATTCTCCAGTAATTTATATATATATGACTTGGCGCCCTCCGCTTGCGGCTCCTGCAACACGAAATGATTTCTACAGTTTGCCCCAAGTAAGGCCCTCTTTTTTCTTCAAAATGCAGTTTTCGTAGTAGCAATGACAGCACATGATGACATGTGTTTACTGTCAGCCATCTTGAAATATGATCAAAAATATGAAGACAGCGTAATACCCCTTTTTAGCGTCACGTCAAAGATTTACATAAAAAAATATTACGAATTTATGATATTTTTATGTCAAAGGTTTGATCAAAAATTTGACTGTGTAATACCGGCCTTAGATACCCACATCGGTATCGTGCTAAGCTTCATGTACGCTGTAGCAACACCCTCAAACAAAATCGAAAAATTAGATTCTTTACAACATGCTTTTAGGTACTAATTCTACCTGCATCACTGTACTCAGTGTTATAAGTATCAATGCTTCACTTTCCTACAGACCAAAGATACAGACCCAAAGAGCTTGAATGCATAGACCACAGACATATGTCTGTGTCATAGACTAAAGTAAAATGTGTGAATGACGTCATTATACTGGAACCAACATGTTCAAATCAAATGTTTGTAAATCTATCGCACCAAACTGTGTGGTCATCAGTCCTTAGCTTACAAACTACTTAAACTAAGGTAAAATAACTGAAGGACAGCACACACAGCCATGCCCCAGGGAGGACTAGAACCTCCGAGGGCGAGCAGCTGCGCGCTCCGCAGCGAGGCGCCTTAGACAGCTTTTTTTTTTTTTTTTTTTTTTTTTTTTTTTTTTTTTTTTTTAAGTTAGATCTTTGATCTGCGGTCGTTTTTATTGGTCGTTCAGTTTTGGCTCAGTTTTTTTATTACAGGGAGAGTGTAGCCCCCTGACCGGGTGCGCTGAGCCACGGCGCCCGGCGACCGCTCGGCTACTCCACCGTGGCGAACCAACATGTAACATTTCGTTTAAGCAGCTGCCAGAAAGCTACTTTTCAACGCGAGAAATCTGGCATTATTGCGCATGCGCAGCTACGATGACGTATTTAAAACTTGCATTGCTTAAACCAGAGGTGGGCAATGAGCGAGCCGCGCTCTCCGAGCCGCCTGCCTGAGCGGGAGCAGAGCCGCGAGCAGCTGGCGTCCATCACGCAGTTCCTACTGAAAAGACTAGATGGCGTTATGTGCAGCCAAAGCGCTAACGTAGCCGCAGAAATGCTCCTGGCTGAGTGCACTATAAAATAACTTATAAAGATAATAGGTGAAAGCCGGCCGCGGTGGCCGAAGAGACTGAGGCGCTCCAGTCACGGTCTGCACGGCCACTACGGTCGGGGGTTCGAATCCCCCCTCGGGCATTGATATTTGTGCCGTCCTAGTTCGTAAGTAGTTCATAAGTAGTTTGTAAGTTTAGGGACTGATGACCCTGTAGTTAAGTCCCATAAGCTTAACAAACATTTGAACATTTTTGAATAGTGGAAACTAGTATACAACTCGAATGAACAAATTCCACTGCTGGGGGGGGGGGGTATCTCCTGAAAAATGCATTATGTTTATAAGTGAGTAACTTATAAACATAATACTGGAAACTCTTCTCTAAAACGTCCAGCGCGTGCAGTCGAGTCGGCAAATATCTTATAAAGATAAGAGCGATTTTTTTTCCAGAAGACACCGCTAACAGTGCCAACTGTTCGGATTTTGTACTTCAGGGTTTTTGTTATAGTCTATGATATTACGTTATGGTACAGTACGCTGTGGAGTTGAAATGGCTAGTCAAAACGGCGCGGTAAAGCGGCGTTCTATTTACCAGCTCAACTCTAGTTGGGAGTGTGATTACTTGTTCACTGAAAGCGAAGGAGCAAAATGTTTAGTATGTGGTAAAATACTAGGCATAAAAAGTACAATTTAGAGCAATTAAAAGTACAATTTAGAATTTACTACTCTCGCGAACTACGTGCGCCAACAAGCATGCAGACCTCTAGCGGCAACTAGAATAACTACCGGCAGAGCGCGAACGCTGCTCTTTTTCCGGCCTGAGTCGGAGCGCTGCTCATTGAGCCGGTTTGTGTCCACCTCTGGCTTAAACGCTTTTTGTTCCAATAGTGGAAGGATTCTCGTGCTTAGCGGTAGATCAACAGCTGACCTGCGACCTCATTGTTGTTTTCGTATTCCTATATAATACCGATCAGTTATGAGGAGTAACAAGTTTATTTTTATGAAAACTTTACACATAATACATCATAAGTACAAAGTAACAAAACTGTATGCAATGATAGAACACTGAACGATATGCTGCCGGTGTATCCGGTTCACGAAAGGGCCTCCTCTAAGATTGCAGTGATGAATAATAAAGATGACAGCAGCAATCAGGCGTACTCTGGGCAACGTCAGAAAATGAACTGAAAGCATCTGGCTGCTGATCCTTTCATACCAGAAACATCATCTATGTCTTTTTCAGGACCACAGTTAACAATTATTTCTGTTAACATAGAAGGCCTATCGCGAACCTAAGGACAGCTACAAGATTTATGCAGTAAGCACGGATTCCATATATTGTGCTTACAGGAGATACACTCGTAGAAGCTATGAAATACGCAGACCCAAAATTAGTGGAATTCACCTTGCCATCAAAAGATCTCTAACCAAAGCATTTACGGAGGAAAACAGCATTCAAATTCTCAACTAGAAACAGTTAATTGTACCATTTCATTCCTTTATAAACCACCAGATGCCGAATTCTCCTTCAACACTCCACCCAATCTCCGGAATAAGAATATTAAAAATATGCAGTTTGTAATCAGCGATTTCAACAGCCATACTAATGTTTGGGGCATTGCAAGAATGGGCAGAAATAAATCTTACCATAATTCTCGATGCAAACTACTTGCATCATTCGACAGTGGTACGGAAAAGCGTTGCTACAATCCTGACTTCATGTTCAGTAGTAGCAGTATCAGTCAACTATGCGTAAAATCTTACCCAATGCCTGATTCACAGCATAGACCTATAACGTGCCAAATATTTGCTGCAGTTAAGACCTCGGAGTAACTTTCCGTAGGAGGTATAACTTCAAAACGGCAGACTGACCGAAATTTTCAGAATTGATGGATGATGATGATGTTGGTTGGTGGTATAGGGCGCTCAACATCGAGGTCATCAGCGCCCGTGCTCGAACTTAAACGGATGGAAGAAAAATGGCGCATGTCGTACGGACTTGCGAAATTGAAAAGTACACCTACAGTTGTAGGGATATATTAAAACTACTGATAAAAAGATTAAAACTGAGGATAAAACATTGACTGATGTATGTGGCCCAGTGACTTCTTAAAAATAAAGGGTGACCGAGCCACTATGACACACATTAAAATCCCAGACCCAGTATTTTGGGGAGAAGTCCAGACGTTGTACAAAATCTTAAGATACGATCAACAGACGCCTCATCGCCCTTAAATAGATTTCAAGTCCTGCAAGAGACCGAAATTTGCCCTCATACCAGCATATAAAACGTATTCTGTGAAAATATGTCGTATCGACAGTTGTGTCCTACATCTGTCACACTCCGGCGGTTCTTCGCGGCGTAAAAGAAAACCATGTGTTAGCGGGCAGTGTCCAATTCTGAGACGAGTGAGGCCGACTTCATCAGCTTGTCGAGGGCGGAAGGAAGTACGCCATGGACGCACTGAGGATTTTAGTTCGCGTAGTTTATTGTTCGCCTCATCCAGCCACTGTTGTTGTTGTTGTGGTCTTCAGTCCGCAGACTGGTTTGATGCAGCTCTCCACGCTATCCTGTCCTGTGCAAGCTCTTTATCTGAGAATACTTTCGGCAACCTACAACCCTTTGAATCTGCTTACTGTATTCGTCCCTCGGTCTCCTACGATTTTTACCCCATACGCTTCCTTCTAATGCTACGTTGACAATTCCTTGATGTCTCAGGAGGTGTCCCACCAATCTATCCCTTCTCTTAGTCAGAATACGCCAGAAATTCCTTTTCTCCCCAGTTCTGTTGAGCACCTCCTCATTAGATACGTGATCTACCCATGTGATTTTCATCATTCGTCTGTAGACCACATTTCAAAAGCTTCTATCATCTTTTTGTCTGAACTCCTTACTGTCCACACTTCACTTCCATACAATGCTACACTCCAGACAAATGCCTTCAGAAAGGACTTCCTAACATTTAACTAATATTGGATGTCAACTACGTTCGCTTCTTCAGAAACGCTTTTCTTCCCATAGCCATTCTGCATTTTATATCTTCTTTACTTCGGCCATCAGAAGTTATCTTGCTACCCAAGTAACAAAATTCGTCTACTACTTTTATTGCCTCATTACTTAATTTAATTCCTTCAGCATCGCCTGATTTTCTGACGCTACATCCCATTATCCTTGTTTTACTCTTGTTGATGTTCATCTTATAACCTTATAACCTTTTTTCAAGACATTGTCCATTCCATTCAATTGCTCTTCCAGATTATTTGCGGTCTCTGACAGGATTACTATGTCATCGGCAAACCGCAAAGTTTTTATTTTTTCTCCCTGAACTCCCAGACACTGATCCTCCCACAAAAGCATGGTTTTACGTGTCACAAAGGAGGTACGGCCTGCAGTGGGACAGAACAGCGTACCGTAGGGGGGAGAGAACATACCTCTTTAGCTGCTGCATCGGCCAGTTCGTTTCCTTGGATCCCTATGTGCCCAGGAACCCAACAGATGCAGTGGAAGGAGAGCGTCCTGTATGTCCTGCACCATCCGATCTGCTGGATACATTTGGTCGACAGCGAGGAGGGCGCTGTGGGAGTCTGAACAGATCAGGAACTTCACACCCTGATGCTTTTTGATCTGTTCTAGTGCCCTCAGTATAGCAAACAGTTCCGCATAATAAACCGAAAACTGTTTTGGGAGCCCTATTCGAAGGACAGAGTCAGGGAACACAACGGAGCAGCCTAGACTATCACCCTGCTTGGATAATAAAATCTGCGTGGTGGTTTAAGATCTCAAAAAATCTACATTTTTAAAAACTTCCGGAGGTACAAGGCTTCCTAAAAGCAGTCAGATCTAAAATCAATGTAGTCCTATGAAGGAGCCAGGGAGTTCCCCTACTCCACCCCTGGCGTTGAAGCTTAATGCCCTGCACCTGCAACAACTCAAGGCTTTCCTGTGCTCGAGTCCTAAACGGTCTCGTAGCCTGTGGGCGGTTATGGAACAGACGTTGGTTTGGCTGTTGCGCAACACTGAGAGAAAGTAACGTGTGCGGAACTGACAGAGCTCTGTACTCCAGGCGTGTCACGAGCAGAAGAATTGATGGACGTCAAGGTGTCTTCGATAGAATCCTATGACCCCTTCAACACCTTCAACACAGATGTTCCGGAATGTCTTAATTCCTGGTCTCACATCCGATCAAGCAGCTCTACTCACAGAATACAAGAAACTTATTCGAAGGAAGTCCTTTTAGCGAAGCAACTGTTGAAGCTCGATATAAACTTATTTCCACTATAAAAGAGACAAAAAGGGATCAATGGATCAGCACTACAGAAGATTTGGATCTTTCAAGAGACAGTCATAAAGAACGGAGGCTTTTAAAACGTCTCAGAACGCTCCAACTCAGGCCACTAAATATCATAACATCACTGCCAACCAAACAGCACATCAGCTACTACTGAACGGGACGGACGTCCACAAATCCAAATTACCAAAACTTCAAAGATAATACCAATAGGAGAATAATGACCTCACATCACCATTCAGCATGGAAGAATTAGAGAAGACTATCAAACGGAGTAAAAACGGAAAATCAGCTGGCTTGGTTGATATTCGAACCAATGATCTGAATCGAACAGAGCAAATTAAGCACTTTGGTGTGATAACAGAGAAATGGATTCCGCAGCTCTTGAACAACTGCATGAGCATACACCAAATTCCGAAGATATGGTGGAAGAACCGTGTGACTGTCTTGCTGAAACCTGGTAAAGAAGGGAACAACACGAAAAATTTTAGACCAGTTGCACTTCTGTGTCACCTCTACAAACTGCTAGAAAGATTGATCTTACGTCGCTTTTTAGCTTAACTGACCCTGTGCTTATAACTCAGCAAGCTGGATTTCGTCCTGGTAAAAGCTGTACTGGACAGTCGCTGAGTCTTACTCATTTTATAGAAGATGGGTTCGAACCTGGTAAGGTGTCTGGAGTGGTATTTGTTGACCTATCAGCAGCGTACGTCACCGTCAACCATCAGCTACTGTCAACTAAGGTCTACAACCTGACTAAGAATAAGACCTAACCAGGTTCATCGCCATTCTTTTGCAGAACCTCTTCGTTGATTTCCAAGGATAGCGTAGTCGATGGAAACTACAGAAGAATTTTCTTCCTCACGAAGTGCGCTAGCTCCAATCATGTTCTATATATACACCAATGACCAACCCAGAGCAGGAGTTTGTTCTCTGTGTGCAAGAGCGCGATCATCAGCATACAAGAGTATGTTGATGATCTCGCTCTTGCACACAGAGCAAAAACTTTTAATCAGTGGAGAACACACATATGCCCTTGAAGATATGTCAAGATACTACACTACAAACCAGCTAAAACCAAATCCTTCGGAGACACAAGTATGAGCTTTTCATCTGAGGAACAGGAAATCCTCTCGTAGGTTAATGGTGTTATGGTCAGGGGTCGAACTGGAACACTGTGATAATTCGAAATACCTAGGAATAACACTCGACAGGTCTGTTAAACACAAGAAGCAGTGCATGAAAACCATGTCGAAAGTTTCCATAAGGAATAATCTCCTTAGAAAACTGGCCGGTTCAGAATGGGGTAGCCAACCTGAAACTATCCGAATTTCTGCAATGGCATTGTGTTTTTCTACTGCAGAGTACGCCTGCCCCGTTTGGTATAGCTGATGCCAAACGTAGATATAGCTCTTAATGACGCATGCAGAATTATAACCGGATGTTTAAAATCCACTCCAATCGACTGGCTTTACCACCTTGCAGGAAAAGAACCACCTACCGTTTGAAGAGAAATAATAGCGAGCAAGGAAAGGAAGAAAGTGGAACAGTAAGTAACTCATCCTTTATATGGATATGAGCTGCAAGTGCAAAGACCTGGAAAAGTTTCTTGAGAACTTACAACCAAATATGAAAAAGCCAGATTGCAATTGTGGAAAGCTAAGGCTGGATGGAAAAGAATAACAATCTATCTGATCATGACAAGGGCTGGCTGACATGCAAGTCCTTGAGTAGGTTGACATCCGGAGTGCGCAGATCTAATCAAGCCAGATGGGGCTACGCTGAGGAAGATACTTTCAAGTGCGAATGTGGACAAGACCAGACCATGAAACATATACTTCAATGTCGACTGTGTGCAACCACCTGCGCAGAAGACGATCCGTATCAGGCATCAGAGAACGCCTTGCCGGCCGCGGTGGCCGAGGGGACTGAGGCGCTTCAGTCACGGTCTGCACGGCCACTACGGTCGGGGGTTCGAATCCCCCCTCGGGCATGGATATTTGTGCCGTCCTTAGTTGTAGGTAGTTTATAAGTAGTTTGTAAGTTTAGGGACTGATGACCCCGTAGTTAAGTCCCTTAAGCTTAACAAACATTTGAACAACAGAACGCCTTGGAAGTGGCCAAGTATTGTTCACATGTAGTATAAGATGTATAAACTGTGTTAATAATAGTGTTAATAACTGTATAAAAATGTATGTTTCTGACATGAGAATAATCAAAGTGTATCCGGTAATTTGCCAAGGAATGCCAGTCTGTAAATTTAAAACGTAAAAAACACAAATTAAGAAATAAAATGAAACCTAGGGAATGTATCTCAGATGTATGAAAAACATTGTTTCACGGAAAGTAGGCGTTTAAAGGATACAATTTTTTTCTTATAAAGTTGCCAATATTGCTAATGTATTTATTTTATTAGCAATTAATGATTAAATCGACTCCGTAGTAACCTTATTCACATGTGCAGCATTAGGAGCTCCTACATTGTCTCATAGAACAAAATCACATTAGAGGATAAGGCAAGAGTTACAGAAATTCGCAACCTCGATTAAAGCCCAATTCAGCCTTAAGAGTATATTCACATTTCCAGATTCACGTAGATGTACCAGTAGCTTTTCTGTGTGGTTTTCAGGATATCAATTGCCTTGAAGTATATACCCTCATCTTTAGGTCTTTACTATAGCAGAAAATGTGATCTGTTAACCCCTATATGCGTTATAAAATAAAAAGCGAGCCCTTAAAACATAGCGAACAGTTTATACAAGGCAATGATCTGGAATATTGTTTCGAATAAATTGACTGCCTCTGTGGCAAAGAACAGTTTATTGTAGTTGATTGGTAAAAGCAAATTTCTTTAGCAATCCAACATAAATAACTTTAATATTCTTTAACTCGGATAATGTACCCGATAATGAGTCATGTGCCCAAATCACTGCAATATTATAAAAATAATAGACATTTACGTTTGGTGGTTATGATATAATTTTTTTTAAAATATAGCGTGTCGATTTCACTCACTGAATGAATATCCTCAGTGTAGTTTAAAGTTCTGGGGAGTCATGTACACTGCATTACTTTTTTAACAGATCAAATATATAAAATGACTTGTCAGTTGTACATTACATGTTCATCTCAATTCTTGATCAGCTAATAACGTAGAAATAAAGTCAGAAAACTGGAGTATTATCATATTATTTGATTATCCTTACTCAATTTTTAGAATAGAGTCATCTAACAGTTCCCAGTCACAAAAATCCGTTTTGTTTTCACATGACGAGACAGTTGTACACAAAGAAAAACAAAAGCAAATATTACTAAATGTAAACAATGATCAATAAACAATAACCCTAGCACCCTCCCACTACAAGTCCGACAATTCTGCGTATGCGCGAATCTGGCATCTTGAGCGCACTAGAAGTATATTTTCGGGTAGAATCTGATAGCTTGCGGTTACTGCTTAAACAGCAAACAGCCACACGGCAAATACGAGAGTTAGATCCTAAATAGTGGCAAGTATTTATTCACAACAGATACCAAAGCGGTACATGTTTGCACCTGTTGCTGTCCTTCAAAGTAGTGACCAGCGTTGTGTAGAACCCGTTGCCAGCGATGTGGAAGACGTAATATACCGTTAGAAGAGCCTGTTGTGTTGATGGTGCGAGTGGAGCGGTCTACTGACTGTTGGATCTCTGGAACGCTTCTGGAACGAATGCCACGAAGTGGTTCCTTCATCATAGGAATCAAATCGTTTGAGCAGCGTGGTAACGCATCCATTACTGCATTTCCGTCAGTTCACGCGGAATTCTGGGGTAATTCATCATTTAGTAAGAAAGTATTCATTGCCCAAAAGCGGGTCATCAGAATAATTGCTGGAGCCCACCCAAAATCATCCTGCAGACATTTATTTAAGGATCTAGGAATCTTCACAGTAGCTTCACAATATATAGATTCACTAATGAAATTTGTTATTAACAATTCAACTGAATTCAAATGTAAAAGCAGTGTACATAGCTACAACACTAGAAGAAAGGGAGACCTACACTATTCAAGGTTAAATTTAGCTCTGTCACAGAAAGGGGTTAATTATTCTGCCACAAAAGTCATTGGTCACTTACCAAGTAGTATCAAATTTCTGACAGATAGCCTACTAGCATTTAAAAATAAATTAAGAGAATTTCTGAATGGCAATCCCTTCTACACATTGGATGAATTTCTAAATAAAAGGTAGTACTCTAAGGTAAAAAATAAAAAAAAAATTAAAAAAAAAAATTAAAAAAAAAATAAAAAAAATATTCAAATTTTATGTATAGACACATTTCATTTAACTGACACGTTCCACATCATTACGAAGTGTCGTATTCATGATCTATGGAACAAGTATTAATCTAATCTAACCCATCGTGATACAATTTTTCGCATGCCTAGGCGTTTTTTCAGGATGCGAATCACAATCGTATGCGCTATTCAGATATCGTGGGCGAGCTCACGAATCGTCTGGCGTCGATTACTGTCCACTAACGCGGCTTCAGAATGCACTCTTCTTCAGACACGCTAGGACTGAAGCATGTCTGCCACAGTTTGCCAACCTTCGTTGAAGGCTTCTACCCAACGTGCCATTGTTCTAAACGGCAATGCCGATTTCCCGCACGCCTCTTGAAGACCTTGATGACACTGTCGTTCTGTACAACCTGCGGCCCATTGAATCTTAAGCCAATTCCATTGTTTCTGTCACCCGTTACGTTAGTCCGCTCGCTCACAAGTGACTGTGTTTCCCTCGATTGTGTGCACGCCGGTGACGTGGGACGCGCGAGTCTGTTTGCTCGGAGGTAAGGTAGGTATTCAATAACGTTTGCTATCAGCGACAGTAGTGGATCCTTCGTTATGGAAGGTGAAGGAAACGCCTTGTGTTTGCTGGAGTTGATTTTATTTTTCCCAGACGCGTTTCGGCTTTTAAAGGCATCTTCAGTGGGAACTACAAGTACAATTTTTGTGTGTGAGAAGTATTGTTTCGAGATTATAAAGGGTTCAGGTATGTTTTAACATAAGGGAAAAGGTTTTTACATACATTTTCGTTGTCTTTTTAACTATCTTCTGCTGTTTCCTCCATCTGGTCAAGGCCACAAGTTGGACATTGCGTAACAACACAATTCCGCACATTTGTACACATGTTGGAGGTATTTAGGAGCCATGATTTACGTTCTGTATTTTCATTTGTTTTGTTGCCAACATAACGAAATGTATGTTGGTTGCTAACATTTTTGTGAACAAAATGAAAGATTAAGAATGTTGTTTGAAGCAGAAGAATAAGAAGAGGAGAGAGAGAGAGAGAGAGAGAGAGAGAGAGAGAGAGAGAGAGATAGAGAATAGTCTTATTTTGGGGTGTGTATGGTTGCAATATCTGTATGAGGGTGGTAGAAATTTGGGTGTTTAGTTGATTTTTGTTTCGATTTAAATAATCTGTGACGGAGGGGGGGGGGGTGTTAATGAGAGAATGAGGGATTGGGCTATGTAACTATTTCATCTAGCAGCGTTAACTGTGAATTGTTTCATATTTTTACTTGATCATTCGGCAGAATTTTCTTTTAGCTTTTGTTTTCTGTATGTGATAATTTTCTTGAAGTGTGAAAAGGTGATTTTATTCTTATTTATTCTAATTATTTTCATGTTATCTTCTCTGGAGGCTGGTCTGTGATTCTGTTGTCGTAGATGTTCGGCAAATGTGGATTGGTTTGTACCATATTTCCAGGCTTTCGTGTGCTCTTTATATCTGACATCAAAGATTCTGCTTGTTTGTCCTATACATCTGCCATCACAGGTACTGCACTGTGTTCGGTATATTACAGATTTTTTGTAAATATGTGTGCATTTTGTTAGTAGTGGAGTATATTTTAGGATAGAATCATCTGTTGAGTGTGCTACATTTATGCCCTCTTTTTTGAAAATGTTGGTTATTTTATGTGTGAATTTGTGTCTATGTCATTGTGTACCATTTTGTGTCTTCTTTTACACTGCTTTGGTCATTTTCGGCAGCTGTTATGGCATTATGTGTTTGTGAAGGTTTGGTTTTGATTTTTAGTAGCCTGTGATTTTTCTTTTTGTGCTATTATTTTTATTTTCTTGTTTAGTTTGGTGACTATGTCATCCTTGTATAGATTGATTTGGCTACCTGCATTATTATGTCCAGTTCTTTTTGATAGTTTTCATTGCTGAGTGGTACTGTATTGAGTCTCTGGAGCATATGTCAGAGTGCAGCCTGTTGCCATGAGTGTGGGTGGTTGGAGGATTGTGGTATAATACTGTCAGATGCTGTGGGTTTACGGTAAATTTCAAACGTATGCTTGTTGTTTTGTTTCTTGATTGTTAAGTCTGGAAAACTGATTTGCTTATCCTGTTCTTTTTCAATTGTGAATTGTGTATCTTCTTGATGTCTGTATGAAGTTTTAAAATTTTTGTTTGTGGTTGACCTATTAAGCAAAGGATATCGTCAATGTACCTGAACCAGTATATATGTTGTATTCTTCTCCTACTAAATTTGTGAATATGCTCTGTTCAATATGGTATAGAAAAATATTTGCTATGCCACCTGAAATCGGGGACCCCATTGGTAATCCACCTTCTTGTATGTAAAATTCATTATTGAATTAGGAGTTCTGTTATGATCCTTAATAATGTGACTATTTCTTTAATTTCTTCATTTGGGAGCAGACAGTGATTTGAAATTTTCTTCTATGATGTCTATTGTTTCTGGTACTGGTAAGTTAGAATATATGTTTTCTATATCAAATGAAAGGAGTGTTGCTATGTCTGGAATTTTTATATTTTTTATTAGTTTTATTAGCTGTGTAGTGTTTTAATGGCACTATCTTCTCGTATTTTAGAGTTTCCTGTCAGTACTTTTAACATGTCTCTTGCTAGTTTGTTGTTGGGGGCGTTTCTGAAATCCACTAGAGGTCTCACTTGCAGGCCTGACAACTGAAAATAATTTCGTTGCTATGCTGTTATCATTTTCTTTGAGCATAGTTGTAGTCCTTTTAATAAAAAGTATTGAGGTTTTGTTTCCAGTGTAGACTAATCCTTGACGTCCATATCTGGGATCTAAAGTTATTGCTTTCTCATCAACTTTTAAAATTCATTCCTTCCACATGTAATTGGTGAGAGTTGACATTGTAGTTTTCGCAGTTATTTTCAGTAGAGGTAATCTGTTTTGGTAAGGCCGCAGCTGTTAAAGTTGCACTCTGAATTTGGTTGATATTACACCGCAGGTTTTCTCATGTGGTTCCAATTATTTGTCACGATGCATTTATCTAATTAATAGAACTTCTCCATTAATTGAACAGGTGCTCAAAGTTGATACAAGGACTCTGCATTAAGTGACCAATATGGCCCAAGATATTGTAATGTTTTGGAAGCTCCGCAGATTTAGGCGTTTGATTATGTTGTCGTTGGTCATTGCCCCTGATACTCTGAATTAATTGTTCTAATGTGGAAATGTCATCGACATTCCTAAGCAAGACACTTGTATTATCAGCGTAGGCAATGATAAATATTTGATGGCTGGATAATGCGAGACCTGTTAGAATAGGGTGAACTGTCAAAGAAATGCACTAATGAGACAAAGTATAGGAGCATGGAGAGTGGGTTTTCTTGAGGAATGCCAAGTCTTATCTTAATCTACTTCGGCACTTGTCGTTTATACAAGTGGTGATTCAAGTTGCTAATTCTTTATAACTTTAACGACTCATTGATGGAAGCCTAATTTCAACGTAGGTGCGATAAGGAATCTGTGGCCCGACCTATCGATTGCTTTGAGGAAGCCGATGACAATACTGCGCATTTTATGTTCATCATGGAGTTGATGGCTATTATATCCCTATATTCGGTTACGCTTTTAAATATACTTCTGCTGGCATCACAGACATATTGTGTTTTGGACGAACTCAAGAATCTACTATTTGTAAGAACTACTTTATAATCGGAGATTAACTGGGAAAAGGGGCGAAAGTTGTTCAAGTTTCTTTTTACATTGATGGATTAAGAATTTCGACATAAACTGCAATTTTAAGCTTCGTCATCACTTTCGATGCACTTTCATTATTTTCAGTTGTTTCCTATATTTTTTCGCAATGGATGTAACTTATTCTCTGTAATAATTCAAGCTTATTTGCTGCCTGTCAAATTTCCATCCATTCGTCAACAGCCCATCATATTTCTTCCAATTTCTTTCAATTTTCAATAAGCGTTTCATAAATATTACTGAAAAGATTGGTTATCAGATTCAGTAATTGCTGCAATGGAATACCTCACATCTGTTCAATGTTCAAATGTTTGTAGAGCTTATGGGACCTAACTATGGGGTCAACAGTCCCTAAACTTACAAACTACTTATGAACTAGCTAATACTAAGGACGGCACAAATATCCATGCCCGAGGGGGGATTCGAACCCCCGACCGTAGTGGCCGTGCAGAACGTGACTGGCGCGCCGCAGAACGCTCGGCCACTGAGGCTGGCTCTCGCTTCTGTAACTACAAATAACTGCAGTTATATGGTCTGAGATTCACAACACCGCTAGAAGGTATGTCCACGAGAAAACACTAAAAATAAAAATATTCAAGTAGCTACGTAATGTATCAAACAAATTTGATTCGACAATATGCCTCTGATTGTAATAATATTTTCAGTTATTTGTCTAAAGTCTTTTATCAGTGGAGAGTTTCCTGAGTGGTTATACATCTGAAGATAATCCATTGTATAAAAAATGAGAGAAGGAAATTCCATCAGACTTCTTTATAATTTCACGTTTGCACGCATTCTCAAAAATATTAGGAAAGAAAGAAAACATAGGGTCTTCTTCTCAAACATCTGATCAATAATACAGATATTATCCATGTCACAATAAGTATTTCTAAAGGTTTCCGTTAATGAGAAGACTATCTACACACACAGTTAGTATATATGTAATTTAATACAGAATTAATTACAGGCCGCCAGTATATTTCGTGATCTGTGAAAGGTTGTTAGACCACGTGTATCACAATAGCTTTTCAAGCAAATTCGAATATTAGGGTGTTACTGGAAATGTTGCTAATGGTTCAGATCGGATATCTCTGACAGGAAACAAAGGGTGTCAATACGGAAGTTACATACAGCGAACCATGAGGCTCTTCCAAATGAGAATTAATATATGTGGGGCCCCCAAGGTTCCATCTCGGGTCCTCTGCTGTTTCTTGCATATTTCAATGATCTTTCATCTGAAACTTCACCAGATGCCAAGTTCGTTTTGTTTGATGATGACAATAATCTCACAGTAAATATTAAATCAAGTATAGCCTTAGAAAGGTCAGCTAATAAAATTTTCATGGATATTTCCAGAATGAAACTTTCACTCTGCAGCGGAGTGTGCGCTGATATGAAACTTCCTGGCAGATTAAAATTGTGCGCCGGAACCGGGACTCGGATCTGGGACCTTTGCCTTTCGCGGGCAAGCACTCTACTTACTGAGCAATCCCGAAACGACTCACGATGCCACCTCACAACTTTACTTCCGCCAATACCTCGCCTCCTACTTTCCAAACTTCACAGAAGCTGTCCTGCGAAATGTACAAGACAAGCACTCCTGGAAGAAAGGATATGGTGGAGACATGGCTTAGCCGCAGCCTAAGGTATGTTTCCAGAATGAAACTTTCTTTCTGCAGCGGAGTGTGTGCTGATTTGAAATTTCCTGGGAGATTAAAATTGTGTGCCGGAACCGGGACTCGAACCTGGGACCTTTGCCTTTCGCGGGCAAGCGCTCTACCAACTGAGCTATCCCGACACGACTCACGATGCCGCCTAACAACTTTACTTCCGCTAGTACCTCGCTTCCTACTTTCCAAACTTCACAGAAGCTCTCCTGCGAAAAATGCGACTAGCACTCCTGGAAGAAAGGATATGGTGGAGACATGGCTTAGCCAAGTCCCGGTTCCGGCACACAATTTTAATCTGCCAGGAAGTTTCATATCAGCGCACACTCCGCTGCAGAGTGAAAGTTTCATTCTGGAAACATCCCTTAGGCTGTGGCTAAGCCATGTCTCCACCATATCCGTTTTTCCAGGAGTGCTTGTCTCGCATGTTTCGCAGGAGAGCTTCTGTGAAGTTTGGAAAGTAGGAGGCGAGGCACTGGCGGAAGTAAAGTTGTGGGGCGGCATCGTGAGTAGTGTGGGATAGCTCAGTCAGTAGAGCGCTTGCCCGCGAAAGGCAAAGGTCCCAGCTTCGAGTCCCGGTTCCGGCACACAATTTTAATCTGCCAGGAAGTTTCACTTCATGGATATTAATAACTGGCACCTTTCCAATTCTCTGTCGCTAAACCTGAAAAAAAAAAAAAAAAAAAAAAAAAAAAAAAAAAAAAAAAAAAAAAAAAAAAAAAAAAAAAAAAAAAAACACCACACATTGTAAGCTGTTTAGGACTTGGAAAATGTTTCGTGCCAGTAGAAGTCTACATTATAACGAGAAGGAAATAGAAGAAGTAGACAGTTTTGTGTCCCAGCCTCGTCGCCGCTTTTTGTGTCTCGTTTCCGTCGTCGGTGTCGGTGGCCGAGTAGAAAGACCGACACAGGAATAAAGGATGCACGCTTGTGCAGGTAGGAGGTGACCAGCAAGTGGGACAGCAGAAACTAGCAACACTAGAGTAAATTAGAACGAGATATGTATTTCAGAGAGACTTAGTAATTCTTAACTTTTACATAGCTCAGTACTGCAGAATGCTGATACATAGTTGAGCTAGAGGCCTGCCTAGTGGCTATCCGATAGCCAAGTCTTCACTGGTGCCTATCTGATTCCGAAGTGTTAACTGGTTCCTATCTCAGTCCCAAGTGAACGATGTCGTTCAGTGGTGGCCACGAGCGGGATCGCAGCAGAGGGCGCTCGTGGCTGACGTCGTAAGAACGCCGCGCCGTGCTTGCATGGCGGCGCGCGGCGAAAGTAGGTGGTGCGCACTTTAGACTTGTGCTAGAGCCCTGTATTGTGAGAGTAGCGCCAACCTTTTATGTTTGTCTTGCCGACAACCGGCGGCTGCTATTGGTCAGTTGAGCGCGGGTGGGGGCACGTCCGCCATTTTAGGCCTAAGCAGTCCATCAGCGTTAATGTCATATTTCACTTAACTAGTTGTTATTTCAGCTTTTAGAGGTCTTGGAAAACTATAGACTCACTGTGTATTAAATTAAGAGCTTAATATAGCATATTCCACTTTTATATATGGTGAAGAATGCCGCAGTGTTGTGCAGTGAATTGTTACACTAAGACAGTCCGAGGGCGAAAGGAATGCGGAAAGACGCGAACTGCGGGTACATCGCATTGGTAGAAAAGATGCATTTCCATACGAGAATGCGAAATTGTGTGAAGTAAGCAAATTTGTATTGAAATATCGAGTAAACTTCTAGGTTAATCTGTTTCTTGCGAGTAATGTTGGCCGGACAATCATGTAAGAGAAAAGATATTTTTAAAAGATACAAATACGTGAACATTTAACATAATCTGCCGTATTTGACAAATTTCGCATTTATACTGAATATGACGAAAGTTTGGCCAGGCAGAACCGTTTACATATATTGTATGTATAGAAATAAGATTCGTATCTTACTCATTCTACGTAAATTTATCGCAATGTATTTAGACAAAACTTTTTTTATACATTTCAAGATAGTGAACAATGCTGCTTGGACATAAATCAATCAATGAACGTGTTCCAAAATATTCCTTCGTGTCGCGGTGTTGTGGAAAAACTTGTGCACGTATTTTTTTAACCACTAGAGTACATATTCTTCTGAGAAAATATAATCGCTAAGCAGAGTGCGGTGATAAAATTATTGGCATGATGAATGCCGTGAAGGTATTTTAAGACGCAGTTACTATGTAGATAAAATACCTTTCAAATTTGTTAGACAAATTAATTTGTAATTTTCCAATTATTATTCTTTTCCTTAGCAGCCTAAATAACTAAACTACATATTTGTATTTTAATAAGTACCAGTACTTTAAATGAAATATGTTAACTCTAGCGACTTAAAGTTTCTTATCATTAGTACATATATTACTTTCGACAAAACTTTGCACGAAACAATTTTAGAACTAGTTTGCTCAAAAATAAAAGGTATGGTTCACAGATCTCGATCTCAGATTACCTATTTTTCCTTAATATCCGCAATAGAGATGAGAAAACGATTAAAAACTTTTGTTCATTATTTACTTAACGTACTGTCATACCACGTCGATATACAGACCGGTTCCCTTGACCATAACTGCTAATTTAGCAGTGCCGCCCATAGCGCTGCTATTGCGAAATAGGCCTACAATGGCGGCGCTCGCCCAGTTGGCGGTACTCTCCCAATACAGGGCTCTAACTTGTGCGACACCACAGACAGTGCTAAATTCTTGCGATTACAGCTTGATGATAAATTGCACTGGGAGGAGCATACCACAGAACTGCTGAAGCACCTAAACAAGTCCGTATCTTCTATGCCAGGCATGGCCAACATTTCCGGCCGGCCGGTGCGCCCGTGCCCCTCGGCCGGAGTACACTGCAGTTCACGGTCACGGCCGGGGCCGTGTGCCGCTAGTGCCCCACATGCCGCTGCGCACAATGCGCGGGGCAGGGACACGGCGAAGGCCGCACGTGGGCGGCGGCGCGGGCACGGCGAGGACGGCGGGGTTTGCCCGTGCCTGTTCTATGCCAACGTTGGCAGATTAGATTAGATTAGGTTAGTTATTTGTTCCGTAGATCCATATTGAGGGGATCCTCGTGGTTGTGGAACATGTCAAGAAACAAAATTTACAAGTTGAATAACAGATAATACTAATAATATAAATACAAATACATACACTTATAATATAAATACAGATACATACATTTTTAAGGTTTTTTTTTTGCTGATAATATAATAATACTAATTTAGTATGAGTGCATGCATCATTTGGTACAATTTGGATATTCACTAATGGAGTAGAAGGAGTTGGCCACTAGAAAGTCTTTTAGGTTCCTCTTAAACTGATCTTTATTTGTAGCTTAATTTTTTATACTTGATGGTAAATTACTGAAAATGTGTGTTCCTGAGTAGTGGACCCTTCTTGAACTAAAGTAAGTGCTTTTAAATCCTTGTGTAGATCATTTTTATTTCTAGTATTGTATGTATGAACTGAGCTGTTTGTTGGGAAAAGGGATATATTATTTATGACAAATTTCATTAAGGAATAAATATACTGAGAGGCAGTAGTTAATATACTCAGTGCTTTGAAGAGGCTTCTACAAGACATAGGATATATAAAAATAAAAAATCGCACTGACGTGTTTTACGGCCCACTTAAATTTGTAGTTTTATAAGTTTTTGCAAACACTTTGGACCAAAATAATAAAAAATTAATAAGAGTGTCGGAAACCCTTTTAAGGAAAAAAAACTTTAGGTAGCGACGGGTTTCGAACCAGTGACCTTCAGTGTCAGAGCTCAACAAATTACCCGCTACGCTACACTTTTTATTTTTTTATGTTTTTAATTTTTTTAACCCTTTATTATTACACAAAGCATTTATACATAATATGTGAAAACAAATTATCTACTATTGCTTCTGAAATTTATTTCATATTTTCATTACGTTGTTCATCTTCTGTTTGTTGTAGCTTCAGAAAATCATTGTTGCACATCTTGTGATACTTCCTCACATTTAACTTATTTACATTCTTATTTCAGAGTATGAAAGAGGAAATTTTGAAATTGTTGTTTATATTTTGGTAACTTCTGTAATTTGTTGTGTTCTTCTTTAATATACATCACAAATTCTTCTAACGTTGTAGTTTTGTTTTTAATGATGTAGTTTATAAATTTTCCAAGTAACCAAAGATAGCTGTTGTGTTTCATACTACGGTATAGATTCCAGTCTGGATATATTATATCCTCTACCTTTATTGCAGTTTCCGACGTCCTGTTGATAATTGCTAGCTTTTTTCGCGTCCACTTCCAGATGGTAACAGCTGACAGTTAGAAAATGTGTTCTTTAATCTCATACTATTGATGGTTGTTGTTAACTGATGCTAATATGGCATTTGTAGGTACGAGACTATCATTTATCGTACGAAGAACGACGTGTTTTTGTTAATTCTTCAGTGCGCCATTGCTTTGAAATGACAACGGGTAAGTTACAATAAGAAAATCATCAAATACGCAAGATGGCGTATGCCACAGAGAGTTCTGGGTGAAGAATGTCACGTGACATCTGCGAACGGCTGGTTTTCGTTAATTCAATGGAGTCAAAACGCTGTTATTTTTGCAAATATCTCTCAAACGTTACGATATATGGAAAAAAACACAAGGGAATAAAGTTGTAGAGAATTGTATCCTCTACAAATTCGTTTATTCAATTTTCGCGTCCGGTGGACGGATTATTTGCAGTTAAAATTACATTACAAACGGCTTTTTTGGTATTACTAACATATTTCTTGTCCGAAATATTTCAAAAAGCGAGGTTCTGATCTCTGGTAGCCAACAATTATGTCTATAAAATTTGGTGCCGATCGGTTGAACGGTTCGACCTAAAAAGTGGGAACACGTTACAGCCAAACAGACATCGTCAAATCGCCCTTATTTTTGCAAATATCTCTTCGAGATATGAAAAAAACATAGCAGAGCGAAGTTGTAGAGAATTTTCTCCTCTACAAATTCGGTTATTCGGTTTTCGTGGCAGATGAATGGTTAAGCCGTTGTTTTCCTTTAAATTTCGAGTTGTCAAAAGACGATCGAAAAGGCTCACTTTTAGTGTTACTACCGTAACCTAAAGTGGGCCAGAAAAGCGTATTATGCCTTTTTTCGTTCCATAATTATTTTATAAGGTAGCTCATCAGCCCAAGCTAAAGTTTTCTGAACCCAAAAACATGCAATAGGAATCATTTGCGGTATGCACTCAAGAACATCCTGCAGATGGCTGTTTAGAGAACTGGGGATACTAACTACTGATTCCCAATATATTTATCCTCTAATGAAATATGTCATTAAAGCACAGTTTTTTTAAAAATCCAACGTCCTCTTCATGGGATCAATACTAGAAACAAGAATTGCTTTCACAAAGATTTGAAGTCACCATGTAACGCTACAACACAGTGACCATCGCCACTGTCTGCGTGTGTAAACACGATCGGATAAATGACAGCGGATAGTATGAGAAATATGTATAGCCTATATATATATACTAGCTGCAAGTACTTGGCTTTGCCCGGGTTTAAAATAAGGTTTTCTGTAGAAGCAAAGCTGTGGATTTTGGCGACCATGCACTGAACGAAGCTTTATGTAGGCAGTGCCCTTTCTCTTGTTTTGATGGTCAATTGTGCAAAATTTCATCAACACCAGTGCGAAGATATAGATTTACACGGACACATTGAGAACGCACTTTCACTTTTTCTCAAATTTTCCGGTTGTTTAAAAATAAATAAATAAATAAATTTAAAAAATAATAAAAAACGAAACCTGTTTAAGAACCTCCCCCATGTAATTTTGTGTTCGTGTACCAAATTTCACGTTATTTGGTTGTCTGGATCTTGAGTTATAAGAGAACAGACAGGTAGACAACAAATGCGTCTTATAAGTATAGTGATACATAGCGCGTAAATTGGTTAATTTTCTTGTGTAAGTAAATTATGTAAATTGCGAATGTTTAAACGATTTCATATTGTACTGAGAAACAAATGTAAAGCATTGTAGTAGACACGTTGGCTTAGCGAGGGCAATGTTCGTAGCATCTTCGCGTGGAGCAGTGTTATCGCTGAAAGCAGTCTGACGCGAGGCACGATAGAGAAAGGTTGTTGTTGTTGAGCTCTCGAGGTGAACGGTAGTAAAGTTGGACAGCAGCAGCATACTGTAATAGTGTAGTTTTACGACGTGTTGCTACAAACAGCAGTTTTGGCAAACGGGCACTGGCAAATACTTAACGTGGCCACAGCGTTAAAACTTCAAGAGGAATACTGTGGGTCCAATGTTCAAACAATATTTCGTGACCAATAAGATACCATTTTTGCCAATCATTATAAAGTGCCAGCAACAATCACCAGCCACACTATACACTAACCGTCTTTAGATCTGTAATGATAAGCCAACGATTAGTTTTGCAAAGAATCAATAGCGAACTTGTGTGAAATTAATCAGTGTCGACAAAATTATTCACCCACGGCAGTATCCAAACAGGTTGCTATTACGTTACCTTTAATATTCCGAGGCTCAACCTGAACAATAAAAGTCGTTACGTAAGTCTAACTAAAGTCAGTTGCATTTCAAAAGATTTGAGTGCTCGAAGAATAATTAGAGCGTACTATTGCAAGAACTCAAAGCACAGTTAATAACAATTGCAGATCATTGACTATGAACATTTAGTGTAATCATTCAATACGAGTAAGCACTGTATATTAATTTTGTGTTTAGTATTCAATTCACGCGTACTAAAAGACGCACTGCAATATTTGGTTAATGAATTAAACTGAACAATTCAATTATAATGCTATAAATGTTTGATGGTAGATCAAGTTGTTGATATTATATGGAACAATAGTCCATGCCATAATATTACTTCTCAAAATTAGCATTTGATCCAATTTGTTAAAGAAAGTTAATTGCATAAGTCTCAGTAAACGACTTACTTAATCAGTCAACTAATCATTGCAGGCACAATTCAATTACAACAATTTTAATTATTACTGCTAATCAAGATATAGTAAAGTGGCTTAGCAAGCATTACGGTGTTGGTTGGACTTTACGTAGAATTGTTGCATGCATGCTCATTATCTTCATTAGAGGGATTTGTGATAATTGTTTCCAGTACATAAGTAATCTAAGTTTACTGATTTGATATTACTCTGTTTCCTTCTGCTGCGGCGTGTGCGCTTAGCCTGCATTCCTTGATCGCGTTGTTCCAGATTAACCAGTAGATGACTATTGCTATTAGGCAGCTCATTTTATTAATTAAAATTGTTGCTCGTACATCGAGCTGGCGACCGTATATATTTACCTGTTAAAAATTGTTCTCTTGGTACAGTTTTGTCCCGGGCTTATTAAGTCTAAGACAATTGTTCAAGATTTCGCTCACCAAACGATCGTTGTTGTGAATTAAATCGCGAAGTATCGTTTGTGTGTGTAACCTCCACTACCTTGTTGGTTTCGCCTCTGATAGCTTTATCCGGGTAATTAATTCATTAGGCACACGGATTCTGAAGTCTAATTACTCGCGATTATCGGTAGCTTAGGCCTGTAAGGTTACAACCACTTTTGCTCAGAAAAGCGTCCACTATTCTGCAATACACATTTTCACTGACATGCTAACAGCCATAGATTAAATTAGATTAATACTTGTTCCATAGATCATGAATACGACACTTTGTAATGATGTGGAACGTGTCACATTAACGAAGGGTGTCTGTACAAGATGTTACATTACACAAAATATTGCATGGCAATTTTTTTATTTTTTATTTTTTTTTAATTTACTAATTTATATCTTTAAACTCATCCTATGTGTAGAAGGTGTTATCATTCAGAAATTCTTTTAATTTATTTTTGTCTGTCAGGCTTCTGATGCTGCTCGGAAGGTGACTAAAGAGTTTTGTGGCAGCATAATTTACCCCTTTCTGTTCCAAACTCAGATTTAGCCCTACATAGTGAAGATCATCTTTTCTCCTGGTGTTTTAGCTGTGCACAATGCTATTACTTTTGAACTGGGTTGGATTATTAACAACAAATTTCATAAGTGAATATATATACTGTGAAGCTACTGTGAGGAACCCTAAATCCTTAAATAGATGTCTGCAGGATGATCGTGGGTGGGCTCCAGCAATTATTCTGATTACACACTTTTGTGCAATGAATGCTGTTTTAATCAATGATGAATTACCCCAGAATATGATAGCACACGAAAGCAGTGAATGAAAATAGGCATAAGCTAATTTACTGAGAGTCTTATCGCCAAAATTTGCAATAACCCTAACAGCATACGTAGCTGAACTCAAACATTTCAGAAGACAGTCTATATGTTGCTTCCAGTTGGATCTCTCATCAATGCACACACCTAAAAATTTTGGAAACTCTACCTTAGTTACAGACTTCTGTTCAAAGTCTATATTTATTACTGGAGTTGTGCCAATTACTGCACAGAATTGTATAAATTGTGTTTTATCCAAATTTAATGAGAGTCCGTTTGCAGGGAACCACTTAATAATTTTGTGAAAAACATTATTTACGATTACATCACTTAGTTCCTGTTTTTTGGACGTGAGTACTATATCTGTATCATCAGCAAAAAGAACTAACTTTGCATCTTCATCAATGTAGAATGGCAAGTCATTTATGTATATTTAGTACAGTAAAGGACCTAAGATTAATTCTCAGTAAATCTCGGTTTGAAAATAGGCTTACAGATTTTTTGGTGGCCAGCTCTTTCTACTCCACTTCTGAATTTCGTAGCAGAAGTTACTGATGTGTGTATGTTACTGTATACAATATTCACAAATGTGAAAATTGTGTTCAAACTGACTTCGTTACTAATCTTGTGCTTGTGTTGTAATGTGATCATTGTAAATAAATGGTAAAGAAATTAAGAAAAGAAAAGAAAGAAAAAACGCCCATGAATTATCATCTGGTCCTAGTAGATTCAACATTTAGAATGTAGTAACAATAGTCATTTTCAAAGTAGATCTTATTAAGAATTTGTTTCTTTTGCCGATTCCACACCTACATGAGCAATTGCATTTGCGATCTGTGGACGGTACATTAACACACCTGATGTCATCTTATATTTATTGTGCATCTTGTTTACTGTCATGTTCTACCTCCAAGACGATTTCTTCACTTTGAATCGACTGGAACGAAAAGTAAATCTAATCTACTCTGATACTATATTTATGTATGGATTTTGTAATGGAAAGGCTGCTTTTAGAGAATACTGCATCCGATTTCCTAACTGCGGACTACCAGATTCAAATGTTTACTTCTGTTTTCGATACACAGCCTGATACTGGATAGCGCCCAGCAATCACATTGCATCTCAACCAATTACTGAACAGGCCGTGAATGAAGCAGAAGACATTATTCAGTCAGCAGAACTTAGCCCTTCGACAAGCACCCAACAAGCACACGTAGAATTCCTCTACGTATCGGTGTTCCACATATAAGAGTATGGTGGAAATTACGTATGCAATGGTTTAAACCGTATCATATACAGCTCATTCAGCACCTTCGAGCAGAAAATTAAGACAGACGATTTGAATTTCTTTCTTAGATACTAGAAAGTCATCAAGTAATTCCATTTATGCTCTTCATATTTATTATAATTTGTCTATAATACCACTGCCTAAAATATATTTACTATTCCGACCGAAAAAAAACCCAATTCAAACGCAGATAAAATTTATTCATGACAGCAAAATTAATTTCCTCTGTTTCAAGCAGGTTCTCAGGCCCGTGCGTGTTTGTGAGTACTTCTGTATGATTTTACTACATTATGTGATTTTTGTATGTCACTTTCTCGAAAGATGAACTGGGCCAAAATATGATTCAAAATAAATAAATAAATAAATAAAATAAAAAAGGTTACCTGGCCAATGGAGAGCGATCTGTTTAAATGTTCATAAAAAACACCTTCTCGAGGTTGTTACGCCAAGATGGCTGCTAAAATATATTTATTTTCCTTAGAGGTTTCAATGACTCAAATCATCATCTTCAGAATGGTTTACAAGGTCTTTACTTAGGAGCACATGTCAAATCTCGTCGAGATATAAAATGAATATAAAAGTATGATCAACGTATTAAAAAAAAGAATACGTCACCTAAATGAATCGTCATATAAGATTAATTTATTAGATTAATTAATTTATTCATTTTATATCTTGACGAGAAACTCTTTATTTGACATGTGAAGACCTTGTAAACCATTCTGAATATGATGACTTAAATCACTGATACCGGTCAAGGAAAGTAAATATATTTTATCAGCGATTTTGGCGTAACAACCTGAAGGTGTATTTTTATTAAAATTAAAAAGTATTCAAAACAAAAGTTGCCAGGAGAGTGTTTTCATAGGGAGCAGCATCTATTGCCGAAAGTGTCAAAAAGGAATATCCAACAAAAAGAAATGTTTTCAAGCGCTGGTATGTGCCGAGATTACCTTACTTGTGATTTTCATTTTTCCCCTCCTTTAGCAAACCGGAAAAAACGTAAACAACGTGGAATATCGGGTAAGACATGAAAATGCGTAATACTGTCGATATTTTTGTGTCCAAATCAACTTCGTCCAAGGTGTCAAATTTTTTAGCATGTTTTATGGGTGTTTCTGTAAGAGCAGCATGAATTTAACTTAAAATAGAGCATGCTGTGCTGAACAATTTGAAGTAGGTAACCCGGGTACGAAGAAACCAGCTTAAGGAGATAATAGGAATACAATCACATTACTACATTTCTTGTTTCCAACCATTCAGTCTTCCGCATTCGTCGATCGAGAGAAACAGACACATGTTTTGACGGATGGTTCCTGTTGGGAAATCGTTCTCTGTACATTCTTTCATGAACATTGTAACTTGTTCCCAATACGCGAGGTGAGTTCTGCGAAACTGCATCGGTACCACTCCATCATAGTGAACTGTACTTTTCTGAGTAGCACTGAGCAATCAATGAGTCTCTTGTTGATTCATAGCACATTCTTTCATATGATGACGGTAATACAACAGAGCCATCAGGTGGACAAGCAGAATAAACAAAACCTGCCTAATGAATTCAGAGTAACCTGTCTCCTTGCAGGAAATAAACAACGATACATGTTAAGTAAACAGCACAGTAGGATCCAGGTGGTTGGTCACTTACTTAGCAAACTGGCGGCGTATCTTCAAAATCTATCAGACCAAACTGCGTGGTCATCAGTCTGTAGCTTACAAACTACTTTAACTAAGGTAAACTAACCTAATGACAACACACACACACACACACACACACACACACACACACACACACACACACACACACACACACACGCCCCAGGGAGGACTCGAACCTCCGACGGCGAGCAACCGCGCGCTCCGCAGCAAGGCGCCTTAGACCGCTCAGCTACTCCACCGCGGCGATCGACCAGGTACTGAATGGTTTACGCAAGATGGAGCCCGACCACATCGGACCGAACAAGTGTTTCGCTTTCTTGAGGAATACTTCGGGAATCGAGTCATTGCTTTGGATATATCCCAAATTTACTGGTGCAGGCATGGATTGGGCTCCATATTCGCCGGATTTGACTCCCTGTGACTTTTGTTTGTGGGGCACAGTGAAAGACATGGTCTACCCGAAGCATCCCACCACGCTGGACGAGCTTAAATCGGCGATCTCTGTGGCATGTGTATCCATTTCGGTTTAGAAACTACGAAATGTGATGGCTACTCCACCGCTCTGTAAGGCTTAAGAAAAGACATGGCCGAGGGTCCCTCTCCAATCCACCTGCAAAGCGCAAGATGTCCTAGTCTCGTATACAACACCTATAGCACAGAGCAATTAATTTCTAGGAAAACCTATGAAACAGAATATGACAGAGAAGCGCTTCACTTTGATATCATGGAACGCTGTATTCGGACATTCAGGATGTTACCGTAAATAAACGTCATGGAAATAGAGAACGAAGATACTGATTGGCCATACACAGAAAGTTACAACGCGAAATCTAAGAGAGCCAAGACGGACAGGAGAAACAATCTCGTAATGTTCGAATACAGTATTAGTAGTATGCTGCTCAAAATGTCTGTAAATCTATCGGACCAAACTACGTGGTCATCAGTCCGTAGCCTACAAGCTACTTAAACCTAGGTAAACTAACCTAAAGACAACACACACACACACAACACACACTCCCATGCCCCAGGGATGACTCGAACCTCCGCAGCGAGGCGCTTTAGACCGCTCAGATACTCCACCGCGGCTAGTATGCTGCTTGACAGGCGTAACGCTGCACAGCGATATGAAATGGAACGAGCAGTCGTGGGGAAGACAAATGGTAGACCTAGCTTTATTGGGAGAATTTTGGGAAGATGTAATTCGTCTGTAAAGGAGAACGCATATAAAACGCTTACGTATTGCTCAAGTGTTTGGTTTAAAGGAGGGCATAGAGGCAGTTCAGAGGTGGGTGGCGAGGTGTGTAATTGGTAGATTCGATCAATGCGCGACTGTTACCGAAATGCTTCGGGAACGCAACTGGGAGACGATGGAGGGGAGGCGACGTTCTTCTCGTCAAGGACTGTTGAAGAAATTTATAGGGCGGACTGCAGAACGATTCTACTGCCGCCAACCTACAATTCGCGTAAAGAGAACTAGGATAAGATTACAGAGATTAGCGGTCGTACGGATGCATACAAGTTCTATATGGCAGTGGAACAGGAAAGCAAGTAACGAGTAGTGGGCCGGCCGAGGTGGCCGAGGGGACTGAGGCGCTCCAGTCACGGTCTAAACGGCCACTACGGTCGGGGTTCGAATTCCCCCTCGGGCATGGATATTTGTGCCGTCCTAGTTCGTAAGTATTTCATAAGTAGTTTGTAAGTTTAGGGACTGATGACCCCGTAGTTAAGTCCCATAGACTATACAAACATTTGAACATTTGAACGAGTAGTGGCACTGAGTATCCTCCGCCACGCACCTTTGGGTGTATTGCGGAGTATGAATGTAGATGTAGCCCAACAAGGAAGAAGTAACAAAGGTTAGATTGGTTGGCTCTGCGAAACTGCCAACAGAAGCCGCCAATAGAAATTAAATGGAGCAGCTGAAGGACTCCAGCGAGCTTTCCTTTTTGCAAATGATACCAGCAAAATTCACTTATTACTGGGCCGCAGAGATAGTGACTTCTCCTTCCTGAACAGGAAAGAGGTCAGCAGCAGGTAAAACTTTAATTTATACTGCACAGTGTTATTGACCATCGATTGAAGGTTGTGCAGTATATTGCAGGATGTATTCAAATTAGGTTTAACTGAGCAAACTGCGTGGATTGCATAGAATATGGCTAAGAATTTTTATCTCTGTTAGTTCACTCAAGTCTACTACACTATTTACTTTGTACATTATGCTGTAAAGTATAAATGGGTTCGAAATCAGCGGAAAGGACATTTATTTGAGAATTATTGGATTTATTGATACGTTCGTCAGTCTTACGAAGTGTGAGACGACACGATTATAGTAATCAAGAAAAGAAAACGGAGAAATATGGTGAGTTGTAGTCTAAAATAGATGGAAATTTGACAGGAAGCAAATAATCTTCAGTTATTATAGTGAATAAATTTAATTCATTGCGAAAAAATATAGGAAAGAACTGAAAATAATGAAAGAGCATCGAAATGTTGATCTAATATTGACTAGATACTTGAGTCAAACCTTTCTTACTTGAAGTTTTTATAAGATCAAGAAAATTTTTACCACAACAAAAATAAAAATCTGTGTACTTATTGTTTACAAAAATTTATGTATAAAAAGATGACACAGATATAACCACAATTATACATCTATTGAGCAAGTGCCTATCATCAAATCGTTCTGAGAGTCTTTAAGCTTGTTTATTCTCAGATCACTTAGTAAATTTTCAACCGTCAATCTCCCTGTCTTCTTACACAATTACGTCATCTATCTATGCTTCTGCACTTCCTTACCTGAAACCAGGCCAAGAACCAAATAACAGCTGGCATCAGCATCTGCCATGTTTGTAAGTCTGAAATTCTGACAATGTTATGCAATGTTTTCAACTAAGACGTAAAAAGGCAACTTTTTAAAGCAAGTTGGGGAACAGAGATGTTTAACGAGCAAGTTACAGTAACTTTGACGTATGAGATCAGTATCAGTTCCTGAGACGAAATTACGACAAACGTAGGACAACACTCAGACAACTTAATGAAGAGATCTTACAGCACTGACAAGCCAAGTAATGTGGGAATGCAGCCAGAATTACGTAGTTATTATCCTACTCACAACCTCACAGTTTTGATCGATATGAACCGGTGACTCACCTCTTATGCAATGCCGGGCGAAAAACTTAGCACGCTTGGAATAACGAAGTCGATTATGATCCGATGACGCAGATGCCACATGAGGGATAGTTGATGTATTGATAATGGATTTCAACGCCATCCACTAAGAGATATGGTAGTGGTATAGCTACCAGAGCGCCATATGTGTGTACCCAATAATAGGGAATTGTCGCAAGGGCGTCTGAAAAGTTAAGTGAATGGTCCCATATTTTACATACCGCCCTGGCGAGGATTTGGTGTCCGTGCATACACATTGTAGGACATGTCAATAAGCGCCCCCTATTGTGCAAAGCACTGCAGAGAAGCGGTGGTACAGGGTGTCCAGAAAAGGGCTCCCTGATTTCAAAATTAAATATCTTGAAAACAAAGATCGATAGAGGAATGCAGTAAACGGTATGTTTATTGTGAACGCTGTAAGAAGTTTATATAGTAGTTTGAAATAATAGTTACAAAAGCTGCTAACAGATGGCGCTGTACGCTGTACAGCTCATATCAGCATACACAAGTGAAATAATCGTATGAAAACACTCTTTGCAAACAATCACATCACAATGTTTTCAAAATGTTCACCATTGGCACTACAGAGGATGAGCAAACGAAGAATGGAATTCGCCATCACATTTCGTAGTGTCTCAACCGAAACGGATTCAAATGCCACAGAGATCGCCGATTCAAGCTCGTTCAGCGTGGCGGGATGCTTCGGGTAGACCATGTCTTTCACTTGTGTCCCACGAAAAAAAAAAAAAAAAAAAAAAAAAAAAAAAAAAAAAAAAAAAAACAGGGAGTCAAATCCGGCGAATATGGAGGCCAATCCATGCCTGCACCAGTAAATTTGGGATATTCCAAAGCAATGACTCGATTCCCGAAGTATTCCTCAAGAAAGCGAAACACTTGTTCGGTCCGATGTGGTCGGGCTTCATCTTGCATAAACCATTCAGTACCTCTAACGCTTGCTGTGTGGCGACAAATTGTTCCAAAATTGCAACGTAACGTGCACCAGTGACTGTTTCTCGAATGAAAAAAGGGCCAATAATGCCTCTGCTGCATACTGCAACCTACACAGTAACTTTAGGAGAATACAGGGGTTTCGCTTCACACCAATATGGCTTTCGGAACCCCAAAATCGCCAGTTCCGCTTATTCACGTATCAATTCAAGTGGAAGTGTGCTTCATCTGTAAACTAGGTGCAGCCAACATCAAATCCTTCACTATCAATCATTGTGAGCATCTGATTAGCAAAGGTAACCCTTTGATGCACAGCTCGTACGGGTATGGCCTGGTGCGTTTGAATTTTGAATGGAAACATGTGTAGGCTCTTTCTCAGTATTTTCTGCGTGCTGGAACGCTTCAAACCAGTCTCAGGTGCATTTCTACGGACGGATGACATTGGATTTCGCTGAATTATTCCAGAAATTGTGGCGATATTTTCAGGCGTAACTGCGGTTTGCTTGCGGCCAACATGCCCCACTAGATCTTCAGTTACGCTGTCTGTTCGTTGAAATTTTGCGAAGAGCGTACGAATGGTTTTCGCATTGGGTCCTTTTGGAACATTAAATCGTGCTTGAAAACTTGGCGTTGTTGCCATAGGACTCTCTCTAATCTGTGGTACTCTAGCACCAGAAAAACGCGTTGTTCAATGGAGTACATGGTTTTAATCTCTTACTTCGGTACGCTAACCTCCTTTCACGTTTCAATAGTGGAATTGATCGCTCTGGACTTCGGATCACTATTTATACTAGGCATTACGTATGGCGATTATAGCGCCATCTGTTAGCACCTCTTGTAACTATTATTTCAAACTTCTGTATAAACTTCTTACAGCTTTCACAATAAACATACTGTTTACTTCATTCCTCTATCGACCTTTGTTTTCGAGATATTTAATTCTGAAATCAGGGAGTCCTTTTGTGGACACCCTGTACATGCTGCGTCCCAGCTAACAGGGTGTGTGTGACAACCTGTGTCTTTTCAACATGAAGCGCAAAATGAGGCAACGCGTTATCATCAAGTTTTGTTTCAAATTAGGCAAAACTGCGACGGAGACTCATGGGATGTTAGTGCAAGTGTATGGTGTGTGTTTGAGTAGTTTAAACGCTTTAGAGACGGAAAGAAGGTGTCGAGGATGAGCCACGTTCGGGTCGACCGTTCACAATCAGTGTCTCGGACAACATTGAACGAGTGCTACGGATGCTTGCGGATGATCGGCGGTTATCTTTACGAATGATAGCGGACGAGCTGAATATCATCACAGAGAGTTTAAGTAGCATCGTTAACGAACATTTTGGAAAGCGGGTGATTTGTAACCGGTTTGTAGCGCACAGGCAGACAGACGAGCTGAAGGAAACTCAGCTGGAAGCATCTGGAGATTTCATCCACATGTCCGACCGGAATCCGCAATTTTTGGAAACCATCATTACAGGAGATGAGAATTGGCGGATGACTTTGAGAATGATAGCAGACGAGTTGAAAATCACCAGAGGAAGATTAAGCATATCCAATAAGTTTCGGTCATGCAGCCGCGCGAATTCAATTTCCTCCATTATTTCGGCTGAGTAACGTCCGGCCATCTTCAGGGTGAGCCGCAAGACTGCCGACAAGGTTTTTTTTCCTTTATTGTATTTTCTAGCCAACTGTAAAAACAGTTGGCAGGCTGGCAGCAGCTGCGATGGCTGCTCTTCAGCCATGTGACATACATGAAATGACAAGAGTGGAGAAAACCAATATACAAAATAGAGGGATAAAATTGCGGAAAAAGACAATCGACACACTGAGTTTTTGACGGACTAAAACGTACATGGACAAGCGAGACAAACATATATCAGAAAACGAGATGCAGACGAGTAGTATTAAAACACACATAGTTCGTAAAAAACAGGTGGCCAGGGCGACAATTTAAAAGTACATCGCAGAAACACCAAGGATAAAAACGAAGATGGTGGACGGCGCACAGAATAAAACTTGGGGACGGCGAGCACGGAGGCACTGATTAAAAACACGCGACACTGGACACACAGGCACTGTACACGTAGGTAAAAAGACGAGACGCCCCCGCGGGGGGTGTGAGGGAGATGTAGGGGGGTGAGACAGTGATGGGGGGAGTGCGGGGGGGGGGGAGGGGAGGGAATAGAGAGAAAGGAGGGGGAGAGGGATTGACGAGACTCTGGGCATGGGAGAGGGGAGCCAAGCGGGCGGGAAGGAAAAAGGACGGGAGAGAGGGGAGGGGTGCTGATGCTACGGGGAAGGGATCATAGTTGGTAGGAGGGGTAGATATCACGACGAAGTTCGGTATCTGGTAGAGGAAGGGTGCGGAAGTTGCCCTGGGAGAGGATACGGAGCGTATGTAGGTGAAGGCCGGGACGAACAGTTTGGCGGAGGCGTGGCAGAGGCCCGGGATTGGTGAGGATAGGTTATACCAGAGGGTTTTGGGACTCGATTTTGTGGGTTGTGTAAAGGAGACGGAGATGTTCGAGGTATTGTAGGAGGGGAGGGAAGGGGATTAGGTCACAGAGGATCCGTGTGGGGGAAGGGAGTCTGATACGGTATGCGAGGCGGAGGGCGTGGCGTTCTAGGTTCTGGAGGGATTTGTAGAAAGTAGGAGGGGCCGAAATCCAGGCGGGATGGAAGGAACAAAGGACGGGGCGCATGATTGATTTGTAGGTGTGAAGGACAGTGGAAGGGTGGAGGCCCCACATCCGGCCGGTAAGGAGTTTCAGGAGGTTGAGGCGGGACAGAGCTTTCTCACGGAAGGATTTGAGGTATGGAGTCCAGGACAGTTGGCGGTCAAGGGTAAGGCCAAGGTATTTTAGGGTGGGGGTGTGACGGATTGGTCGGTTGTGGAGGGTAAGATAGAATGCCGACAAGGTGCCAGGCGCGGCCTTATATGTCCCGGCGCGGCGGCACTGCGCATGCGTGTCACAGATGTTGGTCGGCGGCAAAGAGGTATGTACACTTACATGCGCGCGCCCCCGTGGTGGAAACAATCAGCTATTCGATTCGCCTATCGGTGTATGCTCGGCGGCAGCAGTACTGTGACGACGTCTTTGCAATTTCATTATATATAGAGCCGGGTTCCATGCCTTATCTAAATTAAAACCATTGTCTCTGTTTATTAAGTTTTCTGCTAATCTAATTTCTATTGCTTCCTTACAATTGCTTAGTTACAATATTTATAATTAAAGAACGTCTGAACCGATTTGGCTCAAAATTGGTGGGGAGGTAGCTTATAAACAGGAGGCGGACGTAGGATACTTTTTGTCCCGTTTCACCGAGTATAATATCAGAATTTGAGAAAAACTAAAGTACGCTTGCAGTTGGGATTATTTTCTCGATTCTCCAACTATCAGATTATTCATTCGCTACTCGCCTAGCGACAAAATACGCTGTAACAGAACGAACAAATACGCCAAGGAGGTTAGAATAAAGGGAGATGGCGTTATGCACGCAAGGTTAAAACTGTCAGACAGATTTAACATGAAACGTTGTTTCTCTACAAGCCCCTCCGTATTATTCTTACCTCCATGATGCTATGGGTGGTGATCATATCTTAGGAGCATTGCAAAAATAGAATTGATGTTCTTTCGTGGCATTTTTGAGTGTTACAAACAAAGTACAGATCGTGGTATATTTTTTAGAACATTGCGTCAACGTAATATCGGTCGGGGTACGTGCAACGCAATCTTACTACGTTATCGTAGTCAATGAGACCGACGAAGATCGTACACAGCGCTTGGAGGTAAATCGAAAAGAAATTCTCAATCGCGATCCGTTATGACTCTGAAACAAAGGGTATAGTCGAATTCGACTCCCTCAGTTGAAAATGAAATGTTTGTAAATCTATCGGACCAAACTGCGTAGTCATCAGTCCGTAGCTTACAAACTACTTAAACCTAGGTAAACTAACCTAAGGACAAACACACACACCCATGTCCCAGGGAGGACTCGAACCTCGACGGCGAGCAACCGCGCGCTCCGCAGCGAGACGCTTTAGACCGCTCGGCTACTCCACCGCGGCTCCCTCAGTTGCAGTTTACGCACGAAATAATTTGGGTCGTCGACAAAACAGACGGTCACGCGTGGCAATTGTAATTGAAAGTTTGGGGTACAGATACAATCCAGCAGTCGATTACGCAGCGGCTTTGGAACAAACTGTCGCCATCTAAAATTACATAGGTTAGCTCAAGCTTTGCTACAATTGATCGGCTTCATTCCCACGATCCAACAGCTGTTGCCAACATAGCTATACCACGCATCATGTGTCGCGGATTGTAAAATATTACCGGTATGTAGCAATGTTGTTAATCGTGTTTCAGTTAGATTCCTAATAAGACAAGAAATGAACGCAAAACAAAGACTTTCTTAGAAACGTTGTATTGTCATCCCACTTACTTTATTTCAATTAATTGTTTTGTTTCTTATGGAATTTCTATCATTAAATTATGACCATGCTACAATTACTTTGTATCAGATTGAAAAACTCTTAAAAAAATAAAATAAAAAATAAAAACTTATTCTTTTCATTCTCCACTCCGAGGAGTGGAGTGGGCTGTTTGAGATCCGGCCCAATTATCAGACAAGCTGGCTGGTAAGAAACATTTCTATACTGCTCGCTGCGAGAAAAATATGCTAAGCTGTGCTGTAAACATGTGCGTTTTTTTTCTTCCCAGTCATTTTTAACATAAAACAGTAAAGTTGTTTTTGTGCCTACACTTATACCTGTTCGTACAATGCAACAATTAAGCGTGCGGCCATTAAAACTGCTAACCTCACAGAGCAGCTCGAAACATCTCTCTAATAACCCGTTTCCAATTGATTTACCTGTCCATTTTGACTTCTATTCCCAATCAAGTTCCCGATTGCAATAACAATAAACTTTCACTTTACATACTATTATAGCCAACCAGTAATAGTAAAGTTCGGACACTAAATTATTATAGGTGCCAGTGCGCATAAAGGAGCCACCAAATTATCACAAACAGATGTTAATGATCCCCACAAATATTTTCATTGGACTTTTCGCATATTTATTTTGTCATTCTTCGTTTTTTGTAATGACAGTACACAAGTATTTCTCTATCTGCATGAAGACAATTAGGTTACTGGCTAGGTTGTTGATCGCTATAATCAGATGTTGCATCCTGTTCAGTATCTGCATATGTCTACAAATGTCTCATACTTGCATAAAGACGTATAAGGCCATAATTCATTCTCCGGTGATGTGCTCTATACAGAGTATTTCTTCAATTTCCCTTCACATATTTTACAAGTGACGAATAGCCGGCCGCGGTGGCTGAGGGGACTGAGGCGCTTCAGTCACGGTCTGCACGGCCTCTACGGTCGGGGGTTCGAATCCCCCCCTCGGGCATGGATATTTGTGCCGTTCTTAGGATAAGCTAGTTTAGGGACTGATGGCCCCGTAGTTAAGTCCCATAAGCTATACAAACATCTGAACATTTTAAACAAGTGACGAATTGGAGGACATGTTTTGAGAGAGATCCGCCACTAGTCCTGCTCATAGCTTTATCGGTGATCACTCTCCTGAATGTCACTTGGCTGAGCTCCTATTCATTAATTTCCCAAAAAAGACTGTACTTCCGATACTATCCAACGACTGCAGCGAAAACGATCCGCACAGTAGAGTTTCTTTAGAGTAAAAATGTGGATATACAGATTTTCTGCTAATCAAATAAAACTGTTACCAAATAGTCTTTTTATAAAAAACACACCCATTTTTAAGTGACGTATACCTGTTGCATTGTCGATCTACTATGAGAAACGAATATAGCTTGTCTTACTTTCGGAGTAGGCTAATAATTTCATGTGTGCTACAAGTGCCGATAATATAAAACGTCATCTCATGAAGCACGTGAGCTAGTTAGAGATGTGTAGCACTGTAACAAATGAACCTTGGTCGTATAAATAGTTACCACGTCAGAAACCGGTTTGCTATTGCTTGCTCGATGGACATGCTTCTTTGCCTTTCAGTAGCCTTGGTCTGAAAGCGTAACATTAAAAATCATGTTGTTCTAAGATTTCAAATAGTATCATCATCTTTGCCTTTCAGTAGCACTGGTCTGAAAGCGTAACATTAAAAATCATGTTGTACTAAGATTTCAAATAGTATCATCATGATTTTCTAGTATGATGTCAACTTTTACTGCCATATCATTCTGTTTCTTTTAATTTAGGGCATTCGCCATACTCACACCCTGCTATCAGATCGCCAGATTGTGTTGATTGATTGATTGATTTTTCCAGGGAAGCCAAAACAGTCTTGGTCCAACCCGCCACTGCCCGCACCGAAACTGAGTTTATTGTGCGGTATCGCTCCCTGTATATCTAGTAAAGCCAACCAATGCCCTTCAACAGTGCAAGGAGACCCTTTACCAGTTCTTTATTAGACACAATTTCTTCGGGTCTGGTTGTCCGAAATATTCTGTGCCTTTTATTCTCCAATGCAATGCATTCGAAGATTAGGTGTGATGCAGTTTCATCACCGTCATCACAGATCCTACATTTAGGGTCCTCTTCTGTTATTCCCAATGTACGTAGTGTTTTTTGAAATTCCCTTGGCCTGTCAGCAATCCAACCATGAGTCTAATCTCTCTCCTGTTCAGACCCAGGATTGCAGAGCTTCTTTTAAAACAAGGCTTTGGCATCATTACCTTGCCATGTTTTTGTTGATGGACTTTGGTCCAATATTCTACGTGCTGTCTCCTGAGCCAGTTACGTAGCTCCAATTTGATCATTGCCTTGGTGATTGTCAGGACAGGTTCCTGTCCAATAAATGGAGTCTCTGCCCCCATCCTGGCTAATCTGTCGGCATGTTCGTTGCCACTGATCCCCGAGTGGCCAGGGACCCACAATAGGTTTAATCTATTGCTTTCCCCTAGCTCCACCAGAACCCTGTGACATTCTGCAACAATTTTAGACCTTGTTGCAGGAGCTGCCAGTGATCTCAGGGCTGCCTGGCTGTCTGAATAGATATAGATGCTACAATCTTTGTAGCACCTACGCAAATTCTCCTCCACACACGCCCTGATGGCAGTGATTTCCGCCTGGAATACTGAGGCCAGTTTTCCTAGAGAGATGACGCCCTCCAGTGTACTGTGATTTGTCACCCCACACACACCGTTTTTCCCATTACACCAAGTGAGTCGTCGTTTGGGTTGACCTGCGTGTGTGGCTTATGGGCAGGAGGTCGACCATGAAATCCAAGTTTTCTCACCTCCCGCCTAGCTACCATAGTATTTGAAGGCTGGTGCAGTTTGGAATTCCTGTTTGATGGTCTGGACAGATGCCTGTACGACCCTCTTCAACTGTCGGCGGTTTACCAGTCAACAGACGTGGTCGGCCTGTACGCTTTCGTGCTGCACGAGTAACTTAACTTTTCCAGTTTATTAACACAGAGTCGACCTAAGGATGTTTTGGACTGTGGAAATATTGCGTGGAGACAGTGGCCTGTTGGTACCAGAGAGTGAGAATGCTGTCCCAAAAGTGCACCTCCAGGACATCAAACAATCTATTGCTTCGACGGGTCCGAGCACCGTCTTACATGAACCAAATTTTGTCTAAATATTTGGATAGTGAGGCTGAAATCATCTTCCAGTACCTTCACGCACCGTTCGGTAGTCACCATGCCGTAAAGGAATATCGCGTCTGTTATTCCATGTTTGGAAATTGCTCACTGTCTCACCCATTGCAGGTGGAGAAACTTCCGAATCGCGGAGTGCGGAGTCTCCGTCCTCAAAATGCGCCAACTTTGATTATTCATGAACCTATCAAATGAAATTTTGCATAATCACGTGCATGTGGCCGACAACAGTAAGTCATAAACAATTACATGCGTAAAAACTGCTGCATCACGCGACAATGTTGCACCACAGTCTAACATATACAGTCACGACACTTCCGCAGATTTTTGTTATAGACTGCGACAGTAGCGCTCCAAGTGACCGGAAAGCTACATTTCTGAATACGACATTGGAAGAGTGCGAATAGTATTGTTTATGTTGATTTTAACATACTTTTTGCATTAGGAAACGTATGTAATACCTTAAAATAGGTCATAACTTAAGAACAGCTGTACATTTGTCTTAAATAAGTTTCCTAAGGTCCCTGGCAACGTACGAAGCGGTACATTTCAGGATAGTTTATTTACTGCTATCTTGTAACCTACAGGCTTCTGCTAAATAATTTCATTTTTTGTTAAAACTAAAAAAGGCTAGGAAACACCAGAAGACCTTTTCTTTGGCAGAAAGACGTCGCTTTTCTACTGACGAACGTTAAGGTTTCTTCACTATAAGTCAAGTCGAATCAGTGAGTTTGAACGTAGCAAACGTATGTAGAATGCAATAACTACAGTATGTAACGTAACAAATCAGCTACAACAGTTGTAGCTGAAGGAAACGCGTCACAAACGTGGCAATAAAACGGCAAAAGCAATGAAACTGTTTTCCAACAGACACGAAGGCAATTCCATAACTGTGGCAACAGCTGAACCACAAATGGCAAGAATCATCAAAACTTTGCCTTTTTGAGCTAAACTAATTAAACTGAACATAATATGCACGTGTAAGGAAGACGAATGAGATGTAAAACTGTGTGAATCATTAGACTTCACACCAAATTTATAAACGTCAAAAAACTGCCTATCATAGTAAGAAAATACCATAATAGAAATTAATTATTCTCTTATGTTTATAGTCTACTTACTTTCAGCGGAATAAGATTGAAATACACACATATTCGTAAGCATTTGTTCAAGACGAAGTTGTTGTTTATACCACTGAATCAGTTTTATTCGCTGTTTTTACATTAAGTTCCGTATTAATTTACGTCTCTTGATATTTTAGTAATGCTTGTAACGCAAAAATTGTACTAACTATTTCGTTAATTACGTACAAAAGAAATTATAAACAAACTTCACAACTGTGGTGGCTTCCCCACCGCTAGGAGCGCTAGTGTCGTTGCAGCTGTTAGTTGGTAACAACTTTCACAGCGGTGAGTGTCGCGACTGTTGATGTTAGACTGTGGTTGCACATTTCCTTCTAAACCACTTTACCGATTTCAACCAAATTTGGTGCACATATTCCTTACCGTGAGCAACGGTTGCTGTATGGATGAAAACTACATGCTGCTCATGGTTCAGGAGATAGACTGTCATAAACAATAGGACTCTCAAAAATTCGTCTCGCGACGAGACATTTCTTCATACACTGTAAAAGATGTATGAGACAGGCGAAATACCCTCAGACTTTAAGAAAAATGTAATAATCCCCATTCCAAAGAAATCAGGTGCAGACAGGTGTGAAAATTACAGAACCATCAGTTTGATAAGTCATGGTTGCAAAATTATCTACAGGAGAATGGAAAAGCTGGTAGAAGCTGACCTTGGGGAAGATCAGTCTGGATTCAGGAGGAACGTAGGAACCCGGGAGGCAATACTCACTTTACGTCTTATCTTAGAAGATAGATTAAGGAAAGGCAAACCTACATTTTTAGCTTTTGTAGATTTGGAGAAAGCGTTTGACAATGTTGACTGGAATACACTCTTTCAAATTCTGAAGTCAGCAGGGATAAAATATAGGGAAATGAGTTATTTACAACTTGTACAAAAGCCAGACCGCAGTTATTAGACTCGAAGGGCATGAAAGGGAAGCATCAGTTGGGAAGGGAGTAAGACAGGGTTGTAGCCTTTCTCCGATGTCATTCAATTTGTACACCGAGCAGGCGGTGAAGGAAAGCAAGGAAAAATTTGGAATAGGGATTTAAGTTCGGGGGAAGAAATAAAAACATTACGTTTTGCTGATGACATTGTAATTCTGTCAGAGGCAGCAAAGGACCTGGAAGAGCAGTTGAATGGAATGGACAGTGTGTTGAAGAGAGCGTACAAAATGAACATTAACAAGAGCAAAACAAAAATAATGGAATGCGGTCTTAAAAAATCAGGCGATGCTGAAGGAATTAGATTAGGTAACGAAACAATGAAGGTGGTAGATGAGTTTTGTTACTTAGGTAGTAAAATAACATGCGATGGTCGCAGTACAGAGGATATAAAATGCAGAATGGCAATGGGAAAAAAAGCATTTTTGAATAAGAGAAATTTGCTAACATCGAATATTAATTTAAGTGTAAGGAAGTCTTTTCTAAAGGCATTTGTGTGGAGTGTTGCCTTGTACGGGAGTGAAACATGGACGATAAGCAGTGTGGACAGGAAGAGAATAGAGGCTTTTGAAATGTGGTGCTACAGAAGAATGCTGAAGATTAGGTGGGTAGATCACATAACTAATGAAGAGGTACTGTATAGAAATTGGTGAGAGAAGACCAAGAGACGCGTATAGTAAGCTGATTCAAGTGGATGTGAGTTGCCGTTCTTATGAGGAGATGAAAAGGCTTGCTCAGGATAGAGTAGGGTGGAGAGCGGTATCAAACCAGTGTCCGGACTGAAGACCATAACAACAACAACATATTCGAAAAATGAACAGCGTGACATAAACAACGTTAATGTCAACAATTTCGCATAGAGAGATCTGCTACCAAAGGATGCCCGTAAGGTTCTTGTTGCAGTCCAAGTCTCTAGAATATACGAGGTAATCCACAAAGTAAGTTCCATTTGGTTATACGAAACACACTTGTACATAGAAAAAATATATTTAAACTACTTTTCTACATAGCTTCCGAAATTTTGTAGGCACTTGTCACAGCGTGGCACAAGTTTTTGGATGCCTTCTTCATAGAAGGTTACCGCTATGTAATCAAATATTTGGTAACATGTTCTTTCATCTCGTCGTCATCGCTGAAGTGTTGACCACCAAGGACAGATTTTTAGGTGTAAGAAGATATGAAAGTCGCTAGGAGCGAGGTCCGGGCTGTACGGATGATGATCAAACATGTCCCAGTGCAATCCCCGTAAGAGTTGTTTGGTCACATTCAGCGTGTGAGATCGGGAATTATCGTGGAAAAAAAAAAAAAGAAAAAAAAAAAGACCACCTTTTGACAGTAATCCTCGGCGATTGTTCTGTATTGCAAGGAAAAATTTCTTAATAGTACGCAGTAACCATGTGCATAGATTGTTTGGCCTCGTGGTAAGAAATCAATCAGAATAATGCCTTTTCTGTCCCAAGAAAACAGTGCACATGCCTTTTTGAGGTGTCAAGATTTGCTTACGCTTAACCTTCGTTGGGAATGAAGTGTGTCTCCATTGCATTAATTGCCGTTTTGTTTCAGAGGTACCCAAGTTTGATCCCTCGTCACTATCCGAGAAAGAAAACTGTCGCCTTCTTCATTGTAGAACGTCAGTAACAGTTTCATTAATTAGTGACTGTGAGATTTGCGGAACTTCCATAGCAAGGACACTAAAGTTAAACTTATGGTTGTTTAATCTTCTCTTCAATTGTGTGAACCAGTTCATCAGTAACCACAGACGGGCGTCCACTTCGTTCTTCATCGTGCACTTGATCACGTCCATCAGTCTGACCCATCTTCTAACCATTGAATCGCTCATAGCATTTTGTCCGTAAACCTCGCAGATTTGCCGATGAATTTCCTTTGCTTTAACTTTCTTTGAATTTATAAGACGAATCACAGATCTGATTTCACACGCGGCTGCAATTACAATTACGGCTGACATTATAAAGAAAAGCTACAAAGCACACGTCGGCAGCAGCGATCTGAAAATGGGGTACATGCCTTCTCCTTGATTCATAGTCACTGCCGCGCATGTTCGGAATCGCGATCGTAGCGCTGCCGCGGATAGAAATAGAAACGGAACTTACTTTGTGGATGACCCTCGTATTATATGATTTCGTGCTTAAATAACCTTACTCAGGATATTCTTGTTATAACTTTTGCCAACGATCAGATTCTACTAACCAAAGACGAGAGTCCTCTCGCAACTGAGAACATCTGTAACGCAGACATGGAGCTAATAGCGATTTGGGCCAGTAACAACAAACTCCAATTCAACAAACAGAAATGAAAAACTATGCTTATCACAAGTAAAAGGAAATATGGCTTATCTGCAGTCGGAATTTAACTTAATAACAAGGTGCTTCAACCTAAAATATCCTGGAAGTTAAAATAGGCAGTAACACGTTCAACACATTTCAGATAAATGTACGGTCTTAATCGATGCTATTTCAACATCAGCTAGACTCAACTGGGGTCTGCGGGCTACAGCACTACATACTGTTTATAAAGGAGCAATACTGCCTATTTTTATCGTACGGTTCACCGATGTGGATAGTCGCATTGGTGCGACGATATAACCGTACGAAAGTTAGTAGAGTCCAACGGTTAATCAATTTGTAGATGGTGAAATCTTAACGGAATGACATTCAGTGGAGCGCTCTGTGTTTCATCTTGTCTCGTGCCTAGGGATGGGAAAAACCGACCGGTTAAAACCGATACCGGTATTTTAGTTTTGAATAACCGTTTTTTTCGGTATTTATTTGGTTGTAACCGGTTTATTTTAGTTATGCTAAGAACCTGGTAAAAAAACCGGTACGACTACTTCCTGTAGTAGTGGTTCAAAATGTGTTTTTTGTAAATAATTTTAAAAAATTAAAACTAGGAGACCCTAATATTTAGGGTTATTCCTAAAATTTCCACTGCTGTCAAATTTTAGGTCATCGCAGAAACTAAGAAAAGCGATCAGTGTTAAGAACAATCCAGGCAGTCAGAAACGCGCAACAAACGGGTGGCATAAGAACTTATGGACTGGTGCAGCTATTGAGGCATCGATGCACCTGTTGCCGTGTGCACCGCGTGCACCGGCAGTGTACGAGACTTGCCTCCGTCTGGTCACGCGGCAGTTCCTTGCTGTCGTCGCCAGACATCGATTGTGTCTTAAATGGCACCATCATGAGCATGGAATTGCTCCATTGCTTCGCGAGGTAGCCGTGGGGTGTGAGGCTCCATGTCACGGACTGCGCGCGGACGGAGGTTAGAGCCCTCCTTCCTCCCTCGGTCCTGGGTGTGTATGTTTCCTTAGCGTAAGTTAGTTTAAGTAGTTTGTAAGTCAAGGGACTGATGACCTAAGCAGTTAGGTCTCATAAGAACTCACATCCATTTGAACATTCTTTGATCATGTGGTACAGAGCTTTCCTAGTTCAATTTGCGTAAATTTACACTGACAAAAATCATACTGTTCGTCGGAACTGTGACTTTATTTTTCGAAATACTTCTGCGGCACTCATTGAAGTTTATTTACTGACTGTAACTTACAATTGTTGTGTGTATAACGAGATATTCGTATGCGCTGGCTCACAAGTCCAACTTACGGAGTGGTTGGCTCAATATTCGCAACTGCCGGATGGGAATACTAGGCCAGTAAATCTGTATGCTTCGTATATCGTCTTCTACGGACTCCTGGCTAGGCTTACACACACTCAAGAAGGCGTAATATTGGGAGGGGATCTTGAAAAATATGGAAAGACAAGTGATTTGTCGTATAACGTAACGTAAATTTACCTAAATTTTAACTAAATGTCGTAAGTTTCGGTTTCGGCCGAAACTAGAAGAACCGACGATTACGGTTTCTGTTTTGACCGAAAAATATGTTTCGTTCGAACTCTACTGGAAACAATAGCAATAAAAACCGAAAACCGGTTATTTAAAAAACCGGTTATCTTGAGCAATTTTTACGGTGCGGTTAAACTGGAGGTGAAAAGAACCGGTATAACCGAAAACCGGTTGTTTCAGCGATAACCGCCATCCCTACTCGTGCCCCTAACTCTTAAGATACAGGAAATAGCCAAATATAACCTGATCAAAACTAAAGATGCCAGACAAACACTCGACATCGCCCTAATATATCGAATCTGGGCACGCCCGGCAGACTTTACGAGAATAACACAGATCGGCGCAAACAAATGCTATCCGGTGAAGTATACACAGATGGAAACAAGTCAGAGGCGAGTGAAGGTTCCGAAATAGCAATATTTGTTAATAAGAAGCTTACTTGGCAGATAAAACTTAAACTGTCTAATGAATATGGAAATATTAAAGCCGAACAATTTTCCATTCTCAATGCCCTTGAGTTAATAACCAATCTATCGAATATTCATAGAGTTGCAGCAATTCATACGGATAGCAGGATGACTTTGGACTGAAAAAATACGATGTAAAATCTGACGATTGCAGACACACAACTGGCAGATACATTTCGAATGTATCAAAGCACATAGTGTTATGGGGAAATGAACTAGCTGACAATCTCGCTAAACAAGCTGCTCAACCACGAAAATCAGTACGCAAAGCACAATACACTACTGGCCATTCAAATTGCTACACCAAGAAGAAATTCAGATAATATTGGACAAATATATATGATTACATTTTCACTCAATTTGGGTGCATAGATCCTGAGAAATCAGTACCCAGAACAACCACCTCTGGCCGTAATAACGGTCTTGCTGCGCTTGGGCACTGAGTCAAACAGAGCATGAACGGCGTGTACAGGTACAGATGCCCTTGCAGCTTCAACACGATACCACAGTTTATCTAGAGTAATGACTGGCGTATTGTGACAAACCAGTAGCTCAGCCACCATTATTGACCAGACGTTTTCAATTGATGAGAAATCTGGAGAATGTGCTGGTCAGGGCAGCAGTCGAACATTTAACGTATCCAGAAAGGCCCGTACAGGACTTGAAACATGCGGTCGTGCATTATCATGCTGAAATGTAGGGTTTCGCAGGGATCTAATGAAGGGTAGACTCACGGGTCGTAACACATCTGAAATGTAACGGCAACTGTTTAAAGTGCCGTCGATGCGAACAAGAGGTGACCGAGACGTGTAACCAATGGCAGCCAATACTATCACGCTTCCAATATGCGTTCACCGCGATGTCGCCACACATGGATACGATCATCATGATGCTGTAAACAGAACCTGAATTCATCTGTAAACATGACGGTTTGCCATTCGTGCACCCAGGTTCGTCGTTGCGTACACCATCGCAGGCGCTCCTGTCTGATATGCAGCGTCACGGATAACCGCAGCCATGGTCTCCGAGCTGATAGTCCATGCTGCTGCAAACGTCGTCAAACTGTTCGTGCAGATAGTTGTCTTTCAAATGTCCCCATCTGTTGACTCAGGGATCGAGACGTGGCTGCACGATCCGTTACAGCCATGAGGATAAGATGCCTGTCATCTCGACTGCTAGTGATACGAGGCCGTTGGGATCAAGCAAGGGGTTCCGTATTGCCCTCCTGAATTCACCGATTCCGTATTCTGCTAACAGTCATTGGATCGCGACCAACGCGAGCAGCAATGTCACGATACGACAAACTGTACTAGCTAAAGGTTACAATCCGACCTCTATCAAAGTCGGAAATGTGTTGGTACGCATTTCTCCTCCTTACACGAGGCACCACAACAACGCTTCACCAGGCTACGGCGGTCAACTGCTGTTTCTGTACGAGAAATCGGTTGGAAACTTTCCTCATGTCAGCACGTTGTAGGTGTCGCCACCGGCGCCAACTTTGTGTGAATGCTCTGAAAAGCTAATCATTTGCATATCAAAGCATCTTCTTCCTGTCGGTTAAATTTCGCGTCTGTAGCACGTCATCTTCGTGGTGTAGCAATTATAATGGCCAGGAGTGTACCTACAAGTGCGGTGAACAAGAAACTTCGAGAGGAGTTTAAGAACGAAAATTGAAGATTGAGTGCCAATGAACTAAAATCGTTCCCGTCGGGAGTTGGACCCCCCCCCCCCCCCCCTTAGACGTGGTTGTTTTTGCCGAGTCCCTTTAGCTTAGCAAACAACAACAACTAAAACGGGGAAAGCACTAAACCGAATTTTACTATGATCCGACAACGTTTAATGATTAAACTCCCAATATCTCCGGATTTTAGAGCAATGTTAACAGGTCATGGGAAACTGAAAACCTGTTATCAAGGGTTCAGAATAATCTAAAACGGAACGTTCACATGTAACAGAGTTATCCAAACTGTTGACCACTTGCTTTTAGACTGCTGTAACTTACTGAAGGAGAGGGACCATCTCATGAAAAAAGGAGGAGGATGACCCGACAATAATTCGGATCTGGTACATAAATTCACTACAGATTTTTACAACTTACGTAATTCAACAAGATTTTCTGCAGTGTAAAACTCTTTTGCTTTCCTTTTGTACAGCGATAAATCTTTTATAGCCAAAATGTCTTCTTTTGTAAAGCCTTCAATTTTACGAAATGTGTTTGTGTTTGCCAAAGTAACTGATATAACGCCTGAATTTTACCATATAATATGTAATATTAGTATGTGATGGGGCATGTCAAATAAGTAATAATAATAATACACTGTAACCAAATGTAAATACAATTTTAAGTAAGAAATTATCAGATAAACATCAATATTGATACTCAGTAAAAAGTACGTTGTTCTCTGCAATAGGTGGCTTATAAAAATGGGCTAAGACAGAAACTGGTCTGCCTAAAAAAAAAAAAAAAAAAAAAAAAAAAAAAAAAAAAAAAAAAAATTGTGGTGCAATAAATCCCGGCACAGAGAAGTGAACATGAGGGGTGAAATGATAAGGGTGTGTGTGTTGACCATCTCTTCAAGTGACAAGTACTCGATGGCACTGCCGAAGTTCGTGCTGATATTTGGTGCTATTGTGACATCATTAACTCACCTTAAACTTCAGACGAAATTATAAGCAATAACTTGTTTTCTTAAGCGTTGGGACGTTTTTATTTTAATCGTCACCGATCTAAGGGTGACAATGTAGGACAGCAATATTTTTCAAAATTACAGACGAAAGCTGTAGGTTCCCTTGAACCAAATTGCAAATTTCTGCGTCGCAATGGGAGATAATTATGCGTGTTTCAAAAAATGATCGTTTAATTTTGTTCGCACAGTGTATATAGCATTCCTGTGACATAATAGTGGCCGTTCAAGGAGAACACTGGAAAGATTTACTGGACGTCCGAAAAAGGTTAGGAAAGACGTCACACTGAAGTTACTGACCCGTTTGTTAATTGCCCCCATGTGAAACGAAATGGGTCGTAACGGCTACAGCATGCAAATGATGCTCATATGTTAACAGCACGTCATAGAGCAACGGTCGCTATGCCTTAATGTAGGCATTCAACAGCTTAAGCTCTGAAACACATTCTTAGTTTTTCGATTCACCACTGTAACTACTATTTTATACCGCTATATTGACCGAGCTGCTCGAAGTGATGCTTTCAGGCAGACACATACTGTCATCTTTCTTATTCTATTCCTACTGATAATAAATTGTCGTTCTTAACTTCAATACTGAAAACTACAGGATGAATTGTCATTCGGCTTTCACAGTACACTTGAGCGAAGTTTGGGCAACATATAAGCACGATTGCATCAAAATTGGATCACGGAAAAAAAGAGATAGTAGTTTTAACTGTTTTCAGTAACCGACCTGTCTGTTCATCTATTAGAAACCTTGATCTCCAAATTTAGTTCACTAATTTGCTTATGGTTTTCACAGGTAACTTGAGTGTATGCAAGACATAGGCTTCGTTTCATAAAACTCTTATCACGATAAATAAATAAATAAAAAGGAAATAAAATAAAAAAATAAAAAAATAAAAAAAGGAAATAGTAACTTATATTTATAGTAACTTTATAATAAAATATACTATTCAGCAATATAGCTTACGTCCCAAAGTATAAAAAGAATTTTTTTGGAAAAAGCTAGCCTGCACGGAGGCATCAGGCATGCAGCCCATAGTGGCTAGCTTTTTCCAAAAAAAAAAAAAAAAAAAAAAAAAAAAAAAAAAAAAAAAAAAAAAAAAAAAAAAAAAAAAATCTTTTTATAATGCTTAATGGTATATTTTATTATGTGACTTGTTTTGTTTTATATTTCCTGATGAAGGCAATCCTAGTTACTGCCGAAACCTGGTAAAATAATTTTTAATTTGCGACCGAGGTCTGCTTGTTTATCCACTGACGTTGTAACGGTCGCTGACAATAGCTGCAATGTTTAAAATTTTTTAATATTAATGAGATTTTCACTGGTAACTTCAGCATTTAGTGCGTTGCGATAAAGGCTTCTTTTAATCAAAATCGGATCAGAGAAAGATAATCATAATGTAAACATTTGTCTATAAACAATTGCCCTTTATCTGTGTAGACTACTCTCCAAAAAGTACCACACGAACATCCACGGCGTTTGACAGTAAATTGGGAGTAGCTTGGGGCAACATATAGGCTTCATTTTCCTCTGAGCAGTCAAAGCGCCGTTCTCAACGTCATAGAGGTCCGTACGTTCGCCAATACTCACTACTGTCAATATATTTGGCCACCACCATAAGCAGGATTGTTCCGAATTCGATGTTCTCTCCATATGAGGAAACGACGATTGTCCAGCATAACACAAAATCTTGACTCATCTGTGAACAGAACCTGACGCCATTCGACTCCAATCTTGATGTTCCTCCGCCCTGTTTCTGCGGGCTAACCGGTTCATTGTTTTAATAGGGCACACACCATACGCCTCCCCTCCGTGCTAGAAGACAAGGCGATTTCGGACTAAAACTTCCTGGCTGTTTAAAAATTGTGTGTCGGAATCGGCACTCGAACCTGGGACCTTTGCCTTTCGCGGGTAGGCGCTCTACTGACAGAGCTATCCCTACACGACTCACGATGCCGCCTCACAACTTTACTTCCGCCAGTACCACGCCTCCTACTTTTCAAACTTCACAGAAGCTCTCCTGCGAACCTTGCAAGATTCAAATGTTCAAATGTTTGTATAGCTTATGGAACTTAACTACGGGGTCATCAGTCCCTAAACTTACAAACTACTTATGGACTAGCTAATCCTAAGGACGGTACAAATATCCATGCCCAAGGGGGGAATTCGAACCCCCGACCGTAGTGGACGTGCAACCGTGACTGGAGCGCCTCAGTCCCCTCGGCCACCGCGGCTGGCCTTGCAAGATTAACACTCCTGGAAGAAAGGATATGGTCTTGCCCGCGAAAGGCAAAGATCCCAGGTCCGAGTACCGGTAACGGCACACAATTTTAATCTGCCAGGACGTTTCATATCAGCGCACACTCCGCTGCGAGTGAAAGTTTCATTCTGATTTCGGACTGTGTGTGTTGATATTGCTTACCCTGTTGCTGCCTGGAGGATGCGTTTCAGCTGAGTTGCGACTAGCCTCTTCTCCCTGCGGGCTGTTAACCAGGGATAACGGTCATATCTTGCTGATGTTACCTGTGGACAACCTTGGTCTTGCCATCTTTTAACGGTTCCTGTTGTCTGAAATCGCGTCCGGGTCCTGGAATTACATTTTGGGAAAAATACAATAGTCAATATCAACAGCCACCTCTCTCTGTGTCTGTCCCGCTTTGCGCCTTCCTATGGCTCTCCATGCCATATCCTCGAATAAGTCAAGTTGCTGTTGCGTTGCACTACCTGCTCAGTACACTATCTGAAACCAACTGCTTGCGTAATTCGTTTGGTAGAATAAACACAACACCAATGCCCCCGGCACCAACTTTCTACTATTACCACTATCTTCGGTTGCTGTAACGTCGTTGTATCCAATCCGTATAACAACAGAAAGCCGTAGAACCATTCTTGTTCATTCTACCGATGATAATACTTTAGAATCTAGATATATCAACTGATCCCCTAATTGGTTTGACCAGTGTAAACAGACAGACTTCGTTATTCAGCAGGAATTATGAAGGAAAAATACTTTTTTAGTCGGAGTATTTTTGTCTCAGCTACTTGTAGATGTTTGTAATCAAACAAAATGGACACATGAAAATTTGTGCTAGGGCTGGGACTCAAAGCCCGCTCTCATGCTTACTAGGGAGTTGTACTAACCTCTTTTCCCGTTGTTCTTCGTGTAGATTTTTTATCGTGTTTGTTCTATGTAAATACGAGGCGCGTCCAGAAAGTAAGTTCCATTTCAATTTATCTCCGCTGCAGCGCTGCGATTGCAGTTCCGCACATGCGCTGTAGACGATGTGTATCAAGGAGAAGAACTTGCGCCATTTGGAGATCGCTGTCAGTTACGTACGGTTTGTTGTGCTTGTTTTAAAAGTCGGCGTTGATTGAAAATCCCGCCACCTGTGATATCAGGTCGGTGATTCGGTTTCTGAATGCGAGAAAAGTGAAACCAAGTGAAATTTATCGGCACATTTGTGATGTTTACAGACCAAAAGCGATGAGTGATTCGGTGGTGAGAAGATGTGTCCGACAGTTCAATGGCGGGCGTAGTGATGTGCACGATGAAGAACGAAGTGGGCGTCCACCTTTGGTTACAGAAGAACTGGTTCACTCGATTGATGACAAGCGACTTTCATCTGTTCTTACATCTCAAGTCTTTCCTTGGCGGTCATCACTTCACCAATGACGACGAGCTGAAAGAAACTGTTTCCAACTGGTTGAAGACACAGGCGGCAGATTTCTATGAAGAAGGTATACAAAACCTGGTGTCTCGCTATGACAAATGCCTGCAAAATTTCGGCAGTTATGTGGAAAAGTTGTTTAAGAGTTGTAGAATTTTGTGCAATAAAAATATCTTCTCTATCTGTGTACAATTTCAGTTTATTACCAAACGGAACTTACTTTATGGGCGCGCCTCGTAGCACCCCAGACCCTGCACGCTTTGTCGGTAAACAACCAGCGTTACATCTCTGAAGTGTTTCTTACAGCGATTGTAATTAGCAATGACGGCAACAATAGCGATTTCATCATCTGCTCACTTTACATGAGGCGGTTTTCAATCGTGTAATTTTTGTACAATTATTATCTCTCAAATAATTTTGAGTGTCATATCTCCGGTTTGGTGTTGCATTTGGAAGGCTAGCAGGATACGCAAATAATAAATGCACGGTACACTGTCTATGGTCATTCGTAAAGTAACGACCGTTTTGTGAGAAGGCCGGCCGCGGTGGCCGAGGGGACTGAGACGCTACAGTCACGTTCTGCACGGCCACTACGGTCGGGGTTCGAATCCCCCCTCGGGCATGGATATTTGTGCCGTCCTTAATATAAGGTAGTTCATAAGTAGTTTGTAAGTTTAGGGACTGATGACCCCGTAGTGAAGTCCCATAGACTATACAAACATTTGAACATTTTTAGTGAGAAGCCGTTCCATTCGCTAGGAAGATCATGAGCAGTAGCTTTTATTTAGACCAGTCTATTCTCAGTTTCATGTTACGAAGGGAGAGTAAAATCACAGTTTAGCTAATTACCGGAGAGTACAGCACACAATGTGTACATTGAGCAAGCTATAAAGGAAAGCAAGGAGAAATTTGGTGAAGGAATTAAAGTTCAGGGGGAAGAATTATAAACATTGCGTTTTGCCGACGACATAGTAATTCTGTCAGATACAGCAAATGACCTGGAAGAGCAGTTGAATGGAAAGGACAGTGTGTTAAAGAGAGCGTATAAAATGAACATTAACAAGAGCAAAACAAAAATAATGGATTGCGGTCTTAGAAAATCAGGCGATGCTGAAGGAAATCGATTAGGTAACGAAACAATGAAGGTGGTAGATTAGTTTTGTTACTTGGGCAGTAAAATAATAAATGATGGTCGCAGCACAGAGGATATAAAATGCAGAATGGCAATGGGTAGAAAAGCGTTCTTGAAAAAGAGAAATTTGTTAACATCGAATATTGATTTAAGCCTAAGGACGTCCTTTCTGAAGCCATTTGTATTGAGTGTTGCCTTGTATGGGAGTGAAACATGGACAATAAGCTGTGCGGACAGGAAGAGGATACAGGCTTTTGAGATGTGGTGCTACAGAAGAATGCTTAAGATTAGGTGGGTAGATCGCATAACTAATGAAGAGGTTCTGAACAGAATTGGTGAGAAAGGGAATTTTTGGCATACCCTGAGTAAAAGAAGAGATCGCTTGGTAGGACACATTCTTAGACATCGAGGAATCGTAAATTTAGCATTTGAGGGAAGTGTGTGGGGTAAAAATCGCATAGGGAGACCAAGAGACGCGTATAGTAAACAGATTCAAGTGGATGTGGGTTGTCGTTCTTATGAGGAGATGAAAAGGCTTGCTCAGGATAGCGTATTGTGGAGAGCTGCATCACACCAGTCTCCGGACAACAACAACAGCACATACGTGGTATATGACTTATATTGTGCTATAGAAAAGAAATGTGAACAACAGAGAGCTAGCTGCTACTTGAACAGAAATTAAAAGGATTTCTTACATGAAGAAATGCTGTATTTTTATCTCTGAAATAAACATTAATTTAATCTAATTTAACGTAAAAAAAGAGAAGTAGATATGAAAGTTATGTGTCCAATGACAAACTGAGAAAAATGAGCATATCCAGATTACGAAAATTCTTAATTTGCATGTATTAAAAGTCTAGCTTTAATTTCAACAAGAGTTCCATTCTAAAATGTTTAAAATTTCGGCTTGTGTGCTTTTACATTAAGAAGCTAAAAGCAATTTTTTGATTAAATGAAAGTGTAAAAGTTGCAGTGTTCACGACAACGAAATCGACTGTGACGTCTTCGAACAGGCAAATATTAAAAGCCGCGGTGGAGTAGCCGAGCGGTCTAAAGCACCTCGCTGCGGAGCGCGCGGTTGCTCGCCGTGGAGGTTCGAGTCCTCCCTGGGGCATGGGTGTGTGTGTGTTTGTCCGTAGGTTAGTGTACCTAGGTTTAAGTAGTTAGTAAGTTACGGACTGATGACCAAGCAGTTTGGTCCGATAGATTTACAGACATTTGAACATTTGAAATATTAAAACATAGGCCACTATAGAGTCTGATACAGTAGATATGACGCGTCACGAAATCTTTAAAACAGCATGTTTACAAACATTTAAATTCAACTCCAGAGTAATGGAGTAGTTTAGAAGAACGATATTGTTAAGGGAGCGGCAGACGTCCAAAAATCTGGCGTTTCTTTGTGGTCAGCCCTGGATAAACGTCTTTCCCTAGAAGTTTTTCGGCTGAGAATAAATTCGTATTTCTCTGTGTAATGTCGCTTCATCGTATGAAGTATTACGAGGTTTTTAGCGTACTGTACATCGTGTGAATATCTTGTGAAATGCAAAGGTGTATCTACTGATAGTTTTCTTTGTTTTTAGCTCTATTTGTCGCATTCCTTTCTAAATTCCTTCCCGTACGTCAGATACGTTACACAAACTCAGCTTTGGGCTTAATAGAGTTGTTATTAGCAACTGGAGCGGCTTTTCAGGAATTGAATAAACACTTGTGCAATCAGCACATTCCGAATATTGGCACATTTAGTACTGACTAATGACTACCCATCTTGCCTAGATATTGCATACATTTTGATTTGAAGCATATAAATGTATTTCCTCAAATACACACTTCACGATAGCTGCATGTCACTCAGGTGCTGTTTACAAAGCGTCCCGCAACAAGGAGCGATTGTTCAGCGACCTTCGGACTGTTACAATGTCACTGATACTTTTTCTGGCAGTGATGTAGTATATGATATAATCACATGGTCACGTCTCCCAGAAATCGTTCTATGTGGTTGACATACTCGATAGTCACTTTCTGTTAGAATGCAACCATATGTTCCAGAAGAATCAAAGTCTTTCGATATATCGAAATAGCGTCATTTATCTTGTTTTCTGTCGTTTGGAAAAGACAGAACTGATAATGAAGGGCGATTTGTTGACTCGTGCTCGTACCAACGCTGCCCGCCATTTTAACCGAAGCTCCCACCCAAACACCTTGTACAAGTAACTGTTCTTCCCAAGGAAGACGCAGGTGCAGGAAATTGGAACCTTCGGTTCAATGGAACAATGTACACTATGTGATCAAAAGTATCCGGACACCCCCAAAAACATACGTTTTCCATAGTAGGTAAATTTAGATGCCACCTACTACCATGTACCCCATATCAGAGACCTCATCGGTCATTAGACGTAGTGAGAAAGCAGAATGGGGCGGGATGGGGCAAACTTACACGGTTGTAAGTGCACGATAATAGAAACAAAAATGTCCCAGTAAAAATGCGTCCGCAAACGAACCGTTTGTGAGATACTTACAAATGTATGACTCCAAGCTGCCACTGACGTCATTGTAAACATTGTCCTAGTTACTACAAATTAATTTCAAATGTAGACTTTACTTTTAGGTTTTACATCGCATTTAGTTCATATTTCACGTTTGGGTTACCTGTTAAAGAAGGTGTTCGATGTGTCCTCCTTGCATATGGATGCAATACTGTGCTAGTCTCTGCAATGAATTTCGATTTCTTTCGAAAACCAGCGGATCGTTTCGAAATTCTTGACAAGCGTGTACAACTCTCCGCTCCAGTTCTTCAACCGTATAACAGGTGTGCTGAACTGACCTCCAGACACAAAAATCCAAAGGATTTAGATCAGGTGATCTTGGAGGACAAGGTACAGGTCCGCCTCGACCTACCCATCTTTGGCCGTAGCTGCGCGTTGGATTCCGTCTCACAGTCACAGCAAATTGTGCCGGGGTTCCTTCATGCATGTACTGCAGACTCTGGCGTTGCTGAAGGGCAACAACCTTAAGCAATCCTGGAAGATTGTAGAGTCTAAATTTAAAATTAATGTGTACTAACTAGGACGAAATTTATATTGACGTCAGTGGCGGCTTGGAACCATACATTCGGAAATATCTCGCAAACGGCTCGTTTTCAGATCATAGTTTACTGAGACATTTTTGCTTCTATTATCGTGTACTTTCAACCGTGTAAGTATGCGCCATCCTTTTTGATGCACCCTGTATAACAACAACTCCCAAAAGAAAATGTTCACAACGGGCCATTAAAATTGCTACACCAATAAGAAATGCAGATGATAAACGGGTATTCATTGGACAAATATATTATACTAGAATTGACAGGTGATTCAATTTGCATAGATCCTGAGAAATCAGTACCCAGAACAACCACCTCTGGCTGTAATAACGGCCTTGATACGCCTGGGAATTCAGTGAAACAGAGCTTGGATAGCGTGTACATGCCGCTTCAACACGATACCACAGTTCATCAAGAGTAGTGACTAGCGTATTGTGACGAGCCAGTGGCTCGGCCACCATTGACCAGACGTTTTCAGTTGATGAGAAATCTGGAGAATGTGCTGGCCAGAGCAGCAGTCGAACATTTTCCGTATCCAGAAAGACCCGTACAGGACCTGCAACATGCAGTCCTGCATTATCCTGCTGAAATATAGGGTTTCACAGGGATCGAATGAAGGGTAGAGCCACGGGTCGTATCACATCTGAGATGTAACGACCACTGTTAAAGTGTCGTCGATGCGAACAAGAGGTGACCAAGACGTGTAACCAATGGCACCCATACCATCACGCCGTGTGATACGCCAGTATGGCGATAACGAATACACGCTTCCAATGTTTGTTCACCGCGATGTCGCCAAACACGGATGCGACCATCATGATGCTGTAAACAGAACTTGGATTCATCCGAAAAAATGACATTTTGCCATTCGTTCACTCAGGTTCGTCGTTGCGTACAACATCGCAGGCGTTCCTGTCGGTGACGCAGCGTCAAAGGTAACCGCAGCCGTGGTCTCCGAGCTGATATCCATATTGGTGCAAACGTCGTCGAACTGTTCTTGCAAATGGTTGTTGTCTTGCAAACGTCCCCATCTGTTGACTCAGGGATCGAGACGTGGCTGCACGATGCGTTACAGCTCGACTGCTAGTTATGCGAGGCCGTTGGGATCCAGCACGGCGTTCCGTATTGCCCTCCTGAACCCACCGATTCCATATTCTGCTAACAGTCATTGGATCGCGACCAATGCGAGCAGCAATGTCGAGATACGATAAACCGAAATCGCGATATTCTACAATGCAACCTTTATCAAAGTCAGAAACGTGATGGTACGCATTTCTCGTCCTTACACTAGGCATCACAACAACGTTTCACCAGGCAACCCCGGTCAACTGCTGTTTGTGTATGAGCAATCGGTTGGAAACTTTCCTCATGTCAGCACGTTGTTGGTGTCGCCACCGGTGCCAAACTTGTGTGAATGCTCTGGAAAGCTAATCATTTGCATATCACAGCATCTTCTTCCTGTCGGTTAAATTTCGCGACTGTAGCACGTTATCTTCGTGGTGTAGCAATTATAATGGTCTTTAGTGTATTATCTGCTTTTTCCCACGCATTAGAAGCTTTGACTTGGTGAACACTAGACAGAAGTCGAATGTATATTTGCATCACACCACCTTGACACTTGTGCAGAAAGGTGTGCAGTATTCTGCAACAACCATTTTCAATAAGCTGCCACAAGAACTCAAGAATCCTAGTACCATCTAAATTGAAAAGTTTCCTCATGGTTCTGTGGAGGAACTTCTGAAAAAGTTAAACAATTACGTTAATTTTTTTTTCGTTATTGATTCTTTTCACTTAGGCTTAATATTGTCATGTGCATAGGACTACTTAAAGTTTTTTCTATTACTGTTCTTGTGTTAACCGTCATGTATTGACTTGTTCCATGATCATGAAGTCTTACTCCTCAATTAGGTCTTGTGGAACAGAAAACCTTATTATTATTATTATTTGAAGATTACTAGGCAAGAACATTCACTTATTTTTGCAGATTTCAAAAAAAAATGTCAAATGTTTGTAAAGCTTATGGGACTTAACTACGGGGTCATCAGTCCCTAAACTTACAAAATATTTATGAACTACTTACGAACTAGGACGGCACAAATATCCATGCCCGAGGGGGGATTCGAACCCCCGACCGCAGGGGCCGTGCAGACCGTGACTGAAGCGCCTCAGTCTCCTCGGCCACCGCGGCCGGCGCAGATTTCCAGATCATAGTCGTGGAAACAGAAGACATTCTTCAACGAGCAGTATGGTCCTTACATGTAATGGCAGACCAATATAATCTAACAACATCTACATAGAAAAAAAGTTATCGTCTTTTCCTAGAAAAGAACACTCAGAGGTAAAATCGAAATAGATACGGCAATAATATATTACAGCAATTTTAAATATCCAACTAGGTGAACTGTGATACATGTTATGCTAATGATCCTTAAAAGAAGCTGCAAAGATACTAACACCTTTTAGATACGATTAAGAGAACACTCCTGAATAAAACCAGGAAAGAGACAGTAATAACTTCTATTACTACAATGAGCGTCCATTTATCACTTTATGGAAGCGAAATATGTGTTTTAAAGAACAAACAATTACAGAGACTAGCAGCAGTTGTAATGAGACTTCTAAGACCTTTGTCAGGAAACAGATTAGAAGATCATGAAAGGACTAGTGAGATAAGAGGATCTCCATGTTGTCGGAATAGTGAAAAAGATCCAACACTAGTGGAAGAAATGGTGCAACCATGTGATGTCTGTGGATCGAAGCAGGATGACCTCAGACCCAAGGGTAGAAGAAGAATAGGAAGACCATTAAATAAGATGGTGCGATCAGGTTTAAATTGCTTGGTTTCTGAACAGGTATACATGCCTAACCGGAAAATGTCAACCGATTTTCCAGTTTTCTCTGACAGTCTGAACCCATTCCAGTTGAGATTAACTTATGAGACACTACTTCATCTCACAGTGACGCATTTCAGCATTGGCTTATTTAGTAAGGCTGAGAGAGTTTCAGACTTGCTAATTCAACTGAAGCTGACCCTAAAAAAGGCGGGCTATGCATCAACGCGAAGGTTAGTCTTAAAATTCCGGGTGGGTTCAGCCCTTCTGCAGTCTGTCCCTGGTTTGTTTACGTCAGTCACGGATATGCTAATCTCACTCCAGTGGCAGACGTTGGAAGAGGAGGACTACGCAACAGCAGGAAATTTGATGTTAAAATTCCGATGGTGTTCTGTCTGAGGAAAATAAGGACTCCTTCTGTTTAAAATATTGCGAAATAGGCAAGTTTCACCAAACGTTATTCTCCACATACATGAATCGTGATGAAGAGAAAATTGGGAGATGTGTAGTTGCTCCAAAGTTCCCTTAGACAGTCAACGTAAGTGGTTTAGGCAAAATTAACTTCAATCCAAATTAAGAAATATTAATAAAGAGTGCAATAAAGGTTCAAACCATCCAAATAACTTAACTTGAGTGCAATCTGATGACTTCTTCGGCTACCCTGTCAGTTTCAACGCACAAATACCCTGAGGAAGAGCTGTGCAAGGTAATTTAAAACCTCTTAAGACCTCGGTTTGCAGAACATTTTCGGAAAGATAAATTACACACACTCGCAGTCTCACACGCACACACACTGTGAACACTATCGCCACCACATAAACGAAGATGGCGGACGAATATTGCAGTATTTGTAAGGAAATACTTTTCAACATTGTGTTTGATAGTTTTAAACGATTTTAGCTCTTCCGTTCACTTATCGGTTAATTTTTAAATACACCGGAACTACTTCACTACAAATCTGAGAGGGGACCTTGCTTGCCCCGGTATGCATTTGTTAATTAGTTGCAGACTCGAAAATTTTGTCAACTGACAAGGAAAGTACTTGGGCTCGAACAAACATATCTGTATGAACGTTTGGTTACAGTATCTCTACGTACACCTCAATGTGCTGGTGGGTGACGGTTTTATGCAAAACTTTGCAATCATGCTCTAGATAGCACTGTAGATGTAATTGTAGACGCCATACGTAATGCAGATAACTGAACTATAACTTACGTAATAATCGTCGTACATGTTCTCTAGCGTATTGTCATCAAAAGCCGTAATGATAGTTGCAACTTTAACCTTCTTCTCGGAAGACTGTTGGTATTCACTGCCACTGCTTCCATCGCCTCTTCCCGCACTTACCGTAGCACTACCGCTAACAATGAGTTCTTCGTCATCATCATCCCTATTATCATTATTATGTGTTAGTGTTATAACAGTATCTAACTTATGCTCATATTCTGCATGCGAATGATTCATCTTCTACACTAATACCATCTTCACGAAGAATGGTTCTTCGTAACTTCATCTCAACCAATCGCAATACTTTAGCAGGATTGATTATCAAGTCGCCGCTCCATCTGACGCTTCACCACACAAATGTCACAAAGCGCAACTTCGTAGGCACACTGCACCGTCCCTACCGGCGAACCGACAGGTCAAAGTGCAATGTGGCAAGGCACACGCAGTGGCCTCTAACGGACGACTGCAGAATTTTGCAGATGAGGGAGTGTCACTAGTGCAATAAGGGATCTTTACATTATCCCTCGTACGATTTTGATGTATATGTGTTTGTTCGAGTCCAAGTAATTTCCTTATGAGTTGTCCCATCTGGAGGTAACTTTGCGCAAGAATCGTGGTAATGAAGGTCAGATTAAAGGAGCGTTCTGCTTTGACCAAGGAACTAGTCATTATAGCACAGAGGTGGCAACCAAGTCAATGGCCTTTCTGCCATTCGTCGGCAGAAAAAGAGTTTAAATATTTGTAAAGGAATGGGACCAAACTGCAGTGATAATCGGTCCCTAGACTTACAAACTAACTTATGGCAGCATGCACATCCAAGCTCGAGGAGGACTCGAACCTCTAACGGGGTGCAACGGCACGCCGTAAAGCGCTCGGTGGCATTTCCAACAAAACTGGTCGTATTTTGCGTAAATAGGATGTGAAATGTATGTTTGGACCACCATCCAAAATTAATGTGCTGTTTAGGGTCCGTAAAGCATAATCATGGTTTGCGCAAGGCTGGTGTCTTGTCGTATCCCATGCAGCTGTGCTACGTCACGTTTTGGTCAAACAATTAGGACTTTTGGGGAACTATGTATTGAGAATAAACGTCACACACAACAACCCAAAATATTTGCTGTTGTCCAAAATTGCCTAGACACAGGTCACCCTACGGAATATAACAAAAGTAACATTTTTGGGTATGCACTTCCAGTTATTGGGATTGTGTTATCAATGAAACGATTGAAATAAAATTAGCGACAAATCTAAGGAATAGGGATGGACGTTTTTACTTAAATTATACATGGAATGCTGTTCTCTCGCGTGTAAAAAATAAAAAAAAATAAAAATAAAAAATAAAAATAAAAAAAATAAAAAATAAGTAAATAAATAAAAAGGACAAAATCAATGCCATGTGACGCGTTGAAAAATCTATGTTTATTATCGATATTTCAGATAGTTTTCGTCTTTCGTCGTGTGATGACGCTGTTTGCTTTGTTGCTCGGTGTGTGTGTTGTCTCTCCTGTCGTTATTTGAAACCCCGATTTTAAACGTCGTTGCACATTGCTTCCTGCATTATTGACTTGAAAATGGCAGGGTGGTCTCCTGCCGGAATATCGGCCGACGTGTTTCAGAACCTGGCAGCAAACTCGTAAGTTTTCTGATTATTCCATACGGCGGGAGAAATCAAGGACTCACATTTCATTGGATATGTTAGTGTGTGTCGTCTACTACTGCGCGGCTGATACGTTGATTTCTTTAATGTTCCCAGACTCGATAGACGATTGTTCCGGAATTCTTGTCGAGTTTTGCGCCTGAAACTACTAATTTTTGGAAGAGAACCTATGATGTCACGGACCAGAAATCTGTCCACACACGTAATGCAGGTACTATAAAGTTTTAATGTACGAATTTGCATAAGGCTTCCAATTTGTTGACTCACTAATACGAACATGAAAGTACCAGAATGAATCATTCACTCTGCAGCGGAGTGTGCGCTGATATGAAACTTCCTGACAGATTAAAATTGTGTGCCGGAACCGGGACTCGAACCTGGGACCTTTGCCTTTCATGGGCAAGCGCTGTACCACTTAGCTACCCCTACACGACTCACAGCTCCCCCACACAACTTCAATTTTGCCAATACCTCGCCTCCTACTTTCCAAACTTCACAGACGTTTTCCGCGAACCTGGCAAGACTAGCACTCCTGGAAGAAAGGACATGGTGGAGCCGTGAGTCAGCAATCCATAGCAGGACAAATCACATAAACAATGGCGTTGATTGCATCGCAATGTTCCAATTACATCCAGAGATATTACGACGCGAAGTTAACGCTTGAAATACGTGAAACGCGCGGCTAGCGCACGTCCTGAGCAGCATGGGGTTCTCGCCTGAGTCTCAGTACGTGCACTAGCCGCGCGTTTCGTGTATTTCAAGCGTCAACTTCGCGTCGCAAAAACTCCGAATGTAATTGGAATATTGCGATGCAATCAGCGCCATTGTTTATGTGATTTGTCATGCTATGGATTGCTGAATAAAAATAATAAGGTGTCAAAAAAAAAAAAAAACACATAAGTTTGTGTTAAAAAAACACATTTGCTTTCGTTTTAGAATGTTTCCAAATATGTAAATCCATGGGCCCCAGCCGTACATTGATACCGGTGAAAGTCGTTTTCCAATAGCTGTTATTGTTCCAGAGATATTTGGTGTGGACAAGATACCTGGGACACCCTGTGTAATACCATCCCCCACGCTCATCCAATTGTAGCAACTGCGAATAAAACTCAAAACGCTTGTCTTTTTCGACGCTATTGAAATCTTACACTAGCTCCAATTTGAAAGGTTCCATAAACAGCTTCTGTCACAAGATTTTCCACACTATGATTGGAGCCATTTCCTTATGAATGTATGTCGTACAGGGTGTCCAGAAAAGGGCTCCACGATTTCAAAATTAAATACCTCGAAAACAAAAACGGTATGTTTATTGTGAAAGCTGTAAGACGTTTATACAGCAGTTTGAAATAATAGTTACAAAAGCTGCTAACAGATGGCGCTGTGCGCTGTACAGCTCATATCAGCATACATAAGTGAAATAATCGTATGAAAACACTCTTTGCAAACAATCACATGTTTTCAAAATGTTCACCATTGGCACTACAGAGGTGGCGCGAACGAAGAATGAAATTCGCCATCACATTTCGTAGTGTCTCAACCGAAACGGATTCACATGCCACAGATATCGCCGATTCTAGCTCGTCCAGCGTGGCGGGATGCTTCGGGTTGACCATGTCTATCACTGTGTACCACAAAAAAAAAAAAAAAAAATAAATAAATAAAAATAAAAATAAAAATAAAAAAAATAAAAAAAAAATAAAAATCACAGGGTGTCAAATCCGGCGAATCCATGCCTGCACCGGTAAATTTGGGATATTCCAAAGCAATGACTCGATTCCCGAAGTATTCCTCAAGAAAGCGAAACACTTGTTCGGTCCGATGTGGTCGGGCTGCATCTTGCATAAACCATTCGGTACCTGGTCAATCCTCTAACGCTTGCTGTGTGGCGACAAATTGTTTCAAAATTGCAACGTAACGTGCACCAGTGACCGTTTCTCGAATGAGAAAAGGGCCAATAATGCTTCTGCTGCATACTGCAGACTACACAGTAACTTTAGGAAAATACAGGGGTTTCGCTTCACGCCAATATAGCTTTTCGGAACTCCAAAATTGCCAGTTCTGCTTATTCATGTATCCATTCAGGTGGAAGTGTGCTTCATCTGTAAACCAGATGCAGCCAACATCAAATCCTTCACTATCAATCATTGTGTGCATCTGATTGGCAAAGACAACCCTTTGTTGCACAGCTCGTACTGGTATGGCATACACATGTTTCCGGGGATTTAATTTACTCACTCAAGCACTGAGTTAGTAATTCTCCTATCCCTTCTCTCTCTCTGTCTCTCTCTCTCTCTCTCAGTCCATCTACTTTTTTTCCTAAAAACATGTTGTATTCATTGGAGAATATACCAAAAATAAGACTGTACGAAATTATAAATGCAGTATCCAAACAAAGAAAGACAGTAATAAAAATACATATGATATGAAACATTGATGCAATAATTTGATTCAAAAGTTAACTGTCAAAAATACTTCTTGTTACTTGTTCAACAGGTAGTATAAATAAATTCTTTGGTGAGCCCACGTTTGAGCAAGTGACGTAAAGTTGTGTGTGAGAGTAACATGTAGAAATTCACTCTGCTGTCTTTAATAGATTGTCCAATGATTAACTAATCGTAACTGCAGTCTCTTGAAGTTAAACGGTAGATCTGTCGGAATATTGGATGTTCGTTAGACGTACACTGTTCCATTCTCTTCCTGTCCTTGTAGCTCTATATAACTTTCGCCTGCAACCGTGTTCGCGTAACAATTCGAGGTTATAAATGCCGCTGTCGGCTTGCAGAAATTTCCTCAGGCTGACTGGAATAGTGTCTTAGAAGTAAAGAAAAAATGTAGTGCATAATGTGACAGGTTTTTACCCACCGCGATATATGTCTAATATATAAAGCAGAGTGTCCGTATGTGTGTACGTGTTGCATACAAATCTACAGTTTTATTCCAATCTTTATGAGATTTTGTACACGTAAGCTTCACCCCGGTCGCCGTAAGTGTAAGAATCAGGTACCATACATAGTTGATGAGATATGAAGTCATAAACAATGAGATGCACGAGAAACTGCTGCATTTAGCGACAATGCTGCTCATTTTCTCCTAAACCACTGGACCGATTTGAACCAAATTTGGTACACACATTCCTAATCGTGAGGTAACAATGGCTGAAGCGTTAAGAATCACATACGACACATGATTCAGATGGTATGTCATAAAAATAGGAATCGCACAAAACTGCCAGATAATGCGGCGAGACTTTATAAATACGCCATATGAGAAAGAGTACTTCGCTACTTGCAACAAACTTTAAACATGATTTCAAACTTTTAACAAACTTTTTTTCGCTGACAACCATAGCAAAATGATGAAAAGAAAAAAGTTTCTCGCTTACTACTTTTCCGCTGTTTATGGAGTAAACTACAGCATTCGGTATGAAGTTACACTTTATAATTTCTACACTATAAATTTTGGCTGTAGGAAATTTTACAGACACCATATACACATATAGTTGAATATACCTTCTAAATTGCATCACCATACGACACGTAGTTCATGAGATATGAGCACATAAACAGTAACATTCATGGAAAACCACTACATCACGCACAAAGTTTTAATCTATTACTTATTTATTACCAACTGTATTCCCGAGAGATTTTACAGCATACAGCCCTTATAGAAATGAATATATACCTGATTAATGGCAGGAATAAATAAATAAATATCCGGGCAACGCCGGGTTTTCAGCTAGTTATTTCCTATTTATTAGTGTATACGATGTATACTCTAATCTCTTCTTTTCCCTATGTCTATTCCTCCCGCCCTCCCGGCCGCGATGGCCGAGGGGACTGAGGCGCTTCAGTCACGGTCTGCACGGCCACTACGGTCGGGGGTTCGAATCCCCCCTCGGGCATGGATATTTCTGCCGTCCTAGTTCGTAAGTAGTTCATAAGTAGTTTGTAAGTTTAGGGTCTGATGACCCCGTAGTTAAGTCCCATAAGCTTTACAAACATTTGAACATTTTGAACTGCTGTAGCAGTCCATGCATCACCCAGAGAGGTGGCATTACGTATTAAAATTATTATCAGCTTCGTATAGATTCGGCATATATCATAACTGGCGCTCAAAAACATTTATCCTTCCACTTATAACCATCACAACGGTATGATGCGAATTCGCGAGATTGGGCATTAAGGGGTTAGTAAAATTTTTCAGTCTCATTACTGCGTTATAAACTTCGAAATGTTCAAATGTTTTTAATACTATGGGATCAAACCACGGTGCTCATCAGTCGCTAGAATTGCAGTCTACTTCAACTAAGGTAAACTAACCTAAGGACAGGTCACACACATCCACGCCCGGAGGAGGACTAGAACCTCCGACGCGGGAGGCCGCGCGATCCAGAAAGTGGCGTCGCAGACCACGAGCTACTCCCGCTAAACTTAAGTAATTGGATTAGACCATATTTCACATAAAAGCTGTTAAAACCCTGTAATATTTAGATCTGTATCAGTTTAATAGATTTAGGGCAGCCACACAAAAATTATCGTCTAGCTAATAAATCAATCAAAATCTTGTCTATTGCTAGGGTCTAACAGACGTGACTCAGTACCCTGAAAGTTGAGATATGTACCCGTCATTTGGTCACTTTATTAAAACACATTTGCTACTATCGTTTGAAAAACTTGTAAGTTATGACTTGCACTGTAGTGCGAAGCCAGAAACTGTCAATACTATAGAGCTGTAGCAAACTGTATGTATTCGTTACTGAGTAACGAATACTTTGGCTGATACGAAATACTGAATCCTTACTCATGAATACATTTCGTTACTCGCATCTACGTATCCATGAGAACTTACTCTTGCATCCATTTCGTTATTCGCATCTACCATATCAATACGAACTCTGTAACGATAACCAATACGGAGAATGCATATATATTCTGTGATACTATTATTATGAGATGAGTAATTTATATAGACTTTTAGTGCTATTGCGTAGCTATACGATTTTAAATGGTTATTTTTGTTATTAAACATTTTGGATTATACTTCTTGGTTCGTGTTTTTAGATTACTCCTGAATGATCTGACGTCCGCTTTTAACGCAAGCATAAGTTTTATTTATTTTTTTTTCCTGTAAAGGTTTCAGATTAATGGTTAATTATTTGCTTTTCATCTTGTCTACCATATAACAGTTTGTAAAAAGTACTCAGAAGATATCATCTAAACATTTTATTCATGACGGTATTATCTTAATTGTAGACCGAATATAAAAATTCGTGGTAAGTGCCAAAAATGAAAAAAATTGTTTTATTGTGAAAATGTTGGCTGCAAGCCTAAAACTACTCAGTAAAAAGCGGGCTATCTGTTATTTGATGTGGAAGAAGTTGCAATGTTTCTCACAAGGATGCCCGATGATCTACGTGCCACCTGTTGTGAAGTTAAATCTGGGTTATGTGCTAGTGGCGAGAGGTGCACGTGAGCTTTGTTATTACTGAGTTGAGGTTCCATCGTGTAGCAAGCAGTAACTATTCACTTTGTGCTTTTTCTACAATGGAACTGGTAAATAAGCACTGTAAAAGTTGTTAAGGGAGTGTTTCTCAACGCAAGAATAAGCTTAGAGCAGAAGGGAAGTCCTACAAGAACAGCCAGAACGTGGCAGTGCCTGAGAAACAATATCCACCTGTTGCGGTAGGTTTAAAGATAACATCATAGACCTTGGTTGTCGTTTATTAATAGCTCAAAGTTGTATTCCTTCGGCTTTTAATGTTGCAGTTATTTGTATATGCGTTTTTGTTCTGAGTTCACGGTAGTGAAAAACAGGTTATTAGATGCAGTGTTTACACTTCGAATGACCTTCTTTTATGTAGGTTTCATGCCAATGTCCATATATATGCAGAGGCATTGCCTTCAAACAAAAACTAAACATCTTCAATCAGTTTTATGAACTAGGAGATAACGTCAAGCAAAATTCGTTTCCAATGGGAAATATAAGTATTAAACGTCGGCGACATGCATCGTACACAGATTCAACAGAAAGTAGAAGGCAGACAAGTGTATTTTATACGATTCCTCATGGAAAAGGTGATCATAAACAAGTGTGAAAGCAAACATTTGTGAAATCCATGTCATCACAAAGCGTAGGGTTGAAACATTGGTTAAATCGAAAGAGTGTGGTGACGTTACGTACGTTGAACGTAGGGGAAATAAAACGAAAGAGAGGAAGTACACAGGTGATGATGCACAGCGTATAGATATGAACACACAGCAATTTTCCCCCAAGAGGAAATTTCACAAGGGCCAAAATTCGCTTATATGCTTAAGCCAAGATTTTAATTATCAGAGAATGTATGACGCCTTTGCTGACCTTCATCCAGGCCACAAAGCCCAAAACAGCTCTCCATTTACTCGAATTTTGAACATAGCCCGGTTTTTACAGTATAGAGTATGGCACATAGCCCTATTCTTATTTTTCATCAGGAAAATATTTTTTTCTTAAAGATAAAAATCGAATGGTCAATTCAACTGCAATAAGTCTTCAAAGATTAACGGTAGACACAAATTAAGCCGAAAAAATGCACATAAAGACAAACAGTTCATTTTAGGAGGTTTTTTGCGCTTTTCTCAGAACGTTCATTTTGGCACTTAGCACGGATTTTATAGTCAGTCTACAATTGTGAATGTCACATTATACAGTACAAGTTGTAGGCCTACAACAGTCGCAAATTTAGTGATACTACTATGATCGGTCGCTCTGGCATTCGTCAGGAAATATTCCGATTGATTCTGACATTCCAAAAAAAAAAAATGTTCTAATGTTTGTAAAGCTTATGGGACTTAACTACGGGGTCATCAGTCCCTAAACTTACAAACTACTTATGAACTACTAACGAACTAGGACGGCACAAATATCCATGCCCGAGGGGGATTCGAACTCCCGACCGTAGTGGCCGTGCAGACCGTGACTGAAGCGCCTCAGTCTCCTCGGCCACCGCGGCCGGCACTGACATTCCAAGCCTCTACGTATAGTGCAGGAACAGTACTTAAAATGGAGGTCGCGGGTGGGTCTCCTTAATTTTGATAAATTTGTATGACAATTGCATTTTAATCACGAGAGAAAGGACTGTACTGATCCTTTCCTCAGTAGTGTTTGTTTGTATAGCTTATGGGACTAAACTACGGGGTCACCAGTCCCTAAACTTACAAACTACATATGAACTAGCTAACACTAAGGACGGCACAAATATTCATGCCCGAGGGGGGATTCGAGCCCCCGACCGTAGTGGCGGTGCAGACCGTGAGTGGCGCGCCGCAGTCCCCTCGGCCACCGCGGCCGGCCCTCAGTAGTGTAAATGCCTCAAAAAGTAGGCATACAGTATCTAGGTGGCAAATTTAAAATGTTTAAGTAGTATTAACGGTAACAGTTAAATTTTTTCATGGTTTCAAAGACAGTTTAGCGGTCATATTTCTGGATGGCGCAGGTATCGAGAGTAACGAGTAATGATACGTTTGTAACGAGTACTGTTTCTTATAGTAACGGATACATACGGAAACGAATCTCTTCGTTACTGTCACAGCTTTATTCAATAGTGAATGTTAGTAACTGATACGCCAGGCAGTATTAAAACTGTGCCTCACGGGTTTCCGACAGATTAGGCTCCCTTGCTAAATAAATGTCAACTGCATCCTCACAAACAGATTACCATATTAGGAAGTGCATACCATAATCCTGTATTGTTACGTTTCACAGCCCAATTAGTGTCGCGACAATGTGCTGTTGTAGTAGGGGAGACCGGGGCACATTTTCCAGAGGGGCAAGTTTTCCAAATCCGTTCATTTTCGAAACAAACTGCTAGATGTTACCGCCGTCGATACTGTAGGAAGTAGCAACAAAGCACGCGTCATTTACGAAAGTTTCTATGTTGTACCAGTAGTCACAACGTCGGCAGGGCTGTTTTCGTCATTTTTGCAAATGTGAGTAAACTTTCACGTTTTTATTGAAACTTAAAATAAACATTCTAGCGTTAAACGTATTATTTTGACATTGCACACACTAAAAGTGGGTTTCTTTCTTCACGTAACAGTGCATTTGTTTTGTAAATAGCTTACACTGTTATTCATGGACGTAGTTTTATATTTCCGAATATGGCGACGGGGCACTTTTTCCGAACGCATATGGGGCACATATTCCTTATTGCTTTGAGTCTTACGCCAAGTCTAAAGCAAATAAAAAGTGGGTACAGTGCACGAAATGCAAGAAATGGGCACATGGAGACTGTACGAAAGGGAATGTTGCATTTTTTGTTTGCTTACATTGTGATTCAGACAATCAGTATAAGAATTGTTAAAAATGTCTGTATTTGTAAAATATTTAAGTCACTTATTTTGTAAAACCATTAAATAGCATTTGTTTTTATTTAATGTGGCTATTTTTACTATCCTATTTTGTAATGTATTGTAAATTCATGATAAAAATACGTATTCAGTGAAATCAAGATAATTATCTCTGTTTTAACATTGAAAGTATAATTGGAATATTTGCCCCTGTACATTTGAAGTAAGCTGGAAAACTTGCCCCGCATACGGGGCAAATTTTCCAACGCAACATGGTCAACAATATCATTTGCTACAAAGAATGATATTTACTATTTTCAAAAATATCTGTACAAGACTGTAAATAAAAGTGTAGGAAGTATAATGATCCGCTGTTTACCGCAAAATCGATAAAAATAAGAAGTACAAAAATAAAAATGTAAAATGGTGGAAATCGTGCCCCGATCTCCCCTAGATTTGTTACCATTCTTGGTGTTGCAGTTACTTTCATTCTGTTTTGAATAATATTGTCCGTTACGTTTCCAAACAGTTTCTAATTTTTCAAGAAGTTTTAATGTTACACAATCTTAATTTTCTTCAAAAGGAAAACGCCAAGACTGCAGTATGATTAATTAATCTGTTGACGACCGGTTGCGATGGGCTATGCTATTATCATCTGTCACTGAAAGTCAAGAAAGTGATCTAAAAAAAATTTTTAAGTAGTATTAACGGTAACAGTTAAATTTTTTCATGATTTCAAAGACAGTTTAGCGGTCGTATTTCTGGATGGCGCAGGTAACGAGAGTAACGAGTAATGATACGTTTGTAACGAGTACTGTTTCTTACAGTATCGGATACATACGGAAACGGATCTCTTCGTTACTGTCACAGCTTTATTCAATAGTGAATGTTAGTAACTGATACGCCAGGCAGTATTAAAACTGTGCCTCACGGGTTTCCGACAGATTAGGCTCCCTTGCTAAATATATGTCAACTGCGTTCTCACAAACACATTACCATATTAGGAAGTGCATACCATAATCCCGTTTGTTTCAAAGCCCAAATAGTGTCGCGACAATGTACTGTTGTAGTAGATTTGTTACCATTCTTGATGCCGGCCGTGGTGGCCGAGGGGACTAAGGCGCTCCAGTCACTACGGTCAGGGGTTCGAATCCCGCCTCGGGCATGAATATTTGTGCCGTCCTTAGTATTAGTTAGTTGATAAGTAGTTTGTTCGTTTAGGGACTGATGGCCCCGTAGTTAAGTTCCATAAGTTCTACAAACATTTGAACCATTTTTGGTGTTGCAGTTACTTTCATTCTGTTTTGAATAATATTGTCCGTTACGTTTCCAAACAGTTTCTAATTTTTCAAGAAGTTTTAATGTTACACAATCTTAATTTTCTTCAAAAGGAAAACGCCAAGACAGCAGTATGATTAATTAATCTGTTGACGACCGGTTGCGATGGGCTATGGGCTATGGGCTATGCTATTATCATCCGTCATTTAAAGTCAAAAAAAAAAAAAACAAAAAAAAAAAAAAAAAAAAAAAAAAAAAAAAAAAAAAAAAAAACGACCACATTCTACAATTTAAACGGCCAGATGATGATGGCATAGCCCATCGCAACCGGTCGTCAGTAGATTAATTAATCATACTGCTGTCTTGGCACTTTCCTTTGAAGGTAATCAACGCTGATCCGCCTCCATCGCGCGATGTCAGGTAATGCTACACGATTAATTGACTGCGTGGTCTACTTATTGCGTGGATACTTATTTATCATTTTCTCGATTTGCAGCTCTTTTTCTTGCCGTGTTTGCAGTAAAAAAAATTCTGGGTATGAGGTCCGCCTGATATGCAAAACACTGTTTTATTATACACCCAAACTAGTTTCATCACCTCTGTGTCATCATCAGTGGGTTTTCCATTACATTCTGTGGTCATGTGCGACCCTATCTACATATTAATGTGGTGGCAGTGTTGTCATAGTTTCTTTTGGCGTGTACTTCCTCTTTAGCGTTTTTGTATATAGCACACATGTAATAAACATAGTCTGCGGATTTTTTCCTCATCACAATCACTTCTCATTTTAGATTTCTAAAGTGAGAAGTGATTGTGATGGAAAAAAATTCGAGTAGCGAGGAGCTGGCGTGTCTACCAGTTCCAAAGCTAATGTTAAAAGCCAAGGTTAATGAATATAAGGTTGGGCAGTGAGCGCCCTGCTCTGCCATTGGCTGGCGCTAAAGCACTATATATACCGATCTGAACAATCCGCCATTTTGAATCCCAGTCCGACGACAGTGTTGTGTGCTTTGTGTCGTGTAGCGAAGTGAATCTGCGAATATTTCGTGATTTTATTGTTTCACAGTGTGAAATGGTTGGTTGTGCTGCTCCGAAATGCAAAAAAAAAAAAAAAAAAAAAAAAAAAAATGTTCAAATGTTTGTAGAAATTATGGGACTTAACTACGGGGTCATCAGTCCCTAAGCTTACAAACTACTTATGAACTAGCTAAGACTAAGAACGGCACAAATATCCATGCCCCGGGGGATTCGAACCCCCGACGGTAGTGGCCGTGCAGACCGTGACTGGAGCGCCTCAGTCTCCTCGGCCACCGCGGCCGGCAACTGCAGAATATTAGAAGACATGGTCGCTATAAGTTTTATTTGTTTTCTTCAAACATAGATCGGCGTAAAATGTGGCTTGTAAATTCTAAACGCCAAGTATGGACGCCAAAATGGAGCAACTATCTGTCTAAACATTCATAGACTATATGACATCAACTGCGATTGGGCAAAGCTGAAAATGTGTACCCAGCCGGGATTCGAACCCGGGTCTCCTGCTTTCTTAGGTAGTCCTTGCAGGTGCGGTGATCACTGTGTCCCCAGTGGTGTAGGGGTCAGCCAATCGCAGTTGATATCATATATTCTATGGATGTTGAATAATAACAACTGCAGGATCAGAAGTGACGTCTGTTCTCTCGGAAGAGACGCCACATGTATATATATAATATGCCGGTGACGGGCAATGATCCTATAGTTAGTGGGGAGGGGTGGACAAAGTTTGAAGCCCTTACTCTTACGGGAATTAGTTCATAACTAGGAGTTTGAGTACTGTGGGCAGGACGAAGCTGGGAATTTGTATCTGACGGGAGGCGTGCCTAGGTAGCCCTTGCAGGGACGGTGATCACTGTGTCCCCAGTGGTGTAGGGGTCAGCGCAACTGCCTAGAAAGCAGGAGACCCGGGTTCGAATCCCGGCGGGGTACACATTTTCAGCTTTGCCCAATCGCAGTTGATGTCATATATTCTATGAATGTTGAATAATAACAACTGCAGGATCAGAAGTGACGTCTGTTCTCTCGGAACAGACGCCACATGTATATATATCTGTCTAAAGTTAAGAAAAAAACATTTTAATTGTATTAGAAATAGTTATGCTCACAGAGAGGTAGTAATGAAAATATAGGCCTATACATGTTAGCAATTGTTTATTTTAATTTAGCCACAGATTGTTAACCTAACAAAACATATAGGGTGTTTAAAGTAAGCTACTTTTCTTGATTTTATTGAACTAAGGAGTTATTGTAAGCGCCGTTAATTGTACTTTAAGTGATGCATGAGTGCAGCTGGCTTTACCCAGCTAGCGGATTTAAAATAATAGGCTACTATTTAGCATTAGTCCAGTGTTTAAGTGTGACTCTCAACACGGAAATATGTAGGCCTAAGCCAAGTTGTGTACAGGATGTCTGAAAATAAATAAATAAATTGAACTTCGCAAAGAATGCGAACAGGAAAGAAGTCGTACATGAAAGGCATTAAATTCAAAACTTAGCATGCAACATTCACTTTATTTCGATGTGCGTGGTACCAGAGAGACTTTATTTAGTACCGTAGTAACCTAACGAAACCAGACATTCAAAGTTATTAAACACATTTTGACGTAAAATCTTCTCTGAAATACGCTGTGTGTAAAATATGCGAGACATTAGATGGGGGAATACGGAAAGTACAGCATCGCGATTTAACATTATTCCGCAAATGTTTTCGAATGCAGCTCTTCGTTACCGAAAACGTATGTGGTCGTACCATTTATAAACCAGAAAATACGACAGTTGTAACGTATTTTAACAGTATGTGGCAAGTATTTAGAACAGTAACATATGCTTTAATTTGGGGGTGTATCATATCTCTAAATATCCATCTAATCACTATTAACTCTAAGTTGCTTGCCTCTTACAGTTAAATGCAAGGAAATAAATTTACTATCCTGTAATATTTTCTGCGATAGGAAAGTATATTTAATGGCCTTAAGAGCATATTAGAAAGTGTAAATGTCCCGTAGTCCTTAAATGCGCGCATCAACGTTGGATTCAAAATGGCGGATTATTCTGCTTGTACTATATAGTGCTCTAGCTGGCGCTGTGACGTCATTGTGGGACTGCACTCCCAAACAGCCTGCATAGGCTTAAAGGTATGACCGCACTGAGCGGAACTGCACTGCAGCGGAGCGGCGCGGCACGACGCGGCCAAATATTCTTTACATGGAATTGAATGGGGCAGCACGCACTACGCGGCTGCGGAACTGCGCAGCGCTGCACTGCGCGCCAAAGTTGATCAACTGGCCGACTCTGCCGCGCCGTGTCGCGTTGCGTAGTTCCGCTGCCGCTAGTGCGGTCTAGGAAGCGTCGCGGCACTGCACGTCATTCGCGTCCTAACTCTGTTGCGAGCAAAATTAAATTTGTTTACAACAATGGCATTAGACGAGGAAAAGTTAATTGTATGTGTAAGTGAATACCCAGAGTTATATGACCTTCAAAATGAACATTATATGAATAGCACAAGAAAAAGCAACATTTGGAAAGAAATTGCCAAGGAATTGGGAGTACAGGGTAAGTGAATTTCATATTTTTTTATGTTGGTGCAAGACATTTATTTTTGGTCAAACATTACGTACAATTAACGACAAGTTATTTTAATTTTGTGAAAGTGACAAATAGGTACTTATTTATGACTACACATGTGTTATAACATTTTTTTACTATTCGTTGTCTCTTCGACGACATCCCCTGTTAACCATGTTGTTTTGCCAGACCAAACTACCTTGAGGGGAATTGAAATAATCTTTGAAAGTATCCCGTATCTGAATAGCATTATTTACGAAGTTGCCTCCTATATGTGGAAGGTCTCGTAATTGTATCTCGTCAGTCTCTTCGGTATCCAACATCACCGTATCATGTCTGAGAAAATTGTGCAAGACACAAGTGGCAAGAATCACGTTGTCTACGTGTTCTGGACTCAGACAGATCTTGCGATAATAAATCCTAAATTTTTGACACAATATTCCAAAAGCATTTTCTGAAACTCTTCGAGCTCTATTATGTCTATAACAGTATACTTTTTTCAGTGGGTCGTCTAATTGTACAGCAGGGTAAGGTCTCATTAAATAGGTTTTTAATGGAAATGCTTCGTCCCCAACAATCACGTGAGGCACCCGAACTCTCATTCCTGGTAATTCTTTTGGGCCTGGTACATTCAAAGTATTTGTTTCTAGTTTTGCTGCTAAATCGGACCGTGAAAAAATCCCTGCATCGCTATTCTTTCCGAGGTCACCAACGTTTACATATATAAATTTATAATCTGCATCTACTAAGGCAAGTAACACTATAGAGAAAAACTTCTTGTAATTAAAATATAGCGAGCCACTTTTTGGCGGTGAGAAAATTTGTATGTGCTTTCCATCTAGTGCACCAATACAGTTGGGATAATGCCATTTTTCAGAAAATTCTTTTTCAATCTTCTTCCATTTTTCTTCATCTGGTATGGGCATTACTGTCTTGGATAACACTTCCCACAATGCTGCGCATGTAGTGTGTACGATTTCTTGTACGGTTGTATATCCCAGACGAAAAGATTCTGCTATAGTCTTGAATGAATCTCCAGTAGCAAGAAATCTAAAACAAATAAAATAACATTTTTATTTGCAGATATTCACTGCAAGGAGAAATGGAAAACTTTGAGGGACGGCTATCATAGAAGTATAAAGAAACGTAAATGCAAGAGTGGAGATGGTGCTACCAAAAGTAAAAAATGGAAATACGAGAGTCAAATGGAGTTCTTACGGCCGTATCTTCAGGAGAGAGCTACAAAGACTAACATCGAAAACGCTGAGTCAGCTTTTAGTGACGATGAAACTACTAACGACAAGTCTGTTCCAGATGCATTGGCAGTATCTCCTGAGCCAGTAGACTCACCGTTATCTTCCTCATCGGCAACATCACAAATGTTCAAAAATATTACAGCGAGGAAAAAGAACCGAACGCATCAGCTATCAGTAGCCAGTGTTCTACAGAATTATTTGAATTCACGGCCATCTACAAGTACACCGGCAACAACGGAAAGTGGAGACCCTATATATTCCTTTTTCAGAGCTATGGCTGACTCTGTCAAAGCCTTGTCTCCAGATCTACAACTAAAAGCAAAAAATAAAATTTATACTATAGTATCAGATTTAGAATACGAGAATCTACTTAGGAACTCTACAGGACAAGCCAAACCAGTAACAAAGGAAACAGCTCCACCTACATCTTATGATTTAAATAATCAATTTGCCGAATCAGTTCCATCTACATCTGACTTAAATAAGCAGTTCCTCAAAACGCAGACTACATCAGGACCTCAGAATATTCAGATCCAGAAAGTTCCGACTGCTTCTACTACTGTTCAACAGAATACTTCTAATACAGCCAACTGTGACTATCCCAGGGGAATGAACAACGACTCGCAAAGCATTCATGAGAGAAATCCCAGCAAACAAATCACATATATCATAACTTCAGATGGCTTTCTACAGCCACAAAATGTTACATATGATTAAAAAAGCCTGTATTTATGGAAGTATGTCATAAATAAAAAAATACTTACCTAATAGTCACCATGAGTTTTTCTTCTACGCCTATCGCTTTTCGGAATAGTGTATCTGCTTTTGCTATATGGGGCTCCATAGTTTGTACTAACACGCTGAATTTTTCTTGAGACATTCTAAAGTACGTATGAAATCTCTTTGGAGCCTTTTTAAGCCGTGGCAAAAGTGTGTGATATTCTCCTTCTTCGCATCGCGAATCCGAAATGTTATGCAGCCATATTCTTCGCCTTTTTGTTGACTGCTTTTGCTTCAACCTTTCTTCTTCCTCACATAACAAAGAAATTATTACTACATCCATTTCACTGTCGTCCATTGTACTCGGAAGTTGCCCAACGACTGGCATACAAAATTTGCCGCGTGCTGTCGCGCCGTTGCAGTTCAGATGCGGTATACCAAACAGAGCCGCGTCGTGCCGCGCCGCTCCGCTGCAGTGCAGTTCCGCTCAGTGCGGTCATACCTTAAGGTGGGTTGTCCAAGGCGCGACTGCTGCCTGCGGCTGCGATGGATCGGCTCGTGACGTCAGAGGCTGGTTGCTCGCGCATGCGCAATTTGAGTTTGGAGTGCGGCGCGCGGCTGATGCGGCGACAATCGCAGTGAGCAGTGTTGCGATGCGAGTCGCGACGACTCTTGGCAGCGGTAGGAAGGTGTCGAGCCAAGCGGACCGAAGAAAAACGCATATGAACCACTCATAAGATGAGCTCTTCTCGCCATTAAGCTATTGCCTTTGTTCGTTGAATAGATTTAGATTTCATGGCAATATAGTGACATATATAAGAGTAGACTGAAAATATTTGGAGAAATAAAAGAGAAATGAAGGTTGGAAAAGGAGCTGTATTGGCCTCTAGGGTTTTGGAAATAAAATATGTGACCGGTGGTAACTAATTTTTTTGTTTAGGTGATCCCACAGGTATAAGGAAATGCATGACAACGTTAATGTAATATTTTCATTAATTTCATTCATACCAATACAGTCCGTTTTGTGGCGTGCCATAAAAATTATCTTAGTTTATATGAACAAAGATAAATGTTGCGGTGTACCATTTAGATTCAAATGTCTCGTGTATGGTATGACTGACATCTTCAATATTTGAAAATCTTTTTGTTTGCCATATTCCCTGGAAGATGGTTTAGGACAGAAACCGGCCAGAATGGAATAAATTATAACAAATCAGCAAACATTCTTGCAACTGTTGTTGATGCAATTAACAAGCTACAGTAAAATCTTTTGTTTGGTATGTGTTTCCTATTTTTGATCTCCCTTGGAAAAAATTTCAACTGTACGTTTTCGAACACTGGGACTTATTTCAAAGGCAACACAGAAGAGACAAGAGAGATGCAAGCTGCATCAGGAGTTTCAGATAAACACACTCCTGGTCTTATAAACAGCGCCGCAATCGTAAAAAAATAAATAAATAAATAAATAAATAAATAAATAAATAAATAAATAAAAAATAAAAGAACAATTACCTTAGCGTCACTGCGTTTTATTTTTATTTATTTATTTTTTCAGCTCCACTGATAGATTTGTTGAATCGGTTATAGGATTTTCTCTGTAGGTCACTCTCTGCAAGTTCCAATTCATGTGCAAACTGGCTGACATTTAATCTAAACTCAAGTATGAATTTTGTGTCGTATTTTAAAAGGTGCCTGTTAATAAAAATGTTTTAACAGCTTTCATGGTCATGTGTCACAAAAATAAAATAAATATAAAGAAAACCCTAACAGTTAAAATCTGTAGTGACACAGTGAAGTACACGGCATTGTGATGAAATAAAGAACCAAAACTTCCATCCCTTTGGAGAAAACACACACAGCTCCATGAAGTTGCACATAGAATTAACACTAAAAACTGCCATTGATGAAGGTTCACAAATAAAGAAGCGAAACGCCTTTCATTTAGTTGCAATAGACAGAAATAAAGCACCATAAATATTAAATACTGTTTAATTAATACCTCATTTCATTGTAAAAAACTATAGTTATTTCTGTATACCTGTAGATAAAAAAAGCTTTGAGTATTGATGATTTTGTAAAACATGAATTCCTTCCCAGGCTATCATTTAAAGAAAGGGTTCAATATCTTCAACAGTTTATAAGATGTGATGATTGTTACCTCCACACAATTCAGGTTGCACATGGAGAGAAATGGCGCGCTAGTCGCGACGCTCCCGTACCGTAGATACACGAGCCAAAATCTCAAAAACGGAGACAGGTATCGTCCTGCTCTCAACTTTAAAAATAATTTCGAATTATTGGCTTCATTTCATCCACAACAATGTATGACCTAAAATGAACAATACGCAAAGTAGTCAGCGACTACATTTTTCGATGCAAACACTTCAAGTTTAAAGCAATAGGTTACTTCAAAATTAAGTATCTGAATAACTATGAGGAATTTTGAGAAAATAGACACTTCGTTATCAAGCTGGGGTATGAAACTACAAGATATGCAAAAACCAATTTTTTTGCGTGTGAGTTTCCTCAAACTCGACTGAGATGTAATAAAAAGTGAAAAAAACACGCACAACCGAAAGTAGCACTTTTTAACTTTTTAAAGGAAAACGAGAATCTGTAACGAAAAACTAAATGTGGGAACTGATGTAGCTTTGCTTCCTTAACGTGCAGTATTTTTTACAGCAAAAAATCGGAAATTTTATTTTCGTCATGAATTTCCTGAGTCGCCGACCAGGAGCCGCGCCTTGGTAAACGGCAGCGGCTCGCGTCGTGTTCCTGACTCGCCACCGTCCGCCACGGCCGAAAAAGGGAGGGGGGCCCAGCCGCAATCGCAGTTAACAGCCGCGTCTTGGACAACCCACCTTTAGTCCGCTGTGGCACGGAATGTGCGTTTATATTAAGTTTTTGACGGAAAATATTCTTTCTACCTTAAATACAAAATGCTATTCTCCTGTAAAATATTGCAATTAATACTGCTGGGTCATATTCTATCGTAGATTTACGCGTTACGTGTCAGTAACAGATCACAAACATATTGACAATATCTATAATATGAACAGCTGACTTTAAAAGAACAAGAATCTTTGAAACAGTTTTTTTCCTTGGCAAATGTAGTAATTCTAAATGTATATCCCTTACATAATCGTTTATTTATTTATTTATTTTTCAAATGCCGGGAGCGTATTCTAGAATGTGCAACGTTTACAGTGTCCTTCCTGTAGCATTTCTTTAATGTTTCATGTCAAGGAAAAATTTTTATTTTATTTCAGTTCCTTTTGTGTTCCGGCTCTGAGAATTACAACCAGTAATAGCACAGCCCAGAATTGTATAAATAGTAAGAGAAGAATTACAGCAGAAATGATAGCACGCGCGACAAGCACTCGGGAAATCAATAATATACTTTCCACTACAAACGTTTTACTTCGAACCTATGAAGGGAAACAAACTATTTAACCGTTTCATTCCCAGTGTTGTTCCTAAACAACAACGTATTAAAAGCTGATTTATACCGTATTTTGTGTATCAATCCTAAAAGTCGAATTGTTCTTGACGTATAACATGTTTCTAGTGCTTCATTTTTCCGCTTGGGGCGGCGTGTAGCCACTTCGGAGGCATTAATCTGTTCGTCTTTGAGGTGGTGTTACGTTGTTATTTTATTTCAGCAGTGAATCGTCTTGTCTCTGGTACTGTGGCGAAGATTATGCTAGCATTATTGATCTGACAGTGTTAACAATCAACAAAATAACGTCCCAAGTATTAAAATGCTTCGATACAAACGTCTGTGTTACGCATGAAATACATGACATAAAAAGCAGTATTTCGATCAAAAATTTTAAAACACGTGTTTTGATGTTTAGTGCACTGTTTTAATAGAGAAAACACTGAATTTTAATTTTTCCAAGACTGATTTCATAATGTGGGAATGAGTGGGTTAAGCGAAATACAGCAGAAACAATAACACACACGCACACGAGTTAGCAACCACCACTGCATATTGTTTTACTCCCAGTCCCAGTGTCCCACAGTGACGTCATGCGCAGAACGGCGAAAACGCGTTTCCTACTGCGCATCGCTTACTGCGCCCCCCCCCCCCCCTGGTTAAAAGCGGCGTTTCCTCTGCCCCCTCCATGCCGCAAGAGTGCCCAAATGCTGCACCCAGAGGGTTCAGAAGAGAATCTGAACCTCAGCCGCGCATGCGCAATGCAACGCAACGCAACGCAATACCACGGCTGTCTATATTAGGCGTCCGCGCTACGACTCGTATACGTGCTGTCTCCGTGATGTAAAAGGTTTCTCATGCGATACAAATACTTTGAATGTACATATAAAATGACCCGATAGAAGAACGAAACTAAGAATGTTAGTTAACAAGTTTTATTTTATCGATTTATTTACTTTTTTTCACGACGAGCTTTTATCCGGCGATTCACTGAACCAGTAAACACATTGGACGCACCGCCACTGGAAAAGGGTAAACCTAGTCTCCGATTTTGGTGCTTTCAACAGACTTGGAGGTGTATAAGACTACACCGCGTCGTATTTTTTTAACTAACCGTTTCACTTTTTTTGAGAAAAAATAAAATGGTTACTTTTCGTTTCGCATTTGTGTGCGTGTGGTTTTTCTAAATTCTAACAACATTATTTTGTTGATTTCGTAGACAGTAAGCTATGAAAGATTCCAGATTTTTTAGTCGTTGTAAAGTGCCGCAGTCTGTATTAAACACGCGCTTGATTGTCAAATCCTGAACTGAAAAAAGTGTGACAGTGCGTATCTTGTTGAGAGCTACGATTTACGTTATACATTACTGCAAATGAAGTGTAGTTAAAAGTACCAATAGCTTTGTAAATTGTGATCAGTACATTTCTATCGTTTTCACAAGTAAATACGTGTTATTCAATTGTATTACGAAGCCAACGAAATTAGCGCAAATTTAGCTTAAACTGTCAAACACTGAAGAACAGTAAAGCGAATTACTAGGTATCTGTTCTGAATATGGTAATGGAAGTTCATGTTACTTTCCCGTTCACAATAAACACATACCAGTTTTTCTGTCATGTTACCACATGGTTAAGTACACAGGCGGCAACATTCTATGAAAAAGGCACACAAAACCTTGTGCCATGCTATGACAATTGCCTACAAAATTTCGGAAGCTATGTAGAAAAGTAGTTTAACAGTTGTAGATTTTTGTACAATCATTATTTTTCTGTATCTGTACCCGTTCGTTTGATATAACCAAACGGAACTTACTCTCTGGACGCGCCTCGTACTAATTTTTCTGTCAGCAACGACCGACTGCGAAGTATTTTCTTCAGCAGCACGTAGATTACCTGATATAATAGAAACAATACATTCTTAGTCATTTCTTACGACGTTGCGAAAATAGATCCACATAATCGCTTATAATTTTTGTGACCTATTCTCTGGTACACAAATTTCATCCTTCCTAAATGCCTGTAACATCGATCATGTCATTTTAAATATTTTTGTGTCATTACGTGATTATAGAGGTCTATTTCTGACTAATCGATTCGCCCCATATCATATTTGTTCCATTCCATTTCTACTTTTCTCCCTGTGGATTATATTGCATGAATGCCTGCCTGCAGAAGTTTGCAGATGTTTGATCTCCCCGAAAAATTGCAGGCAACAAGTGGCGTCAAGGTTTTACTAAACAACTATCATCATCTGGGAAACTTTCAAATGTAAATCAGTTCTAGAAAGTACTATAAACAATCAGGATGTCTTTCTATGAATTATTGAAGTCCGCCTTAGCTGTTTTTATACGCCTTTATTGCGTTACTATCGGTTTCGTACCGTTAAAGGTACATCTTCAGGTATCTTTTAATTTTGCATTGGGTGGTTTGAATTGTTTTGTGTCCCAATGTTCATGATGGTTTGCCGGGTTTTATGGAGGTTTCCTTTAAAGATGTTACTTAATTTTACAAGTTGAACGTAGGGGCGGGTTCAGTAGTGGGTTCAGTATCCTCTGAATCTAAAGTAAAACGAATTGTGCCAATGGTTTGCGTCATATGGTATTAAAATATTTGACAAAACCAGAAGCTTTTAGGAGTCGTGATCCGTGTTATGATTCTCAAAATTAAAAAAAAATCCTAGAAACCATTAGGTGCACGTTAGGACTTAAAATTTTTTGTTGTCATTCAAACTATGAAATTATTCATGTACACTGATAGTATATGATATATTCAGAAGTGCAATACTTCTGGATACGTATTGTCGTCGTCCAAGAAATCATTTGTGGAAAGCCTCCAATACTCATCATACCAGTGTGCTGTAGTGATGAAGAAAGCCTGATGGTATGTGTTCACGCTGCTCTCTTAACCCGGCATCTTTGGTCGTTGTCACGTACTCGCTTATTGGCGGCGACTGAGGTCCGCTGGTCATGTGGCTGTATACTGGTTTTGTCAAATATTTTAATACCATTTGACGCAAACCATTGGTACAATTCGTTTTACTTTAGATTCAGGAAATACTGAACCCACCACTACGTTCAACTTTACTGACGTAACATCTTTAAAGGAAACCTCCATATAACCCGGCAAACCATCAGAACGTTGGGACACGCAACAAGTCAAACCACCCCATGTAAATTAAAAGATACCTGAAGACGAACCTTTAACGGTACGAAATGGGTAGTAACGCAATAAAGCTAAGCTAAGGCGGACTTCAATAATTCATAGAAAGACATCCTCATTGTTTATAGTACTTTCTAGAATTGATTTACAATGTATTTCAGCTGTGGATGCCCAAAGTATAAAATAGTTTGTAACTTTCAAATGGTTGAATTTTTTTTTAACGCAATAAAGCTAAGCTAAGGCGGACTTCAATAATTCATAGAAAGACATCCTCATTGTTTATAGTACTTTCTAGAATTGATTTACAATGTATTTCAGCTGTGGATGGCCAAAGTATAAAATAGTTTGTAACTTTCAAATGGTTGAATTTTTTTTTAACGCAATAAAGCTAAGCTAAGGCGGACTTCAATAATTCATAGAAAGACATCCTCATTGTTTATAGTACTTTCTAGAATTGATTTACAATGTATTTCAGCTGTGGATGGCCAAAGTATAAAATAGTTTGTAACTTTCAAATGGTTGAATTTTTTTTTAATTTTTTTATTTGTCCAGAGCCTTGGAAATTACGATGCATGAATATTAGTGTTTGACAAAACTAAACAGATGTGAGTACAGTTACGCCGGCTGGTGTCAGTACGGTGTGTCACCCAGCAGCCGGCCGCGGTGGCCGAGGAGACTGAGGCGCTCCAGTCACGGTCTGCACGGCCACTGCGGTCGGGGGTTCGAATCCCCCCCTCGGGCTTGGATATTTGTGCCGTCCTAGTTCGTAAGTAGTTCATAAGTAGTTTGTAAGTTTAGGGACTGATAACCCCGTAGTTAAGTCCCATAAGCTTAACAAACATTTGAACATTTGATCACCCAGCAGGAAAAACACAGCTGCTGTGGTGGGCGTGCTGCATTTTTTGACAGTTGGACGGAGTGACACTTGCCCGGAGAGGAAATTTGTTGACCCTTGACCGGGCACTGCAGGTAGAGGACAGGGTGTACCAAAAGTGGAGTACACCGCAGGTGATCAGTTCCAAGCAAGAGCTGTATACTTCATCGAAACTTTTATCACTTCGCGATAAGTTCATGACATCTCTGACAGTATTAATATAGTCCAAGGTTTCTTTTCTCTCTCTCTCTGTCCTTTTTTTTTTTTTTTTTTTTTTTTTTTTTAGCCTGAGAGAAAAGCATTACAAATTTCAACTGAATCTATAATTTTAATAACAAGGTAAGTGACAAAAATAAATGAAAAACGTTAACTTTATCATCAGCATCAGATTCTTCAAGATAAATTCCTGAAAGAACACAATTGAATGTTCATAAATACGTACACCTGAAAGGTCAAAAGGACCGACGTGCTACAGGATGAATAAAGCTAGCATAGTGGGTAAAACACGGACACTCATTACTACTTGCTTGGGGACCCGCGTACAAAACTGATCATTTCTTTCATGTATGAAATAATATCGTCTCTCGCTATGGTCACGTTTTGCATTGCCTCTTGAGTCATAAGGTAGGTTTTGATTTTTCCCTATAGCAACTCTGTGCAGCACCTTATTGTATGCATCTTTCGTTTTCTGTACGAAAAATTAAAGCCATTTACAACACACGCATTGACCATTATGTTAAAACCTCGAAGACATCGTTGTTACGACAGGCCATCCGTATTTCTGTAATTAAATATGGCCGGCGGGACTTCGGTGACAGCAAAGATAATTTGTACGGCATTGCCCACTGCCTTCGTGATTAATACAGGCCGTAGCATGGCTTTGATGACGTCATGCGTTGAGGCGGCGCTGAGGCGGCCGATTCATATGCAGACGCACGTAAAGACGACTTCTGTACCTCGCTTAGTCATGTTTAGGATAATGTACATACATTACGTTAAACTTCGTAGTACGTAATTGCCTTGTTAGTGTAGGAATTAATACTGGGAATATATAGAAATGCATACATTACAAAGAAAGGGGAAAATGTCCTTGTCAAAATATGGCAAAAGTTACGAGGATCCATCCGTCACTGATAAACATTTCAAATCTATATTGTGCCCTCTATAATAATGCAAATAAACACTTCTCAGTTCAGATTAAACAATACTTTCAGTTTTCGTTTCTCTCTTATTACAACACCAGTAAATGACAATTTACAGTGATCAATTTCTAACTGCAGAAGTTACATAAGTATTGAAGCCTTTCGTGGTCTTTTTGCAGCTACATCACAAAGAATTTTTGTAGCTTTGTAGGCTTTTTCGTCAAAACCTCAGCTGTTTGAATGTTAGAAGTAGCAGCTGTTCATTTATGAACTTAAGTCGTAATATGAGATGATCATCATCTCCACTTATATCCATACATTCAGTTAATAGTATCTGAATTTTACACATGGTTTCCTGAACTGTAATTTCTTTACCCTCTATATTTTACAGCTTTTAATAAATTTTCCAACTTAGAATATGTCTTCAGGTAAAATTTCCGGGCTGATGGGCCGTGGTCCAGATGTAGAACTTCCTCCCGACGTTTCGTCTCCAACTGCGGGAGACATCTTCAAGGGTCTTCCGGCTACTGCCACTGTGGGCCGAGGGGCTCTCGCATTTATAGAGGGCACCACCATACGTCACGTGAAGCTGACTTTGTAACTATCTCTGGATGACGTCGTCATTCTCGATTGATAATAATCGATTGTCGTTTTGTTGGTGCAGTGTCGACATCCATATTTTATTTAACTTCAGACCTTCTTCTTTCCTATTAAAATTATTCTGGTGTTTGTGGATCTCTATTGCTTCTCTATACATGCGTGCATGGTACTGAGATGTCCTAGCTAAAACGCTCGTATCGTCAAATTTTATTTCATGATTTCCTTTTTGAAAAATTAGATAATTTTAATAGGAAAGAAGAAGGTCTAAAGTTAAATAAAATATGGATGTCGACACTGCACCAACAAAACGACAATCGATTATTTTCAATCGAGAATGACGACGTCATCCAGAGATAGTTACAAAGTCAGCATCATGTGACGTATGCTGGCGCCCTCTATGCCCTCTATAAATGCGAGAGCCCCTCGGCCCACAGTGGCAGTAGCTGGAAGAGCCTTGAAGATGTCTCCCGCAGTTGGAGATGAATCGTCGGGAGGAAATTTTACATCTGGACCACGGCCCATCAGCCCGGAAATTTTACCTGAAGACAACGCCGGCCGTGAAAGTTTACATTGTTAGAATATGTGATACACAGAAGTTTTGGTCCTAAAATCCACTCAACCATTCTTTCTAGTTTCTATATTTACATCATCACACAATACGGAAATTTCAAAACAATTTTTAATGTCAAAACAAGGGCATTCCTTAAATTCTATCATCATTACGTACACTTGATTGTCATGCTTTGTAACTAGCCAGACATTGTGGGCAAATCTGTCTACACTATTCGTTATTGTGGTCTTCAGTCAGCAGACTGGTTTGATGCAGATCTCCATGCTACCGGTCCTGTGCAAGTCTCTTTATGTGAGAATATGTTCCGCAACCTACATCCTTTCGAATCTGCTTACTGTATTCGTCCCTCGGTCTCCCTCTACGATTTTTACTCCACACACTTCCCTCTACTGCTAAGTTGACAATTCCTTGATGTCTCATTATGTGTCCTACCAATCTATTCCTTCTCTTAGTCAGGATATGCCAGAAACTCCTTTTCTCCCCAATTCGGTTAAGCACCTCCTCATTAGTCACGTGATCTACCCATCTAATCTTCATCATTCACCTGTAGCACCACATTTCAAAAGCTTCTATAATCTTTTTGTCTGAACTCCTTATCATCCACGTTTCACTGTCATACATTGCTACACTCCAGACAAATGCTTTCAAATAAGTTTCGCTTCTTTAGAATCGCTTTTCTCCCCATAGCCATTCTGCATTTTATGTCTTCTTTACTTCGGCAATCAGAAGTTATCTTGCTACCCAAATAACAAAATTCATCTACTACTTTGTCTCATTACCTAATCTAATTCCTTCAGCATCGCCTGATTTTCTGACATTCCATTCCATTACCTTCGTTTTACTCTTGCTAATGTTCATCTGATATCTTCCTTTCAAGACACTGTCCATTCCATTCAATTGCTCTTCCAGATCCTTTGCAGTCTCTAACAAAATTACTATGTCATCTGCAAACCGCAAACTTTTTATTTATTCTCCCTGCACTTTAAAGCCTTCTTCAAATTTATCATTCCATTCCTTCACTGTTTGCTTAGTGTACAGATTGAACAACATTGGGGAATGGCTACAACCCTGTCTTACTCCTTTCTCAACCTCTGCGTCCCTTTCTTGCCCTTCGACTCTAATAACCGCTGTCTGGTTTTTGTATAGGTTGAATATAACTCTTCGCTCCCTATATTTTATCCCTGCTACCTTCAGAGTTTGGAAGAGTGTATTCCAGTCGACATTGTCAAAAGCTTCCTTCAAATCGACAAACGCCAAAAACGTAGGTTTGCCCTTCCTTAGCCTATCTTCTAAGATAAGTCGTAATGTGGGTATTGCCTCTCGTGTTCCTACATTTTTTCTAAATCCAAACTGATCTTCCCCGAAGATAGATTCCACAAATTTTTCCATTCGTCTGTAAATAATTCGTGTTAGTATTTTGCAACTACGACTTATTAAACTGATAGTTCAGTAATTTTCACACTTGTCTGCACTTGCTTTCTTTGGAATTGGAATAACGATATTCTTCTTGAAGTCGGAGGCTATTTCCCCTGTCTCAAACATCTTGCATACCAGGTGGAATATTTTTTTCATGACTGGCTCTCCTAACGAAATCAGCAGTTCAGACGGAATATGATCTACTCGAGGGCCCTTGTTTCGACTCAAGCCCTTCAGCGCTCTGTCAAATTCTTCTCGCAGTATCATATCTCATATCTCATCCTCCACTTCGTCTTTCCTTTATAGAATACTGCCTACTTGCTTTGTATAGACCCTCTATATATTCCTTCCACAGTTCAGCTTTCCAATATTTGCTTAGTACTGGTTTTCCGTCTGAGTTCTTGATATTCATACAACTGCTTTTCTAGTCTCCAAATATCTTTTATTTTCCTATAGGTGGTATCTGTATTTCCCCTAGTTATACATTCTTCTACGGTTCTGCATTTGTCCTCTAACCACTCCTGCTTAGCCAGTCTGCACTTCCTGTAAATCTTATTTTTCAGACGTTTGTAGTCCCTTTTGCGTGCTTCACTTGCTGAATTTTTATATTTTCTCCTCTCATCAATTAAGTTCAGTACATCCTGTGTTATCCAGGGATTTCTATTAGGCCTTGTCCTTCTGCCTATATGATCCTCTGCTGCTTTCACTACCCTCAGAGCTACCCATTCTTCTTCTACTGTATTACTTTCCCCCGTTTCAGCCAATCATTGCCTAATGCTCCCTCTGAAACTCTCAACCATCTTTGTTTCCTTCAATTTGTCCAGGTTCCATCTCCTAACCTTTCTACTTTTCAATTTGTCCAGGTTCCATCTCCTAACCTTTCTACTTTTCTGCAGTCTCTTAAGTTTTAATCTGCAGTTCAGAACCAACAAAGTATGGTCAGAGTCTATATATGCCCCTGGATATGTCTTACAGTTTAGAACCTGCTTTCTAAATCTATTACTTACCATTATAATGTCAATCCGGTACCTTCCAGTGTCTCCTGGTCTCTTCCACGTATACAGTCTTCTTTCATGATGTTTGAACCAAGTGTTGGTGATCATTAAATTGTGCTATGCGCAAAATTCCACCAAGCGATCTCCTCTTTCATGCCTTTTTCCCAGGACATATTCACCTACTACATTTCCTTCTCCTCCCATTCTTACTACCGAGTTCCAGTCCCCCCATCACAATCAAGTTTTCGTCTCCCTTAACTTTCTGAATGATTTTTTTTATCTCCTCATAGATTTCTTCGATATCCTCATCATCGGCCATGCTAGTTGGCATATAAACTTGGACCACTGTGGTCGGTGTTGGCTTCGTGTCTATCTTTGCTACGATAATGCTTCACTAGGCTGTTCATAGTAACTTACTCGCATTCCTATTTTCTTATTCATTATGAGACCTTACTCCTGCGTTACCACCAATTGATTTTGTACTTATAACCCTGCACTCACCTGACCAGAAATCCTGTTCATCCTACCACCTAAGTTCACTAATGCCCACTATATTTAACTTCAACCTATCCATTTCCCTTTTTAAATTTTCTAACTTACCTAAGCTATTAAGGGTTAGAACATTCCACACTCCGACCCGTAGAATGCCTGTTTTGTTTTTCTTGATGACGACATCAAATGTTTGTATAGCTTATGGGACTTAACTATGGGGTCATCAGTCCCTAAACTTACAAACTACTTATGAACTATCTAACACCACAGACAAATATATACAGATGGGAAACCTCCGTAAGGGCCTGGTCCCACGCTCAGGGGTGCGGGGCGGGGGTGCTGAAGGACTTCCATAAGATGTCCCATGATGGCACTGCGGTCAGAAGCAGCCATTTAGGCCCGGCGCACACTTGACGCAGCAGAGGCAGAGGAGAGGCAGAGGCGAGGCCTCCGTCCGTCTGTAACGCGTGCTTTCTAATGGGACAGCGCACACTTACCCCCCGTCCACATATTGGTACCAACGCTGGCGCCAACATTGGCCAATATTTTTGCGACAGCGTCCACACATTGGAGCCAACATTCAGTTGAATTCATCGAGAGCCAACGAAAACATATCTAACATATCGCGGCCAATGCATTAACGCTTTTGAGTGTGAATAATTACATTTTGTCATTGTAAATCAAAGTGGGAAACATACGTAAAAGATGATGGGGCGTTGTATCACTTTCTACCGAACATCAATTACGGTACGAAATCATTATTTTTTTTAAAAAAATGTTACAAGTAAACGATACACATTATAAAAACTTAGACCTGCTACTTTAAATCATTGAAAATAAAATAAAAAAAGAAAGATATGTTTAGGAGGGATGCTATTCTTTTGATATTACGCTTCGATTTCTTGCTAAAGGAGACAATATTAGAAGCCTACACTTCTCTTTGTAAATAACCATGTAATTGATATCACTAGTAGTGCTTGAAGTTTGCAAAACGATATTTAAATATCGACAGGAAATAGTAAGTACTGTACTGTTAGTTTTAAAAATTAAATTCAGTTATGGAGTGTGTCGAAAGTCTAGAAAGTTTTTAATTTCACAGTTCGCGCCTAAGTTTTGCTGTGGCATTTCGTTTTTTGTGGTTTCTTTCACAAATGAATCACTTTCTGATACACTTGTAATATTTACAAAGAGATTTCGAAACTTTAAAACGGCGACGAAGAACGAACGAAGAAAGAAACAGTTTCGAGATGAGCAGACGACAAAGACAGAATGAAACGTTGGCGCCAATGTGTGGACGACGTACCCATATTGGCCCAACGTCCTTTGATGTTTGGTCGAAATACCGACAAGCAACGGAGCAGTACCAACGTTGGCGTCAACGTTGGTTCCAACGCTATTTCTCCGATCCACACATTGGACGAACACTGTTGGCGCCAACGTTGGGTCCAATGTGTGGATCCGGCCTTAACGCAGCCGAGGCGGAGGGCAGGCGTTTCCTCGGTCACGCCTCTGTCCGGTTGTCCGAGGCGCACAGTTTTCCTGCGCCTCTGTTCCGCCTCTGTCGCAAAGTGAAATTTCAAGTCATCCGATATGCTTCGAAAAAAATTGTTTTATGTAGACGAATATAAGCTTCATCCTTCTCTGTATTTAGTTTCTTTGTAACACTTTTACTTTCTGCGTAAAAAAATTAAAAATACTATTTTCCGATTTGTGCGTGTTTTGCGCTAACGCAGCTTCCTCAATCGATTTTGCAGAAACTACTCACTAGAAAAAAATTATTTTTCTGTAGCATATAGGCAAAAGCCACCGCATGACGTTGGGGAGGTTTTCTTTTCGTTATTGTACATAGTTATTGTTATAATAAAAAATAAATTACAACGCCGCGCATATTTTGAAGAGTTTGCAGTGAAAAAAGTAGTCGCTGGCTAGTTTGCGTTTCCTGCGTTTTACACCGTACATTACTGCGAACGAAATGTAGCTAACATGTCGAAATTGTTTTTAACGGTGGAATGAGAGCTATATCTCTTTCAATTCTCGAGAAAATACGTGAGATACACGTTTGACGCGCCGCGGTCGGCAGCTACGCGCCACACGTGCGGCTGTTGCCGCCTGCTGTGCCGAGTGCGGAGCTGCCTCGTGTCTCTCTTCTTCGTACGCTGCCGATACAGACCCAAGCTGGAAACGAACAACTTACTGAAATAGAAAGACACCGAGATTCATAAACCGAAGATGCTGATTGTGTATTTTTACGGTCTATAGTCCCTGGTTTCAGTAAACTTTGTGGCAAGCATGAAAGCACTATATAAGCTAAAATTCCCGTTACTACTGAATAATAAGTTAGGCGAAACCAGAAGGGACGTGCAACGATTTTTTTTTTTTTTTTTTTTTTTTTTTTTTTTTTTTTTTTTACTATCAGGGACCTTCTTCAATTTCTTGAAACACAATGTCCACCCCTTCGTGGAGCTTCAGGTCACTGCTTAACCATAGATGATGCCAGGAACGTCTCTCGTCAGTATTTCTCATACTGAATTCTATACTACTTTCAGAAATTCAACATTTGCAAAAGTATTAGCATTAGTTTCACTAATTAATAACAAATATAATGGCTGCTGAAGGTAATTATCATAAGAAATGTTGACAGAGACAAAATAGGAATGCAATGTAATAAAATGCTGCATGCACATGCACAGCTGCCGTCATAGAAGAAGAAAAAAGCAAACGTCAGTATCTTAGTACTCAGGAGCATGGAAGAGCTACGAATAAAGACCTAAGTAAGGAATCACTTTGCGTGCAAATGCAGTTAAACAAGGAAACTATGATTTGCAAAATTTTTCATATCGACATATATTTCAATTTACCAGGTGTCACCAAGAAGAAAAGTGTTTCTGATCGTATATACTGCGCCACAATCATGAATAAATGTGTCAGTTGTATACAGGTTCTTTCAATTATTGAATTTGCTGTGACACTTGTTTCACTGAATTATAAAAGAAATGAAATAAAAATAAACCTGACTTTAATTAAATTCCTAAAACATATCCCTAATTTTTCTTTAGCGGGTATGATGTGTCACACTATTTTTCTTCTCTGTAAAGTCCTTCTTACTCAGAATGTGACTCTCTTTGAACTGTCATCTGTTTAGTCGGAATAGCTCAAGAGCTTAAAATGAGCTTCCATGGACCAGAGAAGTTCAGCATGTATTCGTCAGTTTTGCCTTTGCTCGACAGACCTTTAACTGCTCTTATACTCTATCAGAACACACACACACACACACACACACACACACACACAAATTAAATTAACTGAGTTTTGAAGGAGATTCAGGAATTAAATCTGATTGCATGGAGAGGTTTGCAGTGGACATGCAGCACGTGCTGTTGCCCTCCTCTGCCTGCGCTGCGTCAAGTGTGCGCTGACCAGCAGAGGCCCTGCGCCTCGCCTCTGCCTCTGCTCTAGAGATGGGCAAGAAATCACGTACTCGTGAAAAATCACGGTGATTGAAAATTCACTGTTTTCACGGTCGCGGCGATCTGGAATCTGACCGTGATTTCAGTCACGGTCACGGTTGGGTAGCGACGAGTAGGAATAGCAGCGAACAGCAGTACAAACTACAAAGTGCCATCTGGTGGCTGAAATGAGTACTAAAAGCAGCAGCGAATAGCACGTGTAGCAGCGAATAGCGGAAAAGCGAAGAGGAGGTGAGGGAAGAGAAGCAGCAAAGGCTAAAAGAGCCACCTGTGGGTCGAAATCTGTACTAATATCAATGCAGCAAATAGCGGGTATAGCAGCGCATCACCGATAAGCGAAGAACGGGTATAGCAGCGAATCATCGATTAGCGAATAGCGGGTGTACCGGCTAAAATCTGATTATGGACAGTGACCAGTTCGCATACACTTGTCCGTTATTCCTAGAAAATCGCCAGGGCGCGGAAGGGAGAGGTTAAAAACTGAAAAACATATCTCGTCCATTTCGCCGTTCGTCGTCTAAAAGTATCTTGTTTCTGCCGAGATGAAGCGATCGAGGACAAGCGAGATGTGGTGTCATTTCACCGCTCTTAATAGCGACTATGCGAAATGTAATTTGTGCGGCAAGCAATTGTCACATAAAACTTATATCTCCAACTTGAAGAAGCACCCTGAATAGGCGCATGTAACCGAAATATGCGACGACTTCTTCGAGAGCTATCAAACCTGTGGTGCCAATCAGAGTCCGAGTTGTGCGCTCTCTGCTGCCGTTACCAACGCATGAGCAACTCGAAAAAACGTGCATAAAATCATTCCCCATGGGACTTGCGCTGGAATACTGATATCACATTAATTGCTTCAATTATAGTAAAGATCTCAGCTTCTTATTTAATATGTATGCATAAATTTTGAGTTAAAAGTGTATGGTACTGGAAATGAAACTGCAGTAAATTTAAGCATCCAGTTAGCTGTGCATGATACATCTTAAAAACACATGGCACCTAACAGTAAATCTGATACTATATTACTGTAAGTAATTGAAGCGTGTAAAGCAATATGATAACTATTATAGGCCAGTGTATTTAAATAACATCACACTCTAATAACTGCAGTATCAATTACATTAAAGAAACAAGTTATTAAAATTGAGGGCGTATATTCATTGACAATGAAATAACACCTACCTTGCAAATAATTTTTACACTTTCTAAGAATATTTTCCTATCTTTCATTGTGTTAATGCGGTTAGAAAGTTTATTGTACAGTTACTTTAAAGTATACTTACTATTGAATTATTTGTTGAGATTTACTTTTCTCGGTTTACAACATAACTTTCATAACAACAAAGAGACGATAAATTACTTACTGGCGGATGACACATTCTAACAAAAGTACCTAACTCAATTTTTGTCAGTTCCATGGTAAATCATACAAGTCGCCGGAATCGCGGCGACTCAATCACGGTAATAGCGAAAAGAGCAGAAATCACGGTAATAGCGAAAAGAGCAGAAATCACGGAATAGCGAAAAGAGCAGAAATCACGGAATAGCGGGAGGAGTAGAAATCGCGGAGGGATACATGTCGTGAAACCTCAAACAGTGATTCTAAACCGTGATTAATCACGGTTTAGAATCACGGTGATTTAAAAGTAGCAATCACGGAATCACTGTTAGCGGAAAATCACGGTTTAGCCCATCTCTAGTCTGCTCTGCTGCGTCAAGTGTGCGCCGGGCCTTAAACTGGCAAGAGCAGGCGGCAGGTAGCGGCTGTCCCCACCACTACCTCCCCTCAAACGCCAGCAAGCCGGACACAGCCGTGTCCTCAAGGCAGGCGTCACGAGCTATATGGTCAGCCTCCCCTCCACGCTACCCTCAGAAGCGCCTCTAGTGTGGTCTACCGGTACTAAGCCAGAGAACCGCCTGACACCTGCTAACATCTTACGGAACTACGATGGGTGCGTAGGACAGTGGTTTAGGGGGGCTGCTTCTCTGTGTATGTTACTCTGTGCTAACAATAAGGACGGCACAAATATCCATGCCCGAGGGGGGATTAGAACCCCCGACCGCAGTGGCCGTGCAGACCTTGACTGACGCGCCTCAGTCCCCTCGGCCACTGCGGCCGGCAATGACGACATCCTCCTGAGAAGTCCCCGCCCGGAGATCCGACTGGGGGACTATTTTACCTCCGGAATATTTTACCCAAGAAGACGTCATCATCATATATTCATACAGTAGAGCTGCATATCCTCAGGAAAAGTTACGACTGTAGTTTCCCCTTGCCTTCAGCCGTTCGCCGTAACTGCATGGCTGATGTTACAAGGCCAGCTCAGTCAATCATCCACTGTTGCCCCTGTAACTACTGAAGAGGCTGCTGCCCCTCTTCAGGAACCATACGTTTGTCTGGCCTCTCCACAGATACCCCTCCGCTGTGGTTGTACCTACGGTTCAGCTATCTGTATCGTTGAGGCATGCAAGCCATCCCCACCTCGGCAATGTCTGTGCTTCACGGGGGTGGATATTATTCGTAATGTCCTTTAAACTGTTCAATATTGTACATTTGTCCTTTGCACATTTTTCTTCTGACGTCTCGGTGAGAGCACTGTGAAACATCGAGAGAGGACAAATATGATGGTGCATTCAGAAATAAACACGGGACAGCATCACTTTCCAAATCCAACATTATACGCGGAATGAGTAGTACAGAACCGACAAAACAATAATTACTCTTGTTGCACCCCATCACCTATTAATAATTAATTACCCTCAGGTCGAGTTGCTCTGGTTTCACGAATAACTTTATCATGAAAATGCTGTGTTCTTTGTCACTACCAAGTTTTCCCTCGGAATTTTGTTAATCAAAATTTTTCACTTCACTTCATCAGAAGGAAAAGAAAACACTGGACCATATTTTCCTTCATAGTAATTAGAATGGCAACCGTGGATGCAGCAGCTTCTAGGCATTATACAAGTACGCTCGAATGCTCCGTCCACCGCCTCAATGAAACAGCTGTTCGCGCTCCCATCAGTTCTATGCTAATGCCTGTATTTATCACGAAGGCAGTGCATTGCCAGTCTAGTAATATATGCAAGGTGCTTAGAATAAAGGGAGATGATGGCATTATCTATGCCGAGCACATACGTCGGTTGAAGCCTGTCCGCCATCTTGGTCAGTTTTGGGATGCTATTTCTCCACATCTACATCTACATGGGATACTCTGCAAATCACATTTAAGTGCCTGGCAGAGGGTTCATCGAACCACCATTATACTATTTATCTCCCATTCCATTCTCGAATAGCGCGCGGGAAGAAAGAACACCTGGATCTCTCTGTTCGAGCTCTGATTTCTCGTATTTTAATTTAATGATCATTTCTACCTATGTAAGTGGGAGCCAACAATATATTTTCGCATTCGGAGAAGAATGTTGGCGACTGGGGTTTAGAAAGTAGGCCACGCCGCAGCGATAAGCGCCGTTGTTGTAATGATTCCCATCCCAGATCCTGTATCATTTCCGTAACGCTGTCTCCCCTGTATCGTGACAATACGAAACGAGCTGCCCTTCTTTGGACTCTTTCGATGTCTTCCGTCGAACCCACCTGATAAGGATCCCACACTGGACAGCAATACTCCAAAAAAGGACGGACAAGCGAAGTGTATGCAGTTTCTTTTGTAGTTCTGTTGCGTGTTTTAAGGGTTCTGCCAATAAAACGCAGTCTCTAGTTCGCCTTTCCCACGATATTATCTAGGTGTTCTTTCCAATTTAAGTCTGAAGTAATAGTAATTCCTAAGTATTTGTGGAGTTTACGGCCTTCAATTTTAATTGATTTATCTTGTAAAAAAATTTTAACGTTAAAACTATGCGTTAAGTCGACCATCTTATTGTTAATTCATTGAACTGACAGTCACTGCAGCGTTTGTACTTTCAGAAAAAAACTCTTTCTTGAATAAATACATTATTATATATTTGGAAACTTAATTTTTACGGCTAATTTGCACTCTTAACACGTTGTACTGTACGGCAAAACCGTAGGACGTTTTATTCCTGCTTTGACGTAAAGTATTAACTCTACAATACGAACATCTCCAAAACTTAGCAATATGGCGGAGGCAGGCTTCACTTTTTCAGCGTAAGGGCATCTCCTCGTATTCTAACCTCCTTGAATATATGTCTGTGGCTGAGATATAACAAAACAGTGGAATGTTGGGAGAGTCCAGTTGAACGGAAGCATGGTTAATAAAAATAAGGTTGGCAGTAAGCGCTTTGCTCTGCTATTGGCTGGCGCTGTGACGTCACTGTGGGACGTAAAGCACTAGATATACCGAGCTGAACAATCCGCCATATTGAATCCCAATCCGACGACAGTGTTGTATGATTGGTGCGGCGAAGCGAAGAGAATCAGCGATTATTTTGTGTCTTCATTGTTTCACAGTGTGAAATGGTTGGTTGAGCTGCTCCAAACTGCTCGAATAATAGAAGACATGCTCGCTAATACGTTTTATCGGTTTCCTTCAAACATAGATCGGCATAAAAGGTGGCTTTTAAATTCCAGACGCCAAGTATGGGCGCCAAAATCGAGCAACTGTTTGACGTTAAGAACAATTTTTTTTAAAATTTGTATTAGAAATAGTTATGCTCACAGGGAGGTAGTAATGAAAACATAAGCATTGTAAGCAATGGTTTAATTTTGCGACAGATTGTTAACATAACACGACACACGGTGTGTTAAAAGTAAGCTCCTTTTCTTGATTATATTTCGACCAACTAAGAAGTTATTCTAAATGCTATTAATTGTATTTTAAGTGATGCATGAGTGCAACTGGCTTTACTCACCTAGTGGTTTTTAAATTACATTATATTAGTTCATTGTTTAATTTAAATGTGTCTCTCAACACGGTAATATGTAGGCCTAAGCCAAGCTGTAGAAAGGACGTCTGCGCAAAAAAAAAAAAAAAAAAAAAAAAAAAAAAAAAAAAAAAAAAAAAAAAAAAAAAGTTATTTATATATATATATATATATTTCAAAGTGCATGCTAGCAGAGAGAATTTATTTAGTCGTTAACTAACGAAAGCGGACGTTCTAAGTTATTAAACATATTTTTGACGTAAAATCTTTTCCGAAATATGGCGTGTGTAAAACATGCGAGACATTAAAAGGAGAAATACGGGAAGTACAGAATCGCAGTTTAACACTATTTTGTAACTGTTTTCGATTGCAACTCATAGTAAGCGTAAACGTATGTAGACGTACCATATATAAACCAGGAAATACGATACTTGTAACATATGTGGTAAAAATTTAGAACGGGAACATTTGGAATGTAAGTGAATGTATCATATCTGTAAATATCCATCTGATCACTAACTTTTATTTGCTTGCCTCTTACAGTCAAATGTAAGCAAATAAATTTACTATGCTGAATTATTTTCTGCATTAGGGACGTATATTTAAAAGTCTTAAGAGCGTATTCCGTAGTCTTTAAATGCGCGCCTTCAACGTGGGATTCAAAATGGCGGATTGTTCTGCTTGTACTATACAGTGCTCTAGTGGGACGGCATGCTCCAAAACCGCCTGTACCGGCTTAGTCCGCTACGGCCAAGGAGGTTAGAATACAGGGCGACGCCCTTATGCTGAAAAAGTGAAGCCCATCTCCTCCATATTGGTCAGTTTTGGCGAATTGTTCGTATTATAGAGCTAATGTCACTCAAAACAGGAATAAAACGTCGAACGATTTTGCCATGATGTACAACGTGTTAAAAAAGTGCAAATTAGTCGTTAAAAATTAAGTTTTGAAATATATTATAATGAGTATTTATTACTATTTCATCAATAACGTAAATTATTTGAAAGTACATATTTTGCAGTGACTGTCAGTTCAATGCATTAACAGCAAGAGGGTCGACTTAACGGAGAAATAGCATTTCAGAACTGACCAAGATGGTGGACAGACTTATTTATTTATTTATTGTTTTTTTCTGTTCCTGGGACCCAATTGAGGAGTGAGACTCCATGGTCATGGAACAAGTCAATACATTGTTACACAAGAATGGTAATAGAAAAATTTTAAATAGTCCTTTGCACACGACAATCTTAAGACAAAGTGAAAAGAATCATTAAAGAAAAAATAAATTAGCTTAACTGTTTAACTTTTCTAGGAGTTCCTCGACAGAATAAAATGAGTGAGCCATGAGGTAACTCTTCAATTTAGATTTGAAAGCGTGTGGATTAGTGCTAAGATTCTTTAGTTCTTGTGGCAGCTTATTGAAAATGGATGCCGCAGAATACTGTACCCCTTTCTGCACAAGTGTTAAGGTGGTGTGATGCAAATGTAGATTAGACTTCTGTCTAGTATTCACCGAGTGAAAGCTACTAACTCGTAGGAATAAGCTGATATTATTAACAACAAACGACATTAAAGAAAAAACGTATTGTGACGCCAGAGTCGAAATTCCCAGACTACTGAAAAGGGGTCGACATGACGTTCGCGAACTTACACCAGATATTGCTCGAACCGCCCGTTTTTGAGCCAGAAATATCCTTTTTGCATCAGGCGAGTTACCCCCAAAAAAACACTGCCGTACGTCATAAGTGCGTGAAAGTAAGCGTAATAGACTACTTTTCGTGTTGAAAAATCACTTATCTCAGATATTGTTCTAATGGTAAATATAGCAGAATTTAGTTTTGGAACAAGATCCTGAACATGGGCTTTCCATGACAGCTTGCTGTCTATATGAACACCTAGAAATTTGAACTGTTCAGTCCCATGTCCATTATGAGTAATCAGAATGTCAGATTTCGTCAAATTATGTGTTAGAAATTGTAAAAACTGAGTTTTACTGTGATTTAACATCAACTTGTTTTCTACAAGCCATGAACTTATCTCTTGAACTGCATTATTTGATACTGTGTCAATATTACGAGCAACATCCTTCACTACCAAGCTGGTATCATCAGCAAACAAAAATATTTTACAATGCCTTGCCTTGTATGGGAGTGAGACATGGACGATAAACAATGCGGACAGGAAGAGAATAGAGGCTTTTGAAATGTGGTGCTACAGAAGAATGCTGAAGATTAGGTGGGTAGATCGCATAACTAATGAAGAGGTACTGAACAGAATTGGTGAGAAAAGGAATTTTTGGCATACCCTAACTAAAAGAAGGGATCGCTTGGTAGGACACATTCTTAGACATCGAGGAATCGTAAATTTAGCATTGGAGGGAAGTGTGTGGGGTAAAAATCGCAGAGGGAGGCCAAGAGACGCGTATAGTAAGCAGATTCAAGTGGATATGGGTTGCCGTTCTTATGAGGAGATGAAAAGGCTTGCTCAGGATAGAGTACGGTGGAGAGCTGCATCAAACCAGTCTCCGGACTGAAGACCATAACAACAACAACAAACACCTGTTATACTGGAAGGCATATCATTTACATAAATAAGAAAAAGCAATGGTCCCAAAACAAACCCCTGGGGCACTACATACTTAATTGTGCTCCATCGGGATTGCACGTCATAGCCATTTTCTACACTGCTTCAATTGACGTATGTGCTAGGCCTAGATAATGCCACCTCCCTTTATTCTAACCTCCTTGGCTACGGCACGGAATGTGCATTTACATTAAGAGTTTGTCCAAAGATATTGTTTATACCTGAAATATAAAGTGCTATTTCTGCTGTAAAATGTTGCAGTTAAGACTAACGGGTCATATTCTATCGTAGATTTACGTGTTACGTATCAGTAACATATCAGAGCACAAACATATCGACGATATCTGTAATATGAACTACTTACTTTAAAAGGACAGGAATCTTTGAAATACTCACGTTCTTATTTTAATGTATTTCGATGGGATTGTATTGAAATACGATTTGGACGAAAGAAGAAGTTTACTCACTCTTTTCTGTCTCCAGTGAAGGTGCTGAATAGAGTTTTAAATATACAAAGTCTTTGCATGAACCGTCTTGTAATGCTGAACGGTAATGTCTTTAGAGCTCTTTTATGTACTTGGCTTTTCGTATGTCGTGCATTTCTTTCCTCGTTCGCAGGTGACACACTGACATTTTCATTACTACACGGCCAGTTCCTTAACGGTACAGCGTCTGCCTTAGGCACTTTTTCCATGTCAAATAAGCAATTCCGTCTGTAAATCTCTTCATAATCGGTTACTTTGAAATGACAGGAGCATATTCGAAAATCTGCAACATCTACAGTGTCCTTCTTGTAGCATTTGGAGAGCCACGTTTTCTTTAACGTTTCATCTCGAGGAAAAATATGAAACTTTATTTCAGTTCCATTTTTGTTCCGACTTCGGGAATACAACCCGTAATTGCTCAGCCTGGCACTGTATAAATAACAACAGAAGTATTTCAAAGAATTGCGGCAGAAACAATAGCACGCGCGACGAGCACTACGGAAATGAATATACCTTGTAAACGTTTTACTTCCAAAGTATGAAGCAAAAAAATAATTTAAGCAAATACAGCAGAAACTGTAACACGCGTACACACGATGCAGCACATTATTTTACTCCTAGGCGTCCCACGGTCACGTATGTTCGCGAAAAGAAAGATTGTCGGCATGCCTCTATGTGGGCTCTAATCTCTCTGATATTATCCTCATGATCTCTTGGCGAGATATACGTAGGAGGGAGCAATATACTGCTAGTATCTTTGGTAAATGTACTCGAAACTTCGACAAAAGCCCGTACCGAGCGACAGAGCGTCTCTCCTGCAGAGTCTTCCACTGCAGTTTATCGATCATCTCCGTGAAGCTTTCACGAATACTAAATGGTATGCGCTGCTCTCCGTTGGATCATATCTACTTCCTCCACCAAACCCACCAGGTACGGATCCCACACCGGTGAGCAGTATTCAAGCAGTGGGCGAACAAGTGTACTGTAACCTACTTTTTTTTTGTCGGACTGCACTTCCTTAGGATTCTTCCAATGAATCTAAGTCTGACATCTGCTTTACCGACGATTGACTTTATATGGTCGTTCCATTTTAAGTCAATCTTAATGCCTACTCCCAGATAATTTATGGAACTGACTGTTTCCAGTTGCTCACCCGCTATAGTGTAGCTAAATGATAAAGGATCTTTCTTTCTATGTATTCGTAGCACATTACACTTGTCTACATTGAGATTCAATTGCCATTCCCTGCACCATACGTCAATTCGATGCAGATCCTCCCGCATTTCAGTACAATGTGTCATTGTTACAACCTCTCTACATATTACAGCATCATCCACAAAAATTCTTAGTGAAAAAAATGTTCAAATGTTTGTTAAGCTTATGGGACTTAACTACGGGGTCATCAGTCTCTAAACTTACAAACTACTTATCAACTACCTTATACTAAGGACGGCACAAATATCCATGCCCGAGGGGGGATTCGAACCCCGACCTTAGTGGCCGTGCAGACCGTGACTGGAGCGCCTCAGTCCCCTCGGCAACCGCGGCCGGCAATCGTCAGTGAACATCCGATGTTATCCACAAGGTCATTTATATATACTGTAAATAGCAACGGACCCACGATATTTCCCTGTGGCACACCTGACAATATTCTTACTTCGGAAGACTTTTCTCCATCGAGAATGACATGCTGCATTCTGTTATCTAGGAACTACTCAATCTAATAACACAATTGGTATGCTAGACCATATACTCCAAATTCATATAAGACATTAAAAATAGGTATGTAAAAACATGCGCCTATTCCAGTAGTACGTTGTAATATTATTTCAAAGCATTCGGTCAAGAACTTACGGAGATATAAAATCAGTGGTTTGGCTGGGTGATGAAGAGTGATTCATGTAAAATGTCAGTCAGTCATTAGGAACATACTCTTTTATATAGATACTAGCTGTAAACCCGGCGTTCCCCGAGTGTTTATTTATCCTACACTCTCGTTGTCCACTTCCCCTTCCCCCCTCTCTCTGCATCCACCTGTTTCTCTACCATCTCTCTGTTCGTTTCCACCTTTCCCTCTCTCAGAAAAGTTTTTTGCAAGGTACCCTCTGTCATGTACCATACAAACATTTATGTACCCAGCGATCTTCCTCTTAGTTGAAAGGTCATGTGTGCAGAAATTCATAGAGATTGGAGCAAAACTATGCATTTTGTTTTGTAAAATTCCATAAATTAAGTACCCTCCACCATGCACCATGCACTGTGACACTCCTCTTGTTTGTACGGTAGAGTGTACAAAACTTCATCAATAACGGAACAAAACTATAGATTCCTATGCAATAGAAACGCAGGGTCACATTTAAAAACGCACTTTGTTGTTCTCAAATATTCCTTGTTATGAGAATAACGGAAACAACAAAAAAAGGATCTGTGAAATCTGTCGAACCGTTCTCAAGTTATGGCGGGACCAAGGTATTTAGGGATCCATATTTATGTTGCAGAGTACCCTCCCCCATGCACCGTATGAATCTTAAGGTAGACGGTAACCTTCCTCTTGTTTTGAAGGTCAAGAGTGAGAAATTTCGTGAAGATCGGAATGAAACTGTAGATTTCGTGAGTCTGTAGAAGTATGCTCCGCCATGCACCAGTCACAAAATACTTTCTTAACTGACGTTTTCTACCTATAAACTACATTTCTGCCAAATTTCAGCTTCATAGGTGAAGTAGTTTTCGAGATATCATGTTTAGTCAGTGAGTGAGTGAGTGTCCTTTCGCTTTTCTATAGATATAGATACAGAAAACAGATTGCTTAATTTTGAATGCAAGAGAATTAAGAGAGACTTGCAGACAAAAATAAATAGTGACATGCAAATCTGTAACGCTAAATTTATTTGATACAAGGTCATGCTCAATGCGACAGTTTTACAGCATCTACAGCAAAACTGTTGTGAGAGGTAGACTTCTTTTCGTTTCATTATTTTGTGTGATATACTGGGGGGGGGGGGTGCCTGTTACAAAACGCTTCATAAACGTCCGAAATTACATGCAACCTTTGTTGCAGGTTCCTAACTACATACATTTTCCAATAATTGACGCATAAATCTGGGTATTGTCACGCGGTGGCCTCTCATTATTTATGACGTCATATCTCCTGAGCTGTGCGTCGTGCTCTTTTGTTTTCCGGTCAGAAACCTTCATGTGCGCACGATGAACAGTTCACCAAAGTTTCACTGCAATCGAACGAATGGTTTATGAACACATAGAGGATATACAGACAAACATTCATTTTTATATATAAAGATTACGTGTTACAAGCATTTTAATCTCTCTCGAAGGTTGTCTATGCAGTGTCGTCTTTTATATACTATTACCAAGCGGAGCGCACTGGAGTTGCTTACAAAATGCCACTCAACGAATTGATGTACAATGAACATCGATTTCTTGAGTGCCAGATAGTAACCTCCCACCGTGCAAAGATTCATTGGTGATAATGAGCAACACAAACGTAAGGGATATAGATAAACATATAATTTCGCCACCTTTATTTGAGAGTGCGCCTTGGTTGCAAATTGGTAAAGTGCCAGAATATGAATCCGAAGTCGCGGATTCGATCCCCGCCAGGTGTTAGGATTTTTATCTGTCACTTTCCACTTCTTTCACCTCTGGCAGTATTGCTCATGTGAAAAATACCGAGTAGCACCGTGGTTCGGAACCCGCGTTAAACTGTAGCTCCACCTATAACTGGCTGGGTAAGTCAGTTCGATGGTCGGAGGGAGGCAAAGGCATACCACCACCTAACAGGACCATGCCTAGTAAAGCACTGTGGTGTTCAGACCAATCTTCGGATCGTTCACTGCTTTATATTTAGAGTTCTCAGTTAATGTAAACGAAGGCTTCCGTGGCCATTGTCATTGTTTATAAAACTCTTCTGGGTGTTGGACCGCATCGTCAATATATCAAATACTTCACCGACGTTTCGGCCACTATTGCAAGTGGCCCTCTTCTGGGTGTTACGTAACACGCAGAAGATGGCCACTTGCAATAGTGGCCGAAACGTCGGTGAAGTCTAAGTTCAATACTGCTTGAAGTCCAGAGTGTTATATTGGACTTCAAGTAGTATTGAACTTAGACTTTGAAGTACTTCGCTTCAAAACCATTAGAAGATGGATATATACATTTTATTTGTGACTACTGATTTTATGTTTAGTGATGCCTCAAACTGGATGTACTCTTTTAGTATATAAAAATGTCGTGAAGTTATGTAAATTACGACAGTTCTGAAGATGCCGTCGAGCACGCCGAAACAGGTAACACAATAAATGAAACATGCGATCTTGGCTGCAAAATCATTATTAAACAATTATAGATCGCCCCATTCAACTATGAGTTCCTTATATAAGATACTATAGAAAGATTTACGCCCATAGGAAGCAAGTCGCTGACGAGGAAGCAGCAAAACGACCTTTTAACCAATAGTCAACACGGATTCAGAAAGTATCGCTCTTGCGAAATACAGCTTGCCCTTTATTCACATGAAGTGTTAAGTGCTATCGACAAGGAATCTCAAATCGATTCCATATTTCTGGTTTTCCGGAAGGCTTTTGATACTGTACCCCACAAGCGGCTTCTAATGAAATTGCGTGCTTATGGAATATCTTCCCAATTGTGCGATTGGATTCACGATTTCCTATCAGAAAGGACACAGTTCGTTGTAATTGACGGTAAGTCATCGAGTAAAACAGAAGTGATAAGTGGCGTTCCACAGGGAAGCGTTATAGGTCCCCTACTCTTCCTCGTGTTTATAAACGATTTAGGAGACAATCTGAATAGCTCCCTTAGACTGTTCGCAGATGATGCTGTCGTTTATCGGTTAGTGAAGCCAACAGAGGATCAAAAGCAACTGCAAAGCGATTTAGACAAAATTTCTGCATTGTTCGAAAATTGGCAATTGACACTAAATAAAGAAAAGTGTGAAGTAATACTCATGACCACTAAAAGAAATCCACTGAACTTCAATTACGCGATAAATCAGTCAAACCTTAAGGTCGTAAATTCTACCAAATACCTAGGAGTTACAATTACGAACAACTTTGACTGGAGAGAACACATAGAAAATATTGTGGGGAAGGCGAATCAAAGGTTACGTTTCATTGGCAGAACGCTTGGAAGATGCACCAGCTCCACCAAAGAGACTGCCTACATCACACTTGTGCGTTCTCTCCTGGAGTACTGTTGCCCCTTGTGGGACCCTCACCAGGTGGGACTGACGGAAGACATTGAGAAGGTTCAGAGAAGGGCAGCTCGTTTTGTTTTATCACGTTACGGGGGGGGGGGGGGGTGGGCGTCACGGAAATGTTGCACGAATTGGGGTGGTAATCATTAAAAGAAAGACGTTACTCATTGCGGCGTGATCTGTTTGAGAAGTTTCAATCACCGACTTTTAGTTTTGAATGTGAACATATTTTGCTAGCACCCATCTACTTAGGGAGACATGACCATCCCAATAAAATAAGAGAAATCAGATCGAAAACGGAACGATTTAGGTGTTCTTTCTTCCCGTGCACTATTAGAGAATGGAACGATAGAGAAAAGTTATGAAAGTGGTTAATGAACCCTCTGCCAGGCACTTAAATGTGATTTGCAGAGTATCTATGTAGATGTAGATGTAGTGGCAGTCACTCACCGTGCTGGACCGTTTGGTCTTCGACCGGCGACGGCGGGTTTGGCGGTGATCCGCGCAGCCAACGGGCAACAGGCGAACTGGCGCGCGTTGCGGGCGTTATATAGGGGCAGAGGCGGCGGTGGCAGCGGCGGCGGCTACAGGCAGTCTGCAGGTACCTGGGTGAGGCGACGCCGACCTTGATGTCGTTCGCCAAACTCCGGCGCAGCGGAGGAGGAGGGGGCACAGGCGCTACATGTACATCCACACTGCACAAGTGGTGCCGCACAGTGTTTCGGAACGGCCTGATCCCTGGCCAAAAGTCGAAAAGTGAGAATTCGATTTGATTTTATCAGGGAAGCCAAAACAGTCTCGGTCCAATCCGCCACTGCCCGCACCGAAACTAAGTTTATTGTGCGGTATCTACATCTACATATCTACATACATACTCCGCAATTCACCGTAAGGTGCGTGGCGGAGGGTACACTGTACGACTACTAGGCATTTCCTTTCCTATTCCACTCCCAAATTGAACGAGGAAAAAAAGAATGCCTATATGCCTCTGTACGAGCCCTAATTTCTCTTATCTTGTCTTTGTGATCTTTACGCGAAATGTAAGTAGGCGGCACCAAGATCGTACTACACTCAGCTTCAAATTCCGGCCCTCTAAATTTACTTAACAGAAATTCACGAAAAGAACGTCGTCTTTCTTCCAGCGATCCCCAATTGAGTTGCCTGAGCATTTCCGTGACACTCGCGCATTGGTCGAACCTACCGGTAACAAATCTAGCTGCTCGTCTCTGAACCGCCTCTGTGTCTTCCTTTAAACTGATGTGCTGCGGGTCCCAAAAACTTGAGCAATACTCAAGACGTGGTCGTACAAGCGTTTTATACGCTGTCTCCTTTACAGGTGAAGTACGTCTTCCCAAAATTCTCCCAATAAACCGAAGTCGGCTGTCCGCCTTACTCACAACTGTCCTTACATTTTATATCGCTCTGCAATGTTACGCCTAGATATTTGAACGACTCGACAGCATCAAGAAGCTCACTACTAATGCTGTATTCGAACATTATGGGATTGTTTTTTCTACTCATGCGCATCACCTTACATTTTTCTACAATGAGAGCTAGCTGCCAATCTTCGCACCAACTAGAAATTTTGTCTAAATCATCCTGTATGCTATTACAGTCAGTTACAGACGACACCCTCCCATACACCACAGCATCATCAGCAAACATCCGCAAATTACAACTTACTCTGTCCATCAGATCATTTATATAGATAGAAAATTATTGCGGTCCTATCACACTCCCCTGGGGCACGCCTGACGATACACTCGTCTCTGATGAACACTCGCCGTCGAGAACTACGTACTGCGTTCTATTACTTAGGAAGTCTTCCAGCCAGTCACAAATCTGTGAACCTATTCCATAAGCTCGTATTTTCGTTAGCAGTCTGCAGTGTGGCACCGTGTCGAACGCCTTTTTGAAGTCGAGAAAAACACAATCCGCCTGTTCCGCTTCGTCCATGGCTCGCAAGATGTCATGTGAGAAAAGGGCAAGCTGAGTTTCACATGAACGATGTTTCCTAAAGTCGTGCTGATTCATGAAAAGAAGCTTTTCTGTTTCAAGGAAATTTACTGTATTCGAACTGAGAATATGCTCCAAAATTCTACATGAAACTGATGTCAACGATATTGGCCTGTAATTGTATGGGTCAGTTCTCTTTCCTTTCTTATACACGGGAGTCACCTGCGCTTTTTTCCAATCACTAGGAACTTTGCGCTGAATTAAAGATTCGCGATAAATGCAAGCTAAGTAGGGGGCCAACGCCGCACAATAGTCTTTGTAAAACCGAACTGGTATTCCATCCAGACCGGCAGACTTTTTCGTATTTAGCTCTCTCAGCTGCTTCTCTACACCGGAAATACCTATCGCTCCCTGTATATCTAGTAAAGCCAACCAATGCCCTTGAACAGTGCAAGGAGTCCATTTACCAGTTCTTTATTAGACACAATTTCTTCGGGGCCGAGGAGACTGAGGCGCTCCAGTCACGGTCTGCACGGCCACTACGGTCGGGGGTTCGAATCCCCCCTCGGGCATGGATATTTGTGCCGTCCTTAGTATAAGGTATTTGATAAGTAGTTTGTAAGTTTAGGGACTGATGACCCCGTAGTTAACTCCCATAAGCTTAACGAACATTTCAATTTCAATTTTCAATTTCTTCGGGTCTGGTTGTCCCAAATGTTCTGTGCCTTCTAATCTCCAATGCAATGCATGCGAAGATTAGATGAGATGCAGTTTCATCACCGTCATCACAGATCCTACATTTAGGGTCCTCTTCTGTTATTCCCATTGTATGTAGGTGTTTTTTTGAAATTCCCTTGGCCTGTCAACAATCCAACCATGAGTCCAATCTCTCTCCAGTTCAGGCCCAGGATTGCAGAGCTTCTTTTAAAACATGGCTTTGGAATCATTACCTTGCCATGTTTTTGCTGGTTGCTGTTTGTTGAGTTTAAGGGACTTAACTACGGGGTCATCCGTCCCTAAACTTACAAACTACTTATGAACTAGCTACAACTAAGGACGGCACAAATATCCATGCCCGAGGGGGGATTCGAACCCCCGACCGTAGTGGCCGTGCAGACCGTCACTGAAGCGCCTCAGTCCCCTCGGCCACCGCGGCCGGCTCTCCTCCACACACGCCTTGATGGCAGTGATTTCGGCCTGAAACACTGAGGCCAGTTTTCCTAGAGAGATGACGCCCTCCAGTCTTGGCTGCACCCCATATACCCCGCCCCCAACACCTTGGTCTGTGTGAGAATAATAATTTCAAAATTTCCAATTTTAGGTTTTTGGGGTCCCTGATTACGAATTTGATAATAGATTCATGACATTTGAAATTCTAAAATGGAAAACAATTTTGTAGAATATGTAAATTTCTATTTTATGTACATAATTCCATACATTACATCCCATTAGATTGATCCATTGGATTAATTAAAAATCATAACCTGCGTCAGATGGATCCGTCGTACATGTTTCGACTTCTGCTTAGGGTAAGCTACTATGTGTGACATTGTTTCCAGTAGTTCTATTACATCAGAAGATAATGATGCACTATTTTTAATTTATGAAAATTAGTCATCAGTGGGTCCGAGGATGCAAGAAGCCGACGTAAAATGTCAGACATTGTCTTCTCTCGCGTACATTTTGGAGAAAAATTTTCGCGGTACCGACGAATGTCCTTGTTCCTCGCTTCTTGAGCATCATCGGAAAGTTGTCTGATTGGCAAGACAGTCATTTCAATTATAGCGTAGCCATGAATTAAAAGGTTATGTACCAATGTTGGCATCGGAGAACAGGAATATAGCTTAACATATCGTTTCGCGATGTCTAAGCAATAAACACTGAACATGTCGATATGTACAGAGAAACCGCTCGTCATTGTGTGCAAAAGTACTTCGCAACTTGCTACGATGAAAAGTCCAATGAGGGTCTTCCAAATTTGTGTCTTTTATCCGATCGTGATGTATCAGAATTACGAGTAGGTTCGTCCCAGTTTTTGAATTCCGCATTCTACAACAAATCGCAATAACGTCTACTCGAAAGTGGAAAAAACTTTTAAATCAAATATTTCAATGATTTAAGAAAAAGGAAAATATACAAACCTCAATAGCTACGGCCTGGTCAAGCCATTCTTCATGATTGGCGTAAAAGCGCTTCAGAATTCCACAGCTATCCTGCCATTTTTTCATTGTAAATAGGAGATTCCTTAAACATTTCATCAATTGAAATTGCGAAAGGACATCCTTCCGATTCAGTAAAATATTTTTGCAGAACTTCTACTTGTTTGTCAAATTTCGAGCTCCATTCATTACGTAGGGCCAAGAATATATGGCTGCATGTAAAAATAATCTCTTTGCATGTAAGTCCTGTTAAAATTAAAAAAAAAATATGTTTATATCTATAATGTATGAGTATAGTACGTAATGTAAAAATATTATATGCAATCCTACAGTCGTGAACAATCTATATTACTATGTTGTACAATTTGTGTTTATTCTCCATTAATAATGTCTGAAATAATATTTGTAAACATATTTCTATACAAACGGTCATTACGGTTGGAATTTTATTTAAAATCTTTATTGACAATGCTGCACCTTTGCAATATTGTACCGTACTTCTCTTCACAATATTTTAGAAAGAGATAGAAAGCCGGACGCGGTGGCCGAGGGGACTGAGGCGCTCCAGTCACGGTCTGCACGGTCACTACGGTATTTGTGCCGTCCTAGTTCGTAAGTAGTTCATAAGTAGTTTGTAAGTTTAGGGACTGATGACCCCGTAGGTAAGTCCCATAAGCTATACAAACATTTGAACATTTTTTTTGAAAGAGATAGGAAACATCTACGAAAAACCCTCCGTACCTGGGACCTTTCGAGCCTCAGGTATAGGAAGTTGAGGGGAGAGTATCGCCATTAGTCACAGTGCGTAATGCGCACAACAGCGTGCACAGTAACCCTAAAACGGCTATTTTTCTAAATGGGCAACTTTCGAGCAACTAATTCTTGAAAATTTCATTAATAGATAGGTCAAGAAACATGTCCCTGTCAATTCCAGCGTTAAAGTGTGTTAAAATATTTTTGTATCGCCACAAATGTAATTCTAAATAAGCGGAAAAAAACATGATAATCACGATTACCTTTAGCATAACGTTTCATAAATAACATCAAACATTTTCGAACATTGAAGTGCATAAAATGTTTCTACATACCTTCTTAAACATTTTCCATTTTGGAAAATTGGAATCGGACTCTTTGTTGTAAAATTTGGAATGTTTTTCTGAAGCACTGTATAACTGGTCACTGGTCACTGAGATAACACTTCCTCTTAACAGTACCACATTCTACACTGTTGCCAGATCGTGCATTTCGCCGGACTTAGAATCCTGAGGGGCGATCGAATTTATTTTCCACACTGCGCGAACGATTCGTACTTAGCCTCTGTGTCGGCCGGCCAGCGATCAATTTTTTTGTTTAAGACTGTACTTTGTTAAAAGCCTTCCGGAAATCTAGATATACAGAATCTATTTGACATCCGTTATCCATAGCACTCATCACATCATGTGAGTAGAGAGTTAGCTGTGTTTCACAAGAACGTGTTTCTATGAGAGGCAACTAACGACTGTCGCAGGGAAGCAGGTGTACAATATTGTGACCTCTGCTAATGAGATCTGTGAGCCCTATTCCTCCTTCAACAAGAATCCATTCCAAAAACATTGATCTTTCAACCTTCATTTTTCGACTTTTGGCCAGGGAATCGGCCGTTCTGAACCACTGTGTGGCGGAGGAAATTTTGTGTACACATCTACATCCACATATATATTCTGCAAATCACATTTAAGTGCCTGGCAGAGGGTTCATTAACCACTTTCATAACTTTTCTCTACCGCTCCATTCTCTAATAGCGCACGGAAGAAAGAACACGTAAATCGTTCCGTTTTCGATCTGATTTCTCTTACTTTAATGGGATGGTCATGTCTCCCTATGTAGGTGGGTGCTAGCAAAATATTTTCACATTCAGAAGTAAAAGTCAGTGATTGAAACTTCGCAAACAGATCACGCCGCAATGAATAACGTCTTTCTTTTAATGATTTCCACCCCAATTCGTGGAACATTTCCGTGACGCCTCCCCCCCCCCCCCCATAACGTGATAAAACAAAACGAGCTGCCCTTCTCAATATCTTCCGTCAGTCCCACCTGGTGAGGGTCCCACAAGGGGCAACAGTACTCCAGGAGAGGACGCACAAGTGTGATGTAGGCAGTCTCTTTGTTGGAGTTGGTGCATCTTCTAAGCGTTTCTGCCAATGAAACGTAATATTTGGTTCGCCTTCCCCACAATATTTTCTATGTGTTCTCTCCAGTCTAATTTGTTCGTAATTATAACTCCTAGGTTCTTGGTAGAATTTACGACCTTAAGGTTTGACTGATTTATTGCGTAATTGAAGTTCAGCGGATTTCTTTTAGTGGTCATATGAATTACTTCACACTTTTCTTTATTTACTGTCATTGCCAATTTTCGCACCAATTAGAAATTTTGTCTAAATCGCTTTGCAGTTGCTTTTGATCCTCTGATGACTTCACTAACCGATAAACGACAGCATCATCCGCAAACAGTCTAAGGGAGCTATTCAGATTGTCTCCTGACATATACCTATAACGCTTCCCTGGGGAACGTCAGATATCACTCCTGTTTTACTCGATGACTTACCGTCAATTACAACGAACTGTATCCTTTCTGATAGGAAATAGTGAATCCAATCGCATAATTGGGGAGATATTCCATAAGCACGCAATTTCACTTCCTTCTGTTCCAGTCGCGGTTTTTCGACTATGAATGTAAAAGATCTACATCTACATGAACATAATGCAAATTACATTAACGCGGTTGGCAGAGGGTTCATGGAAACACAATTTTGATATTTCTCTACAGTTCCATTTTCTAACAGCTCGCAGGAAAAAGGAACACCTAAATTTTTCCGTTTCCGATCTGAATTTCATATTTTTTTTACTTATATACCGCGCAAATCGCGAAATTTTCCGACATCTGCTGCTCTTCTAAAGATGGACAATCGGTCTGCAATACATGAAAATTTGTGCCGGAGACAAGTGTAACACATGGAAGTTTAGATATGGCCGGGAAGCGTGCACGGATGGCCGAGTTGGGCCGCGGCGGATTAGCCGTGCGCACTGTAGCGCCGTGCTGCGGTGCTCAAGGCCACTCGCAGTCGGGAATTCGAGGCCCCCCTCGGGCATGTGTGTTTGTGCAGCCGTGGCTCCGCGCGACCGGTCAGAGCGCCGAACGTCCGCTGTAATAAAAAAGCTGAGCCAAATATTCAGCGAACAAACAAGCACTAGAGCGCGCGCCACGTAACTTGGCGGGTGGACTGGCTCTTCTGCGCAGGTAGTTGTGTAGTGGTGGGGGGACCAGCTGTTGCAGCGTAGCCGGACTGTGCGTTAGCTGCGCTCCGTTCCATTCCGCAGTCAGCTGCTGACTGCCGCTTAGCTTTAAAGTTACGGCCGCATACAAGCGCAAGGAAATGTCAAGCTGCGAGTCTTGAACACACACGGCTGTATAAAAAGTGTAATGCAGGAAAACAACGCTCATTTGATTGTTGGGAAAACTGTGGTGCATTTACCAGTATTTATGAGTCTCTTTCTCTTGTACCTCTCATGTTTACACGGCAGGGCATAATTTTCTGAGCGGCACAGAAATTCATTTCGTAGCTCAGTCGATTAACACGAAATATGTGTAAATTATATACACAGTTCTTCTAGGGACATCAATCTATTCCATTATTACTGAAAAACCACGTTAGACGTTCACAACAGATTACGAATTCAAAGTAAATTAATTGTGAAGATAAAAAAAGTGACAAATTAGAAACTGACAAATTTTAGATTTTTCCCTTAATTCTATCTTGAAATCTGGATTTTTCGAAGGAGATATTAAAATACTTTATTAATGACTTAAGTCACATATCAGATGGAATGATACAATAATTGTATATGTTTGGCATTGTACAAGACAAGGAAACTATCTAAAAACGTTACAAGCGACATATGTTCAGTCTTCGTAGACTGATGCCCATCAAGCAAGTGCTTACTGATCAAAGCAACGTGTTTCACATTTCGTGTTTTGTTACTACCCGGTGACCGTGCTGTCATGCAAGTTCATCTATCGCGTAAGTGCGGTATTTGGGCTTGTATGCATTTACAAGCATGAGCAATTTTGCCCTGGTTTGTGACGCACTGTGAGGAATTTCATTAGATGTTAGCCACGAAATAATTTCGTCCTTTCTGGTATTTGAAGTAGGAGCTCTGTTCACTTGCACAGAGTGCACACTTGCATTGTCCATAACGAAAACAGAATTCTCGACCAGGTATGGAAGCAGTTGACTTGTAAACAACTGACTGAAGACTGCGTAAGTCATTTCAGAATGGTAGTCTTCTGAATGCTTCGTCTTTGATGACTTAAATATTAATTTACTTTCAGGTACGAATCCTGTTTCTGCCAAAACCAGTTGTCGCTCCGCTCAGTACGACACGAACTCGAGCGCGCGCAACGGCTGACTGGCGGCTATTGGCCAGCAGGTCACGTGACGTGACGTAGGCCAACCTGTGCTTCTGCGCATCCAGACCTCTCCCGCCAAGTTACGTGGCGCGCGCTCTAACTGAAGCAAAGACTGCATTGAGTAAAGCCACCTGACGAGAGGGGAAAAAAAAGTTGTTAAGGCGACCCCTTGCGAAAAGCTGGAGATCCGGGTTCGAGTCCCGGTCAGGCACAAATTTTCACGTGTTGCAGATCCATTGTCCATCAATAGAAAAGCAGCAGAAGTCGGAAAATTTCGCGATTTGCGATGTATATATGTAAATAATTACCACCGCTGCGGACCATTGCCACCGTCTGTTTCATTGGAAGAGACAATTAATAATTATTCTTTTATTTTATTATGATGGTCATGTCTCCCTTTGTACGTAGGTGCTAACAAAAATATGTTCGCATTCGGAAGAGAAAGTTGGGGAAAGAAATTTCGCAAATATATCTTGCCGCAACAAATAACGCCTTTCTTTTAATGATTTCCACCCCAACTCGTGCATCGTTTCCGTGACACTCTCTCCCCTATATCGCGATAATGTAAAACGAGCTGCCATTTCCTGATTTTTTTTTTTTTTAAATCGCCCGTCAGTCCCACCTGGTGTGGATCCCACAATGCGCAGCAATACTCCAGAATGGGGAGCACAAGTATAGTGTAGGAATTTTCTTTAATAGAACTGTTGCATCTTCTAAGTGTTCTGCAAAAGAAACATAGCCTCTGGTTCGCTTTCCCTACAATATTTTCTAAGTGTTCTTTCCAATTTAAGTTGTTCTTAATTGTTACTCCTAGGTATTTAGTTGAATTTACGGCGTCTAGGTTTGACTGATTTATCGTGTAACTTCAGTTTAACGGATTTCTTTCAGTGGTCATATGGATCACCTCACATTATTAACGGTCAACTGCCAATTTTTGCATCATGTAGATATGATAACAAAATCATTTTTCAGTTGCTTCTCATCTTATGATGACTGCTAACCGATAAATGACAGCATCATCCGTAAAGAGTCTAAGAAAGCTACTCAGAGTGTCTCCTGAAACGTTTATAAAATTAAGGAATAGCAGGGGCCCTATTAAGACTTCTATGGGGAACGCCAGATATCACTTCGGTTCTACTCGATGACTTACCGTCAATTACAACGTACTGTGTCTTTTCTGAGAGGGATTCACGAATCAAGTCTGACAACTGTGGCGATATTCCATGAACACGCAATATGATTAGAAGACGCTTGTCTAGTACACTGTGAAAAGCCTTTCGGAAATCTAGAAATATGGTATCTGTTATCGATAGCACTGGTCACATCATGTGAGTAATGAGCTATCTGTGCTACACAAGAACGATACCTCCTGAATCCGTGTTTACTACGGATTAAGAAAGTATCGTTCTTGTGAAACACAGCTAACTCTCTATTCACATGACGTGATGAGTGCTATGGATAACGGATGGCAAATAGATTCCGTAATTTCTAGATTTTCGGTAGGCTTTTAACAATGTACAATCATAGACAAAAAAAAATAAAAATTTTTTTTACAAATATTTATCGCCTCCTGGCCGACGCAGAGGCTAAGTACGAGTCGTTTGCGCAGTGTGGGAATTCGATCGCCCCTCAGGATTCTAAGTCCATCGATATGCACGATCTGGCAACAGTGTAGAATGTGGTACTGTTAAGAGGAAGTGTTATCTCCTTCTCGAGGCTTTGCTGTACTGTATGAGCGTTTGAGCTCGTCGTAAAAGTCGCGTCTACAGGCTTTATAACTTATAAAATAATAGGTGACGGAAATTTTAATGCGGTAGGTCAACACAAGAAATGTTACACTTTCTTCGGAGCTATGAACATAGTTTATTGTATCATTTTCCAAAGAGTTACAGCGCAAAGATATAATTTTTTAAATGGAACAATAGTTCCATTGGATTCTTTTAAATGTGTTTATTTCCGTCAACAGTTGCTATAAAATTGTTTCATAACATGTTTCGATCACTTGGATCATCTTCAGATCTAAAAAAACAAAAGTAAAATAGCAATGTACAATTTGATAAATTGCGCGCCGCACAACGCCACGAAGTAGCGACAGAGGCAACTAACGCCCATACCATACTATATTTTATATAAGTTTTTTCTATAAATTTTTTTTTTATATATTTTTATATTTTAACATTTTAATGATATTTTAACAAACTGACGTTTAAAAAACTTTAAAGTATGACATATGTAGTTTTATACATCTCTGTTTTACACATTCAATGTTTTAAATATCGTATGCATTTTTTAATTATCGTACCACATTTTTAAACTGATATAACATACAGTTTTATAATTTTTATGTCTGGATATATTCAAGAACCTCACTTTTAGAAATTATTTTTATAACAAACAAATGTACGGAATATTAGGGCTGAACCTATCCATTACAATCCCTGCCCCTCCCTCCCCCCCCCCCACCTACTCTTTCCCTCCCCACCACCACCTGCAACCAAATTAAAAATGCCTACTTTGAACTGTAAAACTCAGTACCAATTAGTACTCAGCCAGACGAGTTGCGGACGCAACTATAAGGTAAAGAAAAATCTATTCATTTATGTATAAATTAACTATTGTCAATTAACCCTTAGTAAATTTATCAAATTGTACATTGCTATTTTACTTTTGTTTTTTAGATCTGAAGATGATCCAAGTGATCGAAACATGTTATGAAACAATTTTATAGCAACTGTTGACGGAAATAAACACATTTAAAATATCGTAGTGCAGTTGCGGACTCTCTATAATCGACCGTGTCGACTATAATGTCCATTGGATTCGTTGAAACCAGCTGCGTCCAAATCAATTTAAACTACATTCTTATCACTGTTAGTTTGGGAGCTACAACCCTTCAGAGTTTCAGGGGCAGATACCACAAACGCTGCGCATAATGCAATGCGCCTTCTAAATGTGGTGCGGCCGAGTTGTAACGTCACCGGTGTCACGGAGCGAGAAGCTTCCTCGATGCGCTGTTAGACTGCCGACTGTCGCCGCACGCGGCCGTATACCCAATTGGAGCCACACAAACAACCGGGGCTCAATATACACAGTTACTGAGATCGGATGACGATGGCATACACGAACAACGAGTACGTCGACATGTTGCTGATGCTCGACGAGTGCCGACACGATGCCACTGAAGCAGCAACAGGCGTATGCTGTGAGATATCCTAGGCGAAGAGCCCCGGCAGCCATTACGTTCTTACTTGCCGAACAACGACTTCGAGAAACAGGCAGCTTGCTAATGCGCCGCAGTACCAGACGACGACCTGCAAGAAGTGAGGAGACGGAGGTGTTTGTTTTGGCTGCACTACACCACGATCCTCATTTCAGCTTACGAGCCGTTGCTGCAGTGGCTGGTGTCAGTCTCATATATGTGTGGCGTATAGTACACGGCCACAGGTTTCACCCGTACCGCCCGTCACTGACCCAGGAGTTGCATGGGAACAATTTCCGTGCATGAGTGACATTCTGTGAGTGGGCCATGCGCAATTTCACGCTGGAGTCTTTACAAACTGTTATGTTCTCTGATGAGTCCACGTTCACAAATTATGGTGCAGTGAATCGCCATAACATGCACTACTGGGCCGCAGACAATCCTCGCTGGGTACGACCTGTCGACCGTCAACGTAGTTGGTCTATTAACATGTGGTGTGGAATCCTTGGGGATGAAATCATCGGTCCACACTACTTCCCAGGTACACTGACAGGTAAGTTGTATCGCGATTTTATAGCCGACAGTTTTGGTGGTCTCCTTGAACATGTGTGTCTACACACGAGAGTCCATATGTGAATGCAGCACGATGGTCACCCAGCCCATTCTGCGCGTGCTGTTGTGGAAGACCTAAACAACAGGTTTGCAGGAAGATGGTTGGGGCGCCATGGTCCTCATTCATGGCCCGCAAGGTCGCCCGATTTAACACCAGTAGATTTCTTTTTGTGGGGATATGTAAAGGTTCGTGTTTATGTCACTGAGCCCACATCCCCAGATGATCTAAAACGGTGCCAGCCGCGGTGACCGAGGAGACTGAGGCGCTCCAGTCACGGTCTGCACGGCCACTACGGTCGGGGGTTCGAATCCCCCCTCGGGCATGGATATTTGTGCCATCCTAGTTCGTAAGTAGTTCATAAGTAGTTTGTAAGTTTAGGTACTGATGACCCCATAGTTAAGTCCCATAGACTATACAAACATTTGAACATTGTTTCTAAAACGGCGCATCGAGGACGCATGTCGCTCTGTCACACCGGCGATGTTACATCTCGTCCGCAGATCCTTTCAAAGGCGAATCGCATTATGCATTGAGGAACACACATTTGAACATCTCATGTAAATCAACTTCCCACCGCCATAACATCCATCACCCACCACACAGCCACGTATTATGTACAGTGTGTGGTATCTGCCCCTGAAACTTTGAAAGAATGTAGTTTAAATTGATTTCGACGCAGCTGGTGTCAACGATTTCAATGCACGATAGAAAAAACTATTGTTCCCTTTAAAAAAATTATATCTTTGTACTGTAACTCTGGGGAAATTATACAATACACTATGTTCATAGCTCCGCAGAAAGTGTAACATTGCTTGTGTTTACCTACCGCATTAAAATTTCCCGTCACCTATTATTTTATAAGTTACAGAGGCAAACACACTTAGTGAAACACCCTGCATAAGCAGTCGCAAGATCAAATCCCACAACGTAATATATATATATATATATATATTTTTTTTTTTTTTTTTTTTTTTTTTTTTTTTTTTTTTGCATATCGGCTGTCTTTGTTATCAGTGTAGAAGACCCTCAAATGTAACAGCGAAAACTGCCAGAAATAATTACACAGAAGAGCTCGCGGCTGCATCAAATCAGAACTGTTTACGCTCGAGGGTTCTCTACCATTCCAGTGGGCACCGGCAACGCGCCAGCCACCTGCGGTCACAGTGAGAGCGGCGGCCGCTGTGAGTCTATTTATAGTAATCTAAACTTCGTTGGGTAGAATCGGAAAATTACTACATTTTTCTTAAACGTCATCAAGTCGCTCATTCAGGATTCCTACTCACGATTGTTACTAGTGGCCGCGACGGAGCGGCCGAGCGCATTCAGTCGCTATGCTACGACGTGCCAGGCAATTCCCCGTTGGGGGTTCGAATCCCCCCTCGGGCATGGCTGTTTGTGCAGTCTTTAGTATAAGGTAGTTCATAAGGCTTCCGCGGCCGTTGTCATTGTTTATAAAACTCTTCTGGGTGTTGGACCGCATCGTCAATGTATCAAATACTTCACCGACGTTTCGGCCACTATTGCAAGTGGCCATCTTCTGGGTGTTACGTTTACTGAAGTAAACGTAACACCCAGAAGATGGCCACTTGCAATAGCGGCCGAAACGTCGGTGAAGTATTTGATACATTGACGATGCGGTCCAACACCCAGAAGAGTTTTATAGTTCATAAGTAGTTTCTAAGTTTAGGGACTGATGACCCCGTAGTTAAGTCCCATAAGCTCTACAAACATTTGAACATATTGTTACTAGTAACGAGTTATGATGCTCTCATACTTACATCTTAAGAGGTACTGAGTACTAAAAGATTTTTATACTGAGCAAAGTGCAACCACAACGCCAAGGAGTGCTCATTTCTTGCAAACAACTGACACACCATTTAGTCGCACTGTAAGGACAAACGACCAAAAAAATTACATAATCTGTTAACACTACACCATAATACGAGGCGCATCCAGAAAGTAAGTTCCGTTTGGTAATGAAATGAAATTGTACGCAGATGTTGTTGTGTTGTGGTCTTCAGTCCGGAGACTGGTTTGATGCAGCTCTCCACGATAACCTATCCTGAGCAAGCCTCTTCATCTCCACATAAGAACGGCAACCTACATCTGTCTGAATCTGCTTAATGTATCCATCTCTTGGTCTCCCTCCAACGCTAAATTCACAATTCCTTGACGTCTAAGAATGTGTCCTACCAAACGATCCCTTCTTTTAGTGAAGGTATGCCAGAAATTTCTTTTCTCCCCAATTCTGTTCATTACCTCCTCATTAGTTACGCGATCCACCCACCTAATCTTCAGCATTCTTCTGTAGCACCATATTTCAAAAGCCTCAAGCCTCTTCCTGTCCGCACTGTTTATTGTCCATGTCTCACTCCCATACAAGGCAACACTCCATACAAATGCCTTCAGAAAGGACTTCCTTAGGCTTAAATCAATATTCGATGTTAACAAATTGCTCTTTTTCAAGAACGCTTTTCTACCCATTGCCATTCTGCATTTTACATCCTCTGTACTGCGACCATCATTTGTTATTTTACTGCCCAAGTAACAACATTCATCTACATCCTTTATTGCTTCGTTATCCAATCTAATTCCTTCAGCATCACCTGATTTTCTTACACTGCACTCCATTACCCTAGTTTTACTCTTGTTAATCTTCATCTTATATGCACCTTTCAACACACTGTCCATTCCGTTTAACTGCTCTTCCAGGTCCTTTGCCGTCTCTGACAGAATTACTATGTCGTCGGCAAAACGCAAAGTTTTTAATTCTTCACCCTGAACTTTAATTCCTTCTCCAAATTTCTCCTTGCTTTCCTTTATAGCTTGCTCAATGTACAAATTGAATAACATTGGAGAAAGGCTACAACCCTGTCTTACTCCCTTCCCAACCACTGCATCCCTTTCATGCCCTTCAACTCTGACAACCGCTGTCTGGTTTTTGTACAAGTTGTAAATAACCTTACGCTCCCTATATTTTACTCCTGCTTGCTTCAGAACTTGAAAGAGTTTATTCCAATCAACATTGTCAAAAGCCTTCTCCAAATCTACAAAAGCTAGAAATGTAGGTTTGCCTTTTCTTAATCTTCTACAGAAGAAATTTTTATTGCACAAATTCTACAACTCTTAAACTACTTTTCCACATAACTGCCGAAATTGTACAGGCATTTGTCATAGCGTGGCACCAGGTTTTGTATACCTTCTTCATAGCAATATGCCGCCTGTGTCTTCAACCAGTTGGAAACAGTGGAATTCGGGGGAAGTCCATAGCGAGAGCACTAATTGTAAACCTACGGTCTTCCTGGATCTTGTCATTAATCGCGTGAACCAGGTCTTCTGTAACCAAAGGTGGACGCTCACTTCGTTCTTCATCGTGCACATCACTACTACCGCCATTGAACTGTCGGACCCAACTTCTCACCATCGAATCACTCATCGCATTTGGTCCGTAAACATCGCAAATTTGCCGATAAATTTCACTTGGTTTCACTTTCCTCGCATTCAGAAACCGAATCACTGACCTGATTTCACAGGCGGCAGGATTTTCAATCAACGCCGACATTTCAAACAAGCACAACAAAACGTACGTAACTGACAGCGATCTCCAAATTGCGCACGTTCTTCTCCTTGATACACATAGTCTACAGGACATGTGCGGAACTGCAATATCAGCGCTGCAGTGGAGATAAATTGAAACGGAACTTACTTTCTGGACGCGCCTCGTAGTTCCTGATGATTTCACAAACCAAACATCAAATAGTGTGCTTTGGAAGTCACCCATTTCTCACTTATTCTTTCGATCATATGTCCTCAAATGTTCAAATGTTTGTTAAGCTTAAGGTACTGAACTACGGGGTCATCAGTCCCTTACAAACTACTTATGAACTATCTACAACTAAGGACGGCACAAATATCCATGCCCGAGGAGGGATTCGAACTCCCGACCGTACTGGCCGTGCAGACCGTGGCTGAAGCGCCTCAGTCCCCTGGGCCACCGCGGCCGGCTGTACTCAAATGTTTATCTTTCCTGCCCCTATTCGAATAACCTTCGACAAAAATTATTTCCAGACGAAAATCTACGTCGGACATGGACTGGCGTCATAATTAGCTTGGAACAGTTCGTTTCTACAGGGACAGATTTTGTAAACTACCAGACCGTTGTCAGACTTTCCCATAATCTGAGAGAATATAGTAAGTAACCACAAAAAGTTTATTGTGATTTCCGATGTGGATTCGTGCATCTCCTGTCGCAACAACATGAATGAACTAATACCCTTCTGTCGCCTCTCGAGTGAGAAACCAGTCAGACTATTCAGTGCAAATTACATGAAACATCAAGTGAATTTATGCGCATTGTTCTGTGCCAGACCGTTAGTAAGACCTCGGTACGAACGTTGACACGCTTACACTGCGATGTTGCCAAGCTTCAGTCATACTATCAACAGAAAGAATAAGAGTCGCCGGCCGCGGTGGCCGAGGAGACTGCGGCGCGCCAGTCACTGTCTGCACAGCCACTACGGTCGGGGGTTCGAATCCCCCCTCGGGCATGGATATTTGTGCCGTCCTTAGTGTTAGTAGTTTGTACGTTTAGGGACTGATGACCCCGTAGTTACGTCCCATAAGCTATACAAACATTTGAAAATTTGAATAAGAGCCGAGGTGATTGACAAGCGGGCTCGACAGAGACTTAGCTCGCGCCTCGCGCGCCTGCTGAGGATCCGAACACGTGAAGTATATGTCAATGAGACCTGCTCGCATTTCCGTATACTAGCTTTAATGAGTCGACCGTAAATAAAAATAGATGCACCGACCGCTAACATAAAAGGTAAAGCAGTCAACAATCCGAAGATTGGTTTCAACAACACAGTACTTTATTAGGCATGGTCCTGTTTGGGGGTGGTATGCCGTTGCCTTCCTCCGACCTTCGAACGCCAGTTATAGTAGGGGGACCTACAGTTTAACGTGGGTTCCGAACCACGGTGCTACTCGGTATTTTTCACATGAGCAATACTGCCAGAGGTGAAAGAAGTGGAAAGTGACAGATAAAAATTCTAGGACCTGGCGGGGATCGAACCTGCGATCTTTGGATACTACCACTGTGCAACCGAGGCGCACTATTAATAAGTTATTAAATATAATAATGGAAAGTCCAGGTTGGAATAAATAATATAGTGAGGACAGTTTACTACTCACCGCAAAGACGTGGCGACGAGCTGCGACAGGCACATACAAAAGACACACACATACAACACATTCAGCTATCGGCCATGGCCTTCTTCAGAAATAGAGCACTCACGCAATCACACAGGCACACAACACAGTCATACAACCATCACCTCCGACTGCCACACTTCGAATCACGCTCTGCAGCGAATCGGGGACGGGAGGGGAGGGGAGGGGGAGGGGATAGAAAGGTTACGTCACGGTGGTGGGGATGTGTTAGATGGGAATAACGAGATGCAGCTTAGGAATGGAGTGGGGAGGCGGGTGAGGGGAGAAAATAAAATAAAATAAAATAAAGTAAAGTAAAATAAAGTAAGATAATTCATGTACACTGCAAGTGCACAAGACCACATACACACACATACACATGCACGGACACACACACACACACACACACACACACACACACACACACACACACACACAATTTATTTATTTATTTATTTATTTATTTATTTATTTTTTTTTCCGTACCTTACAGTTCCTACCTCTGTATCCCAAACCTCGCCTGATTTGAGTGGTGTGTGAATGTGTGATCGTGTGTGTGTGTGTGTGTGTGTGTGTGTGTGTGTGTGTGTGTGTGTGTGTGTGTGTCCGTGCATGTGTATGTGTGTGTATGTGGTCTTGTGCACTTGCAGTGTACATGAATTATCTTACTTTATTTTACTTTACTTTATTTTATTTTATTTTATTTTCTCCCCTCACCCGCCTCCCCACTCCATTCCTAAGCTGCATCTCGTTATTCCCATCTAACACATCCCCACCACCGTGACGTAACCTTTCTATCCCCTCCCCCTCCCCTCCCCTCCCGTCCCCGATTCGCTGCAGAGCGTGATTCGAAGTGTGGCAGTCGGAGGTGATGGTTGTATGACTGTGTTGTGTGCCTGTGTGATTGCGTGAGTGCTCTATTTCTGAAGAAGGCCATGGCCGATAGCTGAATGTGTTGTATGTGTGTGTCTTTTGTATGTGCCTGTCGCAGCTCGTCGCCACGTCTTTGCGGTGAGTAGTAAACTGTCCTCACTATATAAGTTATTAAATAATCACTTATTTCTTCGCCATTTGCGAATTCTGCCGAAGATAGCTGCATTATTAAAGATGTTCTATTATTTTGTGACAAATGAAAATTTGTGCCGGACCGGGACTCTAACCCGGGTCTCCCGCTTATCGCGAGCGGTCGCCTTAACCAGGTTTTTTTTATTTTTATGTTTATTTTTTTTAAATAAATTTATTAAACATTTGAATTACATTAATCATTACAACGGTTTCATAACTTTTATGTTAACAGCAGACACACAAGAACCATGCACTCTTCCTCGCTTGTTTTCTTCTTGGTAACAAGGATTACTTTCGCTTCAGTTTGTCGCAAAGATTGTCCATATTTGGTTTTTCTTCATGGCCCACACTTGCAGAGCACCTTCGAAAATCATTGCAACGGCTTAACCCCTTTTTTTATTTTTTATTATTATTATTTTTTTTTTTTTAATTCATACATTTCCACAGATTTCAATTTCTCTTGACCTATCTTAGTTCTTATTTTCTTTGTCTCATATTAATGTTCTTATATCGAACGCATTCATCAAAGTAGTGATGTGCGCCTAATTGTAGCTTACAACGCTGTTTCAGGGTTCTGTTGAGGTCTTCACGGCTACCGTAGCGACCACGGGGCATTCGAAGTCCCCACCGTACTTCACCCTCAGCAGCAATCCCGTACTTTGGCATTGAAGCCACCATCAGGCTAGCCGACTTCAATTTAGGTCTTTATGTTATTTTATGTTCGAGGAGCAAAATTTTTAACATGTTGCCAAATTTCTTTTTATGATCCTCCCATCTGTATAGTCTATAGAATTCGCCCTTTATAAATTCTTCGTATTCCTGTATACAGTCATTCTCTTTCTTTGTTATTACGTAATGTACGTAAATGCCTAATAGCCATAGTATAACGTTATTTTTTTGTTCTGGAAAATATACTTCTTCTGGGTAAAAGATGTTATTCAAGGTAATTTCTCTTCCATCGCTTCGCTTGAGGAATGCAATCTGCTTCTTCACTGCAATCCATATGTCCTGATAACCTTTACAAACGAATCGATGGTTTAACGTATCAATATCATTGCATTCTTGACAGATGTTGGTGACGCATCGACCAATTGAGTGTAGTTTCTGATTTGTGGATACTAAATTATTAATAACTCGATACCAAGTCGTTTTAATATCAGTAGAAAGGACTCTATTATTGATGTTACGCCATATATATTTCCAATTTTTTCCGGGGTACTTTATTTCCATCCTATATCGACAGCGTGGTGAGTATAGTGCATCCATGATGTATTTACTATTTCTTCTGTTTTTCTCTTCCACTCGGCCACCCGAACACGCTCCCCGGCCAGACCCAAACTTCCATTTGTCACAATTTCCCACATCCCCACAGCGCTCGCACACATTTAGTGTGATTCCCGCGAGGGAAATTACTATAGACATCTGGTCCTAAGGAACAGACCTTTTTGATGGCACCGCAGCCGTATATATGATATTAAATACTTATTTCTTCGCCATTTGCGAAGACCCGGGTTCGAGTCCCGGTCCGCCACAAATTTTCATTTGTCACAAAATAATAGAACATCTATAAGAATGCAGCTATCGTCAGCAGAATTCGCAAATGGCGAAGAAATAAGTGATTATTTAATATCATATATACGGCTGCGGTGCCATCAAAACGGTCTGTTCCTTAGGACCAGATATTTAATAGAATATTAATAAGTGTCTCAATTGTTTGCGTATTCTGTCTTAAGCACAATGACAGAAAAAGGTCATTCACCAGTGCTTGTTCACATTTCACGAGCATTTCCATTGATTATACTGAAAACATTAGATGTTAGCATTAGTTTTCCTTGCAATTATAGACTCAGATAAGATCTTTCTCGATATCGCTGTCAGTGACACAAACAGAGGCAAGCAAACGAAGAGAAATCAATGCAGCATTGTTTTCAATATGTGAACATCTCTGGGAAAGCTTCATAACATGTTGTCAAAATAAGAAGAGCTTATGTTATCGATACGTCGAATTAGGGACAGTAATGTATAGATTAATTTATCTTTACGCCAAACTGTCATACAGTCTACAAATATTGCAAAAATGAAACGTATCACCTGTTGATTAGGGTCCCATTATATCCGCTAAGCAGGGGATATACTGAAAACCTTTTGACTGTGCAGAACATTCAGGGCAGAAAGAACCCAAAATAACTATGGGTTAACGAAGCAGAGCATAATGCTGACATTATGTGCAGCTGTTGCACAGTGTTATTTTTTTACCCTATCCATTTTCATATGAATACAAGCTCTGGGTTCCTACAATATTCATATCAGAACCATATGATGACACAGTTGATCAGATGCTTACAGAAATTGTAGTTACTGTTTTTATGTTGCCAATAGATAAAGCCAAATTGTCACTATGTCGGAATATATCGCAGATTGTGACTCTGAAAGAATTGCTCAACAGTTGGTGAACAATGTCGACACCTCTGCACGTAAAACAAACCCATGAGTTGCCAATTATACGTAGCTAAATTTCTATGACTTGATCTTCCTATGAACGATTGAATTTCTTTCACAAAGGAGTGTCATTACTTACTGAAAGTATTCAAATGCATGAGTCTATCACTTCATCGTTCACGTCCACTTCCTGCTCTCATGTCTACACCCATTGTAGATGTCTAATAAATTATGACACAAACTACAGATTTATCCCTACCTTAATGACGTTGTTGGTGTCAGTTTTCCTGACAGTATTCTGACATTGTTCTGAAGATGAATACTCGGCGTAAATACTAATATTCAGTTGGATGAATATCTGAGGTGTTCATTTCAGTTCCACAAACCAAAAAAACGGTGAATAAAAAGCGTCTACATACCAATAAATAAAAATGAAATAACAGTTAATGCAAGTTCTCCATCGGAAGAACAAGAAATCTGCGCCAGTGCGGAACTGGAACCCTGCTTTCTTTTCCCTAGTAGATCAATTCTTTGCGGTCGTTGGATAGTTTTTGTTTTATGGTAAGACTGATCTCAGTTTCCCTCCCTAAAGGAAAAAAAAAGAAAAAAAAAAAAAAAAAAAAAAAAAACAACCATAGATGCGGTCACTCCTCTGGCCGAGCGAGCTGGAAGAATCGCCTCGGCTATTTATGCAAATAATCTATCTATAAATGTGAATGTCTGTTAGGTGTACGCTTATCACATCCGAACGACAAGACGCAGAGACTTAAATATTTGTACAGTTACTAATTTATACCTGAGGAGGGTTTTAGGGACGGTTTTATAGCGATCTGATAGATATTTAGTAATTTGAAGAATATAAAGCGAAATGCGGAACAATAATTACTCTTTGAAAAGCCGGCCGCGGTGGCCGAGGAGACTGAGGCGCTTCAGTCACGGTCTGCACGGCCACTACGGTCGGAGGTTCGAATCCCCCCCTCGGGCATGGATATTTGTGCCGTCTTTAGTATAAGGTAGTTCATAAGTAGTTTGTAAGTTTAGGGACTGATAACCCCGTAGTTAAGTCCCATAAGTTTAACAAACATTTGAACATTTGAACTCTTTGAAAATTATATTTACTCTTTGAAAATGTTTTTGGTTGCATTGTTGGTTGAGGGTTGATAATGATAAAATGATGGAGTATATCGGGATGCGGGATGGAATGTTATCGGTGTATGTATGTATGTATGTGTGTGTGTGTGTGTGTGTGTTATATTTCGCTCTGCAGCGAAAGATACAGAACGCAAACGAATGGTATATGTGTTATTGTTGCCCGAAGTCTCCCGATGTGCACCATAGCAGTTCCATGCCGATAGCTATAAGGGGTGGAAGATGTGGTGGTTGAAAGTCATTATTAAAAAAATTGGACTGAAGGCCAGCGATGACGTTTGTTACTCTATAGCAAGGAGGTTACATATAGCGAAAAGTGATGCCATAGAGCATATATAAGGAAATATAAGAATAAATAAATAAAACAGTAAAAAAGAAATTTCTTTTAATACATCCCTTTAAAAACTCGATTTCACGTTTCACGCATTACATCAAGTGATCGATCTGTGATATTACAATCATTATTGTTGAATTTCGTGATTGGATTCTTCGAAACGAGTGCATTGTTATGTGTGATTTGATGTCATAGCACCCTACTGAAAGATAGCTTATCTATCATAATCAACCAACACGCGAGCGGAGCCGCGGGCTTTAGTTAGTATTCAATATTCTTCAATGTTTTCATTGCGGGGTCATCAGTCCCTAAACTTACAAAATACCTTAAACTAAAGACGACACAAACATCCATGCCCGAGGGGAGATTCGAAACCCCGACCGTAGCGGCCGTGCAAACTGTGTCTGGCGCGCCGCAGACCGCTCGGCCACAGCGGCCGGCTTTCATTGGGTCTCATATAGGTATGACAGCAGTGGAGACAGCTAAAATCGTATGTTTGGTGCGAGTGCTTTTGTGCAAATTACCTCACAAAAGAGATTTCTCGTTTCAAGAAAGATCTTTCCGGTATTTACGATTTTACACATGAAGCAAGATTCGATAACTCACGTAAGTCATGAACTATGATGAGTTGACCATGCGACGTTTTCACTGGTTCAACAGGATTCAAAAGTTGGGAGCCGGAGAATTGCACACTCAGTTTCAAAGCGACAAAATCCAAATTATTGCGTTTTCGCATTAACGAAAGGCAATGGCATTGTGATCGTAATGCTTTACATCTGGTGATCCAAAATAATGTTGTGCACTGTTCGTCAGTGGTGTGACCATCGCAACTACATCTACATGGGATACTGTGCAAATCATATTTAATTGCCTGGCAGAGGGTTCATGGAACCACCGTTATACTATTTCATCTCCCATTCCATTCGCGAATAACGCGCGGGAAGAATGAACACCTGAATCTCTCCATTGGGGCTCTGATTTCTCGTATTTTATTCTGATGATCATTTCTACCTATGTATGTGAGAATCAACAATATATTTTCGCATTCGGAGGAGAATGTGGCAATTGTAGTTTCGTAAGTAGTTCACGCCGCAGCGATAAGCGTTGTTGTTGTAATGATTCCCATCACAGATCCTGTATCATTTCCGTAACGCTGTCTCCCCTGTATCGTGACAATACGAAACGAGCTGCGCTTCTTTGGACTCTTTCGATGTCCTCCGTCAAACCCACCTGATAAGGATCCCACACTGCTTGTAGCTCTATCAAAAGAGGGTTAAAATTCTGATCTACAGAGGGACTGGAACCATGACCCAAAGCAGCCCTTGCTTAAGTCGCAGACACGTCATCTAGGACTACTAACGTGCTGCTACGTCTCTCTTCCTGATTGTTCCACTGGTGGCTACAGTTAATCGCCAATTTCCACATGGTGTGACCTCCTTGCACTTGAAGTAGAAAGTAATACGCCGACGTCACAACTTTAAAGAAAGTGCGATTATTCAACCAAAGAGACAAGTAAATATTAAGTTATATATATTTTTGACAAATTACAGTGTTCAAATGAATGAAATAAATCGCATTTTGCGATGTTATGGCATTACTGTATTAGGTTTAGATAGAATACCAAACTTCGGCGAATGAAAATTTGTGCTCGGCCGGGATTCGAACCCGGGATCTCCTGCTTACTAGGCAGACGCGTTGACCACTGCGCTACCGAGGACACAGTGACCAGCCCCACTGCAGAGGACTCTTCCCTGTGGCTGCGAGCATTATAGAATAAAATAGGCTGTGGTATAGGAAAGAGAGCGTGGGGAACGGAGATTTGTGTGTGGCAGGAGACGTGCAGGGAAGAGTCCTCTGCAGTCGGGCTGGTCACTTTGTCCTCGGTGGCGTAGCGGTCAACGCGTCTGCCTAGTAAGCAGGACATACCGGGTTCGAATCCCAGCCAGGCACAAATTTTCATTCGCCACAGTTTGGTATTCCATCTAAACCTAATACAGTGATGCCATAACATCGCAAATTGCGATTTATTTCAAATATTAAGTGAAATTGTTTTCATGTTTCTGTGTCATCCCGGAAGTAACTCGGCGGTCACACCGGTGCCAAAGAGCTCTCAAACTTGCAATGCGCTCAAAACAGAGACTTACCGAGATTGCAATACGTTCAACGAGCTGAGCGAAGAGCTCACTTTCCAAAGAGTGCTTCTGAATCGGTGCAATTATGAATGATGTTCTAACGACCGTCACCCCTTTTCGGAATGACTCAAACTGAGCCCTAATATTTTCCGAAATCACGGAAAGTTTTATTAGTTCAGTCTCTATAACAAAGTCATTCCACTGTAGGTGAAGTTGAACTTATATGGTGGCTGAAGTCCATTGCGTTGTGAGCTGTCTTCGGCATTCACTAAAAGATTTGATGTTACAGGATCTTTTCGTAAATCATATACATGTCAGTTGATATGGAAAAGATTTTATTTCCATTTAAATAAAGTTTAAATCAATCACATTGTTGCACAATCAAAAATAAAAAAAAAATGCAGCGGCAAGCCAACAGAGCTGCTTACAGGTTTGTGACTGCTAGAAGACTCACAAAACATGGTTTCCCTCAAACATCTTTCTACGTAACCGCGTAATAAGATTGATGACAAAGTTTTGTAATGCACAATTAAACAATATTCTTTTACATTAAATGTGCCAAAATTAAAACATTACATTTAAGTTTTGACTATTTATCTCAATGTATGTACATGTTTTATGAAATTTGTATTTAATGTGGTACACAAATTTAAAGTCATCCTTTGACTAGTGTTTACAGTGCTCAAATTATTTACATTATTTGTGTTTTCGAAGTGCACACGTATATTTTTTTGCCAATATTTTTGTGTAGGCGTACTAGTATTGTGACATGGAATTTTAATGTATTTCAGTTTGTGGTCAGATTGTTTTATTAATACGGATTTGTATATGGTTGTCGTAGTTTTGTTAATTTAGAAGATAGTTTCTTAGTACCAAACGGATTATTAATTTTAGTGCATGAAAAATTATCAGTATTTAATTTAGGACCCAGTGATATATAAAATATGGTCTGCCCTAATTTATTTAAACAAAAGGTATATATGAAATCATGTTGTGCAATAATTATAACATGTAGTATTGTTGTTTTTACACAAATTAGTATCTATATAGGTTCAGCAATTTTCCGAAACTAAGTGTAATGCATTTTTAGTGTTTGCAGCTATTATTTACGAAAGTATTAAAAATTGAAAATTATGTAAAAGGACAGCCAAAGTCATATCAACGTACTGTTTCTTAAAAGTGTTTTACTAATAATGTTAATATAATTTCAAACTGAAATCGAAAATGTGATATTTTACATGTCCGGTAGTGAAGTTTTATTTTAGGTGTCAGATATTTTGTGTTTATATGTTGGCAACTGATTTTTGTAAGGAGTGTGCAACATAGCAGAAACGTTACAATGTCTCCACCCTGTCACAGTATTCAAATGAGAATTATAGGCCTTTAGTATGACTGCAAAGACAGGCAGACAGGTCTTGTAGAGAATATCTATACGTTACTGGTTTTTGACGCTCAACTACGTCGGATTGTACGGCTTATTTTCTGCCCGTTAAAGAGTTTCTCGGCAGTAGGTGAATAACCATCCACATTCTGATACCACTCACATAACCCGAGAAAACATGCCAGTTAATCGCAGTGAAATGCAATACGTTCGTGTCTTTTTGGAGCGTCTATCTTTTCCGTTTTTCTATTTTCTGCTTTGCAGTAGTCTGACACCTTGTTTTGGAGGTGAAAAACGATTTTTGCTGTCCACCACACCGTAATTCACACCCACTCCCTTCTCGGACAATGACAGTGTCCGATGTTTAACAAAATATGACACTGAATGCAATTTCATACCTACCCTATCTGCTTCTAGTTGTCAGCTTTTTATGAGAGGTTACGCTACTGTTATTATGAAAACGTAAATTCCTCCATTCTTACAGCTTCACCAATCAAAATGCAGTTCAATGACTGACATAAAATCGTTTCTGACAGATAAACAATATTATAGTAGTAACTGGCAAGTGTGGCGAATTCTCTAAGTCATCTGACGATTACGAACTCATGTGTTTCGTAGGATTTTTGTAGTTGATGTTGCAGTCGTACCCATTGCAAGGGGGACTGATGGCCATAGTAGTCTAGTCCTCCTAAAACCCCCAAACCAACCAACCAACCCTTTTAAAATATAGGAATAGTAAAAACTTCCGGCTTTAGACACACTTTTGTAGTGGGATTTGACTGTATGGCTACGGATGCAGCAGTACACAGATGGTGATATATTGTCGAGTCTGTGAAGATTCTCTCATTTCTTTAGTACAGTCTAAGTTAGAAAGCGGCTGTTAGAATTATTGAAATGAAGTTGGTTGATCATATGGCATTATTGTCCGGGACATCCCAGGATGGATTGTTCGGCCTCATTACTATTTATTTATTTGAGGTTTCCCATGCTGTAAATTACGAGAGACATTATAATTTACTCTTCAGATGAGCTTCTTGTAAATTTACTATGATTATTGCTTATTACGCACGAATTACATTTAACTGTTTTTCAGACAATAAACGTAATGGTACTTAAACGGTATTCATTCATCAGACATTTTTTGTGAAGAGGCCAAAACATATCAAATGCTTGTTTCTCGGAGTGGGATGTGTATTTATTCAAATAACTAATGGGCCATCCATTTCGTAACAATAGAAATACAGCAAACTGATTGCTTAATTGCAACATATAAACTTGTGTAATTGCTGTCATTTCAATTGCGTAACAGATGGTAATTTGCCTAAGCAAGTATTTGCAGAATTCATTGTTTACTATACGATTTAACTTTGTCTCTTCTTAGTCCTATTCAAACAGGTGTATCGTATATTGAACTGGAGCAGATAAACGAGTGTTTTCTTTCAAATCTTAAGGGTTCTTGGTTCCATTAGCTGTTTGTTCTTGATGGTTTGTTTGTCATAAGAAGAGAAGACACCACCGACACTTACGATGTCAGCGCTAGATTAGGCCCACCAGGACTACCACGTTTGGCCGAGCGGTCTGCGGCGCGCCAGTCACGTTCTGCACGGTCACTACGGTCGGGGGTTCGAATCTCCCCTCGAGTATGGATATTTGTGCCGTCCTTAGTATTAGCTAGTTCATAAGTAGTTTGGAAGTTTAGGTACTGATGACCCCATAGTTGAGTCCCATAAACTTTACAAACATTTGAACATTTGACTATCACGTTGTAAAGCGGGTAGACAGCGGTGACGCAGTGTCACTCTCTAAGCATCCCTACTGTTCAGATACACAAATTCTACCGTCCAACATTAGCGATGGTTATAATATGACTGCTGCTGATGCGTTGCCGCGAAATGTGAAAAGCGCCTTACAGATTGGAAGTTTTGTTCCAGCATGCCTCGATTCTTCAGTTTGTTCTAAATAAGTTACCGCCAGTTCCACACTAACGAACAATTTCAGCTATCAAATTAATCGCATAGGATTTACCCAAGTGTAACTGCTGGATCATTCGACTGATTTAAGTAATTTTCAGTTTTTGGGTGAAAACGACATCAATTTTATTGCTGTCCATCTCCTGTCGCCTTATTGAATACTCTCTAAATGATTTGACAATTGCGTTAATTCTGTAAAGGGTTGTAACAACTGTGAGTCAGTGATGAATGAACATATATTCACCGATGAGAGGAGGGTGCGGGTGTCTTCCCTCCTTATGTCCCCAAGTCTATACATACAAATGTTAGGCATATAACCGTTAATATCCGAAATTTCTTGAGCCATTGCTTTGAAATTCTGGCACAACGTTGCATTCTAGCCTAGGAAGGTTTTTAGGTACACATTTCTTGAATATATTATATATAACCTATAAATGCGTTACTTTTTCGATTTTTCATAAACCTTTTTCCAGTTATAAAGTTAATATAAATTCATATATAACACATATTGACAAATTTGGTATATGAAAACATGACATATTTTATTAGAACGTTGTGTCAACATTTCAAAGCTTTAGGTCAAGAACTTTCGGAAATATACGATTTTGAACACTAAACATGGCTCTAGGTTAGAAAGGGTTCTAAGAGGAGATAGACGTGAGGAGAAGACGAACAAGGAGAGCGTAATGATGAGATGTAGAGGGGGAGGGAGGAGGTGCAGATGCACAGAAAGAGAGAGCGGGAGGAAGATCGAAGAGAGAGAGGGGAGGAGATGGGTAAGGGGTAGGAGAAGATGGACAAGGAGTGGGGGGGGGGGGAGGACATGGACAGAGAGAGGCGGGTGGAGGTTAGGGGCAAAGAGGGTTGCAGAGATAGGGGACAGAGATTAGGGGAGCAGAGAATGTTGGACGTATATCCAATTCCCATCCACAAAGCAGTAGGAAATTAGGTATATAAGAAATGTATGGTTCATCTTATCATTCTTTTCCATTTAATCTGTAACAAGCCACAACAACGCGTGGACGGGTGCAACTAGTGCCATAGTTAGTAAACTAACACTACGTTCAGTCACAAGAAAAATTCGATGTCCGCAATTTCATAAATAAAGGGTTGTGAGGGATATTTATGCAGGAAAGGAAGGAAAGTACTGGAGTTTATGATGTCTACGGTCCGGGCTACTATTACGGAATGGCATGGTATCAGACTTCGCAACCCTAGCATGTTGATTTTGTCACTTCACATTGACACAAGAGAGAAGGAAATTTATCATATGCTTCTCACAAATGGTTATTACTTGTGTACCACTATCGAGTGCAGGAAAGCTCCTCATTTGTTTTCGTGTGTGTTACATGAATTTTGGTCTCTTCTAGGTTGTCTTCCTGTGCGGGGTGAGAAGAGAGTCACCGAAATAGTGTCTGATTTTGATTACGAAAAACCTGTGCAGATAGTATCGGCACACTGCGTTCAGAGTCAAGACGACGTCTTGATGGAGAGGGGCGCTGTTTACAAAAGCTTTTGTTGCGTGTTTCGACACTCGGAACGCACTGCCTTTGCCATCTATTTTACGAATGTAATTCATACTCCATTATTTCAATTTATGTAATTTACAGGAAACTGTTTGGGTAATCTTGAATTTTGTAGCCTTATAACTCATTAAAACATTCCACATTGATATTTTATGCATTTTTATTGTTGCTTGTCTTTTACATACTCGCACACACGCACACACACACACACACACACACACACACACACACACACACACACACACTGCTTGACTTTTTTGAGAAGGAACTACTCCTAATAGCCTACCCCGCCACCATTATTTCGTAGTATTTATTAATAAAGAACAGTCTAGAATGCACTAATTTATTTCATTCAACTAGTTTCAGTCTTATGTAGACCATCTTCAGGAATTTGTCTCCATCGATGTTGTGGAGCTGGCAGGTAGCTGGGAGCCTTCCAGTGCGTCACTGCTTCGTAGTATTTCTCTGAGGCGTCTTGGAACTGACTCTATAACTGCCTTGATAATGTTTGATAGTGATTTATTTGCCACCATGTATGGCTGCGAAATCATCTTTGAACGGCGTAGTTTTGATCCAGGGTGCATGTATCCCAAGTAAAAGGGGGGTCATAGACGATAGAGGAAAAGGTGGCCGGGCGGCCATTCGTCTTTAAGTGGGGGAAGATGAGTCGTGCCGGCTCGCATGTGTTGCTGGCGCTACGGACGCGCTAGAGCCAGGGCCCAGCGATATACGGCCGATATCGATCCTCGCGGCCTGACGCAAGGATCTTTGGTAGTCGCATTTGGCGAGATTTTCACATTTGAAATACCGGGCATGGAGACTCGCAGGGCCGCCGACTGCAATCGAACGACGTTGGTCATGCGAGGTCCTCCCGAGCGCATTAAGGAAGCTGAAGAATGTCCAAAAAAAAGGCGGACAACCGGCGTTTCAGCCCTGTGCACTACAGCTATTCTCTGAAGAATTTAGAAAAAAGCAGATAGACATTGGTTGGTGTACTCAAAGAGCAAGGATGCTGTGTTCTGCTTTTATTGCAAACTGTTTTCGTCATCTACAGTAAAAATTGCAAAGAACTGGCGGCACCTTGCATCGTATCTCGAAAGTAACGGGAAGTCTTCCGATCATTTGAATTCACATAAAAAGTGGATCGTGTTTTCTGAGGGTATGAAATAGTCACGAACTGTCGACGCCCATCATCAAAGGCTTCTGAATACTGAAAGCGAACATTGGAAAAATGTTCTTGGGCGCTTAATAGAAATAATTCATTTCCTGGGTTGGCAATGTCAGTCTTTGAGAGGAAGTACAGATACACTCTTTCAGCCTGACATCGGAAACTTCTTGAAACTCCTTAAATTATTTGGAAAATTCGACTTTGTGATGATGGAGCACCTGCAAAGCACCCACAAAGCAAGGTGAGAACAAGGGTCATCATTGTCAGAATGAAATAATTCATCTTATTGGATCATCTATAACCAACAACATTCTATTAATGATGAAATCTGCAAATTATTACAGTATCATTCTGGACTGCACACCAGATATTTCAAAAGTTGAGCAGATGACAGTTGTGGTACGTTTCATCCAGAATAGGCAAGACTCGACGGGGTATACGATGTCCGAATTCGAGAGCATTTCCTGGGATTTCTTCCAGTGCCAGATTCTTCAAGCTCGACTTTGACGCAGGTCGTACTCAAGTTCTTGGAAGAAAAAAACATCCTATTGTATAATATGAGAAGCCAAGGATACGACAATGGAGCAAACATGAAAGAAAAGAAGTCTGGTCTTCAGAAAAGAATTTCATATATTAACAAGAGAGCATTTTATGCACCATGTAGCAGTCACTCATTGAATCTTATTGTCAACGATGCCACTATGTCTTCTAAATATGCTGTTTCCATGTTTTCGATAGTGAAGAGATTGTATGATTTCTTCTCGTCCTCAGTTCTACGTTGGGATGTCTTGAAGTACCTGCCTAACCTGACGATGAAGTCACTGAGAGATACTAGGTGGGCAAGTCGCATCGATGCACTTACTCCCCTGAGGTTTCAAATTGGAGGCGTTTATGATGCACTGGTTCAAATATCAGACGAATTCGATGGCATCACCGCCCCGTGCGAGTTGCTAAATTGCCGCCCCCCCCCCGTTTTTTTTCTTTTTAAGAAAACGTTTGTGGAATTTTATTTTAAAAAATCAATCGCATTTTTTCTTCTTTACAGATCTTCCTAGGCCAGTCTCAAAGCTTTTAAAATGTGCTTACTTTTAAACCGTCATGCCGACAGCTACGTTCAGCATGACGATATAGATGTAAATTTAACTCTAAACATTGAGAATAGCCACACTGTGCCCGAAATCTGTATAGATCTGGAAAATAAAAACAAAAATTGCGAGTGATTGGTGACATTCTCTACAGATTTGTACAAGGCAGTCGCTGGGCACCAGATTCAAAATGGAATCAAACCTGGCTGAAGAAATCTAGCTAATATTAATAAGCCTTGTGAATTAACAAAAATGTTCAAATGTGTGTGAAATCTTATGGGACTTAACTGCTAAGGTCATCAGTCCCTAGGCTTACACACTACTCAATCTAAATTATCATAAGGACTAAAACACACACCCATGCCCAAGGGAGGACTCGAACCTCCGCCGGGACCAGCCGCATAGTCCACGACTGCAGCGCCTTAGACCGCTCAGCTAATCCCGCGCGGCATGAACTTAGGGTTAACGTAAATAAACATTCTTCAGTGCTTGTAAACAGATAATGTATTTAACGGAAAACAAAATATATTTACAATTTAACGATAATTTGGTTTGAACAATAATATTTACAATAACTATTTAATGTTGAACAAACTAAGAGGCAACACAGTAAATAACCAAGACGGTGAACACAATAAAAAAATTTAAAAACATACTAGACAAATCGAACCTTCCTGGCTTTTGCTTGTGCAAAATCTTTGCCACGATCTGTGTAATTAAACGCCTCTGCAAGCTCGTGCTCAATCGAAATTGTTGCAAGATCATTCAAACGAGTTGGCTCATCGTTGATCGGAGGTATGTCTTTATCAATTTCAGTTTTGAGAAACTCCTCTCTCAACTGTCAATGGGAGTGTTAGGAGGATTCTCGGAGCAACGTTGGCATTAGGTCAAAAATTATGTCTTCCTATAAACTTCAGAGTCTCTTTTGGACCTATTCCAGGTTTCAACAATGTTGAAAGCACTTTTAGTTCTTCCCACAACTCCAGTGCATCAATGTCGCTTCTACGGTCGGGGGTTCGAATCCCCCCTCGGGCATGGATATTTGTGCCGTCCTAGTTCGTAAGTAGTTCATAAGTAGTTTGTAAGTTTAGGGACTGATGACCTCGTAGTTAAGTCCCATAAGCTTAACAAACATTTGAACATTTTCATTGTCGCTTGACTCATGATCTTGCAAAATCGCTGCGAGGTTTCTACACTTTGTGTACAGGCTGTCAGGAGGTGCATTCTTCACCTCGCCGATGTCGTAGAGAAAATCAAAATAATCACAGTGAGATTTCAGTTGATTAAAGCTCTCATCCAAAGATGTGGTTACTATATCTGAAAGGTAATAGTAGAATTCAATCTTGTAACATTTTGTTGGGTCATCTATTGTCTCATCCCTTCCTTCATAAGTAAAGTGTATTGGCTCTTACTTTGTCGCCGGGGAACACTAATCCGTGGTAACGTTAGATCTTCTAACTCTACTTCTGTAGCCAATTCTTTGGTATCCGTCAAGAAAGATACAAACTTTTCTTCTGTTCTGCAGGTCTCAAAATATGCTTTCGTTTTTTCAAGCATTTCCACGGCCTCAGAAAAATTTATGTCAATCGTATGGAGGGTCTTACTGACTACACTGATGTGAAGCAGAACGTCGTAACAGATTACCAGAGAAGTGAGAAAGGTGTAATTTTTTGTTTGATTCGCAAGTGCCGTTGCTTCGTGAGCGGTCATGCCATCGAATTCGTCTGATATTTGAACCAGTGCATCATAAACGCCTCCAATTTGAAACCTCAGGGGAGTAAGTGCATCGATGCGACTTCCCCACCTAGTATCTCTCAGTAACTTCAGCGTCAGGTTAGGCAGGTACTTCTTCAAGACATCCCAACGTAGAACGGAGGACGAGAAGAAATCATACAATCTCTTCACTGTCGAAAACATGGAAACAGCATATTTAGAAGACATAGTGGCATCGTTGACAAGATTCAATGAGTGACTGCTACATGGTACTTAAAATGCTCTCTTGTTAATATATGAAATTCTTTTCTGAAGACCAGACTTCTTTTCTTTCATGTTTGCTCCATTGTCGTATCCTTGGCTTCTCATATTATACAATAGGATGTTTTTTTTCTTCCAAGAACTTGAGTACGACCTGCGTCAAAGTCGAGCTTGAAGAATCGGGCACTGGAAGAAATCCTAGGAAATGCTCTCGAATTCGGACATCGTATACCCCGTCGAGTCTTGCCTATCCTGGACGAAACGTACCACAACTGTCATCTGCTCAACTTTTGAAATATCTGGTGTGCAGTCCAGAGTGATACTGTAATAATTTGCAGATTTCATCATTAATAGAATGTTGTTGGTTATAGTGCATCCTTTTGCTTCTTATCGTCATCTTCCTTCAGCGCCCGTCTTTTCTTATATTCAATGTCAAACAGTCTTTTTCGATCTAGCCTGTAAAGAATGATTACGTGAAACTAACTATTGATGTCAGTGTTCCATATGGCTTTCATCGTCCCTGATTTGCAAATTCCTTAAAGAAAAAACTAAAGGAAAGTGGCTAGTAGGCTTTTTAATACCGTACAAAAACTTAAATTTAAATTCTACTCTAACTACTAGTAAGTTCCGTTTGACTTCAACCTGTTTTTTGTTGCAGAAAAATTCACGCACAGACGAATGCTGAAAAAATATATTAACGTTCTAACAAGTTACAGTCTTACGATTTACACTTTCGTGGCTGCACGAACAGCGGAAAAGTAGTAAGCTATAAACCTTTTTCCTTTCATAATTTTGTTGGGATTGTCAATGAGGTAAAATTTGGCCAAGTGTTTTCATTCGCCGTAGTGGATGAGTAAATTATCACACGCAGCAGGATGGGCATTTTTTGTGACGCTTACTGTTTATTAATTCACGTCTCCTGACATGTGTATTGTAGTATTACGTGTAATATTACTATGTAATGGGGCATGTTAAATAAATAAATAAAATATGTATGTATAAATAAACTATGTATCATAGGAATTGTGTCCTTAAGGCAAAAATGTGTACAAAATTTTGTTAAAATCGGCCCATCAGTTTACGAGCAGTTATGGAACATTATCGCATGATCGCATGATGTGGGTGGCAGTTTTTAGCGAATTTCATTCCTTATGTCGTCTTAACTCCTGAACTATGTTTTCTGATAGTGAGGAACATGTGTACCAAGTTTTACTGATATCCTCAGTACTGTCGTGTCTGATTATGGAATAATGGGTAACAAATCAGTCTTCGCCGTATCACCTCACTGTTCTTCGCTTTATTTTCATTCTAGCTATTGGAACGACGGGTGGTTATTTGCCGACTTGCCTATTTTTGAAGTAACACATCATAAGAAAAATAGTTCTAACTGAACGTGCACTCGCAATACTAATTGTACGGTATATGAAAAGCACTTACCTATTACTTCGCAAGTTGCAAGATATTCTTCTGTTCTTACGAAACGCAATGAAAGTTCTTCTGACCAATCTTGACTCCCTCGGCCAACTACTGAACGACTTCTGCAGTTTTCGTTGTAGAGAACGCAACAATACTTATTGTCTGAAAAGGCGAAGTGGTGACGCGGCAGTGCCAGGAACTAGGTCACGTGATGAGGTCCAGCGAGGCTACGGTTAAACTAGCGCCCAAGAAGAAGACGCAAGAAGCTTACAATAAGTATGTGGATAAATGTATTATCAGGCAACAATTTCTATGGCATCACGAACAATAGAAAGGAATACGAAATTTGCGAAAACTGCACAACTTTTGTCAAACAGAAATGACATTCAAAGCTAGCAAGGAAACCCTTAGAAGCGATGTTCTGTCTATGGATTTTAGTTTTAGAAGGTTTCAGAATTAACGTTTTGTTTTGTGCGGATGAGAGGGCATTCCGCATTGTTGCTAAAAGACCATACTTTCTCAGGTGTTCATCAGAATCAAAGCGACCAGTAGTTTACTTAGATGAAACATGAATTCACCTGCATTATACAGTAAATAAATGTTGGCAAATTGATAGTGAGCGAGTAGTACTGTCAAACAAAAGTGCCGGTCAGAGTTTGATTGTTGTTCATGCAGGTGGAGAAAGGTGTTTAACGGCTCAAAAACCCAAAACGTCAGACTATCACTCAGAAACGGATAGCAAACATTTTCAAAAATTACGTCGAAACGCAACTTATGTCAGGCTTACTAGCAACATCTTTATCCCTTGTAATTGCTCGCAGCGTATTTAGCCATTCGAAATACTTCTAGCCATTGGAGGTGTTTGACATGTTTGACTGTAGTAATGTTCAACCATTTTTCCCCATAATACGGGAAGAATAAAACACTCGGAAACTGCCATTGAAGGGCTTAGCAAAATTGCTTCAGGCTTAACATGTAAACGCAGTATCGAAAATTCCATTTGAATTTCCAAATTAGATTTCCAGTTCTGCAAAATTAGTTGTGCGTAAACGCACGGCGCGTAACAGGCTGGCAGCGCTCCCCTCATAGGAGCCGGCCGCGGTGGCCGAGGGGACTGAGGCGCTCCAGTCACTGTCTGCACGGCCACTACGGTCGGGGGTTCGAATCCCCCCTCGGGCATGGATATTTGTGCAGTCCTTAGGATTAGCTAGTTCATAAGTAGTTTGTAAGTTTAGGGACTGATGACCCCGTAGTTAAATACCATAGACTTTACAAACATTTGAACCCTCATAGGAATACTGGCGTGCAAGGTAACTAGACAATTTAACTGGCGCGTACGCCAGAGGGCTTCCCCCACTCTGTACCTCTAGCATAAACACGACGCTGCTGCCACAGTGTCGAGGAAGAGATTAGTCCTCCTCCCTCCCCTGGTACAACAGGGGCGGCCGGCAGGTAATCGAGGCGCCATGCCACAGTTCCCGAACTCTCGAAAACTGAATTTTTACCCTTCGAGTCTAACACACAGACAGACTAACCCGACAGTTCCAAGACTACTACTCATCGACTCAACTCTACCATAATCAAACTTCGACTCTCCTTCACGAAGGTCACACACTGACGGCCACACACCGACTCCTTGAACGCAACAACTACGAGTGCAAGACATACTCCAAAGATCAAAACAAAGTCTTTGGTTTACACCAAAGATATGAAATTAAGTACAGTATGTCATATCGATTAGTGAAATGGTACAAAATATTACATAAATTTGTTTTCTACAGAATTATAGCTTAGGTTTTTGTAACAAACCATGCTAAAGGCTGTATGACAGGCAAAAATTAAGTGAAAATTATTTTGCGTACTCCTTTCAACGTTCGTGGAAAACCGCCCTATCACACACCAAGTTTTAATCTATTACTTCCTTACTGCTAATTGTTTGTTGTTGTTGTGGTCTTCAGTCCGGAGACTGGTTTGATGCAGCTCTCCACAATACCCTACCCTGAGCAAGCCTCTTCATCTCCACATAAGAACGTCAACCTACATCTATCTGAATCTGCTTACTGTATCCATATCTTGGTCTTCCTCTGCGATTTTTACCCCTATACACTTCCCTCTAATGCTAAATTCACAATACTGGGAAATACAGATGTTGTAAACATGTGTCCCAAATTCTTATCTACTGTACGTTTTAAGCTTTTATAGCCATTTGTTGGCATGTTGTCCGTTGGCATCTGTCTCCAGATTTTCTGTCGAAGTTTGTGGTTTGTAAGACGTTTCGCCCACTATGAGCTGCTGACGTCACCCTCCATTAGCAATGAAGCTTGAAACTTTAACAGTGCTAGCCAATCTGAGTCAGAATTGGTGGTAGCGAAATGTCAGTTAAAAAATCAAACTTGGGCTGAAAACTCCGAGACAGAAGTCAGCAGGCTCTGTGATTGTAGCAAGGAACATGATTTAAAGAACGTTATTATTGAATATTTATTTTTTAAAAAAGTTGTTGAATAGATCCGTACTGTCTGTGAAACAGTTTTTTTTTCACTCGGACAGTAAAGAAAATTAAGCAATAAGTAAAGAAACAAGGTGTTTCGGGAGTAATCAACACACTTAGTTAAATACTAACCGAGTGTCAACCAAAATAGCATGATCGTTTGCTTTTAATATTCATAGAATATATGACAACATGACGAGTTTGAGTACTGTGGGCAGGGCAAAGCTGGGAATTTGTATCTGACGGGAAGCGTACTTAGGTAGTCCTTGCAGGTGCGGTGCTCACTGTGCCGCCAGTGGTGTAGGGGTCAGCGCAACTGCCTAGAAAGCAGAGACCCGGGTTCGAATCCCGGCTGGGTCCACATTTTCAGCTTTGCCCAATCGCGGTTGATGTCACTTATTCTACGAATATTAAATAATAACTGCAGGATCAGAAGTGACGTCTGTATATATATCGTTTGATTTGTTTAAATTCTAAGCTGTCTCTTTGCGTTGCGTAGCCTACTCAAAGATCTGGACGACACAGATACTATACTTCTGACTGCCAAATTACAGCCACTTCCGGTTGGTATTTTGACGCCGCTAACGTCATGTGTTGCTGGATGGGTTTTGCCGATTCTCCGGTGCGGTGGTGGCGTACCCTAGTCAGCAGAACCAAGCCACCAGGGAATGCCGTTCAAACAGATATGTGTCGGGAAGATACACGCGGAAAGTTCCGAAAGTAGACACTCGGCACGGCCCTATGGGCGGACAGGCCGCCCAGGAGACCACATGGTTATCGGATTTTAGAATTTCTTCCTATTTATGCTACGTGAATTTCAGAACTTAAATAACAATCACTCAACGCCATTAACCGTTAACTCTCAAAAATTCTCGAGAAAATCGACTTTAAAGTAGTACATGTAAGTACCAATAATTAAAACAATTGCAGCATCTGTCGGTGTATTGTTATTTTAGTGGTTTTACAAGTTCCTATTGACATTAAAAATAGCCTAAATTTATCGCAAGGTTCTAGAGAAGAAACTGAAAGAAACCGCATGACGATATGTCCAGTACTCCTCGAGTTATAAAAGGTTAAAGCACAATCGAACATAAGAGTCGCGAAACTCCCAGTGATTTTCTGCAACTTCGCGACTGAAGCGCTGCCAAGCGGCCGGGTTGTAAAACCACACCGCGAAGCGATTGAGTAATGAATGTGTATTGGGACTGAAGCAGCATTTTCAAAATAACTTCGTATTTACGAGCTTTCGTGGCGCTATAAATTGTAGCAACTGTCAAAAATATAATTCGGAAATCTCTCATTTGCAAAAGGATGCTCAGAAGTAATAGAATAATGTTATGAGTAACAGGTGTTCGTTTCCAGTCGTTAGTTATACTTTTAGGCATAGAGTTAAATCTTCAACAATTCATTCACGTCCAAACTTCTGATGTTAATGAGGATCGCAAATACTTGACCATCATTTCATAATATTACTGCTGATGAAAGTAATGTATGAATGACTGCTTAGGTTCGTACCTCAGGTTCACAAAAATGATAACCCTGTATACTAACATATTTTGTCGGTTACCTAATACTACGTAGCTACAAATAAATCAACTGTTCAACTGTTTGTAAAGCTTATGGAACTTAACAAGGGGGTCATCAGTCCCTAAACTTACAAACTACTTATGAACTACTTACGAACAAGGCACAAATATCCATGCCCGAGGGGGGATTAGAACCCCCGAACGTAGTGGCCGTGCAGACTGTGACTGAAGCGCCTCAGTCCCCTCGGCCACCGCGGCCGGCTACAAATAAATAATATGTCCATATATAACCTGTTAATGTTAGCACGTCACGTTCTTAAAGATGTGCAGTTTGATACCTGCCAAGTAGCTAAAAAATTGTGATAGGTACAAGAAAGGCACAGAAGCAAGGACGAGGTGGAAAGATGGTTGAAACGACGATGTAAAATCTAGTCCCCTACGATGTAAAAATCGTGTGTACTTTTGAAAACATTACAATGTCCGAAATCCGCTAAAACAAAACTCGTCAGTACGCGCCAACACGCGAACATAATCAAAATCAGTTCCTTTTATACACTTCAGCACATCAGGCTGCTATTCACTTCTGCTTTGAAAAAGTTTTGGACAATATGACTCGGGTATTGTGAACTGTCTGAATTATATTCACTGACAGTTTGTTCAATTATAGACTGCGATTAACAGAAGCGGTGATATTACTTTAATGATGTTTTCGTATTTGTATTAGAAAGTTCACAGCAACGTGAAATATGAAAGTAACAGCATTAGAAACAGCAACTTCTTAGTTTGCATCATGTCATTCGACTGTTGTTCCCTACTAGCCGCTTGGAGCGCTAGTATCGCTTCAACTGCATTTTTTTTCCCCTAGAGAGTTTCGCGACTATCTGTGATAGACTGTGGTTAAAGGGACAGACAGAGGGAAAATGTGCTTCTGTTTCATATAATAGTATGATTTACTATCCCTAGCTGAAATTTGTAATTATTTATGGCAAAAAAGTTAGTCTAAAAATCAACGCCTTAAAATATATGAAAGAGGAATTAACAGACAGCGAACTCAATAAACTACTCTGTGACCGCAGCTGTGTGTGGGTGGTGCTAGGCAGTATAAGACGATCAACGAGTTTAAATTTCATAGAGTGGCGATAGGTCAAATTGAGGCAAATTGAACTGGCGTCCACCATGTTATTTGGGGTATCGCTGACAGCTGGTATGCCATACCCACTCAGGAATTTAACCTATTTACAGTACCACGTTTTGAATAAAGATTGACAATTGAATACAGATGTGCATCAAGTTCCGTCAGACTTTCTCGAAGCTGCAAATTGACGAGCCTGGTAGTAAATTTCCTAAATACGCGGTAATGAAATATCACGAACCTGTCAGTAATACAATTCCAGCTAGCCGCGGTGGAGTCTCGCTGCGGAGCGCGCGGTTGCTCGCCGTGGAGGTTCCTGTCCTACCTGGGGCATGGGTGTGTGTTTGTCCTTAGGTTAGTTTACCTAGGTTTAAGTAGTTTGTAAGCTACGAACTGATGACCACGTAGTTTGGTCCGATAGATTTACAGACATTTGAACATTTTTTGAATTCCAGCTAACGTTTGCAATAACAACGACAATGTCTCTGCGAAAATATTTGTGTTACTTTTATTGCAAGTACATGGTCTAAACGAGCTGCGAAATATACAGTGAACAGTAACTGTTATAACGAACAGTCATGACCGTGGTTTCGCATCTGTTGTTAATGTGTTGTAACAACTGAAAAAAAAAATGTTCAAATGTTTGTTAAGCTTATGGGACTTAACTACGGGGTCATCAGTCCCTAAACTTACAAACTACTTATGAACTACTTACGAACTAGGATGGCACAAATATCCATGCCCGAGGGGGGATTCGAACCCCCGAGCGTAGTGGCTGTGCTGACCGTGACTGGAGCGCCTCAGTCACCTCGGCCACCGCGGCCAGCTGTAACAACTGATTTCATAAATTATATTACTCACTTACCTTATGTTTACTAAACCTATTAAGTCTTCTAACTTGTAAAATTGCTCTTAAAGGCTGTGGATGTAAACTTTGGTGGACGAAATTTGAGTACAAAGACGAAAGTGACAACAAAATATTGCAGTTAAAAGTGCGCCCAGGTCATCTGCCACAACAGCATTCCACGTCGAAATTAGGTGTCGTTATTAACTTCCCTTGTTGCCATGCTAAGTACCGCAGAGGCGCCGACTTTTGAAAAGCAGTGTGGGTGCTCTATATCACGGTTCACGAATGTTCGAAACCAACCCTCCTGAAAATCATATTCAGGCATTTTTGAATGAGAAATACTTGATGAAAGTAAATAGGCAGTTGTCTGGCCTTTTAAAGTTAGAAGGAAGAAGGAGGAGAAACAAAAGGAAAGTATGGCTGCATTAGGACACTACAATAAAGCGATCTAGTTGGGCGAAGTGGATATTTCGATATAAGTAACACCCCAAAACGTCTACACGACCAATGAAATAATTGTTCACTGTACACTAATCTCTTTTTGTGCGAAGGTATTCTTTCTGACAAAAGTGTTTGGTAGAACACCGTCACCAAGGTTTAAAGTAATCTTTGAAATATTTTGAGATTTTGAAGTCCGACATGACTTTTTTTTGGTCAGTTCCAAGCAAGAGCTGTGTACGTCATCGAAACTTTCATCACTTTGAGATAACTTCATGACATCTGTGACAGAATTAATATAGTCCAATGTTTCTTTAAGCCTGAGAGAAAAGCATGACAAATTTCAACTGAATCTATAATTTTAATAACAAGGGAAGTGACAAATGAAAAATGATTAACTTTAGCTTAAGCATCAGATTCTTCAAGCTAAATTCCTGAAAGAACACGATTGAATGTTGAATGTTCATAAATACGTACACCTGATAGGTCAAAAGGACCGACGTGCTTCAGGATGAATAAAGTTAGCATAATGGGTAAAGCACGCTCACTCATTACTACTCGTTTGGGGACCCGCGTACAAAACTGATCATTTCTTTCACGTATTAAATATCGTCTCTCGTTATGGTCACGTTTTGCATTGCCTCTTGAGTCATAAGGAAGGTTTTGATTATTCCCGATTTTTTTTTTATTTGTACAATTTTATTTTCCACCTCAATTTTATGTGGGTGCTCAGCACCACCAAAAAATTCTTGAGGGGTGCACGAGCCCCGGAGCACCCACGGAGTCGGCGCCCCTGAAGTACCGTTTGGTAAACGAAATTTGAGTACAAAGACGAAAGTGACAACAGAATATTGCAATAAAAATGCGCGTGGGTCAGCTGCCAAAAAAAGCGTTCCATACCGAAATAACGTACCATTAATATCTTTCGGTGTTGCCACGCTGAAGTAAGTTCATATTTGTTGCGAAGAACACTGACATATACAAGTCAAAAAATTGTAGCTGTCACTAATGTTTCGACACTTTGCACTGGTTGCATGTCAACCATGTTCGATCAAGTATTGTTAACAACAAATGAAAATATTTTTAAAGAAGGTGAAGACACTGAAACGTGTGGTTTCATCAACAAAGGAACGAAAGAAGAAGAAATATCTCAAATACACACCAACACTAGGCTGAAAACTGACTATTTTTTATGGCATGTACTTGAAGGGAATTACAGGATAGGTTATCTGAAGCTTCACTCTTAGTGCATTTTGTTTATGTATACACAGACTCAGATCAAACAAAGCAAAACATTTGGTGTTCTTGCACGAAATACTTTTTTGTTTTATCACTTTGATTTGTGCATTTAAATGCTGAACACACTTTAGGCATACTTCAGTAGCAAAAAGTGTACAGGCAATATACACTAACTGCAGTATACATGGTGTCCCAGCTATCTTGTCCACCCAAAATACCTCTGGAACAATAGGGGAGACCGGGGCACATTTTCCATAGGGGCAAGTTTTCCAAATCCGTTTATTTTCGAAACAAACCGCTAGATGTTACCAACGGCGAAACTGTAGGGAAGTAGCAACAAAGCACGCTTCATTTACGAAACTTTGTACCAGCAGTCACAACGTCGGCAGGGCTGTTTTCGTCATGTTCGCAAATGTGGGTAAACTTTCACGTTTTTATTGAAACTTAAAATTAACATTCTAGCGTTAAACTTATTATTTTGACATTGCACACACTAAAAGTGAGTTTCTTTCTTCATGTAACTGTGCATTTTTTTCGTAAATAGCTTCCACGGATAATCATGGACGTAGTGTTATAGTTCCTAATATGGCGACGGGGCACGTTTTCCGAGTGCATATGGGGCACATATTCCTTATTGCTTTGAGTCTTATGCCAAGTCTAAAGCAAATGAAAAGTGGGTACAGTGCACGAAATGGGCGCATGGAGACTGTACAAAAAGGGAATGTTCCATTTTTTTTTGTTTGCTTACATTGTGATTCAGACAATCAGTATAAGTATTGTTAAAATGTCTGTATTTGTAAAATATTTAGGTCACATATTTTGTAAAACTATTACATAGCATTTGTTTTTATTTAATGTGGCTATTTTTACTATCCTCTTTTGTAATGTATTGTAAATTCATGATAAAAATACGTATTCAGTGAAATCAAGATAATTATTTCTGTTTTAACATTGAAAGTATAATTGGAATATCTGCCCCTGTACATTTTAAGTAAGCTGGAAAACTTGCCCCGCATACGGGGCAAATTTTCCAACGCAACATGGTCAGACAAAACCATTTGCTACCAAGAATGATATTTACTATTTTCAAAAATATCTGTACAAGACTGTAAATAAAGGTGTAGGAAATATAATGATCCGCTGTTTACCGCAAAATCGATAAAAATAACAAGTACAAAAATAAAAATGTAAAATGGTGGAAAACGTGCCCCGGTCTCCCCGACCAGCTATTGGAAAACGACTTTCACTGGTATCAATGTACGGCTGGGGCCCATGAATGTACATATTTGGAAACATTCTAAAACGAAAGCAAATGTGTTTTTTTAACACAAACTTATGTTTTTTTTTTAAATGGACACCCTATATTTTTTCTTCAGCAGTCGATAGCATGACAAATCACATAGCCGGCCGCGGTGGCCGAGGGGACCGAGGCGCTTCAGTCACGGTCTGACGGCCACTACGGTCGGGGATTCGTCGGGCATGGATATTTGTGCCGTCCTACGTCTTAGTTAGTTCATAAGTAGTTTGTAAGTTTAGGGACTGATGACCCCGTAGTTAAGTCCCACAGACTATACAAACATTTGAACATTTGAATAAGTTTAACGCTAGAATGTTTATTTTAAGTTTCAATAAAAACGTGAAAGTTTACTCACATTTGCAAAAATGACGAAAACAGCCCTGCCGACGTTGTGACTGCTGGTACAACACTGAAAGTTTCGTAAATGAAGCGTGCTTTGTTGCTACTTCCTACAGCATCGCCGGTGGTAACATCTAGCGGTTTGTTTCGAAAATAAATGGATTTGGAAAACTTGCCCCTATGGAAAATGTGCCCCGGTCTCCCCTACTGAAAGGGCCTTGAGCACAGCCTATCTCAATCCAGATTTACTGCTAACACTTGATTGCTGTCAATTCTTACTATGTAACGAGGCTCCTGTAACCCAGCGAGCACAGACTAACATAGAGAGGAGGCCTTACAATGACAGTGAAATGAAGCCGGCAGGAGGGTGCGACACACAAACCAACATGGCGGTCGCAGAGCATGAGTCGTCCTCAGTTATCTCTATACAATATACATAAACAAAGGCGTTGATTGCATCGCAATATTCCAATTACATCCTGAGATATTGCGACGCGAATTTGACGCTTGAAATACACGAAACGCGCGGCTAGCGAACTTCCTGAGGCTCAGGCGAGAACCCCATGCTGCTCAGGACGTGCGCTAGCCGCGCGTTTCGTGTATTTCAAGCGCCAAATTCGCGTCGCAATATCTCGAGATGTAATTGGAATATTGCGATGCAATCAACGCCATTGTTTATGTGATTTGTTCAAATGTTCAAATGTTTGTATAGTCTATGGGACTTAACTACGGGGTCATCAGTCCCTAAACTTACAAACTACTTATGAACTAACTAAGACGTAGGACTGCACAAATATCCATGCCCGACGAACCCCCGACCGTAGTGGCCGTCAGACCGTGACTGAAGCGCCTCGGTCCCCTCGGCCACCGCGGCCGGCTATGAGATTTGTCATGCTATCGACTGCTGAAGAAAAAATATAGGGTGTCCATTAAAAAAAAAAAAACATAAGTTTGTGTTAAAAAACACATTTGCTTTCGTTTTAGAATGTTTCCAAATATGTAAATTCATGGGCCCCAGCCGTACATTGATACCGGTGAAAGTCATTTTCCAATAGCTGGTATTGTTCCAGAGATATTTTGGGTGGACAAGATAGCTGGGACACCGTGTATATTAAATACAACGCTTTAAGCTCAACAACAACATACGCTAGCCAGACTGCTCCCAAGTGTACTGACCACCAAAAATATGGCGGCTGAGTTTACACAGGTTGCCGCAAAGAGCGCTGTAGCTCGTGTGTTAGACACTATATGAAATTTAAGCTCGTTGAGGACGACCATTGATCTCTATGCTACCTGGATGTTGAACTTCAGTTGTCTTGGCGTGCCAGCCATAGATATTTATATTTAGTTTCTTGCCAAATTCAAACATGGCTGCTAAGACACATTACAAGAAAAAGAGAAGAAAATATGTTTCGATTCCGCTCCCATATTAGCTTACTACATCGAATAATTAATTAAATGCCACATCAAGAGGTAAGCAAGCAATTCTTTGTTACGTAATAACTGATGGAAACTCGTTTTGCATATTGAAACATAGCGGGCAATGCGAAATCGTGTGCAAAACATATGAATGTGCAGGCACGCTGCAGTTCCATGCTCAAACACCAGAGTTATATATCCAGTTTGTAGAGAGATAACTGAGGACGACTCATGCTCTGCGGCCGAGATGTTGGTTTGTGTGTCGCACCCTCCTGCCGGCTTCATTTCACTGTCATTGTAAGGCCTCTTCTCTATGTTAGTCTGTGCTCGCTGGGTTACATGCGCCTCGTTACATTGCAAGAATTGACAGCAATCAAGTGTTAGCAGTAAATCTGGATTGAGATAGGCTGTGCTCAAGGCCCTTTCAGTAGGGGAGACCGGAGCACATTTTCCATAGGCGCAAGTTTTCCAAATCCATTTATTTTCGAAACAAACCGCTAGATGTTACCACCGGCGATACTGTAGGAAGTAGCAACAAAGCACGCTTCATTTACGAAACTTTCAATGTTGTACCAGCAGTCACAACGTCGGCAGGGCTGTTTTCGTTATTTTTGCAAATGTGAGTAAACTTTCACGTTTTTATTGAAACTTAAAATAAACATTCTAGCGTTAAACTTATTATTTTGACATTGCACACACTAAAAGTGAGTTTCTTTCTTCATGTAACTGTGCATTTGTTTTGTAAATAGCTTACACTGTTACTCATGGACGTAGTGTTACAGTTCCGAATATGGCGACGAGGCACGTTTTCCGAGTGCATATGGGGCACATATTCCTTATTAGTTTGAGTCTTACACCGAATCTAAAACAAATGAAAAGTGGGTGAAATGCACGAAATGGGCACATGGAGACTGTACGAAAGGGAATGTTCCATTTTTTGTTTGCTTATATTGTGATTCAGACAATCAGTATAAGTATTGTTAAAATGTCTGTATTTGTAAAATATTTAAGTCACATATTTTGTAAAACCATTAAATAGCATTTGTTTTTATTTAATGTGGCTATTTTTACTACCCTCTTTTGTAATGTTTTGTAAATTCATGATAAAAATACGTATTCAGTGAAATCGAGATAATTATTTCTGTTTTAACATTGAAAGTATAATTGGAATATTTGCCCCTGTACATTTTAAGTAAGCTGGAAAACTTGCCCCGCATACGGGGCAAATTTTCCAACGCAACACGGTCACACAAAACCATTTGCTACCAAGAATGATACTTACTATTTTCAAAAATATCTGTACAAGACTGTAAATAAAGGTGTAGGAAATATAATGATCCGCTGTTTACCGCAAAATTGATAAAAATAAGAAGTACAAAAATAAAAATGTAAAATAGTGGAAAACGTGCCCTGGTCTCCTATAAGTTCACAGAGCCAAAATTCAGTACAACAATGGTTGAAACTGATGACTCTTAGAAGATAGATTAAGAAAAGGCAAACCTACATTTTTAGCTTTTGTAGATTTGGAGAAAGCATTTGACAATGTTGACTGGAATACAAACTTTCAAATTCTGAAGTCAGCAGGGGTAAAGTATAGGGAAATGAGAGTTATTTACAACTTGTACAAAAGCCAGACCGCAGTTATTAGACTCGAAGGGCATGAAAGGGTAGCATCAGTTGGGAAGGGAGTAAGACAGGGTTGTAGCCTTTCTCCGATGTTATTCAATTTGTACATCGAGCAGGCGGTGAAGGAAAGCAAGGAAAAATTTGGAATAGGGATTAAAGTTCAGGGGGAAGAAATGAAAACATTGGGTTTTGCTGACGACATTGTAATTCTATCAGAGACAGCAAAGGACCTGGAAGAGCAGTTGAATGGAATGGACAGTGTGTTGAAGAGAGCGTATAAAATGAACATTAACAAGAGCAAAACAAAAATAACTGAATGCGGTCTTAGAAAATCAGGCGATGTTGAAGGAATTAGATTAGGTAACGAAACAATGAAGGTGGTAGATGAGTTTTGTTACTTGGGTTGTAAAATAACATGCGATGGTCGCAGTACAGAGGATATAAAATGCAGAATGGCAATGGGAAGAAAAGCATTTTTGGAAAAGAGAAATTTGCTAACATCGAATATTAATTTAAGTGTAAGGAAGTCTTTTCTGAAGGCATTTGTGTGGAGTGTTGCCTTGTACGGGAGTGAAACATGGACTATAAGAAGTGCGGACAGCAAGAGAATAGAGGCTTTTGAAATGTGGTGCTACAGAAGAATGCTGAAGATTAGGTGGGTAGATCGCATAACTAATGAAGAGGTACTGAACAGAATTGGTGAGAAAAGGAATTTTTGGCATACCCTGACTAAAAGAAGGGATCGCTTGGTAGGACACATTCTTAGACATCGGGGACTCGTAAATTTAGCATTGGAGGGAAGTGTGTGGGGTAAAAATCGCAGAGGGAGACCAAGAGACGCTTATAGTAAGCAGATTCAAGTGGATGTGGGTTGCCGTTCTTATGAGGAGATGAAAAGGCTTGGTCAGGATAGAGTAGGGTGGAGAGCTGCATCAAACCAGTCTCTGGACTGAAGACCATAACAACAACATTAAAAGTACATCTACATCTACATGGGATACTCTGCAAATCACATTTAAGTGCCTGGCAGAGGGTTCATCGAACCACAATTATACTCTTTATCTCCCATTCCATTCTCGAATAGCGCGCGGGAAGAAAGAACACCTGAATCTCTCTGTTCGAGCTCTGATTTCTCTTATTTTATTCTGATGATCATTTCTACCTATGTAAGTGGGAGTCAACAATATATTTCCGCATTCGGAGGAGAATGTTGGCGATTGGAGTTTCGCAAGTAGCCCACGCCGCAGCGATAAGCGCCGTTGTTGTAATGATTCCCATCCCAGATCCTGTATCATTTCCGTAACGCTGTCTCCCCTGTATCGTGACAATACGAAACGAGCCCTACTTTGGACTCTTTCGATGTCCTCCGTCAAACCCACCTGATAAGGATCCCACATTGGGCTGCAATAATCCAAAAATGGACGGACAAGCGCAGTGTATGCAGTTTCTTTAGTAGTTCTGTTGCATCTTTTAAGGGTTCTGCCAATAAAACGCAGTCTCTGGTTCGCCTTTCCCACGATATTATCTACGTGTTCTTTCCAATTTAAGTCAATTCCTAGGTATTTTGTGGAGTTTACGGCCTTCACATTTGATTGATTTATGTTGTAAACAAAGTTTAACGGATTTCTTTTCGTACTCATGTGGACGACTTCACACTTCTCATTATTTAGAGTCAATTGCCAATTTTTACACCATACTGATATCTTATTCAGATCGTTCTGCAGTTGGTTTTGATCTTCAGATGATTTTACTAGACGGTAAATGACGGCGTCATCTGCAAACAACCTAAGAGAGCTACTTAGATTTTCCCCTAAATCGTTTATGTAAATAAGGAATAGCAGAGGACCAATAACACTACCCTGTGGAACGCCCGATATCACCTCTGTTTTAGTCGATGCCTTACCATCGATTACTACGAACTGTGTCCTCTCTGACGAGAAATCCCCTATCCAATCGCAAATTTGGTGCGATATACCATAACCACGCAATTTGATTAAAAGCCGTTTGTGAGGTACGGTGTCAAAAGCTTTCTGGAAATCAAGAAACACGGAATGGATTTGCGAACCTTTGTCGATAGCACCCATCACTTCTTGTGAATAAAGAGCTAGTTGTGTTTCGCATGAACGATATTTTCTAAATGGTAGGTACGATACCTGGGTAGAAGTTTTCCCGCGCAACAAAGACTTTGGTGCCGGCCGCGGTGGCCGAGGAGACTGAGGCGCTTCAGTCACGGTCTGCACGGCCACTACGGTCGGGGGTTCGAATCCCCCCTCGGGCATGGATATTTGTGCCGTTCGTAGTTGTAGCTAGTTCATAAGTAGTTTGTAAGTTTAGGGACTGATGACCCCGTAGTTAAGTCCCATAAGCTTAACAAACAATTGAATTGAAAGACTTTGGTGGCGGCGGCGAGGAGAAGACTAGGCCGCAGCACTGTGGCGGTGTTGTGGGTTTGGGCAGGCGCGCTGGTCGTTGTGAGTCCTGCCGACCGAAGCCTCCGCAAGATAACAGCTCGTCTGTCATTAGCTGCTCAGCCAGCGAAAGGTCGACTGCACTGCTACTGCTGTCGTCGCTTCCTTCTTATCCCGCTGAAACTGTAGGTCTACATCTACATAGATACTCTGCAAATCGCATTCAGCTGCCTGGCAGAGGGTTTATTAACCACTTTCATAACTTTTCTCTACCATTCCGTTCTGTAATAGCGCGCGGGAAGATAGAACACCTCAATCGCTCCGTTTTCGATCTGATTTCTCTTATTTTATTGGGATGGTCATGTCTCCCTAAGTAGGTGGGTTGCTAACAAAATATTTTCACATTCAGAACTAAAAGTCGGTGATTGAAACTTCGCAGCTCAGGGGAACAGGTCTAGTCAGGTCTGTCGTTCAGGTCTCGGCATAGCGTACCCCACGTGACCAAAAGTCTGGCTCGTGGTTGGTGGAAGTATAAGTTAGTCGCGGAAAAATACCATTTTCGTTTTGTATCAGAGACTATACACAGCACAGGTAAATCTTTGGCTTGATGTGAAAGGCGCCATTTTATTTTCAGCTTATTCAGAAACTGTGACATTTAAAATTGCAATATGCCATTAAAACGATTATCTTATAAATCAATTGTAGTTTTTAACAAATTAATAGGTATATGTGGCGGTAGCGCAATGGATACCGTTGTACACTTTTAATTCGTATCATTTGTGTAGTCATAGGTTCGGATTAGCTCATTTCAAAAATTTTTATTTCATCTTTCGATTTTAATTGAACTTCTCTGAATGTATTAAAAGTTAGTTCTATGTTTCTGTCTTTTATTTACATTTACAACTGATTAGAAAACAAAGGACGAAACAATTATTTCGATAGTAATTTCCGAATCTACATCTACATCTACATAGATACTCTGCAAATCACATTCAAGTGCCTGGCAGAGGGTTCATTAACCACTTTCATAATTTTTCTCTACCATTCCATTCTCTAATAGCGCGCGGGAAGAAAGAACACCTGAATCGTTCCGTTTTCGATCTGATTTCTCTTATTTTATTGGGATGGTCATCTCTCCCTAAGTAGGTGGGTGCTAGCAAAATATTTTCACATTCAGAAGTAAAAGTCGGTGATTGAAACGTCGCAAACAGATCACGCCGCAATGAATAACGTCTTTCTTTTAATGATTTCCGCCCCAATTCGTGCAATATTTCCGTGACGCTCTCCCCCCCCCCCCCCCTCCGTAACGTGATAAAACGAGCTGCCCTTCTCTGAACCTTCTCATTATCTTCTGTCAGTCCCACCTGGTGAGGTTCCCACAATGGGAGGACTCACAAGTGTGAGGTAGGCAGTCTCTTTGGTGGAGCTGGTGCATCTTCGAAGCGTTCTGTCAATGAAACGTAACCTTTGATTCGCCTTCCCCACAATATTTTCTATGTGTTCTCTCCAGTCAAAGTTGTTCGTAATTGTAACTTCTATGTATCTGGTAGTATTTACGACCTTAAGGTTTGACTGATTTATCGCGTAAAGGTAAGTGAAATACGAAATTCACAACAATATCATTTACACTTCAAATAATCTCAACCGAATTGTGTGATGTGATCAAGGGGTTTAATAATACTAGCTGAAAATCCGGCGTTGCCCGGTTATTTATTTATTCCATCTTTGAGTTTGTACTTCTCATATTCCTCCTCTCTCTCTCTCCTACTTTTTTGCCCACTTTACGTTACGGTAGTAACACTAAAAGTGGGCCTTTGAGATCGTGTTTCGAAAGCTCGAAATTTAAATGAAAATAATGGCTTAGCCATTCATCTGACACGAAAATTGAATAACCGAATTTGTAGAGGAGAAAATTCTCTGCAACTTTGTTTCCTTATGTTTTGTTTTCATATCTCTGTGGCCGAGGAGACTGAGGCGCTCCAGTCACGGTCTGCACGGCCACTACGGTCGGGGGTTCGAATCCCCCCTCGGGCTTGGATATTTGTGTCGTCTTTAGTATAAGGTAGTTGATAAGTAGTTTGTAAGTTTAGGGACTGATGACCCCGTAGTTAAGTCCCATAAGCTTAACAAACATTTGAACATATTTGCAAAAATAACGGAGTTTTGACACCCTCCAATGAATTAACGAAAACCAGCCGTTGGCAGATGTCACGTGACATTCCTCGCCCAGAACTCTCTCTGGCATACGCCATCTTGCGTTGCGTATTTGATGATTTTCTTATTGTAACGTACATATTGTCATTTCAAAGCAATGACGCACTGAAGAATGATAAATGATAATCTAGTGTCTACAAATGCAATATTAGCAGGAGTTAACAACGGCCATCAGTAGTATGATATTAAAGAACGTAGCTCTTAACTGTTAGCTGTAGCTTAGTGGGCAATGTATTGGACTGTGACGCTGAAGGCCAGTTTTTTGCTAAATGGTTTTCAGACATTCTTATTATTTTTTTGTTATTTAGATTATATTTTGGCCCAAAATGATTGCAAAAACTTATAAAACAACAAATCTAAAGTGGGCCGTAAAACATGTCAGTACGATTTTTTTAATCATCTCATATTTATTGGCAGAGTATTCAAGCAATAAGGCTGTCTTGCATAATGTACAAAATAATAACTGCCGCATCCAAACAAAGAATGGTAGTCATCAAGATGATCTTGATGACTGTAACCTTAATACCGGGTGATCAAAAAGTCAGTATAAATTTGAAAAGTTAATAAATCACGGAATAATGTGGATAGATAGGTAACAATTGACACACATGATTGGAATGACATGGGGGTTATATTAGAACCAAAAAAGAAAACAAAATGTAAAAAAAAAAAAAAAAAAAAAAAAAAAAAAAAATGTTCAATAGTTGGTGCGTCATCTGATCAGAAAAGCAATAATTAGCGTAGCAAATTAAGACAAAGCAAAGATGATATTCTTTACAGGAAATTCTCAATATGTTTATCATCATTGCTCAACAATTGATGTAGCCGAGGAATAATGTTGTGAACAGCACTGTAAAGCATGTCCGGTGTTATGGCGAGGCATTGGCGTCGGATGTTGTCTTTCAGCATCCCTAGAGATGTCGGTCGATCACGATACACTTGCGACTTCAGGTAACCCCAAAGCCAATAATCGTCCGGACTGAGGTCTGGAGACCTGGGAGGCCAAGCATGACGACAGTGGCGGCTGAGCACACGATCATCACAAACGTCGCGCGCAAGAGATCTTTCACGCGTCTAGCAATATGGGGTGGAGCGACATCCTGCATAAAAATCGTACCTTCCAGAAAGTGTTTATCAGCCAGGCTGGGGATAATGCGAATCTGTAACATATCGGCGTACCTCTCACCCGTCACGGTAGCAGTTACAAAACCTGAATCACGCACTTCCTCGAAGAAAAAAGACCCGATAACGGTAGATGTGGAAAATCCAACCCATACCGCGACTTTCTCGTCGTGCAGTGGAGTTTTCACGACAGTTCTAGGATTTTCGGTAGTTCAAATTCTTTAGTTGTGGGCGTTGACAGACCCTCGGAGCCGGCCGCGGTGGCCGAGGAGACTGAGGCGCTCCAGTCATGGTCTGCACGGCCACTACGGTCGGGGGTTCGAATCCCCCCTCGGGCATGGATATTTGTGCCGTCTTAGTTCGTAAGTAGTTCATAAGTAGTTTGTAAGTTTAGGGACTGATGACCCCGTAGTTAAGTCCCATAAGCTGTACAAACATTTGAACATTTAGACCCTTGGAGCATGAAATGAGTTTCGTCGGTCCACAACACGTTACTCAACCAATCGTCATCTTCCGCCATATTTTGAAACGCCCACACCGCAAATGCCCTCCGCTTCACTAAATCGCCAGGTAACAGTTCATGATGCCGACGGATTTTGTAAGGATAGCATCGGAGGGTACGCCTAAGTGCCAACCAAACAGTAGTGTATGGCATGCCGGTGCGACGTGCGACTGCACGAGCGCTGACTTCCCCGTGCGTAGACGAAGCCGCTACAGTATCCATTTCTTCCTGAACTGTCTCAGCAACATTACGCCTTGTGCTCGGTCAGCCACTACGGGTTCTGTCGTCTAAACAACCCGTGGCTTCGAACTGCGAAATCATTCTCGCCACAGCTGCATTTGTCAATGGACCTTTACCCGTTCGAATCTCCTTCCTATGGCGATAGGATCGCTGAAATAGCACATTCCCCATTCTAATAATACAGCTACACTAAAAGCGCCTTTTCAGGTAACGTCAACATGCTGCGACTGCTGGTGCATCTGATTCTCTCTCTCATTACAGCTCCTTTTATACAGGACCTTCATGCTCAGTCACTGATGTTTTGCTGTCCAGCGCCATCTGTCGTACATCGTTTTTCTTTTCTTTTCTTTTAACTTATACTGACTTTTTGATCCCCCGGTACATTAATTTAATTCAAAACTTGAATTTAACAATATTTTTGGCTACTTGCCCAAAATCTAATAGGAATAAATTCTTTGCGGGGCCCACCCATGAGCAAGCGACATGTAATTGTCCATGTGAGAAACATGGAGATGTCTAAACCACTCTGCAGTATTTAATAGGCTACCCTGTGATTAATTAATCACGACAGAAAATGTAAGTCTCTCTGGAAACTTCTGTCTCTTGAAGTTAAAAGGTAGATCTGCTGAAAATAATGGGTATTCGTTGGGTGTACACTGTTTCATTCTTTTCCTTTCAGCTGACTGGAATACAGGAGTGTCTTATAAGTAAAACGTAAATGTATCAAAATGTGGTGCATGATGTGAAAGGTTTCTACCCATCGCAGTATGTACCATCTCATATTTATTGAATTATATATTGTACAATTATATAATTTTGTAGGTATATATTAATTTGTATAAGTGCTCTGTCTGTAAAATCTATTACGGATAAAATTAGTAGTAAAGAAGTAATAGATTAAAACTCGATACGTGAGGGGAAGTTTTTCTTGAACGTTACTGTTTATGTCATATCACATGAACAACGTGTCGTACTGTGATACAATTCCGAAGAAACATCAGCTAGATGTGTGTATACTGGCTGTAAAATTTCCTGCGGCTACAATTTGTAGTATAGGAATTATATATTGTAACGTTATACTGAATTCCGTAGTTTTAGTCCGTGAACAGTGGAAAAGTAGTGATCGAGAAACTTTTTCTCCTTTCATCATCTTGCTGTGGTTGTCAGCATGAAAAAGTGGACCATGCGTATATGCGGTTCTTACCCCTACAGCAATTGACACTTCACGGTAAGGAATATGTGTACCAAATTTCGTTGTAATCGGGCCAGTACTTTAGGCGAAAATGAGCAGCATTGTCATTTCTACTTCCATTTGACTTATAGCTTGTGGTTGTTCCTTAACCTCGTCTCCCTTTCGATTAATTTCTTCTTTCGTCTTTCTTTCTTTCTCTTTTATTGCTTCCCACGTTTTTCTTTCCGCTTCTTGCCTCTTTTCCTCTGCTTCTCGCATAAATTGTATTAAGGCTCCTCTTCATCGGCGATCTATTCCCTCATCGCCCCTAGTGCTGTACTGAGAGACTTTCCTTTTTCGGATTTTATTCCGGCTCCTTTCCTCTTCACTATCGCTGGAAATATCTGTCCTACCAGTTCTCCTTTCGGCCTCAGAGACATTGTTATATTGTAAATGTTCAAATGCTTGTAGAGCTAGCTTATGGGACTTAACTATGGGACCATCAATCCCTAAACTTACAAACTACTAATGAACTAGCTTATACTAAAGACGGCACGAACATCCAAGCCCGAGGGCGGATTCGAACCCCCGACCGCAGCGGGGTTGGAACACTTGCGGGGAGTGACACTTGCGGGGAGTGACACTTGCGGGGAACCCGGGGTCCTTGGGGGCGGCGAATGACTTTTCCTGGGTACAGGCACACCAACAAGTCTAGCACTGCTGTTGTCAAGTTTCCACACTGTCAACATAACACGAAACTCAGTGAAATTGCACAACCCTTTGCAAGTTGAAGAGCAATATAGTAACTTGTTCTATCTACATATTAATTCGTTGAGTGTTCCTCCTGAAAACAAAAAGGTATTTTAATAGTGATAATGTTTGGAGAGTTATTAAGACATTCTCTGCTACTACAAGACGATGACTTTGCACAGTCATACCTCCTAAAAGCATATTATTCAGAACACTAAACATATCAAGACACCTAAGCAAGCAATAAATATATTACGCATCCTGCACAGATACGTTGATGCAATTGACCGCTATGTAATCAACCCCACTATCACGCAACTTCCATCTCTTTAAAAATAGCTACTATGCTTTTTAATAAGAGACGACACCTTAAACCTTCAATTAAAAAACGTTAATAATAAGTCAATGAGTATTTTACATACTTGAAGCGTTTATTCGTAGACCCCAAAACGATTTGATTGTATTCGAATTACAAATACATCTAAGAAATGTATGAAATACGCAATCTGTAAGGGAATGTCACACACCGAAAATTGCTAAAGATAAATTCTATTTTTACTCCGAACTTGGCATAAACTGACAGGGAGAAACAAGTTGCAAGACTTCCAGAAAAAATGAATCGAAATTGGCAGCCAATAATTGGTTATAAATTACATTGCCTGTTAACTGTATAAATATAAATTACGGAATACGCGGAACTCCTGTTTAGTACAATCAAAAAGGTCTAAGGTAATAGGCAGTGGTTTACAATCAGATATCCGATCACTCTCCTCCTCAAGAAGTCTGTGTGAAGATTTATATTCAGAACACTCAAGAAAAAGGCTACTGTGGTACAAGAAGCAGGTCATTTCCTCAGGAAGGGAAAACTGCTCCACCTCGCTCGGTGGGCCTTTCCCTGAATATGGCACAGGTAGCGGCTGGAGGGCGTGGAGTAGGGGTGGTGTATCCCTACTTGTGGAACACCCTGTTCACTATCTGCAGCGTCCGGATCTCCCCGCAAGTGTCTACACATTCAATTTCCCCGCAAGTGTCACTCCCCGCAAGTGTCACAAACTCGACCGCAGCGGCCGTGTAGACCGTGACTGACACGCCGCAGACCGCTCGGCCACTGCGGCCGGCATTTAAATGGTAATTTGCGGCTGGTTCTACTAAGTTGCCTGTTTCCGGGTTCGACGTGTTTGCTCGGACGCGTTCCATTCCGGTAACATCGTTATTGTCGAACATGTTTATCAAAGCAAGGACACTACTTCTCGTGAACATACAGAAAATTGAAAATGCTGCCTGATGATCACGCGTGAGATACCGTACAAAACTTCCTAACACTGTGTACAATCTCGTACATTAATTCCAATGATGGTACAAGAACATACAAAATTCGACACAGTAACGCTGATATCGTTGCCTATCTTTGTAACGCACAGTAAGCACAACGTAAATACTTTCCCTAACCTAACACAGAAGCAAAATCTTGAACACCGGCTCTAGCATTTCCTTGAAACGGAAAAGCTTCTTTCCATGAATCTTTCCAGGAAACATCGTTCATGTGAAACTCAGCTTGCCCTTTTCTCGCATGACATCTTGCGAGCCATGGACGAAGGGCAACAGGCGGATTGTGTTTTTCTCGACTTCAAAAAGGCGTTCGACGCGGTGCCACACTGCAGACTACTAACGAAGATACGAGCTTATGGAATAGGTTCACAGATTTGTGACTGGCTGGAAGACTTCCTAAGTAATAGAACGCAGTACGTTGTTCTCGACGGCAAGTGTTCATCAGAGACGAGTGTATCGTCAGGCGTGCCCCAGGGGAGTGTGATAGGACCGCTATTATTTTCTATCTATATAAATGATCTGATGGATAGAGCAAGTTGTAATTTGCGGCTGTTTGCTGATGATGCTGTGTCTTTAATTGACTGTAATAGCATACAGGATGACTTAGACAAAATTTCTAGTTGGAGTGAAGAATGGCAGCTAGCTCTCAATGTAGAAAAATGTAAGGTGATGCGTATGAGTAGAAAAAACAATCCTATAATGTTCGAATACAGCATTAGTAGTGAGCTTCTTGATGCTGTCGCGTCGTTCAAATATCTAGGCGTAACATTGCAGAGCGATGTGAAATGGAACGAGCATGTAAGGACAGTTGTGAGTAAGGCAGACAGCCGACCTCGGTTTATTGGGAGAATTTTGGGAAGATGTACTTCACTTGTAAAGGAGACCGCGTATAAAACGCTTGTACGACCACGTCTTGAGTATTACTCAAGTATTTGGGACCCGCAGCAGATCGGTTTGAAGGAAGACATAGAGGCGGTTCAGAGGCGAGCAGCTAGATTTGTTACCTGTAGGTTCGACCAATGCGCGAGTGTCACGGAAATGCTCCGGCAACTCAATTGGGGATCGCTAGAAGAAAGACGACGTTCTTTTCGTGAATTTCTGTTAAGTAAATTTAGAGGGCCGGAATTTGAAGCTGAGTGTAGTACGATCTTGCTGCCGCCTATTTACATTTCGCGTAAAGATCACAAAGACAAGATAAGAGAAATTAGGGCTCGTACGGAGGCATGTAGGCATTCTTTTTTTCCTCGTTCAATTTGGGAGTGGAATAGGAAAGGAAATGCCTAGTAGTGGTACAGTGTACCCTCCGCCACGCACCTTACGGTGAATTTCGGAGTATGTATGTAGCTGTAGCTGTAGTCTAACACAGAAATTGCCCCTCCAAAATTTCAAAGCTGTTTCAATAAAAAACACAAGAGTGACTCAGAAATCGCAAGACCAGCGACGTGAAGCAGGAATATTACACAAAAATATGATCGCAGTTGCGCCTTATTATTTTCGCGGATTTACTGATCACAGTATACATTAATAGGGTTGGCTCCTGATTTCACGAGGTTACGCGTTCTGACTACGGATCAGAATACCCAAGGTAGGAGAATCCTCTGCATGTTCGCCATTGAAAGCTTACACTAGGGGGTTTACTTACAGCTAATTTTTTTTAACCCTGAAGGCCACACCATAGGCCTCTGAGGCCCTGATGCTCACTCAGACCTGTCTAATCCCGCTCCAACACAGCTGGAGGGGACGTGACTCGCATGTAAGCCTCCTCTAGTGAGTTGTCTCTGAGCCAGTGTACAGTGCACAACACTTCCGCCCCTGCCGGCCCATTCAGGTAAACAACTAGGCCTCCGAGACCTCCATAACTTTACAAAAACCAAGGGAAAGGGAGACAACGGTCACACAAAACCATTGTCCCGATTTGAGTTTGACCACAGACAAATATATACAGATGGGAAACCTCCGTAAGGGCCCGGTCCTACGCTCAGGGGTGGGGGGAGGGTGGGTTTCCAGCAGTTCCGTAAGATGTCCCACAATGGCGCTGCGGTCAGAAGCAGCTCTTTAAACTGGCCAGAGCAGGCGGCAGGTAGTGGCTGTCCCCACCACCACTTCCCCTCAAACGCATCGAGCTGGACACAGCCGTGGCCTCATGGCAGGCAGCACAAACTCTCCCCTCTGACGTGTGAGAGGCACCCTAAGCCAGCGATCCGCCTGACATCTGCTATCATCTTACGGAACTACGAGGGGAGGGTAGGACAGTGGTTTAGGGGGGGGGGGCTGTTCCTCTGTATATGTTACTCTGTGGTTTGACGCTTTCTGAACACCTTACAGCACCTTGGATGAGGGCTAGGCTTGACACAGCAATTCCCCGTGACCTACTTTACAGAGGCAGCTCGTGAGCAAGGAGCTATTCCCCGAAAGAACTTATTGTAAGTTTTGTGACTACAAAAGACAAAGCCAAAAATCCAGTGTGATTTCTGTAAGATTTCAGTTTGTGGTCAGCACCACAAAAAATTTGTCCAAATTGTACCGATAAAAAATGAGAAACTTCTGCTGAATTTTGTGATACCTATTTTAGTTTTGAACATCATTAATTGTTGGTGGTTTTCGAATATGATGGATTTTTTGCGTTATATGAAGTTTAGACTACTATTGTTTAATTTATGAGAGTTTGGTTACTTTGTTTTGTGTTTTCTTGAGGAAATATATATTTCTTTTATGTTATTCGAGGTTATTTAATGTATTATACCCTCATCCCTCTCATGACATTGAATTTCTTAAACAGTTTTCCATTATTATATATCGTGTTGGCCTCTGAGGCCTTTAGTGTGGCCCAGACGTAGGAGCCTGGTGGTGTGGCCCACAGGGTTAAGGAAGATGGTGGCACCTGTTCAGCAGTCTGCTCTCTGTGGAATAAACTACATGTCTCACACTTAATGGTGGAAGCGGCTAATAATGATTAACCCAGATAGGGCTGACGTCCTTCCAGAAGGACGAGACGGCAACATACTTTTTCATTCTTGTATTTAAGAATTCGTGCGCAGTGTCGTAATTTATTTCTTTGAGCAGCCTGATGCCATTGCAGATATTGCTGGTATTGTTGATTGTAACGTGGATGGATACGGCTTCGAAGTTGAGGTTCATGCAGAAGAGACTGAAGAGTACCTCGTAGTTGTGTTTGTATTTTCTTAAAATTATTTAATTTTTGCGATATTTATATGTATATATTTCAATTTAAAATATATTTTAATAATAATAATTCACCAGATTAAAATTCTAAAACATTCATTTTGACATTCTTCAAGAAAGAAGGAAGGAAGGAAGCTTGTGGTGTTACGTCCCGTCGACAGCGTGGTCATTAGAGACGGAGCTTATGCTCGGATTTTAGGGGAAGGATGTGGGATGAAATCGGCCGTGCCCTTTGAAAGGAACCATACCGGAATTTGCCTGGAGTGATTTAGGGGAATCATGGAAAACCTAAGTCTGGATGGTCGGAGGTGGATTTGAACCACCGTCCTTCCGAATGCGAGTCCAGTGTCAAGAAAGAAGGGCAGTATGGCAAAACTAATGGCGCGATTATGAAAAATATAACTTATAATTATCTCGTGTACTCATGTCAAGTGAATTGATAGCTTCTGAAAAAAAAAATTGAAACAAAACATAATTCAGTTTTATCTGGGTTAAGCAATTACAGGTATGAATAATTTATTCAAATCAATTCACAAAATAGGACAATTAAAACAAAGTTGGGGAATGGGGAGTGCAAAATGCCTACTTCTTAATGATCGTGGAAGGATCCCTAATGTATGAATTGTGCAGGTCCTTACACGCAAGTGTCACTCATACAACTTGACGGGAAAATCGGGCTGTGAATGTTAATATAACGCCGAGCTGCGGATACCTTACCCCGTGCGGCTGCAGGCGTGTGGTGACGTCGACGGCGTCGTACTGGTATTCGGCGAAAGGCTGCTGATTACGGTAATGAGAGGAGTCTCGCGGTAGGCAGGTTCCTAACTGGGGCACTTGTTTGCCGTCCTTTGCCTGTAGACAACTCGGACTTGTCTAATTAAGAGAAGCAAGATCCAGGGTATCTGAAGACTGACATAAGTATGCCCTTTCACCAATACGGTATGGCACAAGTGGTTGACTACGTAACGTAACGTAGAGCTCCTAAACGCACAGGCTGGCGCATCTGCCATTTTCATTCCCTGCGAATGCTAAACACATACGTAGCTTATACGAACAGTACCCGCTATAGAGCCAGAGCTCGTGCTACTTTGAACTTGCATTCCACTCTTGTTTACATCGATATGTTGATTAGACACAAAAATCTCGCGTTTTATTTACTGATTGCAGCTTTTTTTGCTGTCCAAATAAAGAAAAAAGCGCAAGGTAATAAAAATCGCGTACTACGTTTAATTATGCCGAAAGGTTTTAAGCGATCTTGGCTTGTATTTGATTAATGACTGCCAATATGGAGGTTGTTTGCCATTTTGCAATAAGTGTTCGTTGTCTGTTGTGATAAATTCACCACATCAGATTTTTGTACTCACATTGCTGAATGTACTTCTATTACGTTATTGAGAAAGTTTCAGAACGTATTACAAACACTAAAACGAAAAACAATGTTAGTGTACAGGATCTAAAGTTTACAGTCGGAGAGGCACACGATGCCGATGTTGGCAACAACCACTGAATACTATTTAAAAACCTAATCGTATAGAATGAGGGGAATAATCCTTTGTGTTGAACCTTCTCTAAGGTTGACAGGTTTTCGTACGTAACATACCCTTGTCTTTTCAGTAATTTAATAATCCTAGTAAAGCCAACATTAGCATACTACACCGCCGCAGCTGTAAGTAAAATTTACCCAGTATTTTTTGTCAGTTATGTTATAAGTCTCTTATAGATAGGGCGTAAGTATTGGCATTTACTTATGAGAAATTGAATTGAGGGTGTATTTTGCTCTAAAAACAGTATATTCTTTCATGTTTTGCTGTGTTATGATATTTTGCGACTGCTAACTCCCGACATGCAGCTTTACTATTAAATATTACTTCAAGTCATAATAATAAATTATATTTACTTACAATACATAACTGTGGGCTCAGTCCGGGTTCCCAGTGTTTGCGCCGACAGTTAATGATTGATTTTTTCTTCTCTCAGAATCTCTCCGGAAACTAAACATTCTGTAACCACCTCTGTAGTGATCTGAGCAGTTTATGGCTACACAACCACCCATAATGTCTCGCTAAAGTGCCGTGACGCAAATCCTACAGCACCGCAGTATGTTTAACTTACGAGCTACAGGAATGAAAATGGCGGATGCGTCAGCTCGTGCTTACAGAAACCTTAGCCGGCAATTTTATGTTCAACCTGCTCTCCAACTCTTCACAAGAAGTAACTGGCCTCAGACGGAAGTCGAAGTACCAAACTCAACCAAGCCTAAACGCGAAGTTCTTCTCTACACCTGAGCAAAGGCACCGATGTCCTTACTCGACCAGAGTGAAGACACGAATCCCTACTCTTCCAAAAACTGCTGTCCTACAAAACTAACTTCCTACCACCTCTCCTCAATGTGGGCAAATAACACAAATCAATAATAACACAAAAAAGTCACGCGATGTTATTGAAGCTTTGATGCGAGATCATAAATAGTTACGTACTGATGTTGACAAAGTCCAATTGGATGTCATTACAGTGAATAAAAAAGTAGACAGTATTACAAAGAAAGCAACATGTACAGAACAACGGATCTGTGACGAACAAAGAACACACAAAAATATCGCGAAAGTCGCATAAAGAAAATATATCCAACGTATTACTAAGATTGAAACGAAAATTAAAGATCAGTTCAAAAAATTCCGAACAAAATAAATACAGACAATTGTGAAAAGGTAGAAACTTACGACCTTCCTATCGGTACTCAGCAATAAGAATTGGGCACTTCATAACTCAGGGTAGTAAAAGATTTATGGCTCGTTGTCTCTGTTCATAGGGGTGAGTTATCTATGTCAGCTTCTATGCCCAAAACAGCTACCCAAACAGTTTAAATAAGATCAATAATTAATCTGTAGTTTAGCCAGATGGTGACACGAAAAAAATATTTAAATAAACGTAACTTAAAGCTGTCAATAACCAACAAAATGGTTTCTAAGATAATGTTTAGAAGAGATTTACTCACGAAGTAATTTTTATATAAATGCAGTTTATTAGTCTTTTTGGACATGAAAATGCGGAGGTGGTCCTACTTTATACATCGGTAAATAACTGAATATTTCTCTAACTATTGTTCATGAGAGCCACAATAAGTATCACACGCACTTGAGAGTATATAAGTTCCAAACTATCACTCGTAAATTAATGAACTCCATTCACCATTGCAGTTTCAAATTAATCAGCGATTAATTACAGTATTTGTTATAAAACACAGTACGCGAGTACACGATAGCTGAATTATCAGTTCCACAGCCCTACTACCGTCTATAGTTTACCACTTTTCAACCAGAGACTAAATTCTGCAGTCACAGTCCCGTAAATTTTCCAAATCCACACATGCCTATCTCTTCAAATTACATCTTCGTAACGCGGCTTCAGACCGCCCAGTCGAAACCTCTCACCACCGCGTCCAAGTTACGAGTCCCTTCCCAAGCGTTCTAAAGCGTGCTCTAACTGCTCCCAAAATTGCATCCTTCCGCGCATCTTTAAAATTCAATTTCCCTTCCAAAATATTATACATTTGAATATCACACAATTAAATGCTTTGGCCTCCTCCCTATGAATGTTGTTTACATTTAACAAACAAATAAATATTTAAAAATACTAAAATCGATTGAGACTGAAGCTCTTTAGTCAGGCAGCTATTAAGCTAGGCGTATCACTGTACAAATATACTGGCGCCATTGAAATATAGTTACACGATTAATATTTATCATGCCTTTTTATGCAAATATATTCAGTTCTTGTCCACAATTACACATAATTGTTTATGTATAAATTATCTGCTGCATACTTACTATTTGTAATCGGCCATGAGATATTTAAGAGGCAGTCTACAACATACAACGAACCTTACTAAGAATAGTATTAAATATAATAAAACACATATATAAATTTAATGCGCTTTGCTGGATTCATGTTTTGTGTTTCTGTGGTGGAATTTATGTTCTGACACAAGAGTATTACTATCTCAACGAAAAACAGAAAGAGTAAAACAAAGTTTATTGAAAAAATACGGAAATAACGTGGTACGTCTTTTAAGAAAGGTAGTGCGCTGAAATGCTGCCCATTTGCTTCTTAAATTGTTACTGATAAACACTATGTATTAGTAATTGTAAATATAAGTCTTATAATATTATTATTATAGTACTGAAACTTATCGCCTTTTTATCTGTAATGGATATTGAAATTGTAATTACAGTGTTTGATTCTCCCAAGTCTCCTGAATCTATTGATATAATTATATTTGCCATATGATCATTCCCTGATTTTATATGGATTTTTAGAATAATGTATGTGGCTATACTGTTTTTCAGTTGCAATGCGGGATAGCCGCACTCGATCATACAAGACCGCCGTTTCCTGTTTGTGAGCAGATTAGGGTTTCCCTAACGACCTGTATTCCATTCACTAAATCCAAACTGTTAGCTGGCCGGCCGGGGAACCCAACAGCTTGGCCAAACTTGCTTTACACACGGAAAAAAAATCAGCTTCCCCCTGTATCTCTAATGTCACAAACTGACATTCAATAGATCCGTCTAACATTAAGGGTATACAGACAAATAACATTTCAGAAGCGCAGTCCCAGGTAACAAAAACACCCGCGGAAATATTGCATAAACGCCGAAGTACACAGCCGATGCAGACTGTGGATTTAATTCCGAGACGGATGCATCATGCAGAACAGAGAGAAACGTATGTATAACCGATACTAATCTCACACCAGATTACTGAACAAGTAAAGCAAGCTACCCATTTTCAGAGTGGAACATTTTCGGTGCTGCAACTGGCACGGAAACCAGACGTGGCAAAACAAAATTTTTGAACACATTGATAGGACATGGCACAAATGAGACGCAGCCACGAAGTGGTGTATCCAATGCACAACAGGACGGTGGCATGTTTGCTAGACAATGCGGATTTATGGAGCAGCCACAGTTTGGTCTGATGACGCGTCACGACCCAGATCATATCCTGACAGTACCCAAATTCCAGCACTACCGCGAATAAGGAAATTCGTTGCATTCAAGAACATTTATTGTCCATGCAATGAAAGCTTTCACGACCGGACGTCATAGTTGCTGGTAGAACTTCCGGGTTATAAGGCCGTGGTCCATAAAACTTTTCAGTTTTATGAACCACGGCCTTATAACTCGGAAGTTCTACCTGCAATTATTTATTGTCCAATTTAGAGTAGGTATACCTGAGCACTGGAGTTTAGTCCACAAATTAGATTTTATTTGCACACATATGTCGGGAGCTGTAGCGGAGAGTATGCAGAAGGTTGCAGCTACCTGCAAATCGTACCAGTAGTTTCGGACGGCTTTTTTTCAAGATACTGGTCGACAGAACGTACAATACGAATACTCAGGAGAGAAGAGTCCAGTAAAGTTTTCCGAAGACGTGGACAAAAAGAATAGGTGTATGGACACATCATATCACGGAGAACTAATTCGTATGTGTACAATGAAGCTACCCTTCGTTAACAGCATTCTTTGGTTGGACGAGGCGCAGACAATATTCAAGCGTGCAAAGGTTTTCTTCGAGAACTGGAATTCATTTTTTCTGAGGAACAGGCCAGAAAAAAGCGTAACACGCGAGATAGCAATAACGACAGATCGAGGAATGGAACTCAAAACAGTGCCAACCAAAACAATAATTTCAGACCAAACAACAATAGTAATCAAAATTCCTTTTTGGCGAACAGTAACAACTTTGACCCACGGAATGTAAATTATGATCGCGGAAATAACGGAGGTAAATTTCAGCTACGACGTTACGGTTCAAATCATCCACAGGGTGCAAACGGAAGTAATTCGTACAGGAGGGTTTACGGATTCCATAACAGAGGAGGCGGACAGCAACAAGGTTATTTCCAGCGTGCAAATAATAGTCAGAATTGGCGTGCTCACGAGCCTGGAAATTTCATGCAAGGAAACCCAGGACAGCGACAGGGAGACAATCAAAACAATAGACAAGGTGTACGAATTGTGGAGATTCGGTCACCTAGCCCAGACAAAAGAATGGAGTGACAAGTTGGGGTCCTAATAGAATCAGAATCAATCCACTCAATTTATTGTTAACAGGAGATGAGGAAGAACCAAGACAAGTAAATAAAACGGACCTAGATTTTAGGGACAACATAGGTCGGGAGGACGTAGTTGGTGAGAATGAGTTGCCACCTCTTCCTATTCAGAAACCAGTAAATGAGGATGATGTTTCTGTAGGTCTAATAAATTTATTTAATAATTATAATGATAGTGAGGAAGCAGTGCCTGAGAATAGAGTACAGCCAGTAGAAGGTACTTATGTGAATAGTTTAAGAAATCAAAGTAAGATATACAATTATAACGATTATGTCCCAAAATGTATGAAAGAGAATGTAGGGAAAAGGAGACCAGCGAGAGAGGGAGAGAGAGAGGTGGGGGGGGGGTAGATAGAGATGAAAAAGAAGATACGTGATATGTTCTTTACATATTCGCTAAGCCCTTGAAAAAGTTAGAACCTGTGACAACAGAAACGGAAGGAAACATACTTGTAGTAAATTGTCTAAATTACGAGTCTCCTCTGGATGATTTATTACAAGAAAAGGAGATAGCAGAAGTCAAAGAGATTCAACCCTTATTAAAAGTAGAGATAGATGAAAACACAGCGCATGCGGTAATTGACAGTGGTAGCCACCTGACTGCAATTTCGAGTAGTTTCTTTGAGAGATGTAATGCAGAGCAAGATTTGCCTGTATTTAAAATACGAAAAATTTGAGTGGCGGGTCTGATAACCAAAGGTTTAGCAGAAGCCGATCTGCAAATGCGACTGACATATCAATGTCAACGCTATGAGAGTGATACAAATTTTGTAATTATACGTAATTTGTAGTTAAACGTTGATTTGATTATTAGCGCCGATTTCTGAATGAAAGGAAGGGCATAATAAATATGGATAAGGGATTTGTAATAACTGATGATGTTGAGTTGTTCATCATTCAATCGTTGCAGCAAGATTAAATGCCAGAGCGGTATATACAATTACACTTGCAAAATAATTATAATGATGATATACATCCAAGGTACGTTTCTGACGAAAGTTCTGAACCACAAAGGTACAAAATTTAAGCGATATTCAAGATCGGGAAAAAGCGGATTTAAGAAAAGCTTTAAATGATGAAGCTGAGGTCTTTGCATAAAAAACAGGTAATATCAATAATTTTCAATATAAATTTAAAATTAGAGAGAGTAAACCATTTTGTGCCCGACCGTACACAATCACTTTAAGATACTTTACTTGGAAAAAAAAAGTTGGACGATACCATCATTGAACCAGCATCCTCCACATATAATTAATCACTCAATGAAGTAAAAAAGAAAGATTCGGTTAGTTTTGGATTTGAGGGAAATAAATACTACTATTGTTTCCGAGACTGATCATCCAGAGAAACTGGAGGAATTTATACAAAAGTTTTACGGTGTTAGAATTTTTTCATCTATCGATATTTGTTCCAGTTTTGGCAGAACGAATTGGTTCCAGAGTGTCCGAAGTATACAGTGTTTAGTTTTTGGTAGATTTTACCAATTTAAACGCCTTAAATTTGGTTTAAAAATTTCATTTGCTGACTTCATTCGGGGATGAAATACTAATCCAGATATTTTAGAAAGAATTAATTATGTGGATGATGTCCTAATTGCAGAACCTAATTGGGTGCAACATAACTATGACTGAAACAATTTTTACAGGTAGTGCAAGAACATGGACAGACAGTTAATATCTCAAAGTCTCAATTTGGTGTAAAACAGACAAAATTTCTAGGGCATATCATTTCAGCAGAGGGCATTGCCCCAGATCAGGAAAAAATGGATGCAATTAGGAACTTTGGAACTCTCTATGATAAAACGACGTTAAGAGCATTCCTTGGGTTAACTAATTTTTACAAAACGTTTATTTGGGTAGATACTCCTGCTACTCAAAGATTATGCGAATTGAAAGGTACGAATACTCACTGGTTACGGAACAAAACAGAGGACGAAGAATTCCATAACTTAAAGGAGGTCTGAAGCACAAATTTTGGCTCATCCTGATCTGTATCAATATGTTTGCATGGCCACAGATAGTGCTAAAACAGGTTTAGGAGTTGATCTATACTAACAGTATGAGGATAACAAGTCCATACGAAAATTGCCTTCGCAAACAGTGTGCTTAATAACGCCAAAAAAATTATTCAATTACAGAATTGGAGGCTTTACAATAGTGTGGGGGTTTCCAACACTTCCGGTATTTTCTTTTTGACAGGAAAACAAAAGTTTTCACTAACTGCAAAGTTTTGGAAATTTTGTTACCTTCCAAACAGATGTATGGACGTTTGACGGGTTGGACAAACATCTTACAGGAATAGAACTTTACAATAACATACATTCCGGGACTAGAGAACATTTTAGCGAATGCTTTGTCTCCTGCTCCTGAGGGCATTGCTGACGATATCCAAATTGGCACAGAGGAGCAGGAATTAGCAGTTAACTACATATAAAATTTTCTATTTGGAAACTATATTACGGACCCCCTAAAGAATTTACAAGGAGAGCAAGACAGAGATCCTGAAATATTGTCAATCAAGCACAAATGGAAAGACAAGAACTACCCTTAAATTCGCCACAAATACCTTCTTAAAGACTTTCGTACTATTTAACAGACTTAATGTTAATGAAGATACATGGTTAGCTTGAATTCTGGAGGAACTAATAAACAAATATATTTGGTACACACATTTTAGCAGCGGGAATTTGGTCCTAAAAGTGTTTTCTATGACTTAACAAACTGGAAAGATAGTAGGATAGTAGGTGAATATGGTCTGACCAAAAGGAATGAAAGAGGAAGCCGCCTGGTAGAATTTTGCACGGAACATAATTTAATTATAACAAACACCTGGTTTAAGAATCACGAAAGAAGGTTGTGTACGTGGAAGAGACCTGGAGACACCAGGAGATACCAGATAGATTTTATAATGGTAAGACATAGATTTCGGAACCAAGTTTTAAACTGTAAGACATACCCAGGGGCAGATATAAACTATGACCATAACTTACTGCTCATGAGTTGTAGGCTGAAACAGAGAAAAACTGCAGTAAGGTAGGAAAATAAGGAGATGGGACCTGGGTAAACTGAAGGAACCTGAAGTTCTTGAGAATTTCAGAGGGAGCTTTAGGCAAAAAGTGACAGAAAAGGGGGAAAATAAAACAGTAGATGAGGAATGGATAGCATTGAGAGATGAAATAGTGAAGGCAGCAGAGGACAAAATAGGCAGGAAGGCAAGACCTACAAAAAAATCTATGGATATCACAGAACATACTAAATTTAATGGATGAAAGGAGAAAATATAAAAATGCAGTACATGAAACAGGCAAAATGAAGTACAGACGACTAACAAAAGAGATTGACAGGAAGAGCAAAATGGCTAAGCAGGAGGTGGCTAGAAGGCAAATGCAAGTCTGAAGAAGAATTTATAAATAGGGGAAAATATATACAGCCTACAGGAAAATAAGAGATGTTTGGAGATAAGAAAAACAGCTCTATGAATATCAAGGGCACAGATGGAAAACCAGTACTCAGCAAAGAAGGGAAAGCTGAAATGTGGAAAGAGTATATAGGGCCTTGCAATGGAAATGAACTTAGAGACAACATTGTACGAAGGGAAGAGGATGTAAATGAAGATGAAATAGGAGATACTATAGTGAGAGAAGAATTTGACGCAGCACTGAAAGACCTAACTCGAAACAAGGCCCCTGGAGTCGATGACATTCCCTCACAGCTACTGACAAAACTGTTTCACCTGGTGTGTAAGATGTATGAGACAAGCTAAGTACTCTCAGATTTTAAGAAAAATGTTATAAACCCCATTCCAAAGAAAGCAGGCGCAGACAGGTGGGAAATTTACAAAACCATCAGTTTAATAAGTCATGGTTGCAAAATATTAACACGAATTATTTAGAGAAAGATGGAAAAGCTGGTAGAAGCCGACCTCGGGGGAAGAAGAAATGTAGGAACTCGGGAGGCAATACTCACTTTACGGCTTATCCTAGAAGATAGATTAAGAAAAGGCAAACCTTCATATCTAGCTTTGGTAGTTTTGGAGAAGGCTTTTGAAAATGTTGGTTGGAATAAACTCTTTCAAGTTCTGAAGCAAGAAGGAGTAAAATATAGGGAGCGTAAGGTTATTTACAACTTGTACAGAAACCAGACAGCGGTTGTCAGAGTTGAAGGTCATGAAAGGGATGCAGTGGTTGGGTTGGGAGTAAGACAGGGATGTAGCCTTTCTCCAATGTTATTCAATTCGTACATTGAGCAAGCTATAAAGGAACGCAAGGAGAAATTTTGAGAAGGAATTAAAGTTCAGGGGGAAGAATTGAAACGACGACATAGTAATTCTGTCAGAGACAGCAAAGCACCTGAGGGAGCAGATGAACGGAATGGACAGTGTGATGAAAGGTGCATATAAGATGAACGTTAACAATAGCAAAACTAGGGTAATGGAGTGCAGTCTAAGAAAATCAGGTGATGCTGAAGGAATTAGATTAGGTAATGAAATAATAAAGGAGGTAGATGAATTTTGATACTTGGGCAGTAAAATAACAAATGATGGTCGCAGTACAGAGGATATAAAATGCAGAATGGCAATGGGTAGAAAAGCATTCTTGAAAAAGAGAAATTTGTTAACATCGAATATTGATTTAAGCCTAAGGAAGTCCTTTCTGAAGGCATTTGTTTGGAGTGTTGCCTTGTATGGGAGCGAAACATGGACGATAAACAGTGCAGACAGGAAGAGGATAGAGGCTTTTGAAATGTGGTGCTACAGAAGAATGATGAAGATTAGATGGGTGGATCGCGTAACTAATGAGGAGGTACTGAACAGAATTGGAGAGAAGAATTTCTGGCATACCTTGACTAATGGGATCGATTGGTAGGACACATTCTTAGACATCAAGGAATTGTGAATTTAGCGTTGGAGGGAAGTGTGTGAGGTAAAAACCGCAGAGGAAGACCAAGAGATGGATACAGTAAGCAGATTCAGACAGATGTAGGTTGCCGTTCTTATGTGGAGATGAAGAGGCTTGCTCAGGGTAGCGTATTGTGGAGAGCTGCATCAAACCAGCTCAGGACTGAAGACCACAACAACAGCAAAGCAAACTGTTTATTTTTCAAACAAGGAACGGCGTATCCGAAAGGTATTACGAAACTGTAAGAAGTGTAAATTGGCTAAGAATGTAACCTGTCAAACAGGACCACCAGTGTTTCCTATTATTCCAGAATAACTTATACAAATTGCGGCATTAGATTTATATGGGCCATTACCGAGAACGAATGAAGGCTTCACCTTTATTTTCGTTCTTGTTGAATTAACATCAAAGTACACCACTTTGACTCTCTTAAAAAGAGCTACAGGTTTTACGATAAGTGAGGCATTCGATCGAGACTTTATGCGCGAAGTAGGAAAGGTAAAATGCATTATTTCTGATAATGGTCCTCAATACCGATTCATTCACTGGAAGAACACCATGCAGAAACACTAAGTTAAAACAATATTTATTTGAAAGCACGAACCCAGTGTAAATCATATAAAACGGACCATAAAGGATTTGAGTACGGTTTGCAGACTGTTCCGTATCAAAAATTATAGTACGTGAGATCAGCACTTAAAAAAAATTCCAGGAAGTAATTAATGAGACACCCCACAATACTACCTAGTTGCCACCCATTACTGTATTAAAAATATTGATCCATCCGAACGTATTAAAGGGATTATTAAATTTCCTTCAATTAGACATCAACTACACAAGAACATCATCTCGACTGCTTTACAGAATATCTGTTCAGTAGCCATGAAACGAAAGACCATCATGGACAAAACAGCAACTAACAGAAATTTCACATTAAGGCATAAAGTATTCGTTCGAACACACCACCTTTCACAGAAAGACAAGAAGAGATACCACATTTTTTTTGTAGCATATAAAGGCCCATTTATTATCAGTAGGATAGCCGGAAACACAATCTAAATACTTACTTAAATGAAGAACGCAGAAAATGTTAGAGAAACAAACCTTGAATGTGCTATACACAATTAAAATAATAATACACTCATGTAAGGACACTATGAAGAAGCTTATGTAGCATAATAATTAGAATAAGAATAAAATTAGATTTTTTGGTTGATTTTTCAAGTTTAAATTTATATATTTCGGCAATTTAATTTTAACTTTTTATTCCTGTAAAACAAATTTAATTTTGTTTGTAAAATCAAAATAATGTTTTTATCTTTTGTAAAAGTAGGTGTTAGTACATAAATAAAAGAAACATTAAAATAATTGTGAAGAAAGAAAATCGCATGCAGCAATGGTTATGGGCACCCCATCCAAGACATATAGATAGGTCGGTAGAGAGGGTATGGAGGAGTATCGAGTCGGGTTTTGGTTAATGAACGACAGACCGGCCAGCATATGGAACTTTTCATATCCAGGCGCGGTTTTGATGATAATAAAGATACGAAGCAGACCCGCCAAATGTCGTGCCAACGTGCATTAATGGAGACAGTGGAAGAAGTGTGTTGCCTTATTTAAATTAGAGACAAAGATCTCACTAATGTATAACATTATAGTACAATCACCATAACGACAATAGATATTGGAAAGGCAGTCAGATCCATATTCCTTTTTCAAAAATTATATCACTTCTTGTTCCCAGAGAAGAGAGATGATCAAAAGGAAGTAAAGAAGCAAATAAGATCAGAAGATATGTCAGAAGAAAGAAGATGGGCGAAGAAATGCATAATACCTTTCTTTTCCTTTCCCAAATATTAAACGTCTTTTTACGAGAAAAAAAGGCTGGTTTCATACTTAAATTTTTCTGATGAATTACAGTGCTGTAAGTAAATCTAACAACAACTAATTTACGGGAGAAGTTCAGTATGTACGAGATATCATTAATAACTGAGCTTAAACTTGCGGCAACAACGTTTGAAATAATGACGACTTCCATACTATAAGACTTTACATTCTGTCAAGTCAGCAATGACAGCAGAGTAGAATCTTCGTCTGATATTCTCATGAACGACGATGGTAGCAGTTACTATCCAACCTTCAGATGGAGTTTGTTACTAAGTTTCAGATGATCCAAGAGAAATTATCGTTACCGACGTCGCATATCTTTCCTGACACCCAGTTTATTCGACCAGAAACTACAGGCATATTGTGTGTCCACTACTTCAACTACAAGACGAAAATTTCAAAGACTCTCTCTGACCTGCTACAAATTTGTTTCTTTGAATATTATACCTTTGTCATATATCTTTTTTGTAACTATTTTTGAATATGTAGGTTTTTTGAATGAGTTAATGTAGTTTTTGTATGTCGTAGAGCTTACCTTTTCTAGTGGAGAGTTTCAAGGGGGTTAAAGAAAATATTTATGCAAGTTATATATAATTATTATGTGAAGTATGAATAAGATTTACATTTTTATATGAAAGAAAAGGGGAGAAGTTAGTCTAAAATACACTTCTTCATAGTGTATTAAAGAAAAAACAGCGACACAATTCATAATGTTAAAGACATTAAACAATTAACAAATCGACACTGAAGTCACAGCTTCTGCAGATTTAAGTGAGAAGCTTAAATAAATAAGAAGAGAAAATGATACAAATCACATTATACACTGCATATACACGCATTTGTAAAGACAGAGGACCATTAAAAGTTAACAGAGACATGCAATGGCAACGATATTAAACAAAAAATAATAAAAATAATAAAATAAAATAAGTAATAAAGTAATTTTGTATCACTATAACAGTAAGCAAACCTTTCTACCGTTATATAAGTCGCAGAACAAATATTTTATTGTAAAGGATGCTTGAGAGAGAAAAATCCGAATATACCGAAGAAAATTTTGGGCTGAATTTGATAATGATACTTCTCCATTAACAAACTCCAACAAACAAAATTTACGCGCAAGGAGAGGGATATGTAAAGAGATAGGAATTACCGACCTTCCATGTTATTTTCATTTGTATAAACATATTCTACTCGTCTTTCCGATTAATTTGATATCTCAAAATGTTCAAATGTTTGTGCAGCTTATGGGACTTAACTACGGGGTCATCAGTCTCTATTTGATACCTCACACATCATATTTGTCAAAGTAATGAGAGTCAGCAGTAGTTGTACTTGGAGAAGTCAATTGCGTCTAATGTGTATCGAGAGGCTGGAGCTTACAGGATACACATACATTTTAATGGCGTGGTCAAAGACCGCGTTCTACGTCGTCAGAGAAGTCGATTCTTCCAAGCGAAGATGGTGTTTCAAAATTTAATTCTATTTCAATATTTAGTGTATAGTGTATAGTTAGGACTAATCCTGTAATGGTCTGAATTAATAAACGTAGTCCTAATAATGATCCCAGGTTTCATCATAATGAAATGTTTATTGGTGCCGGTAAATCAATTAATGATTTATGAAACCAATTTTTTGGGAAGAGTTAAATTATTATTATTATTATTAACAATTTTTTTGTAAACTAGTTTTTATAGATTGTGAAAATTAAAGATATCTGCTTTAACTTTGATACACTTTAAGTGTAGATTATCTTGAGAGTAAGTTTGTGAAATTTCAAATTTTAAGTGCTTTTCTCTGGAGGTAAAATTGTACTTTATGATTGTATCTCCGTTAATAAAAGTAAATCAGATACTGAAGGTGATGATAGATGAGCCCTACACTCCCTAAGTAGTAAATTTCCTTATCCCTAACCACTGCCATCCGGGCTTTTCGACTTCTTTATCTCTTCTTTGATTGGTTCTACGCGTCTCTCTCTAGTGAAATTACATGTAACCCCAAAGTAACTAGTATTTGAAATTTTATTGCTAACATTTTAGAAGCCACTGTCTTGTACAAAACTACACACTCACGCTGTTGTTCCACTTTTTTGGTATAGATTTCCTTTATTCTGAATGTTCAGTTCCTTTTAATCAGTCATACAAATCACCTTGGGCGCACTAGAACTAGTGCTTCAGCGTCCAAACAAATGTAATGAGAGAGGTACATAGACAAAAAACGAAGTAAAAACCAACAACGAAAATAAAAGAACGGCATATCTAGCAAAATATGTCTGCAACTACAGTAAAACACAAAAGTTATAGGTGAATATTATAACATTGCTTCCAAACAGGAAAAGTTGGAAAAGTAGTTAAAACATAAAACAACACAGGAATAAAAAGAATGAGCCAGCTAGTCTGTAACACATTGAAACATACAGCCTAATACTTAAGGAAGAGACAAATCACAAAATTTTATGGCCTCAGTAACACTCGCATCATCACTTAAAAACGATAGCAGACCAACAACAAAACTTGCTTTATCCTCCTGGCATTATATGAGACACACATTTAAAAAGTGGGGAAAAGTTATCTGTACGCCCAAACCGTCACGAAACAAAGGATCATCCCGACAGAATAAAAAGCAATGCTCGAACGAGCAATGTCCGATGCAGAGGCGTATCAAGGTCACTTCTTTATACGGCAGTGATCGGCAGATGACCGCCGTGGTCGGACAATCCGTTGCACCGACTGCATCTTATTCTCCGTCACTGCCCACCATTCCCTTTACACAACTGCACAAACCTCTGCTGCAAGACAGCGATGACGTCCTCCAAGGGAATAGCTCACTGAGTTACAACGTAGTACCAGCAGGTGTCCTTGACGGTCTGATCAACCTCATCATCGTCCCGAATACCCACATGTACCTCGTTTCGAACTCAAACCAATGCAGAATCTCTCTTTTGTTACACCATTTATTTGTTCATAATCCTTCCTTCTATGAGCCCACGTTTATATAGTAGCTTGTAACTGCCTCCATGAAGCACAGTGATTGCCGAGGTGGAGTGGCTTGCGTGCGTCATAGATAGCCATAACGTAGGTGCAACCTCAGCGGAGGGGTATCTGCGGAGGCCAGACAAACGTGTGGTTCCTGAAGAGGGGCTGCAACCTTTTCAGTAGATAGATGGGCACCAGTCTGGATGATTAATTGAACAGGCCTTGAAACATAAGCTAACGTGGCTTTGCACTGCAGTAACTGCAAACGGATGAAAACAAGAGGAAACTGCAGCCGTTACTTTTTCCAAGGGCATGAATCTCTAGTGTTTGAATATATTCTGGTGTCTCCTTCGTTAAAATATTCCAGAGATAAAACAGTTCCTCATTCGGATCTCCGGGTGAGGACTAATCAAGAAGATGTGTTATCAAGAAAAGCAAAACAGGCATTCTATGGATCGGAGTGTGGAATGACTGACACTTAATCTGGTAGATAATGTGAGATTACCGCCCAATAGAAATATTGGTAATTAATAGCATTTGATAATTAAACAGTATGAAGGTCACTGCAAACATTGACCATGCCAATGCACTAAATGTTACACAATTTTAATCTTATTAATTATGGTAACAATGTATGTACACAGTTGGGTGACAACATTTATAGTTAGGCCATAGGTAGAAATTCTCCACGTTGAGATTTGCTGTGTGCTTGTAGCTGACGGAAGGCCAGCGAGCAGGCCGACGTTGGTGGCTTGTTCCAGCTTAGAATTTTCCAGTTTCGTTTCCGGTGAGGGGAGAGAGGGACAATGGCGAGTGCAAGGCAGAGTGCAGTGCACAGCGTGAAATAAAATATTCTAATACTACTGGCATTTGAAGTAATACGATACAGTTAGGAACCTTTAAGGCCCTCATTACAAAATAGCATGTTGATAAATAAACAATACATTAGCTGATATAGTCACATCTGGCGTAATATGTTTAATTGACAATGAAAAGTAATAAATTATCAAAGAATACAAGACAGTTACACAACTAGCATGGCAATGTTTGTTTATAAAATAATATATTAACTATTTCTCATTTTATTTTCAATTAATCTTGTGTATTTTATCTTGATGTATTCAGTTAAATCACTTATCTGTGATATAAGAAATTGCACAATTATGATGAATAGTACAAAGGATGTTTATACCAATATAAAAACGTAAGAAGACATTTATTTAATGTGTAGAGTAATTATTTTGATTTTAAGTAAAGTTATAGAAATGTATTGGCTGAGCGCTGTACGTTGGAAAATCGGTTAGAACAGCTCACATGGGGAAGTTGATGACGTAGGGAAAAAACCCCGGCAGTTGAGCTTTTGGCGCGCGCACGCGCGAGGGCAGGAAGTGACGAGTCGGGAGCACATGGGGCAGCTGGCCGGGCGGCGTCGCTCTGCATCAGTCGGCATGTGTATCTCGAGGTGGAGACTTTAGATTTGTGTGTGGCAATCTCCACGTGTGGTTGCTCGTCGTAGACTGCACCAAGTTGAATCGAGTGCTACTGTGTGTTGTGAATATTTAGCCTGTGGAACAAGATGTGCATCGCATTGAATTAAAGTGACCGTGATTTGTTAATGTAACACGTGTCGTCGCATAGGCACGAACATAAAAGGTGTTTGAGACAGCCACATGGTGTGAAAACAATTTGCGACAGATATTCATTTTTGTCTGGGGGCTCACGAACTATAACTTTATTTGATAAATGTGTCGGCGTACAGACATATCAGCCACAGGGTTTTAATATGGTGTAATAAACAACATAAAGTCAACTTTCACGTGTTTTCAAAAATAGTAGTTAGTACACCCTTTTCTCTCATGAACTTACTTTATTATGAATTCTTTTGTTAATCATATGCAGGGAAGGAAAGCTGCGAACGTGTGATATCATCCCCTAGAAAACGAGTCAAACAGTGGCAATCACAGTATATACAAGCGAAATGAATAATAGAGGAAATAAATAAATAGGAGATACGATACTAAGAGAAGTATTTGACTGCCAATGAATGATAGAGGAAATAAATAAACAGAAGATAGGAGATACGATACTAAAAGAGGAATTTGACTGAGAACTGATCAGATTCGAAAAAGGCTCCTGGAGTGGACGATGTTTCCTATGAATTGCTGACGTAGTTGGAAGTGACAGTCATAAAGAAACTGTCCCACGTTGTGTGCTAGATGTATGAGACCGGGGAAATACCTCGGAATAATCTTGAGACCTCGAATCTGCATTCAAACATACAAGACGAAGTGGAAGGATGGGAAACCAATAAAATCAATTGCTACTTTAACAAATTTATTTGTTAATGTGTGGAAATTTGAGATTTTAAGTGAAGGCCGTTTTAGTTCAGAAATTCAAAATATTTTTGTTATAAAATCAGCGGCGAACATTGGGTGAAGCCCATACTAGATACATTTGGTACAAGAAATCTTTCATTGGGTGAGGCCCATACTATAAGTTTACAAAATCTAATACAAGAAATTTAACATGTTGAGCAAACACAGGAAGGTTTACGTAAACCTTCCTTCCATAATTTGATACAAGAAATCATTCATTGGATGAAACCCATACTAGTAAGTACACCAAATTTAATACAATATATATCTCAATGGGTGAAGCCCATACTACAAAGTTTGCACAATTAGATACAAGAAATCTTTCACCAGGTGAGGCCCATACTAGGAAATTTATTAAATTTGATACAAAAATATTTTCAATGGGTTAAGCTCATTTTTTTTTTTTTTTTTTTTTTTTTTTTTTAAATTGAGCAAATGTACACAGAATCAAAACACTATCAACCACAACCCACCTAAATAAATTATTATAGTTGTCACCAGATAAAATCATTTACACCACACGAAAGATTAAACTCACTTTCTGGCAATGGCGACAACTTAATAGCGACACTTACTCAAACTGCAATCTTACAACGGCGATACTAGCAGCAGTAAGAGAGGTGGCGGTCGTCTTAATTACACAGATCAAATTAAACTGATTCCTTAGGGGATTCATGTTCGAGGAGGCATATGCAAAATCACTAAATGGCACGTGCAGAACCGAACAAAGAAACTAACTGCACAATAGTACAAAAGTTGTGCGAGGGGTCTATATTCAGTTGGATTTAATATTTTGTAATATTCCGTTGGAATTATTATTTTGTGAATAAGATTCCTGTAAGTCAAAGAGTATACTGTATAGTTAGCTTCCTTGGTCAGAGAGGTAGCATTATTGCTCTGTCTGGTAATGGCGTCGCGCTGGGTGTCGCAGTGTAACGGTGGGAATGGGCCGTCGTGTCTTGTTTTTGTAATGTAGCGGGTGGAGTAGGAGGTTGAACTGTGAGCTGTTGGCGGAGGATGTCTGTTAGCTCGACTGCTGAATAGGATGAAGATGTTCAGACTAAGCATGTATAAGTAATATGTATATGTTTCTGTAATGATGTTGCTTTTTAATTTTCAATATAAGTGTGATAATGAAATTTCTCTTCCATTATTTTGTAGTGTGTAGAAATTCCATTTTTTCTCCAATAAGTTTTACGACCAGTTAATTGATGTGAGTTTTTTTTAAAAGTGAAGTAAAAGTGTTAATCTCAAACGTACTTGCACGTGGTGGCTCTGTGAGTGTATGTTTTAACAGATAACTTTCACTAAAATAATTAGGGTCCATGTTAGGATTGTTGAAAACTATGTTGAGAATATGATAATGATGAGGCAGTTACAATGAGTGAAATATCAAAGGTAGAGTGCTTATCTGTGGGTTAATTCAAATTTTCTGTGCTTGTATTAACTGTGAGTAGAGAATTTCAAGAAATCATTTTTTTAAATAAAGTAATTAGGTGATTAACAACGCTCGATAATGAAGTGTTTGACTAAGTGTCATGAGCCAACCATAATACGTTTCAACTGTTAGAAAAATTCGATTTACTTCTCAGTAAAGGTATTGGCATCTTTGAAGTGTCACAAGGATTCATTTCATTTCACAGTAAAATATTTATGTGCACTCTCGGTTGCTTTTCTGAAACGAGAGCTTAACTTCACACAATAGTTGAGGTTTTTTCATTTTTGATACTGATGTTGAGAATTTACAACACGGCATTAAAGTGATGCATTCATTTTGAAGTATTTTATGGAAGTAATTAACGGATCAGTTAGAGCTTCTTTTCACAGCAATGTACAACTGAGTTATCCGTTGTGCGGGCCTGACGTTAAAAAAAAATCAAATAATTTACGTGTTTGTTATCAACAGGAATCACTGCTAGTCAGACAAACAGTCACACATACTCACTCACACGGTCAGATAGCAAATCCCAGTTCCACCTCCACGACCAATCCAAAAAATAAATTATATTTAATAAATTTCTTAAAACAGTTAACTTTCAAATACACGTGTGGAAGTAAATAAGGAAAAAAAAAACTATTTACAAATTAAAACAAGAAAATAACCAACTGATTCTCATGGCTGCAGCCCGACACAGACCGTTGCGAACGCACTTTGTGCAATCGGTCTCACCAGGGCAAGACACTGTAACGATACTGCTGACCCCCTCATCTCACTGTTATCGTACGATACCGTCTGCCTGGTCCTCTCATCTCAATGTTACCGTACGATACCATCTGCGTCGGACCCGGAATCGTGTGGTTAAATAGTGATAAAAGTTGCGTGTGAAGTTAGTTAAAAACGATATAGCCAATTTAGGAATCAGTGTAGGACAGTGTCTCGGTGATACTGTGATTAAAACAAGTGATAGATTTCACTAATTAAGAGATTCATATAGTTTCTTTACAGACAGTTCTATAAACAATACTTTTGTCATTGTTCATTATTTCGAATAAATAGACAGACGAAGGGTAAAAACTTTTGTAAAACATAAAGAAATGAAAATGAATAGCATCGTATATATGTTAGGCTCATAAACAAGTTTGTGTTGACCAGCTAGTTGTGTTATTTTGACTATTACATTAATTATCAATATTGAATTCTTTGTATATATTGACTGACTTGAGATTTGGAGTATATTTTTGTGAATGGCCATGACATTTGATAGTTCAATATATGTTAGGAACATGTATGATGTATTCATTAACAAATTAATTGATATTTAACATCGCACTTTTTTGTTAATAGAAAGATCGGAAATTTCGTCTCAAAAAGATGTGTGTCCTTTAAAATTATTGTATGTATTGTTTTCATTTTTTATTGTGATTATTTTTGTGTACATGAAGTGTTTTATTTGTGTGTTTGTTAATTGTAAATTAGTATATTCAATTGTTATGAACAATGCATAATGTAACATCATTATTGCCGATGTTATATATTTGCCTCACCGCCTTGCGTGGGGGAGTTCGAGTTTTAGTCGTTTGTCAAGTGCACTGGAAGCTATGTTAGTCGGTGTTTTGTAATGGAAGTACTACCGTGCTGATGCTTTGTAATTTGTGTATGTTTTGAAACTGTTATGTTTTGGTGGAGAAGACGTTTGATTCAAATTAAAGAAGAAGTGAAAAATTGTACATATCGAGTATTTATTTCTACCACGACGCCCCAGGAGAATAATGTTGCAGCGAGCAGAACCCCCATACATCGTAATCCTGAAAAGCTGAGTATCGGTAGAATAAACTGTAATTACTTAAAAATATAGCAAAATGTTTTAACACTCAAATAAAATTTAAAATAAAAACGTGTAGCTACATTTACTAGAGTTAAGGAACTTCAGATAACCAATGAACACTTCTCACCGCATGGAGAAACAATTACTCAGAAAATTTCTAAGTACAAAACTAGCAATCTGAAAAAGTTTAAATTATAACTAGATGCATGATCCCAGACAAAACTACTCACTGCGAAGGCCCAAGGAAGAATGAAGCCCCAGACCACGCGCAGTACGCTCCCTGGGGTTTGTTCAGCGCTATTCACTACCAACTTAAGCTACCAGGGAATCACTTTTACCTCCCCTAACAGCTCAGAGCAGCTTACTCAGATAACCTCTCAGGTGTACAAAGGTTGGCACAACCTTACCAGAACAAGAAGACCGGGCACCTCTCTACAAAGCAGCAGAAGGCAGAGCAGACGATGAATGAGGGCATGCACTTCTAACTACAAAACGAGGCTCTAAAGCTCGAAACACTGATTGCTAGCCATTACACAGAAATTATTCAATGTTAAAGCAACCTTCCACATTCATACAAATATAAAAATACACACAAACACTGTAGAAAAATATTCATAAATGTACGAGGCAAGAACATAAATAGCAATTTAAATAAATTAACTAGCATCCTAGTCGGTTAATTAAATGAGTAAAATACACAATAGATGAATTTTAAATTGACCAACGGCTGTACTAATACATTTATGTGTGTGAAATGGAACACGGACACAAATTCGGTGGACGTGTTTCAAGGTGTCAAACTTTAAATTTCCCTAGGAAAGAGGCGATATGAGCAGGCGACATCACGTGGTTTACAGTGTCGTCCCCTGGGTGGCCTACATATACTGCACTCACTCGAGGTCTACTTGCAGTTTGCCGCTTCACCTCCAAGGACGCCTTCTGCAGCCAAAGGTAAAAGATCAGAGGAAAGTTTTATGCATGGCACACAGCAGTGCAGCCTGGAAGTTTGAAGTAATGAATATACATATTTGTCAGTAGACATCGTTTGCATATTTTTTTCAATATATCTCACTTATATATACTTCAGTCCTGAGATACTGCACTGTGACTCACATAAGAAAATCCAGCCACACCAAAATAGATATATATTACCTATGAACAGGGAAACTAAGCTGTAATGCTTAAAAACTACTCTTTACAACAGCACTCAAACACATAAATAATGTGCTGGATAAAATATTTATGAATGCATGTGATGTATATTTTCATTCTCCACTCACCAGTGGTGTAGGTATTTATCCACACCTGGTGTATGTTTATACAGGGTGAGTCACCTAACATTGCCGCTGAATATACTTCGTAAACCACATCAAATATTGACGAACCGTTTCCACAGACCGAACGTGAGGAGAGGGGCTAGTGTAATTGGTTAATACAAATCATAAAAAATGCACGGACGTATGTTTTTTAACACAAACCTACGTTTTTTAAAATGGAACCCCGTTAGTTTTGTTAGCACATCTGAACATTTAAAAAAATAGGTAATCAGTTCCGTTTGTTGCATTGTAAAATGTTAATTACATCCGGATATATTGTAACCTATGGTTGACGCTTGAGTACCACTCCTCCGCTGTTCGATCGTGTGTATCGGAGAGCACCGAATTAAGTAGGGATCCAAAGGGAACGGTGATGTACCTTAAGTACAGAAAATACTAGAACAACACATTACGTCCACATGCTAACACCTTTGTTGGTCTTTTTCACTGACGCACATGTACATTACCATGAGGGGTGAGGTACACGTGCACACGTGGTTTCAGTTTTCAATTACGGAGTGGAATAGAGTGTGTCCCGACGTGTCAGGCCAATAGATCTTCAAAGTGGTGGTCATCATTTGCTGCAATCTATGGCGTAATGAATGTCGTACACGCCGCAGTACATCTGGTCTAATGTCGCCGCAGGCTGTCACAATACGTTGTTTCATATCCTCTGGGGTTGTAGGCACATCACGGTACACATTCTCCTTTAAAGCACCCCACAAAGAGAAGTCCAGAGGTGTAAGATCAGAACGGGCTGGCCAATTTATGCGTCGTCCACGTCCTATGAAACGCCCGTCGAACATCCTGTCAAGGATTACTCTAATGTTAATTGCGGAATGTGCAGGTGCACCATCATGCTGATACCACATACGTCGACAACTAGACCAAACCACAACAGTGCACTACAGCCACACTCGTAAACACGGTCGTCATCGTAAACATGTCCCTGCAGATGCTGCTCGCCGACCGTGGCCCGTGTTTGTTACAACACGCAACTGAACGTCGGAGGTTTCAAGCTTCAACTTTCGGTTACAATATCTCCGGATGTAATTAACATTTTACAATGCAACAAACGGCACTGATTACATATTTGTTTATATGTTCAGATGTGCTAACAAAACTATCGGGGTTCCATGTTAAAAAAATACTTTCCTGCATTTTTTAATGGTTTGTATTAAACAATTACACTGTACAGGATGACCAGCCGGTCTAAAATAGTTTCGGGAAAAAATTCAAAAATTTTATTTCAAAACTTCGGCTAAGTTTTACAAGTGTTCTTCCACCGTGACATATGCCTTGACAACGTGACCAAGCCTGTCCACCTTGCTAGACAGAACCAGTATTGAATGCTGATTCTAAAATCACGCCACCCTTCTGGCGTCCGTGCTGAAACTACTGACGTTTCCATGCTACCGTGGAGCCAATAGCAGACGCCCACGTTTGATCACGTGTGCTACTGCTGCAGGACACTGAGGTGCGAGAATCAGTTCCTTCGCTCTCTTCAGTTTGAGTTCTCGTACAGAAGAGACGCACTCCATAGGCTCAGGGTCTGTGCGGGTCGAACGGCCGCATGCCGTCCGCTGCCGCCTAGCGGCTGTTCGGCATCAGCCACCAACTGTGTGAACCACAACCATTACCGTAACCTTTTTCATTTTCTAATTCGCTTACTTAGACTGGCACTCATTCATTGCATCTTACCTCAGGGCGAGTCCCGCCATGTATCCCGTATTTCAGAATATACCAAATATTAACTTGAATTCTATCTTTTATTTGGCACCCTTTCCTAGGGCGCCCACAAGCCTTCACCGCTCCGCCTTCCATCCTGACAACTCTTCCAACCCATTTAATTTATGCAGCACTGGGATGGGTTGTATAATTTTCCTATCATCCTATCATCCGTGGGTAAGGATTAAGTGCTGTACAACACTAGCCCGTCTCCTCACGTTCTGTCTGTGGAATCGGTTCGTCAGTATTTGATGTGGTTTACGAAATATATCCATCGGTAATGTTAGGTGACTCACCCTGTATATTCAGGGCAAATCCCCTCCCCACACACACACACACACACACACACACACACACACACACACACACACACACACACACATACCTACCTCTACTATGATACCACTGGACAACATTTACATGCATTTCCTCTCCCCCCCCCCCCCTGGACGGGGTTGGAACAGTTGCCCAGAGTGACATTTGACCGGAGACCGGGGCTTCTGCCGGGCTTTCCACAGGTACAGAACAGGCGCACTAACACGTCCAGCAGTTCAGCACAGCCGCTCCAGCCTGCTGGCTGCCGCTCACACCGCTCCAGAAGAACAACCGTATATCGCTTCGAGTTGGCTCACTAAGGCGTTGTGTGGCAAATTTATTGTTAAGACTGTTGTAGTAATTTTGATCATGCGCAGATTTGTTTATTATATCGTCACATTCAAGTAGCAATAATTAAAGAAAAAAAAAAAAAGCCGGCCGCAGTGGCCGAGCGGTCTGCGGCGCGCCAGTCACAGTCTGCACGGCCGCTAACGGTCGGGGGTTCGAATCCCCTCTCGGGCATGGATGTTTGTGTCGTCTTTAGTATAAGGTAGTTCATAAGTAGTTTGTAAGTTTAGGGACTGATGACCCCACAGCTCAGTCCCTTAATCTTAACAAACATTTGAACTTTTTTTTTTTTCTTAAAGGAAATTTAAGATAGAAATTTGGAATAAACACAAAAACAAGTGATAAATATTTCTCGTAAGATGAAAGCACAGAACCGTTGCCGCGGTGGAGTAGCCGAGCGGTCTAAAGCACCTCGCTGCGGAGCGCGCGTTTGCTCGCCGTGGAGGTTCGAGTCCTCCCTGGGGCATGGGTGTGTGTGTTTGTCCGTAGGTTAGTTTACCTAGGTTTAAGTAGTTTGTAAGCTACGGACTGATGACCACACAGTTTGGCCCGATAGATTTACAGACATTTGAACTTTTTGAACAGAACCGTTAACTGTCTTGCGAATATACCTACAAAATCTTCAGTGTGAAAACTGTGGCGTGAGAACCAAAAGTTAGTTTATTAGAATACCATCGAGAGCATATTAAAAATTCATAACTAGAAAAACATTGAAGTTATGTTCTTAAAACTTTGGTATTGCTACATATTTACATAATAGACACCATTTCAAAATTTCGTTGCTATTGGCAAAGTAGAAGAAGAGTTAAATTTTTGGGTGGATTCTCCCTTTAAACTCTTCGCTGTATATACTGAATATAAGTCTACGACGAATCTAATTATGATCAACGCCTGAGGACGGCACATTGTTTGCACTTCTCCTGCGCTTGCACTCGGCCGTGCTGTGCTACCTAACGACGTCGGACCGTTCCATTTTACCGCGAGCTCTCACAGCGCAGACGACGAGCGAGCCCAAAGCTACCTGTGGTGGACAGGCCGGTGTCCCCTACTTGTGGAACAGACTGTCCACTACCTGCAGTGTCCGGGTCTCCAGGCAAGTGTCAACAAATTCCCTCTCCGGTCAAGTGTGACTCCAGGCAACTGTCACAAACTCCCCCTGGTCTCCTGTACTCTCACTCACTTATACACTCAAGTCAATAGTTTCAGTGCGTGAGAATTTTTATGTCATCCTCAAGAACGATCTACTTACCATCACGAGGCAACAGACTGAGTTTTAGTTTGTAGTAAATTACACATCTCATATTCTTGCAACTGAATGCCAGTCTACTGCTACATATGCAACAATTGCATTGGAGATTAGCGTGGTCTGTGGACACGACTGTGCGGGCACACGCCTCTGGGTGGCAACTTCCAATAAGCGATTTGCATACATTTTTGCACTATCAACATACATTCGTGAAGTGTCTCAGTGATACTGTAACAATATTACACAATTACGATGGAAACTTAAGATTACTACACTAATTTTAGCTGTCCATAGCGATTATACATGGTATTTCACTAAGTGTGTTTGCCTGTGTAACTTATAAAATAATAGGTGACGGAAAATTTTAATGCGGTAGATCAACACAAGCAATGTTACACTTTATGCGGAGCTATGAACATAGTTTATTGTATCATTTTCCAAAGAGTTACAGCACGAAGATATAATTTTTTTAATGGAACAATAGATTTTTCTATCGTGCATTGGATTCGTTGAAACCAGCTGCGTCCAAATCAATTTAAACTACATCCCTATCACTGTTAGTTTGGGAGCTACAACCCTTAAAAGTTTCAGGGGCAGATACCACACGCTGTACATAATACATGTCTGTGTGGTGGGTGATGGATGTTATGGCTGTGGTAAGTTGATTTACATGAGATGTTCAAATGTGTGTCCATGTTCCTCAATGCATAATGCAATTCGCCGTCGAAAGGATCTGCGGACGAGATGTACCATCGCCGGTGTGACGGAGCGACATGCGTCCTCGATGCGCCGTTTTAGATCATCTGGGGATGTGGGCTCAGTGACATAAACACGATCCTTTAGATATCCCCACAAAAAGAAATCTTCTGGTGTTAAATCGGGCGACCTTGCGGGCCATGAATGGTTTGCAGGAAGATGGTTGGGGCACCATGGTCCCATGGCGCCCAAACCATCTTCCTGCAAACCTGTTGTTTAGTTCTTCCACAACAGCACGCGCAGAATGGGCTGGGTGACCATCGTGCTGCATCCACATACAGTCGGCAGTCTAACAGAGCATCGAGGAAACTTCTCGCTCCGTGATACCGGCGACGCTACAACTCGGCCGCACCACATTTAGAAGACGCATTGCATTATGCGCAGCGTTTGTGGTATCTGCCCCTGAAACTTTGAAGGGTTGTAGCTCCCAAACTAACAGTGATAGGAATGTAGTTTAGATTGATTTGGACGCAGCTGGTTTCAACGAATCCAATACACGACAGAAAAAACTATTGTTCCATTTAAAAAATTATATCTTTGTGCTGTAACTCTTTGGAAAATGATACAATAAACTATGTTCATAGCTCCGCAGAAAGTGTAAGTTAGAGAGGCAAACACACTTAGTGAAACACCCTGTATATATGTGTGTGTGTCTGTATGCACTATGTGAAATACATTGCAGCATCAAGAAAACGTCCTAAATCGAATATAATAATAGTATCATGTGGCTCAGTGATTTGATGCAAATCTTCCAATTGGACGCTACATCATTTACCGGGTGATCAAAAAGTCAGTATCAATTTGAAAACGAAATAAATCACAGAATAATGTAGATAGAGAGGTAAAAATTTAAGCACATGCTTGGAATGACATGGGTTTTTATTATAAGAAAACGTATTGCTAGACGCATGAAAGATCTCCTGCACGCATCGTTTGGTGATGATCGTATGCTCAGCTGCCACTTTCATCATGCTTGACCTCCCAGGTCCCCAGACCTCAGTCCATGCGTGGCTTTGGGGTTATCTGAAGTAGCAAGTGTATCGTGATCGACCGACATCTCTAGGGATGCTGACAGACAAAATCCGATGCCATTGCCTCGCCGTAACTCCAGACACGTTTTACAGGGCTGTTCACAACATTGTTCCTCGACTACAGTTATTGTTAAGGAATGATGGTGAACATATTAAGCATTTCCTGTAAAGAACATCATTTTTGCTTTGTCTTAATTTGTTATGCCAATTATTGATTTTCTGATCAAATGAAGCGCCATCTGTCGCACATAGTTAGAACCTCTTTTTTTTTTTTTTTTTTTTTTTTTTTTGTTTTTTTTTTTTTTTTTGTTCTAATAAGACCCTTATGTCATTCTAAGCATGTGGGTCAGTTTTTACCTATCTACATTATTCCGTGATTTATTAAGTTTTCAAATTTATACTGACTTTTTGATCACACAGTATAAAGGGACAATAGGGGTCCTATAATAATTCCCTGATGAACGCCATATATTACTTCCGTTTTACTCAGTGACTTTCCATCAATTACAACGTACTGTGTCCTTTCTTATAGGAAATCTTGAATCCAATCGCAGAAGTCTGGTGTTATTCCATAAGCACGTAATTTGATTAAAAGGCGTTTCTGAGATACAGTCTCAAAGGCCTACTGGAAATCTACAAATTTGGAATCGATATGGTATTTCTTGTCAACAGCACGTATAACTTCATGTGAATAAAGAAAAAATGTTCAAATGTTTGTTAAGCTTATGGGACTTAACTGCAGGGTCATCAGTTCCTAAACTTACAAACTACTTATGAACTGACTTATACTAAAGACAGCACAAACATCCACGCCCGAGAATGGATTCGAATCCCCGACGGCGAGCAACCGCACGCTCTGCAGCGAGGCCCCTTAGACCCCTCGGCTACTCCACTGCGTCGCGAGTAAAGAGCTAGTTGTGTTACACAAGAACGATACTTTTTGAATTCATGTTAACTATGGATCAATATGTCTCTCTCTTGGAGGTATTTCATAATGTTTAAGGAAAGTGTATGTTCTAAAATACGGATCACTCCTATTTCCTTTCTTTCCAGGCTTTGTGTACGAATCTTTCGATGAGCAAACGGTTGCATATGTTAGTTAGGTATGTAGCTATTGAATCAGTATTCGTTCAAAGGAACCTAATTGGTATTCAGTCTGGGCCAGGACACTTGCTTTTGTTAAGTGATTTAAGTTGCTTTAATACTCCAGGGATATCTACTTCTAAATTAGGCATACTTGCAGCTTTTCTTGAGCAGAATTCTGGAATATATGCTTCATCTTCTCTGTTGAAGGAATTTGGGAAAGCTGTGTTTAGCAATTTTAGCAGAACTGTCATCAATAGCATCACCATTGTTATTGCGCAGTGAAGGTATTGATTGTGTTTTGCCACTAGGAAACTTTACGTATGAGCGGAATTTCTTAGGACTTTTTACCCTCCTTTAGTGATCATTGCCGGCCGCGGTGGCCGAGGGAACTGAGGCGCTTCAGTCACGGTCTGCACGGCCACTACGGTCGGGGGTTCGAATCCCCCCTCGGGCATGGATATTTGTGCCGTCCTTAGTCTTAGTTAGTTCATAAGTAGTTTGTAAGTTTAGGGACTGATGACCCCGTAGTTAAGTCCCATAAGCTATACAAACATTTGAACATTTTTTAGTGATCATTGTGGAAACTATTATAAGCTTCTCGCATAGAAGTTCGACCAAAATATCTAGTTTTTGTAAAAGACTGACAGTCTCGGGGATTGATTGTTGTGTCTGTTTAAATTTGGCATGCTTTTTTGTTTGCTTTTTCAAGAATGATCTAACCTATTTTGTGTACCACGGGAGGTCAGCCCATTCGTTTGTTAATTTATTTGGCATAAATCTCTCAACAGTTGTCGATATCATTTATTTGAATGTAAGTCATGTTTGATCTACACTCGTATTGTTAGTTTCGAAAGACTGGAGATTCTCATTCAGGAAAGCGTTAATCGAATTTTTATATGATTTTTTAATAAATATAATTTTTGTTAAATTTTGGTGTATTTGGAAAATCCAGTTATAAGTCTTGCTATGACATCTCTGTGTTTACTAATCTCTGGGTCTGTTTTGAAGGTCTTTATTGGCACCGGATTATTTGTTGCCAGTATGCTTTCACAAATATTTTTATTGTTTTATTCTTGGCTCCAGTTATGAACAAGTATTTCTGCCAACATATCGAGAGTAAGTTAAAGTCACCACCAATTACAACTGTATGCTTTGCGTTAGTTCTTGAAATTTGATCCAATCTATTTCTGAACATTTCTACAATCGAATCATCAGAGTCAAGGGGTCGGTAAAAAGAACCAATTATTAATTTATTCCGGTTGTAGGTATAACCTCTACCCGTAGCACCTCACAGGAACGGTATACTTCAATTTCACTACAGTATAAACTGCTTGTGACAGCAATAAATACGTTATCATCTATTTAATTCGATGGAAGTTGGAAAGTTATTGGTGTATATAAAGTTCTACGTGTGTGTGTGTGTGTGTGTGTGTGTGTGTGTGTGTGTGTGTGTGTGTTTGTTAACATTTCGCTCTGCAGCGAAAACTACAGAACGCAAACGAATGTTCAAATGTTTGTTAAGTTTATGGGACTTAACTACGGGGTCATCAGTTCCTAAAATTACAAACTACTTATCAACTAACTAAGACTAAGGACGGCCAAATATCCATGCCCGAGGGGGGATTCGAACCCCCGACCGTAGTGCCCGTGTAGGCCGTGACAGGAGCGCCTCAGTCCCCTCGGCCACCGCGGCCGGCTTAATTCGATGTTTCCCTTCTGAAATTATGTACGGCTTTAGCTAGCTTTTGCTACCTTTAATGATTTCAGTAGTTTCTGTTAGTCTTTGGATCTCTCATACTTCCCCCACAAAGTTATGAGAATTTACAACTTTTATACCAATGACTTTTAAATCTGTGTTCGTCCTACTTTGACCTGTATCGTTCGAGACTTTTTGTGTTCCCAATGCTCTTTAACCTTTAGAAGAAAAGAAAAGAAAGAATGGCTCAGTCCACGTCACACAGGTCCTACTACTCCTGTAGCCACTCCCTGTGAGTAGTGGATGCCTGACCTATTCAGTGGAACCCAGAATCCCACAACCAAACGGCACAAATCCGCAGCCTACATCGGCTATAAAACAGAGGTCTACAGTTGGTCTTGTCAACTATGCTGCAGATTGTGGGCCCTGCAAGCAGGACTACCAGTCTGTACCACTTCAGATAGCCGCTCAAAACCAGAGGGAATCTCTTCTGATCCAAAGTGACACACATAGTTGGTACTGACATGAACCACCACCTGCAGTTGGCTGCACCCCATACTCTTCATGTCATCTGGAAGGACCTGTACCGTATCTGGAATGACTCCACCCGGTATGCACACGAAGTGTGCGTTGGACTTCTTCCCTTCCCTAAAAGATCCCATGGCTGGCCCACAATGACGGTGCCCTGGACCACGACGTCCAAATCTGCAACCAACGTTAACACAGCCTGCAGCTGGGAAAAAAGTGTCACCATCTGAGTTTGAATCCTCACACAGAAGCCACAGTTCCTGTTTATGACTGCAATACTCAGAAAAACGAAAGATGCACGATGTAGCATTTGTTGTGCATTTAAGGTATACCCAGAGAACTATAGCGGTTTACACGTTGGAAGATTACGAAACCAGCACTTAACGTGAATCTGACTCTACAAGGTGCATCAGAAAAGTTCGGTGAATGGTGTCAGGAAATATAGCAAACAAGAGTTACAAACAAAATACATTTACTGGTATTAAAAGTAATAGCCATTGGCTACAATACACTTCTGACATCGGTTGTACAGCGGTTAGAAACTGTCGGCAAACGCTAAGTGTGGAATCGCTGGAAGCATTGAGGTCACGCATTGTTGGATCTCTGTTTCAACACCATGCACTTGCACTAACTTCCCATGGGTCTCCATCACCGTTTTGCCTAATTTGAAACAAAACTTGATGTAAACACGTTGCTCCATTATTCCATTTTGCATGAAACGAGTTATCACACAGATTTCCAGACGTGACATAAGGTCGTTGATGAGGTATGCGCCCATATCAGTATTAACTGATAAACAGTGCTATTGGGACGCTGTGTAAAATAATAGGGCCACAGATAGTGATGTGGTCATGCGTTTATTGACGCGTTTCGATTAAATCATCTTCAAAATCTGTAAAGTTACAAGCATCAGTAAGCCTGGTGACACAAAAAGATAGAGAACTGTATGGACAAAAGAGATACCAAAGTACATGTCATAAAACAAGCGGAGGTTAAAAGTAATAAAATATGACCAGGATGTATTCAACGGGAATACTGACCCTGTTAGCTAGGTCATAGCGAGTACCACCGCTTCACTGCAGTGCTTTACATGATAGGGGGCGCTTTTCTGACATGTCCCTCAATGTGTATGCGCGGGCACCTCGTCCTCAGCAGCGCGGTTCGTAAAACATGGCACCATTCACCGAACTTTCCAGGCGTACCTTGTAATATATTCGCGAGCGTACGATAAAATTAAGAAACTTAAGGGTGAACCGCACAGAGAAGACACAATATTTCGCTTCTAGAGAGAAGCCGGCCGCGGTAGCCGAAAGGACTGAGGCGCTCCAGTCACGGTCCGCACGGCCACTACGTCGGGGGTTCGAATCCCCCCTCGGGCATGGATATTTGTGCCGTCCTTAGTATAAGGTAGTTGATAAGTAGTTTGTAAGTTTAGGGACTGATGACCCCGTAGTTAAGTGAAGTCCCATAAGCTTAACAAACATTTGAACATTTCTAGAGAGAAGCCCGATAAAATTACGCTATATGAAGGCAAACGACTGTCATGATTCATTCACAGGAAGGCTACACTTTACTTAAACGCGAATTGGTAGCTAGTATATACGCGAGCATACAATATTTCAGAAACTGAAAGAAAAACGCGTACAGAAAAATCAAATTACTGTATGTCGCTTATAATCGGTTGGCAGTTACACTTACGAGATAAGAAAGGAGCACTATGCACTGTACCTAACAGCGACGTGTGTGTATGTATACGTTATCGTGAAGGTTTTATGACAGTTTTTTCTTCTGATTCTTGGTTTCTGTGGTAGCACACAAACCACTGATGCTGGAAGCTGCAGCAGCAATTCGCCGGGTATGATGGCAATTGCCGCCTTTACAGCCGTCCCCCGAATCGGAGGAATTTCCAACACTGTCGTCATGTAAGTAAACTTTCAAGAGAATGCAGAAGAAGACGAAGAAACCTTTAAATCCATGGCTTTCTTGCCATTTGTGGGTAGCCTCTCGTCAGAAATAGGACTGATTCTCAGCAGACGCAAAGTAAAAGTGAATTTTCGCCCTCCACCCAAGAAAGATGCAAAAAAAAATAAAAAAAATTGTTCAAATATTTGTAAAACGTATGGGACGTAACCTCTGGGTCATCAGTCCCTAAAGTTACAAACTACTAAACTACTCATGAACTAGCTTATACTAAAGAGAGCGAGAGCACAAATATCCATGCCCGAGGGGGGATTCGAACACCCGACCGTAGTGGCCGTACAGAACGTGACTGACAAGCCGCAGACAGCACGGCCACTGCGGCCGGCAACACATCTGCACTCGTGGGCTGCGTTAAAGATGATTTGCGGCTCCGAAAATCTGGAGTTTACAAAATTACGTGTCAACGTGGCCTCCTACCGTTCATGAAAGATCCACAGAACACGGAAGGTACACACGACATTTACAACAAGTCGGCGGTGGCAAAGCACTGTATTGACACTGGCCAGAGTATTTTGTAAGGCAACCTTGAAATTTTGGCAACTATATCATCTTTTTGAACAGTAGTGAAGGATGCAACTGAAATTCAGTTGACGGCGGTTTAATAAAAATAGTGTTCTAGATAAATCATTGAATCCGACACTTTTTGTAATAAAATCACAAAGACATCGTTACAGTGTATCTGACAGCGATACATTGACATGCCAACACATATCGACTGCGGAGTCATAGATTTAACTATTGCATTATGCACTTCTTTGCCGTCGATCGTCTCTGGCGCATATCTGTGGTCGCATGCACAGTTGCACGGCACACGAGTCTAAAGGGCCGAAGCGAGCACTGGCGCGTCACTCACTCTCAAGATGGCTAAACGTTATACAGCCGAAATATTAACAGGAAAAGAAGAATTGTTGCAGCTGCATGCCCCGAAACGTACTGGAACAAGAAAATTCTACTACAGCGCGTTTATTTATCCTTCTTCTAACAACCATATGTGTTATTTTATTGTTGCAGTATCAGTGGGTGACCTGAACCGCAGGCTCCGTGCCAGCTCTGATACAGATATGACCAACTGGTTTAAGGTTATACGAAGAAAGTTGGAAAGATGGAACAGTGATGCCTGAGACATCAGCAGCACCCATCGATTTTGGGGATTCGACACCGTTCTTACAGGAATGAGATGAAATTGGTGTTTTATTTTCGTGTCTGGGTATAATCAGTGCTCTTTCTTTCTTTGCAGCAGGCGAGTTCTTCCTCCCTCTCTTTCATTGAAACAAATGAGCTCGAGAGTATGGCTTCACCACCAGCACCGTCTCCACCGCCACCAGTATCTCTAATGCTCACAGTGAGGAGGATGTCGGGTAGCAGCAGCGGGACGCAAGCAGCGTGCACCAGTGTAGTCAGGAAGGCACCAGCCACTGATACCTCTCGGTGCACGACGAGCCAGCACTGCCGCTGCAGCCTCTGTTGTCCCTGGTGCCCCTATCATTGTCGTTGCCGCTGCTACCACCATTCCTGTCACCTCTACTGATGTCCACAGTGGCTGTTTGTGCGTGTGTCGCCCTGTCAGTGGGGCTTGGTGGTACTGACGCTGCTGTCGATCAGCCATCAGGAATCATCCCCCATTCCAAATACCTGAGCTGATTTCGTACGGATGTTATGTCTCACCACATTTGTTTCGTGAGTACGGTGTCTTTCACGGCGACACTTCTGTATAAAACTTTCTCGGACTTCTTTCCGCGTCAATTCTTGATAAAATCTCAAGCTTTCGAAGATATCTTCCATCTTCTTCGTCAGGAGCCGCTGACTGACAGTGCTGGTGCTGTGTGGCCTTAAATAGCCCATGGACGGCATATGATTGGTCGACCGCTACGTCACGCTGTCACAGATTCAGTCTACGTCTGCGCTGGTGGCGCCACCCCTCCCGTAGTATAAAGACAGCGTTTTCAAAGAAACGGGATAATACTGAAGATCCAAGTGATGGACAACCGACGGCTTTCCTGCCTTTCTGTGGAGCCACGTCGAGCAAAATAGGCAGAGTTTTGGGGAGACAGGGTATAAGATCGATTTTACGACCACGTAGGAAAATTAAGGAGATTTTGCGCCCTGTTAAGGATAGCCTCGGTCTTAGGATCCCTGGAATATACAACATACCATGTGAGTGCGGAAGTAATTATATTGGTCAGTAAATTCGTACCGTTTCCGAACCCTGTACAGAACACCAGCGGCATATTAAAAACCGAGATCTGGGGAAATCTGCGGTCGCTTAGCACAGCCTCACGAACAAACACAAAATTTTGTTCAACGAAACAAAAATTTTGTCCCAGGCCTCCACATACTGTGACTCTGTAATCAAAGAGGGTGTAGAAATAAGAATGTGTGAGAACAATTTCAACCGTGATAGCGGGTATAATCTTAGAAGTGCCTGGAAACGAGCGATCGATACAGAAATGCAGCAGAGACACGTCGCGCAACGTCTTCGATACTACGGGTTGGGTGGCGCCACCAGCGCAGACGTAGACTGAATCTGTGACAGCGTGACGTAGCGGCCGACCAATCATAAGACGACCAATCATAAGTCGTCCATGGGCTATTTAAGGCCACCACAGCACCAGCAATGTCAGTCAGCGGCTCCTGACGAAGAAGATGGAGGATATCTTCGAAAGCTTGAAATTTTATCAAGAATTTACGCGGCAAGGTCCGAGAAAGTTTTACACATTTGTTTTGGCTTGTGGCAAATCCAACCTCTCCCTGAATAACTCCCAAACTGCAGTAAAATTAAATGAAACATATGATTAATTTTTGGCATACCTTGACTAAAAGAAGGGATCGCTTGGTAGGACACATTCTTAGACATCGGGGAATCGTAAATTTAGCATTGGAGGGAAGTGTGTGGGGTAAACATCGAAGAGGAAGACCAAGAGATGGATACAGTAAGCAGATTCAGACAGATGTAGGTTGCCGTTCTTATGTGGAGATGAAGAGGCTTGCACAGAATAGGGTATTGTGGAGAGCTGCATCAAACCAGTCTCCGGACTGAAGACAACAACAACAACAACAACAACAACAACATGATTAATTATGGAAGTAGGTTGGTAGGGACATTTGATTCAAGGGCTTGATTTGAGAACATGTTTACACAGAGGATTCCCACACGTAATTTAGTTTTATTTATTATAAGATTTGAAAAACAAATTTCTCTCAGAGCCGATTTGACTGAGCGTGGACACGACTCTGATATGAATGTGTAAGGGGAGGTAATTTCCTATCTCACCAACATTGACTTCACGTGGGTATCAGGCACTGGATCGGCGCGGTGCGGTGTGGCGGCGCGTCGGAGTCGGCGTAGGCGGCGGTCGCGGCGGCGGCATAGGAAGGAAGGTAGCTTAGGGTTTAACGTCCCGTCGACAGCGTGGTCATTAGAGACGGAGCTTACGCTCGGACTGTTTGGGTAAGGATGTGGAAGGAAATTGGCCGTGCCCTTTCAAAGGAGCCATCCCGGCATTTGCCTGCAGTGATTTAGGGAAATCACGGAATAGATAAATCTGGATGGCCGGAGGTGGATCTGAACCACCATCATTCCGAATGCGAGTCCAGTGCGTTACCACTGCGCCACCTCGCTCGGGCGCGGCGGCATAGCTCACGTCTACCCTGCCCTGCTCTGCGGCTATGTGGCGCGGCGCGGTCCCCGAGCAAAGGCGTCAAGTCTCGCGTCCGCCCAGGCCTACATGTCTCCTTGCTTCTCCGGCGACGGACAAAGTTTTCACTTCGGTGATTTCCTGCCGAGTCCTCTTTCCCTCTCCAGCTACAGCTTCTCCTTGAATTTTACGTCTCTTTGTGATTGGTGGGTTAGTGCTGCAGTGCCATCCAACACCTGATCGCGGTCTTCACGACCACGCCTCTCAGTCGTCGGTGGAAATTTTCTGTGGGCCGAAATGAGACTCGCGAACTGGTGTCTTTCCCACATTTGAAGCGTGTTGTATTTATCTTCTGCGTTCCTTCTTGGTTCTAAAAAACAGTTGTGGCAGCTGTGTTAGGCCCGTCTGGTATGTCATTCATCAGGGTCTTTTTCCCTGGCCAGAAACATTGTTTTGGTGGAACCACTTTATCCATACTGCAGAACAGTCTCTCCCACTCACACACGTGTGCATTGCAGGGGTTTGTTTGCCTCCTTCCCATCTGCAGGGGTTCACGGTTTATCTGCGATGCCGTCGCTGTTTTTTGGAAACGATTCTATCTGCAGATAAAGGCTTTCTCTGCCCTGCATCCGTTGTCGCCATTTATTTGGACACCCCTAAAGTCAGGCTGGTTTTGCCATGTACCTTACGAGAAAGCTGCAGCATTCGCCAGGCTGCCCCCTGGTGGGGGATGCGGGGCAGCGGCAGCGCTTCCCCGCTAATGATTGGCTGAGAGCCCAGGACGCCATGTTTTTACCACATTTGGCGGGCTCTGTATATGGCTGTACAGCTACAGTGTGCATTTTTGTACTGTACAGGGTCTTTATCGCTTCTCACAGCGATTTCACTGCACAGTTTGTTCCAGATTATATTACAATAGGCACTACTGCACTTTTGCACCTCTTCTGTCGGTTCTAAATATGTAAATTATTGTGTTGTTTCTTGGTTGTTGCCGATAACTTAGAACTTTGTTGCAATCTTTAAGATTAAATGCTGATTTGAAGTGGTTTACTGAGTCTTATTAATAATGTGTGTTACCTAATCAGTAAGGACAGTTAGCTGTTAGCTGTAAAACCGAAGTGAAGATTGTTATATGATACTTGTCTTAACAAGGAATGAGGAAATACGGAAACAGTCGTCGGTGAAAGTTAACCGGGGAAAGTGGGAACCGTAAAGGTGATTCATGTCTCTGTGAAGTAAGTATTTTATGCTTCCCCGCCCAATGCACTGTTACGGAACCGCCCCATATGGTGTTCACAATTTCATAATTGGTAACGGGATTAAGGGGGCGGGACTATTGACTCGCTGTAGATATTCAATTACCTATTTTGAGTCTGTTTCTGCTGTTTCAGTAGAGATAGCATCGGTATTTTTCCGATTTTCTGTGTTACAGAATGACGTTTTGGTATTTCCCACCTTAGGAAAATGTTATAATGCACTTAAAATGCACTGTATATGGGCGAAAAGTGATAACAGAGTACTAATGTCAGCAATGGATTTGCAGAAGAAAAATGTGAAATGGCATCCTTTCTTTAAGATACAGTACATGAAATACCTCTCTTTCTTATTATTCAAGTGGCAACTGTAGAAGTAACCAGAACATCGTAAAAAATGCTTCACGAGAATTATTTGCTACAAATTTATAAGGCCTGTATAAACATAGACGAATGGTATTTGTTGTAACCACTTAGTGATTAGTAAGCTAGAAGATGTGCTTTGGCCTCATGGGTTGTACTGATGCCTTATTTCAATCGTAAGGTGGCTGCATTTCCGCGTGGGTCGCTACCTAAACGCAGTCTGGTAAAAACATGGCGGACATCGGCCGGTTGAGCACTCTCTCCTTATAGAGACTCTGTAGCTCCCTCAGGCCGGTCCCTCTACACCACCTGGGCCGGCGGGACGCTGGAATGGCGTGCACGATTTCTTCCATCGGTGAAGTTCCTTAACAAAAGCGTCCCTGGCCTAAATAATACAGCCTCATGCTACAACCGTTTGCTGATGATGCTGTGGTGTACAAGAGGACGTCATCATTGAAGGACTGTATCAGGATGCATGATGACTTGGACCAAATTTCTGGGTGGTGTGAGGAATGGCAACTAACGCTAAATGTAGAATAATGTAAAGCGATGCAGATGAGTAGGAGAAAAATCCAGTAATGTTCGAATACAACAAATAGTGTACTGCTTGTAAAAATCCCGTCAATTAAATACCTAGCGTATCGCTGCACAGCGATATCAAATGCAACGAACTCGCTTTATTGGGATAATTTTGGGATGAGTCATTCGTGTGTAAAGGAAGCCGCATATAAAACCGTCTTGAGCATTGCTGAAGTGTTTGTCATTCCCATGAGATCAGTTTAAATGAGGACACAGAGGCAGTTCAGAGGCGTGCGGCTATGTTTGTAATTGGTAGATTCGATCAATGCGCGAGTGCTACTGAAATGGTTTGGAAAATCAAATGGTAGTCGCTGGAGGAAAGGTGACTTTCCTTCCGAGAAGCACTGTTGAAGAAATTTAGAGGGCAGGAATTTGATCTCTATTGCTTCTCTATACAAGCGTGCATGGTACTGAGATGTCCTAGCTAAAACGCTCGTCTCGTTAAATTTTATTTCATGATTTCCTTTTTGAAAAACATGTTCAGCCACTGCCGATTTTTTCGTGTGGCCCAGACGACAGTTCCTTTTATGTTCAGATATGCGAGTGTTGACGCTTCTTGGTACAACAAAAATAAAACGCGTGATCCAGAGCATATGTGGCCATGCATACCCATTGGAATTTGTGTTTAACATTCACAAGCAAACACACGTTGGTGTCGATGTGCAATCATGGATCACCATAGGGGCAGGGAAAGATATTAAATTCTCAGTACATTATTACAGCATGCTGATAATCTGCATTCGATATGGCATCACCAGTAAGGTTACTGGCGAATGCAGTTACGTCAGGTACTCTGGTTGTCTCGAGTCTTCTCATACTATCCAGATACTCATATGGGGAAACCTCTTTGCTCTTTCCGAGTAGAAACTTTGCGTAATTAGGATATACAACATGATTCTTATGCATTTCTCTCTGAGGAACAGTTTCAACGTTTTTCTTGTGGTTCCTGCATAAAATGAAGTGAGTCTAGGAAGCACAGTCTAATTATTGGCGTCATTTGTTTGGAGAGTGAAATTCTAAGTAGGTATCAAGCTACTGAAGCAATGAAGACAAACAGGTATGTGGCACGGTGAACGGTAGTTCACGTTTCATGCATTGTGAGCAGTGCTACAGAATTTCCAAGTTCTGTCTAATGGAATTCCACAAATATGTCAATAAATTGCCTTGTGGTACAATTCCTCAATCTCTCGCTATTCTGCGTACCTGTAAGCCTTATAAATTTTCAATGCAAGGTTTTTGAACTAAGTGAGCAACCAAATTGCGGTATTATCCCCAACATATAAATCATTATAATTCGACCGTAAATCTCAACATATGGAACATACTTTTCTGTGCAGTTCGTATTATTTCGATTACCTGGATGTCAAAGGAGCTAGCAGGTACTCCAAAATATGATATACTAGTGTAGGCAGTTTCTTTAGTAGAACTGTTGCATCTTTGTTCTACCAATGAAACGTAGTCTTTTGTTCGTCATCCCAATGATATTTTCTTTGTATTATTTCCAATTTAAGTTGTTTGTAATTGTTATTCCTAGGTATTTAGTTGAATTGACAGCCTGTAGATTGATTTATCGTGTAAATGAAGTTTAACGGATTTCTTTTAGTGGTCATATGTATGACCTCACACTTACCATTATTAAGGATCAATTGCCAATTGCCGGCCGCGGTGGCCGCGGGGACTGAGGCGCTTCAGTCACGGTCTGCACGGTTACTACGGTCGGGGGTTCGAATCCCCCTTGGGGCATGGATATTTGTGCCGTCCTAGTTCGTAAGTAGTTCATAAGTAGTTTGTAAGTTTAGGGACTGATGACCCCGTAGTTAAGTCCCATAGACTGTACAAACATTTGAACATTTGAACAATTGCCAATTTTTATAGTATGCAGATAGCTAAATCATTTTGCATTTGCTTTTGATCTTTTGGTGACTTTACTAACGGATAAATGACAGCATTAACCATGAACAGCCTAAGAGAGCTACTCAGCTTGTCTCCTAAATCGTTTATCAAAATAAGGAACAGTAGGGGCCCTATAACACTTCCCTGGAAACACCAGATATTACACCTGGTCTACTCAATGACTTACCTTCAGTTACAACGTATTGTGACCTTTCTGTCAGAAAATCACGAATCCAATTGCACAAATGCCATAAGCACGCAATTTGATTAGAAGACGTGTGTGAGGTAGTCAAAACCCTTCCAGAAATCTAGAAATACAGAATCTATTTGACATCCCTTGTCCATAGCACTCATCACATGATATGAGTAAAGAACTAGCTGTGTTTGACTTTCAATATAGTTCGTAATATCGGAAGACAGTGTATGTTCTAAAATCCCGCTGCAAACCAACGTCAATGATATAGGCCTGTAATTTTGCGGACCCCTCCTTGAAAGGGTCGAAAATATGTGAGTGGATGTCTAAATGGAATACCTGGCTTAACTCTTTCCTGGAGTTACTGTGCGCAGTCTTGGTAAACTAATCATTTACAGCACTCAATGTGTAGTTAAGGAAGCACCTAACGATATGTTCCACGTCATCACCCTATTCCCTCCCCAAATGTAGAACAACACTGGTCTCCACCATTATGTTTGGGGAATGTGCCACCTCAGGGAGTGCATTGTACTACTTTTTTTCTTTTAGGAATAATGTATGACGACTTATAAGAACATTCATGAAATGGAATGGATCTTTATGCGCTCTTGCAGAGTTCTCAATATTGGTAAACATGATCTGCTCCTCATATCCTTTTACAACCACTAAATAGCTTAGCTTAGGCATGGCATTACTGACCTACCTAGTGTTCATGATTACTAACAACGGGAAAGGGGAGTAAACTGGCACTAACCAGTGAATCACTAATACTACATCTACATACATACTCCGAAGTCCATCCAAAGGTGCGAGGCGGTGGGTACTCAGTATGGCTATTAGTTACTTTCTTTCCTGTTCCACTCCCCTGTAGAACGAGTGAAAGACGAACGCTTGTATGCATCTGTAAGAGCCCTAATCCCTCTAATGTTATCTTTGGGGTCCTCATGCGAAATGTAGATTGGCGGCAGTAAAATCTGTTAGGTAAACTATGAATGCCGACACTGTACCAACAAAACGACTATCGATTATTTTTAATCGAGAATTACGACGCCATCCAGAGATAGTTACAAAGTCAGCATCACAGTGTCAGTAGCCGGAAGACCCTTGAAGATGTCTCTCGCAGTTGGAGACGAAACGTCGGGAGGAAGTTTTACATCTGGACCATGGCCCATCAGCCCGGAAATTTTACCTGAAGATATCCGTACACTGTTCAATGTTCCCTCGACGATTACCAGAGGAGAACGGCCAGCGTAGGATATGGCTCCCCCACCATGATCCCGAATGTCGACCCTGTATACGCTCTAGATTTTCGCGCTCCTCCTCACGATGCCATACACGCGTACGACTAACATTCGCACCGAAGCAGAAGCGGCTTTTATCACTGAATACGTCTCCATTCGTCCTTCCATAAGCGCTTGGAAGCGGGCTGTACGATGTTGGGTGTGAGTGGGAGACGCCTTACGGCACGCATGATAGTGCATCACGGTGTGGGGAACCATATCCTACACTGGCTGTTCTCCGGTGATCGTCGACGGAACTTTGAACACTGCACGATACCTTAAAACCAGCATTCAACTCGCCTTGCTACCGTTCATGCACCAAACAGGACAATGCACGAAACTTCCTGGCAGATTAAAATTGTGGGCTGGAACCGGGACTCGAACCTGGGACCTTTGCCTTTCGCGGGCAAGAGCTCTACCGATTTAGCTATCCCGACACGACTCACGATGCCGCCTCACAACTTTGCTTCCGCCAGTACCTCACCTCCTACTTTCCAAACTTCACAGAAGCGCTCTTGCGAACCTGAAAGAAAAGATATGGTGGAGATATGGCTTAGCCACAGCCTAAGGGATGTTTCCAGAATGACAATTTCAGTATGCAGCGGAGTGTGCGGAGTGTCGAACCTGGGATATCTGCCTTTCGTGGGCAAGCGCTCTACCGACTGAGCTATCCCGACACGACTCACGATGCGGCCCTCAACTTTACTTCCCTTAGTCTGTGGCTAAGCCATGTCTCACCATATCCTTTCTTCCAGGAGTGCTAGTCTTGTAAGGTTCGCAAGAGAGCTTCTGTGAAGTTTGGAAAGTAGGAGGCGTGGTACTGGCGGAAGTAAAGTTGTGAGGCGGCATCGTGAGTCATGTCGGGATAGCTCAGAGCGTTTGCCCACGAAAGGCTAAGGTCCCAGGTTCGAGTTCCGGTTCCGGCACACAATTTTAATATGCGAGGAAGTTTCATATCAGCGCACACTCCGCTGCAGAGTGAAAGTTTCATTCAGGACAATGCACGTCGACATGTATTCCTTACTACTCAAAATGCTCTTAAAGGTGTATATGAACTAATCTGTCAAACAAGATACCCGTATCTGTCCCCCCATTGAGCAAGTATGGGACCGGATAAAACGTCATCTTGCGCTGTCTGAACGACCAGCACGAAATCTGTCTCCACTGAGGCACTATGCGGAAACTGCATGGGAGGGCATTCTGCAAGGCTACATTCGGCACCTCTGCGATCATCTCACTGGGAGGATTGCAGTTTTTATTGCTGCAAAAGGAGAGTATACACGGTACTAGCATCGACACTGCGCACGCCCTGTTGACTGTACTCAAGTGCTTAAGGCTTCGTCTGTATCATGGTGTGTTTTTATCTATTCTCAAAGAATGTACTCTTAGAATATCCCTCTGCTGGGTAGGCGTATTCAAGGTGTTTATTTTATTTATTTATTTTTTGCGTGTATAAATATTATGTAAATCCTAGTACTTTCTTGTAAAGAGGAGGAAAGATTATGAGAAGTTATAATATTTCACGAACGAAGCAATAAAATCTGTTATGACATTGAACAAAATATATGAGAGGCTTATTTTGACCCCTTACGCCGTTCTAGTGTTAACTACAGTTGCCCTGGGATCGAAGGAAAGCCAGTCCGTCTCTAATACTTTGCCCATACACTGTCTGTATAACCTAACAGCTTTGTTCCGAGAGTACGTCAGCTCGTCAGACCGTTAACGACACTTGCTCTGGGTTACAGGCCCCGCTGGAAACCACTGCTGACATTTATCTGCGCCTCTGTTTCGAGGCTGTGTAATGGCTTCTTTACGACTTCGCTCAGCGCCAGATACGTCCTGACCAGTGTTGCAATACAGCTCTGTTTCCAGCGGGATTTTTGCTTGACTGACTTCAAACCAGCCGGATCCCGCAAAGGATGTGATATATTTCGAAACTCAATGTATATTCTTTCCTATACTCTAATTAAACGTTTACCAAAAAATCTCAAAAGTCAACGATGCCTTACTGCACCTATTGATTAATTGTTTTAGTGTTTGACTACTTATTCATTAATAAAAACTTAAAGAATAACAGCAAATATAATATTTGATAACTTCATAGTCTTTATATTCTAGCCTATATATATATATATATATATATATATATATATATATATATATATATATATATATATATGTTTGTCTGTATATCCTCTAAGAGTTCATAAACTATTCATTCGATTGCAATGAAACTTTCATGAACTGTTCACCGTGTGCCGACGAAGGTTCCTGACCCAAAAACAAAAGAGCACGACGGCATAAATAATGAGAGGCCACCGTGTGAGAATACCAATATTCATGCGTCATTTATGCACACTTCCTCGTAAACCACTGCACTGCACCGATTACAACCAAATTTGGTACACATCTTCCTTAGCATGAGGTACCAATTCTTTAATGGTAAGAACGACATAAGACACATGGTTCAGGAGAAATAACGTCATAAACAACAGGAGTTGCAAGAATCTGCCACACAATGCGACGAGAATTTATGAATACAGTATACGAAAACGAGACTACTTAGCGACTTACAAAAATAATTTCAAACCTTTATTGAACTATTTCTCGCTGACAACCATAGCAAAATTATGACAGGAAAAAAGTTCCTCGCTACTACTTTTCCCCTGTTGATTTCTACACTACAAATTGTAGCCGCAGGACATTTTACAGACAGCATACACATATACACTTGAATGTACCTTTTAAATTGTATCACAGTACAACACGTAGTTCATGAGATATAAGGACATAAACAGTAACGTTCATGGAAAACCGCCACATCATGCACCAAGTTTTAATCTATTACTTATTTACTACAACTGTATGCCCAAGAGACTTTACTGGCATACAGCACTTATACAAATGAATATACACCTGAAAAATTATAAATTGTACAACATGTAATTCAATAAATATGAGATCGTACGAATTTTATATGTCATTTGTTTTTTGACTGCTATATCTATTTGTTTGCAGACTTATAATTGTTTTACATTATGCAAGACAGCACAATTTCTTATATATTTTCAAATAAATATAACATGATTTTAGACAAAAGGAGATGGACAGAGAGAGAAAGGATAGGAGAAGTACTAACTCAAGGCAGAAATAAATAAGTACCCAGGCAACGCCGGGTTTTCAGCTAGTTAACTATAAATACTTTTCTCATCTTTTGCTGAAGTAATTATAATCAAGTCTTCTTTACTGAGATGTTTAGATTATCACAAGAATTTAGTTAAACTAATTGTCTTAATTTTTCTTACTAAAGTAAAGAGTCAATAAAACAATGTTAGAACTTTATAAATATCTTAGAACGACATAATTATAACTGTTTTTACCAGAACACTGTAATATATATTTTTATTTGTTTATTCAGTTGCTGTATCTTTTGGAAAAACCGCTGTCGTCAGATGTCTTTCTGAAAAACCATTTTTTCATTTATCATATGCAGCAAGTATTACATAAATAGAATGTACAAAATTTCAGTTATATGTGGTGCAGTACATACGGTATTCAGACGCTGTACCCTGCTTTAACTGATTTACTCGATATTTGTGAGGTTTTCTTTTAATCTTATACTACAATCTACGAATTACAGTCAGTTATCTGCCATTGTTTCAGAATACTATACGTTTACAAAAAAATTTCCCAAAGATAATATATAAAAGTTAATGGAGATGGCATAATTTTATGTATAATATCGGTGTGTATGTTATTGTGAAGGGAGATGGGGTTGAAGATTTTTATCGGAAATAGTATGAGGATATATAGACGATAAATTTATGTTTCACAGTCTTTTTTTAAACTTAGTCTTTGGTTGACTATAGCATTGAAGTATGATCTACGATCATTGGTAAGCTGTATTATATATAAAAGAGCAACACAGCTAGGGACAAATCACCTCAGCTTTTGTCGTGTATGTGACGATTTTGCTTCTTATTTTGGCAGGTCTGTGATGTAAGTATTTATATACCGGGTGATCAAAAAGTCAGTATAAATTTGAAAACTTAAATCACGGAATACTGAAGACAGAGAGGTAAAAATTGACACACATGCTTGGAATGACATGGGGTTTTATTAGAACGAAAAAAATGTGTTGCTAGATGAGTGAAAGCTCTCTTGCGCGCGTCGTTTGGTGATGATCGTGTGCTCAGCCGCCACTTTTGTCATGCTTGACCTCCCAGGTCCCCAGACCTCAGTCCGTGCGATTATTGGCTTTGGTGTTAACTGAAGTAGCAAGTGTATCGTGATCGAGGGACATCTTTAGGAATGCTGAAAGATAACATCCGACGCCAAAGCCCCACAATTAACTCCGGACATGCTTTACAGTGCTGTTCACATTATTCGTCGACTGTAGCTATTGTTGAGGAATGATGGTGAACATATTGAGCATTTCTTGTAAAGAACATCATATTTGCTTTGCTGCCCTTCAGGCAGAGTTATATCAGGCTAAGAGGGATCTGAACAGGTTAAAGAGGGAGGAGGGTAATCAGAGGTGGGAAGTGGCAACAGGTGGAAAGAAAAGGGCCAGAACTCAATCAGACAGCTTTGTGGTGAATGTAAAAAATATGTTTGACCTGTTGCTTCAGTTAGAAACTGATGAGCCTCAGATAGAAGTAGACGTAGACAGGGCTGAACAAACTTTCAACAGGAATTTGAATAAGAAGGTAGGGAAATCAGCAGGATGAACTAGGAAAAGAATACCAGGTCCCAAGTTTCTTCAAACCAAGTGCTGGTCTGGGTCAGGTGACTGAGGATTTAGGTTCACTGTGTAAAGATTTCACCAAGGAGGACACCGTGGTTATTGTGGGTGGTCCGGGGAACAGTATTGACAGAGATCCGGGGTTCAACATAGAGTGTGATCTGGCAAAGATTGCATTAGCATCGATGCAATTACCTGTGTAGAGTTCGTGTCTGTTCTGCAGCGCCACGACCGACCTCATTTGAACTCATCTGTTCGGAGAGTTAATTTGGAGTTGGAGCAGCTGCGTGGATCAGGTGCGGGGCACACATTGGTGTGGTTCCTGTTGATTCACTCAGAAGGTGGGATTACACTAGACATGGCCTACATCTCAATAGGAAAGGGAAGGGTAAACTGACTGGGCTAATAGCAGGAAACTTAAGGAGGGAGGCACTGACATGAGTGGTAAAATACCAGCGGTTACAAGTGTCAGAGCAGTTCCTTTTTTAGGATAGGCAGGACAAAAAGAAATCAAGTTCTAACAGAGGTCAATACTGAAACAAACCTTCAGTTTAATAAAGCAACTAAACAGCATAACTCTGACAAATCAGATCAGCAAACACAGCTGTTAGTTAAAACTCATCTCCAATTATCAAAAATTTTATCTTCACCCAGCTCTGCAACAGTCAATGTAAAATGCAAATTATCTTTAGTGCACCAAAATATTAGAGGGCTAAGAAGCAAAATAAATGAACTACTTATAAGCATTGATGAATTAGAGTCATCCAAGCCGGATGACATAATCTGCCTCTCTGAACATCATGTGACCACTGGTATAGATTTGCTAAGTATTACAGGATTTGCTTCCAATTTTTGTAGAATGGAAATGGAGGATGGAGGAGTTGCCACATTCATTATAAATTGTTATAAATTTAATACCATAGACATTAATAAATTTTGTTTGGAGCAGCATATTGAAGCATGTGCAACAGAAGTAGAATTTCATAATAAATCATTTATAATAGTAACTGTGTACAGAGTACCAAATGGTAACTTTAATTTGTTCATAAATCACTTTGAAGTTCTGTTGGCTTATTTGATAACAATGAAGAAAGAAATAGTGTTTGCTGGTGATTTCAATGTAGACATCCTTGAAAACTCCCCCAGTAAGAAATTATTGCAGTCTGTAGCATTGTCATTCAACTTAATTCATACTGTTAATTTTCCAACTAGGATAGCTAAGGGTTCAAAGAGAGCCATTGATAATATCTTTATAGAAATGCCAAATGATCAAAATTATGTTACAAAACCAATAATAAGCAGCCTTTCAGATCACGACATGCAGTAACTTTTACTAGATATTAATACTGATTAGAATATAAAATCTATCAAATCTGAGTTTAAGAGGGTAGTCAGTAAGGGAAAAATTGAACATTTTAGAAAACTGCTCAAAGACATGAATTGGAGTGATGTCTACAGTGCTAATAGTATGGATGAGAAATATAACACTTATGTACTCAACTTATTTGAAAACTGCTTTCCCCCAAAAGTGACACAGATTAGACCAAAGTCTACAAAGAAACCATGGATTACTCGAGGCATAAACGTCTTCTGTAGGAAAAAAAGGAAACTATACCTGTCAATTAGAAACAGTTCAGATGTAAATGCTTTAGATCATTACAAAACATACTGCAAGATATTGAAGGTGGTAATACTGACATCAAAGCAAATGCATTATTAGAATAGGATAGTCCTTTCAGACAACAAAATGAAGACAATATGGGATATAGTAAAGGAGGAAACTGGTAGAACCGGGTACAAAGAGGAGCACATCGCATTAAGAGTAGATGACAAACGGGTAACAGATGTATGCAGTGTTGCCGCAATTTTCAACAAGCATTTCTTAACTATTACCGAAATATGGGATTATCAGGGTCAGGAACTGCCGCAATGGAATATCTCACACCTGTGACTACAAATAACTGCAGTAATATGACACTCACAACACCACTAGAAGTAATGTCCACCATAAAATCCTTAAAATCAAAAAATTCCGGTGGCTATGATAATATATCAACAAATTTGATTAAAAAGTGTGCTTCTGAGCTTAGTGATATTTTAAGTTACTTGTGTAACCAGTCTTTTATAAGTGGGACATTTTCTGAATGGTTGAAATATGCTGAAGTTAAGCCATTACATCATATTTCCATCCATTTTCACTTTTGCCTGCATTCTCAAAAATTTCAGAAAAGATAATGTACAGTCGTCTACTTAAACACCTTACCACTTATAAACTATTATCCATGTCACAATTCGGGTTTCTAAAGGGATCTGATATTGAGAAGGCTACCTATACATACAGTGAGAATGTACTCAATTCATTAGACAATAAATTACATGCCACTGGTATTTTTTGTGACCTGTCAAAGGCATTTGACTGTGTAAATCACAATATACTTTTAAGCAAATTAGAATATTACGGTGTAACAGGAAGTGCTGCAGAACGGTTCAAATCGTATATCTCCAATAGGAAACAAAGGGTGTCAATAGGAAAGAGAGGTGTACTGAACTATCAGGCCTCATCAAATTGGGAACTAATAACATGTGGGGTCCCCCAAGGCTCTATCTTAGGCCCCCTGCTTTTTCTTGTATATATCAATGACCTTTCATCATCGACATTATCGGAGGCCAAGTTTGTTTTATTTGCAGAAGACACAAATATTGCAATATTTATAGCCTTATAAAGATCAGGTAATGAAATTTTCATGGACATTAATAAATGGTTCTTAGCCAATTCTCTGTCGCTAAACCTTGAAAAAACACACTATATGCAGTTTAGGACTTGTAAAAGGTTTCCTGCCAGTATATGCCTAGAGTATGACAACAAGGAAATAGAAGAAGTTGAAAGTGTCAAATTCTTAGGATTACAGCTGGATAATAAATTTCACTGGGAGGGGCATACCACAGAACTGCTGAAAAGCCTAAGCAAGTCCCTGTTTGCTATGCGAATGTTGTCAGATATAGGAGATATAAAAATAAAAAAGCTAGCATATTATACACACTTTGACTCCATAATGTCATACGGGATTATTTTCTGGGCAACTCATCAGGCCGAGCAAACGTTTTCAGAGCATATTATACACACTTTGACTCCATAATTTCATACGGGATTATTTTCTGGGGCAACTCATCAGGCCGAGCAAAAGTTTTCAGAGTACAAAAACGTGCATTACGGATCATTTGTGTTGTCAACTCAAGAACCTCATGTAGGGGGCTATTTAAGGAACTGGGGAAACTTACTACTGCTTCCCAATATATTTATTCTCTAATGAAATTTGTCGTTAAAAATATATCTTTTTTTCAAACCAATAGCTTAGTCCATGGGATCAATACTAGAAACAAGAATAACTTGCGTAAACATTTAAAGTCATTTACTTTGGCTCAGAAAGGTGTCCAATATTCAGCAGTATGCATTTTCAATAACATGCCAGCAGCCATAAAAAATTTAGCTCACAATAAAGTACAGTTTGAAAGAGTCTAAAGGATTTTTTGGTGGCCAACTCCTTCTACTCCATTGATGAATTTCTTACCAGTAGTGATTAGTAACTTATTGTATATAATATTCACAAATATGAATACTGTGTTCAGTTTGACTTCGGTACAAGTTTTGTGCAGTAATATAATCATTGTAAATCAGTGTAAAAAATTAAAAAAATAAAAAAAGAAATAAAAAAATAAAGTAATTGCTAAGAATTTTAATATGCACCTAGTAAATTAGTAAGTAGTAATAAGTTTTGTGTCCTTCAAAATGTAAATATTTTTAAGATAATTGTTTTTCCTGACCAATTACACATCCACAATGGCAATTACATTTGGGGTCTGTGGAAGGTACATTAACATACTTGTCCTCTTTTTGTAAGTATATATTGCGTATTTTGTTCTGACATCTTCTACATCCAAGAGGATTTCCTTAATTCGGATCTATTGTTGCTTTTCTGATCAGATGAAGCGCCATATTATGTCAGACATTTTTTGACCTTTTTTTTGTTCTAATAAAACCCCATGTCATTCCAAGCATGTGAGTCAATTTTTACCTATCTATCTACATTACTCAGTGATTTATTGAGTTTCCAAATTTATACTGACTTTTTGATCACCTGGTATACATACTTTTTTTTTTTTTTTTTTTTTTTTTTTTTTTTTTTTTTTTTTTTTTTTTAAGAAATGCTTACATCACTTTGGCAAAATCGTCACACACGCGACAAAACCTTCTAAATCCTGGTATATACAAAATCACTTCTAATTCATGTAATAAATATTATATAGGCCAAAGCGGACGCAATTTCACTGCTTCTTATAAAGAACACATTATAGAGTGTCAGAAACTCCACTTTTTACCAGCACTGACAACCGGAAAACCACACAATAGGCACTATAGGAAATGCAGTCGAAATTTTACACATAATACAGAAGGGATACGAAATGAATATTCTAGAAGAAACTGAAGAATGTATTCACGCAACTAGCGACTCAAATAATTTATTAAGCGATCAAAGCAATTTTAAACGTAAAAATTTTATCGATATTTTTTTTCACACTTTAACGCTGGATGATGGATTATACAGCTTACCAGAGATCAAAGATCATACTGTAATGCTAAAGCAATGAATCACTAAATAAGAAAAACCCTCTACAACGTAAATTTATTGTTTATATATCATCATAAAATTTCTAATAAAAATCTCTAACCCCAACTCATTACATAATAACATGTACACGAAAATAATATATAAAATTATCTCTATTAACTTTTAGATATTCTCTTTGTGAAACAATTTGTAAACGTACAGTATTGTGAGACACTGGCAGTTTACTGACTATTATTCGTAGATGGAAGATAAGTTTAGAAGAACACCTCATAAATATCGAATAAGTCAGTTAAAGCAGGGTACAGCTGTATGTACTGCACCACATATAACTGAAATTATGTACATTTTATTTATGTAATGCTTGGCTACATGTTGATAACGGAAAAACTGTTTTTGCAGAAAGACACCCGACGACGGCAGTTTTGCCGAAAGTTACGTCTAGTGAATAAATAAATAATATATTACAGTGTTCTGGTCCAACCAATTATAATTATGTCATTCTACGACACCTAAAATGCTGTGGGCCTAAGGTATAACTGTGGTGTCGCACAAGTATAAAGTGCGCGCCACCTACTTTCGCCGCGCGCCGCCATGCACGCACGGCGCGGCGTTCTTACGACGTCAGCCACGAGCGCCCTCTGCTACAACTCCGCTCGTGGCCACCACTAAACGACATCGTTCACTTGGGACTGAGATAGGAACTAGCTAACACTTCGGAATCAGATAGGCACCAGTGAAGACTTGGCTATCGGATAGGCACTAGGCAGGCCTCTAGCTCAACTATGTATCAGCAGTTTGCAGTACTGAGCTATGTAAAAATTAAGTATTACTAAGTCTCTAAGAAATATATATCTCGTTCTAATTTACTCTAGTGTTTCTAGTTTCTGCTGTCCCACTGGCTGGTCACCTCCTACCTGCACCAGCGTGCATCCTTTATTCCTGTGTCGGTCTTTCTACTCGGTCACCGACACCTACGACGGAAACGAGACACAAAAGCGGCGACGAGGCTGGGACACAAAAATAACAAGTTCATAAATATCGAACAAGAAATCAATTTTCAGTTTAGATATACGACCTTATAGAACTACACATGTAGCCAGCTGTGGAAAAGACTCGTTCTACCTGAACACTGGTAGATTCGAATGTTAATGAATAATCGTGCAAACGAGTCAAATTCTTTCACTCCATGAGATTCAAATGCTGTCATTATTAAATAGATTTTCTGTTCTAGATTTGATCTGTTCATTGCAATCTTCAGTGTCTTGCTTAGTTGCACTTCTGATTCCTCTTATAAAGCGAAATTATTTTCCGCGGATTGTTGACTATTATCTGCATCTATCGGCATATCATGTACTTATGTACTTATGTACTTTCGTACAGTGCAAAATACACTGAAGTGCCGTCTACTGGTTCACTTTAAAACGTTTACTAGGTTATTAAGTAACCAATTTCAAACATGTCAAAAAAGATACTCAGCTTTTCAACATTACGATGTATGGGGGTTCTGCTTGCTGCAAAATTATTCACCTGGGGCATCGTGGTAGAAATAAATACTCGTAGGTACATTTTTTCACTTATTATTTAATTTCCAATCAAACTGCTTCATATTCCACCAAAACATTACAACTTCATAACGTTCACAATGCAACAGAACTTAGCTGATAGTACTTCCATTTTGAAACGCAGACTGACATAGCTTCCAGAGTACTTTGGGAACGCCAAAACTCGAACTCCCCCACGCAAGGCGGTGAGGCAAATATATAACATTGACAATAATGAGATTGCATTATGCATTGTACATAACAATTGAATATACTAATTTACAATTAAGGAACACTCAAGAAAAACATTTCATGTACAAAAAATATTCACAATATAAAATGAAAACTATACATACAATAATTTTAGATGGCGCTTATCTTTTTAAGTCTTAATCGTGATACTTTTTGTTTGACAACAAACAGCAATTTTAAATGTCAATTAATTTGTAAAGGAGTACATCATACATGTTCCTGACATGTATTGAACTATCAAATATCTTGGCAATTCTGAAAATAGGTTCAAATCTCACGTCAGTCAATATATACAAAAAATAACAATCTTCAAATCTCGACTATTACTTTAATTAACAATTAGCTGGTCAACGCAACTTGTTTGTAAGCCTAAGATATATACAATGCTATTTATTTTCATGTCTTTCGGATATTCATGTCTTTTCTGTCTAGTTCTTGAAATAATGTACAATTACGAAACTATTGTTTATAGAACTGTCTGGAAAGGATCTAAACGAATCTCTTAATTAATGAAATCTATCACTTGTTTTAATCACAGTATCACCGAGACACTGTCCTACACTGATTCCTAGGCTGGCTATTTCGTTTGTAACTGACTTCACACGCAACATATATCACTGTTAGACCACGCGATTCTGGGACCGACGCAGACGGTATCGTACGATAACATTGAGATGACAGGGCCAGCAGTATCGTCACAACTTGCACCTGCAGGGCTGTCCATAACGCCCTAAGAGCACTAGGGGGTATTGTTCATGTCTGGGGCGTTTGGTGACCTGCAGAGGTGTTTAAAACTCAGAACAGTGTTCCTCCAATCTGTAGCAATTGTGGATGTGTGGCGTGTCGCATTGTCCTGATTTAGTCCGACGGAATGCAGAATGGACGTGAACGGATGCAGCACACACATGTGCGTGTCACCTGCCAGAGTCCTATCCAGACGTATCGGGGGTCTCATATCACTCGAGCTGCAATACCAGTAATACCAGACACATGTTTCATTGAATGGTTCGCACGCTGATACTTGTTGAGCCGGAACGATGAAAATGCCAAAATTAACGCTTTTTGGGTTTTAGATTATAAAATTTTTTGGAGTTTTCTGAATGAAACAAAACAAGTTTCATCCTTTTAAGTGAATTCTAAGTGAGGTATTGTTTTTTTTTTTTTTTTTTTTTTTTTTATCGCCGACGCGTAAATGGTTGTAGCGACTTGGTGTGTCACCTCTGACGGCGCCGTTAGCTGTCTGCAAGCAGGGTATCTTTGTGGAATTAGACAGTGTTTTTTTATTGTGACTAATAAAATTCTAAGATCGCGGTATTCCGTCTTTATTTACAACAGACGACCGGTTTCGATGTACACAGACATCATCTTCTGGTCTCTGCACTAAATCATAACATTATTACAGAAATGCATATTGTAGCCAGTTGGATAGTACTGGTGGGTCGTCACACATTAAAATATGCCGTTTGGTTGTCAGATATATAACTCATGTAATCATATATATATTGTACAGTTTTGTCACTCACAACTATCTTTTTATTGCAGATTTGGATTCTTCGTGAAAAAATATTTAACTTTCGTATGAAACATTTTATTTCGTTTTGTGATAAATGGTGCTGTAATCAGCAAAAATGAAAGTGTAGCCTACCTCTAACGAGCTTCTTCAGCATTTCTGTAGGCCTCATAGTACCAGGAAATGATATAGACTCTCTCTCTCTCTTTGCAGTCGTTAACATCGGGGAACAGTTGCGTAAAGGTGGGTATTTCTTTTTCTTTATTGCTGGCAGCAGCATCAGGCGGTGCTCTTCAGCCGAGCGTGCATGCAAATTACAATTAAGACTTAATTACAAACAGGACACTGGAGACAATAGTGCAGACATAAAGAACATGAACAAGGCGACGGAAACAAACACGTTAACAACAGTCTGTGCCATGGTGGCGGTAAAATCACATGCAGATCAGTCACTGGACAAAAATTAACACGACGACTCTGGTTAATAAGAGAGGCTGTTGTTCGGTGCACTGTAAAGACTCACACAGAGACACTGATGCTCTGAACACTAGACGACACTGTTTCTAAAATTCTTCACTGAGGCCTCCGCAAAGGGATGGGAGGGGAAGGTAGGAAGCGCAGCGGAGGTAGGGAGGAAGGACGGGGGTTGTTGAGACGCCGGGGTGAGAAAGGGGAAAAACCAAGCGGGGGAGGGAAGAGGAGGGGATGGGAAAAGGGGTCGCTGATGCTACGGTGATAGGATCAGGGTTGATAGGAGGGGTAAATTTCGGGACAAAGGGCGTCATCCGGTAAGAAAAGGGCGTGGAAGTTGCCTTGGGAGAGGACATGTAGCGTGTGCAGATGGAGAGAGGGAGAATACATTGGTGTAGGCGTGGCAGAGGCCCAGAGTTGGTTAGGATGGGGCAAACGAGGGGGTTGTGGGAATATATTTTACGGGTGACGTACAGGATTTGGAGGTGTTCAAGGAGTTGAAGGAGGTGAAGAAAGAGGATGAGTTCGCATAGGATCTGCGTGGGCCGACCGCGGTGGCCGAGGGGACTGAGGCGCTCTAGTCACAGTCTGCACGGCCACTATGGTCGGGGGTTCGAATCCCCCCCTCGGGCATGGATGTTTGTGCCGTCATTAGTGGTAGCTAGTTCATAAGTAGTTTGTAAGTTTAGGGACTGATGACCCCGTAGTTAAGTCCCATAGGCGATACCAACATTTGAAACATTTTTTATCTGCATGGGGGGAGGGGAGTTGGATACGGTAGGCGAGGCGCAGGGCGTGGCGTTCTAGGATTTGGAGTGTCTGATAAAAGGTGGGAGGAGCGGAAACCCAGGCAGGGTGGAAGGAGCAGAGGATGCGGTGCATGATGGATTTATAGGTGTGAAGGATGGTGGAGGGGCTTAGTCCCCACGTCCGACCTGTGAGATGTTTGAGGGGGTTTAGCTGGGACATAACTTTTTCACGGATAGTTTTGAGGTAGGGGTCCCAGAAAAGATGTCGATCAAGGATGAGGCCTAGGTAGTTTAGAGTGGGTGTGTGACTGATGGGACAGCCTTGGAGGGTCAGGTAGAAGTCGGGGAGCTGAAAGAAAGGGGTGGTATGACCTATTATGATTGCCTGGGATTTATCAGGGTTGACGGAGAGGAGCCACCGGTTGCACCATGCTAGAGGTGGGTACAATCCGAATCATTGAAATACAACAAACTGGCCACGGACTGAGAGCATTATCAAAGTTTGTGTTTCATTCGATTGTGGGAGAGGTCAGGAGACAGCATTAACAGAAACATGAAAACTTAACTCTGATTTTCCTGATCTGGTATGTATTTATTTGAGATATTACAATTTTTCAACAATTTCCATATTTTTAATTTTGACTATTACAACTCCATCTATTATGAAACGAAAAACTGATGCGGAGTTCGCCAAGAGCAAGTCGTGTCCGTTCGGCACATTTCGGAAGCACTCGTGCTTGTGTTGCGACTCGGGATTCCGAAGCCTTGACCTGGTGTTGGCCGCACTACCCCACCCCACCCCTCCCTGCCCATCAATTTAGCGAAGGCTGCGACAGTGAGCGTCCGAAGCTCTGTTCTCCCACTCTTGGAATGAAGCGGACATATTCGACACTACGCGCTGATTCTTCATGACGGAAACGGGCTTCTATTGCCATTTTTGTTAATATTCGTTCTTCATTTCTGTTTTGCTTTAGATATGGACTTCGGTGACATCTTTGACAGCCCACAAGATACGCCACTGGTCGTGGTACAGAGGCATCATGCCACGGACTGGACGGCCGCTTCCCACCGGATGTTCGAGTCCTTCCTCGGGCATGGGTGTGTAAGTTAGTTTAAGTAGTTTTAAAGTCTAGAGACTAATGACCATAGTAGTTTGGTCCATTAGGTTTACTAACATTTGTCATGAAAAACTTTAAGGTTGGCAGTTATACTTTCGGGCATGAAAGCAAATTTTTAACAATTCATTCACTTCGAAACTTCGTCTCTTAATGATAATAGAACATCTTAACTACTTCATAATATTTAGGCTGTACAGAAGTATTGTCTCATTGTGTCGATTGCAGGTAATCAACTATTTAAGTAGTTGTTGTTATGGTCTTCAGCCCGGAGACTGGTTTGCTGCAGGTCACCACCCTACTCTATCGTCAGCAAGCCTCTTCATCTCCTCATAAGAACGGCACCCACATCCATCAGAATCTGCTTACTATATTCGTCTCTCCCCACTCCCCCCCCCTCCACATACATACACACACCCACACACACACACTTCCCTCCAATGCTAATTTACGATTCCTTGATGTCTAAGAGTGTGTCCTGCCAATTGATTCCTTCTTTTAGTCAAGGTATGCCAAAAGTTCCTTTTCTCCCCAATTCTGTTCAGAACCTCCTCATTACTTACGCGATCTACCCAGCTAATCTTCAGCATTCTTCTGTAGAGCCACATCTCAAAAGCCTCTCCCCTCTTCCTGTCTAAACTGTTTATGGTCCAAGTTTCACTCCTATAAAAGGCAACACTCCACACAAATGCCTTCAGGAAAGACTTCCTTACACTAAAATTAGTATTCGATGTTAGCAAATTTCTCTTTTTCAGAAACGCTTTACATCCCATTGTCATTCTGCACTTTATATCCTCTGTACTGCGACCATCAAACGATATTTTACTGCTCAAGAGACAAAACTCATCTACCACCTGTATTGTTTCGTTACCTAATCTAATTCCCTCAGAATCGCCTGATTTTCTAAGACTGCATTCCATTACCCCTGTTTTGCTCTTGTTAATGTTCATCTTATACGCTCCATTCAACACACTGTGCATTCCGTTCATCTGCTCCTCCAGGTCCTTTGCTGTCTCTGACTGTATTACAATGTCATGTTTTTATTTCTTCAACTGAACTCTAATTCCTTCTCCAAATTTCTCTTTGCTTTCTTTCACGCTTGCTCATTGTACAAATTGCATAACATTGGAGAAAGGCTACAACCCTGTCTCACTCCTTTCCCAACCAGTGTGTCCCTTTCATACCATTAAACTCTAATAACAGCTGTTTGATTAATATACAATATAGGGAACTGAAGGTTATTTAAAACTTCCGTTTCCTATATTTTACCCCTGATGACTTCAGAATTTGAAAGAGTGTGTTCAGTCAACATTGTCAATCGCTTTCTCCATATCAACAAAAGCTAGATATGTAGGTTTGCCTTTACTTAATATATCTTCTAAGGAAAGTAGTAAGGTCAGTATTAAAATTACTAAAAATTTCCGGGCTGTTATGCCGTGGTCTATTGGATTTATTATTAAAACCCAACGTTTCGTCCCCAACTGGCTCGCTACTGTGGAGCCAGGGTGTGAATCGGACATCCAAAAGTGCCACGATCCCCCTTGAGAATGTCCTCCGCAGTCAGGGACGAAACGTTGGGTTTTAATAATAAATCCACTAGACCACGGCATAACAGCCCGGAAATTTTTAGTAATGTTGACCATTCCGGCCGTGAAAGTTTACATTTTACAAGGTCAGTATTGCCTCCCATGTTCCTACATTTCTCAGTCCGAACTGATCTTCCCCGACGTCAGCATCTATCAACGTCTCCATCCTTCTGTAAATATTGCGTGTTAAAATTTTGCAGCCATGACTTATTAAACAGATGGTTCTGCAGTTTTCGCATTTGTCTGCGCTTGCTTTCTGGTTTTCCATCCGAGTGCTTGATATTCATCCAGCTATTGCTTCCAAATGTCTCTTTTACTTTTCTGTAGGTCGAATCTATTTTTCCTCTAGTTATACATTCTTCTACAGATTTGCATTTGGCTTCTAGCCATTACTACTTAGCCATTTTGCACTTCATTTCAATCTCATTTCTAATTCGTCTGTACTCCAATTTTGTATCACCTCCTTTCGTTGGTCCTCTGCTACAACGACTATTTCATCTTTTTAAATATAAGCATTCCTCTTCTACTGTTTTATTTTCCCTCGTTTCTGTCAATTATTGCCTAAATCTACCTCTGAAATTCTTAAGAACGTCAGGTTCCTTCAATTTATCCAGGTCCCATCTCCCTATATTCCTACCTTAAGTGTTGTGGCGTAAAGTCAGCGCCACACGCCAGACGTAAGAGAACGATCGTGGACAAGGCAGCCGTGCACCAATACCTTTATTGACAAGCAGACCGGCACGAGTAAACAACAAAATAGCACGAGGTCACAACATTAAGAGATTTCAGTACTGTCACGTTGCTTTCCAACGGAAAAAGGACAACGTACCTTGTTAATTTATTTGATTATTTCGTACGTTATCGATTTTCTTTAATAACTTGTGTCTAAAGAGAAGTACTCTGTTACTGGGTCTGTGTGTGACCTGTAGCAAGGGGAGAGAAACGCATTCAGAGCTAACGGCACGAGCCAGAGGCCGCACTAGAAGGGCGGCTCATTGTTATTCTGAGGGACCGAGGTTCCCGGAAGAAGGATTACGGCTGAGGGCCGCTGCAGCAAGTAGTGCCGAGGCGAGGGCCAATATTTTCGCAAACGTTACCGCCATCTGGCTGGCTCTACCAACGCTGGCGACATCTTGGCGAGGTGAGCGTCTGCATACGATGTGCCTCCAAGGACAATGCACGGTGCTTTGCGAGGGGAAAGTTGGGGAAATTTATGAAAGACAGACCCCTTGGACGACCACGTATGGCGCCAAGTTGGCGAACACTAGGACATTGTACGTCTCTTGCGCCAAGTTGGCGGACGCTGAAGTTGTACAATAGCGAGGGCATTTGGCCGTTTGCTGGGAATAACTCGCTGGCCTTTTTCTTTCGGTGGTGCATGAAGGTCATCCGCCTATACCGTGAAAACGCTGTACGTGAGGGTGAAGCCCAAAGGATGGAAACGCGAGAAAGCTGGCCATTGGCTGCTGTTTTATAGTAATGGGGTTCGGCTGTCCGACTGCCGAACGCAAGCCGAGATTGTCCGGACTTTGGCGCTTCGCCGCTGTGGATTGGCGTTTCAGTAGAGATAGTCGGAGCCTGGAGGCTTTGCGGAGAGGAGACGGAGGTTTTGAAAGTGACATATTTATGAAAACATTTTTATTTCACTTTTGGGGAACAGTACTCTTATTTTAATTATTCGATTGAAAGGTTGCAAACCAATATTTCAGAGCTCGATCAGACGTGCAAGGATTATGATATGAAGATCAGCATCTCCAAAACGAAAGTAATGTCTGTGGGAAAGAGATTCAAACAGATTGAGTGCCAAATAGGAGAAACAAAGTTAGAACAGGTAGACAGTTTCAAGTACCTGGGATGTAATTTCTCACAGGATGGCAACATAGTGAAACAACTGGAATCGAGGTGCAGCAAAGCTAATGCAGTGAGTGCTCAGCTAAGATATACTATTTTCTTCAAGAAGTAAGTACCAAGATTAAGTTAGCACTGCGCTGCTCTATCTTTCGACCAACTTTGTTGTATGGGACTGAAAGTTGGGTGGATACAAGTTACCTTATTCATAAGGTACAGGTTACAGATATGAAAGTAGCAAGAATGATTGCAGGTATTAATAGATGGGAACAATGACAGGAGGGTGGCCATAATGAGGAAATCAAAGAAAAACTGGGAATGAACACGATAGACGAAGCAGTTAGAGCGAACAGACTCCCATGTTACACACATGGGAGAAGCAAGGTTACCTAAGAGACTCATGAGTTCAGCAGCGGAGGGTAAGAGAAGTCGAGGTAGACTAAGAAGAAAGTACTTAGATTCGGTGCAGAATGATTTTGAAGTAAAAGGCATAACACCCTCTGCCAGGCACTTAAATGTGATTTGCAGAGTATCCCATGTAGATGTAGATGTAGACGAGGCATCAATGTTAGCATTGAATAGGGGATCATGGAGGAGTTTTATTAGAGTTACTATGCTACAGACTGAACGCTGAAAGGCATTATCAGTCTCTAATGATGATGATGATGATGATGATGATGATGATGATGATATAAAGAACAGTCTAGAGAGCAAAAACATTTTTTTTTTCGACTAGTTTCGGCTTATTTTACAGCATCTTCAGGAAATTAAGCTGCACAACATCAATGGAGCTTAATTTCCTGAAGACGACCTAAACTAAGATCGAATCTAGTCGAAAAAAATAAAATTTTTTGCACTCTAGACTGTTCTTTATATTAAATTTTGAAAGAGGGTTCGGTGTCTGAGCAGTCAAAGAGAGCAGACGCTTCTGTTCGCAGTCTATACTTCGAGCAGCTGTACATTGAATTTGTGGTACAAATTTTGGAGTTGCTCCAAAACGTACTTATTGCGCTGAGTAATGGAAAGTCGAGAACAAAGTCAGCCTGCCTCATATTAGACGCACCGATGCGATAATTGCTATTTTCACTGTTCTGGTGTCTGCCTACAGTACATTCGTGTTCCACACGTAAATTGTCTGTAGTGGCACGTAATAGCCAAACGCGTGAGATCGTGGGCATTGAGATCCGCCGGGGACGAAGTTATCTGATACTAGTTAAATATCGCTTCTGGAATACGAAGCCGGCTGCGGTGGCCGAGGAGACTGAGGCGATCCAGTCACGGTCTGCACGGCCACTACGGTCGGGGTTTCGAATCCCCCCTCGGGCATGGATATTTGTGCCGTCCTTAGTATTAGCTAGTTCATAAGTAGTTTGTAAGTTTAGGGACTGATGACCCCGTAGTCAAGTCCCATAGACTCTACAAACATTTGAACATTTGGAATACGAAGCTGATTTATATTTCGGGCACGTAACTTGCAGCTATCAACGCTCACAGCTGCCAACCAGATGTCGCCTTGCTGGCATCTCCAGCCAGCACAGCGTCGTGTGCATTTGTCAGTGCTTCAAGGGCTGTTCACGTTTTCGGACGTATTGAAAACGTTAGGTAAACTCACAGTAATCAGTATCGAAATATTCCTCTTCATTACGCCGCGGTTTACCCTCGACTACCAGTCACTTGCTGTAGCAGTGTATGTTCTATAGGAAATATAGTATGCAGAAATTGCAGAACGACATGTTGACCATAGCTGTTTATTAATTCTCGATGCTACCGGTTTCGGTTATTTACCATTGTCAAGCGTTAGCAGAGATTAGCTAATAGTTTAACATGTCGGAATACAAAAATACAAAATTATAACACAAGTATTCGTTGTCATTGTTCAGGTTATTGTCACAGTGGCTGACTGCTATAGACTGTCTATAGCAGTCAGCCACTGTGACAATAACTTGAGCAATGACAACGAATACTTGTGTTATAATTTTGTATTTTTGTATTCCGACATGTTAAACTATTAGCTAATCTCTGCTAACGCTTGACAATGGTAAATAACCGAAACCGGTAGCATCGAGAATTAATAAACAGCTATGGTCAACAAGTCGTTCTGCAATTATCTGAAAGCTGTTATGTCCCACCTATTCACCTTTATAGTATGCAGCATTGATCATTTTTATTAATGTTTTTGCAGATCGATTTCGATCACATAATGATCATCTTCAATGCACCAGTCATCGTAATATCAAATATGAATAATCATATGCCATATTAGATGAATGTAATATAAAAAAATATCTGTTACGTTCAGCTAATATGGCATATGACTATGTATAGTTGATATTACGATGACTGGTGCAATGAAGATGATCATTATATGATCGAAATCGATCTGCGAATACATTAAAAAAAAACGACCAATGCTGCATACTATATTTACTATATTCATTATTTTGTGGTCGCTGAGCACTCCGTTCCAAAAATTGGAATGAAACCTCAAAAAAGTGTATATTCTATTTGTATTTTTATGTTGTTGAATTTGATCTTTGCTTTAATTGCACATGGAATTTTGCTTTCAAAAAATTGTTTGTAGAACTTATGGGACTTAACTACGGGGTCATCAGTCCCTAAGCTTACAAACTACTTATGAACTATAAGGACAGTACAAATATCCATGCCCGAGGGGGGATTCGAACCCCCGACCGTAGTGGCCGTGCAGACCGTGACTGGAGCGCCTCAGTCCCCTCGGCCACCGCGGCCGGCTTTGCTTTCAACGCTGACATTGTTTTGACTTCAGAGAATAGAACGAGTCAAACTTATTTGTCAACTTACGTCACTGACATTTCATTCCATTCCATGGTGTTGGTGGTGGCGGCTTATTTAATTACGTCACTGAACTTAGATAGTACCCTCTACTAAATTTTGGATTGTTTTGATGAATTGGAAATTAGAGCATAAATTCATTAATTGCTGGATGGTGGCTCAGCCATGCCTATCCTTTGATATCAAGTGAACAAACCATTTGCATACTCCATTTGCATACCGACCTTTCCCTTCCCTTCCTTGCCATTATTTGCACCACACCCTTCATTTGCATACTGCCAGGATCCACTTCCTCCTCCCTCCTTCACATTTTTATTCCAACAGTAGATCTATTTTTCAACCTTTCTGCAGTTTCTTCAGCTCACTTAATTTCGTAGTTCAGTTTTACAAAAATTATACGGTTTTATACATATTACTTTGAAAAAGTAATCACGTACCTATAAATAAATATTATGCTTGTGTACAATATGTTGAGGAACAGTCAATATTAGCTAGTTACATTCTTGAAGATGTACAGTTTGACTTCTGACAAGTAACTAAGAAAAATCATGATAGGTGTACGCAAGGCATAGAAGCAAGGAAGTGTAGCACCTAATCTCATAGAATGTAAAATTCATGTTGAGCTTCCATTATATTAGAACCTCCGAAATCCGCTAAAACAAAACTCGTGTAACGTGAAAGTCACCACCGAGTACGTGAATATAATCTCAACTAGCTACTCCCCGCGGTTCAGTAGTCAGACATTAAAGTGCCAAGAAAGGGCATAAATAACTACATGACTGTTTGCGACATTGTTAGCACGGAATATATAATTGTCTTGGAACGGATGGAGAGCCAAAAATCTATTACAATACGTCGCTGTAAACGACGTTTCGAGACTTCTTGCTCTCCGAGTATACGTAGAGATTTCTAGCTCTCGATACACGGGAGCAGCCTACGTAGAGCTGTCTGTGCGAGAAACATGGGGTGGCCACATGAATACCTGCCACTTTTAATGTTTGTCCTTGACTCTTGTTTATAGTAATCGAGAAGGCCACTTTCAATGGGAACTGTAACCGGTTAACCTGGAATGGCAAGTTTGTTGGGATGATGGGAATTCGTGGTATTAATACAGTCTCTCTCTTGGCTCCACCGGTGATGATGATGGCCTGCACGATATGCCTTCTCAGGTCCGTGATGCGTAACGTGGTGCCATTGCATAATCGTGGTGCATCTAAGTTACGCATCAATAAAACAGGCACACCCACCTTCAGCTCCAACTTGTGAGATGGCACCCCTGACAGTAAGTAACTACAATAACAACAATACAGTAATCGAAAACAAATGCCAAGTAAAGGAACAAAATATACAGCAAACGTAACGGAGAAAAGTAACGAAATAAACAACAAACGTAACGGAGAAAAGTAAAGAGATAAAAAAAGACATCTAACGGAGAAACGAACTGTTGAGATCCTACAAATGCAAAGCGAACCAACAAAAGAACTAAACGCAAACGTTCGAATGCTATAAATAATCGAAATCACCAAAGAAACTGTTATTCATTGAAATCCAAAGAGAATACAACTTTAAAGAATTACGATAACATCCCAATGTTCGAACATCTATAACGTTTCATATGTTAACTGCAGCGTACCGCCTGCCATCTGTTGAGTGCATTTGCTACTACTTTTGTTGCAGTTTACGTACGCTATTTATACGTGGCAGTTCGCGCTTTGTACACAAAATAGGGCTTGGTATCTAGATCCCATTCTACACAAAACGTCAATGTTTTTTCTTGCCATGGTACTTAGAGCATATTTTATTTAAAGTCTTCAGTTTATATACATACTTCCTTCATTTGTTACAACAAATGAAAATGAATGCGGCATAAACGCCAACATTCAGATTTCTTGTGTGTATAATTATATATCAGTTAAGCCGTTTTGGCAGTACCAAGAATCTTTTTGTGTATTCGAAAGTAAAAAAGATAACAATAACAAAGAAAAAAATGTCACTGTAGCAGGACCCGAAACATTGTCCAAAATAACGGAAGTCTATTACACGTTGCGTTAACCCTCGCGGCTAAACATGACATACCCTACAATGCTCTTCTGCTGTTATATTAGAGCTTCTCACAACCGCTACGTATTTCTATGGATATATTTCAAATAAATAACTTGTAATAAACATTTTGAAAAGTAGCCTATCTAATAATCCAAGACATAAGAAATCTCTATATGAAATTTCATCTAAATCAGTGCTGTAGTTTTAGCGTGATGCGATAACAAACATACAAACTTTCGCATTTATAATATGTATAGGATTAGTTCGTGTTGTGTTCACACAACTCTTCAACTGAAGATGGTTGACGGATAGACGGGTGTGCAGTCTACTTATGTTTACATTTGTCCTCTGTCGACGTCAGCACGTGGATGTGTTCCATTACCACTAGTACCTGCACTAATCGCTGGGAACGTCAACACAAAGCAAAAATGTTCGAATTTTTGTTAAGCTTAAGGGATTTAACTGCGGGGTCATCAGTCCCTAAACTCACAAACTAATTACGAACTACCTCATAGTAAAGACGACACAAACATCCATGCCCGAGGAGGGATTCGAACCTCCGACGGGGAACGGCCTCGCGCATCGCAGCATAGCGCCTCATTGCGCTCGGCCACTCGGCCGTGGCGCGTCAACTTCAATGTTGTGTTATGTATTTAATAACGTTTCAGGGAATTGTACACTGTGATACATTTTTGAATAGATCTTTAGGAGAGGAAATGAATTACCGAATAAAAAAAATACAGTGTGCCCTTTATAAAAGTCATACCGCTGTTCATATCTTGTAAAAAAAATTAAGCTACATAGAAGGCTATCATGTTGATTGATGTCCCCCCTGACGGCTAAAGAACATTTGCTTGAAACATTTTGTAATTTGCGTCTAGACAAACAGTTATTTAGGGTGGTCAAGATAAATGGGACACTCTGTGTATTAGTGCTATGTAAGTCTTACAGACTTGAAGATGGCCGCCTAAATTTGCCAAACCGATCATAAGTGATATTGGCTCCTCTTCTTATGCAGATTTCCGTTACAAAATATTAACGTTCAAACAAGGAGTTTCAGTGACTTAATAATAGGACTTGGATTTTCAATAGTAAAGACAAGCCACAGATAGTGGCCAATAGAGGGGCATACAAACTTATTTGTCCAGATTGTGATACATTTTACATTGGCCAATCAGTTTGAGAGATATCAACTAGGCTAAGAAAGCATGAACACATCTGGAGGTTGCAAAATCATGACTTTACTTTTGCTGAACATGTTCTGAGTGAGGGCCGTAGATACCAACCACAGTCCCATGTACTCCACCTCTCTAACAACCAGAAACTAAATCTACTAGAGGCCCTAGAAATAAACAAACATCTGGCTCACAACCCAGACTTAATATTAAATGATCAAACAGTCCTCAATACATCATAACTTCTGAACCCACCCTAATCCTCAGAAATTTACCAGGCCTGTTCCAGTCTATTCCTTCAGTTCTTGCATCTTATTCTATCTTACTCTGTTTTTGAGTCAGCGTATGTTAGTAATAGGTTTCAGTACTTTTCTCTTACAGTTACTTTACTGGTATGTAGTTGTAAATCTATTTTAAATTTGGTAAAGCCACTGTTTATTTACTTGCAGTGTTAATACCAGTCCAGCTTTCCAATGTATCACATCTGTTGTATATCTTTCATTGTTAGTACTAATATTCCTAATTATTCTGTACTCTGTCCTTACATTAATTCCTTATTAAAAGCAATGTTTATTTTCGTTTTCAAATATAGTGCATTGTCATTGGTTATTTAGGTTATGTTCGTTATTCATTTTTACAACATGTGTTCATTCTGTGCCATATATATATATAAGTTGTTCCTGTTGTTAATATCGTATTAAATGTTCCAAATATCAAGCAAAAACACATGTTTTTAATCTTTATAACCCATATTAACACCCAATGGTTGCAGTAGACGGCAACCTAAAGACGATGGGTGTGCCCTCCGCTATGAAAGGCCAAGCAACCCAGCTGTAGCCAGCGGTGTTGTTCCTCAAGAGACGGGTACAAGGGTATATCAGCTGTAATTTTACTATTGTAGTTTGTCTTATTATTATTTTATATTTGTTCCTCTTTGCAGACGTGATCTGAGGATGATCTTCATTGCTCGAAACCGGTCATCATTATAAAATATCATATTGCGCTCTAGACTGCTGTAATTATTATATTATCACAATTTTTTGATCGCTGTTTCAATTTCCACAGGAACAATGTTGCATAACATATTATTTTAAGTAGTTGGGAAGTATAGAGATTCATGACAATAACAGGTCGAATAGGTTAAAAAAAAGGGGGATGGAAACAGCTATCGTCTTCGTTGCCACACATTTTGACGTGTGGACATATTCGCGGTTTAGCAGGAAGTAAATGTTGAAGAGAGATAAGACAGAGCGAGAGAAAGGGAGAGCCCAGAGTTATGGTGGTAGAGAGACAGTGGGATTAAAAAAGCTTAATGGATGGTGGCCAGCAGTGGAAGCAAAAGAGAGCAGAGACAGTGGTAGGAGGAAGGGGGATAACGGAGGCCCTACATACCTTTGAGAGTCTGGCTCCTCCAGAACGGCGAACTTTAAGGAGAAAAATTTTGTCCGCAATCCTCTCCCCACCCTCCATACCCACGTAATGAAGTTTCTCGGTGTAGAGATTATGAGCCCGAGCAATCTATCCGAAGAGACATCTGTAGAGAAGAGAAAGTTGTGAGTGAATAAACAGACTGTGAGAAAGAAAGAGAAACGCAATAGGGCATAGACAAAGACAGACAGTTCAAATGGAAAAGACAGTGATTAGGAAGATGAAGGGTAAGAGATGGAGAGAGTTCGGTGGGAGAAAGAAGAAAGCGCCTATTGGAGAAATTGGAGGCAGTGGGAGAGACATAGATATAGACAGTGACGTGAAAGGGGGATGCTGTGTTTTACAGTGAGAGATAAAATGGTAAAAGAGTGCTAATACGTTCGCATAACAAACGTTTTTGTGATGATGGCGGAACGGGGAATGGCAAGCGATGCAGAGTCTTGTGTAAACGGGAACATATTTGCTTTCTTTGTAATCCGACAGAACATCTTTTAGCTCGTCGGCTAACGTCTCGCTTCTGGCCCAATGACACGGCACTTGGTTGCGGAACATAGTGAATAACTTGAGTAACTATTACATTGCTACAATACAACCTGCAGTGCCAATACAGCAATTGTTAACAAAGATATACGGTACAGTTTTCCAACACTATTATCATTCAATTTAGTAGTCACTCGACCTGTGTGTGGCCGTGCTCAACAATTTTATGTTGTAGACATGTTTTAAATTTTACCTTTTTTTCTATGACATGGAGTCAGCCACGTTTTATTTAACAACTATTTTAATGTGAGCTAAATTTCATACTTTTGAAGAAGGCAACATTATTTTTGGCGAAACCTAGGTAAAGGTTTATGCACGTAAACAATTTCTTATGCAACTGGTCAGCTGAAACTTTGTTGACTTTTGGATCGTGTTCCACCGTTGCTGAACTGCAGCCATGTTTAAAATTTTAAAAAGTAAAACTGCTTTTGACTGCCATAAAAGAGTAGATCGGTCCAGATAATGGTGTGACGTTCAAATTGAGTTATACTGCACACGATTTGAGCCGTCAAGTCAGAGAGAACTTGGTGCTCACTGCATGCCCAGAGGTCTTGCAGGAGGCTACAGATCGAGTACACAGAAACCAACTAATTCAACAAGCTTAACGTTAATAAGACACTTGTTCTCAGTGGCTTTGGGAACCTCTTTTAATTACGGCAGGAAGTACCGACTGCAAATTGACCACTATTAGGAGCAAGGTATCTCAAGGGCGGTACGTTAATGTGGTTAAATACGACCGGACTGTATATTAAAATTTGCGTTGATGAATGGACTAGCAGAAAAATTAACATGGATGCCTCTTTAACTGGAAGATTGTGTCCTGTTGATAAAGAGTAATTTTGTAGTTAGACACGTGTACTTTTAGAACGAAACCTTTATCAGAGAGAGAGAGCGAGAGAGAGAGAGAGAGAGAGAAGACAGATAACTAAATGCAAAACTTTGCAATGTAAAATATCACCTTGTTTTCGATCACGTTCATCAGAAAATGTTCAGTTAATTAGAGCGTCATGCATCACCTGAAATAGTCAAAAGGCAGTTTTACGTTACAATACAAAAATTTGATTCCTTAATATCTCCAGGCGTATGGAGTATTAAAAAAAATTACTGGTATGCAGCCCGGTATGAAATTCGACATCGGCCGATATTTCGGCAGGGGCACTCCCTGCCATTCTCAACGCAATACTGCAGCGAGGACACAATGTGCAACGACGTTTAAAACCTCGGTTCTCAATGACAACAAAAGACAACACACACTTAACGAGCGGGCACACAACGCCATCAGACGAACAAAGACGAAAACCAACAGCAATATCGATGTTAATCAGTTTTCATCAGGTGAAGTGGCATTAATTGCAGAGAAATGCCAAGATCGCAATTTTTATTTTTTAATTTTATGCAAGGCGGCCGGTTTCACACTGAAGGGAGTCATCTTATGGTCTGCTATAATTGGCATTTAACTGCAGACCAGAAGATGACACCCTAGGGTGTTGAAACCAGTCGTCTTGCATAAAAATAAAAATAAAAACTGCGATCTTGGCATTTTATTAATATAAAGAGAAATAAGACCGCTCCCTTAGATGAGTAAATTACGTGGCCGTAATTTTGTCCTTCTGTTTTTGGACAAGTGAGACAGCAGTATTCCATACAAAATTTAAACAGAAATCTCCATCCCTATTTAACAGATTACAGACAACTTTGATTTCAATCACTTCCTTGATAACACAACCCCAACAGCTGGAAGTGCATGTGGAAATTTAGGTTTTTTTTTTTTCTTTCTTTTTTCTTTTGTATTCCATTGGGTGAACTGTGTCCAAGCAATGTTCGACAACAGCAGACTCGTTAGGTTGTTGCAAATGTGTGTGACGTTTATGCTCAACACATCTGTCCTCGACAGTCCTAATTGTTTGACCAACATATGCCACAGCTGCATGGGATACGGTCGGGCCGGCCGCGGTGGCCGAGGTGACTGAGGGGCTCCAGTCACGGTCAGCACGGCCACTACGGTCGGGGGTTCGAATCCCCCCTCGGGCATGGATATTTGTGCCGTCCTAGTTCGTAAGTAGTTCATAAGTAGTTTGTAAGTTTAGGGACTGATGACCCCGTAGTTAAGTCCCATAAGCTTAATAAACACTTGAACTTGATACGATCGACACCGGTCTTGGGATCCGTTAAGGATGATTTGGGTTTGCGCTACGTCGGTGTGGCATGTCATATCTTGCTCAAACAGGACTGTCGAGAACCGATGTATTGAGACTGAAAGTCACACACGTTTTCAACAGCCTTAACAAGTCTGCTGTTGCCGAACATTGCTTGGACACATGTCACCCGATGGAATACAGCAAAACGGCCATTTTCGGCATGCACTTCTAACTATTGGGAGTGTGTTAACGAGGAAGTGAGTGAAATAAATCTAGTGAATAACCTGTTGATTAGGGATGGAGGTTTTTGCTTAAATTCCGCATGGAATCCTGCTCCCTCATTTGTTTAGAAACAGAGGGTCAAAAGTAATACCACCTCACCAGCTGAAAACTGATATCAGTTGCTGTTGGTTTTCATCTCTGATCGTGTGATGGTGCTGTGTGCTTGCTTGCTCGGTGTGTCTTTCAAATTGGTCAGTCGGTCCAAAAACAGCTTTTTTCAATGTATATCCCGTATCTTTGATACGGTTCATGCCTGAAGAACATTCTATCCATGCTACACATCCGATTTGGTTACCATAGAGGGATGCACTAACAAATTGTTCACGATGACAGCAAGAGTTGTCATCCCTTAAGACGAATTCTTCAGCGAAATGCTGCCGATTTAATTGTACCATAAGTACAGCCGTATAATTGACATCTACATCTACATCTACATCTACATACATACTCCGCAATTCACCGTAAGGTGCGTGGCGGAGGGTACAGTGTACCACTACTGGGCATTTTCTTTCCTATTCCACTCCCTAATGGAACGAGGAAAAAAAGAATGCCTATATGCCTCCGTACGAGCCCTAATTTCTCTTATCTTGTCTTTGTGATCTTTATGCGAAATGTATGTAGGCAGCAGCAAGATCGTACTACACTCAGCTTCAAATTCCGGCCCTCTAAATTTACTTAACAGAAATTCACGAAAAGAACGTCGTCTTTCTTCCAGCGATCCCCAATTGAGTTGCCGGAGCATTTCCGTGACACTCGCGCATTGGTCGAACCTACCGGTAACAAATCTAGCTGCTCGTCTCTGAACCGCCTCTATGTCTTCCTTTAAACTGATCTGCTGCGGGTCCCAAACACTTGAGCAATACTCAAGACGTGGTCGTACAAGCGTTTTATACGCTGTCTCCTTTACAGGTGAAGTACATCTTCCCAAAATTCTCCCAATAAACCGAAGTCGGCTGTCCGCCTTACAACTGTCCTTAAATGCTCGTTCCACTTCATATCCCTCTGCAATATTACGCCTAGATATTTGAACGACGCGACAGCATCAAGAAGCCCACTACTAATGCTGTATTCGAACATTATGGGATTGCTTTTTCTACTCATGCGCATCACCTTACATTTTTCTACATTGAGAGCTAGCTGCCATTCTTCGCACAAACTAGAAATTTTGTCTAAGATATCCTGTATGCTATTACAGTCAGTTACAGACGACACCCTCCCATACACCACAGCATCATCAGCAAACAGCCGCAAATTACAACTTACTCTGTCCATCAGATCATTTATATAGATAGAAAATAATGGCGGTCCTATCACACTCCAATGGGGCACGCCTGACGATACACTCGTCTCTGATGAACACTCGCCGTCGAGAACAACGTACTGCGTTCTATTATTTAGGAAGTCTTCCAGCCAGTCACAAATCTGTGAACCTATTCCATAAGCTCGTATTTTCGTTAGCAGTCTGCAGTGTGGCACCGCGTCGAACGCCTTTTTGAAGTCGAGAAAAACACAATCCGCCTGTTGCCCTTCGTCCATGGCTCGCAAGATGTCATGTGTGAAAAGGGCAAGCTGAGTTTCACATGAACGATGTTTCCTAAACCCGTGCTCATTCATGGAAAGAAGCTTTTCCGTTTCAAGGAAATTTACTATATTCGAACTGAGAATATGCTCCAAAATTCTACATGAAACTGATGTCAACGATATTGGCCTGTAATTGTATGGAACAGTTCTCTTTCCTTTCTTATACACGGGAGTCACCTGCGCTTTTTTCCAATCACTAGGAACTTTGCGCTGAATTAAAGATTCGCGATGAATGCAAGCTAAGTAGGGGGCCAACGCCGCAGAATAGTCTCTGTAAAACCGAACTGGTATTCCATCCGGACCAGCAGACGTTTTCGTATTTAGCTCTCTCAGCTGCTTCTCTACACCGGAAATACCTATTGCTATGTACCCCATTTCGGAATTAGTACGTTGATCAAATGATGGTACATTTGTGCGGTCGTCCTGTGTGAAAGATTTCTTAAAGGTTAAATTTAGAACTTCAGCTCTCCGTTTGCTTTTTTCTATTACTGTCCCGGAATGATCAACGAGTGACTGGACAGTGGACTTTGACCCACCTGTCGATTTTACATAGGACGAGAAGTTTTTCAGGTTCTCGGAAAGATCTTTTGCTAAGGTATGGCTGTGATAATTATTGTATGCTTCGCGCATCGATCTTTTTACAGACGCACGATGACCGGTAGCATGCGGTGACCACACATAATAGATTTGGGGACCACTTAATGAGTAACGTAGAAGTAGATATCATCGGAGTAGTGAAGCAACTAAAATCACTTAACAAGAACAAGTCTTCTGAGCCGCACTGTATACTCATTAGATTTCTAATTATGCTGAAGCGATAGCTCCTTCCTTAACAGCCATATACAACCGCTCTCTCAAAGAAGGATCTGTACCAAAAGATTGGAAAGTTGCACAGGTCACACCTATATTCAAGAAAGGCAGTAGGAGTAACCCACTGAACTACAGGCCTATTTCATTGACGTCAATTTGCAGCAGGGTTTTGTAACATAACTTGTATTCAGATATTATGAATTATCTCGAACAGAATGATCTATTGACCCAAGGTCAACACGGATTTAGAAAATATCGTTCATGCGATACACAACTAGCTCTTTGCTCACACGAAGTGATGAGTGCTATCGACAAGGGTTCTCAAATTGATTCCGTATTTCTTGATTTCCAGAAGGTTTTGACACCGTTCCTCACAAACGCCTTTAACCAAATTACGTGGTTGTGGTATATCGCCCCAAATTTGCGACTGGATAGGGGATTTCCTGTCAGAGAGGACACACTTTGTAGTAATGGATAGGAGTTGATATCTGGCGTTCCACAGGGTTGTGTTATTGGTCCTCTGCTGTACCTTATTTACATAACCGATTTAGGGGAAATTCAAGTATCTCTCTTACGTTGTTTGCAAATGACGCCGTCATATACTGTCTAGTAAAATCATCTGAAAATCAAATCCAACTGCAGAACAATCTGAATAAAATATCACTATGGGGTAAAAATATGGCAATTGACTCTTAATAATGATAAGTGTGAGGTCGTCCACATGAGTACGAAAAGAAATCCTTTGACTTTGTTTACAAGAAAAATCAATCAAATGTGAAGCCCGCAAACTGAACAAAATACCTAGGAATTATTACTTCAGACTTAAACTGGAAAGAACACGTAGATAATGTCGTGGGAAAGGCGAACCAGAGACAGCGTTTTACTGGTAGTACCCTTAAAAGATGCAAGAGAACTACTAATGAAACTGCATACACTACGCTTGTCCATCCTTTTTTAGAGTATTGCTGCCCAGTGTGGGAATCTTATCAGGTGGGTTTGACGGAGGACTTTGAAAGAGTCCAAAGAAGGGCAGCTCCTTTTCGTATTGTCACGATACAGGGGAGACAGCGTTACGGAAATGATACAGGATTTGGGATGGGAATCATTACAACAACGGCGCTTATCGCTGAATCGTGGGCTACTTACGAAACTCCAATGGCCAACATTTTCCTCCGAATGCGAAAATATATTGTTGTCTCCCACGTACATAGGTAGAAATGATCATCAGAATGAAATACGAGAAATCAGAGCTCTAACGTATAGATTCAGGTGTTCTTTCTTCCCGCGCGGTATTCGAGAATGCAATGGGAGATAAATAGTTTAACGGTGGCTCGATGAACTCTCTGCCACGCACTTAAATGTGGTTTGCAGAGTATCCGATGTAGATGTAGACATAGACCACCTCCCTGCTGCACTCGCTAGGCGATGTCTAAGACGTTGGGTCTGACCAGACTGCGTCATAAACCGGCGATTATCTGGTTGAATGCAGATGTGAGTCTCATCTGTGAACAGCACATGAACGTCAGTAGTGGTTTCATGTCAAGCAGCTTTTCCGTACAGTTTGAATCGAGTCACCACCTCCAGTAGCTGCACGAAAATAATAATGCAGCATGGCGGCGCGTCCCTTAGGGTTCCTACAAGCTGAAATCATTATGTAGCGGTCATCAGCTGCCGTGGTAGCCTTTGGGCGACCAGATCGAGGCAAGTCATCGACAGTTTCTGTATGCTTCTGTACCTTCTCCACGTCCCAAGAATATCACTTGGATTCACTTTAAGACCTCTGGAAACTTCTTCTCATGAGAGTCCCACTTGACACATAGTAACAATGCGCATACGATCAAACTTCGGTATTTACATCTACATCCACATGGGATACTCTGCAGATCACATTTAAGTGCCTGGCAGAGAGTTCATCGAACCACCTTTATACTATTTATCTCCCATTCCCTTCTCAAATAGCGCGCGGGAAGAAAGAACACCTGAATCTCTCCGTTCGAGCTCTGATTTCTCGTATTTTATTCTGATGCTCATTTCTACCTAAGTAAGTGAGAGTCAGCAATATATTTTAGCATTGAGGGAGAATGTTGGCGATTGGAGTTAGTCTACGCCGCAGCGATAGGCGCCGTTGTTGTAATGATTCCCATCCCAGATCCTGTATCATTTCCGTAATGCTATCTCCCCTGTATCCTGTCAATACAAAACGAGCTGCCCTTCTTTGAACTCTTTCGATGTCCTCCTTAAAATCCACCTCATAACAATCACACGCAGCAATACTCCAAAAAATGACGGACAAGCGTAGTGTATTGCAGTTTCTTTAAGAGTCCTGTTACATCTTTTAAGGGTTCTACCAATAAAACGCAGTCACTGGTTCGCCTTTCCCAAGACTTTATCTACGTGTTCTTTCCAGTTTAAGTCTGAGGTAATAGTGATTCCCAGGTATTTTGTGGAGTTTACGGCCTTCACTTTTGACTGTTTTATCTTGTAAACAAGGTTTAACGGATTTCTTTTCGTACTCATGCGGACGACTTCACACTTCTCATTATTTAGAGCCAATTGCCAATTTTTACACCATAGTGATATCTTATTCAGATCGTTCTGCAGTTCGTTGTGATCTTTAGATGATTTTACTAGACGATATATGACGGCGTCATCTGCAAACAACCTAAGAGAGCTACTTAGATTTTCCCCTAAATCGTTTATGTAAATAAGGAACAGCAGAGGACCAATAACACTACCCTGTGGAACGCCCGATATCACCTCTGCTTTAGTCGATGTTTTACCATCGATTACTACAAACTGTGTCGTCTCTGACAGGAAATCCCCTATCCAATCGCAAATTTGGGGTGATATACCATAACCACGCAATTTGATTAAAAACCGTTTGTGAAGTACGATGTCAAAAGCCTTCTTGAATTCAAGAAATACGGAATCCATTTACGAACCCTTGTCGATAGCACTCATCACTTCGTGTGAGTAAAGGGCTAGTTGTGTTTCGCATGAACGATATTTTCTAAATCCGTGTTGATCCTGGGTCAATAGATCATTATGTTCGAGATAATTCATAATTCCCTTCTAGCCGTAGCAGAAGTAAAGTAGTGTACTTCCGTCCCGGGCTTATGACTGGATATGATCGCCCGTCAGTGGCACTGTTCATGCGTGACTGTATACATCTTTGGTCGTGTAGAGTGACATCTATGAAAATCTAAGACACTGACTGCTCTTGATGCAGTATGCACATTCGACGTCAGTGTTTAATAGTCTTGGAACCAAGCTAATGCAACATTTTTCGACGTGTATAACCGGTTCAAACTTTCATTAACTATAAAGAAATATTCGTATTAACAGTAACTTTATTTTTTATTGTTTCGTCTAACATAGAAAAACGCGTTTCGAGCATGTTTTTCTGACCATCAGGCGCTTTTTATAATTACAGAAATGCTTATGTTACTTATCATTTACTGATGTAAAGTCCGTTTGTTATTATTGGTGCTTGGGATCCAATAATAACAAATGGACTTTGCATTAGTAAATTATATGTAACATAAGTATTTCTGTATGTACACTACTTCCATTAAAATCGCTACATCAAGAACTGAAGATGATACACGGGTATTTATTGAACAAATATATTATACGAGAACTGACATGTGATTACATTTTCACGCAATTTGTATGTATAGCTCCTGAGGAATCAGTACCCAGAAGAACCACTTCTGGCCGTAAAAACGGCCTTGATACGCCTCGGTATTGAGTCAAACAGAGGTTGGATGGCTTGTACAGGTACAGCTGCCCATGCAGCAACACATTTCATCAAGAGTAGTGACTGGCGTATTGTGACGAGCCAGTTGTTCGGCCACCATTGACCAGACGTTTCCAATTGGTGAGAGATCTGGAGAATGTGCTGGCCAGGGCAGCAGTCGAACATTTTACGTATCCAAAAAGGCCCGTACAGAACCTGCATCATACGGTCGTGCATTATCCTGCTGAAATGTAGGGTTTCACAGAGATCGAATGAAGGATAGAGCCACGGGTCGTAACACATCTGAAATGTAACCGCCATTGTTCAAAGTGCCATCGATGCTAACAAGAGGTGAGCGATACGTGTAACCAATGGTACCCCATACCATCGCGTCGGGTGATACGCCAGTATGGAGATGACGAATACACGCTTCCAATTTGCGTTCACCGCGATGTCACGAAACACGGATGCGTCCATCGTGATGCTGTAAACAGAATCTGTATTCATCCGAAAAAATATTTTGCCATTCGTGCAGCCAGGTTCGTCGTTGCGTACACTATCACAGGCGCTGCTGTCTGTGATGCAGCGTCAAGGGTAGCCGCAGCCGCGGTCTCCGAGCTAATAGTCCATGCTGTACAAACGTCGTCGAACTGTTCGTGATGATGGTTGTTGTCTTGCAAACGGCCTGATCTGTTGACTCAGGGATCGAGACATGGCTGCACGATCCGTTACAGCCACGCGGATAAGATGCCTGTCATCTCGACTGCTAGTGATACGAGGCCGTTGGGATCCAGCACAGCGTTCCGTATTGCCCTCCTGAACCCGTCGATTCGGTATTCTGCTAACAGTAATTGGATCGCAACCAACGCGAGCAATAATGTCGCGATACGATAAACCGCAATCGCGATAGGCTACAATCCGACCTTTGTCAAAGTCGGAAACGTGTTGGTACGCATTTCTTCTCCTTACACGAGGCATCACTACAACGTTTCACTAAGCAACGGCGGTCAACTCCTGTTTTTGTATGAGAAGTTGGTTGGAAACTTTCGTCATGTCAACACGGTGGAGGTGTAAATGCTTATTTATTGTATCACACAATCACGGTTTCTGAACTTAGCCATCATGGCTGCAATTAATTTCAATAACTATTTATTAAATAATGCGTATCTTATCAAGTTACGTTCATTTAATAAATGTTGTTTCTAAATGCAGCATCTCTGTGTGCGTGCCGTCAGTATGTAGAATTGGACTTGTATTTTTAAGTGGCTATAAGCCGTATCTTGCATCATCATATTCGATTTGACCTGTTTATTGACTTACTTTTAACTGACGAATTTGTTCATTTGAGGACCGTTGTGTTCTGTCGGTTTTCAGTACGCAGCTCTCCACGCTACCCTGTTCTGTGCAAACTTCTTCATCTCGGACTAAAAAGGGCAAGGCACACACATCCATTTGAATGTATTTACTGTGTTCTTCTCCTCGCTCCCTCGGTTGTCCTTCCACATTCCTTCCACCCTACCACACTCCTCTCATACTATATTAACTATTCCTTGTCGTCTCAATATGTCCAATCGACTGATCACGTTATGCCACAAATTCCTATTTCTTGCAATTATGTTCAGTAACTTGTAATTAGTTACGCAATCCACACATCTAATCATCGCCATTCTTCTGTAACACCACGTCTAGAAAGCTTCAATCCTTCCTTTTGTCTGAACTGTTGATCGTCCACTTTTCACTCTGTACAAGGCTACACTCCAGACAAATTCCTTCACAGGTGGAGTGTCTAAAATGTAGTTGAATAATGTCGAATAAGAAACAAAAGAAAAGACACAAATTAAGTGAACAGCGGTCAATCTTCAAATAATGTTTATTTCACAATACAACACTTCTACTAATTACACGGTACTTTACAAAGTCCGAAAAGGTTTATCATCACAATGTCACTCACAAGGAGACCACATGAGTATCGGATTTTAGAACTCATTGATACTCATGGCACATAAAGTTCACAAATCAAATAACAACCAAAGCCGCGCAACTAAATGATTATCGAGAAAATCGACTTTGAAGTTTTATAAGTACACCTAAGTACCAATAATTAAATGAAATGCAGTATCTGTCTGTGTAGTTCAGGTGGTAGCGTCGTATCCGTACAACCATAGGGTAGGTGGTTCGAATCCTGACGCGCCAGATTTTTTTTTTTTTTTTTAATTTTTTCGTTTCAGATCGAATACTTACAAACTCTTAACATCTAATGATAATTTTTACGAAAAATGCACGTATTTTTCTATATTCTATGAAACTTTAATGAGGTTTCAATCAAAAAATATAAACAAGTTACATTTTTACGCTATTAATTTCACTATTAGTTGACGACGGTTGTCTTTGATTGTTCAATTTGTGAAGAGCTACGACGCTGTTTTTGGAAAGTAGTCTCCATAGTTACTAATGGCTTACTAAGCAGCTAACCTACTCAACCATCGTTTTGCATCTACATCTACATACATACTCCGCAATTCACCCAAATTGATGTTTGTACAGCTTATGGGACTTAACTACGGGGTCATCAGTCCCTAAACTTACAAACTACTTATGAACTACTTACGAACTAGGACGGCACAAATATCCATGCCCGAGGGGGGATTCAAACCCCCGACCGTAGCGCCTTAGTCCCCTCGGCCACCGCGGCCGGCCTCCCAAATTGAACGAGGAAAAAAAAAGAATGCCTATATGCCTCCGTACGAGTCCTAATTTCTCTTATCTTGTCTTTGCGAAATGTAGGTGACAAGATGTTCAACTCGGCTACATATAGATAAACAAAAACTGACACAACACGTCGAATTAGAGATCCAAAAATGTTTTATACAGGGTGAATCTAAATTCGTGCACTCGGGCTTCGCAGCACGATTCCTCACATGCTAGTAATCTAGCAATAAAAAAAGTCTTTCACAAAATTTCGCCCTGCGCATATTTCCGGCAGTAAATGGACGTCGAAGATCGACATGGGTGTATGTCCCATACGTCAGTGTGTTTCAGAATTACACCAGTACAACAAAAAACTTCTAGGGTATATGGGACGTGTCTTGAGGAACAAAGTGAGCATGGAAATCCATGGCCGGAAACGTCATAAAATGACGCTACAGAGCGTCAAAGTTGCTGGAGGGGATGTCTAGCGGCAGGAGCTGGTGCCTGTAACTTGGACTCTCCGTAGCGTCGTTGAATGGCGTTTCCGGGCATGGGTTTCCATGCTCATTTTGTTCCTGAAGACGCCTAATACATCCCTTAAGGTTTGTTGGTGTAATTGTGAAAGATACTGACGTATGGAACACACAGCCATCTCAGTCTTTGACGTCCATTTACTGGCGGAAATATCCGCAGGATAAAATTTTGTGGAAGACATTTTTAATTGTGTTCAGTAGACTTGCGCATAATAGTTCGCGATCGGGAGCGCTCACTTTAGTTCGCGGCTCTGCCGCGAACTAGTTCGTTCTTTTAGTTCGTCCGCTCCCAGTGACGGCTGAGTGGCGTGGTCTGCGCATGCAGGTGGAGAGAGAAGTTCCTCCACCTAGCTGCTTCATGCGCTTGCTGCTTGAGCCGCTAACGATATCATGCAAACCAAAAGAAACAGTTTGTGGATAATTTCTCTCGTTTAAGTTTAGAGCTATCTCTATATCTTGGCATTGTGGAATTTATTAGACAGATATTGCAGAGTGCAGAATACTTGAAAACAGAAATTTGGTAGCACTGAACTATGTAATCTAGCAGGCAGACGCTCACCTCGAAATGGCTCTCATCGGCAGAAGGCAAACACATGATTTTTAATTCTGCTGCGCGCCCTCTCGCTATTGCCCGTCGGTCTTCGGAAAAGAATCCAACGAACTAAGAAACGCGATACATTTGGCATAATAGTTCGTGACCGATTGCACATATTTTAGTTCGCGACCGGTAGCTCTCCTTTTAGTTCGCAGCTCTGCACCTAAGTAGGTCGTTCTTTTTAGTTCGTCCGCTCTTTTTGGCTTTTGCTTCCGCTACTAAAAGAGCTCTTTCTTTTGTTATGACAGCTTTTTTATATAATGATCAGAGTTGCCTATGCGTGTGCTATTACCCGTATTTTTGGACAATTAGACATTGAATACTTAAGCAAATAAACCAGTTATTTACACGAATGGGTGATACGATGCTATTCAACTACTGTGCATACAGAGTACTCGTAGGATTTTATTTTCAAATGGATTTATTTATTTATTTAATAGGTCATTGAAGGAATATTACCTACAAATCACGCGATGCTGATCGCTCTCGCGTCCTCTCGCTGTTCCCCGCCAGTCTTCGGAAAAGGAGCGGACGAACTAAGAGACGAGGGATCTGCTAACTAGTTCGCGTAGTTCGCCTGTGGGAGCGCCCTTCCGAACTAGTTCGTTCGCGAAGTACACAAGTCTAGTGGGCAGGTGCGGAATCACGTTGCGAAGCCCGAGTGCGCGAATTTAGATTTACCCTGTATAAAAAAAAAAATCTTCTATAGGGGTATTCGAAACATGGACTTCATGGTTGTGAGGTCAGAAAGATGCCACTGAGATACACCGACAGACGCCGCAGCTGTTTTAGTAATTGGTACTTACGTGTACTTGCAAAACTTCACAGTCGATTTTCTCGAGAAGTTTCGAGAGTAGCGTCGAATAGCTTTGGCTGCTTCTTATTTAAGTTCTGAACATCACGTACTATAAATGTAAAGAAAGTCTAAAAATCTTATACCCATGTGGTCAGTGACAGTTCAGATCCCCCCACTGGTGTGGTCTCTGTTCTATCAGTCGATTCGGTAGGCTGGAGTTTTACTTTCAGTGAGTAGTATACGATTGGAAGAATACTAAAATGAGCGTGCTCAGCAATGGCGTCCCTGCGGTATGAATACGCGGTGTGCAGTGCGGTAGAGTCATCTGCAAGAAGAGGTCCGCGTAAGCAAGCTGAAACTGTTATCTCTTTGGGCTTACCTCAGGCTCACCGGTCGTGCAGGCTACCCGGGACTCGGTGGTACGTTGGGCTGTCGGCCTTTCTGGGGCTCCGGAAGGCCGGCAGAACAACAAATGTCCTTTATTGTCCTTAAAATTAGTCGCCACCCGCTACAACACACTTTTGGCAGCGTGCGTACAGATTCCGTAAACTATGAGTAAGCCAGATAGCAAGCCAGATACCTGGGGGTGATCCTGGATGAGCGCTGGAGCTTCGCGGCGCGCATCGACACGATGGCTGATAGGGCTTTAACAGCTTTTAACAGGCTTGGGGGGATTGGGCACCGGAGATTCCATCTCCCGCCCAGTCTCATCAAACTGTACCACAACAGCACCCTTGTGTCGATGATGGGCTACGGAGCTGGCAGCTGGGACCACAGTCTCACCAGAGTGGCTCCTGCGGTGGCAGTGAGGAGGGTACAAAGAAACATTTTGTTGCAGTCAATACCGTACCTCGCCGGGCTGCTCTCTCCTGACGCTGATGGGACTTTGCCCCCTTGACATCAGGATTAGGGAGTTGGCTGCGGGGTATTGGTCGAAAATAGGAGATCTAATCAAAATAGAAACAATCATGGGAGCCCGAGTGACTGGAAAAAAGGAAATTAGGGAAAGGGGTCTCCAGCTCTGGCAAGAGTACTGTGACCAAGAGGAAAGTGGTATAAGAACATACGAGTTCCTCCCTGATACAAGGGAGAGGCTCAAGATGCAGTACTTCCAACCAACTCGTGGGCTCATACACTTCCCCACTGGCCACAGCCCGTACCCGACCTATCTGTGTCGGTTCGGGAAATGGGAGTCTCCACTGTGTGACTGTGGGTTTACGGACGGAACACCGGAGAATGTCATATTTGACTGCCCAATGCACGACCACCTAATCTCCATACACAGGCAGCAGCTTCCACATGCTAATGTGAGAGAGCTTCTAAGAAGAGAGGACACCTTTCACACTCTAAACGAGATGACGAACATTGTCTCCCAGTATATCAGGGAGCAATACATTACCCGGCTATGATTCACTATTCCACATCGACACAGCTGCACCAGAGCCGTGCCGCTGGGGTGTGGACAGGCCGCCAGAAATGGACGGGATCCGCCGCACCCTGGACCAGGAGGACTGGATGCAGCAACCAAGGGTACAACGCTTAGTTGTAAGTTAGCTAGTAAACAGAATTAGATCACACACAAAACACACGCACACACACCCCCAGTTAAGGCAGTGCAAAGGGCCAGCCATGTGCCAGGGGCACGTCTGCTGGACTTAGTTCAGCAGACAAAGGCCACCAAGTAGGTTTGTAAACATCTGGCACACCTGTAACACTGCAAACGGGAGAACACACGATCACACACAGCACAAACAAACACAGCACACCAAACATAAATACAAACATAGCATAAAAGATATACAGAAACATAGTTGTAAAGGTAGAAAAACGTGTTGAAATATAGAATAGCCAGACATTAAGTATAAATAGTAATGTAGTGAAATAAAGACTGTAGAATATTAGGACCCAATTAGTTTAATGGTATTGGGTTATGTATCAAGCAATATAGAAACTATGAGTAAAGGTCGCCAGCGGAATCGATCGGCTGCACACGATCTTCGATGGCGCTCACGTCTGCAAAAACGTTCACCTTTTATGGCCGACTTCAAGCTGGGAAACAGGAAGTCCGCAGGAGCCAAATCGGTGTTCAGGAACAGTAACAGTCTTATAACAGCTTTCACATTAAAATGGTTTTGAAGCACTCGTCTATCGATCTTCGCTTTCCAAATATTTAATTTTGCAATCAGGGACTGTTTCGTTGGACACTCTGTGCCAAGGCCGTATAAAAGTTTGTATAGCTTATGGGACTTAACTACGGGGTCATCAGTCCCTAGACTTACAAACTACTTAACACTAAGGATGGCACAAATATCCATGTGCGAGGTGGGATTCGAACCCCCGACCGTAGTGGCTGTCCAGACCTTGACTGGAGTGCCTCAGTCCCCTCGGCCACCGCGGCCGGCCAAGGCCGTATAACACGATACACATGAGGCGTACACCTGTACAGCAACGCCCGAAGCCTGATTATCTGGAACTACGTGCTGCTTGACGTAGACCTGTTAACACGATGCACGACAGGTATTCCTTGGCGCGAATCCGCGCATGCGCAGTAGACAGCAACAACGCGAAGAAAACTGAAGCTCTTTTAATCGTTCGTACATACTTCACAAAAACCCAAGGGAAACTGATTTCTTGGAACATTATTCACTCAAATTATTTCTCTGAGCTCTAGGTTCATTTTAATAAGAAGTTGTCAATTTGTATCAAGTAATTGTTTTTCTCTTATGTATTTAGCACGGAATTGAGTCACTACTGCTCTGAATTGCAACTTCAACACTTTCTTTTACGTTAAAGTTCAAAGTTTGAGTAACTAAGGGACTAAACTGCTAAGGTCATCGGCCCTAGACTTAAACGTTACTTATGCTAAGGACAATTTTTTTCAATTACAATAACAATTATAGGTGTGTTACCTAGATAAATAAAACAGACCTTTACAAACATGTATTTCTTTTGGTATGTTAGTAGTATAACAATGAAGACTCAAAATTGAAATTCCCGCCTCTTAGCAAGCATCCTGAAGGGAGGCCAGTACCCATCCCTACTAAGTGGACGGGGGCGTGGCCTACTTACAGGGTGTCCAAAAAAGGACTCCCTGATTTCAAAATTAAATATCTCGAAAACAAATTTTGCGAAGTGCGTACGAATGGTTTTCGCATCGGGTCCTTTTGGAACATTAAATCGTGCTTGAAAACTTCGCCTTGTTGCCGTAGGACTCTCTTCTACCCTGTGGTACTCTAGCACCAGAAAAAGGCGTTGTTCTATGGAGTACTTGGCTTTAATCTCTTCCTTCGACACGCTAACCTCCTTTCACGTTTCAATAGTGGAACTGATCGCTCTGGGCTTCGGATCACTATGTATACTAGGCATTATGTATGGCGATTACTGCGCCATCTGTTAGCGGCTTTTGTAACTATTATTTCAAACTGCTGTATAAACCTCTTACAGCTTTCACAATAAGCATACCGTTCACTGCATTCCTCTATCGATCTTTGTTTTCGAGATATTTAATTTTGAAATCAGGGAGTCCTTTTCTGGACACCCTGTACTAACATAAACCACTGCTACTCATGTTAGTATTGGTAACTATTATGTCACAAAAACTACTAATCTACTCTATTCTGCTGGTGGTGCACTAATCTCTACTATCCATCTCTTTTGCACCACAAAATCTGAGTCTGAGTTGGGTTTGGAAGATAGCGAGGCAGCCATCACCATAGAACTTGAAACTTCCTGGCAGATTAAAATTGTGTGCCGGAACCGGGACTCGAAGCTGAGACCTTTGCCTTTCGCGGGCAAGCGCACTACCGACTGTGCTATCCCGACACGACTCACGATGCCGCCTCACAAATTTACTTCCGCCAGTACCTCGCCTCCTACTTTCCAAACTTCCCCAGGTTCGAGTCCCGGTTCCGGCACACAATTTTAATCTGCCAGGAAGTTTCATATTAGCGCACACTCCGCTGCAGAATGGAAGTTTCATTCTGGAACCATAGAACTTATTCCTGTGACTTCCCCCTAATACCTTGCTCGCGCAAGGCGGGGAAGTCGTCCGACTCTTCATTCTTCGCCTCAGCTAACCTTCCGGCAATATTCGGTTCCATCCGTGGTGCCGGTCCGACGTTAGCCGGCCAGACGCCTGGAATGGTTATGTCACTCCGGTTTATTTATACGTACATACTTTTGCTGCCAATGTATGCCTCATAAAGGCAGACACGGCTTTTCTCACCTGTGGTTTCGCAGCAGACTATCCTCGATAGATCTGAGCACACAAATGCCCGAGGAAGGACTATAACTTCCGACAGAAACGGCTGCGAAATTCGTATATTGCGCCTCAAACCGCGCGGCCGTTTTATGTTGCGTCATTTGGTTGCACAAGCATATGTCAATCTGAATTTACATTTATACAGCATTTCTGATGTTGATGGCCCGTCTTTGGAACTGTGACGGTAAATCTTCAGAGTAGAGTACGACAAAGACGAAAAGCCGGACGTTCAGTTCGACTGTGGCCGGAAAGAAGAAAGGCAGGGGAATATACTGACAGCTAATAACAGAACTAAGTTACGAAGATCCCCAAAAATTTGGGAACTTGGTGAAGGATATGACTTGTTTAGAAGAATTGGTGTCTGTAAAGTTATATTCATATTACTGAGGAATAAACGATTCCTGTCATAACTTATAACACAGGTGATTATGTAGGTTATGCAAACACCTTCCCTTCCCGTACACCTGAATAAAGACTCAACGGGTCTTTGCTTGATTTCATTTCTAAAATGTGAAGCAACCAATATAAAAATTCATTTTTATAAACACCCAGTATAAATGAAGTATGCTAGCAAACAAACATAGGGATAGCACAGACGGTAGTGCGCTTGCCCGCGAAAGGCAAAGGTAGCAGGTTCGAGTCCCGGTTCCGGCACACAACTTTAATCTGCCAGGAAGTTTCATATCAGCGCACACTCCGCTGCAGAGTGAAAGTTTCATTCTGGAAACATCGTTTTTGTTTAATTACTGCATTTATGAAAAACTACTAACTGAAAAATTGCGAAAAATTCGTAACACAGAAGTCTGAAATTAGCCGTAACCACGAACGTCAACGACGACATTAAATCGGACACAAATAAGAAGTAGAAAACTTACTCCCATACTGGTTTTGAACTGGTCTCTATTCCGGCACGCGCGGATATAGAGTCTGCTAACAATCATGGTTTTTGGTAGTTCCAAATGATCTGCCGCTAGATGACTGTCGCACTAGACCAATACCTTTTGTTGCGGATCGTCGTGTAATACCCACTGACAGTAAAACTTTTCAGGGCGTGAGAGATCAATTTATAAGATTTCTCCGACATATCGGTCACGGTTTTTGTCTGAAGAATAGCCTTGCTATTGTAACAGAAACTTCGTGAAACTTTTATAAAATGACAATGTGTTCTGGCAATCCTGAGTGATTTGAACTCAGGCATTCGTGACTAGTTGTTGAAATATTGCCGATATTATATTCCTGGGAATAAGGCCTATATCCACTGCATTGTCCTCTGCCTGACGTTCCCATTGCTGAAGACATTTTCGCAGGCCTTGCAGAGACTGCCTCATACACACGGCAGTTCAGCAGGCCGTACTATTTTCGCGTATCTAAGCATCGGTGACTCCTTATGAGACTTTGGTGGCGATAATCGATTTTCCACTATGAACAAATATTTCTCAATGTTCTAACTGCTTTGACCAGCCGCTTCCCGGCTTCAGCCATCTTGTTAACTCAGTCTACTCTGAGTCTTTGTAGTGTTCAGACAATAAAGTTCAGTTTAGCTTATAATTGGGTTTTATTGGGGCTACAACGCCGCTAAATGCCATAAGACTATTCGGTGGTACTCAGAGATCGTAGACCGACAGTTACGTGAATTCGCAGAAACAGTACGACTTACTGAGCTGGCTTAAGAGTGAACCATTGTTTACAAATCCCGCGTGGATGTCTTCAGGAGTGAAAGGCGAAACTTTGGGCAGTGTTATTCGCTGGAATCTTAAAATCAAAAACTTTCTGAAGTCAGGATTTCGAAATCAAGGAAGGTATATTATGAAACTACTTGGAAGGATGGGACCAAACACGTGTCGTTTGTCGTTCTATTTAATAACAACCTATTTACCAGTAATAAATCACAAAACAAAACATTATCCGACGAACATCCCCTGATAACTCTTTAACATAAGGTTTACAATTAATTGGGCAGTGCATAAATAAATAAATAAAACTTTATCCTTCAACTTCATTAACAAATAACTGCCCAGAGCAAGGACCATCCTTTAACATAGCTGTAAACTTTATTAACCAAAATGCGAAACAGCAGGGCGCGAAGGAAAAAGGAAAAATTACAATTTCACTTACTCAGGCTAGAAACACTATCTTACACAGTAATTACCCCAAAGCAACAGACAAAGTATCGGACTTTATTCGCCCTGCTTAGAAAATGTATAACCTTAAAAAAACAAATGACAAAGTTCGTTGATAAAATACAAATAAGAAAAAATCAAATTAAGTTTGTACTTTTACATGAGAAATATTAAAATCATTAAGACCGATAACTAAAAACGCCTCAGAGGCCCCTGACTGTCGTCCACTAGCTCTTTCAAGACGGAAAGAGTAGGAAAATAAAACTTAACTAAAGGAGAAGGCGCCCAAAAGATGGATCTCTGCGTGCTGCGACGAGCCAGGCGTCACCGCGGCGCTGATATGACAAACAACTGGACACAGGGCCCACAAGCAGCGGAACCTGTAAACATAATTACAGCGAGGGCAGTTTCTTACCAAGGACAACATAAATCACATACGTATCTCAAATCTTAAAACTAGGGCCCTCCCAATTCATTTGATATAAGTAACAGCTTCTGGCCAACTAAAATATCAACACTGCAGCTACGGTAAGTAAGTTATAGGCTCCCTTCACGTACTTGACTCGGCAAGCACAGCTTACTCGTAAATAAAGATTTACTGCTTAAACGAAAGATTTTGCTTTTATGGTTTGCAAGTAAGCAAGTTCCTCTATCACATTAGAAATGCACATGCGCCACAGAGATGCCACGGACATAGCACAGCACTTCCGCAGGAGTAATCACTCTCTTCGATTCCACAACATATGCCTTAACAAATGAGACGGTCAATACTACCAGAACAGTGTTTGGATAGTGGGACTCTTCAGTTAATTTAATGAAAGCCAGACCAGAGCACTAAAGTAAATCAAACAGTAACAACTCGGCACCAATGTCAACAGTAACAGCACGCGCAAAGTGTAGTTATTATTCTTGATATTAAAGGAACACACTTATCTTCTGTCAGGAGCTTCCCGGAATCCAAAGGAGCTGCTCTCAGCAAAATTAGCGCTCCTCACTTCAAATAACATGGTAGAAATTTCAGCAGACTTGGCGACTTCGGTGACAAGCGGAGACAACATTCGAATATGGACACAATTTTCTCAATATCTAAACACTGTTCAGCGGTAGTCATCCACTGCGGACACCAAAATTCCGCGCGAAACAAAGACTGTCGCCTCAACCCGTCCTGGCGGCCAAAACACCTGCTCGGAGTTCAAACGCCAAATGCCAGCCCTCAGCAAAATTCCAAAACGTCCACACATAAGGCAAAGATACTCCAGTCTGAAGGCGGATCCCGTCGATAGTCGCGGCAACTGCCGCCAGAGAACCCGCGTAAGTGTGGGGACGGTGCCCCACCACGGATCACTAACCGTGAGGAAGGACTCTTTCAGCGTGCCCGAAACGCCTGGAAATTTTCATATACTGAGCGTCTAGTGACTTTAGTTATCAGGCAGAGGTGTATTTAGACTGATTCCGCTACCTTTATTGAGTGTAACCGCTACTCATAAAGACGCAAGTGACCAGTTAGGAAGCTGAGGAAGCGGATCTCTGTCTACCTATTTGCGTGACCTGACGTTGTGGTGTCTGATATGCCATGAAGAAGACCGATGGAATGCAGTCATTATCAGACTACGCCTACCAGATAGTGGACGCTACTCGCCTGGCATACGTGTAATGCGTGTCAGTCTGTGCAGGCGACAGATAGAAGCAGGATCGTTACCGACCGTTTCGGCATATTTTATGGATTACGTTGTAAGAGTACACCTGTCACTGTATCTTACAGTTTGATTTAACGTAATGTATATATGGTCTTAAATTTGTTCATTTCACGTATTTTCATTTCTTGTATGCTAGATATATTTCTTATGTAACGTCATTTCCTATATTGAATCATTTAGTGCAAACATGTACTGTATGTGTAAACCCGCATGAATGCACGGACATTCTTATGCTGTAAGTTGGCAATGCACCAGAGAAAATGTTGAACCTGTTGTAAAGACTGTCCTTGGTACAGAAGTAGTAGCTGTGAGTGTCGCGCTGCTGAAGCAGTCGCGGAGCGGACTCGCTATAGTAAACACATAAATGTTTTGTTGATGGTGCAGAGGCACGGTAGGCGCAGTGTGGCGCGAGTTTAATCCAATTGCAATAAGCCTGAGAGGCGTACTGTTTAATGTATTGAAGGAAGTGCGAAACGTGTTTATACTCGAAATGATCAGTGTAATGTTTTTTCATGTGTGCAAGAAAAGTAATTGTTTGGTTATCAGGTCTATTGTCACCGAGTGTGATCATTACTGTTATTACGGAGAATAGAAGGTGTATCGAGGTGATATCAATGCATGGAGATTTCTGCCAAATGAGCTGAACAAAGTGTTGTCGATAAAAATATTTTTGAACCAGCAGTAAGAGTACCTATTGTAATCATATCTGTCTTGTATCGACTTCACGACGAAGACGACGAAAACAGATGAGTACTAATAAATACCTTTTGTTCTGTATGCATGTATATGTAGTGTCAACCTAATCAGAATTTTGGTTTAATTATATGTGACTTATTTTGAAACCAGTCTTAATTTTGTAAGTAGTTGTAGTCACCCCATTCTCTTTAATCGAGTAGGTAAGTTAGAAAACTGAGGAGTAAAAGTGTGGGTTGAATTTAGATAAGGTGGTAACAGTAAAGTTCAAGGCCGAATGAACGTCTTGTCAGGTGTGTACAGGGTTAATCACAGAAAATTAGCCGGCCGCGGTGGCCGAGGGGACTGAGGCGCTCCAGTCACGGTCTGCACGGCCACTACGGTCGGGGGTTCGAATCCCCCCCTCGGGCATGGATATTTGTGCCGTCCTTAGTTGTAAGTAGTTCATAAGTAGTTTGTAAGTTTAGGGACTGATGACCCCGTAGTTAAGTCCCATAGACACTACAATCATTTGAACAGAAAATTAGATGGAAGGACTATGCATTAGAAGGTCTAATAATGAACAACAAAATACGAGTTTGCTTAAGCTACTACGAAAATCATAGTGATTACTTGGCTGTATCCGAGACAGGCACGAAGCCAACACCCATCTACATCTACATACATACTCCGCAATTCACCGTAAGGTGCGTGGCGGAGGGTACACTGTACCACTACTAGGCATTTCCTTTCCTATTCCACTCCCAAATTGAACGAGGAAAAAAAGAATGCCTATATGCCTCCGTACGAGCCCTAATTTCTCTTATCTTGTCTTTGTGATCTTTACGCGAAATGTAAGTAGGCGGCAGCAAGATCGTACTACACTCAGTTTCAAATTCCGGCCCTCTAAATTTACTTAACAGAAATTCACGAAAAGAACGTCGTCTTTCTTCCAGCGATCCCCAGTTGAGTTGCCGGAGCATTTCCGTGACACTCGCGCATTGGTCGAACCTACCGGTAACAAATCTAGCTGCTCGCCTCTGAACCGCCTCTATGTCTTCCTTCAAACCGATCTGCTGTGGGTCCCAAATACTTGAGCAATACTCAAGACGTGGTCGTACAAGCGTTTTATACGCGCTCTCCTTTACAGGTGAAGTACATCTTCCCAAAATTCTCCCAATAAACCGAAGTCGGCTGTCTGCCTTACAACTGTCCTTACATGCTCGTTCCATTTCATATCGCTCTGCAATGTTACGCCTAGATATTTGAACGACGCGACCGCATCAAGAAGCTCACTACTGGTGCTGTATTCGAACATTATAGGATTGTTTTTTCTACTCATGCGCATCACCTTACATTTTTCTACATTGAGAGCTAGCTGCCATTCTTCGCACCAACTACAAATTTTGTCTAAGTCAACCTGTATGCTATTACAGTCAGTTACAGACGACACCCTCCCATACACCACAGCATCATCAGCAAACAGTCGCAAATTACAACTTACTCTGTCCATCAGATCATTTATATAGATAGAAAATAATAGCGGTCCTATCACACTCCCCTGGGGCACGCCTGACGATACACTCGTCTCTGATGAACACTCGCCGTCGAGAACAACGTACTGCGTTCTATTACTCAGGAAGTCTTCCAGCCAGTCACAAATCTGTGAACCTATTCCATAAGCTCGTATCTTCGTTAGCAGTCTGCAGTGTGGCACCGTGTCGAACGCCTTTTTGAAGTCGAGAAAAACACAATCCGCCTGTTGCCCTTCGTCCATGGCTCGCAAGATGTCATGTGAGAAAAGGGCAAGCTGAGTTTCACATGAACGATGTTTCCTAAACCCGTGCTTATTCTTGGAAAGAAGCTTTTCCGTTTCAAGGAAATTTACTATATTCGAACAGAGAATATGCTCCAAAATTCTACATGAAACCGATATCAACGATATTGGCCTGTAATTGTATGGGTCAGTTCTCTTTCCTTTCTTATACACGGGAGTCACCTGCGCTTTTTTCCAATCACTAGGAACTTTGCGCTGAATTAAAGATTCGCTATAAATGCAAGCTAAGTAGGGGGCCAATGCCGCAGAATAGTCTTTGTAAAACCGAACTGGTATACCATCCGGACCAGCAGACTTTTTCGTATTTAGCTCTCTCAGCTGCTTCTCTACACCGGAAATACCTATTGCTATGTCCCCCATTTCGGAATTAGTACGTTGTTCAAATGATGGTATATTTGTGCGGTCACCCTGCGTGAAAGATTTCTTAAAGGTTAAATTTAGAACTTCAGCTTTCCGTTTGCTTTCTTCTATTACTGCCCCGGAATGATCAACTAGTGACTGGACAGTGGGCTTTGACCCGCTTATCGATTTTACATAGGACCAGAATTTTTTCGGGTTCTCGGAAAGATCTTTTGCTAAGGTATGGCTGTGATAATTATTGAATGCTTCACGCATCGATCTTTTTATAGACGCACGAATCTCTACTAACTTTTGCCTGTCATCATTTGCGTGTTCTTTTTTGAATCGAGAGTGCAACAGCCTTTGCTTTCTCAGCAGCTTTCTAACATTATTATTATACCACGGTGGATCTTTTCCATCCTTAATCGTCTTTACTGGCACATATTTCTCTAACCCTTCATTAACAATGCATTTAAATTTAGTCCACAATTCCTCTACGTCCATAGTCCCAGAATTAAACGATGCCCATTCATTTTCTAAGTGCGATCGTAACATTTGCTTGTCGGCTTTTCCCAACAAAAACACGCTCCTAGCCTTCGTGACTGGTTTATGAACTTTGGTCACCATCGACGCTATGACGATATCATGATCACTAATTCCTGTCTCTACACAGACATCGTTAATAAGGTCAGGCCTGTTTGTGGCTATAAGGTCTAGAATATTTCCATTGCGCGTGGGTTGCCTGTTTAACTGCTCAAGACAGTTTTCGGAGAATGTGTCCAAAAGTAGCTCGCAAGACTGCTTGTCTGTACCGCCTGAAATGTAACTAGCGAGGTCCCAATCTATACTCTTAAGGTTGAAGTCACCTCCGACTAATATTGCATGGCCCGGATACCTATGCACTACCTGGTGTAGACTTTCCTTGAATGATTCTAAAACTGCTACAGCAGCACTGGGGGGGCCGGTAAAAACACCCAACTATTAACTTTACTTCTTTTAGACCTGTTATGCGTGCCCAGATAACTTCACAGTTACTTTCAACCTCGATCTCAGTAGAAACAATATCTTTGTCCACAACGATGAACACTCCTCCTGCAGTTGTATCAGATCTATCTTTCCGATACACATTCCACGCTTCGCTAAATATTTCTGAACTTGCCACATCATCATTTAGCCAGCTTTCGGTGCCTAAAACTATCTGAGCGCAATAACTTCCATGCAGCGCTGCAAATTCGGGAACTTTGTTTCTAATACTCTGTAAGTTCGCGGCTAATATTTTTATGTTCGAATTTTTGTTCCGAACGTGGCCTGAATTCGCTGTTTGAATGCTGACAGGCGAGTGCTCATCAGAGTTAGCGCCTAGCCTAAAAAAAACCCATGTGCACTCCACAAGTACTCTGCTACCCGAGTAGCCGCTTCCTTAGTGTAGTGCACCCCTGATCTGTCTAGGGGCACCCTACAATTCCCCACCCGATAACGCAGATCCAGAAATCTGCAGCCATGACTGTCACAGAGTCGGCGAAGCCTCTGGTTCAGACCCTCCACTCGGCTCCAAACCAAAGGACCCCGATCAACCCTGGGAACAATGCTGCAAATCGACAGCTCTGCTTGCACCCCGCGTGCGAAGGCAGCAGCCTTCACCAATTCCGCCAGCCGCTCGTAGGACCTGAGGATGTCCTCAGAACCCAAGCGACAAGCGTCATTGGTGCCGACGTGAGCTACGACTTGCAGTCGACTGCACCCCGCACCCTCGATAGCCGCCGGCAAGGCCGCCTCCACATCTCGGATGAGGCACCCCGGCAAACACACCGAGTGCACGTTGGAATTCCTTCCAGATCTGGACGCTATGTGCCTAAGGGGCTCCATCACGCGCCTGACATTGGAGCTCCCAATAACTAATAATCCCCTCCCCTCGTGCACCTGCTCGGACCCTGCTGAAGGAGTGGCCACACTTTCACTCACAGGACGAACGGGCGCGGACGGACGTCCAGCCTCCACATTGGCCTTCCGCCTCGAGCGACGCGAACGCCGAACAACCCGCCACTCCCTTGCGGAGAAGGCGGCTCGACGACGTCCGGTACACCTGAAGGTGCCTCGGTAGCAGGGACAGAGAGCGTAGCGTGAGACACCTGAGGTGTCCCACTCGACGCACCAGACTCCCCACCATCGCTGCACCCCGAGACAGCAGCCTGAAGACGGCTGACCGTAGCCAACAGCACGCTCAGCTGTTCGCGAACCGCGGCCAACTCCTCCTGCGTCCGCACACAGCAGGCACACATCCTATCCATCCTATCGATACAATTAACAGCAATTAACAACATTAAAGAAGCCTAGTACTCTAATGAAGGCGGCTGGCTGCTGACTTAACTGTGGTCAGTGGTAACTACACTGTCGAATCAACAAAACTGAGTCCGGCAGCTTTAGCGCTGTTAACGCTGCGGCACTCGTGGTAGCTGGCACTGGACTGACTGATAACGAGCTTAGTAACGGTCTCTGACTTGTTTTGAAATACACCGGTCAAAGACGAAGACTAAACACAACGGTATTTATCAAATACGATAGAATAAACTATTAAAACAGTAGTACAAACGAAATCTGCAAGTACGCAGGAATAAACCTCTTAAAACAGTACTACCGAAAATGAACTAGACTGGCAAATTAAATTTGACACTGGTGACAGCTGGCACTGGACTCAAACTGGACACAGAACAAGTTTACATGCCACCTAGGTCTGCCGAAGAGATTTACAAAATTCCGTGTGTGGTATGGTGTGGTGTGTGTGTGTGTGTGTGTGTGTGTGTGTAAGAATGAAATTTGCAGGTAAAGTAGAAACCTCTCCAGACTCGAACACACACGTTGTAAGAAAGTTCCTGTTGGAGGTCGTCAAAAAATCTCAAAATTCAGAATGCGTAATGATATGCTGTAGTAATAATAATTTCGTTATTGAATGTTGCAGCAAATCACAACTAATGGGTCGCAACAACACTTTCGCATTGTAAGTTAAAATTTTGAATAAATAAAAATTGATATTAATTAGCTTAAAACAGTCACTGTGGTAATTAATTAAGCTTGGCCCTATCTGACTTAGCATTGACTACAGTCTCCAACCAGCACCTCTTACGATTCACGAACAGCACAACTTCACTAATAAATGTGTCAGAATTCATGTAGTGGTGATGGCGTGTTCGTGTTATAATCAAAATCATAATAGTTGATAGACCCTGATTGCAATGATAATAGCTCAGTATCGTGAAACTCCGTGGTGCAATGAGCTTCACAAATACTACAGTCAAAGTTATAAATAATTTTGATAATATTGTTTAAAGCATTCAACTTTCTTATAAAACTTTACGTGAACTATTTTTGATTAATTGGTTCCAGGGCCTGGGTAGCGTACGCGTGTAACTGGCTGAGCAGAGTCCGGCATTTAACGTATTTCATAAAAAATTACTTTCGTCAAGTTTGGTTAATCAGCTATAATATTTTGACTGCTGTTAGCCTGGTTACTTTTTATATAAATGAAACCAACCTTACTTTACGTGCAAACTCTCTTGCAAGTTAAAAGCTTTGACATAATAATTGATTGCAAAACTTAGAACAGCATTGCACATTAATTACTAGTAACCCAGTTTTGTTTTCAGAACGATATTTTCACTCTGCAGTGGAGTGGGTGCCGATATGAAACTTGCTGGCAGATTAAAGCTGTGTGCCGCACCGGGATTCGGACCTGGGACCTTTGTCTTTTGTGGTCAAGCGATCTACCGACTGAGCTATCCTGGCACGCTTTACGGGCCGTCCTTACAGCCTCACTTCCTTCTTTTAATGCCTAAATTAAGTCATTCAACATTGTCTATTACACTACATTCAATTACCCTTGTTTTCTCTTGTTCATATGATATGCTCCGTTCAGTTACTCGTCCAGGCCGTTTGCTATCTCTGATAGAAGCACAGCATGACCAGGAAGAAGTAAACTTTTTATTTCTTCACGATGAAATTTAATTCCTTCTCGAAATTTCTCATTGCTTTCCGACTTGCTCCATGTACAGAGTGTATAACAATGAGGAAAGGCTACAACCCTGTCTTACTCCCTTCCAACCACTGCGATCCTTTCATGCCTTTCGAGTCTAATAACTGCTGGCTGGTTTTTGTCAACGATCGTGTTTATAAACGATTTAAGAGACAATCTGAACAGCTCCCTTAGATTGTTCGCGGGTGATGCTGTCGTTTATCGGTTAGTGAAGTCAACAGAGGATCAAAAGCAACTGCAAAGCGATTTAGACAAAATTTCTGCATGGTGCGAAAATTGGCAATTGACACTACATAAAGAAAAGTGTGAAGTAATACACATTACCACTAAAAGAAATCCGCTGAACTTCAATTACATGATAAATCGGTCAAACCTTAAGGTCGTAGATTCTACCAAATACCTAGGAGTTACAATTACGAACAACTTTGACTGGAGAGAACACACAGAAAATATTGTGGGGAAGGCGAACCAAAGGTTACGTTTCATCGGCATAACGCTTCGAAGATGCACCAGCTCCACCAAACAGACTGGCTACATCACACTTGTGCGTCCTCTCGTGGAGTACTGTTGCCCCTTGTGGGACCCTCACCAGGTGGGACTGACGGAAGATATTGAGAAGGTTCAGAGAAGGGCAGCTCGTTTTGTTCTATCACGTTACGGGGGGGGGGGGGGCGTCACGGAAATGTTGCACGAATTGGGGTGAAAATCATTAAAAGAAAGACGTTATTCATTGCGGCGTGATCTGTTTGCGAAGTTTCAATCACCGACTTTTAGTTCTGAATGTGAAAATATTTTCCTAGCACCCACCTACTTAGGGAAACATGACCATCCCAATAAAATAAGACAAATCAGATCGAAAACGGAACGATTTAAGTGTTCCTTCTTCCCGCGCGCTATTAGAGAATGAAACGGTAGAGAAAAGTTATGAAAGTGGTTAATGAACCCTCTGCCAGGCACTTCAATGTGATTTGCAGAGTATCTATGTAGATGTAGATGAAATTGAATATAATTCTTTGCTACCTATGTTTTACCACTGATAGATTCATAATATGAAACGCTCATCGTTGTCAAAAACTTTCTCCAGATCTGTAGTAGTTAAAAACTTAGGTTTGCCTTTCCTTAACTAATCTTTTAAGATAAGTTGTAAAGTGAATATTGCCTCATGTGTCGCTACATTTCTTCTGTATCATAACTTGCCTTCCCGAGGTTGGATTCTGCCAAATTTTTCATTCTACTATTAATAATTCATATTTTGTTACCATGACTTATTAAACTGATAGTTCTGTAATTTGTATGTGGGACAAGGACCTACATCTCGTCACAAGCCACTTTATAAGTTCAGTGTCTCAGGTAATCATTAAAAACGATAATTTGTTTCTTTAAATGTTTTGTAATCATGTTATTAATTTTTATAAATTGTGTACTTGAAAGTTTGTATTTGTTTTTCTGTTTCATGTCTCTTCGAGAGCGTCACAACCAGTGATCTCTATATAACCTGGATATATAACTCTAGTGTCTGACCATAGAACTGTAGCGTGCCTGCACATTCATATGTTTCATACCGAAATTTGAATTGTCCGTCATGTTGTAATTAGTTCAAAAAATGTTTGTAGAACTTATGACTCAACTACGGTGTCATCAGTCCCTAAGCTTACAAATTACTTATGAACTAGCTAAGACTAAGGACGGCACAAATATCCATGCCCGAGGGGGGATTCGAATCTCCGACCGTAGTGGCCGTGCAGACCGTGACTGGAGCGCCTCAGTCCCTTCGGCCACCGCGGCCGGCTGTAATTAGTCAAAGGAATTTCAGTCAGTTAGTACGTGAGAAATAACTGCTAGATTGCCTCTGGATTTGAAATTCATGTCAATAAACGCAGCAACAGACTCTCGTGGGTACGGAATCGAAACATATTTCGTTTTCGTTTTCTTGTAATACTTCATAGCAGCCATGTTGTAATTAGTCAAGAAACAGAATATGAACATCTTTGGCTGGCACGCTCAGAAATCCGTAGTTCAACATCCAGGTAGTATAGGGATCACTGGTCACAACGCGGTAGGCATTGTCCTCCACGCCGGAACCAAAGGTGTGACTGCTGACCACTAACCGTCGCGAGCCGACGGCCAAGCGGCGTAAGGAGAAACTGCAGCCCGTTATTGCGTCGTGATCGAAGAAGACATTTACTTAAAAATTAATAGGTTTTTCTCTTTGTAAAAAGTTATGGAGAAAATTCTTTGAAAAAAAGTTCCGAATGTCATGTCAAGCTGAACAGATCATGTTATATTAATAAATGTGCAACCTTGTTAAAATATATTACGACGTGTGAATTTTTATGGAAGTGTATAGAAAATTTAAATAGAAAAAGTGTTACTTACCACAGTTATTTCTGTGAAGAGTACACTTCAGAAATTTTCTGGGCTATTAAGAAACTTTAATAGGACTTCACAGAAACGTAAACGGTGAAGTTATGAGAGTTTAATTAGATGTCATCGTTGGTTATTTAAATCGGAAAGTTTGTAGGCCTGCCATAAACAACTTCTATGCTGTGATAGTGAGAACCTTAATTTGCTTAAAAGTAAAAAGAATTAACAGTTTTTCAGGCAGCCTCTTACCCAATTAAAGTCTGGTGTTCGCCCGTCCCACTACAAATTTTCACACTTGCCTGCACTTGCTTTCCTTCGGAATGGAAGAATTTTAGTCTCGTATGACTCCATAATGAGTTATGTGCCCAATCACCACAAAATAATATTAATAATAATATCAAATTTTCCGATTGGTGCTATGATATAAAATATTTATTTAAAACTATCTCATATCGATTTCATTCATTGCTCGAACATCGTCAGTGCTGTTTCAGGTCCTGAGGACTCATGAACACCACGTAAGTTTTTTCTACAGTCAAACAAAAGGCCAGCCAGGTGAGCACTACAAGTTTCAACTGGACTCCAGGACCCGAAACTGCACTTACGATTTCACATCAAATGCTTGGAAAGCTACTGTACCAAACTGCTATGGTTATCAGTCCATATAGTACCAAACTACCTAAACTGAAATACCAAGTAGGCTACACACACACACACACACACACACACACACACACAGCCGGCCGCGGTGGCCGAGGGGACTGAGGCGCTTCAGTCACGGTCATCACGGCCACTACGGTCGGGGGTTCGAATCCCCCCTCGGGCGTGGATATTTGTGCCGTCCTTAGTGTTAGTTAGTTCATAAGTAGTTTGTAAGTTTAGGGACTGATGACCCCGTAGTTAAGTCCCATAGACTATACAAATATTTTTGAACACACACACACACGCCCGAGGAAGGACTCGAACCTAGGCCTGAAGCGACTGCCCCCTCCGTAACATGACGCCTTAGACCACGTGGTCACTCCAGCAAGGTCTATAATGTTCTTAAAATGAATGAAATCGACATGCGATTGTTTTAAATAAATATTTTACATCATACCACCAAACGGAAAATTTGTTATTATTATTATTATTATTATTACTTGTAGAATGAGGATATTTTCCCTGTGTCATACATCTTTCACACAAGTTGGAACAGTTTCTTTATGACTGGCTCTTCCAACGATGTCATCAGTTCAGAAGGAATATTATACTCCAGGAGCGTTATTGACTCAACTCTTTCAGTGCTCTAATACATTGTTCTCGTAATATCTTGTATACTATCCCATATTCATCTACTTCCTTGCTCCTGCCTAAAATACTGTCTTCGTTTCCCTTGTATAGGTCTCTATATATTCCTTCCACCTATCAGCTTACCCTTCTTTGCTTAGTACTGAGCTCTTGATGTTCATGCAAATGTTCAAAAAATGTTTGTCTAGCTTATGGGACTTAACTACGTGGTCATCAGTCCCTAAACTTACAAACTACTTATGAACTAGCTAATACTGAAGACGACACATATATCCATGCCCGAGGGTGGGGGAGATTCTAACCCCCAACCGTAGTGGCCGTGCAGAACGTGACTGGCGCGCCGCAGACCGCTCGGACACCGCGGCCGGCGATGTTCATGCAGCTGTTTTTCATGTCTTCACCAAAAGCCCTTTCATTTTCGTACAGGTGGTACCTGTCTTTCTCCTAGTTATACTTTCTTCTACAGATATGCATCTTTCCTCTAGCCAAGCAGTTAAATTATCCGAGGGATAAGACCTTGCCCATCTAACTAAATGATCCTCTGCGGCCTTCATCGCTTTGTCTTTCAGAGCTACTCATTCTTCTTCTTTTTCTGTATTACTTTTCCCCGTTTTGATCAATCCTTGCCTGATGTTTCCTTTGGTACTCTCAATAACTTTTGCTTACTGCAGTGTATCCAAGTTGCTTCTCATTACTTTTCAAGATTTTCCCAGTTTCTTAAGTTTTAATTCATTACATATGCAATAATTTTTTACGGTCGGAGTCTGAACTATCTGCCCCTGGATATGTCTTACAGTTTAAAACCTGTTTTTGAAATCTGTGTCTCACCAGTATAAAGTCAATTTGGTAGTACGTTCCGGTGTCTCCTGATGTCTTTCACGTATACTACCTTCTTTCGTGGTTCTTAAACAAATTGTTTTTGATGATTACTTTGTGCTCTGTGCAGAACTGCAGGGGCGATTTTCTCTTTCATTCCTTTTCCCCATTCCATAATCACCTACTGTTTTCCCTTCTTTTCCTTTTCCTACCACTGAAATGCAGTCCCCAATGAGAATCATTATCGGACCTTCTCCTGCGTTCCCCCCAACTGATTTTGTATTTATAACCCTGTACTCATCTGACCAGATATGCCGCTCATTTTGTCACCGAACTTTACTAATTCCTACAATATCTAATTTCAATCTGTCCATTTCTCTTACCTAGCCGATTAATGGGCAGAACATGCCACACTCCGATCCGTAGAATACCTTTTTTGTTTTTCTTGACATCCACCTAAGTAGTCCCCGCCACGAGATCCGAATGGAATATTTTACTCAAGAAGACGCCATCACCATACATTCATAGAGTAGAGCTACATTTCTTCGGGAAATGTAACGATTATAGTTTCCCCTTACTTTCAGCCGTTCACTATAGCTGCATGGAAAAGCCACTTTAGCTGATATTAGAAGCCCAGCTCAGTCAATTATCCAGACTGTTTCCCCTGTAACTACTGAAAACACTTTTGCCCCTCTTCAGGAACCACACGACGTTTGTCTGGCCTCTCCACAGATATCCATCCGCTGTGGTTGCATCTGGTACGGCTATCCGTATTGTTGAGGCACGCAACCCACTCCACCTCGGCAATATCTACGGTTCATGGAGGTGGAAAATATGCATAATGAAACATAATGTCAAATGACACCCCGCGAAAATTAGAATGTAGGAAACGTGCACGATATTGCATAACACTAATTGTATAGCAGGCAACATAGATACTGACACCATAAACAGCAATACAGCCCATTACAAACAAGATACAGTGCAATGGCTGAGACGCACGACAAGCATATAAAACCTATAGCACATAATACCTGAATTTATTGAGTTTAGCACAAAGACAGATCTTAAGTGCCGCGATCGAGCATACTAAGGCGCCTTGCTGCGGAGCGCGCGGTTGTGCTCCGTCGGAGGTGAGTTTCTCTGATGATCGCTCTCTTTTGTAGTTTTTAGATCTTAGAAAAGAGCTCTGATGTCACTCCGTCGACTAATTCTTTGTTTCCGGTTCATAAACATGTTCCCACGTTTCATCCTGTGTGACCAGAACAGAGAAATGCATCCTTAATCAAGAATTCAGTGACTGCACGTTGTTTCAGCCTCGAATCCATTTCCTACGAAAAAATAAATTTCGGAATATGAGTACCCAGGAAGAGCGTGAGATGCTGTGATTTAAACTACAGACGTCAGTACATAAACAAGTACACCCACCGTGAAAGGAGTACGAAAAATAATTTTCACTTAATTTTTGCCTGTCATACAGCCTTGAGCATGAATTGTTACAAAAACCTAAGCCATAATTCTCTAGAAAACAAATTTATGTAATATTTTCATATCTTTGCTGTAAACCAAAGACTTAGTTTTATCTTTGGAGTATGTCTTCCACTCGCAATTGTTGTTTTAAGGAGTCGTCGTGTGACCTTCGTGGGGAGTCGAGGTCTGACTGTCGTGGAGAGCAGTCGTTGTGTGATTATGGTATAGTTGAGTCGATGAGTAATAGTCGTGGAACTGTCGGGTTAATTCAAATGTTCAAATGTTTGTAGAACTTATGGGACTTAACTACGGGGTCATCAGTCCCTAAGCTTACAAACTACTTATGAACTAGCTAAGACTAAGGACGGCACAAATATCCATGCCCGAGGGGGGATTCGAACCTCCGACCGTAGTGGCCGTGCAGACCGTGACTGAAGCGCCTCAGTCCCCTCGGCCACCGCGGCCGGCTCTGTCGGGTTAGTCTGTCTGTGTGTTAGACTCGAAGAATAACAAATAAAAATAAAAATAAAAATTAAAAATTCTGTCAGTTTTTAAGAGTTGCAACCAAGTCTGCAGACTGTAATTTTTGTATGGAAATTAATCTGTCTCAAATAAGGTTGTATGTACTTTTCTATTGTTATGCCTGCTAGCCTGTATTTGAACTATTGTCTTTTTTGCTAATGAATACTGTTTAGTGCAGCTCGAATTTATCATAACCCTGAGTCATTTTCCAGTTCCTCGTTCCTTTCACCAATTTGAATTGCTAACCGTTCATTGTTTCTTATGATAGTGTTGCATAATTATTGTGTTCGTAAATTTATAAGTTAATGAGAACAGTTCGGTGTAGACATTTTGTCATGATAAATTGATCTATTAATGAGAGCATGAAGTAGTTTGTTCATAAATCCAGTAAAGTTCATAGTTAGAGATTTTCTGAGTCTTAATGAAAGTTCAAAGTAACAGTGAAACTGATATGTCTGATCTGAAATGAAGTAAATCACGTAAAGAGATAAGAAATATTTTCAGTGAGTGATACTTGAAAACTTTACCAGATTTGTAGGACATTTATTATCAGTATGGTAATTTTACATGTGTTTATTTCCTTCAACAGTTGCAATATGATTGTTTAATTACATGTTTCGATCACCTGGATCGTCTTCAGATCTTATAGTTGCGTCCGCAACTCGTCTGGCTGAGTACCAATTAGTACTCAGCCAGACGAGTTGCGGACGCAACTAAAAGATCTGAAGATGATCCAAGTGATCGAAACATGTAATTAAACAATTATATTGCAACTGTTGACGGAAATAAACACATGTAAAATAACACAGTGCAGTTGCGGACACTCTCCAGTCGATCATGTCGACTATAATAAAAGTATGGTAATTGTTGTTCAGATAGGCACATCAAGTGCACTGATTTTGTTCAAATGTTTGTTAAGCTTATGGGACTTAACTACGGGGTCATCAGTCCCTAAACTTACAAACTACTTATGAACTACTTACGAACTAAGACGGCACAAATATCCATGCCCGAGGGGGGATTCGAATCCCCGACCGTAGTGGCCGTGCTGACCGTGACTGGAGCGCCTCAGTCACCTCGGCCACTGCGGCCGGCGGCAGTGATTTTGGTATCCAGTTAATCTCAAATATCTTGTTTATTCAAGTGACAAAATTATCATAGTAGTAGCACGCTCCTCTTTGTGAGCTCTCGCAGTCGAATTGTGTGCTTGTATACTCTGACAACTGGTATATTACGCTAATAGATTTGAACTTCTCATTTGCTCATATTGTTTCTCACACACGAGATTAATGTGTAAACCAATTACAAAATTAATTACTGTTAACTTATTAACTACTGTACAATTACGTTGCGCATTAAACTAAACCACATGTACGTAAGATCATTGTATCCCATGTCAGTTGCAATTTATTCTAACAGGGCAAAGGAAGGTACTAGGTCTCATTGCTCAGTCAAATTATTTTGTAACCAAAACTAAAATAGAACATTTATTTGTGTATTTTAGCGGGGACGGTTTCTTAACACAAACAGTGACACGCTCGCCCCACACACATACTACCTTTAACATTCACTAAAACACACACACACTACTTTTAACCGTTGCATCACTTTCGTAACGGTCCTCATACAACTGCAGGAAGAAATAACGTAGGACGGACATAAATGAATCTTACATAATTACAGGAGTCGCGCAGTTACACTACGTGACTTCGCCGAAGTCTGTGACAACATACAAATGCAAATGCGACACTGCAAAAAACAGGACGTGTTGTTAGAAGCAGGATGCTTCGTAAGAGGAAGTTTTTCAGCACAGCATGATATTACCGCAAGACGTGACCTCGTACTTGACAGTGCACAAGATGGCGGACGATGTGCACACGCGACGAAAATTCAGTGTGCAACAGTAACATATGAAGATTTGTGCCGGTCTGTGGTTCGAACACGAATTATAACTTTACGCGACCGAAGCTTAAACACTTTTTTTTCCTCTCTGCGGGTGATAATCGAAGGTTTTGCTCACGAAATTTCTCCTGATGAGACAACACACGAATTCCTATTGCAAAATCCACTAAACTGAAGGGACTTATCACTGTAACGGGCTGCGTTTCTGGCGCTGTTACTCCTTCACACAGTGGCGTAACTATGGTGGGGGATGAGGGGGATAGAACCCCCCCCCCCCAGAACCCGGAAAAAAGAGAAAAAAAATAAGAAAAGAAATCGTATAACAGCAATCTGGTAAAGGTGAAGATTGAAAACTTGGGGTGTTTTATCATAATCTTTCATTGGATGGGAGTGAATTAGTTTCTTCAGCGGGAGTGGTAGATGGTAGTGTCTGGAAACTAACT